>CP139504.1:225830971-227119824 GCA_021014915.2 Artemisia tridentata subsp. tridentata | reverse complement strand
ACTATGCTGCACTCATCTGGGAAGATCTTGTGTTTCAGATAAGAGCCCAAATGTAAGAATTCATTGACAAGAATCCCATTTGTCCGTTACACCAAAATGCTGGTCAGTTTTCTCATTGATGAGAACCTAGACATTTATCCACGACTCGAAGACAGGGAACTACATGTGATGAGAATGGATAAGACTGTCAACTCAGTTTACTTTCCTAAAGACAGTACTCACAAACAAGGGTCGAGAGTGCCAGAAGAATTGTTGACCGACTCAGTAAAAGAGACAAAGGCTTTCAGAGACTATGACTATGCATACAACATAAGTCAGGTCGGGTTCTCTAAGCATGGTGAAGGAACGGGTTCTTCGAAAACTCATTCTAAAAGCAGTAAGGCTGGGAGTGCTTCAAGTGCTTCAAAGCAACCAAGAAAACCACACTCCAGAACCTAAAAAGACAAGTAAAGCAGTTCATCTGGAAGATCGAGAGAAGATTATACCGCAGAGATCAGATGCGGAGATTGGAATGCTATGTTGGAGGTCGTCCACCGTTCCCGAACAGAACATATCAAAGGACGGATCCGGTATTCACAACATTTGGAAAAGGAGGTTAATGTAAGAATTTGATTTCATAATTCATTATTCCTATTTGATATTCTTACTAATATGATAGTGATATTATGGCTTATGCACACATAACAGTGCACAACCCGTACCTGTAAAGAAAGGACCCTGAGGTACGCTTCAGTGCCTCAATCCTGATCAAAGGAGCGAAAGCTTCTTTCTTATGAGAAGAATTAAACCGGAATTTTTTCAAAGTTTTTTTTCAAAAAATTCTGCTAATAAGGACAAGTATTCCCTCGTTAAGGGGGAGTATTTGAAAAATAATCTTTGTTAGGAATAACAAACGTTCTTGAAACTCTTCCCACAAAACTCAAAAACAGCATATTTTAATCATCAAGTTTTTCAAAAACATCATGAGTATGCTATTTTTGAGGGGGAGAATAAGTAATGATTAAAATATGGTAAAGGAAAGATGGTATCTCATAAGTGCTCGACTCAGAATTGACCCTCGAATTGACGATAGGAAAAAGTCAGTAGTCGAAAAGACATGTCCCGGACGGGTAATAATTTCAAGCCAGTTCATCTGGTGATGTAAACGTGTCTCGCAAAGGACGTGTCTGAGTAGAATGTACCGATTGTGATCTGGACGGGTAATAATTTCAAGCCAGTTCATCTGGTGATGTAAGCGTGTCTCGCGATGATCATGTTCATTGAAAATCAATCAATTCAAAAAGTGCCAACTCTACCTGGCATGTGCAAATTTACTTTAACTATATATGAGCACATGTTAAGGGGGAGTCTTTTTGAAAATCACAAAACTCTCAAAGTGTTAACAAAATATGTTTTCATAATCATAAACACTTTGAGAGATTTTCAAAAGGTTTGGTTTATGGCATCAATAGGATAGTCATGGAGTTATAAGGTGACTAAGGTTAGGAATAACCGTCCTATGATCCGCCAGAGCCGGAGGGATCTACCCAAGGACAATACCAATAGTTTAGAACTTGAAAGTCCTAGGTATGATTGAAAAAGGAGAAATGAAATAAACGGAGAAAGAAGGGGTTGAAGAATTAAAAAGAAAATTAAAGAAAAGGGTGAAAAGAAATAGCCCTCCATTTGTTCAACCTTAGGGCAGACACCGGGTTCAATTCATAATCTACTGGTTGATGGGCATCACCGGTATTAAAGATAAAAGATGTCATGGACCCAGTGACGCACTGCACTAACCATCTAGCCACTCAGGTGTCTCTCAAAAGACACTTGTTTCTTTTGAAACGGAGAACCCTTCATCATCTATCGACCTCTCACTACGAGATGTGTTGATATTGAAAAGGAGGCACTCTGCTCCACGCCTTTGATGACCAAAAAAATGTGCACTAATAGAGTCTAGAGCCATTAGATTCATCAAAGATCTCTTAGGAACACTTAGTATTACACTGTTGTTCTACATCATGGGCAGTAGTTGTAAAATTAAGAAGAGTCCTTCGCAGATCTTAGCAATCTGCCGAGAACATTCTTGAGAGAATTCACAATTGTGATTCTCAGTGATAGAATGGAAATCCTGCCAGGGTCAACATCAAACAGCCCTGACAGCAGGTCACTTCGGTAACTCCTTGCGGGTTACGCTTAGTGTTTGCTCCAAAACGGTCTACAGTCGTGGGGTGATCTCCAGCGACTCACTGAATCATGGGTGCACTTCGGTGTGTCCGTGTAAGCCCTTTCGGGGGTATCCGGTTCAGAACGGCCTGGGTAAAGATTAAAGAAAGTCTTCACACTATGCTGTTGACAATCTCGAAGTCTGAACTCGTAAGTACCGTTTGGTTCGTGATGTACCTGCGGAGGAGCTTGAAGACCTGGAGTTCAACCACCATCAAGATTCCATCATGCTCGTATCCTAAAGATGTGTTCTCACAAAGACTCAGAAATAACAAAAGTTCAACAAATGTCAAAGAAAAGTCAAAGTTCAAGCACTACAACCTTTCACAAGTCAAAGATTGAAGATGTGAGAACCAGTTGCAGAACTAAAGTCCAAAAGACATATGAGCATGGTGGAGAAGACGTGAAGACACCAGAAGCAGAGACCATTGGAGAACGGCAGATCAGTACCATATCATATCATGTCATACCAAGAACGAAAGAACAAAGATTATGAATACGTCAGAAGCCAAAGAAGCAAAGATGACGTCGAGCAACCAAGATGACCAAGACTTAGGGGGAGATTGTTAGGAACACGTTTTAAATATTAATTCAAGTCTTAGTCATTACACGTTGTATTGGTTGCTAAACTATAAAAGGATTCTATGTTTGTAACTAAGGCACGGTCCATTAGGAGTCCATGGGCCGGCCATTTTAGGAAATTTCTTCTAGAAGCGCTTAATGGAAATGACACCCTAATTTGTGACTATAAATAGAAGGCTTGGGTGCTCATTTCCTTTGTTGGTTTTCATTCTATATGCGTAAGCTCTGTCCAAGTATTTAGTGAATGTTAATCATCTGAGTTCTCTTCTTCTCTACTCTTATCTAATCTCTCGTATTTCATTTCTAGTTTAGTTGTTTACATTTCTTAGTTAATAGTAGTTGTAGTCGTGGTTAATATAGTTGAGTAGCTTGTGTTTACGTTAATTATAGGGACCATCAAGATGAACTTGCAATGTCGTATATTCTTCAGGCTATGCCTAATCCGATCTTCCAAAGTATTGAGGCTCAGAAAACAGCTAAGGATATGTGGGAACACATTCATCTCTTGATGGAAGACACTGAACTAAACCAAGAAGACATGGAATCCAAACTTTACCTCCAATATACAATGTTCATGATTGAATCAGGGGAGTCACTTGAATCTTATTACCATCGGTTCACAAACATCATCAATGATCTGGACAGATACAACATTATTTTACCAAGGATTGCAATCAATACTAAGTTTCTAAGTTGTCTTGGTCCAGATTGGCAAAAATATGTCACATTTGTTCGTCAAGCCAAAAATGTTCACAATGCATCGTATGGGTTGTTGTTTGATTATATGAAGCACCATCAATATGAAGTTTACAAAGATCGAGCTCTCCGCGAAACGTATTCACCTCCTACACATCCAAACTCATTCGCACTGATAGCTCAATCTCACTTTGCTCCATCTCCACTGTCAAACCATGCATTTGTCCAACAACAACATCACTTTTCCTACCCTCAATAAACCCAACTCATTCTATATGAGTCAACACAACAATCAACTGACAATTAACTAGTCCCCTATGACAAAACAGACACGATGTTCTACACAAACACAAACAATGACGAAGACGACGCATTCAACTCTTTGAATCAAGGATTTGCACTCATTGCTCGTTCCTTCAGCAAATTTTCAAACAAATCCAATAATCATCTCTGCACTTCATCTAACACAAGGAATTAAGCTGTTGTACAAGATGGACAGGTTGAAATACAGAATCGTAGTTATGGAAGAACGGGATCAGGAGGTTATATGGGAAATTCAGGAAATGGACAACGGTTTAATGCAACTGGTAGAAATAGGAACAATGCTGGTGCACCTCAGAGAAGGGTTGAAATTGTTGAAACTGGGAATACAGAAATTGGGAACACGATGGTTAAATGCTATAACTGCAATAGGAAGGGTCATCTGGCTAATGCATGTCCTAAACCTAGAGTCAGAGGAAGTGAATTTCAGAAGCAGGCATTACTTCTAGCTCTAAAGGATGAATCAGGAGGAATTCTCACAGAAAAAAAAATAGCTTTATGGCTAATCCTTATTCAGATGATGAGATGGAGGATTTGGAAGCAAATGCAGTTGTGATGTTAATGGAAAATATGTAGGAACTTCACATGAGTGACACAGGCCCAGTGTATGACACTGATGGTCTGTCTCAGGTACCTAATCCACATACATGCCTGATACATGAAATTGCATCACCATTTGCATCTGCACCAGAGGAGGAACAAATTCTTCAAATTGATTCATTATTATCTACTCAAGATGATGAATAAATGAACATAGTTGTTACATTTGATGATGATGATCAAATTAAACTAGTTGTTACATTTGATGATCAAATTGATAACGATACCAATGATCAAATTGAAAAAAATGAACCTTCGCCTGGTCCAGATCCAGAACTCATGTCCTTACTCTTGACCACCCAATCCCAAGTTGAAAAATGCAATGAAATCAACAAAACACTAAAAGCAAAAGTTGCATCATTAACTGCGGATCTTGAGTGCTGTAAAATACAATTAACAAATTTTGAAACACAAGAAAAACGAGAACAAACTTTTGAAGTTGCATTTCAAAAGGCTTATGTCAAAGAACAAGTGTTACAACATCAAATACGAGAATTAACTATTTCCAACAATAACTTGATTTCTAAATTGGAACAAGAAAAATTTGAACACAAACAACAAGTTGAACATCTCAATTCAGAATTTTTGAAAACAAAAACTGAGATGTCTACTTGCCAAGCTAATTTTTTTGAACACAAACAAAAGTTAAGGAAACAAATTGATTCTTACCTTGATGAAATTGTCGAATTAGAAAGCAAATTAAAAGAGTTTCAAAACGTTGTTTACAAAACTAGTGAGTCTATTACAACAATACAAAAGCTCACTTTAAAACCAAATCCCAAAGGTTATGGTTTTTCTCTTGGTGATGATAAACCACGTTTTCTACACACAGCACTCAAAGAAAATCCAAAGTTGTATAGTGCAGAACAGTTACTTGATGATTCAATTGTGCGTGTTGTTGTACATGATTGTGAGGAAGAACAGGAATAGGAAGAAGATAGTCGATCAAAAATGAGATTTAAACCATTTGCTACACCTTTTGGTTACTCAAACGTGCCTCATATTTCTGACACCTTCATTCCTCAAAGAGATAAAACAGAACAACCATGGTTTGTAATGCAAATTCATGAATCTTCTTCTAATATTGGTCCTGTTAAACTAGTGGCACAAATAAATGACCCTTTACCAACCTCTGGTAAAATTACACCATTACCTAAACGTTGTCTTGTACTTAGGTATTTTGATACGTTTATGGAAGACATCAAATTTTTAGAACATGCAATTGAACGTCACTTTGAGATAAAAGTTTCCACTTTTCAATCTGCTTACGAAAAAGAAAAGAGAGAAAATTTTCAAACACAATTCTTACCACATGTTCAACATTTATGTCTTTGTGCTACACACTGGGAACAGGAACTCCAAAAAGAAGTAACATCCATGATGAACATTTTTAATGCAACAGAAAACTCGATCTCAAAACAAAAACGTCAAAACAAAGCTTTACAAAATGAAGCTGATTGACTCTTGCAAGATGTTCTAAGTTCTGATATTATCTCTGTGATTATTATTTATGAGTCTTGCAATTCTATGCTTGTTGATGATCACACTGCTGACACAGAAACGTTGAGACACGAGATTGAGACTTTAAAAAGAGAAAATGAGATAATCATTAAACACAATGATGATGTGCAACGTAAACTTTTAACAGAAAATTTTCAACTTAATCAGAAGCTTCAATGGTGTCAAACTCAGAGTCTTGATTTTGAATTAAAATTGTAAAGTTAAAATAAAACGATGTCCTTTCAAAACAGTCACACATCCAAAGTTGAGAATCTTGATGATGAAAATGCTGTTTTAAAATGTCAAATTTTCAAATATGAAAAGGAAATCGAGCATTTAAAAACTGAGTACAAAATCGTTTATGACTTATTGAAAATGACTTGATTTCAGCTTTTGAAGGAAAATGATGAATGTTGTCAAAATCATAATGACACCGTTCGCTTAAATAGAGAACTCGATTAAAAAATTCAACAAAAAAATCACATCATCATTGAACTGAAAGAGAAAATTCAGTTACTAGGAAAAGGAAAGTTTGTTAGCACAAATGTGATTGCACTTGGAATGTACAAAATGGACACAATATCTAGGCAAACATCCACTCAGACTACTAATTTGAATCCTTCCACTTCTACAGGAATAGTCCCCACTACTAGCGTTACCAGATCAATGCGTAAAAGCAACAAATGGAAGAATAAGATCTTGCAATATAGAAGCGGAAAACTAGAAGCCCCAGAAGTAGGAGATCAACTTAGGAATTTAAATAAAACTCATGTTGCATCTGATTTAGATTCTAATTTGGCAAATTATAATCCTCCTATCAGTGTAATGAATGATGAACCTTTGAATGTTTTGAATGTTAATGCATCTTGTGTGTTTGGTCGTAATAGTATGTTATCTGGTGATCATACAAAATGTGTAGCTAACTCCCTTTTAACTCGTAACAAGAAACGTACATTTGGCATTCCTTCTAGGCCCACTATTGTTTCTAAGTCTGTGCTAGGAAAACCGCCAAGTGTAGTTTCTCAAAATGCCTTAGACACTCCCATAGTTGCGTATACACCTCCTAAGACAGTGCCATCACCTAGCAAATTCACTAAGAAGAAAGTACGAACTAGTTGGACATGGCAACGTTGGTTACAAAGGAAACCTAGTTTTAAATGGATACCTAAAGTCATTAATATCTGTGTTTCTAACTCAACGGAACCCACAATTTCTTCGGGTTCCACCTTTACCATCTCTCCATCTTCGTCGTCTTCGTGTAATGCAGGTGGTAAAAATTGTTCTATGGATTGTTGATAGCGGCTGTACCCGACACATGACAGGTAATCTCAAATTGTTAATAAACTTTGTTTCAAAGTTCATCGGCACTGTCAGATTCGGGAATGATCATTTCGCTGCTATCATGGGCTAAGTTGATTATATAAATGGCAACATCGAAATTTGTCGTGTATATTATGTCGAAGGACTTGGTCACAACCTTTTCTCCGTCGGTCAATTCTGTGATGAGGATTTGGAAGTTGCTTTTCGGGAAAAAACTTGTTTCGTTCGTGACTTACAAGGAAATGATCTTATGTCGGGCACTCGTGGAACAAGTCTTTACACAATCTCAATGTCTGATATGATTGCTTCTTCTCGAATGTGTCTGCTCTCCAAAGCAACTTCGAAAAAATCATGGTTATGGCATAAACGACTTTCTCATTTGAACTTCAAAACCATGACTGAACTTGCACGTCACAAGCTAGTCGACGGTCTTCCAAGATTCCGGTTTTCCAAAGATCTCTTTTGTCCCACATGTGTACAAGGAAAAAACACTCGTGCACGCTTTCCCTCAAAAACTGAATCCAGTACTGATCACGTACTTCAACTACTTCACATGGATTTGTGTAGCCCGATGCGCGTGCAAACAATTAACGAAAAATGCTACATGCTTGTAATCGTTGATGACTACTCCAGATGGACTTGGGTTTATTTTCTCAGAAGTAAAGATCAAGCTCCTCCTATGATCATCACCTTTCTTAAGAAAATTCAAGTTCAGCTTCGTAATACGATCAGAAAAGTTAGAACAGACAACGACATTAAATTCAAGAATCAAACTCTTCGAGCTTACTTTGAAGAAGTAGGAATTAAACATCAAATATCCATTGCAAGAAGTCCAAAACAGAATGGGGTTGTTGAAAGATGCAACAGGACGTTAATGGAAGCTGCAAGAATGATGTTGATTAATGCTCAACTTCCAAATTACTTATGGGCTGAAGCTGTCTCAACTGCATGCTATACTCAAAATCGTTGTATGATCAACCAACGCTACCACAAAACACCTTATGAGCTTGTCCATAATTGAAAACCGAATATTAAATACTTTCATGTATTTGGTTCTCTTTGTTACCCAAATAATGATCGTGAAGACCTTGGCAAACTTAAAGCTAAAGCTAACATTGATGTGTTCATTGGATACTGTGAAAACTCTAAAGGCTTTCACATCTGGAATCGTCATACTAGAGAAATCGTGGAAACCATTCATGCTAATTTCGATGAACTTACGGAAATGGCTTCTGAGCAAAACAACTGAGGACCCGCAACCAACTGTCTAAACTTTCCTAATCAATCAGCTGCACCTCTTTCGCTAAACCGTCAAGAATTGGAAACCTTGTTTGCTCCATTGTTTGATGATTCATTTTCATGTCGTGCACCAGATGTATCAAATGTTTCCGCTGCACCACCTGATAATATTCCTATACCTGATACACCTGCAACAAATACTACAACCGTTGCAACAGATGCACCTCCAATTGAATCGTCGACAATAGTAGAACAAACCGCTTCCAACACTGACAATACAGCTCATGATCAACCTAAACAAGAAGTACCCACACATGCAAATTATGACGGAAATACTTTCTTCAATCCATTTGCTCCGGCTCCAACTGTTCTAGATATTGCAGAGTCGTCTTCACGTAATTTGGATCCGTCTAATATGCATACGTTCTATAAACATCACCCTTCGACTCATCAATGGACAAAAGATCATCTATTAGTGAATATTATTGGCAATCCATCAACACCAGTGATGAAAAGACAAAGACTTCATACCGACGATGAAACCTGCATTTATTCTCTTACAGTTAGTCATACTGAACCCAAAAACATTAAAGAAGCAATGACATATGACATCTTGATCGAATCAATGCAAGAGGAATTGAATCACTTCAAACGTCTTGAGGTATGGGAATTAGTTGAACTACCAGATGGAGTCTATGTTATTGGACTAAAATGGATTTGGAAAAACAAAGTAGTCACTGAAGGTACGATAATTCGAAAAAAGTCACGTCTGGTTGCCAAAGGCTTTAGCCAAGAAGAAGGAATTGATTTTGAAGAATCCTTTGCACCAGTAGTTAGACTTGAAGCTGTTTGAATGTCTCTGGCGTATGCTGCCCACAAGAATATAATCGTTTATCAAATGGACGTGAAAACTGCATTTCTGAATGGGTAACACCGTGAAGAAGTGTATGTCACTCAACCAGAGGGCTTCATCGATCCTGATCATCCAAATCATGTGTACAGACTCAAGAAAGCCCTTTACGACCTTAAACAAGCCTCGAGGGCATGGTACGATAAACTGTCAGCTTTTCTAATTGCCAATCATTTTACTAAAGGATCAGTGGATCCGAATTTGTTTATCCAACGTCACGGGGAAGGCATTTTAATTGTTCAAATTTATGTTAATGACATCATTTTTGGTCCAACACATAAAAAGTACTCAAACACTTTTGCAAAATTAATGAAATAAAATTTTGAAATGTCCATGATGGTTGAACTAAGTTTCTTTCTAGGACTTCAGGTTCATCAATTTCCCCGTGGCATCTTTCTTAGTCAGTCCAAATATGCTCTTGAGATATTAAAGAAACATGGCATGACTAGTTGTGATACTTATAATACCCCGATGTCTGCCACATCACTAAAGCTGGATGCTGATTTACATGGGACACCAGTTGACCCTATGAAATACCGAAGTATTATTGGGTCACTCATGTATCTAACAGCCAGTATACCAGATATTGTCTTTGCTGTTTATCTTTGCTACCGTTATCAGTGAAACAAAACTGAGCGACACCTCTCTGAGGCTAAAAGAGTCCTTCGATACATAAAGGGAACCATTAACTTGGGGATCTGGTATCCGAAGGATTCTGGTTTTGAACTAATAGCCTTTTTTAAGATGCTGATCACGCAGGTTATTTAGATACACGCAAAAGCACATTTGGTGGTGCTCAGTTTCTTGGAGATATGCTTGTATCTTAGCAGTTAAAGAAGGAGGATTATACATCACTGTCATCAACAGAAGCTGAATACATAGCCATGTCTGCCTATTGTGCCCAAGTCATTTGGATGCGATCTTAGCTCATGGATTATGGTTATGTCTTTGACAAGATCCTGATGCACTGTGACTCCAAGAGTACCATTGCCATCTCCTGCAATATGGTTCAACATTCAAAGTCCAAGCATATTGCTCTCCGATATCATTTCATCAAGGAGCATGTCGAAAAAGGGTACTATTGAACTATATTTTTTGGGTACTCAATACCAACTGGCAGATTTATTCACTAAAGCACTACCTCCTTCAAGGTTTGCTGAATTAGTCCACCAGATTGGTATGCGGTGTTTGACTTCAAAAGATTTGGAAAATTTTCTCAAACTTAAATGATCAAGTCAAACACCAAAACACTTTGTAAATATTTAAAAAAAAAATCATCTTTCAAAGTGTGCAAACATCATAACTTCAAAACATGTTCCTCATATGTAAACTTTTTCAAAATTCAATCAAGGGAACATATTTTGAGTGGGAGAAAATTTTCACAACATCATGAAGTTTGCACACCTTATCACAAGTCTTCAAAAAAAATTTTGTTTCATCATCATTCGTATTAAAAACTCATTTTCAAAAGTTCTATGATCTCTCGAATTAAAATGTGCAAAAAGGTTTCACAAAATAAATGCTAATTCGAGGGGGAGAAAAGAAATTTTTTTGCAATGATCCCAATTAACCATGTTTGGACTTCAAATGGAAAAGTATCTAACCTTTAATGAGTAAATTACACAAAAGTCTTAAACTTAGGTAAAAAGGACCTTGCATGGAAAATAAAATGGGCTCAGGGACTGCAAGTGTCAAACAGTCAAACTTTACTCTACACTTGGTGACACTAATCAAATTTTTCCACAAATATTCTCAAAAGTATCACACATAATCAAAAACCTCAATGATTCAGACTAACGATTTTTTATCCTCAATCTTTTTTCACAATTGTGAGTTTCTAATTTCTTCATGGTTGTTGTCTAATTTTTCCCTAAATATTTCAAATGATTTCGACGGTCAAAAAGGGATAATCAGAAACTAGGGCTTATGTAATTATCGATTGGGGCATTTCTTTTTTGATGTGTTTTTTTTAGTCTAATTAATTAGTTCATATAGCTTTAGAGAACACTAAAGTATGCTCGATTGGTATGTTTGCTCGATTAGAAACAACATAGGTTTGAAATCAAGTGATTTAGGGTTTAAGATGCCGATGTCTTTGCTGCTATTACTAGGGCGTTTGTTTGTACAATATTCATGCATTATGATGCTAACATGCGTGCAAAGTCTCAAATCATAACCCCAAACCATGATAATAATCAGAAAATTTTGAGTGAAATAATGAATTAATCTATGATCTTGTGTGTTAATTTGAGAATTCTGAGCACTTAGGAAGATGTAGAATGAGTTTTTGATTCATCTCTGTGCTTGTTTGTGCCTGATGCATTTTTCTGTGTGCAAGTACATGTCATCCCATTTAAAGTCAAAATATGTTTCGTCAAAATTTCAACTATTGTCAAAATGTTTCTTATGGAACATATTTTGAGGGGGAGAAAAATGGTCAACTTTTACAAAACTATTTCGTTCATGTAGTTTCATATTTTCAAATCGTTGAAAACTTGTGATGCTCATGATCTCTGCTGCACCAATCTCTCGTTTGTGTTTTTTTTTTCAAAGTATAAAATTAACTAGATATTATCATGCGGTGTTTGAGGTCTTACGGCTCAAATGAGAGAAGTCAAAGGGCTAAATGTATCAAAAGGCTAAACTTGAAAAATGATTCAAATGATGAGAAACAAGTTTTTTCAAACTCTAAACTCTCGTTTTATACCGGTAAAGCAAGTGTGGAGGCCAAAGCAAAGTCGTTCAAAACCTTTCAAATTTTTAAAATCTGGAATGCATTGGCTGCAATATAAGAATGACTCTACTTTGAACATCCCAAATATAGGAAGATTTCCATTTATCACAAAAACAACTCTTCAAAAAGAACCCATGAGGTTCAACTCTAGATGGAAATCTTCTTCTTCCGATTTTAAAATTCAAAGAGAGACACCAGGTTTCTCAAACAACTTTCAACAGAAAAAGAGTTTTATATTTCCATTGATTCCACGAGTGTTATTTCAAAATGAAACAAAGGTTTTCAGTCCTCGTTAGAATTCAACATCTTTTAATAGGATTAGCACAACCTACAAATGGATTTAAAATTTTGGTAAAGCTGTTGTCTAATGTGATAATCAAGCAGTCTTTGTTGTATAATACTTGATTGTGTTTTCTAAAACCTTGAGCAGAATCATCTCACGAATTTTCAAAAAAGTATTTTTTAAATAAGATTCAAAATTCTGCTGAAGAAGACTATCTCTTGAATAAACTTCATTATTTGAGGGAGAGTATTTTGTTAAAAGAATACAAATTTTGTATTAAAACAATGGCTTGTGCACACATAACAGTGCACAATCGGTTCTTTGTAAAGAAAGGACCGTGAGGTACGCTTCAGTACCTCAATCCTAATATAAGGTGCGAAAGCTTCTTACTTTTGAGTAGAATTAATCAAATTTCTTAAGTTTTTCATAACTCTGCTTAAAAGAACAAGTATTCCCACCCGTAATCGAAAAAAAAAAAAAAAAACTCAAAAAGTTATTTCACATTTTGAGGGGAAGTATTTGAAACAATCTTTGTTCATAACCATAAGTTCTTGTTCGTTTCTTCCCACATACTTAAAAAAAGCATATTTTAATCAAAATGTTCTTCAAAAACAACAAAGATATGCTATTTTGAGGGGGAGAAAAACAAAAGTGATTAAAATATGGTAACTAATGTGGAATCTCATATGAGCTTGACTCAGATTTGACCAACGAATTGACGAAACTAAAATGTAAGTAATTGAAAGGACTTATCCTGGACGGGTAATAATTTCACGCTGGTCTAACCAGTGATGTAAGCGTGTCTCGAATAGGACTTGTCTAAGTAGAGTGCACCATTTCGAGAGATTTTCCTTGAATATGACCAGGACGGGTAATAAATTCAAGCTGGTCTAACCAGTGATGTAAGCGTGTCTCGGAGTGGTCATGTTCACTGAGAATCAATCAATTCAAAAGTGCGAACTCCACCCAACATGTGTAAATTTCTATTTTTAACTCATGAGCACATGTGAAGGGGGAGTATTTCTGAAAAATCCAAAACTCTCAAAGTGTTAACAAAACGTATCTTATATTAATAAACACTTTGTGAAATTTTCAAATGAATGGTTTTATGGCAACATAGGATAGTTATGGAGTTATAAGGTGACTAAGGTTAGGAAATACGTCCTCTGATCCGCCAAAGCCGAAGGGATCTACCCAAGGACAACACCAAATAGTTTAGTACTAGAAAGTCCTTAGGTATGATTGAAAAAAAAGAGAAATATGATAAAGGAGAAAGAAGGGGTTGAAGAATTAAAAAGAAAAGCTATGAAAAAGGGTGAAAATAAATAGCCCTCCAAATGTTCAACCTTAGGGCCGAAACCGGGTACAATTCATATCCTACTGTATGTTACTAAGGTGACACCGGTATTGAAGACAATGACGTCATGGACCCAGTGACGCACTGCACTTAACCTTCTAGCCACTCAAGTTCTCTCAAAAGGACTTGTTTCATTTCTCACGGGGAACCTTACATAATCTATCGACCTCTTACGACGAGTTGTGTTGATATTGAAACAGGAGACACCGCTCCAGTCTCCGACTACTAAAATCAAAACGCACTTATCGAGTCTAGAGCCACGAGATTCATCAAAAGATCTCTTAGGAACACTTAAAAAATTTCTACACTTGCTGTTCAACATTAAGAATACTAGATGTAAATTTTAGAGTCCTACGTAGATCCTAGCAATCTGCCAGAACATTTATGAGAGGATTTACAAATGTAATTCTCAGTGATTGAATGGAAATACTTGCCAGGGTCAACATCAAACAGCCCTGACAGCAGGTCACTTCGGTAATCCCTTGTGGGTTACGCTTAGTGTTCGCGGTGGTTTCAAACGGTCTATAGTCGTGGAGTGATACTTCGGTATACTTCAGCGGGTCACTTGAATCGTTGATATACTTTGATATATCTGTGTAACCTCTCTTGAGGGTATCCGATTCAGGAACAGCCTTTGTAAGGATTAGAGAGAGTTTTCACACTATGTTGTTAATTATCTCGAAGTCCAAACTTGTAAGTGCTGTGAACTTTATTGCTAACTATTTTCATACATGTACTCATGGAGACCCGGAGATCCAGCTAGCTGTGACCATCACTACCACCATTATCATCAACAACATTCCATCTCCACATGCTCATACCAACATTAGAAAATCATTCAAAGATCAAAGAAAGTTCTCATCAAAGATCGAAGCAAAAGTTCAAAAGACAAGGATCGAAGCTAAAGAATGAGAATCACATAATGTACAAAGTTTCAAAGTCAAAGAAGTGTGAACATGGTGGAAAAGATGTAAAGACACCAGAGACAAAGAAATTGATGAAAGGCATAACACAAAATTAGCATATCACACTGAAAAAGAACAAAGAACAAATATACATGAGACGTCAAGCCAAATGAAGCAATGAAGACGTCAAGCAACCTTTGATGACCAACCCTTAGGGGGAGATTGTTGGGAATGCATGCAACTAGTATCAATTCTTGGTCATTTAATCATGTAATATGTTGCTTTATTACTAGGCTTATATGTTAGTTTAAGGTTCGGTCCATGAAGTAAGCCCATGGACCATGGCATGTGTTCTAGAATATCAAGCTAGGCGTTGCCCTAGCTATTGAACTCTATAAATACTCTTGTAACATCACATAGTAAGGGGTTGGTTCATGTTATAGAATTTACTCTTTATCATTCATATCATACGTGTTCCTCCCATCTCTCTCTCTATCTCTAACTTTCTCTCACTAGATATACTTGTGTTTACATCAATAAGGTGACCTAACAACATCCACCTAGGTATCTCAACTCTAACCATCTCATATCCATGCAAACTTCCTTCTTGAGCCTTAAGACTTGTTAACAATTTATCCAAAATAACGGTTGTTGGGTTGTCCAACTTTTTATCAAGTTGGGCAAAATTCTCAATGTCTTCCCATGCTTCTTCAGCACTTAATTCCCAAAGGTCCCCGTTGGCAACATAGTCAATGTCCCTTTGGGTATATTGGTCGACACGATCGTAAAAGATTTGAGTTTGGGACCATAAATCGAGGACATGATAACGGATTTTTTGGAGTAAGTATTTGAAACGAGTCCACGCATCGTAGAGAGATTCATTATGATGCTGTTAGAACATTAAGATATTATTTTGGAGTAGATTGCGTGGATTTTGTAGTGTATAGTATGGTGGATTTACGTTCTCCATAATGGCTAACGGAATAGATGATGAAAAAGTTTTTAAAACAAACGCACAAAGAAAAAGATAGACTACGAGAAAGCTAATCAAAAGAAAATAAAAATCTCACTTGATAGGAATCTAGTAAGTAGACCAAAACGAGATAGAACTCGAACCTAAACAATAACTATTCCCTGGCAGCGGCGCCAAAAACTTGATGCGAGTTTTGCAAGTCACAAAAAGTTTTACTTCTCAAGGGATCTTGAGAAGCTTGCAATCCTCCAGGTAGTGTACCTGATCGTTGTAGTCTAGTATAGGTATGTCCGGGGGATTGATCGTTCTCTAAGAGAATAGTGTCATTAGGTCAAGATGTATGATGAGATAGGTCTAGAGGTGAGGGATGATTCTTTTTATATTTTTATATTTTTTAGAAAGCAAGTAAAATCTCGATTTTTGAAGGAGTGGGCGGAATTAGTTGTTAATCAACTAACCCATAATCTAATTATTAAACTAAAATTAAACTAAAAACAAGAAAAAGATAAATTTGGTGAACTTCTTATGATAGGAAAAGTGTGTTTTACTTTGATTTAATTACTCCCTAGTTATCTCCTATTGATTCGTTGAATTGTCACGTCCTTGTTTTAGTTGAAGCTTCGTATTCCTTATTATTGGTCGAGGGGAGGTGCCGAAGTCCCCAACTCTATGAACATTAGTCTCCCCTAAATCCCTTAACATCCATTAAGTTTTCTAGGATCTACAAGCCGCAATTCACACAATAAATATAATGAACAAAACCAATAGTGCACTCTACAGTTGCGTTTTTAAGACGTTCAATCTAGTTACATATAAGAGGTCAGCCAGCTTTCTTAACCTAACGCGATAACAATCAACTAGACAAGAGACAAAAAATCAATATTCAATAACTAGGTTTCATTAGATCTAAGCAAACACAAATAAACTTAAGCTAGCATGTTAAATAGAAGAAAAGATAAACAAATAATCAAACAACACATAGACATATTGAATGATTAAACGAATAACTTATCTTCAATGGAACATGGATGAGAAAGGTTGAAAAAGCCTTACAAGATCTTTGAAAATTGTCTAGGGTTGATTACCAAAAGATGTCACACCAATAATGAAAACATTCGAAAATATATATAGTATTACAACTCTGACGGCGTCAGCTTATGGATCCTGACGTCGTTAGCTCGCCGCCATTAGGGTTTCGTCTTGTGCAAGTTGCCATTCTGACAGCGTCACCTTCAGTCATTGACACCGTCAGCTTATAAGAAGTTCTGAGCCATCTCTTGTTGGCTTAAAGCGTGACTCCTTCCTCCAAATAACACCTGACGGCGTCAGGTTGTAAATTCTTCAAATTCTCTGAAGCGTCACTTGGTGATTTTCCACCCAAAATCCAGCTTAAATAACAAGTGACGGCGTCACGTTGTAGCTAGTGACGCCGTCAGCCTTCTTTTTCTGATAGGTTTTCGCGACTTCGTCGTTTTCTTCTTTTTTTCGTCCAAATATGCTCCAAAAGTGCCGATTTCCAGAATTCTCATCCCATGTACCTAAAATGCAAAAAGAAATGATTTGAGGCAATATTTGATCACATTTATACGATTTTGGGCTTAAATGACCCCTTAAAAAAGGTAACAAATGAATCCTTATCATCCCTACTGTTTACCAAATTGCTGTATTCATTGTTAGCTTTTGAGCATTCGAATATTGTAATGGCTTAGTTAGAATGTCAAATGCATGAATAAGGTAGTGACCATCCAAGTTTTAGACTAATCGAATGACGCGCCAGTTTTCTAAGGTTCCACCTTAGTGACTATTCGTTGTTTGAGGAATCGAGAACTCGCACCAACGATCTACTAAGTTTGTGTAAGAGATGTTTGATCGAAGCCAGGTTTAACCCTTAAACCTTATTATGTATTAACCCAATTTACCGCTTTAGAATTGTCACTCCTTAGCTTTAGTGGTGGAGATGTGTATCCTTGCCAAGCTTATGATAGAATATTCGTCACGACTGAGCAATTGAGCGAAATACTTAAATGTTACCACATAGATTAGTTGAGTAATTTGAGTGATTTGATTTTTCTACTTCGTGAGGTGTTTGGTTGTGCAATTGTGATCAAATGAATAAAATGCTTAAACTATAAAAAAATCGTAGACTATGTTTAGGATACATTTTCATAAGTTTAATCTAAGGTTTACTTGAGGACAAGTATATTTTAAGTGGGGGGATATTTGATGATATCAAATAACTACATTTTATTGGCATCATTTATCCTATGTTATTCGCTTGTTTTATATTATTTTATATGAGAATTGATATTAATTGCGTATTTTGTAAATCTTTGTTATAAACAAGCATTTGGTGAAAGTTAGCTATTTTAAATGTAAATTGGAGCAAAATGGATCAAGTTGAAAAAGTCTACTGAACTGAAGGAAGATACGCCGTATCATCCTAAATAGATACGCCATACATCAATACTTAGACGATTATGAAGACCATTGGCTGACTTTGAAGCATACGCCGCATGGATTTTCCATACGCCGTATATGAAACCTTGGTCAACATAAGAAGATATGACTTATCCTACTCCAGATACGTAGCATGACATTTCATAAATGCGGCGTATCATTCTCAAGACTTCACCAGAGAATCCAAGTTACTAAAGAAACATGTGCCGCATGAAGATTGTAGGTGCGTCGTATCCTATGACGGTGTACGAATATTCCATAATATAATAATCTTGGACCCCACGCGAAGCTACCTAGATGCAGCATATCAACTTATAGATACGCCGTATCGATCCTGTTATCAGAAAATATAAATACCCTCTATCTTCTGCCATTCGATATACAACTTTTGACCACAGAAGGCGACGAATTAACAGCATAAGACACAACCAAAAGGAAGAATTCAGAGCTATAAGAAGGTCCTGCTAGTACTTTAATTCATAGGAAGATTCATTTAATTTGTATTAGCACATTGAGTTAGTGTCTTTTTCACTATTTGATCGGACTTAATTGTTTCCAGCTTTTATAAAGAGTATTTGATGTTTTATTGGTTTCTTATGCATATGTTTAGATTACATATTGAGTTTATCAGGCCTTGTCGACCTTAGGCTCGCACAATTACTTCATTAACATCGTTTTCATAGTTAATGTAAGCCTGTAAAAGGGATAAATAATATATAAACCTAGTAATCATTAGGTTGTACGCATATACTTAGACTCCACTGAGAGAGAATAGATTTTAGTACTCATCTTATACAGCTAAGTAATTAAACGGGTGACAAATCTTCCTAACTATCGGTCAGGCCTTTTATCTGCATCTATCTTCAATCTGTGTACATGTGTGTCAATCGTCTTAATTAGTTTAATTTATAGTTTTACTTAATCTACTCATCGTGCCAGTCTCTCAGGATGAAAAACCCCTTGTGTTAGATTAGGTTTAATTAGAACTAATTTTAGGATTAAAATACTGATAGATAGTTAGGTGTTAACATTTCACTCTTAGTGATCGACACTCTACTTACCAACTAGGCTACATTAATCGGGTACACTGCCCGTTAGTGTTTGTTATAGGTTAAGTCGGCTAAATATAAATGTAGAACTTGATAACTATAAAAACCTATACGCAATGAAGCACATCATCATTCTTTGAAAGAACTACCATTTTTCGAAAAAAATAACTTTATTGAATGGAAAAATAGATTTGAAAGTTATGTGAAATCAATTGGCGATTTTCACACAACGAAAATAAATTTTGAAAATTGAAGTGATGATTTTAGAAGAAAATTTAAAAAAAATATTGAAGCTAAAATAATAATTTACAAAGCTTTACCGAAAAGTGAATATGAAATAATTGTATTGTGTCAAACGGCAAATGACATTTGGAAAAGTCTTTTAAATTTTCATCAAGAAATTAATCAAGCCAAAGATAAACAAATTAATCTTGAACATATGTATGAACAATTCGTCACTTCTGAAGACGAATCAATAGATAGAAATTTAGACAGATTAAATACAAGTATGATGAGTGCCTATTTAGTCATCATTTTATGCCCGTATAAGACACAAAAATGACCAAAAACACCCAAATATACCAAATATTGTTGCAAATATTCTTGGTTTGTGTTTTTATGTGTTTCAGGTACAAAAGGATTGAAAACGAGGCAAAACGGACAAAAACCGAGCACAAGATTGGAAAATCGCGAAAAGCCGAGGACGGGAAAGAAATTTACGAGTTTGGACCACATTTATGATCAGGTTGTCAAAATCAACCTTCAAGAATATCAAGTTGTCAAGATTGGACCTTTGTAATTATTTTAGCAAAAATGACAAATTTGGTCCTTGGATTTTCAGAAATGGTAGTTTTGGTCCCTAAAACTTTATACCAATTCCCATTTTAATCCTAACTAACCAAATCCCTTTATCCTAAAAATAAACCCACAACAAAAAAACCCAGCCCAACCCCACCTTTATTTATCTAAAACCAGTCAAACCAATAAAGTCAACCCCTTTCCCAAACCATTTGCCGCCTAAGCTTTACCCTTTCTCCAGACCAAAAGCAAACTAGACACCATGTCCCCCCTGACACCACACCATGCTTCTCATCTGCTACACTCCATGTCCCCCCCCCCCTCCTTAGCTAGTACAAGCTTCACGTGATAAACATATCCAGCTTGGAAATCCACTAGCTAATATTTCCCGCCAAAACATAATTGGACGATTGGGATTTATCCAAGCCAAACCAATGGTAGGATTTACTCAAGAATGATCAGAGATACTTTTTGGATAGCTATTTAAGGAAATGAAGATACCAAGAATGAGTTGTCCTATGTTTAGACCATTCGTAGTGTAGAAATTGCTTATTGCTGTTTTATGAATGTTATTTTCTTGTATTAATTAAACCTTTGTAATCTTTTCAAGTTATTAATAGTTCTGAATCATTTAAATCCTTTGTTCCTTGTTTCCTTTTTAATACCCAGTTGTGTGAAAATAAGCTGAAAAAGCACTTGAATAAGTACTTATTCGACATTGTCCAAAACAAGCTCAATACAGCTTGTTTGAGCTTATTTGGGCTAAATCCTAGCTAAACTCATCCCCACAAGTTCCCTGTAAGTTTTTCCCATTGTCAGTTAAATTTGGCCATATCACTATTCAACTGCTTATAGCTTATGTAGTGCTTATTTACTGTTTATTTTTGCTTCTTAGGGCTAAACATCTCTTAATTCACATCTGTCTTCTCAAGTTATAGTTTAGAATCATCTGTTCTAGGTTTTAAAATTCAAACAGCCCTCTTAAAGGGGTGTTTGGATCCGCAGCCAAAATGGGTCAAAATTGGTAAGACATTGTTCATATGCACTTTGGGTGAACTTGATCTTGCCTAACTTAGCTTATATCAGCTGTTAGGAGTAGCACTTTGCCTGTTTTTAGAAAATTCTTGGTTTTGTATGCATTAGTGCAAGTTTAAGGTTCCTACTGGTCATATAAGCTCTTAGAAGCTTTAAGCTCAGTTGAAGCTAATTTTTGTTATCCTTTGGTCTGTTTTAGCCTTATAGCAAGTAGTGATTGCATTTCTTTATGCCTTCGTTCAAAGAAGCTCAAATCAGTCCATCTCAGTAATTAGATAGTCTGCATATTAGTTTTTTTTTTTTTTTTTTTTTTTTTTTTTTTTTTTTTTTTTTTTCTGTAGTTGTTGTTAATTTATCATTTGCTATACATAAGTTAGAATAAGATAAGTTCTTGCACAGTTAGAATTTGGTTGCTCATCTAGTCAATACTATTTTTTTTACATTTTTAGAATTTTCTTTAAAGTGCTTTTTAATAGCTTAAAAATTCCAAATTTTCCATGTGCACAAGTAAGACAGCATCAGATTTTTGAACCCCATATAAGTGCTTATTATTTTGCTACTATTCCTGTTTATTATTGTTCTTTGTTGTTTGCTTGTGGTAGTCAGCTATTTAATTGTTCTCAGGTTGAATCTCAGCTTATTTAGTCACTTTGATAAGCTCAAAAGTTGCCTAGTTGATCAAATAAATACTTACTCAACAGTATTTGATTGAGTTGAATGGGCATCTTTTCAGTTTAATTTAAAAGCACTCAATAAGCTGTTTTTGGTCTAAGACTTATCCTAAGTACTTATTAGCAGATGAACTTGAGTTTTCCTCTGAATTTGGATTAACAGCTTAACCCATAGTACTTATTTTTAAGCCCCAAACCCCCCCTTTTGGACTGCTTTTGCCCTGTGCCTTAACCTCGGCAGCCCATTTTGCTTATTTAGTGATTATTGGTTTGTCACTATTGCTTATTCAGTTATCTTATTTCATGTTTAGCTTATTATTAGTGCATCTCAGTTTATACAGCTCCCCATTAGCTTAATTGTATCTTAACAGCCCCTTTGATCGCAGCCTTAGTTTTTTTTGCTCTTTTGTTCCTGATCAGATTTTAGACCCCTTTTTCTTAGCTTATTTGATGTTTTCATAATTAGTTGTAGTTATCAAAAGTGCTTATTTACATGTCCTTAATCAGTTTGTAGGAGAAAAAAAAAAGTTAACAATAGGACTGAGCCAGGATTAGAACCTGGGTCTCTTGCATAGTTTTTTCCTTTTCCACTTTAGCTTATTATTATCTGATTTGCTTATTCCAGCTTATCTGGATAAGTTAGCATCCCCTGCTTATTTTTCCTAGAATCATTGCATTACTTAGGACTTTTCTGTATTTTTTTTCATATTTTTCCAGATTCGTTTAGTATTTTTAATTCATTTTTCTTTTAAGTTTAGTTTTTCAAATCATAATAAATTAAATATTAATCAGAAAAATATAATTATTTTTTTCTAAAATTTTCTTTTGTTAATTAGAACTTAGGAAAATTATTTTGGCATTTCTAGGATTAGTATTTCATCGTTTTGACGTTTAGGCTCGGGATTTCCCAGTTTAAACGCGTGCTTTATTTTTTTCTTTACGTTTTTAGCTACGTAAGCTTTAGATTATCGTTTCCCTTGTTTATTAAATTGTTTTTAGTTCATGTTCACTTATTTTAGCGTAAAAATCCCAAAATCCCTTTACTTTCACTATTCATCACATGCAATCATGAACCGAGATCACGAATTCCATTCAAACCTTCATTGGGGATAACGACCCGGGTTACACATACTTCACTTGTGTTTCCTGGGAGAAAAATACGTGTTGATTCCATCGGATCAATTTTTGGGGTGTTTTTGGTCATTTTTGTGTCTTATACGAGCATAAAATGATGAGTAAATAGGCACTCATCATCCCCCCACACTATCAATTGCTAGTCCCTAGCAATCCGATCATATAAAGTAATGAAAGGATCAAAAGAATACCAAGTATACCCCGTTTTGACTTTTTATTAAATGCGAGAAATTTAAACTAAAACAAAAATAGATAACATGCTTGATTTCCAAAAATGGTATCATGGAACGGGATTCACACAAAATGGGTGTCTCTAGGGAATTGTAATCGTCATCCTCTTTTTTATACTCCCAACTAAGCTTAAACTCAATGTGCAAATGTTTTTGTAAAATGCTAACACTACTTATACTAATAATCTATGTAAGCCGAAACTTAACTTTTCACTCCCACAATTTATTCAAGTTAGGTGAATGTGCTCATTTTCAAAATTTTGACCGCAAAAATTGATGTTTTTATAAGATTTTGACTAATACTAGTTGAAAGATAGATTTAAAATTTACATCAAGCAATTTTCAAAACTTTATTCAACACATCAAAACTTATTGCAGTTTGCAATATCATTCCATTTTATTTTATTTTATTCTTTTCATTTTTTTCATCATTTTTCATTTTTTTTTAATTGTGCAACATAAACTAACGGAGTTTCACGGGAACCAAGACCTTACACCTTCCGGAATAAAGGATCCAAGGGCCGTTACAACGGAGAGTTCCAAGACTCTAAACATTCCTGAAATGAGGATCCAAGGGTGTTAGACCAAGACCTCACACATTCCTGAATTAGAGGTCCAAGGGCCGGTGTAAGAGGGTAGCCAAGACCTAAACGCCTTCCGGAAATAAGGATCCAAGGGCCGATCTTGAACCGTAGCTTTTTTAGCACATACATTTATTACTTAACTTTTGCATTACTATGACATATGCTTGTTCCGAAGTTTAAATAAATCTTTGAACTAGTATTTTTCAAAATCGTATAAAAAAATGATTTTGTGTGTTCAAATGTTTGAAAACAAGCACTTATTAAGTCAGATTAGTTATCTCCTGGGAGGAAAAGCCATAGATTACTTATATAAGCTCTAAAGAAAACCACTATTCTACGCTTAGCATTTTTATTTGCACACATCGTAAAACCTTAGTCTAACCGTTAAGGGAGCAGCCAGATCAACACTCTGGCAGAGTCGGGATTCCCTTTGTTCTAACCTAATCAAGACTAAACACTACTTTTTTTTATTGCAATTTCTTATCTAAAAACGACAGAAAAATTTTAAAATTTTTGGCCAAAACGGGGGTACTAGGGCACTAGAAGGTACATATGTGACAAAAATCACGAGAATTCCCCCCCCCCCCCCACACTTAGAATTGAATATTGCCCTCAATATTCAAAGTACCGGCTATTATGCCGACACTTAGAACGTAAAAATGTAATACTAATAGCCAAGTGTGTGAAAGAATTCTCTATTTTCACAAACAGGATTAAAAAGATATCCCTTGATAATCGTTAGCAAAAAGATCGGATATTGGGCGGCTGGATTGAAAACAGGCGCATCAATCATCATGATCTAAGGGAAACCTGCAAACAAGAGCAAACAACACACAAAACAAAGCACAGTAGAGGAATACCCCCACACTTAGTGTCAGAAAATAGAAAGAAGTCAGAAACATGGATTGTCACCCATGTGGTGCTAATTTTTTTGTTGACCGAGTCACTAGCTTGACTCGACCCCGAATTCATTTGTTCTTGGGGAAGCATGTGGAAGAGAAAATCTCCATCGGACTTTCATTCAAGATGTTTGGATAAACAATGAAGTACTTGAAAGTTCCACTCCGATGAGATACACCCGGCTCAAAAGAATGATAATTGGAGATGCCGGGGTCAAAAACTTTGTCCTCACTCCTGAAGGAGTGAACAAAAGGACAAGCTATCTTATAAGCACAGAAAGGTAGAAAAACTCGAACGACATATGTGAAGTCAATATAATGGCGATCCTCAAAGGGAAATGTCACATATGTCGGAGAAAGAACGTCCTTTGGAATATCGGGATTAAAAATTGAGGTCATGTCATCAATTTTATGAGTAATAGAGTCCTACGTGATAGTCCTATGTGCAACGTGCTTGCTAGTAACATGCTATTTGTCTGATTGAAATTCTATGTGCTTTAAATCTATATGTGGTAGATAAAATTTAGGAGATTAGACTTTTTGCCTAAGTGCTTATCCCCCGTAGGATTTTAGTAAATTTTTGTAGATAATGGTTTTGTTACACCCACTATCAATAGCCGACTACGCAATCGCCGAAAAGGCACATCTATCAATCACTATGGATGACACACACTCTTAACGTCCTCGACATCTCTTCTCTCCTCTATTTCTCGTCTACGACCACTATTCTATTCCCCCTCTTGTCTCTATTCGCCATAGACATGATTGACCTTAGAACAACCCGATGAAATTCTCGCACGTGATTCTCATTCTCATCTATATCTTTTCTATTTCTTCTGTCTCGACTGTATCCCTACTCTATATTCAGCGTGTCGAGTCATTTCTACTTCTCCTGTCTCGATTCTCATCAATACCCATTCCCTTAAACTACTCGTGCGTGTCGCGTTTATTCTATACTAAGTCTAGTGTTTCAAATTACTTTTCATAATACTCAAGTCAAAGTTAACCACAAAAATTTATGCCTTTCAAATCACTTACTGGCGACGGTCCTTCAAATTGTGACGGTCCTAGTGATGGTCCCTTATATTTATAGGACCGTCCTCAGTTTTCAGGGGATATCCCGTTTGTCTTTCACAATTGTAGAAAAGAAAACCCAAACAATCCTTTTTGTTGCAGAAGCAAAGACATAATGCTAAACACTCCCTAATCCTTAATTACTCCACTAAAATTCAAATAAAAGGTATAAAATTCAAAGATTATCAATCCTCATCTTTTCCAATCATCAATTGTAAGTCATGTCATCAAATTTGTCAATAAATCAACTCTAGGTTTTGTATGAACATGAAATCAAAATTGGGGATTTTCAATTTTTATTGTAATTAATTGAAATTAACAATAGTGTAGAACCATTATCACTCACCTAGATGTAGGATTTGTCCAAACAAGCTTGTTTTGAAAAGTGTCAAAATATATGATAACCCCCAATTCAAATTGTAGTAGTTTATTACATTTAGGGGCGTAACAAGAACGGAATTATGCATTTTTAATACATATCAAAAACGTTTTCATAACCATGCATTAGCAAGGGTCGAAATTTTTTAGTATAACCCTTAAATGAGTTAAAAACAAAAGAAGAAGTGTTTAAACTCAAGGTGATAATAACTTCACATTTTCTAACACTTATAAAAACAATGAGTTAATGATTATACTATTTTTCTTGTCATTTGTAGGTATAAAAATGCCACACATATACGATTTTGATCATCACCTAACCAACGTGTACATCCCAAAAATCTCTTTAGAACCCTACTTACCACTGATGAGGATTTATTTGGTACCTTTTTAAGGGGTCATTTAAGGCCAAAATCGTATTTATCTGATCAAATATTGCCTTAAATCGTTTCTTTTTGCATTTTAGGTACTTGGGATGAAAAATTTGGAAATCGGCATGTTTTGTGGTAGAATCAATGAAAAAGTGAAGAAAATGGCGAAGTCGCAATTTCTATGAGATAAGGAGATCTGACGCCGTCACTTGCAATTGAAGATGGATTTTTGGCAGAGAATTAATAAGCGACGCCTCAGATAAATCTGAAGACATTATAACCTAACGGCGTCAGGTGTATTTGAAGACCAAGATTTCGTACAAAGTTAACAAGAGACGGCCTAGAACTTTTACAAAGGGATGACGTCAGACATCACATGACGGCGTTAGACATCCTAAGAGACACCGTCACAACGACAACTAGCACAAGACGAAACCCAAATTGGAGGTGACCTGACAGCGTCACACTTTTCAAGTGACGCCGTCACAACTGTACATCTATATATACTTTCACATGTTTTTCATAATTCATGTAACACTTTGGAGAGGCATAACCTTGATGATTTTAGCAGCTTTTGTGAGGCTTTTACAGCCATTGAACTTCATGTTTCATTAAAGATAAGTTATCCCTTTAATCATTCGACATGTCTATGTTTTGTTTGATTATTTGTTTATCTTTTCTTTGCTTTAACATGCTAGCTTAAGTTAATTGGTGTTTGCTTAGATCTAATGAAACCTAGTTATTGATCATTGATTTGTCGTCTCTTGTTTAATTGATTGCCTCGCGTTAGGTTAAGAGAACTGGCTAAGTTCTTATATGTATTAGCTTGAACGTCTTATAAAACGCAAACATAGAGTGCGCTATTTTTTTTCTCGTTGTATTTATTGCGTAAATTGCGGCTTGTAGATCCTAGATAACTTAATAGACTTTAAGGGATTTAGGGTAGACTAATGTTCATAGAGTTGGGGACTTCGGCACCTCCCCAAGAATAATATTAAGCAATACAACAATTCAATTAAAACAAGGACGTGAAAATTTGACAAATCAGTAGGAGATAACTAGGGAGTAAGGATGTCTAAGTAAACGATGCTTTTCCTATCATAAGAGTTACCACCACATTTACTTTTTCTTGTTATTAGTTTAATAGATTGTAAGATGTCTAAAATAGCGGTAGGGGAAGGATACACTAGGTCAATCTATGATGTCCAAAAGCATGAGTATGATAAGGAACGAGGAATAATGCTCAATCGGTTAGCTAGGGATAAGAAGTCGTTGAGATATGGCCCCCGACTAGATCAAGAGTTTATAGGACCTCAACTCTCATTTTTCCTAGAAGATGCATATGTGAAGAGTGTACCCTACATGGAACAACAATTAGCTAGAGATGCTGAGATTGATCCTTTTGAGGACCCTCTAGTATTTAGGAAGATGATTGAGTTCCTAGGAGTTTTGCCTATTAATCTTAGCATAAATAAATGGAAGTCGGAGGATGAGGATAGTAAATGGGATTGGAAAAAGCTACCAAAGGAAGTAGATTGGTTGTGGCACATTAAGATGAAAATAGTAGATCCCGATGGAGAGGAGTTTGAAAAGTGTTAGGAATCATGGAAATTAGTTTATTTCCATTCCTGCTGATAGTGAAGCTGGTTCCTGCCGACAGTTATTCATTGCTGCTGCAGTCGATTCCTGCTGATAGTTTTAATTTGTTTCAAGTGATTAGTAGTCATTGCTGCGGGTATTGTTAGTTGTTATCCCGTATGTTTAGAATGTTTGTTAGATTTATTTTTAGAAGAGATCATGTTTATCTCTTCACACATTTTCTTGTATGACGGGTTAGGGTTAGGGTATCTTGTTAGTATAAAAGGAACACCCGTCTATGAGGGTTAGATATCTTTTTACGACTTAACAATCTTCAATAATAATATCTTTTAGTTCATTATACGATCCATAGATGATCATAGTCTTAGTTCTTTTCTTTTCTAGTTCGTACTCAGAGATTCTCTTGTAGTGTGCTTGTGATTACATAGGCATCCTACCGATCCACTAAGGCTCAAAGATCTAGCAGGTGTGTTAGATTCAACAAGTGGTATCAGAGCCTCGTGAGGATCTCTGATCAAGAAGCAAAAGTTCTCAAAACAATCTCTCTAAACCCTTTCACAATGGGCGACGAAAACCCTGAATTCGCTACCATTAACAATGAAGAACCTGAACCCACAAAAGTTCAACAACAAATTGTTACAACCACTGTGTCCAACAGTAATGCTAAGTTCCCATATCTCAAGAAGGAAGAGTATGAAATCTGGGCTATAAAGATGGAGTAATGGATCTCCAACAGTGATCACCATCTTTGGAATGTTATCCTCACTGGGAATACCAAGAAGAGAATTGGAAGAGATCGGAATGGGAACATCATGATTCTCCCTCCTGCATCAGCTGAGGAGCAGCTGGCTGTGCAAAGGGAAACTAAAGCAAGAACTCTCTTGCTTCAGGCTCTCCTAGAGGATCACATGGGTGATTTTCATCACCTGGATGATGCTAGAGAAATCTGGCTTGCTGTAAAAGCTAGATTTGGTGGGAATGAGGAGTCCAAAAAGATGAGGAAATCCATGCTTAAGCAGGAATTCCAGGAGTTTAAGATCTCTGAGGATGAAGGAATTCACAAAGGGTATGATCGATTTCACAAGATCCTCAGCCAACTTAATCAGTTGAAGGCTCGACCAGACAATGAAGACTGCAACACAAAGTTTCTGAGGGCTTTACCTCCATCCTGGTCTCAAGTTTCCATAACCCTGAAAGCCAAAGGTGGATTGGATTACCTAAGTTATGATGATCTGTACAACAAGCTCAAGACCCTAGAGATTGATATCAAAGGGGTTTCTACTTATTCATCTCATACACCTACTCATACTGCATTTGTTAGTTCTACCAGCTGTAACACCCCAACCCGACAAGGGTAAAGATATCACAATAATGGATTCATATCAGATCAAAACAAAGCATACATCTATAGTAATACAAGAATTCTCAAGGGTTACAAATGAAATACAGATACTACAAGGTTACAAATGAACTTCCAATAAATATTAATTCCGAAATAATAATAACTTCTAATTACTTCTAAGTCCAAAAGTAGCTATCAAGTCTTCTAAGTCCAAGGTACTCTCCACCCATTCCCAGCTTCCTACTAAAACCTGCCGCAGGAAAAGAAATGCGGCTGAGCTACGAGAGCTCAGTGAACAGATATAACGATAACAAACAGTAATAGAGAATAGTACAGAATAACAGAAACAAAGGTCAAACAGATGTAATATGGTTCAAGGGATAAGTCAATAAATAAGTATAAAGGAAAGAGAAAAGGGATAGTAATCCACCACGAGCCTAGAAACAGATCATACCATATCGTAACCATAAATCTTCAAATCATATAGAGGGGAGACCTCTCAAATAATCAGATAATATGAGGGGTGTCCTCATTCTTCAAATGGAGTAGCTAGCTCCCAGATATATGTGAAAGGCGTGTATTGCACACAAGCACCAGTCACCAGACAATAATAAATCATATATAGATAATCCACTAAACAGAACAGATCTAGGATGCATCCATATGCCCCCGCAGACAAATAGTGGCCAAAATAATATAATGCGCATATCAGATAATAGATAAGGGGACGTGGCGGAACATCACTCTACCGCCCTAGAGTCATGTCATTGGTGCATCAATGACACGGCCATGTTACCTTCATGGCTAGGAAACAGATTTTGGCTCGGGTATCAAACTAAGAGTCAGATATCATATCAAATCAGAGTGTCATAACAGATGGCTCATAACAGATAGTTCCTATCAAATATCTCAGAAGTAATATCAAAGGTCCAAATCAGAGTTTATCAGATCAAGGTTCATATTCAATAATCAAGTCATGGTTCAGATCAAAAGTCCGTTTCAGAAGTTTCTATCAAAAGTCCATTTTAAACAATCCTTTAATTCATGATTTTCATAAAACGATCCTTTAAAGTAGTTTTCATAAAAATAGTCTTTCAAAACGGTTTTTCATAAAGCTAGTCTTCAAAATATAGTGTTCACAAAAGTTAGTAACCTTTCATATAAAAGTAGTTTCGCATCATTTATAAACATCTTTTTAAATTGGTTTTTCTCAAAACATTTCCATGGTATAATTAAAAAGGTTTTCATAACATAGGTTCATAACAGAGGTCATATCAAATGGGATCAACAGAGAAGGTTCAAGCAAAGGGAATCATAGCAATGGCATCAGTTCAGAAACTAATGGATCAGAATATGAAAGAGATCATGAGAAACCTTATAAGGAAGGTCAGAATATCTGTACCTTATACCGCAAATGAAAACACAACCAGAAACGAAAAGATCGGAAGTGAACTCCATCTTCAACGAATCTACACGAATTCATGACTAACTTATTAAAAGCTTATTTAATTCAGATTACTTATTTAGTCGGCTTTCCGGTTTTAGTAACTTTCCATATTTAGTAACTTTCTATTTATAGCAGGTTTCCAAAATTAGTAAGTTTCCATTTTTAGAAAGTTTCCTTATTTAGTTAATTTCCAAATTGAACCTTATAATTCATTAAATTACATTTTAACCCTTAACATATCAATATATACATAACGAGCCATCCCTTTAACGAAATTACACAATATATCCTTTAATTTAAATACGGTACGAATACACCCTCACTTTTTCATTATTTACAATTTTAGTCCCTTTACTATATAAAAACACAAATCGGTAATATAAATATTATATTTACAATTTAGACCTTTAAATATCCAATTTTACACATTAATCCCTTACATCATAATTTATACGTCGCACCCCTAAGTTTCCAGAAATTACAATACAAGTCCCTCTATTTATTTATTTTACAATTCGATTAATATTATAACCTAATTAACGATTTACCAATTTAATCCATAAGTTACATATTTTACACGAATGGCCCCCAAGTTATATTTTATTCATATCAGACCTAATTTATAGCATATTACAAAAATAGCCCACGAGTTTCATAATTTACAAAACGTCCCCTTCCTCTTTTAAAAATCAATCGGTAACACTTTAAATTATCAAACCCTAACCCCGATTTCTCAAATCATCATCCAATCATTATTTCCACATTATATCATTCATTATATCAGATCAAACCCAAAATAAAACCCTAAATCGTTCGTTATTATTTTTATCCAATTTACACAGTTTTTATTTAAAAACCCGATTTAACACAAAATTCGACAAAGCCATTTTTAGGTTGCAACAATTCGAAATAACATTTTTCCAGGTTCATATGGATCATATAGAGTTCAAATAAAATAACTCTCATGCCCAGAAAAATCGTATATAGTGTTTCATATTTTATATTCGTTTTAATCATTAATAATTCAAACGATCGAATCAAGCCATAACAATTCAAACACACATTTTTCCAGACTTGTTTGATGATCCTAGAACTTATAAAATTATGCAAGAGGCCCAGAAAATTCGTATAGCATGTTTTATATTTTATACCCGTTTTAACACTTCAAAATTCAAACGATCAACAAAACCTTGCATGATTCGATTTAGATAATTTTTATATGTCTTATATGATTAAATAGGTGTGAGAAAAATACCAGATAAATTATTTAACATGGGGATTAATCAAAACGAATTTATACCTCTCGGATGGAATTTGCGACAACAAAAACGTCTAGCGATCGAACCACTGAATCCCACGACCTCTAACCAATTTTCCCAGCTACTTTTGATTATAAAGAACCCCAAAAAATAATAGCTCAGCTCCAGAAATTCGTATGGATCGATTGTGGATTTTTGTGTGTGTTTTGTGTTATTCGGTTTTAGGTTTTGGAAACAATTAAAAAAGTAACTAAATAATTGAAGTGGAGGCCGACTATGGAGGGGGAAGAGGGCCTAATAATCGGCCCATGAATAACCAAATAAATTGAATTGATTTTTGTATTGATTTCCTATTTATTTTGTAAGTTATGTAAAATGTAATTTAAATAGTATCAATTTAAATAAAATTGTATTAGGTGTTTTGTACATATAATTAGGTGAGACAAAGACTTTTGGACATGAAAAAAAAATTATTTCATTCCATGTGTAGCTTATTACTTAAATTTTGGAATCACTTTGGTGCTTTAAATATCCTTTAATAAATTTTTAAACTTGTAGGGGCATTTTGGTCATTTTGTATGTTTCAGATTTTTGGGTTTTACAACTCTTTCCCTCTAACAGAAAAATTTCATCCTCGAAATTTAAAGTCGCGAAGTGAAGCGAAGTCTTAAAGTTAAACAGAGTCGTAGTAAATCGTAAAAAGGTCGTCACTAACATCCTCACGCTCGCGGAGGTTCTTCCAAAAGGATCTTCAAAACAAATGGTTTCTCATGACTCAATCAAAACAAGGTGGGTTCAAATTTCTCAAGAGGAGACAAATTAGGTTGACTTCAGATCAAAAGAGACATACAACATAAAATGGGTGATAGGTGAATCTTCTGAAAAGCTTATATGGAATACAACAGAACTTCAAATCAGATTAACTGTACCATCAGTAGAGAGTTCTACAAGGAGTTCAAGATATATAACTGAGGTCAACGGAATGCAAAACGAGAGTCCAAACTCATCCAGATATCTAATGAACGAAAGCAGAGTATACGCATAGGTAGAATGAATCTAAAGCCTCACTATTCGCGGATAATCCAACGGAGTTCAAATTCTAACTTCTTAGGTACTCCCCAAGATATCCTATGGCCACAATGAGTGCACGTTATATGGTGTAAATATTATCACGTTGATCAGGCGTCATAATACTAGCACCACATAAATATGCCTTCATGATGATCATACTTTATCTCAAGTCGTAAACAAAACCACCTATCTTAATCCACCTAGTACTTCTACATTCTCAGAGGTCATCAAAATCAAACACCATAACTAAGAGGAGAACGAACTACTCGAAAGAGTTAACGGAAGTCCCAGAATGTCTATAAGAATTTGGTACATCGTTAAAAGCATCAAATCGTCCATCATTCGTCAAATTTCTCATAACAAAACCATCGTCCAGCATACGCAGAATGAACACCGAGCGGAATTACTAACATGGAACATAACTCGTCCAAGGGATCCTATCATCAGGTAACAAAAATTTGAGTAGGTCAAGAGGAAATGAATTACGTCATCCATAGCTTCATTCTTCGCAAATCAACTCTTCCAAACACAAGCGTTCGTTTCAGAATTATCGTCCATTCCGATACTTGATCTTAAACTTCTTCCGAGTCCATGCAGTCTATCGTATGATCATAGGGTGGAAGGGGAATATAACTCGAGTCTGGTCCCTCAAGCCTTCGGCACCTCCTCTTGGAACTGTGGTGTAGTAACGTGAATCTCCAGTATGGTCACTTGTGTATTCTTCCATCTGCGAGTCTGCTTCTGCTCTCAATTCATCTTAGTACAACTAAAATGGATAGAGAAGCAAGACTGCGGTTTAAGACATGTCTTCAGCATAGTTCGAAATTCGCCCACTCAACTGCCGTCATCGCCAGATGCATGGTAGCGTTGTCTGCTACAATCTCTGGATGCGAATTAAATCTACTTCTTTCAGAATAAAGGGTCATTCTACAAGATGGTCTACATGTTCCTCTTCGTGCATAAAACTGAAATACTTCTCGGAGGTTACTCTCAAATAGTCATCTCTTTTCTTAGAAGTCCTTGGGGTTGCTTCTTCAATCCTTCGATCATTAAAAGAGGCCGTCTGGTACGGAGTTTACAAAGATAGAATCGATCATTGATACGCTGAATTGAAAGATGGTAATGGTAGTGATACGATTAGGTTTACGATAGTCAATACTCCAAAGTTTTCTCTTTCTTCTTCACAAGTTAATAGGGTGTTCAAAATGAAATACTGAGGTGAACAAAATCATATTCCATCATTTCCTCCGATTTCTCAACTTCTATAGCATCATGGTCCGTCAACTGAGATTGCTTCAAATTTCATTCTACTTCTCAACCAGGAGGGAAACCCAAAAGTTCCATCGGAGAACAACAGAAGATTTGTACAACAAAACTTCCAATGCCAACGTTTTCTAAGAGTGGATACAAATAAGTGTCAGGGGACAATTATCAATCAACTGAGACCGAGGTAGATGTTTCTATAGCAGCGTTAACAGATTTGATCGGTTACCGGTTATCATAACGAAAGTGGGATGAAACATATTACTAAAGGTCACAAATCAGATACGGTAGTCCCTGACAGCGTATGAGGGCCAGCCAATCCATAACTTAAAGACCTCAAAATCGAATATGTCAACAGTAAACGGATTCGTAGGATGAGTACGGTCGCCAATCCAGACAGATAGTTCATATATCAAGGTCAAATACATGGTTCATCAAAGTGTGGAGATAGATAAACGAACAATTCAAGGTGTTGGAGTCTTGCTTAGCTATTTAGCATAAGGGGCAGGTAGGTTGTGAGTCATCGGAAATACAAACATCGTATAACTGTCAAGAGTGGGGCATATAGATTATCAGAAATCAGCATCGTCATGTTCAGTTAACAATTTCACCTTGAGACAAAATTATCGTTATATCCATGGCTAATAATCATCAGAGTTCTCATAGGAGTAGTAATGGATTTCGCAAGGGCAGGGTAATATCAGATGATACATTTTATATCCCGCACAGGTAATTTAATTTGCAGAATAGGTCAAACATATTAAGGTCAAATGACCTTCGGGATGGTCAGAGAAGTATTAAACAGGTCGGAAGTGATGATCAAAATCAGGTAGTGGTAGCAAAACTTTAACAATTGGAAATCATGGTAGGAAGTTCAAAATGGGTTCAAACACCGAAGGTGAAACATAGGAGGGTAGTCGTCAATGATCAATCAACCTATCATTTTTCAGAATAAAATCAAAGTTAACTATTCAATGAAAACAGATCGACAACGCAAGTCTTATCGTGCAAAAGTGAAAGGAAAACGTTTTTATACTCATGGTTAAAACACCACAAAGCTTCTCATGGGAACAGAGATGTTTAAGATGGACTCAAATAGGATCAGAAGATTTATAGATGATTATCAAAAGCAAGTAACAGAATGTATCAAGTAGGTTATCGTCATGGAGATTCTCAGAATACCCGAAGAGACATCAAAATGATTAACAAAAGAATCAGAGGTCGGAGTCGGAATCTTAGGTGGTGCAAAGCGTGAGCTTTCAATCTCCAAAAGTGCTCTCAACAAGTGAGGCACGAATCAGAGTGATGCGAAAGCAATGATAATTAAACAAAAGCCTTATAGTCTACCCATTCCTCACTGATCAGAACTTAAGTTCCTATAGGGAAATCCTAAAGCAAATTCTTACAGGTTATCTTATGAGCGCCTACAGTGGAAACTTAGTGGTCCAGACTTCACAGGTCAAGGGTAAATGTATTACGAGTCGCAGCCTGTCTCTCTGATACCATAAATTGTAACACCCCAACCCGACAAGGGTAAAGATATCACAATAATGGTTTCATATCATATCAAAACAAAGCATACATCTATAGTAATACAAGAATTCTCAAGGGTTACAAATGAAATATAGATACTACAAGGTTACAAATGAACTTCCAATAAATACTAATTCCGAAATAATAATAACTTCTAATCACTTCTAAGTCCAAAAGTAGCTATCAAGTCTTCTAAGTCCAAGGTACTCTCCACCCATTCCCAGCTTCCTACTAAAACCTGCCGCAGGAAAAGAAATGCGGCTGAGCTACGAGAGCTCAGTGAACAGATATAACGATAACAAACAGTAATAGAGAATAGTACAGAATAACAGAAACAAAGGTCAAACAGATGTAATATGGTTCAAGGGATAAGTCAATGAATAAGTATAAAGGAAAGAGAAAAGGGATAGTAATCCACCATGAGCCCAGAAACAGATCATACCATATCGTAACCATAAATCTTCAAATCATATAGAGGGGAGACCTCTCAGATAATCAGATAATATGAGGGGTGTCCTCATTCTTCAAATGGAGTAGCTAGCTCCTAGATATATGTGAAAGGCGTGTATTGCACACAAGCACCAGTCACCAGACAATAATAAATCATATATAGATAATCCACTAAACAGAACAGATCTAGGATGCATCCATACGCCCCCGCAGACAAATAGTGGCCAAAATAAAATAATGCGCATATCAGATAACAGATAAGGGGACGTGGCGGAATATCACTCTACCGCCCTAGAGTTATGCCATTGGTGCATCAATGACACGGCCATGTTACCTTCATGGCTAGGAAACAGATTTTGGCTCAGGTATCAAACTAAGAGTCATATATCATATCAAATCAGAGTGTCATAACAGATGGCTCATAACAGATAGTTCCTATCAAATATCTCAAAAGTAATATCAAAGGTCCAAATCAGAGTTTATCAGATCAAGGTTCATATTCAATAATCAAGTCATGGTTCAGATCAAAAGTCCGTTTCAGAAGTTTCTATCAAAAGTCCATTTTAAACAATCCTTTAATTCATGATTTTCATAAAACGATCCTTTAAAGTAGTTTTCATAAAAATAGTCTTTCAAAACGGTTTTTCATAAAGCTAGTCTTCCAAATATAGTGTTCACAAAAGTTAGTAACCTTTCATATAAAAGTAGTTTCGCATCATTTATAAACATCTTTTTAAATTGGTTTTTCTCAAAACATTTCCATGGTATAATTAAAAAGGTTTTCATAACATAGGTTCATAACAGAGGTCATATCAAATGGGATCAACAGAGAAGGTTCAAGCAAAGGGAATCATAGCAATGGCATCAGTTCAGAAACTAACGGATCAGAATATGACAGAGATCATGAGAAACCTTATAAGGAAGGTCAGAATATCTGTACCTTATACCGCAAATGAAAACACAACCAAAAACGAAAAGATCGGAAGTGAACTCCATCTTCAACGAATCTACACGAATTCATGACTAACTTATTAAAAGCTTATTTAATTCAGATTACTTATTTAGTCGGCTTTCCGGTTTTAGTAACTTTCCATATTTAGTAACTTTCTATTTATAGCAGGTTTCCAAAATTAGTAAGTTTCCATTTTTAGAAAGTTTCCTTATTTAGTTAATTTCCAAATTAAACCTTATAATTCATTAAATTACATTTTAACCCTTAACATATCAATATATACATAACGAGCCATCCCTTTAACGAAATTACACAATATATCCTTTAATTTAAATACGGTACGAATACACCCTCACTTTTTCATTATTTACAATTTTAGTCCCTTTACTATATAAAAACACAAATCGGTAATATAAATATTATATTTACAATTTAGACCTTTAAATATCCAATTTTACACATTAATCCCTTACATCATAATTTATACGTCGCACCCCTAAGTTTCCAGAAATTACAATACAAGTCCCTCTATTTATTTATTTTACAATTCGATTAATATTATAACCTAATTAACGATTTACCAATTTAATCCATAAGTTACATATTTTACACGAATGGCCCCCAAGTTATATTTTATTCATATCAGACCTAATTTATAGCATATTACAAAAATAGCCCACGAGTTTCATAATTTACAAAACGTCCCCTTCCTCTTTTAAAAATCAATCGGTAACACTTTAAATTATCAAACCCTAACCCCGATTTCTCAAATCATCATCCAATCATTATTTCCCCATTATATCATTCATTATATCAGATCTAACCCAAAATAAAACCCTAAATCGTTCGTTATTATTTTTATCCAATTTACACGGTTTTTATTTAAAAACCCGATTTAACACAAAATTCGACAAAGCCATTTTTAGGTTGCAACAATTCGAAATAACATTTTTCCAGGTTCATATGGATCATATAGAGTTCAAATAAAATAACTCTCATGCCCAGAAAAATCGTATATAGTGTTTCATATTTTATATTCGTTTTAATCATTAATAATTCAAACGATCGAATCAAGCCATAACAATTCAAACACACATTTTTCCAGACTTGTTTGATGATCCTAGAACTCATAAAATTATGCAAGAGGCCAAGAAAATTTGTATAGCATGTTTTATATTTTATACCCGTTTTAACACTTCAAAATTCAAACGATCAACAAAACCTTGCATGATTCGATTTAGATAATTTTTATATGTCTTATATGATTAAATAGGCGTGAGAAAAATACCATATAAATTATTTAATGTGGGGATTAATCAAAACGAATTTATACCTCTCGGATGGAGTTTGCGACAACAAAAACGTCTAGCGATCGAACCACTGAATCCCACGACCTCTAACCAATTTTCCCAGCTACTTTTGATTATAAAGAACCCCAGAAAATAATAGCTCAGCTCCAGAAATTCGTATGGATCGATTGTGGATTTTTGTGTGTGTTTTGTGTTATTCGGTTTTAGGTTTTGGAAACAATTAAAAAAGTAACTAAATAATTGAAGTGGAGGCCGACTATGGAGGGGGAAGAGGGCCTAATAATCATTCCATGATTGACCAAATAAATGGAATTGATTTTTGAATTGATTTCCTATTTATTTTGTAAGTTATGTAAAATGTAATTTAAATAGTATCAATTTAAATAAAATTGTATTAGGTGTTTTGTACATATAATTAGGTGAGACAAAGACTTTTGGACATGAAAAAAAAATTATTTCATTCCATGTGTAGCTTATTACTTAAATTTTGGAATCACTTTGGTGCTTTAAATATCCTTTAATAAAATTTTAAACTTGTAGGGGCATTTTGGTCATTTTGCATGTTTCAGATTTTTGTGTTTTACACCAGCACTAACAAGGTCTCTCATGGTGATAGCCCAAATCCCTCATCTTCATCTGTTTCTTATTCTCCTACAACACCAAGATCTCAATCAAGGACTGACAATGTTGTTGAGGAAATTCTTCATTCATTTGTTGCTGAAAGTACTCCACAACAGCAATTTATGTATGATGACTTTGATCAAATTGATCAATTTGATTTGGAGGAGATGGACATCAAGTGGCAGCTGGCTATGCTGTCATTAAAGGTTAACAGGTTTGAGCAGCAGTCAGGGAAGAAGCTCAATCTCAATGGAAGGGAAGGTGCAAGGTTTGACAGAAGGAAGGTGAAGTGCTTCAAATGTGGTCAGATAGGTCACTTTGCCAGAGAATGCCAAGACAAGAAAGTTGATGACAGAACAAGGTATTCGGCATTCAGAATGAAAGAATTGGAGCCAGAGGAAGCTAAAGCCCTAGTGTCTGTGGATTCAATGCTGGATTGGGAACAACATGAGGAGACTGGAGCTTCACGGATTTATGGGATGATTGCTGGATATGGAGCTGAGACACATGTGGCTGGAGAATTTAGAATGATGGGCCATCCATCTCAGGTACTTAAGTGTCCTTTTGATTGTGAAATTAAATATACTAAATTGCAAAAGGATGGTGAAATTAAATACACTGAGTTAAAAAGGGAGTTTGATGAGATTGAGCCTGAATATAATAAACTATTTGTTGAAATTCAAGCTTATAAGAAGGCTCTTAAAACATTAGAAAAACAAAAGGTCTGGTAACAAACTCAACAGTTAGCTTATGAGGAAAAGGTTAGGGTTTTGCAGAGAGAATTAGAGAACACTTCTAATGAACTTAAATATTCTGAGTCTCAAAATGCTAAGGTTAAATTAGAAAAACAGGAAGTACAGACTTAACTAGATACTGAGTTGGGTAGATTTAAGGCATGGAAAGATACCTCCAAAAATCTACACAAGTTAATTGATAGTTCTATGTCTGTAAGAACTAAACTTGGTTTAGGATATGGAGACTTTATAGGGCCTGATCAAGTTTATGATCCTAATGAGTATAGTATATTCGACCCAGAACCTGTAGATTATCAAAAACCTGTGAAGTTTGTAAAACCAGGAGAAATGAGTGCAACTCCTCCACCCATAACTGGAACATTTAAACTTGTAGACCCCTATGTTGACTTTGATGATTCAAAAATGACTTATGGCAAAAAGGCAAAGAACTTGCCTGATCTTGATTGTGACTCTAATGAATTTGTCTCTTGTTCTTACAGTGACAAATCTGAAGAAATCAAGACTGATGACTATGCCACATGTGGATCAAGTGAGAAGTCGGCATCAATAAAATCAGAAGATCTGTCTTCAAAAGTGGCTACTGATGAATCCCAAAGAGCTGAAGATGTTTCTTTTGATAATGTTAAAAACAATAATGTTTCTAGTTTTAGTTTTGTTTCAAACAGTTATGGTTGTGATTTTAATTTTGTTAAGGATAATTTTGATTCGTGTGTTGGTTTCAATTCTTCTGATTGCAATGAGAAAGATAATGTTAAGAAAAAGTCCCCTAGAAAGAAATCTTGCTTTGTGTGTCGTAGTTATGATCATCTTATTAAAGATTGTGACTATTATGAAAAACAGATGGGTAAATATGCTTGTCAAAATAGGTCTGTGTGGAACAATGTCAATGAAATTCCCCCATATATTCCACAAACAGCAAGAATAAACTCTTGTAGAGCTTCTGTTGCTGCTGGCAAGCCAATTCCAGCTGGTAAGCCTGTTGCTGCTGGCAAGCCAGTTCCTGCTGGTAAGCCGGTTGCTGCTGGCAAGTCCATTCCTGCTGGTTGGAGAAGCAATGCTGCTAGACCTTACTACAGACCTACTAGCACTTACTTTCAAAATGATATGTGGCCTGTTTATTTTGACACCTTACACATGGGATGGGCAAGATGGGAAACTGCTGTTAAGTCCTCAGCAGGTTGTTCTTGGAGAAACAATAACCAATATATGAGAATGGGGTCCAAGAACAATGGTGGATCTCATCAATCTCCATGGTTTAATTTTTATTGATCCACAAGGCAGACCCAAGTCAGTAATGACTTGGGCCTCCCATGTATCTAACATTGTTGTATGTATTTTTGTTCTGTAGGACATTCCTTTTAAGAGTAAAGATGTAGGTATTGTTGACAGTGGTTGTTCAAGAAGTATGACAGGAAATTTGGAAAGGTTGCATGACTTTGTACCCTTACATGGAGGAACTATGACATTTGGAGGAGGTGATGGAAAGATTACAGGGAAAGGAACCATTAAGACTCCTAAACTGGACTTTGAGAATGTTCTCTATGTGAAGGAACTCAAGAACTTCAATTTGTTCTCTGTCTCACAATTATGTGACAAAAAGAATGGGGTTCTCTTCACTGAGACTGACTGTCTTGTGCTCTCCAAGGACTTCAAGATGCCTGATGAAAGTGAGATAGTACTCAAAGTTCCAAGGACTCACAACCTGTATTGTTTCAATCTGAATGATGTTAAGCCTGAGGGTAAACTTGCTTGTATGGTGGCAAAAGCTTATGTGGATGAAGCAAACAAATGGCACAGAAGAATGGCTCATGTGAACTTTAAGACCATCAACAAGCTGGCAAAGAATGGCTTAGTACAAGGGCTCCCTTTCAAGACCTTCACAAATGAACACAACTGTGTTGCCTGCAATAAAGGAAAGCAACACAAGACTTCATACAAGGCCATTACTGCTGTGAGCACCATCTCTGAGCCTCTGCAGCTGCTTCATATGGATCTTTTTGGTCCAACTTCTATCAGAAGTAGAGACCATAAGTATTTTTGTCTGGTGATTACTGATGATTTTAGCAGGTTTTCTTGGACTTTCTTTTTAGGAACTAAAAATGAAACCTATTCTGTGATTAGGGACTTTATTACCTTAATTGAAAACCAGCTAAATAGAAAGTTTAAGGCTATAAGGTGTGATAATGGAACAGAATTTAAAAATTCTAATCTAATTGAATTTTGTAGGAATAAGGGGATTAAAAGAGATTATAGTAATGCCAAAACCCCACAACAAAATGGGGTTGCAGAAAGAAAAAATAGGACCCTTATAGAAGCAGCTAGATCTATGCTAGCTGACTCTAAGTTGCCTACCATGTTTTGGACTGAAGCAGTAAGCACTGCTTGCTATGTACTGAATAGGGTATCTATTACTAATCCCCACAACAAAACTCCTTATGAGCTCTTCTCTGGAAAGGTTCCCAACATTAGTTACCTTAAGCCTTTTGGATGTCATGTAACTATCTTGAATACTAGTGATCACCTAGGTAAATTTGAAGAGAAGGCAGATGAGGGGTTCATTGTAGGATATTCTGCTCATAGTAAGGCCTATAGGGTATATAACTTGTCTTCTAAGAGGGTAGAAGAAACACTCAACTTAAGGTTTCTAGAGGACAAACCTGATTTACAGGGTGCAGGTCATGACTGGTATTTTGACCTGGATTATCTGACTGATTCATTAGGTTATTCTAGATATAAAGCTAATCAATCTGTAGGTACACATGTTTATCCATCTAACAATGCAGGTACCTCAGATGATGAGTCTGATTCAGAGTGTGATCAACAACCCATAGTTGTTCCTTCTTTTCCCTCTAACCACTTTTCAGGTACAGAACTCAAAGATACTTCTGATAAGGCTGAAGATGATTCAAGTTTTGCAGAAGACCTTGCTAGGCTTCAAAGACAAGAACATCATGCCAAGAGAGCTGCTGAAAATTTTGGTTCTGAGTTTTCACAAGAAACAGTGGAGCTATTGAGAAATGCTGAAGCTGAAGTCAGAAGACAAATGGCTTCTGCTGGTGGTATTCCTGTTCCTGCTGATGTCAATTCTGCTGGTAGTACACCTGTTACTGCTGATACATCTGCTGTTCCTGCCGATGTCACCACTCCTGCTGCTTCTTTGTCTACTCCATCTGCTGATTTATTGGGATTCAGTGAGCCTCCAACTAGATTCCCAAGTCCATCTGATCTTGGAAATTCACTCTCTTCAGCAGCTAAGCTGAATGATCCTCATCATCAATCAAGATCTGGAATTTTCACTCACTCTTCTTATGATGGTGAAGCAAATCCCTCTATTACTAATCAAGCCACAACCAAGAGGATTAACACTGTACATCCTCAATCTTTGATTCTTGGTGATCTCAATTCCCCTGTTCAAACAAGAAGCAGGTTAAGTCAATCCAAGTTTGGAGAATCTGCTTTTCTCAGTTATATTCAGGAACAGTTAAGGAGCAATCACACTGACTATCTTCATTGCCTCTATGCTTGCTTTCTATCTCAAATTGAACCAAGTAGTGTAGCTCAAGCCCTTGATAATTCTGATTGGGTTGAGGCTATGCAAGAGGAAATGCAGCAGTTCAAGAATCAGAAAGTATGGGTATTAGTACCATTGCCTGAAGGAAAACATGCAATTGGAACTAAATGGATTCTCAAGAATAAACGGGATGCTAGGGGAATTGTGGTTCGAAATAAAGCTAGATTGGTAGCTCAAGGACATAGACAAGAAGAGGGTATCGACTATGATGAGGTGTTTGCACCAGTAGCAAGAGTTGAAGCTATTCGATTGTTTTTGGCTTTTGCTTCATTTATGGGGTTTGTGGTTTATCAGATGGATGTGAAGAGTGCATTTCTGTATGGAAGTATTGAAGAGGAAGTGTATGTTACTCAACCACAGGGATTTGTGGATCCACAACATCCTGATTTGGTTTATAAAGTGGTGAAAGCACTCTATGGACTTCATCAAGCACCAAGAGCATGGTATGCCAGGTTGTCTGCCAGTCTACTTAAACATGGTTACAGAAGAGGAACAATAGATAAAACACTCTTCATAAGGAAGAATTTTAAAGATATCATCTTGGTACAAGTGTATGTAGATGATATTATTTTTGGTTCCACTAATGAAGCTTGGTGTAAGGATTTTGAGGAATTAATGAAAAGTGAATTTGAAATGAGTGCTATGGGGGAGATGACATTCTTCTTGGGCTTACAGGTTCAACAGCGACCAGATGGTATCTTCATCAGCCAAGAAAAGTATGTTCATGACATACTTAAGAAGTTTGACTTGGAAAGTGTAAGGACTGCAACAACACCTTATGAAGCTTCAAAGCCTAAATCCAATACTAAACCTGATGATGCTGTAAATGTTCACTTATACAGGTCTATGATCGGTTCTTTGATGTATTTGACAGCTTCAAGGCCTGATATCATGTTTGCAGTCTGTGCTTGTGCTAGACATCAGGTTACACCTTTGACTTCCCATTTAAATGCTGTCAAGAAAATCTTCAAGTATTTAAAAGGACAGCCTAAGCTGGGACTTTGGTACCCAAAGGATTCTTCTTTTGTACTGGAATCTTATAGTGACAGTGACTATGCTGGAGCTAACTTTGATAGAAAATCTACTACTGGGGGTTGCCAGTTTTTGGGAAGAAGGTTGGTTTCTTGGCAATGCAAGAAGCAGACTATTGTGGCTACATCTTCTACTGAAGCAGAGTATGTTGCTGCTGCTAGTTGCTGTGGACAGGTCCTTTGGCTGCAAAATCAATTGTTAGACTATGGGTTCAACTTCATGAACACTAAAATTTTCATTGACAACCAAAGTACAATCTGTATTGTTAAGAATCCAGTGTTTCACCAAAGAACAAAGCACATAGAGATTCGGCATCATTTCATAAGGGATGCTTATGAGAAGCATCTCATTTAGGTGCTTAAGATACACTCTGATGAGAATGTGGCTGATCTGTTGACTAAAGCATTTAAAGGTCCAAGATTCAACTATCTGGTGGTTCATATTGGAATGCTCAATCCTTAGGTGCTGAGATTGAGGGGAGGTTTAAGCCTAAGGGGAGGCTTGTTGTTGTTATATATCTTTCTTTCTTCTCTTTTCTTATTTTCTTTCTTTTTCTTTTGGTTTGTTTATTATCTTTTAGTTCAATAAAAAAAAAAAAAAAAAAAAAAAAAAAAAAAAACCTTCGTGTATATTTTGTGTCCTAATAAGTTGGTTTTGAGCAACACCGTGCATGTACAGTGTTGGTGTTTACACCTACACATCAAATGGTATTCAACTGACCATGTCTCACAGACAAGAAAGAGTTGACTCACCATGAGGGTACGGCTCTGGTGTGATAATCAAATCCGTTGATAGCTGTAATAGCTTGCTCAAAGCTATAGGGTACTTCAACTCACCCATGGTTCTTTCCTGAGCGTTGAATGGTTTTCAATTCACCATGGATTTTACTCCTTTGGGGTATCCAAAGAATTGGCTAGCCCACAAGTGTATGGATTGTGGTAAAGGCAGTGGAACACCATACTTGGTACTCAATTCACCAAGGTTCAGTTGAAACCAAGAATTGGCTAGTCCTGAGCAAACGGCTACAGGTAAAGACAAGTCAAATCCGTTTACAGTTGCTGGTTTACTAAAAATCAGATGGTTATCAATGTACCATGGTCTTACACACCAACACATTGGCTACTCCAGTAGTGATGGCTATTGGTAAAGAGACATCAAATCCATTAATTTTCAATGATTCACCTCTCACAGGAGTTAACACACCTGGAAGTGATGAGAATAGTATGAAACTTAAGTGATTTGATGTACATTTTTTTCATAGTAGCAGTCAAGATCAAGTGGATGACATGGTGCCCAGCTTATTATTTTGAAGATGATTTCCTATTGCTGCTGAACTATAGAAGTTGTTGCTGCATGTTCCAAGATGTTACTGCTGGTTACTTACTGATGCTGCTGCTGGTCTAATCCTCTGCCTATGGACTTCAAAGATCTATCAGGGAATCTTGCAAGTTAACCTAGTCAACTTCAAGATTAGGGGAGGATTGTTAGGAATCGTGGAAATTAGTTTATTTCCATTCCTGCTGATAGTGAAGCTGGTTCCTGCCGACAGTTATTCATTGCTGCTGCAGTCGATTCCTGCTGATAGTTTTAATTTGTTTCTGCTGATTAGTAGTCATTGCTGCGGGTATTGTTAGTTGTTATCCCGTATGTTTAGAATGTTTGTTAGATTTATTTTTAGAAGAGATCATGTTTATCTCTTCACACGTTTTCTTGTATGACGGGTTAGGGTTAGGGTTTCTTGTTAGTATAAAAGGAACACCCGTCTATGAGTTTTAGATATCTTTTTATGACTTAACAATCTTCAATAATAATATCTTTTAGTTCATTATACGATCCATAGAGGATCATAGTCTTAGTTCTTTTCTTTTCTAGTTCGTACTCAGAGATTCTCTTGTAGTGTGCTTGTGATTACATAGGCATCCTACCGATCCACTAAGGCTGAAAGATCTAGCAGGTGTGTTAGATTCAACAAAAAGTCATACCAAACCAAGCCTACTAAGAGAAAACTAAATGATAAATTTTGTCTAAAATACATCCTCGATGAGGAACCTAGTTATATGGGGTAGGCCATGACTTTGAGTCTAGCTACAAGACTCGTAAATAAACAAAAGCGCTTCTTGGGAGGCAACCTAAGCTTTTTGTTTGTTTGTTTGATTTTTTTATTTTTATGTGTGTCATATATATGTCTTATCATCATTGCTTAATCTTTCATGTTTCGAATAATATTGTGAAAATGCTTTATTTTGTTTTTAACTACGTCTTAATTGCATGTAAAGGTATTTTACAAAAAGATAAGTGTAGGGAAGAACACATTTGTTTCAAAAGAAAAATTCGAACATGAAAGTTAACAACTAATGATTAGCATATATTTGTGTGTTTATTTGAGTCAAATGCTTGTATCGAGTCACAATGAATGTTTTGTAGAATTTCCAGGTTTTAATTATTAGATTTTTCTAGAAATTTTCCAGAAACAAAATGCAAGAATACTGCCAGATCATTCCTGACGGTGTTAGGCACCGTAGCAGCACAGTTTTCCAGGATTTTGTTTTTCTGCTTGAACTCAATTTTTGAAAATTTTCAGAAATCTGTAAATATTTATTTTGCAAGCATTATATCTTACTTTGCTTTCTACGAATTAGTTATAAATATATATATATATATATATATATATATATATATATATATATATATATATATATATACACACACACACACATATATATATATATATTATGTTTACCTCCGATTTTATGTGAGGTTTCATGTTTGTTTTCTTAGTGAATTACAGGTTATATTGGACAAGAGGATAAAAGATGAAGTATGATGTTGTCACAAATCACAATTTCAGGTCATTTTCCAAACCTCGACAATTTACAATTCACGGGATTACTATTCATTATTTAATATTCACCGATCACTATACATCATTTCACTATTCATCATTTTCAGAGTCAGTTTGAGAATTTGAGAAGTCGTAAAAAAATTTACTATTCATGTAACACTATTCATTCCCGGAGGGAAACTTCCATTCATGATCGTCAATCATTATTTCGTAAACTAGATTTACGCGTATTCTAATGCGCGTAACCAGTATGGTTTAGCTGCGTATTCATGCATCATCAGTTAGGACATCGCACATACTAGAGTAGTCTGCATATCATCAGTAACATCATTAACATGTTAGGTCGTGCACGAGTTAGTGTGATTTTCATTTACGTATGTTCATTAATTATTAAACGTTACCACTCAGTAATTACCACTAACACTATATCCGATACTCCTGTCAGTGATCATAACATATTGTCATACTTATTATAATGATATAAAGCTTATATTATTACTTTACCATGGTTTGTAATGTTTAGGACCCCATGACACCCTAAGAAGGTGTATGGTAGGATTTTAGTACTTGTGGAGTTGATTGGAAATGGTTTGATTAAGTTTTGAACTAGAAAAATTAGTTTTCATAAACCCTAGAAAAGGTTCTGTCCAAAAACGTGTGATATGGAAAACTCAGTAAGTTGGGGGATATTTTGGCTTCAAGATTTAGAAAATACTTTCAAAAACGAAACCGTGGGCGCTTGAATGAGTAAAAACCGACTTACGACGAAGGAGATATGATTTTTCTAAGTTAGGCGACGAAAACTAGTTTTCTGAAAATTTGTTTGCTGTTTGCCGAATTTCAAAGGACAAGACGAGGCGTTAGACGTGATCTAGACGACCCGAACATACTGAAAACATGTTAGTTTATGTTTATAGGAAGCCGTGGATATAAAGAACTTAGAAAACGAGCTTATAACGACCGAGATACACGCGTTTGAACCCGGCAAACTCTACTTTATTTTTGACAGCACTAATAGAAATAATTTCAAAGTGTAAAAACTAGTATTTTTACAAGGCATAACATTGATAGCCGATTTTCTATCTAACCAAGACGCGTATGATCAAAAGTTTAATAACACGACTTTTAGATATGGTTACAAGGTTTTCAAAAACGTCGAGTTTAATCACTAACACTTAACGTACGATATTTCACGACTAGTTTTGTGAGGCCATTTGGGCATATTTTCACAAGTAAAGGAAAATATTAATTTGCGACAAAAAACATTATATTTGCCGATAGAACACCAAACAAGGATCATGGAGTATCATTCCAACATAATTACACGAAAAATAGTTTATAACATAACGAGACGTCAAAAATGTATTTTTCGTCGATAAACGTTATTTTCAATAGTAACGAGTGGTATCGTTAACATACGTATTTGCATCTGTAACATTGTATCATTGCTTACACTGGATCATATCATTCATGATAGGTCGCGGTTAGAGACCGAGTCTCATTTTCATCATATCCATTGTTGTCATTGTTGCTATCATATCAGGTGAGTTTTCATAGCCCCGTTTTCAATTGATTACTTGATTTCTAAATTCTCAGGGGAGAATACATTGCACCATTTTTATGCGGACCAAAGTATCAACTCATTTACATTGCTTAAGTTACATCATTTCCCGGATTAAAGTCCCCTTTATTAACATGAACCGTTAATTGTGAGCAAGCGAGAGTGAGTGAATAGATCTATCGAGGGTGACTCCTCCGTTCGGGTTGGTAGCGCCAACTTGTCAAACGAACGCATTTCATTTCTGTCATATTAGAGTGTCTGGCAAAACACTCAGTTGGGGCATTTCATTTCAGTCTAGCTTCGGGGTCCTGAGCTTAAGAGCTAATGTATTATTTTTATGTGGCATTATTTTGTCATACACTTTATACTTGTGGTTACCGTAGAAACATTTCATTTACATAAACCTATGAACTCACCAATATTTTTGTTGACCATTTTTAGCAATGTATTTTCAGGTAATTAAGGTATCGCATGTTGGCTTGCATAAGGACATACCATGGAGTCGCGAAGTCGATGCGTCTCACCTTATTTTATGCACTTAAATAATCGTTTGATTTGTATTAACTTGATTTTCCGCAAACTTGTTTCACCTTTTGGGACCTTGCTTTGTAACTCTGAATGTTTTTAATTAATCAAACAATGTATTTTCAAAACGACACTTTAGGTCGTTCAATATAACTGTAACTGTGGAGCTATGATCAGTCACTCCCTTGAATGTTTCATTCCGCTGCAAATCATGAATTTGGGGGTGTGACAAATTGGTACCAGAGCAAAGGTTATAGCGAACTAGGTTGTCCATAATACCCTAGACTATAACTACACCATCATAGCATCTCATCATTGTAGCATAAGTGCATATTCAATACATGCGATTTCATACATATGTCATTTCATCATAACCCACATTGTGTATATGGTTATTTACTTTTATTTCACATCGATTGTCACAGAGATGTCTTCAGACTCGCACCCTATTGTTATCTCGTCGGACTCTGTGTCAGCTGAGATTTCCTCACTACCCTCCATCATACTAGATTCGGTTACATCACCCTCACTACCCACTATCATTCCGTCATCTGTGGAGCCTACTCCACAGTCATCACCTGTGATGTCAGAGGCTGAGACCGAACCTTTCTAGGAGGGGGAAGTAGCACCTACCCCACCACTATCGCCTGTGATCCGCAGTGGTCCCAGAGTTGTCCCAGTGATCCAGCCAGGGGAGTTTATACCTATTGGTTGAGTTTACCGTACATATCGAGGTGGGCCGCGCATGAAGCGCGCTGCTGCTAAGCGGGTTCGCCGTCCTATGGTTAGATCACCAGCTGATTTTGTACCCTTACCACCACCATCATCACTTACTTCATCTCATCCACTCCGTCGTCGCTTGACAGCGATGAGGAGTGTGGCATTCCGTACTCCATCACCATCATCACCATTACCATCCTTATCATCATTATCACCACCTTTACCACCCCTACAAGATTGTGCTCCAGGTGATGCACCATCAGCACCAGTTCATCCCAGGGATCCTACTCCTATGTCCGACCTACCGCTCAAGAAGCGGGCACGGCTTGATATCCCATCACCAGATACTTTAGAGACATCAGAGGATGCACCACCCAGCACGTTCGAGATTGGTGGGAGCTCGAGGGCTGCTGCTGACAGACTACTTACTGCTGTTACACTTGACTCGAGACTAGATCATCTACAGGGACAGATTGACAGGGCAGTAGATTATGTAGAGGAGATACCAGTGAGCCGGATTGAGGCTATAGAGGAGGAGGTCGAGGGATTAGTCTTCGGCAGAGTTGCTATAGATGCTTCATATCAGGGATTGGAGGCCCGAAAGCTAGCGAGTTCTGAGCGTATTACCCAGTTGAGGTAGGAGATTCCTGAGTTATTTGATAAGGCACAGATGTCTCAGGATAAGCACCACCGTCAGGCTAGTGAGTTAGCTTCAGTTCAGGCTAGGATGTCTGCATCAGAGAGCAAGGAGGCTCATCTTCAGCTTCGAGTTGAGCACTTAGAGGAGATTGTTGTTGCTATGACTAGAGATCTCCAGAGGATTAGCCGTAGGCTAGGTGGAGCACCAGGAGGAGGTGCCTAGTGTTAGACTTTTATCATGTATCTTGTACTATTATTATCCTAGTCCCGGGGTGTGGGACATAGTTAAGAACTTGTATGTCTTTTTCTTGTAGTACAAACAAATGTATCAAGTGTGACTCTACTATGCAGGATTTGTTGTGCTATTTTATGACATCGGTCTGCGTTAACCAAAATTTTCATGTATTATATTCATGTGCTGTGATTATATTATGATGTCTCTTGGTTGTTTCTCATTGTGATTCATTGTATTTATACATGTTTTGGTTGTATTTATACATGCTGTGGTTATATATACATGTTGTGGTTGTATATGTTGTGTATGATGATCGTTTCTATTGTGAGTTCTCATTGTGTTATCTTTTGTGATTGTAAAGAATCATGCCACCCAAAAGAGCCACTACCGCTATGACACCAGCCGAGATAAGGAAGCTCGTTGCCAACAGTATTGAGGCAGCACTAGTGACAGAAAGAGATGCCGTAGCTGCAACTGCTGCTGAAGCCGCTTTGCGGGCAGAAACCGCGGAAGCCGCAGGAACAAATACTAATGGAACTAACAGACGTAAATGTACCTACAAGGACTTCAAGAGTGGAGATCCACTAAAATTCAAAGGCACCGAGGGAGCCACTGCCATGATTCGTTGGTTCAAAAAGATTGAATCTGTGTTTCTTCTGTGTAACTGTCCAGAGGAGTACAAGGTAAAGTTTGCTACTAGTACACTTGTTGAGGAGGCTATGTCATGGTGGAATTCGTATGCAAAACCCATGGGAATGGAAAACGTTCAAAAGCTTATGTGGGACGAATTCAAGAAATTGCTGACAAAGAAATTTTGCCCACGAACTGAAGTGAAGAAAATGGAAACTGAGTTTTATGAACTAGTGACAGCAGGTAATGATATTGAGGCATATATCAGGAGGTTTCAGGAATTGGCAGCATTATGTCCGACTATTCTCCCAGATAATGAGAAACTATTAGAGAATTTCACTGGAGGATTACCTCACAGCATCCGTGGAGATGTGATTTCTTTTGACCCACAAACATTGGATGAGGCAATCAGGATGTCTCCGAAACTCATTGTTCAAGTAGTAAAGAAAGGAACCACTTCAAACAACAAATACAGCAACACCAACAACAACCGTAACTACAACAACAACAAGAGGCGTTGGGACAACAATCAAAGTAGCAATGCTACTCAACCACCATCCAAAAGACAGGAAACTGCAAAGGCCTATGTTGCAGGACAAGATGAGAAAAGAGGTTACAATGGCACCTTGCCCAAGTGCAACAAATTTCAAAGCCACCATAACCCTGGAAATTTTCTGAATCCGTGTGGGAACTGTAAGAAAGTTGGTCATTCGACCAGGGATTGTAAAGCTCCGTTTGTGACTGATAATCAGAAACCCCCAATAACATGCTTTGGTTGTGGAGAAGTCGGACGCTTCAAGAATAAATGTCCAAAACGAAAGAATCAGGGAAACAATAATCAAGGTGGAACAACTAGAGGAAGAGCTTATGTCCTTGGAGGTGAAGATGTCAGGGAGGACCCGAATGTTGTTACTGGTACGTTCCTCGTCAATAACCATTATGCATCCATTTTATTTGATTCAGGAGCCAATAGAAGTTTTGTTTCTACTGCATTTGCACCATTACTCAACATTGAACCAACTACATTAGACACTCCTTATCACATCGAACTAGCTAATGGTTCTTTAGTTGACACCGACACGATCATTCGTGGTTGCACTCTCAATTTTCTAAATCACCCATTCAACATAGATCTCATGCCCATAGAACTTGGAAGTTTTGACATTGTTATAGGTATGGATTGGTTATCTCGACATCATGCAAGAATCATTTGTGATGAAAAAGTTGTTCATCTTCCTTACGACGGCGAAACATTGGTCATTCGTGGAGAACACAGTGGAACCAGACTTAGTATCATATCATGCATCAAAACCGAGAAGTACATAAAGAGGGGTTGTTATGCATTCTTGGCTCACATCACAGAAAAGAAGTCGAATGAGAAATGACTTGAAGATGTACCAACAGTTAAGGATTTTCAAGAAGTCTTTCTAGAGGAGTTTCCAGGACTTCCACCTACTCGTCAAGTGGAATTTCAGATTGACTTGGTGCCAGGAGCTGCACCAGTTGCGCGAGCACCTTATCGACTTACACCTTCAGAAATGCAAGAGTTGTCGAACCAATTGCAAGAACTTTTAGACAAAGGTTTCATTAGACCAAGTTCCTCTCCGTGGGGAGCACCGGTCTTGTTTGTGAAGAAGAAAGATGGATCTTTCAGAATGTGTATTGACTATCGAGAGTTAAACAAGTTAACGGTGAAGAATCGTTATCCACTTCCCAGGATCGACGATTTGTTTGATCAATTGCAAGGCTCGAGTTATTACTCCAAGATCAACTTGAGATCAGGTTACCATCAGCATAAAGTTCGGGAGGATGATATCCCAAAGATAGCATTTAGAACTCGTTATGGTCATTATGAGTTTCAAGTAATGCCGTTCGGACTGACCAACGCACCAACTGTGTTCATGGATCTCATGAACAGGGTGTGCAAGCCATATCTGGATAAGTTTGTGGTCGTATTCATTGACGACATTTTGATTTACTTGAAGAGTGAAGAAGAACATAGAGAACATCTCAGAACATTTTTAGAGCTACTCAAGCAGGAGAAGTTGTATGCCAAGTTTTTGAAGTGTGATTTTTGGATCCGCAGGGTACAATTTCTTGGTCATGTCATTGATAGTCAGGGATTACAAGTTGATCCGGCAAATATTGAGGCAGTAAAAGATTAGGCAACACCAAAGACTCCTACAGAAATTTGTCAATTCTTAGGACTTGCCGGATATTACAGAAGGTTCATTGAAGGGTTTTCCAAGATAGCTAAACCATTGACCAAGTTGACACAAAAGAACCAGAAGTATGAATGGGGAAAGAAACAGGAGTCTGCTTTTCAGTTATTGAAGCAGAAGCTTTGCAGCGCGCCAATTTTGGCACTACCCGAAGGGATTGAAAACTTCGTGGTATACTCTGACGCGTCACACAAAGGACTTGGATCAGTATTAATGTAGAACGAGAAGGTAATAGCTTACGCATCTCGACAGCTTAAGAAGCATGAGAAGAATTACACTACTCATGACTTAGAGTTGGGTGCAGTGGTTTTCGCACTCAATATTTGGAGGCACTACCTTTATGGTACTAAGTGTGTAGTGTTCACAGACCACAAGAGCTTACAGTATATACTTGATCAGAAGGAACTCAATATGAGGCAACTTCGTTGGTTGGAACTGCTTAGTGATTAAGACTGTGAGATTCGATATCAACCAGGAAAAGCCAATGTTGTGGCAGATGCACTCAGTCGGAAAGAACGACTCAAGCCTTTAAGAGTCAGATCGTTGGGTATGACAATCATTTCACCACTACCATAAAAAATCCTCGAGGCTCAGGTTGAGGCACTCAAGGAAGAAAACCTACCAAGTGAGACACTTAAGGGGATGCAAGATAATACAAACGGTTTAGTAAGGAGATCAGACGGAGTACTATGCTTCAAGGATAGAAGCTGGATACCTCTCCATGGTGGAATACAAGAGTTGATTATGCACGAGTTGCACAAGTCGAAGTACTCTATTCACCCAGGTTCTGATAAGATGTATTAAGATCTCAAGAAACTTTATTGGTGGCCCAATTTGAAAGCAGAGATAGCTACGTATGTCAGCAAATGTCTTAACTGTGCTAAAGTAAAAGCCGAGTACCAGAAACCATCAGGATTACTTCAGCAACCAGAGATTCCCCAGTTGAAGTGGGAACGCATTACAATAGATTTTGTCACTAAACTTCCTAAGAGAACAGGCGGTTACGATGCTATTTTGCTAATCGTTGATCGTCTCACCAAATCAGCCCATTTCATTCCAATCAAAGAGACATATTCCAAGGATCAGCTCACCAGACTTTACGTCAAGGAAATAGTCTCAAGGCACGGAGCACCAATTTCCATCATTTCCGACAGAGATAGCCGTTTTACTTCAAACTTTTGGCAATCATTGCAAGATTCATTTGAGACTAAATTAGACATGAGCACTGCCTATTATCCTCAGACCGATGGTCAGAGCGAGAGAACGATTCAGACATTGGAAGACATGCTCAGGGCGTGTGTGATCAATTTCAGAAATGGTTGGGCTAACCATTTGCCATTGATCGAGTTCTCTTACAATAACAGTTATCATTCAAGCATAAAGGCAGCACCATTCGAGGCACTCTATGGTCGAAAGTGCCGGTCCCCAGTTTGTTGGGTCGAAGTTATTGATGTACAAGTTATTGGTCCAGAGTTTGTCAGAGAAACAACAGAAAAGATAATTCAGATTCGAGAACGACTCCAAATAGCCAGATGCCGACAAAAAAGTTACTCCGATGTTCGACGCAAACCATTAGAATTTCAGGTTGGAGACAAAGTCATGTTGAAAGTCTAACCTTGGAAAGGCGTGATACGATTCGGGAAATGCGAGAAGTTGAACCCGAGATACATAGGGCCATTTAAGATTTTGGAAAGGATTGGTCCGGTAGCATACAAGCTTGAGCTTCCGTCAGAGCTCAGCAGTGTACATAACACGTTTCATGTCTCAAACCTCAAGAAATGTCTTTCTGACAAAACGCTCGTAATCCCATTGGAAGAAATTCAACTCGATGATAAGCTTAACTTTGTGGAAGAACCAACAAAAATTATGGATTACTATTCATTATTTACTATTCATAGAAGTTCAGCTCGATGATAAGCTTAAACCTCGACAATTTACTATTCACAGGATTACTATTCATTATGTAATATTCACTGATCACTATTCATCATTTCACTATTCATCATTTTTGAAGTCAGTTTAAGAATTTGAGAAGTCATCAAAAATTTTACAATTCACGTAACACTATTCATTCCCAGAGGGAAACTTCCATTCATGATCATCAATCATTATTTCGTAAACTAGATTTACGGGTATTCTAATGCGCGTAACCAGTATGGTTTTGCTGCGTATTCATGCATCATCAGTTAGGACACATCGCACAGACTAGAGTAGTCTGCATATCATCAGCAACATTATTAACATGTTAGGTCATGCACGAGTTAGTGTGATTTTCATTTACGTATGTTCATTAATTATTAAACATTACCACTCAGTAATTACCACTAACATTATATCCGATACTCCCGTCAGTGATCATAACATATTTTCATACTTATTATAATGATATAAAGATTATATTATTACTTTACCCGGTGTTTTTAAATCAGTTGCTATATTTTCCGTTAGGAGCTTATAACTCTGCCGGTTTGCGAATTTTCAACCCGATAATTATTCTAACACCCGATTCTTGCAAGGAATATGATTATACCATTCTTACAACTTCGTCGTATTTTATTTTACCTCGTTAAGATTTATTTCAAGATAACTCGGTACCCGATAACACCTAATGTATACACAAACTAAACTAATTCTTCCAACACTAGACAAGATCCTTAATTAAGCCATCCTATATTCTTTTTTTCTCCATGTTTGCCGCCCCCCCCCCCCCCACCCCCTACCATCCCTAATCCATCATTTTTCTTGCTTGGACTTGACCACAATTAATGCTTATGTTTTTATGTTTCTTGAATTAATTTCTATAACACTTCATTCTTATAAATCAACTAGCAAAAATAACACACATATCCTCTCTTTTTCTCTCTTCATTGCTCGGCCAAAGGAAGAACACCAAGAACATCCATCAAATTTTTGAAGATCAAGTCATAATCAAGCTCCATTTACATTTCTTGTTAGGGTTTTGTGATAAAATCCCAAGGTTTCTTACATATTTCTCTCTAAATCACCTCAAACCATCAAGTAAGCTTCAAGTATATTTTTATATCTTTTCATACCTTCATTTGATTCATATTATGATGTATTTTCAAGTATTAGTAGTTAAACATGCAACTTACTTATGTTATATATACCACATTACACATAAACAAACTTTAACACTAGATCTATAAGTTTTACTAGCAATCTCATGAAACCCACCATGGTTGGTAATGTTTAGGACCCCATGACACCCTAAGAAGGTGTATGGTAGGATTTTAGTACTTTTGGAGTTGATTGGAAGTGGTTTGACTAAGTTTTGAACTAGAAAAATTAGTTTTCATAAACACTAGAAAAGGTTCTGTCCAAAAATGTGTGATCTGGAAAACTCAGTAACTCAGGGGATATTTTGGCTTCAAGATTTAGAAAATACTTTCAAAAACGAAACCGTGGGCGCTTGAATGAGTAAAAACCGACTTACGACGAAGGAGATATGATTTTTCTAAGTTAGGCGACGAAAACTAGTTTTCTGAAAATTTGTTTGCTGTTTGCCGAATTTCAAAGGACAAAACGAGGCGTTAGACGTGATCTAGACGACCCGACCTACTGAAAACATGTTAGTTCATGTTTATACGAAGCCGTGGATATAAAGAACGTAGAAAACGAGCTTATAACGACCGAGATTCACGCGTTTGAACCCGACAAACTCTACTTTATTTTTGACAGCACTAATAGAAATAATTTCTAAGTGTAAAAACTAGTATTTTTACAAGGCATAACATTGATAGCCGATTTTCTATCTAACCAAGACGCGTATGATCAAAAGTTTAATAACACGACTTTTAGATATGGTTACAAGGTTTTCAAAAACGTCGAGTTTAATCACTAACACTTAACGTACGATATTTCACGACTAGTTTTGCGAGGCCATTTGGGCATATTTTCACAAGTAAAGGAAAATATTAATTTGCGACGAAAAACATTATATTTGCCGATAGAACACCAAACGAGGATCATGGAGTATCATTCCAAAATAATTACACGAAAAATAGTTTATAACATAACGAGACGTCAAAAATGTATTTTTCGTCGATAAACGTTATTTTCAATAGTAACGAGTGGTATCGTTAACATACGTATTTGCATGTGTAACATTGTATCATTGCTTACACTGGATCATATCATTCATGATAGGTCGCGGTTAGAGACCGAGTCTCATTTTCATCATATCCATTGTTGTCATTGTTGCTATCATATCAGGTGAGTTTTCATAGCCCCGTTTTCAATTGATTACTTGATTTCTAAATTCTCGGGGGAGAATACATTGCACCATTTTTATGCGGACCAAAGTATCAACTCATTTACATTGCTTAAGTTACATCATTTCCCAGATTAAAGTCCCCTTTATTATCATGAACCGTTAATTTTGAGCAAGCGAGAGTGAGTGAATAGATCTATTGAGGGTGACTCCTCCGTTCGGGTTGGTAGCGCCAACTTGTCAAACGAACGCATTTCATTTCTGTCATATTAGAGTGTCTGGCAAAACACTCAGTTGGGGCATTTCATTTCAGTCTAGCTTCGGGGTCATGAGCTTAAGAGCTAATGTATTATTTTTATGTGGCATTGTTTTGTCTTACACTTTATACTTGTGGTTACCATAGAAACATTTCATTTACATAAACCTATGAACTCACCAACATTTTTGTTGACCATTTTTAGCAATGTATTTTCAGGTAATTAAGGTATCGCATGTTGGCTTGCATAAGGACATACCATGGAGTTTCGGAGTCGACACGTCTCACCTTATTTTATGCACTTAAATAATCGTTTGATTTGTATAAACTTGATTTTCCGCAAACTTGTTTCACCTTTGAGGACCTTGCTTTGTAACTCTGAATGTTTTTAATTAATCAAACGATGTATTTTCAAAACGACACTTTAGTTCGTTCAATATAACTGTAACTGTGGTGCTATGATCAGTCACGCCCTCGAATGTTCCATTCCATTACAAATCATGAATTTGGGGGTGTGACAGATGTGCATTATTTGAAGTTTATTTACTTGGGGGAGGATTTAACCATATTTTACGTCACCCATGCTGAGAAAATCCTGGGAGTATTAGTTTCTTTCATATATTTTATTTTTCTCGTTATCATAACTTTGATACTTTTCAAGAACATTGGGGACAATGTTCAATTTAAGTGTAGGGAGGGTAAAATGAAATACCTTAGAAACTATAATTTCGCTTGATATTTGTTTTGTTTTAAAGTAAATGTGTAATAAAACTAAGAAAGGTACTTATTAGGGAAAATTTAGCACCAAATTTAAAATTGTTTACAACATATAGGAGTGAAACTTTAGTTTTAATAAGCGTCTCATGGATAGGAATTAAATAGCTAGCACAAAAACCCTTCCACTCAAAAAACCCCAAAAATGTGAGGTTCGCCTTTAGATTGTTAGGAAAAAGCATTCACCTTTAATGCTTATGAGTGTACCGGTAGTATATAGATTCTAGAACTTGCGTTTGTGATGCATTTCGAGATCGCTAGTGAGACTACATTTGTGTAGTTAGGATTTACTAAATGATAAGAGGCATTAGGATAACCCTTGTTTTGAACATGTTTTATAATTACGCTGGCTTCATTGGCCAAGTAATTCTCGCACACCTTTGCGATGTACTCATTTTTAGTACACGATACCCCTAGTATACCCCTCAGAGTCTATCCTTTTCATGGTTCTCATAATATTTTGGTGGATTCCAAAATATTAATGAAGAGCATGGTTTACAATACACCCCCAAATGTATACCCAAATCGCCTTAGCCTACGTTGTATGCACTCATTTTTAGTGCATTATTGTTAGGTTTTTGTTTTGGAGTTTGTTGTGTCCGTGACCCGCCGCCACCTCCACCACCATTTTCTTTCTCTTTTTCTCGCTGATGGTAAGTGTTAACACTCCTACCACCTATTGTCTTTAACACAGTGTATAAATAACTATGTTGTTGTAGTTTTCGTGGACTTAAAAATGGATTAAACCCGTGTTATGTGATTTGTGTAAACTGAAAATGTTGAGATAAATAAATTCTCGTTTCGTAGTGGTGTTAATCGATAAAAATGGCGTTTGGATGATTATTTATTTTGGGTTGACCCGTTTGGATCTCAGATTTGGATTTGTAATTCATTTAGTTTGTGTCTCGATTTGGATTCCCTTGTCGAATTGTTGTTCACTGTTGTTATTATTTTGAGCTCATAGTCCCGGCTTACTATTTTTCTTATGTTCGGATTGGATATAAGAAACCACTTAGTGGTGATTGTTGGCTTGTTGTGGTAACGGGTCGAATCATAAAACCCGTTTGGGTTCCAAGTTGACTCAGTTGAGTCACGAATTAATGATTGGGTTAGTCTTGTATTTGAGTTTTATTTGTTGATTTAGGAGTTATAGTTGGTATGTGTTTGGATTTGACTAGAAGACCACAAGGGTGGTCTTACGTTTGTTTGGTCTCGGCCTAAGGGAACCACTCAAGAGGGTGTCATTTTGCTTGGTGTGAGTCAACAAGAACCCGTATAGGGTGTGCTTGGGTTCGGTAAACACTAAGGGGTGTTCTACCAATTGTGTTATGAATAAAAATTATGTTTATGTATTTGAGTCCGTATGTACAGTAAAAAATAAGGGTGCATCTTAATTGTGTTATAGTCCAAAGGATGCGTTTGGTTTGGTATTTAGTGTCGTTGTTGAATAACAATAATAAGAGAAAACAGTTTTTGAAAATGTGTTGTGTCGTGTATATTGTGAGTGTGTTAAATGGTTTGTATTAATGGGCTAAGAAACCCAAAAGTTTATTAAGGGTGGTTTGGTTAAGTTTGGGCCGAAGCCCATGATGGAGTGTGTTTGTTTGTTAAACTAGTAGGGAGTTTCATAAAGGTGTGTTAAATTATGAAAAATTTATTTATTAAGTGTTAAACGGGTACTAACGTGTTGACTTGTTTTGGTGTATATTGGTACGTTTAGGATATAATGGGATTGATAATTGATATTGGACAATACGGATACTTAACGGATTAAATACTTGGATTGTGAGAATTATATTTGGACATTTGGACAATTATTGGATCGTTATCGGATTTACAATATTAGATAATGGACTTATTGGATATTTTGGGATTTGAGACGGTATAATATATTAAACTAGAAAAGAATTTAATATATTAGACTCGGATCGAACAAAAAATGTTGAATAAACCCAAAACTAATAATTACGCGAATGATAGCGAAATATAAAACTTATAAAATATTGTAATTACGGACTGGGTTAATTAAAGTCACGACGAATTGGGAAAGTGGTATAAATGGACGCGTTATTCCGAAATTTGTAAAACTTTCTAAACTTATAGTTTTTTCTAGCATGTAAACTTTTATTTGGCGATACACTAATTTGAGTTTTATAACTTGGATTACCTTCCTAGACTTTATAGATTGTTTACAAATAATTTAGGATTATTGGGTAAATGCCAAAACTTACCAATTGGTTTACTACTATTATTATTATATTGGGATATATATCATACTTTGGCGTAGGTTGCATTTTGAGTATGTGTCTTCTTACCACCACACGAAATGTTGATACTAAACTGTTACGAGTAATGATAAGAGTAATCCACGAAAACTAAGACACGTCTTTATTAGACTCAATTATTGTACGAGACGTATTTTGAGATAACCGTATACGTATTAGGTCATGCCGATCCTGTACCTGTCTCCTGGATACCGTTGTGATTAGCTCTAGATGCCAGTTGTGTCAGTTGTGATAGTTGCATTGCTGTGGCTAAGGTGAGGTCATGGCCCCTACTTTTACCGGTTTATAACTGTTTTAGGGAAGAATACATGCTCGTTTTAACTAAACTTAAAGTTTATTTATTTAGATACGGGAATTATTTACTTAAGATTTGACTATTGGTTGAAATATTTGATTTGGTTACTTGAATGCATTGTGTGTTTACCTATTATATATATATATATATACATATATATATATATATATATATTATATAAAATATATATATATATATATATATATATATATATATATGTGTGTGTGTGTGTGTGTTTATTGATTTCACCTGAGATTGTATTTGTGGTTTGTGAAACTGTTACGCGATGTAATACCTAAAATTTAGTAAGCATGTAAAATGACCAAAATGCCACTGAAACTTTAAAAATGAATTAAAACACTTATAAAGCACCAAATTAATTCCAAATCTCTGGTAATAAACTACATATGAAGTAAAATAATTCTGAGGCAACCTTTCAACATTTGTACATGTCCAAAAATTATTATTACACACAAAATATTATTATTATGCACAAAAAAAATTAATTAAGTTATTTAATTATAATTATAAAGTTATATTATACAAGATAAATACAAGATAAATTAGGAAAAGGTGTACAAAAAACAAACTCTTGATTTTATATTGATTAGGACCGAATCTCCAGCCCATATTCCCCCTCCTAAGTCGGCCATAATATTTATTTAACCAAATTCTAATTATTTTCTCCTAAAAATAAGAACCGAACCCTAAAAACCCTAAATATCGACAAACTAAAATCCCTTGCTCCTTCATTCGACTTTATGGAAACAAGTGAGTATTTTTCTGGTGTCCTTCATCATCCAAAGAAGCTAGGAAAAATAAGAGTTGGGTTGTGGAAAGCTTGATTCGAACGTAGGTCCTTTTTCTTGGTCGATTATTCCATCCGAGAGGTAACAATTTCCCATGACTAATCCTTGCGTTCTAAATTCAAGTTAGTATTTTTCTAATGTTATTTAGGTCGCATATAACTCATATAAATTGATAAAAACGAATCATGCAATATAGAATAATCGTACGAATTTTTGAGAGCTAAAACACACTTAAATTCCAAATACGAACATACGAATTTTCTGAGGCTTTTGATTAATTTTTCTGAGTTCTATGATGAATATATAAGTCTGGAAAAATAGCTACTTGATTTGTTGAAGCTTAGTTCATGTGTTCTTGAATTATTGGTATAATCGGATTTAAAGAAAATTAAGGAAAATAAAGAAAAACCTTAAATAACGATTAGGGTTAGGGTTTTCTAGTGTGAATCTGACATTTAATGCATAATAATGGTTGTGTAATGATTGTACCATGATTGGAAAAATTAGGGTTAAGTTTTGGTAATTTAAAAGTGTAAACCGATTAGGTTTTAAAATAAGAAGGGTGTGTTTTGCCAACTTTGAAACTTGTGGGATATTTTTGTAATGTTATTTAGGTCTGAGGTAATGTATAAAAAATATAACATGAGGGTCCTAAGTGTAAAGTTTGCAAGAAAAGGGTTTAATGGGTAATTAGGGTTTCGAATTGCAATAAATTAAAATAGAGGGACTAAAGTGTAAATTCTGGAAACTTGAAGTTGTTTGGTGTAAATAATAACATTAAGAGTGTAATGGGTAATTTTTAGTATTTATGGGCTTGATATGTAATTATAAGTAAATTTTGGTTTGAATTATAAGTTTTATAAAGTTAAGGGACTAATATTGTAAATATTGAAACTTAAGTGAAAATGGTGTCATTCTGAATAACTTATGTATTTAAAATAAGTGACTTGTGATAGTTTCAATTAAAACCCTAAAATATGGAAAGTTGACATAAACAACCCTAAACTATCAAAACTTGCTAAAATGTACACTATGTCCATAATATGTTTAATTATGATTTAACCTAAGTTAAAATACTTAAATCTTGCTTAAAATAGAAAGTTACTCAATCTGGAAAGTTACTTAAAATGGAAAGATAAAATAAAATAGTAATCTGAGTTAAAACCTTATGTAATTCCGTCTTCTACTTCTTTAGGTGTGAAGAAGGAGAAGCATTGATTTCTGTTCCGTGCTTGTCTCTTTGCTTATTTTCTTTGCTTTGCTCATAAGGTACAGATATTCTGCCCTTCTCAGTAAGGTGCCTTCGTCTCATGATATTCTGATTTCTGTTTCGTTATAGGATTCCCTAAGCCACTGCTATGTTCCCTTGCTCTGTGAACCTTGATTTGTTTCTCCCTTGGAATGAGAACCCTTGTTATGATCCATTTGACTTGAACCTTTGCTTGAACCTCTGCCTTGACCTCTTGGTTTGAACTTTGTCATTTCCCTTGATACCGTGGAGTTTTACTTGATATTATAACTGGATGAGAAAACTTTGTTTTTAAATTATTTATGAAAATGTTTTAAGAAAACTATTTTTAAAACTATCTCTATGGAAACCGTTTTAAAAGACCATTTTTATGAAAACTATTTTGTAAGATCATTTTATGAAAACCGTTTTAAAGGATCGCTTTAAATGGACTTTAATAGAAACCTTTTTGAATGAACCTTTGTTATCTGATCTGAACTATCTGATATGAACCAACTGATCTGAAATATCTGATATTGAACCCTCTGATATGAACTAATTAATATGAACCTTCTGATATAATTGAAATGGAAAATTGACTTGAGCCTTGATATAAATCTTGATATGACCTACTTGAAATGAAACTTGACCTGAACCACTTAATATGAAACCTAAACTTGATACTTGATCCTTGACCCACAGTTTGAGACTACGAGCCACTATATGTTTTCACTAGGCATGAGGGTTTCATGTCCATGTCATTGATGCACCGATGGCATGACTCTAGAGCAGGAGAGTGATGTCCTATTCCATCCCTGACTTTATCTGATTTGGTGTGTTAAGGAGTTATCTGGCCACCTGGGGCGTATGGATGCATCCTAGATCTGTTATCTGTTATCTGTGTCTGTTATATCTGGTGACTGATGGTGTGTGCGATACACGTCACTCACATATCTGGGAGCTAGCTACTCCACTTACTGATTGAGGACTCCCCTCATATTATCTGGTTGCCTGAGAGGTATCCCCTCTGTGTGATTATGATTATCTGATATTATCTGTTTTCTGGGCTCGTAGTGGAGTGCTGTTTTCTGTTACCCTATAACCTTGTACTTGGTATTCCGAGGTCACCCCTCCGAATACATACTTGACTGGATACTTGATTTGATATTTGACTTGATACATGACTTGACTTGATGTGACTTGGGCTCGGGTTGGGATTACTGATTCCTTATTTGTAACCTTTACTTTTCCTTATTCTTTTCCTTAAACTTTATCCCTTAGTTATTCCTTAACTCTGATTACATCTGCATGATCTTAAATTCTGAATTCCTTTGTACCTTTATCCGTTACTGCTTTGTTATCGTTATATCTGTTCACTGAGCTTTCGTAGCTCAGCCGCATTTCTTTTCCTGCGGCAGGTTTTAGTATGGAAGCTGGGTATGAGTGGAAAGTATATTGGATTTAGAAGACCTTATTAGCTATTGAAGATGACTAGAAGAATTTTATATTCAGACTTAGAAGTTATTGTATTTCTCATTGTAACCTTGTAGTTTCAGATTTTCCATTGTAACCCTTGAAATTCTATTGTATTATTTATGTCTTATGCTTGTGTTTGTTCTGATATGAAACCATCATTGTGACATCTTTACCCTTGTCGGGTCGGGGTGTTGCAATTTATGGTATCAGAGACCAGGTTGACGACTTGTAATACATTACCCTTGACCTGTGCGTTTAGGACCATTAGGCTTTCCCTGTAGGAACATAGGAGAATACCTTGAGAACTTGCTTTAGGATTTCTTGATATGAACTTAAGTTTTGACCAGTGAGGAATGGGTAGACTATAAGGCATTTAAGTATCATCGTTTCCGCATCACTCTGACTCGTGCCTTGACTATGACATTGATTTTGTGGACCTTTAAGACTATAGAAGTACTAGGTGGATTAAGATAGATTGTTTTTCTTGCGACTCGAGATAAAGTATGATCATCATGAAGGCATATTTATGTGGTGCTGGTATTATGACGCCTGATCAACGTGATAATACTTATACCATATAACGTGCCCTCATTGTGGCCATAAGATATCCTGGGGAGTACCTAAGAAGTTTAGAATTTGATCTCTGTTGGATTATCCGCGATTAGTGAGACTTTATGTTCATTCTACCTATGAGTATACCTTGCCTTCCTTCATTAGATATCTGGATAAGTTTGGACTCTCGTTTTGCGTTCTGTTGATTTCAGTTATAAATCTTGAACTCTTGTAGAGCTCTTTACTGTTGATATAGTTAAATTGATTTGAAATTTTGTTCGCATTCCGTATGCGTTTCCGTTCTATTGCCTTTCCGCTTCCTTGCAAATTTCGAGGACAAAAATTTTTTTTAGAGGGGAAGAAGTTGTAATACCTAAAATTCAGAAAGCATGTAAAATGACCAAAATGCCCCTGAAACTTTAAAAATGATTTAAAACACTTATAAAGTACCAAATTAATTCCAAATCTCTGGTAATAAACTACATATGAAGTAAAATAATTCTGAGGCAACCTTTCAACATTTGTACATGTCCAAAAATTATTATTACACACAAAATATTATAATTATGCACAAAAAAAATTAATTAAGTTATTTAATTATAATTATAAAGTTATATTATACAAGATAAATACAAGATAAATTTGGAAAAGGTGTACAAAAATCAAACTCTTGATTTTATATTGATTAGGACCGAATCTCCAGCCCATATTCCCCCGCCTAAGTCTGCCATAATATTTATTTAACCAAATTCTAATTATTTTCTCCTAAAAATAAGAACCGAACCCTAAAAACCCTAAATATCGACAAACTAAAATCCCTTGCTCTTTCATTCGACTTTCTGGAAACAAGTGAGTATTTTTCTGGTGTCCTTCATCATCCAAAGAAGCTAAAATAAGAGTTGGGTTGTGGAAAGCTTGATTCGAACGTAGGTCCTTTTTCTTGGTCGATTATTCCATCCGAGAGGTAACAATTTCCCACGACTAATCCTTGCGTTCTAAATTCAAGTTAGTATTTTTCTAATGTTATTTAGGTCGCATATAACTCATATAAATTGATAAAAACGAATCATGCAATATAGAATAATCGTACGAATTTTTGAGAGCTAAAACACACTTAAATTCCAAATACGAACATACCAATTTTCTGAGGCTTTTGATTAATTTTTCTGAGTTCTATGATGAATATATAAGTCTGGAAAAATAGCTACTTGATTTTTTGAAGCTTAGTTCATGTGTTCTTGAATTATTGGTATAATCGGATTTAAAGAAAATTAAGGAAAATAAAGAAAAACCCTAAATAACGATTAGGGTTAGGGTTTTCTAGTGTGAATATGTCCTTCAGAAAATTAGTTTTCGTCGTCTAACTTTGAAAAATCATATCTCCTTCGTTATAAGTCGGTTTTTAGTGATTCTTGCGGCCACGGTTTCGTTTTTGAAAGAAATTTCTGAATATGAAGGCCAAAATATACCAAAAGTTACTGAGTTTTCCAGTTTACACGTTTTTGGACAGAACTTATTTTAGATTGTTAAAAACTCACTTCCTTGGTTCTAAACTTGATCATACTAGCTCAAATCAACTCCACAAGTTCGCAAATCCTACCATACACCTTCTTAGGGTGTCATGGGGTCCTAAGCATCACCAACCTGGTGGTTTTCATGAGATCATTAGTGAAACTTATAGATCTAGTGATTAAGGTAGTTTATGTTCAAAAGTGGTATGTAAAACATAAGTAACTTGCATGGATAATTAATATAACTTGAAAATATATGTACATATGAATCAAATGAATGTAATAGATGATCAAAACATGTTCTTGAAACTTACTTGATGATTTGATGAGTTTCGGTAAGAAATGAGTAATAAACTTGAGGTTTGATCACAAATCCATAACTAGGAAGGTAAATGGAGTGTAATTATGACTTGATATTGAAAAATTTATGGATTATGGGTGTGTTCTTGAGGTTGGCCGAACATAGGAGATGGGGTGGGAGGGTTTGGATCTTTTTATTAGATAATGGGTTATGTGTTATGTGTTTGTGTTAGTGGAGATGAAATAAAATGTGTACTAATTCATTAATGAGATTTGGAAGCATTAAGCTAAATGGGGGGGGGGGGGGTTAGGGGGCGGCACATGTGGGTAGTATGAGAGGGATTTGATGTTAATTAAGATACTTGTCTCCCATTTATTTAGATATTGGATGATTAGTGTATACATTGAGTGTTATCGGGTACCGAGTTAACTAGAAATAACTCGTGACGAGGTGAAATGAGATACAACGAAGTTGTAAAAATTGTAAAATCATGTTCCTTGCAAGAATCGGGTGTTAGAATGATTATCGGATTGAAATTTTGTAAACCAACGGAGTTATAAGCGTCAAACGAAAAGTATAGCGATTGTTTTAAAAACACCGGGTAAAGTAATAATATAATCTCTATATCATTATAATTAGATTGAAAATGTATTAGGATCATTGTCGGGAGTATTGGGTATAATGTTAGTAGAAATGACTGAGTGGTAACGTTAATTAAACAATTAAGCATACGTTAATGAAAATCACACAAACTCATGCATGAACTGATATGGTAATGATGTTACTGATGATATGCAGAATACTTTAGTCTGTATGATATGCCTTTACTGATGATGCATGAATACGCAGCTAAACCTAACTGGTTACGCGCATTTGAATACCCGTAAACCTGGTTTACAACATGATGAATGATGCCCATGAATAGTGATTTCCCTCCGGGAATGAATAGTGTCATGTGAATAGTAAAATTTTTGACGACTTCTCAAAGTCTCAAACTGACTTCAAAAATGATGAATAATGAAATGATGAATAGTGATTGGTGAATAGTGATTGATGAATAGTAACTCATGAATAGTAAATTGTCGAGGATTGGAAAATGACCTGAAATTACGAGTTGTGACAGTCGACCACCCTAAAAGGAATTCAGTCCCTGAATTCAGCTGATGTTGATCTCTGGAGTGGTCTCGGTGAAAAGATCTGGGTATGTTAGGAATATGAATATTCAGCAGAAGACTCGGTCACCCCGAGTACTTATCAGATAATCATAGCTCATAGGATTATTAGTAATATTAGTATTAGTATTAGTCGTATCTATATTTGTGGAGTGGGTCGGGGCTTTCCCCTCTGTCAGCTCGCTCCACAGTCCACTAGGGACACAATATGTAGTAGTATATATACCCCTTCCCACACATGGGAAGGGTTGGACCTTTTCAATCTAATATTATACAAGTTCCTTTCTCTCACTAAAAGGCTCCCATTTCTCTCTCTAAAACATCCTCCATTCGATCCAAACAAGCTACAAGCTAGTGATTCATGCATTGTGAATACCCTACAATTGGTATCAAGAGCCATGGTTAGGTCCATGAGAGTTGGTATTCACGAATTTGTGTAGTTTGTGAGGTGTTTTTACTTTTGGGTCAATTTGGAGTTTTTCAAGATCTTTGTTCGGTTCGATTTGTGGCATACGCTTCATTTTGTGTTTTTGTTTAGTGTTTTGAGGTTGTTTTATATTGAATTTGTGTAGTTCTTTAGGTTTTCCTTGGTTAGATTTGTTTAGATTTGTAGTTTTTCTTTAAGTTTTGGTTAGGTTTGTTTAAGTAGCATAAATTTCATCTTTGTACTTTGTTTAGTGATTAGAAGTTGGTTTACTTTGTACTTTCTAGATTAAGAATAGTATTAGAGTGGTATTTAGTGTTTGGATTCACAGATCTAAGAACGGTGTGGTGATTTTGAGAAAATTCGTGGGTTGTAGTTGTGTTGTTCTTGGCAGCGGTTTGTCTGTTTTGGACGATTATTGGACTCGGTTTGTGTCAATTCTTGGACACGGTTTGTCCTTTTACTCGTTTTGGCTAAAGGACAAAAGGCAGTGAAAGTGACGTGCCTGGGAGTTTGTGTCCACTCGGTTTGTCCCTGCTGTGCGTACTCGGTTTGTCCCTGCTGTGCATACTCGGTTTGTGTAGACTCGGTTTGTCTCCGAAGAATTTACTCGGTTTGTGTTAATTTACTCGGTTTGTGTGTCTACTCGGTTTGTCCCAGCTACGTAGACTCGGTTTGTCTCTAAGGATTTTACTCGGTTTGTATCTACTCGGTTTGTCCCAGCTTTGTGTAGACTCGGTTTGTGTAGACTCGGTTTGTCTCTAAGAATTTACTCGGTTTGTGTAAATTTACTCGGTTTGTGTGTCTACTCGGTTTGTCCCAGCTACGTAGACTCGGTTTGTCTCTAAGGATTTTACTCGGTTTGTACCTACTCGGTTTGTCCCAGCTGTGTACTCGGTTTGTGTAGACTCGGTTTGTATAGACTCGGTTTGTCTCTGTGGAATCTACTCGGTTTGTATCTACTCGGTTTGTCTCTCAGACTTGTATGCGGTTTGTGTCTTGGTGATTTTAGAAATTCCCGCGAAAGATTCGATTTCTCGGTTAAATCACAAGATCAGTAAAATCCCGTAGTTACTATGGCTACCACATCAAGTACATCATCAGATGATATTCAAGCAGCAGGATCTGATACTCGTCCACCTATGCTGGATAGGACGGATTATGAGTCTTGGGCACAACGAATAAGACTTTACTGCTTGGGAAAAGAAAATGGTGTTAATATTCTTAAGTCAATTGACGAAGGACCTTATCAGATGGGCACCACCAGAGATGTTGTTACAACTGGTGAGGATGGGACTGTAACCTTGGGCATTGATAGACCTAGAAACTATAATGATCTTAATGAAGAAGAAAAGAAGAGGTATGATGCTGATATTAGAGCCTCAAACATAGTCATTCAAGGTCTTCCAAAGGATGTATACAAGCTCATAAATTTTAACACTGAAGCCAAGGCTGTGTGGGACAACGTTAAAATGTTGTTGGCAGGGTCAGAACTCACAAAGGAAGATCGTGAGTCACAACTGTATGATGAGTTCGAGCACTTCAAAATGAACCCAGGAGAGAATGTCACAGATTACTATGTGAGATTTCATAAGTTGGTGAATGATATGAGGATGATCAGAATGACTATGCCCAATATCCAACTTAACTCAAAGTTTGTGAACAACATGACTCCTGAATGGGACAGATTTGTTACTGCCGTCAAACTCAACAAAGGCTTAAGGGAGACTAACTATGAACAGCTTTATGCTTACTTGCAACAACATGAGAAGCATGCTGCCTATGATCGGGTGCTGAGAGAAAAGTTGAATCCTTCAACTACAAATGACCCACTGGCCTTCATGACAAATGTACAACCAACAATCCAATCATCATCCAGTCCAAGCTATCACCAACTTCACTCACAAGTACCTGCTATGAGTTCACAACTTGACTCAGGCTACTCTCAGACCAACAAAATGATTGATAACCTTACCAATCAAGTTTCTCTACTGGTACAACAGTTTCAAGCATCACTCCCACAGACCAACAATCAGTTAAGAAATTCTTCCAACCCACGCAATCTAGCAATGGTGGAGGATGGGAAAATTGTGGTTCAGAATGTGCAAGGGAGAGCTGGTAGAAACATGGGTCGAGGTTTTGTGCAGAATAGAGCAGGGAATGCCAATCAGGGGCAAGGGAAACAGATCAAGTGTTATAATTGTGGGGGGCTTGGACACATTGCTAGAAACTGCAATCAACCTAAACGTCCTCAGAACTCAGATTACTTCAAAGACAAGATGCTGTTAATGCAAGCTCAAGAAAATGGAGCTGTATTGGATGAGGAAGAGTTATTATTCTTGGCAGGAGATGGAGGAAATACTTTTGACGAAGATGTGGATGAGAAACCTGTTCAGGATCTAGCACTTAATGATCCTAACATCTTCAAGGCAGATGACTGTGATGCATTTGACTCTGATGTGGATGATGAACCTACTGCTCAAACAATCTTCATGGCTAACTTGTCTTCCCTGGCCTCATCTCGTCAAGCTGGTCCTTCTAATGCATCTGTGATATCTGAGGTACTAAAAATTTATGACACATATAATATTGTCGAGGGACAACAGATTCCCGAAGAAGTACATCAGGCAGTTGTTTCTGACTCAAGTGATGTTGATATGGAAAATAGCAATATTGTCTCATATGAACAGTACTTGAATAGCAACAACTCTCCTGATGTATCAAATGGTGAATCCTTTGTCAATAATGATATGTGTGCTATGAGTAATGTATGTGCCTTAGATAATGCGGGTTGTGTAGATAATGCATGTGCGTACCATGAGAACAAATTGCCTGTCCCTGATGATAACTTGATCACTAGACTAAACATCTATAAAGAACAAGTTGCTATGTATGAACAGCGTGCTAAGTTTGAGCTTAATGATCGTGAGCAGAAATTAGAAGGTCAAATGTGTACACTTATTAAAGAGTCTAGAGTGCGAGAAGAAACATTAAAATTAGAGATGAGTTCTTTGAAAAGTCAACTAGAAGAGTCTGTCAAACAGAAACAGGAAGCACAAAAGTGTGTAACCACACTTAAGCAAGAATTCAAACAAAAAGAAACAACTCTTTTAAATGATTTCTCTAGACTCAAGACGTTAAAAAATAAGCTTGAAGATAAGTTGTACACACAAAATCAAACTATACAAACTGCTCAAATGATTCATAAGCACAGAAAGTTGAGTGATAAGCACAGTAAAATCATGATAGGTGAACCTAAGTCAACCATCCTTAGGGACATGCAAGTACTTCAACCAGCCCTATATGATGGTAATGTGATGCTTAAGCATATTCATGACCAACCTGAGCATATCTACACTGATGAAGAGGATGAGTTGAGTGATATAACGAGGAAAAAAATGAATGTGAAAATGAGGGATCCCGAGTGCATAGCCAGACGAATAATAATCAAACCCCATGATTATTATGAGGAAAATCGTTTGACTGTGTTTGCTCCTCAAACGAAGTTAACACCTGAGCAGATATTTTGGAAACAAGATAATGAAAAACTTAAGGTAGAAAAACTTAAGGCCAACACCCCCCTCATTAGAAAAGTCGCGTCCATAACGGTGTATCCTCCCAATACACCTAGGAATTTGGTGCCTTTGTCTCTTCCCACTGAATGCAAAACCTTTATTAGCCTATATGTGCTTTGGCAACTGTTTGCTGATTTCGATAAAACATGTAAGAAGAGAATCACACCCACTGGCATTACTGAGGGGGAAAGGTGTTTTGAACATGCAAAAAGGTGTTACTTAACTGAGGTCATGCCATTCTTTAAACTACTTAAAGAACACTTTGAAGGGTTGCAAACTGCCCTTAAAGCTGAAATAAATGAAATGAAAGTAGTGTTTAAAGATATGGAAAATGAGGTGAATGAACATGCAATAGAACTTAAAAGTCGAGAGATTGAAAGAAAAAACATACTCATTACTAACGACAACTTGATTGCTAAATGTATTGCACAAGATGTATTTTACACTGTCACTGATTCTGCATTGTCTGCTTGTCAATTTAATGAGTATGCTATTGCGTTAAATGTCACCCAGAATCGTGTTGTTGAGCTTGAGGGGGAGAATTTGAAATTGCTTGAAAAAATTCAAAATGATGACCATGATAACATGGTTAAACGTTTTTCGAAACTAGAAGTTGATTATCTGAACTTGCAACTTAAACATCAACACTTAGAAGAAAAATGCAAAATATCAAATGTCAAGACATCCACGGATGCTCCTGAGTTTGATACATATTTTGAATTAAGCAAACGTGATGAAACAATTCAAGCTCACACGAACACGATTCGACTGCTGAGGGCCCAAATTGCCCAATTGAAATCCAACAAGTGTGAAGTATATGGCACCAATAAACCTTCGTCTTCAGATTCTCAGAATTTTCAATATCAAAACACCATAAATAAGCTACATTATGAAAATGAGTGTTATCGAGAAGAAAATTCAAAGGTTAAACAACATTTCAAAGAGTTATATGATTCTATTAAAGTTACAAGAAGCAATCATAATGATCAAATAACCTCTTTGACAAATGAAATTGAGAATCTTAAGGCTCGGGTGAAAGGTAAAATGCCATGCACCACTTGTAATTGTGATGCACCAAAGGGTACTGATTGTAAAAAGTATGATGTTGATGTTGGGCGTATTCCGTTTAAGCTTAGAAATAACAGCCTTGCCCATCAAACATATCTCGATCATCTTAGAGAAGGCCTTGACACACTTCGTGAGATAGTTGAAGAGGATAGGAATGATAAGCCACTCGATCAAGCAGTTGTCTATGCATGCAAACTCACGAAAAGGATTCAGGAAAACTTAGAATATGCCATAAGCTCAATTCCTAAGTTTAGAGGCCATAGAGATAGATTTGTTGCATCATCATCTAATGTTGTGAACAAGCATGTAGTCTTTGATCTACCACCCAAAACATCAGAACCCAACACATCATTATCAAGAAAGCATGTGACAGAAAAACAAACTAATGTTACCTTCGATACTTCTACAGGAGTAAAAAGTGACACACAAGCTAGCGGGTCAAGGTCTAGAGGAAATGAAAGAAAGGATATGACTGCGCCAGCTAAGAATGTTCACTTGAAGAATGTAGAAGTCCAACCTAGGAACAATAAGTTTACAATGAGTAGGATGAATCGTGTTGATTCTAGTATCAAAAGTACTGTAATTAATTCGAATTCTAATGCTATCTGTAAAACATGCGACAATTGTTTAATTTATGCTAATCATGATGATTGTGTTGTGTCTTTCCTGATGTCTTCTGCATCATCCCACGTTAAGAATGGTAGGATAACTGAAGCATGCAAAAAGGTTTGGAAAGCAACAGGAAAAACATTTGCTAGCATAGGCTATCAATGGAGACCCACTGGAAGGAAATTCAATTTAGGAAAGCAGTGCCCGTTACCTAAAATGAATAAGCATAAAATTGTGAAAGTTAAGGAATGGAGACCCACTGGAAGGAAATTCAATTTAGGAAAACAGAGACCATTACCTAAAATGAATATGCATAAAATTGTGAAGAATAAGGAATGGAGACCAACTGGTAGAATCCTGCCTTTAGAATCACAATGCCTTCCATCTAGGTCTTGTCCTACCTCTAGTTCTGTCTCCTCAGCAAAGACAGTAGCATCTGTGAAATCTGTGGCTTCTGAATATGTATGTGCTGACCAAATGGACCCCAATTGCACGTGGGGATCCACATTTTTCAGTTATCCATTGTTGTCTGGTTTCAAATGCAGGTCGTACAAATCGTCCTGTGGTATTTGGACTCAGGCTGTTCAAAACATATGACTGGGGATCGCTCACGGCTCAAGAACTTCGTGAAAAAGTTTATCGGGACAGTTAGATTTGGGAACGACCACTTTGGTGCTATTATGGGTTATGGAGATTATGTGTTTGGTAACAGTGTAATCTCAAGGGTATATTATGTGGAAGGACTAGGACACAATCTGTTTTCTGTGGGTCAATTTTGTGATTCAGATCTGGAAGTGGCTTTCAGAAAGCATACATGTTTCGTCAGAGAATTGGATGGTTTAGATCTCCTCAAGGGCAGTCGGGGCACCAATTTATACACCATCTCAATTGAAGAAATGTTGAAGTCCTCTCCAATATGCTTGCTTTCTAAAGCCTCTAAAACAAAATCATGGCTGTGGCATCGTCGTTTGAACCACTTGAACTTCGGTACCATAAATAATCTTTCCCGTAAAGATCTTGTTAGAGGGATGCCCAGACTGAAATATGAGAAAGATCATCTCTGCTCTGCATGTCAACTGGGTAAAAGCAAGAAACAAACCCACAAGCCTAAAACCGTCAACACCAACTTGGAAGTTCTTCACACCCTCCACATGGACTTGTGCGGTCCAATGAGAATACAAACCATAAATGGAAAGAAGTATGTTCTGGTGATAGTAGATGATTATTCTCGGTTCACATGGGTAAAGTTTTTGAGAACCAAGGACGAAACTCCAGAGGTTATCATTAAACTGATAAAACAGCTGCAAGTAAGGCTAGATAAAACTGTCAGAATCATTCGCACAGATAATGGTACTGAGTTTGTTAACCAACAACTCCGTAACTTCTATGAAAGTATTGGCATCACGCATCAGAAAAGTATCCCTCGCACGCCTCAACAGAACGGGGTGGTTGAACGAAGGAACCGTACTCTGGTGGAGGCTGCAAGAACCATGCTTATATTTTCAAAGACACCGATGTTTCTCTGGGCAGAAGCTATAGCAACAGCATGTTACACTCAAAACCGATCCCTAATTCATCCGGTTCATGAGAAGACTCCCTTCGAGTTAATTCATAACAAGAAACCAGATCTTTCCTTTCTGCGTGTGTTTGGTGCTCTTTGCTATCCAACTAACGATAGTCAAGACCTGGGAAAATTAAGAGCTAAAGCAGATATAGGTATTTTCGTTGGATACGCACCAGACAGTAAAGGGTATCGAATCTACAATAAAAGGACCCGTAAAATCATGGAAACCATTCATGTTACGTTCGATGAGCTGAGTGAGCTACCTGTTTCAGGACAAATCAGTTCTGGACCCGATCTTCACCTTTTGTCTCCTGGACCCATTAGTTCAGGACTTGTACAGAATTCCACGCCTGCAGATTCTTATGTGCCACCTACATGTGAGGAGTTGAAGAAGTTATTCGATCCCATGTTTGATGAATACTTTGAGCCAACAAATGGAACCATCCCGAGTGAATCAGCTGTAATTCCTATGGATGAGGTTCAAGTCCCACAAGATTCAGAAGGACCTGCAGCTTCAGTATCAGTCAGTCACAATGCTCCTGCTGCCAGTCAATCGCCCTCGTCATCAAACACTCAAACTTCTCCAGTCATGCAAGAATCTTCAGATAATAACTCTTTGGAAGTTAATCCTTTTGCTCATGTTGAAGAGGCTCCTTTTGAAAACATCTTTGCTCCTGAACATTCATCAGACACATCCTTACTTGAAGATCACAGCACTGCTTCGTCTGTTCACAACCATCAACCTCACGACCATCTCAGGAAATGGACCAGTGATCATCCAATCGACAACATCATAGGCAATCCCTCACGTCCAGTATCCACTCGTAATCAACTAGCCACTGATGCACTATGGTGCATCTTCAATTCCGTACTGTCTAAAGTTGAACCAAAAGATGCCAAAGAAGCAATGACTAAAGATTGCTGGTTCCAAGCTATGCAGGATGAAATCCATGAATTTGATCGACTTGAAGTATGGGAATTAGTGCCTCCTCCTGAGCGTGCAATGATCATTGCTTTAAAGTGGATCTTCAAAGTGAAGCTTAACGAGTATGGTGATGTCTTAAAGAACAAGGCACGGCTAGTTGCTAAAGGGTTTAGACAAGAAGAGGGCATTGATTTTGAAGAATCGTTTGCTCCGGTTGCTAGAATTGAAGCTATAAGAATCTTCCTAGCTAATGCGGCTAGTCGTAATATGATAGTCTACCAGATGGATGTCAAAACGGCATTCTTGAATGGTGACTTAAAGGAAGAAGTTTACGTAAGTCAACCTGAAGGATTCGTGGATGCTGAACACCCTACTCATGTTTACCGCTTGAAGAAGGCTCTTTATGGGCTAAAACAGGCGCCAAGGGCATGGTACGATACATTGTCCAAGTTCCTCCTAGCAAACAGATTCTCCAAGGGTGTTGTTGATCCTACACTATTCACCAGGAAATCAAGAAACCATCTACTGCTAGTTCAGATATATGTAGATGATATCATCTTTGCTTCAACAGATCCTGGTGAATGTGATAGTTTCTCAAAGGAGATGAATTCCAAATTCCAAATGTCCATGATGGGACAAATGTCATTCTTCTTAGGACTACAAGTTTCTCAAAGTCCCGGAGGCATATTCATCAATCAATCTAAATACGCCAACGAGATCCTGAAAAAGTTTGGATTCCACTCAAGTGAACCTGTTGACACTCCCATGGTTGATAGAACGAAGCTGGATGAAGATTCTTCAGGGATTCCAGTTGATATCACACAGTATCGAAGCATGATTGGATCTTTGATGTACATCACGGCTAGCAGACCAGATCTTCTGTTTGCTGTGTGTATGTGTGCTCGGTATCAATCCAGACCAACCAAGAAGCATGTTGAAGCAGTGAAAAGGATCTTCCGATATCTTCAAGGCACGGTTCATATGGGTCTCTGGTATCCTAAGGACACTGCAATGGAGTTAACGGCATACGCAGATGCTGATCATGCGGGATGTCAAGACACACGTCGAAGTACTTCAGGAGGAGCTCAATTTTTAGGGGAAAAGTTGGTTAGTTGGTCTTCTAAGAAGCAGATGAGTACTTCCATATCATCTACTGAAGCTGAGTACATTGCTATGTCTGCTTGCTGTGCACAAATCCTTTGGATGCGATCACAGCTTTCGGACTATGGATTCTCATACAACAAAATTCCCCTATATTGTGACAACAAAAGCGCCATTGCTCTTTGTTGTAACAATGTTCAGCACTCCAGGTCAAAACACATCGACATCAGGCATCACTTCATCCGGGAACAGGTGGAAAAAGGAATTGTGGAGCTATACTTCGTGAGGACAGAGTTTCAGTTAGCTGACATCTTCACCAAGGCCCTCCCAAGAGAAAGGTTTCAGTTTATTCTCCCACGCCTTGGCATGAAAAGCATGACTCCTGAAACCCTCAAGTGTCTTCAGGAAGAAAAGGAGGAGTAAAGGATTGTCTTCTTATATCCTTGTACATAGTTGTATATATCTTAAATCAAAAAGGAAAATACAAAAATATAAAACCTATAAAAAACCATAAAAAAAATCGAAAAATTCAGAAAATACCAAAAATAGTTCTACCTAGGCATGTCTTCTGTTTATCGATAACATTTACGTATCTAGAAATGTCATTCAACAATGGCACGGATTCTTAAATGAAGCTCGAGCAGAAGTTATACTAATCAGTTAAAACATGTCTTAATGGCTTGCAGTTACTTCATACTGCAACCCGCACTGTACAATGAGGAAAGCATGTCGCCAAAAAGACAGCTGTTCCTCCAACCGGGTGATGTTCACCTGGGCATGGATTACTTTATATCCATGTTCTCCCGACTTGATGTACGTTTCAGTGCATCACTTCGTATATAAGAAGAGAAGTCTTCTTTTCATCAAGATTCTCTATCTTGTTAGATCCCTCAAGAGAGTCTTGATGTTACACAAGGTGGTAAAATGAACTAAATTTTCACAAATGTCCGTCGCTCAATTGAATGACTACAGCTCTTTTAATGGAAAACGGGTCATTAATTGAGGGGGAGCATATTTGTTCAAATTTCCGACACCTTACCAAATTTGTGAAACATCAGCAGTGACACTCTCTCGTTGTTTCAGGGGGAGCATCGTATGCTCCTAAATCAGAATACATTTAAACCTGACCACATTTTCTCCCGAATTTTTCTAAACGTATTTAAATCAATTGGGATCACAAATCTCAAATGGTTTGAAATTTTTGATCGGGGGAGAGAATGTGATTTAAATAGGAAATTCTGATAAAATGTGATGATTTGGCAATTAATGTAAGCTCTCCCGTATGTGCTAAACCATTTTGTACATCAAGGCACATATTAAGGGGGAGCAAAATGTTTTGGTCATAAACGTAAGCTCTTCCATATGTGCTAAAATCTTTCTTATATCAATGCACATATTGAGGGGGAGCAAATGGTTTTTACAAAACAAAGGATTTGGCATCTCATGTGGCCGTGACTCAGAATTAACCAATGAATTGACGAAACTTGAACTGTCATCAATCGAAAGGATTCGTCTTGGCCGGGTAATAATTTCAAGCTGGTCTAACCAGTGATGTAAGCGTGTCTCGAAAAAGATGAATCTGAGTAGAGTGTACCATTTCGAGAAACTTTCTGTGAACTTGACCAGGCCGGGTAATAATTTCAAGCTAGTCTAACTAGTGATGTAAGCGTGTCTCAAATCGGTCTTGTTCACTGAAAGTGGATCAATTCATAAAGTGCGAGCTCTACCTAACATGTGCAAATTTATAAAACAATCAACCGAGCACATGTTGAGGGGGAGCAATTTGAAAAATATAAAACTCTCAAGTGTTTGCAAAAATGTGTTTCAGAATCATGATCACTTGAAGAGATTTTTCAATGATTTGGTTTATGGCAATCGTGGAAGTACACCAAAGACCGACCATTTTAATTAATGCATGGAGTTATAAGGATGGTTAGGTTAGGCTCAAGTTCCCACGATCCCGCCAGAGCCGGAGGGATCTACCCAGGGACAATCCACTAGTTAGTGTAGAAGTCCTTAGGTATGATTAAAAAGGAGAAAAGTGAATAAGGGAAAAGTGCCGACTGAGATGGAGCTAGTACTGGAACAAACCCAACAAGGTACTAGTAAGGAAGTCTCGGTAAGCACTGAAGGGGTTGAAGAATGAAAAAGAATTGTAAAGATAAAGGGTGAAAAGAAATAGCCCTCCTTACAACTTAGGCAGAAACCGGGTCAATACATATGCTGTCAGAATCACTTAGTTGGTTGCTGGCATTGAAGACAAAGTATCATGGACCCAGTGATACGCTGCACAACCCTCCCTAGCCACTCAAGGTCCCTCAAAGGACTCTTGTTTCACTTGTCACGGAGATCAATACATTTCTATCATCTCTCTCACTCCGAGTTAGATGTTATTGAAAAGGTGGCAGTCCTCTCCAGCCTCCGATCACCAAATCAAAACGCACAATTGAGTCTAGAGCCACGAGATGCATAATAAGATCTCATAGGGACACAAATTATTTCTACACTGGGTGTTCAATATTAAGGACACCAGTTGTAATCTTAAGAGTCCTACGCAGATCTTAGCAATCTGCCAGAACATTTATGAGGGAATTTACCAATGTAATTCTCAATGATTGAATGGAAATTCCTGCCAGGGTCAACATCAAGCAGCCCTGAAAGCAGGTCACTTCGGTAATCCTTTATGGATTACGCTTAGTGGTCGCGGCGGTTTCAAACGATCTACAGTCGTGGAGTGATCTCCAGCGACTCACCTAATCGTTGATTTACTACGGTAAAATCTTAAAAAGCCCTCTGTGGGTTTTCGATTAGGAACGGTCTTGGTAAGGATTAGAGATAGTTTTCACAATATGCTGTTGACTATCTCGAAGTCCAAACTTGTAAGTACCGGTCGAATTATTGCTAACTGTCGTATGCAGGAACGTCTGGCGACTGTAGCTGTGGAATGCTGTAGCTGGTTGCTGTTGTAGCTGGTTGCAGAAAAGATGCCAATCCATCACCACATGTTCACACCACATCATCATCAAAGAAGTCATGATCACCCTAAAAGACCTTAAACACAGCTTCTGCTAACTCTGATGCTGAAGATCATGACCCCATATCGTGTGAGCATGTCGGCTCTAAGTATATTTCATCACATGGAGTATTACTACAGAAAGATGACTTGGAGACTCAAGTGGGATGATACGTTCAGAGATTATTCAAAGTTCATCCAAGACAAAAGAGAAGTCATCTTCAGATCACTGATGTTTGCACAGCAATCTATGACATTGAAGATTCAATGAGTACGAGCTATGATGTCAAGATCCAAGGAAGAAGTGCTGAATTTCAGAACATTACTTCTGGGGTGACCTCCCTTAGGGGGAGATTGTTAGGAATATGAATATTCAGCAAAAGACTCGGTCACCCCGAGTACTTATCAGATAATCATAGCTCATAGGATTATTAGTAATATTAGTATTAGTATTAGTCGTATCTATATTTGTGGAGTGGGTCGGGGCTTTCCCCTCTGTCAGCTCGCTCCACAGTCCACTAGGGACACAATATGTAGTAGTATATATACCCCTTCCCACACATGGGAAGGGTTGGACCTTTTCAATCTAATATTATACAAGTTCCTTTCTCTCACTAAAAGGCTCCCATTTCTCTCTCTAAAACATCCTCCATTCGATCCAAACAAGCTACAAGCTAGTGATTCATGCATTGTGAATACCCTACAGGGTATTTGAGTAGCATCTGGTCTTCCCGTTCCCAAGTAAACTCAGGACCTCTGCGAGAATTCCAGCAAACTTTGATGATCGAAATTCGACTTTGCTTCAACTGTTTGACCTCTCGGTCCATGATTTCTGCCGGTTCTTCCACAAAGTTAAGCTTATCATCGATCTGAATTTCTTCCAATGGGATTACGAGCGTTTCGTCTGAAAGACATTTCTTGAGGTTTGAGACATGAAACGTGTTATGCACATTGCTGAGCTCTAACGGAAGCTCCAGTCTATACGCTACCGGACCGATCCTTTCCAGAATCTTGAATGGCCCAATGTATCTCGGGTTCAACTTACCGCGTTTCCTGAATCGTATCACGCCCTTCCAAGGCGAGACCTTCAGCATGACTTTGTCTCCAACCTGAAATTCTAATGGTTTGCGTCGAACATCGGCGTAACTTTTCTGCCTGCTTCTGGCTGTTTGGTGTCTTTCTCGAATCTGAATTATCTTTTCTGTTGTTTCTCTGACCAACTCTGGACCTGCTAGCTGTACATCACCAACTTCGGCCCAACAAACTAGGGACGTGCACTTACGACCGTAGAGTGCCTCGAATGGTGCGGCTTTTATGCTCGAATGATAACTGTTATTGTAAGAGAACTCGATCAATGGCAAATGGTTAGCCCAACCATTTCCAAAGTCAATGACACACGCCCTGAGCATGTCTTCCAATGTCTGAATCGTTCTCTCGCTCTGATCATCGGTCTGAGGATGATAGGCGGTACTCATGTCTAACTTAGACCCAAATGAATCTTGCAATGATTCCCAAAAGTTTGAAGTAAAGCGACTATCTCTGTCGGAAATGATGGAAATTGGTGCACCGTGCTTTGAGACAATTTTGCTTGACGTAATGTCTGGTGAGCTGATCCATAGTATAAGTCTCTTTGATTGGAATGAAATGAGCTGACTTGGTGAGACGATCAACTATTACCCAAATAGCATCATAACCTCCTGATGTTTTGGGAAGTTTAGTGACAAAGTCCATTGTAATGCGTTCCCACTTCCACTGGGGAATCTCTGGTTGCTGAAGTAATCCTGATGGCTTCTGGTACTCGGCTTTCACTTTAGCACAAGTAAGGCATTTACTAACATACGTAGCTATCTCTGCTTTCATATTGGGCCAACAATAAAGCTTCTTGAGATCCTGATACATCTTATCAGAACCTGGATGAATGGAGTACTTCGACTTGTGTGATTCGTGCATGATCAACTCTCGTATTCCACCATAGAGAGGTATCCAGCTTCTATCCTTGAAGCATAATGTTCCATCTGATCTCCTTACTAAACCATTTGCATTATCTTGCATTCCTTTGAGTGTTTCACTTGGTAGGTTTTCTCCCTTGAGTGCCTCGACTTGGGCCTCGAGGATCTTTGATGGTAGTGGTGAAATGATTGTCATTCCCAATGATCTGACTCTCAAAGGCTTGAGTCTCTCTTTCCGACTGAGTGCATCTGCCACAACATTGGCTTTGCCTAGGTGATATCTGATTTCACAGTCGTAATCACTAAGTAGTTCCAACCAACAACGTTGCCTCATGTTAAGTTTCTTCTGATCAAGAATGTACTGTAAGCTTTTGTGGTATGTAAATACTACACACTTTGTTCCGTAAAGATAATGCCTCCAAATCTTGAGTGCGAAAACCACGACACCCAACTCTAAGTCGTGAGTAGTGTAGTTCTTCTCATGCTTCTTAAGCTGACGAGATGCATAAGCTATCACTTTCTCATTTTGCATTAACACTGCCCCAAGTCCTTTGTGTGAAGCATCGCAATATACCACGAAGTTTTCAATCCCTTCTGGCAATGACAAAATTGGCGTGCTGCAAAGTTTCTGCTTCAATAACTGAAAAGCGGTCTCTTGCTTTTCTCCCCAATCGTACTTCTGGTTCTTTTGTGTCAACTTGGTCAGCGGCTTAGCTATCTTGGAAAACCCTTCAATGAACCTTCTGTAATATCTGGCAAGTCCTAAGAATTGATGAATTTCTGTGGGAGTTTTTGGTGTTGCCCAATCTTTAACTGCCTCAATCTTTGCAGGATCAACCTGTAGTCCCTGACTATCAATGACATGACCAAGAAATTGTACTCTTCTGATCCAAAAATTACACTTTGAAAATTTGGCGTACAGTTTCTCTTTCTTGAGCAGTTCTAAGATTGTTTTGAGGTGTTCTCGGTGCTCTTCTTCACTCCGTGAGTAAATCAAGATATCGTCAATGAATACGATCACAAACTTATCTAGATATGGCTTGCACACCCTGTTCATGAGATCCATGAACACAGTTGGTGCGTTAGTTAGTCCGAACAGCATTACCTGAAATTCATAATGGGCATAGCGTGTTCTGAATGCTGTCTTCGGGATATCTCCCTCCCGAACCTTAAGCTGATGGTAACCCGATCTCAAGTCGATCTTGGAGTAATAACTGGAACCTTGAAACTGATCAAACAAATCGTCGATCCTGGGAAGTGGATAACGATTCTTCACCGTTTATTTGTTTAGCTCTCGATAATCAATGCACATTCTGAAAGATCCATCTTTCTTCTTTACAAACAAAACTGGTGCTCCCCAAGGCGATGAACTTGGCCTAATGAATCCTTTATCCAAGAGCTCTTGCAATTGGTTCGACAACTCTTGCATTTCTGAAGGTGCAAGTCGATAAGGTGCTCGCGCAACTGGTGTGGCTCCTGGCACTAAGTCAATCTGAAATTCGACTTGGCGAGTAGGTGGCAGTCCTGGTAAGTCTTCTAGAAAGACTTCTGGAAAATCCTTAACTGTTGGCACATCCTCAAGTCGCTTCTCCTCCGACTTCTTTTCTGTGATATGAGCCAAGAATGCATAACAACCCTTCTTTATGTATTTCTCTGTTTTAATGCACTAGATGATGTTGAGTCTAGTCCCACTGCGTTCTCCGCAAACGACCAATGTTTCACCATCATAAGGAAGATGAACAACTTTTTCATCACAGATGAATCTGGCATGATGTTGAGATAACCAATCCATTCCGATGACAATGTCGAAACTTCCAAGTTCTACTGGCATGAGATCTATATTGAACGGGTGATTGAGAAAATTGAGAGTGCAACCATGAATGATCGTGTCGGTGCCAACTAAACTACCTTCAGCTAGTTTAATGTGATATGGAGTGTCTAATGTGGTTGGTTCAATGTTGAGTAATGGTGCAAATGCAGTAGAAATAAAACTTCTATCGGCTCCTGAATCAAATAGTATGGATGCATAACGATTATTAATAAGGAACGTACCCGTAACGACATTCGGGTCCTCCCTGACCTCTTCTCATCCAAGGACATAAGCTCTTCCTCTAGCTGTTCCACCTTGGTTATTGTTTCCCTTATTCTTTCCTTTCGGACATTCCTTCTTGAAGTGCCCAACTTCTCCACATCCAAAACATGTTACTGGGGCTTCTGATTATCAACCACAATCGGGGCCTTGCAATCCATGGTCGAATGACCAACCTTCTTACAGTTCCCACCAGGATTCGGACAGTTTCCAGGATTATTATGGGTTTGACATTTGTTGTACTTGGGTAAAGTACCGTTGTAACCTCTTTTCTCAGCTTGACCTGCAACATAGGCTTTTGCAGTTTCCTGTCTTTTGGTTGGTAGTTGAGTAACATTGCTACTCTGGTTGTTATCCCGATTTCTTTTGTTGTTATTGTTATTGGAATTGTTTCGGTTGCTGTTATAGTTGTTGTTGTTTCGGTAGTTGTTGTTGGAGTTACGGTTGTTGTAGTTACGGTTACTGTTGGTGTTGTTGTTGTTGTCTGAAGCAGTTCCTTTCTTCACTATCTGAGCCATGAGTTTCTGAGACATTCTGATTGCCTCATCTAATGTTTGTGGGTCAAAAGAAATCACATCTCCTCGGATGTTGTGAGGTAATCCTCCAATGAAATTCTCTAATAGCTTCTCAGTGTCCGGAACCATTGTCGGACATAACGCTGCCAATTCCTGAAACCTCCTGATATATGTCTCAATATCATTACCTGCTGTCACTAGCTCATAAAACTCTGTTTCCATCTTTTTCACTTCTGTTCGTGGGCAAAACTTCTTTGTCAGCAACTTCTTGAATTCGTCCCATGTAAGCTTGTGAGCATTCTCCATTCCCATGGGCTTTGCATACGAATTCCACCATGACATAGCTTCCCCAACGAGTGTACTAGTAGCAAACTTAACCTTGCTGTCCTCCGGACAGTTGCATAGAAGGAATACTGATTCTGTCTTTTCAAACCATCGGATCATGGCAGTGGCTCCTTCAGTGCCTTTGAATTTTTCCAGATCACCACTCTTGAAATCTTTGTACGTACACTTACGTCCATTTGTACCATTGGTATTTGTTCCTGCGGCTTCCGCGGTTTCTACCCGCGAAGCGGCTTCAGCAGCAGCTGCAGCTACGGCAGCTCTTTCTGTAACCAATGCTGCCTCGATACTGTCGGCAACAAGCTTTCTGATTTCCGTTGAGGTCATAGCAGTAGTGGCTCTTTTGGGTGGCATAATTCTTTACAATCACAAAAGATAACAACAATGAGAATCCACAATAGAAAACGATCATCATACACAATATATACAATCACAACATGTATATACATCCACAACACGTATAAATACAACCACAACATGTATAAATACAATGAAACCACAACAAAACATCATAAATAGAATCACAACGCACATGAATATAATACATGAAAATTGCAGTTACGCAGACCGATATTATAAAATAGCACAACGAAAATCCTGCATAGTAGAGTCACACTTGATATATTTGTTTGTACTACAAGCAAAAGACAACAAGTACTAACTATGTCCCACACCCCGGTACTAGGATAATAATGTACAAGCTACATGATAACAGTGTAACACTAGGCACCTCCTCCGGGTGCTCCATCTAGCCTATGGAAAATCCTCTGAAGATCCCTAGACATCGCAACAACGATCTCCTCTAGGTGCAGAACTCGAAGCTGGAGATCAGTCTCCCTAGTCTCTGATGCAGACAACCTAGCCTGAACTGAAGATAACTCACCGGCCTGGCGATGATGCTCATCCTGGAACATCTGTGCTCTATCGACTAACCCCGGCATCTCCTACCTTAGCTATGTGATATGCTCTGAACTCTTCAACTGACGAGCCTCTAAACCCTAGTGTTACACATCGATGGCAACCATGCCCTGGATCAATCCCTCGACCTCCTCCTCAATAGCCTCAATACGGCTCACTGGAGTCTCATCTAGATGAGACAATGCCCTATCAATCTCTCCCTGAAGCTGATCTAGTCGCGAGTCAAATGTAGCAGCAGTAAGCAATCTGTCAGCAGTAGCCCTCGAGCTCTCATGAACCTCGAATCTGCTGGGTGGTGCTGTCTCTGTAGCATCTGAAGTATCTGGTGATGAGATATCAAGACGAGCCCGCTTCTTGAGCGGTAGGTCTGACATAGGAGTAGGATCTCTGCTATAAACTGGCGCTGATGGCATCTGTGGTGCTGATAGGGATGGCAATGATGATAAGGATTGTAAACGTGATAATGGTGGTGGTGTACTGAATGCCACACTCCTCCTCGCTGTCAAGCGGCAACGGAGTGGATGAGATAAAGTAAGTGATGATGGTGGTGGTAGGGATACAAATGCAGCAGGTGACCTGACAGTGAGACGACAGTCAAGGTTTGAATCCGTTTCTTTTTCCTATTTTTTTCCTTGCTGCTGTTGATCATTTTTAACGACAGTCAAGGTTTGAATCCGTTTTTTTTTCCTGTTTTTTTTCTTTAATTTATAAGGCGAATATGAATGCTATTTTAGTATAACAGTATTTGTTTTTTACAATTTTTTGTTTGCTTTGTACTTGGTTGTTCATACACTATTTGAAGCTGGTTTGTTAAGTGTTTGGTTGATCAGGACTTGTTTATGATAATATTATATATTTAACAATATGATTATGAGGTTGCATGGTTGTTTGTTTGTTTACAGAAGAAAGCCCCAAAAATTTTTAATCGGATTACATAATGTCATTTAATTATGTTTTACTGTAATGCGGTTAGATATCTGAGTTTTATTTGGTATATACTATTTTAAACCTTGTGGTAATACTGAGTTAGTTCAATAGTATGTTTGGTTATTTGATTTTAGTATTGGATAATTGTTATATTGATTACACAATAAAACCCCAAATAGTTTAATCAGCTCTTTGAGGCTCATGCGAGTAGTTATTATTTTATTGATGATATTATTATAGTTTATTGGCAATTGCATGGTTGCTGTATATAATATTGAACATCTTGGAACTTATATTTTAAAATAGGTGATTGATAATTGTGGTTAATTGTTGGGTTAAGGAGTTATAAGTGTGTTGGGGTTAGCTTAGTATGTTTAGTTTCAGAGCATGTTTTTATAGATGTATTTGACCGAATTTTTGCTTAAATTAACAACAGTGTGTTGGTTTGATATCGAGAGGAAGTGGTCAAAGCCCGCCTAAAGGTGGGCATGACTTGTGAGTATCCTTTGAATGTTTTGTGGATATTATATCATTTTGTTTTTGTTCAATTTTAGTAATTTGCATTTTTAAAGTGTCGATGAAATGTCGATAGTTGATAAAAGGTTATTATCAACTTTGGTATTTTGTGTTGTTTACATTTCAGTGAGTAATGCATGAGTTACGTGAAATTAAGTAAAAAACATCTAATCAAAATTCAAATTTAATCAATCCAATTTAGCATATACACTAATGTACAATGTTTCTCAAAGTAATCACATGTACTTGCGTATCTTCTACTTGATGATGTCTAAATTTAAGTGACGTTACACATATCCAAGCTCGTACGTCACTTCATGTGCTGAACATTACAGGTAAAATTAATATTCACAACTCCTCTAAGGATAAGTTATGAAGAGTGAAGATAAAACATAACACAAAAGAGTCTCAAATTTCTTTCAGCGACATAGCTTGTCATACTTTGCAAAGTGGATGTTAGATACTGTGAAATACAACACACATTTGTCATACTATAAAAGAAATTGAAAGTGAGGCATGAAAACTCATATATTGAGTACTAAAAGATTTGGAAAGCTTATGAAGGTGTGTAAGCGGGTTGCAAGTCTCAAGAAGTAGTTTCACATAGTTCTTCATAGATATTAGAAAATTGCCTATGTTTAGGCCGATGCTAATGGCAACCACAAAGATTGTGGTCACCCTTTACCACGTCAGCGCCACGTCAGCTTTCTCTATCCAATACTACACACAACCACAATTTGCTAAAAGTGACCACAATGTCGATCGTAACTGTATTTTTTAAATTAAAATTTCATTCATAATTAAAAAACATTACAATAACAATTCAACTAAAAAACATTACGATAAAAACTAAAACAAACTTAAACTAATAGTCTAAATTGTAGCTTTTCTTGATTTTTTTCTTCAAGGTTAAGCACCTCTCTAGTGCTTTCTCAGTCAAATACTCATGAGATGTAATGTAGTAGATGATGTCTTTCTCCATTTTTTCTTGTTTTTGCCATTCCATTTGTTCACGTTGAAACTGTCGTATTCAAGTCTATCTGCTTTAATTTCCCGTTGTTGAGTAAGCCTAGTCTCTCCAATTCTAATTCTTGCTCTTTTATTTTCATAAATGAAGCATTTTCATGCCTTTGGGTAAATAATGGGGCCGCGACATTTGTCCATTTAGTGAGCAACGTCTCATAAAGACCAGGATCAACAGCAGTTAAGGCCGATCCTTGCGAATGAGAAGCGGAGGCTGCTGCTTTCTTCTTTGCATCCCTACAATGGATAAAAATACATATGAAAAACCATGTCCATGAGAGTGTGAGAGATAGAGAGAGAGAGCTAGATGGTACTTACGAACAGTTGGTATAGACAGAGAAGCAGACATATAACATAGCATCCGTGACCTCAGGGCTAAGATCACCAACAAATATGTTGAAGTAACCTGCAAATCAAGAAAATAACAATGTCAAGCAGCATATCAGTGCCCCGAGAGATGGTGTAATTTGCTCCGCGGAAGCTATAAAATGGATACCTTAGTGTTTAAATTGTAGAGATCAAAAAGCTTTGAGTTGTTTGGTAAATATTTTTACAAACAAAACATATGTGCGTGTCCTTGGTGATTCTGCTAGTTCTTTGTCTAGTGGTCTGGATGAACTGATGACACACTCTTCTTCACTATGTGGGCATGATCAATGACCTGCATTCACCACACATGGATGAGTAGAAAATATATAGAAACTTCTAGAGTATATGTAATCAGCTAACTAATTCTTGTTAAACTTGAACCAATGAAAAAGGTGTTCATAAGTTATATGTTTACCGTAAATGTACCTATAGTTAACATGTTAAGAAAGTGAGAAAGGTAGTTTAGAATTTTACCTACCGTAACCTGACTTCCCAATTGACATATGGGACATAAATTTCGCCGCATACTTGTGCCTTAGCCACGGTAAGAAGTCATTATACTCGTTGTCTACTGGTTGTGGTACCTGAGTCAAATCAAACCTTTATTGGCATGCATTGAAGAAAATAAAGACTTCAGTTGACTAAGTTTAGGTTATTGTGTAACCTGTGGTGGGTGAGATGAGGTGTTCAGGTTACAGCAGATGCGGAAGCTGCACTGTTAGGATTCCAGAAGTGAATGTCGAACTCGAGCACATAGATTTAGCATTGTAGTGTGTATGAAAGTGGTGTTCTCAATAGTCCATAATAATTTAAACAAATGTCATATGTTACACATAGCAATTGCGGAAAATTGCACTCACTTTGAGGAGGTTGGTGGCCACGTCTAATTCTGGTGTGCAGCAAATCAGAAGAATAAGTAATCAAGTCTCATCTGCATGCCGAGTTTAGGTAATAGGAATGAGGAAATGAGTTCATTTTGTTTCCCACATCAAGGCAGTAAGAATAAGTAATCCCAATACCCACTTTTTAATTGTAAGCTAATGTGCGATCAAGATTAGGACTTAGGGAATTAGTTCTAGTTGATATGTGACTAACTAAATTATGCATCATGCAAAATAGTATAATGGTACTGGCCTGTATGTGACGATTACAAAGTGGAGGTTCAACCCCTTAGATGTGAGACTCAAGAGGGATATTAAGGAACATACATACCATATGTTGCTGATCAGAATACACTATGATTCCATAAAACTGACCTAGGTGCTCCAAGAAGACATCAACTCCTGGCCTTTTAAATGTTCTCAACCCTCGATCATGCTTTACTATTATCACATGATCGTCTGATTGATTCGCAGCCCCCTGCTAACAAAAATTTCATCAAACAATCTACCATTAATATACACAATAACACAATATCAAGTCCGTTAATAACACAATATCAAGTAAGATAGAAGCTTTTCAATGCAGCTAAAGAATTCATGGAAGTAACCCTGGAAATGTAGCCACGCAGATTTTAGTAGTGTCACCAAATAGTATAGAAACTTTATAAATGTTAAAAAAATTTAGTATTAGCAAAATATTTCAAAAAATTTGAAGCTTATTAAGGAGTTTTTTAATTTCTCAACTGCACACATGCATATACCAATGCAAATTTGAATATTTGATTAATCTACATTTTATTTCTGGGATTAATATCAATGTAAAAGAGCCTACCCAGAATGTATATAAATTGAAAGTATTCCCAAACACCCTGATATGTGGTATGTTATCAGATTTTGTAACTTTCGTTAAAAAGATAAATATATAAGCAATATTGAAAAAACTAATGCTAACATCAGTTATGCCTGAGCAATATTGATAAACAATAAACCGCTCAAAACATGGCAAATAAGAGTTTGAATTCTAAGAAATGCACTTTTCCGTTTGGGGATAGATGATGTGTAGGACCATCCAGTTTCCGTGACTCGTGGTCTCAATCTTGGATGTTCTAAACCTACATAGCTAATGCAAAAGATAGTGTTTGGAATAAGGGAAAGGGTTTGCGTTATTAAGCACCTCGGATAAGCATATCTAAACATAGCATATTTTCATCGCAAATAAATTTATGTTATACTTTTTAGCTTACCCTGTAGACCAGCTATATATTCGAACATAGTCCAAATCGGCTTATTTGTATATACCAAACCTGCCAACCCTAATGAAAACCAATAACTACATTATGCAGCAAAGTAAAAGGTAGCTTACTTTTGTCCAATGCCTGCAATTGTGTTGTGTAACCTTCGGGATTCCCCGCTAGCTAGAAGTCGTGTTGAAGTTGAGTTTTGAACGTATAGTTGATTTGATTTCTTTTACTGTAACTGGAAATCTAATAACATTGGATTTACAAAGAGTCATAGAACCGTGATATACCAAGCGGGTACCGGTTTACCTTGTACCAATAATAGGAAAAAATAGTGTGGTATGGTTTGGTTTTGTATCATTGCATTTCCCCATGTTGGATAACCATTTCATTCTGTTAACATGTATAATCTAATGATGTATAATTGCCCAAAGAATATTATACAGAATCTAATTTTTCATACGAAATTAACCAATGAAGCATTAATTAAGGGAAACCTGGAATTCAAAGTACCTAATATATGTGGTCAAGCTATCCCGTTGGGCGGGCAATGACTTGTAATTTACATTTTAATTTAGTCCTGAGATGCAGGTTGATATAAAAGCATGGAAAATGGTAGGCCACTGGTGCATACATCATACCTGTGCGTGCATTTGCTCTCCTTGAAGTTGATGGTCTGTGTGTTTGTAAACTCTCGGCTTCTGCATGAAATCGCGTCTCAGTGGTTGTTGTTCTCGGGGTTGCTGCAGCTGGACATGATATTCCTGCAATGACAATAACGTGACAGATCAGGTACCATGTCAATGGATGTTATGACGACACTGCAGGATGCATATGCACTTAAAAAAAGTTTTGAGTCGACAATTTCATATTAAAGACGGCACGTGATCATGAGTTTCAGCAAAATATCTGCAAAGCTGATGGAAAGCTTGAAAAACAAACCTGGTACTATTGTATATGCCGTACCTATGCATGTCCTGTCTATCCTTGAAGTAGATGGCGCAGCCATTTGTGATGTGGATGCACTTGCATAGGATAGCAGTGCGTTGCCCTTGTTCTAATACGCCTGCAATAACAACAACAACAAAGTCTTAACAGGATAATAAATTCTTTTTGAACAATCCTGTATAGCAGGCATCCTACTACCATTACATGAAGGCATTTACAAAAATTCAAATAACACAGAAAATAATAATAGGTTACTGATGCATGGTTTTGCGACCTTACAACAGGTTTTACCTCTCGAGGGATCTCAAGAGGCTTACAACCCCACCAGGCAATGTACCTGACCGATGTAGTATAGTGTAGTGGTAAGTGACGGGGATTGATCGTTCTCCACAGGGAATAGTGTCATTAGGATTGAAAAACTACCTAACAGGTCTAAGGGTGAGAGAAGATTCTTTTTATGTTTTTATATTTTTTTTATGAAAGCAAGTAAAATCTCGGGTTTGAAGGAGTGGGCGGAATTAGTTGCTAGTCAACTAACCCAAATAACTATAATTACAAATAAAATAAAATGACTGAAAATAAAAAGGTCGTGAAACTTATGTGGAGAGAAATGTGTTTACTTAGATTTCCTTACTCCCTAACTATCTTTTACCGGTTGATTAGTGTGTATTAATTGCGTGGATGACGGGTGTATTCCTTAATACCAATCGTGGGGTGGCGTACGTACTTCCCCAACTCTACAAGCTCCTACTTCACTCCTATGTCGAGCCGGCTAGGAAGCTCCTAACATGGGATCACTAGAATTCGCTCATGCATTAAATACAACCATAAAAACCTTAGTACGCATTGGTTCATGTTTCTTAAGACGTTCAAGCAAGTTACCGAATAGGAAGTTAGCCAGTTTTCTTAAGCCTAACATCGATGAACAATCATCCAATACAACTAATAACACACTAATAACCAATAATCAATAGTTAGGTTTCATTAGATCTAAGCAAACACAAGATAAATCTAGCCTAGCATGTTAATCAAAAGACAAGAACAAGATATAATCAAACAACACATAGACATATTGAATGATTAAATGAACACTTATCTTCAATTAAACATGGGAGATCCAAGGGTATCAAAACCCTTAAAAATGGCAGAAATTCGTCTTAGGGTTTCTCCTCCAAAGTTACACACAATAAGTTCCACACTATGACAAAAAATTGCAAAACTATATAAAGAGTTTAAGGGCTGACGGCGTCACGTTATAGATCCTGACGCCGTCACCTCGCCGCTTTTAGGGTTCCCGGATGGCCTTCCTGACGCCGTCCCTCTTTAGACCTCCAAAATCCGCTCTGGCTTATCAAAGCTTGACGCCGTCAGAAATGGGCTTGACGTCGTCCCTCTTTAATTTAAACCGTGACGACCTTGATCACTTCAAAGGGTGACGCCGTCAGATTTTTCATGCAAAATTCTCTGGCTTATCATGAGTAATTTTCATATCCACCTCTTTTGCCAAGCCATGACGCCGTCTGGACCAATCCCTGACGCCGTCAAAGGTACTTTCCAGCATAATTTTGAGACTTTGTCGTTTTCTTCACTTTTATGCTCCAAAAATGTCCAAAATGCTTCCTTTTCCAGATTTCTTCTCCAAAGTACCTAAAATGACAAAAGGAACGATTTAGGGCAATATTTGATCAAATAAATACGATTTAGGGCTTAAATGACCCCCTAAAAGCGGTACACTTTTCGCTTCATCAAATACCCTTACACTTGAGATTTGCTTGTCCTCAAGCAAATGCGCTTTTATTCTAATCAAAATACAAGTTAGGGGTCATTTAACGCTAATATAAAAGTAATTACAACAAATAGTCATTCCACTTTATTCATAATAAGCACGGAGATTACAAACTAGCACCTCACAAGTAGTGTTTAGATACTCACATCTCTCAAGTGTCATCAAAATAAATCTCATAAATGAAAACGGATAATATCTCTCACTACCTGTCATAGCAAATAGATTACCATAGGCTTGGGAAAGGATCGAAAACCTTCTCCACTAGGCGTAAGCACCTAAGATAAACTATCAAAGAGGGCTTTTACATGGGTTATAACATGAGGTGTAGGGATATGATAAACACGGTTTTGTTGGATAAGGGATATTTTACTGGTGGCGAGTTAAAGATCTTGATCAATTACATGTACTATACAATGTTGCTAAGCCAAGAATCGACTCAATCTTAAGCTAAAAACAAAATAACAAAAACATAAAATAAACATAAAATAAAACGGGATGGTAGTCCGTATGTTTTTTCTACTTTTCTTTTTCTCTCTTTTTTTTTTTTTTATTTTTTTTTTTTATTATTTTTTTCATACACTCTTGCCCTACCATCCAAAATAATACATCATAGGGGCGTTGCATTCCCCTTACACTTGAACTTTTACATAACTTTACAAATACTATTCTAATGACTCGAATTAAGATAATTGAAAAACTTGGAGTACTTTTAAAATATTTAGCACATATGGGGGTAATAATGATGTTCTTCCCCATTACTCCATTACACTAGTACTTTACCCATGAGTCCCAATCGTCCCAAAACAATATGTACAAGGATATGACTCAACTTAGCAACCATGTAATCAATTAGATAATTAACTTGGGTTTAAACAAATGTTGTCACAATAATGCACTAAAAATGAGTGCATACAAGGTAGGCTAAGGCGATTTGGGTGTACATTTAAGTGGGGTGTAACAAATTCTTCCTTTAAGTAGAATGCTTAAAGGTCGAAACGAAAAGATAGGCTCTGAGGGGTGTACTAGGGGTATCGTGTACTAAAAATGAGTACAACGCAAAGGGTGTGGGAGAATTACTTGACCAATGTAGCCAAAGTAATTATAACAAAAACACAGGTGTAAAACAATGGGTTAATCCTAATGCCTCTTATCATGTAGTAAATCTAACTACACGAATGTAGTCTCACTTGTGGCCTTGGAATGGTCCTAACGCAAGTTCTAGAATCTAAGTGCTACCGGTACACACATCATAGCATAAATGCTTTTCCTACCAATTCTAGGGGCGAACCTCACATATTTGGGGGTGGAAAATTTTTTAGTGGTACGGTTTTTGTGCTAGTCATATAACTCCTATCCGTGAGACGCTCATTAAGATCAAAGTTTCACTCCTAAATGTTGTAAAAAATTTAAATTTGGCACTAAAATTGCCCTAACAGGTATTTATCTCAGTTTTATTACACATCTACTATTAAACAAACAAAAATCAAGCGTAAAAGCATTCTCTAATCGTACTTTACCCCCCCCCCTTACACTTAAGATGAACATTGTCCCCAATGTTCAAATAACAAGATGTAAAAGTGAAAAGGTAAAAGAATGAAATCAAATACTCCCCTGATTCGCTCGGTGGATAATGAGGTAACATGGTTAGATCTTCTTCCAAGAGAATGTAGAAGCTCCAAGACTAATGCATCGCCAAAAGCTTGATTCCACATACATCTCCTTGTCCAAAATAACCTGTTAAACCTGAGAAAACAAACACGAAAACCTGCATAACATCGGCGGGATAAATTCTATATATAAGGATATAATGCTTGTGGAATGATAATTTTGCAGATTCCTGGAGATTATAAGTTAGAGATTTAATAAAAACTTTTTATGAAAACAAAACTTTCAAAAATTTCTGAAAATTAAAACCTGACGCCGTCAGAAATGATCTGACAGAATTCTCATGTTAAGTTTCCGGAAAAATTTTGGAAAAACCTATACCTTACTTCCTGGAATTCCTGCAAAATATCATTATGACTCGATACAAGCATTTGACTCAAACAAATACTAATATGTATGTTAATTTATTATTATTACGATTCATGTTCATTTGTTCTAATAAACCGATTTGGATTTCCCTTACACTTAACTTTTGCAAAATACCTTTATATGTAGTTAAGACGAAGTTAAAAACAAAATAAAGCATTTTCACAATTTAGTTTTGAACATGAATCAACAATAATAAAAATTAAACATACATACGGAAACAAATAAAATCAAACAACCAAACAAATAAACACACAAAGCAAATAAAGCTTGGGTTGCCTCCCAAGAAGCGCTTGTTTTTGTTCGAGTCACGAGCCTGACTCTACCCTTATTTAACGGAAACAGGGGAGGTTTTCCCTACACTTAGGGTTAAGTGCGGGTGATAGTAGCGATACACACCAGCTCGGTAGGAGTATGCCACGTGAGGAAAGATTGGTGGATGAATTATATGCTCAAAGGGGGGTGCTCCTTTCATCATAACCTTACCTAGTTCACTTTGGTCAATGGGTGAGTTAAAGTGTTCTCCTAAACAAGGATCATTTTCTAACAACTTCGAGAGACTCCTAATTGGGAATCCATCTTGACCCAATAGACCCGGTTTAAACCCATAATGTTTCTTGTGATCAATCATGAATGGGTGATGTAGACATGTAAGGTCATTTTTCACTCCTATATTGTCTTCCTCACTACAAGGCTTAATGTCTACTACCTTAAACTTAAGACTACCCGGACTATATGTTTTGATGGGTGGATCGGGACCTAATTCAATTCCTAAATTTTCATCCAAGGATGGAAGATTAGGTAATGGTCTTGGTTGAGGCTCCGGCTCATCAAAACTAGGAACTTCCATAGAACTAAAAGAAAGGTTATGACTACAATTATTCAAACCTACATCCTCTAGTTGTGTTTGGTCCAAGGGTTCTACCTCTATTGGGGTTCCTATAGTCTCTTCTACATCTTCCGGGTAAGTCAAGGGCGGTGTGTATGCCTCAGACAATGGTGGGACTTGTGGGGTACTTGGTGGGCTTGGGTTCTCTACTATATCCTCCATCACATTAAGATCACCAATGTGTTCATCTTGTATTATGGTAGGGCCTAACCATGACATGCAGCTAGGTGGCTCAATTCTACCCTCATGTGTGTCATATGTTTTGGTGAAATCTATCCCACTCATGCAACTAACCATCTCAGAATCTTGGTTTAATTCTAAGTCCATGTTCTTAGAAACTAGGTCTCTTTGTTCATACGAATCCACCAATTCGTTCCACTTATGGGTCATGGTTAGGAAGCTTTCCTCAAAATTCATCCAAAGGGTCTGACTAAAAGGAATTGATCCAGATAATGCTTGTCTAATAGAAATCTCACATGCATAGAATTCATTAAACCCATCTAACCTTACCCCTAACTCCTTTTGGAAATCACAAAGATCACACAAAAATTCATAGGAATGATAGGAAACAAATCTATTGGTGAAATATAATTGTTCCTCTATTGTCAATGATCTAAATGGAATTTCATCCGTCATAGTGACAAATGAAAATGGTTTTACAAACAAAGGGCACAAAGAAAAAGATAGACTGCAAGAAATCCTAGAAAAATAAAATAAAAAATCTCACTAGAAAGGAATCTAGTGAGTAGACCTTATAAAATAAAAATTCAACCTAAACAATAACTATTCCCCGGCAGCGGCGCCAAAAACTTGATGCGTGGTTTTGCGACCTTACAACAGGTTTTACCTCTCGAGGGATCTCAAGAGGCTTACAACCCCACCAGGCAGTGTACCTGACCGATGTAGTATAGTGTAGTGGTAAGTACGGGGGATTGATCGTTCTCCACAGGGAATAGTGTCGTTAGGATTGAAAAACTACTCTAACAGGTCTAAGGGTGAGAGAAGATTCTTTTTATGTTTTTTATATTTTTTTATGAAAGCAAGTAAAATCTCGGGTTTGAAGGAGTGGGCGGAATTAGTTGCTAGTCAACTAACCCAAATAACTATAATTACAAATAAAATAAAATGACTGAAAATAAAAAGGTTGTGAAACTTATGTGGAGAGAAATGTGTTTACTTAGATTTCCTTACTCCCTAACTATCTTTTATCGGTTGATTAGTGTGTATTAATTGCGTGGATGACGGGTGTATTCCTTAATACCAATCATGGGGTGGCGTACGTACTTCCCCAACTCTACAAGCTCCTACTTCACTCCTATGTGAGCCGGCTAGGAAGCTCCTAACATGGGATCACTAGAATTCGCTCATGCATTAAATACAACCATAAAAACCTTAGTACGCATTGGTTCATGTTTCTTAAGACGTTCAAGCAAGTTACCGAATAGGAAGTTAGCCAGTTTTCTTAAGCCTAACATCGATGAACAATCATCCAATACAACTAATAACACACTAATAACCAATAAATCAATAGTTAGGTTTCATTAGATCTAAGCAAACACAAGATAAATCTAGCCTAGCATGTTAATCAAAAGACAAGAACAAGATATAATCAAACAACACATAGACATATTGAATGATTAAATGAACACTTATCTTCAATTAAACATGGGAGATCCAAGGGTATGAAAACCCTTAAAAATGGCAGAAATTCGTCTTAGGGTTTCTCCTCCAAAGTTACACACAATAAGTTCCACACTATGACAAAAAATTGAAAAACTATATATAGAGTTTAAGGGCTGACGGCGTCACGTTATAGATCCTGACGCCGTCACCTCGCCGCTTTTAGGGTTCCCGGATGGCCTTCCTGACGCCGTCCCTCTTTAGACCTCCAAAATCCGCTCTGGCTTATCAAATCTTGACGCCGTCAGAAATGGGCTTGACGCCGTCCCTCTTTAATTTAAACCGTGACGACCTTGATCACTTCAAAGGGTGACGCCGTCAGATTTTTCATGCAAAATTCTCTGGCTTATCATGAGTAATTTTCATATCCACCTCTTTTGCCAAGCCATGACGCCGTCTGGACCAATCCCTGACGCCGTCAAAGGTACTTTCCAGCATAATTTTGAGACTTTGTCGTTTTCTTCACTTTTATGCTCCAAAAACGTCTCAAAATGCTTCCTTTTCCAGATTTCTTCTCCAAAGTACCTAAAATGACAAAAGGAACGATTTAGGGCAATATTTGATCAAATAAATACGATTTAGGGCTTAAATGACCCCCTAAAAGCGGTACACTTTTCGCTTCATCAGTTACTTACACCTGCGCGACGATGCCGGTGCAGACAATATTTCAGGATCATCCTGCATAAAGAATAATCATAAACGTGTGTTTATAGTGAGCTTCCGGATTCACCAATATCCAATATAGTATTAAAATGTGTGAGACAAACCTCTTGCATAGGATCAGCGGTTTTATTGACTTAAGGAGCAGGCAGGAGGTGACTTCCATTTTCGTCATTATACCTTTCTGACGATTTGGGCTGGAACACAAAAGAATTGTAATATACTAACAAATAATATAAAAATATATCTAAGATTGTTTATTTTAAACTTCCAATTCGTTATATATGACTTCTAACCTCAAAAAAATTTCGCTTGAGTAACCATTAAAAGAGTTCTTTGGTCTCCATCATTCGGTTCTTCTTTTCATCTTCAAATAAAGTTTGATTATACCCAGAGACAACTAAGATATTAGGTCAATCATGTTAGTGTTTCGAGCTATATACTATAAAATATCTGAATAAATAATCTTACCCGCTAATAGCCGCACAAATTATCACAGCTGTAACACCTTCAAATAAATGAATCCACTTCCTTCACTCATTGCTCCGGCCTGCAACATAACAAATTTACGTCACCGTTCTTTTCGTTCTCCCCGAAAGGTCTGCAATCACCCATATTTAATTAACTCCTTTGCTTTGAGCATTGATGTGTGGGTTTTGCAACCATACAACAGGTTTTACCTCTCGAGGGATCTCAAGAGGCTTACAACCCCACCAGGCAGTGTACCTGACCGATGTAGTATAGTGTAGTGGTAAGTACGGGGGATTGATCGTTCTCCACAGGGAATAGTGTTCGTTAGGTGTGAAAGACTACTCTAATTAGGTCTAAGGGTTGAGGAAGATTCTTTTTATGTTTTTATAATTTTTTATGAAAGCAAGTAAAATCTCGGGTTTTGAAAGAGTGGGCGGAATTAGTTGCTAGTCAACTACCCAAATAACTACAAATGCAAATAAAATAAATAACTGAAAATAAAATGTGGTGAGAAACTTATGTGTAGAGAAATGTGTTTACTTAGATTTCCTTACTTCCTAACTATCTTTTACCGGTTAATTAGTGTGTATTAGTCGCGTGGATGACGGGTGTATTCCTTAATACCATTCGTGGGGTGGCGTACTTACTTCCCCAACTCTACAAGCTCCTACTTCACTCCTATGTCGAGCCGGCTAGGAAGCTCCTAACATAGGATCACTAGAATTCGCTTGTGCATTAAATACAACCATAAAAACCTTTAGTACGCATTTGGTTCATGTTTCTTAAGACGTTCAAGCAAGTTACCGAATAGGAAGTTAGCCAGTTTTCTTAAGCCTAACATAGATAAACAATCATCCAATACAACTAATAACACACTAATAACCAATAATCAATAGCTAGGTTTCATTAGATCTAAGTAAACACAAGATAAATTTAGCCTAACATGTTAATCAAAAGACAAGAATAAGATAAAATCAAACAACACATAGACATATTGAATGATTAATTGATAACTTATCTTCAATGTAACATGGAAGATCTCAAGGCAAAAAGCCTTGAAAAAGGAGCTAAATTCGTCTTAGGGTTTTCTCCCAAAATTCCACACACTAAGCTCCCCCCTTATGAAAAAAATTAGAAAACTATATATAGATTTTTGGATCTGACGGCGTCACCTTATGGAGTGTGACGCCGTCACCTCGCCGCTTCTAGGGTTCCCGGATGACCTTCTTGACGCCGTCCATCTTTAGCTCTTCAAAATCCATTCTGGCTTATCAAGGCTTGACGCCGTCGAACCTTAAACGTGACGCCGTCCCCTTTTGATTTAAGCCGTGACGCCCTTGATCAAGTTAAAGCGTGACGCCGTCAGAATTCACATGCTATTTTCACTGGCTTATCATGAGTAAATTTCACGTCCACTTTTTCTTGCCAAGGCATGACGCCGTCTGGGGTTAATTGTGACGCCGTCAAAGGTAACTTTCAGCCGATTTTTGAGACTTTGCCATTTTCTTCACTTTTATGCTCCAAAAACGTCCAAAATGCCTCCTTTTCCAGATTTCTCCTCAAAAGTACCTAAAATGACAAAAGGAACGATTTAGGGCAATATTTGATCAAATAAATATGATTTAGGGCTTAAATGACCCCTTAAAAGCGGTACACTTTTCGCTTCATCAAATACCCTTACACTTGAGATTTGCTTGTCCTCAAGCAAATGCGCTTTTATTCTAATCAAAATACAAGTTAGGGGTCATTTAATGCAAACATAAAAGTAATTACAACAAATATTCGTTCCACTTCAATCATAATAAGCACGGAGATTACATACTAGCACCTCACAAGTAGTGTTTAGATACTCACATCTCTCAAGTGTCATCAAAATAAATCTCATAAATGAAAACGGATAATATCTCTCACTACCTGTTATAGCAAATAGATTACCATAGGCTTGGGAAAGGATCGAAAACCTCCTCCACTAGGCGTAAGCACCAAAGATAAACTATCAAAGAGGGCTTTTAAATGGGTTATAACGTTAGGTGTAGGGAAAAGAGAAAACACGGTTTTGTTGGATACGGGATATTTTAGTGGTGGCGAGTTAAAAATCTTGATCAATTACATGTACTATACAATGTTGCTAAGCCAAGACTCGACTCAATCTTAAGCTAATGAAAGAAAATAACAAAAACATAAAATAAACATAAAATAAAACGGGATGGTAGTCCGTATGTTTTTTCTATTTTTCATTTTCTCATTTTTTTTTTGTATTTTTCTTGATTTTTTTTTTCGATTTTTTTTTTTTTTTTTTTTTTTTTTTTTTTTTTTTTTTTGCATACACTTTTGCCCTACCATCCAAAATAATACATCACAGGGGCGTTGCATTCCCCTTACACTTGAACTTTTACATAACTTTACAAATAACTATTCTAATGACTCGAATTAAGATAATCGAAAAACTTGGAGTACTTTTAAAATATTTAGCACATATGGGGGTAATAATGTTGTTCTTCCCCATTACTCCATTACACTAGTACTTTACCCATGAGTCCCAATCGTCCCAAAACAATATGTACAAGGATATGACTCGACCTAGCAACCATGTAATCAACTAGATAATTAACTTGGGTTTAAACAAATGTTGTAACAATAATGCACAAAAAATGAGTGCATACAAGGTAGGCTAAGGCGATTTGGGTGTACATTTAAGTGGGGTGTAACAAATTATTCCTTTAAGTAAAATGCTTAAAGGTTGAAACGAAAAGATAGGCTCTGAGGGGTGTACTAGGGGTATCGTGTACTAAAAATGAGTACAACGCAAAGGGTGTGGGAGAATTACTTGACCAATGTAGCCAAAGTAATTATAACAAAAACACAGGTGTAAAATAATGGGTTAATCCTAATGCCTCTTATCATGTAGTAAATCTAACTACACGAATGTAGTCTCACTTGTGGCCTCAGAATGGTCCTAACGCAAGTTCTAGAATCTAAGTGCTACCGGTACACACATCATAGCATAATGCTTTTCCTACCAATTCTAGGGGCGAACCTCACATATTTGGGGTGAAAATTTTTTTTAGTGGTACGGTTTTTTGTGCTAGTCATATAACTCCTATCCGTGAGACGCTTATTAAGATCAAAGTTTCACTCCTATATGTTGTAAAAAATTTTAAATTTGGCACTAAAATTACCCTAACAAGTATTTCTCTCAGTTTTATTACACATCTACCATTAAACAAACAAAAGTCAAGCGCAATTGTATTCTCTAAAATCGTACTTTTACCCTCCCCTTACACTTAAGATGAACATTGTCCCCAATGTTCAAATAACAAGATGTAAAAGAAAAAAGTAAAGGAATGAAATCAAATACTCCCCTGATTCGCTCGGTGGATAATGAAATTACACGGTTAGATCTTCCTCCAAGGTAATGTTGAAGCTCCATGACTAATGCATCGCCATAAGCTTGATTCCATAAACATCTCCTTGTCCAAAATAACCTATTAAACCTGAGAAAACAAACACGAAAACCTGCATAACATCGGCGGGATAAATCTATATATAAGGATATAATGCTTGTGGAATGATAATTTTGCAGATTCCTGGAGATTATAAGTTGGAGATTTTAATAAAAACTTTTTAAAAACAAAACTTTCAAAAATTTCTGAAAATTAAATCTGACGCCGTCAGGTTATAAACCATGACGCCGTCAGAAATGACCTGACAAAAATTTTCATTTTAAGTTTCCGGAAAATTTCTGGAAAAACCTTTACCTTACTTCCTGGAAATCCTGCAAAACATCATTATGACTCGATACAAGCATTTGACTCAAACAAACACTAATATGTATGTTAATTTAGTATTATTATGATTCATGTTCATTTGTGTTCTAATAAACCGATTTAGATTTCCCTTACACTTATCTTTTGCAAAATACCTTTATATGTAGTTAAGACGAAGTTAAAAACAAAATAAAGCATTTTCACAATTTACTTTTGAACATGAACCAATACTAATAAAAATTAAACACACATACGGAAACAAATAAAATCAAACAAACAAATAAATAAGCACACAAAGCAAATAAAACAAATAAAGCTTGGGTTGCCTCCCAAGAAGCGCTTTTCTTTATTAACGAGTCTTGTAGCTAGACTCAAAGTCACGCTACCCTATGTAAGTAAGCTCGTCATCGAGGACGTCTTTAGGGTTAAGCTTGGATTGAAGTTTCCTATTGGTCCGCTTAGTACGATATATCTTTTCAAACTTCTCTCCATCCGGGTCATACAATGTCATCTTGATATGCCATGACCCATCTCCATCTTTGGGTGGTTTATCCCAATTCCACTTATGATCATCTTCCTCACAAATCCACTTATTCATTCCTAGGTTAATTGGCAAAACTCCTAGGAAATCAATCATCTTTCTAAAAACTAGAGAATCTTCAAATGGATCCAATTCGGTGTCCCTAGCCAAGAGTTGTTCTACCGAATGCGTTCGGTTAACAAAGTCCTCTTCTAGGTAAAATGGGCGTTGGGGTCCTATGAAGTCTCTATCAATCCAAGGTCCATATCTAGATGGTCTCCTATTTGATTCTAGCCAATGTGGTGTTGGTTCCTCACTAGTATCATAGGCATGTTTCTTAACATCATAGACTGACCAAGTATCTCCTTCTCCTACCGCTATCTTGGATTCCTTACAATCAATCATAGCACTAGCGGTCGCCAAAAATCCTCTACCTATCAACAAGGGGCATGTAGGGTCGCTAACCATATCAAGGACGTGGAAATCGGCTAAAATGGTTAGTTTTCCAATGTGCACTAACACGTCCTTAACTACTCCAACCGGGTAAGCAACACTCCCATCCGCTAAACCTATTATTACCTCGGTTTCCTCAAGTTTTCCAAGTTTTAGAGAGGTGTAGAGAGGTAACGGAAGTAGGTTAAGGCTTGATCCAAGATCGGCTAATGTGTCATAAGCCTCCGAATTACCGATCTTGCAAGGTAGAACAAATAAGCCCGGATCATCTAACTTCTTAGGTAGCATGTTTTGAACAAAGGCGGTCCCTTTTTCGCCTAACTTGAGCTTCTTCTCATCCAACACATCAACAACCGGACTTTCAAGGTGGAGCTCCTTGAATTCTTCGTCAAGGTTTTGAGTGGGAGGTGTTTCAACTATGTTGTTGACCAATTTGGATGTCATAACTTCTTGGTCATTTGGAACGACTTGGGTTTGTTTGAAACACGTGCTCATGGAATTGACCGAATAATATTGTGGACAAGAACTAGGGGACGAAACCGATGAAATAGCGTTGACGTTTAGTTTCGGGTTCTTGACCGTGTTGCTAGGGAGTGCTCCCATTTCTCGGTCATTGAGGGCTTTCAACAAGGTGTCAATCTTATCGGTCATCTCGCTTTGTTTTTGTTTGAAATCGGCTTCAAACTTGGCTAAACGAGCTTCTTGAGATGCCATAAATTGAGACATCAATCCTTCAAAGTTATCGGTACTACCATTGCCGGAAGGATTGTTGTTGAAAGTACGGTTCGAGTTGGAACCGCTTGATTGGAAACGATTAGGTGGGTTGGAAGAATTGGTTTGTTGTGTGTTTTGGTTTTGTTTCCACCTAAGGTTCGGGTGATTTTTCCATGAGGGGTTGTATGAATCACCATAATGGTTTGGCTCGGGTTTGAAAGTGTACCACTTGTCTCCCGCTCCGTCGGTACGCGAGGATGCGTAGTCCACAAAAGCTTGTTCGGGGAGTTCCATGCAATCACGAGTGTCGTGGGGACCACTACATAATTCACATGAAGAAGTGATTTTGTTCACTTGGCTTGAAGGTTTAGGAGCCTCGTAAGATTTCATGAGAAACTTGACTTGGTCTTCAAGTTCTATGATCCTACGGTCGGAAGTGCTTGAATTGTTCGAAGGCAAAGATATTGCCTTGACCGTTTTATTCAAATCACGGGGATCACTCCAACTTTCGTTGTCATAAAGAGCAAGATCCTCTAGGAGAGCCCATGATTGTTCCGCACTTAGATCACGTAGCTTGCCACCGGCCGATTGGTCAATGGTTTGCCTCGTGGAGAGATTGATATGGTCATAGAAGATTTGGACTTGGAGCCAAAGTTCTATGCCATGGTGGGGGACTTTTTGGAGTAAGTCCTTGAATCGAGTCCATGCCTCGTAGAGAGTTTCGCCTTGACGTTGTTGGAACATCAAGATATCATTCCTTAGCTTGGTAGTTCTTCCCGGTGGGAAAAACTGAGCAAGGAAACGAGTGGTGAGATCATCCCAAGAGGTGATGGATCCTGTGGGTTGACGTTCTAGCCACTGACTAGCTTGGTCCCGCAAAGAGAATTGGAAGAGACGCAATCGGGTCGTCTCTCGAGTGGCAACATCAAGGTCTATAGAATCAACGATTTTAAGAAAGTCCTTGAGATGTTGATTAGGATCTTCAGAACGAAGTCCATGGAATGCGCATCCGCTTTGCACCAACCGGATGGTGTCGGATCGCAAGGGTGTGATATTGGCTCCTTGAGTGAGCTCAATGGTGTTTCGATAGCCATGGTGGCTAGGACGGGAATACTCTCCTAAAGTACGGGCTCTAGGAGGTGGTGGTGGTTGTTGTGGTGGTGGGTTGTGGGGGTTAAGGATATTACCATCTTCCATGATGTCGGATGGTATGGTTACGAACAAAGACACGAAGAAAATAGATAGACTAAAGAAAATCTAGAAAAAGAAAATAAAAATCTCACTAGAAAGGAATCTAGTGAGTAGACCTATAAAGTAAAAAATTCAACCTAAACAATAACTATTCCCCGGCAGCGGCGCCAAAAACTTGATGCGTGGGTTTTGCAACCTTACAACAGGTTTTACCTCTCGAGGGATCTCAAGAGGCTTACAACCCCACCAGGCAGTGTACCTGACCGATGTAGTATAGTGTAGTGGTAAGTACGGCGGATTGATCGTTCTCCACAGGGAATAGTGTTCGTTAGGTGTGAAAGACTACTCTAATTAGGTCTAAGGGTTGAGGAAGATTCTTTTTATGTTTTTATAATTTTTTATGAAAGCAAGTAAAATCTCGGGTTTTGAAAGAGTGGGCGGAATTAGTTGCTAGTCAACTAACCCAAATAACTACAAATGCAAATAAAATAAATAACTGAAAATAAAATGTGGTGAGAAACTTATGTGTAGAGAAATGTGTTTACTTAGATTTCCTTACTCCCTAACTATCTTTTACCGGTTAATTAGAGTGTATTAGTCGCGTGGATGACGGGTGTATTCCTTAATACCATTCGTGGGGTGGCGTACTTACTTCCCCAACTCTACAAGCTCCTACTTCACTCCTATGTCGAGCCGGCTAGGAAGCTCCTAACATGGGATCACTAGAATTCGCTTGTGCATTAAATACAACCATAAAAACCTTTAGTACGCATTTGGTTCATGTTTCTTAAGACGTTCAAGCAAGTTACCGAATAGGAAGTTAGCCAGTTTTCTTAAGCCTAACATAGATAAACAATCATCCAATACAACTAATAACACACTAATAACCAATAATCAATAGCTAGGTTTCATTAGATCTAAGCAAACACAAGATAAATTTAGCCTAACATGTTAATCAAAAGACAAGAATAAGATAAAATCAAACAACACATAGACATATTGAATGATTAATTGATAACTTATCTTCAATGTAACATGGAAGATCTCAAGGCAAAAAGCCTTGAAAAAGGAGCTAAATTCGTCTTAGGGTTTTCTCCCAAAATTCCACACACTAAGCTCCCCCCTTATGACAAAAAATTAGAAAACTATATATAGATTTTTGGATCTGACGGCGTCACCTTATGGAGTGTGACGCCGTCACCTCGCCGCTTCTAGGGTTCCCGGATGACCTTCTTGACGCCGTCCCTCTTTAGCTCTTCAAAATCCATTCTGGCTTATCAAGGCTTGACGCCGTCGAACCTTAAACGTGACGCCGTCCCCTTTTGATTTAAGCCGTGACGCCCTTGATCAAGTTAAAGCGTGACGCCGTCAGAATTCACATGCTATTTTCACTGGCTTATCATGAGTAAATTTCACGTCCACTTTTTCTTGCCAAGGCATGACGCCGTCTGGGGTTAATTGTGACGCCGTCAAAGGTAACTTTCAGCCGATTTTTGAGACTTTGCCGTTTTCTTCACTTTTAAGCTCCAAAAACGTCCAAAATGCCTCCTTTTCTAGATTTCTCCTCAAAAGTACCTAAAATGACAAAAGGAACGATTTAGGGCGATATTTGATCAAATAAATACGATTTAGGGCTTAAATGACCCCTTAAAAGCGGTACACTTTTCGCTTCATCAAGCATTTGAACCAAGCCCATGCCCCACCATGAAAATACTTTCTCCCGCACTTTTAAGCTTTCTAGAGTCTGGATGCAACACTATGCCAAGGTCCAATGCTTCCACGGCTCTTCTTCATCAGATGAAGAATCTTCATGTGAACTCTCATCAGAAAATGACCTCACCCTTAACAAAAAGGTATTAATATATTTGAACAATATTAAAGGGTATTGTTATTGAACTTACTATTAGAATCCCAAACATATTATATAAATACGTACAGTAATTGCAAGAGTCAAGGTAGAATTTCCTCCAGCAAGCTACATCACAAATATTAATCTCCTGCCATAATTCAGCTTTTTCTTATATCTATAACGACTACAAAAAATTAATAATTAGAAATAATAAAACTATCAACGAACCTTGGTAAGAGCAATAGCGGATGATGTTGATGTAAGCATACAATTATATAGAGCTAGGCCTATAAGAAACATTGAATTAGTATAAGATAATTGCACATACTTCGTTTTTTTTCTTTTTACATAATGATCGTAAAATATATTTTGAAGAAGATAAACTTACACACACCAAGTTGATATATGAAAGTATCCGATCTTCATATTATTATAGCTGCATATATTCACGATAATTCTCGACAAAAGGGGGGGTAAGTAATAATATTGAAACCTGCACTCACAACCATATTATAGTGTATAAGAGCCTGATCATTGAAAGATAACTATATCTGAATTAAGATACACACATCTCCAATATTATAGACAACATTGTATCTGAATTTTAAAAAGCACACAATATGGACTTGAAATAAAACAAACCCTTTTTAAAATCTAACAATATAGACTTTACAGATAGTCTAATCACACGTAGATCAGATAGACTTACAAACATATCGTTAAGAACATGTTCTAATATAAAGAAACAATATTGATTTGGGCTTACTATCATATCGTAAAAAGCATGTTCCTTTAGGACTCAAAATCATGAAAATTCAGACAGTAAGTCAAACGAAAAAAAATTCAACCAGTAAGTCAAACGAAAAATGAGATACGCCAAAATATATTGCAAAAAGTAGAAATGTTGATAACATATTAACTGGAAACTTCTAAGGCACTTACTATTCCTTTTCATGTACTAACAGAATGTAATTAGGACTAACTAACATAGTAATTTTGACCTATCTACCTTCAGTGAGTGAACTTTGGAATGTCCTAACTCGCTTCATCCTTATTATTTAACTATTAACAATGTAGTTATTGAGCTTTTTTGTCTAATACATATTCAATAAAACAATTAAAATAAGTGTAAGCGTATTAGACAAAATCGACCCATTTGAACCTGCAAAAAAATGACCTTTTTAATAAAATAGCTACTTATCTCAAATTAAGTTATTCTCATTTATAAGACTTACATGTGCTAAATCGTTATGGAAACAAACCTTGGAACATGGAATTTCTTTTGTTTCATGTCTTCGAAACATCAAGCCCACGTTATTTGTTGTAATGTGATTAACATGTTGCAAACCACTTAAATGCAACAGAAGAAATATTTATTTATCTATTCATTTCACTTAATCCCATTTTATGATCTCGTTGAATTCCTAATAGAGTATGTGCAAATCAAAATCTTCATATCGTGCACCATAGCATCTACATTCAAAATAATTATGTTCACAAGTTATATACTTTTAAATATAGCAGCTCAGTCAAACACATTATACACAAGCTAATTTATTATTTTAGTATTTCATCGGGTAAGTGGTAACCATGCTATTAGGCTGAGTTTTGTACGTATCATTTCTTATACTAATACCAGAATTATCCAATAGCATACATGCCATGAAACAACATTTCTGATACAACCAACTTCACCTGAAAAAAGAAGTCGTGCAAAGACTACTTGTTCTACTATTTCAACCACGGTTAGATTTCTCTTCAAACCCATCCTAACAAACAAATATTTATTTTTCAAAAAAATGCTTACTTATCGTATAATTGATTACATTGGTATTGGTAGTACGTAAAAATACTGACATCCATTTATACACATAGATTCAGTAAAATATTGAATTAAGCAGAACAGGTAGTTTCTAAACATCCTAATAGTCATTCGTAACTATTTTAAGATGATTAAGCGGAACATGTAGTTCCTAAAAGAATAAGTACTTCTTTTTTTGGATAGGTTTGAAGATTCTCAATTTCTAAACAACATCTAAACAGTCCTATACACTGAGCAAGTACATAGATAGGCTAAAATATGTAGCTTATCTTCCTACTGTGATCAGTAGCCGTAATGGTATATTTCACACGTAACGCCTTTAGTTTAGAACTTTAGCAAATTTACTCAACATAATCTTAAGATCTTTGTTTAAGCCTAAAAGATTTTTCTAGTTAGTAACTTATATTGAAGTACATGAGTATTAAAGCTGGAATATAAGTTTTTGAAAATAAGCAAAAGCTTACAATTCTTCACATAATGTGCCCAGATACTCTTTAAATTCATCCTGTAAAGCAGCTGCCATACCATCAAAGTTTGAGAAGGTCTGTATCATGTGAATTGACCCAATTCTGTTGAAATTTAAGGGATATATATGAGTGTTACGATTCTGCAGCAAATGATATGACTTTACAGCTTAATACCCAATAAAAATTAAAAACGTAACATATCAAAAGTGAGCTTAATTACTTTGCAAATAGAGATCCTTCTCGAAGGTAAAACCACTTGTTTTTATACTCATTAAACTCAGCGACCATTGTGATCATGCAAGCCACTACAAATGAGCCGAAGTAAGTTACTTTCAGGCATTAAACAACAACGACTTATTAGTCCTTAATCAGTATAACAACAATTTGTAGTTCTTTGTTACATAAGTTTATAATATCTTTAAGAGTGTACATAATTTACCTTGCCATCGATGCTCTCAATACCAGCAGCAATCCCTTCAAGTGTAGAATATCATATGAACCCAAACCTTTTTGACCAACCTGATGCACAGTCTTTTACTACTCTAACTGCAGAAAATAACAGGAAAATAGTAGTCAGAATTCTAAACTTTTAAGAACAGACTCACGACTCACAATCATAACTTATTGAGAAGAGGCAACCCATGAACTACTTTACCAAAATTTGCAAAGGCATCCCTAAGTCCGTCATAAGTTGTACGTTTGCGAAGACCTGCACAACAACAGAAACTCACTCATATAACCAAACCAAGGTGAATTATGACAATGTTGTCTTAAAGTTCCCATGTCTGATTGATAAAATTGTTATCTTAACATCTACATGGATTGCTATAAACTAACTATAATCATGGAGGTTTGTTACATATTTTAAATTAGGAGCGTTTTTTTCAACTTCAGTTTCAAACTTTCCTGTGTTATCCCCTTTTTTTAAAAACATTCCTACATTAAAACAATATTTATTAAAACATTACTACATTAAAGAGTGAAAACATCTTAATAACACTTTAGAAGACGTTCAACCCATTTGACATGCTCAAACCGTTGCATTTTAATCAATATTTCAATTTTACTGTTATAGAAAAAACTGAAACCAAGTCGACCAATTTTTATGTGGATGGGCTGGAATTTCCAACTGTATCAGTCACAAAATTTAAATGAAATACTTGAATTTCCAACTCTAGACTCAAATACTCGCTCAATGTTCTAAACAATCCCTTTATAATATAATAAGCAGTTCTAATAAGCAACTCTAAACGGTCCCTATAAGAGCTATACAAATTCTATATCTACAGTAGTAACTTTCTACCTCATTAACCAATAATTTTACAACTGAGCTATACCACTCACATCCTATCATGAGCGGGCTATATCAACAAATCCAATCCAAGAGATTATAAATCACAAACCCTAGTGCAATGTTTTAAATTTCCTTTAACAGACAGCAAATGAGCCACAAAGTTACCAAAATGACTCCGCACTTCGGGTTTGCTGATAACATTAGGAAATCAATCATACTGTCATACTAAACATGTAATTTAGCTGAAAACAGTGTTCTAAATTGTCGTGTTGGGAAGAAAAATGCATGTGTACCTCAAATCTCTCCACCGCTATACTCATATTCATTCAAAATATGTTTAGGACAACCCTTCACAAATGAAAAAAAGTGAGCCGTGCAATTCGTAATCCTTCGCCAGAAACAAATAAAAGATAAATGAATTGTAAGTACTCTTCAAAATGGCTCGAGTTGGATTCATTATTTCAAAATCTGATAGATGGGTCAACTAAAAAAAACTTTGCTGAAAGGGGAATGGATAAAAATGTCAAGTAGATCAAAAGTAGTCCAGATTCTATTTCAAAAAATTAATGCAATAAACCTCATAGATTGTTTGTTTGAAAATTGAAGTGTCATTATAATAATACTGATTCTGTAAGAAATCAAAGACGATTGATCTGTCATGGCTGCAAAGTCAATATATTACCCCTTATCGATGCGAAAAATCTCAACTTTGCTCGAATCCACTCTCACACATTCAAATTCTATCATCACAACTTCTCATTTCCCACATTCATAAAAAATGATTCAAAAAGTCACCAAATCAAATATCAATCAATCATATTTACCTTCATCGAGATACGAAGCTGCAATGTTGCTTTCAGCATTTCGAAATTGTTGAGCCAAACATGCAAAGCTGCATATATTAACCGGTATGAAATCAGAAGAAAAAAAATACAGCAAAATCAAACTTACGTGATAAACCGATTATCATCTGCAACTTGTAACTTCTTATAAAAAATATATATTTTCCCTCCTCTGTCTTCAACCAAATCATCTGCATCAAAGCAATCCATTACAAAGGTAACAACTTCCAGTTATAATGCGAACAAAAAGATGCAAAATACAACTGACCTTGAACTCAAATGCAATCATAAAAGATGCGTGTCCACTTCATTTTCTCTCTTTCCCTCTACAATTTCACACATAACACATTTTATTTCCTGAAACAATGCAACATTAAACTCAAAGCAGTACTAACCAAATGTAGCAAGTAACAGTATGAACGATAGCAGCAGTATTAACCGAACCATAGCAGTATTAATTTGTAAAAATGCAGTAACATTGAAAGCAGTACTAACCAAATTTAGACATGTAAGCAGCAGTACTAAATCGAACCATAGCAGTATTAATTTGTAAAAAGGCAGTAACATTGAAAGCAGTACTAACCAAATGGTGACATGTAATCGTAGCATCAGTAGCCTTGCTACATCATCGTACCATGATCATCTTTAACAACCTTCATTATATAACAACATGTGATCGAGGTTAGAAACTGCATAGGTTTTTTAAGAACAAATATATATCCAATAAAAGTGAAAAATTCCAAACTTGTATAATATATAAATCTATTATAAAAGAAAAACTAAAAACTTACAATTAGTTGAGGGTTTTGGTGGTTGTGGATTTTCGGTGGTTATGGGTTACGGGTTGTGGGGTTACCATGGTGGCGGCTGTGATGTGTGGTGGTGGCGATTTTGAGGTGGGGGTGGTCGGCGGCTAGGAGGTGATGGTTGTGGTGGTAATAGATGAGATGAGTGAAAGAGAGAATATTTTGTGTATAAAACCTGTCGTTATAAGCAGCAATATCACACGACAAAGATAATTAATCATCTATCATGATACTCGACAACCAAATATCCTTATGTGCAAAAGAAATCCTTACTTCATTAATTAAAAATAATAGCAATATATGAACCTTCAACATCTGTGTCTTTACAACCTGCAAAAAAAAAATTAAAAATCATAAAAACTCTAAAATCATCCAGTAGATGTTAATGTTGCAGCAGATATATGAGTGATTACTGAAACAATCCCAATATAGTAAGTATGAAAACATGTATGGAAAAACCTGCCTATGGTATATGCATTAGTATTCGAACATACCCGCGGAAATTCTGTTAAACCTCCTTTTGCGAGGAGCATATGCATACTGGGCAGTGGTTGTAATCCAAGATTTGCATTCAACATGTCATGACATAGGTAAGTGCACAAAAATCGTAGAAAACAGCCAATGGCGAATGCATCGTACCTAAAGGCAAAGAGTGCTGTGTCAGCATGTTGTTGCAGGCCATGTGAGTAGAAGTTCCAGAATTCGTATCTGCAATTACACCGCAAATGATAAACAAAGGCAGCAACACGGTCGCTCAAGCTTCATACTAATATTTCACAACGTTTGGGGTTAAACCCAAATATCTGAAATGTCTTACCTTGTGGCTGTCGTGTTCGCAACTCTATTGGCTCTTGTTATGTACGTCCAAGAATGTAGTTGCTAGTATCGGTGACCCTTTTGTCTGCTACATCTTTTTTTTATTCTGTAATTCACAATCTTAGCAATTAAAATCAATTTGGGATCTGTTGATTTTGATTATTACATAATTAAAACCCCAACCAATCAAATGTGTATGATTATTACATAGGTAAAACCACATCCCATATCTGAAAGAAATATGTTTTATTAATAAAAATATAATCTATCATATCATTAGTTTAACAAAAATATTGATCATTAACAATTAGCAGTACAAACATAAACGCAACAGTACAAATGATCTCTAACTCTCAACTGGTAGTACTAAAAACAGCCGAACAGTACTAAGTCATTAGGAACAGCAGTATGAATCTACGGTTTGCACACAATCCTAACTAAACAGCTGCAACATCATATCTCCCAGATCCATGATTTAACAAATATTATCGGTCAAGCATTTTTTTATAGAATAATTAAAAGCAGTAATTAAAAGTAGATTAGAATAAAAGCATATTAGAATAAACCAATTAGAATTAAAAAAAACTAACCTTAAGTAAGTGATGAATGGTATAATGGCAGTCCACCAAAACCCTCAAATCGTATGAAGATAGTATATATAATTACATCTAGTTATGATTATTTGGTTCAGAAGTTTGGGAAGCTGTGACAATTCGTAATTTCAGGCCATTATCCGAACCTCGACAATTTACTATTCACGAGTTACTATTCATTTTTACTATTCACTGGCACTATTCATTCCAAAATTTTTATTTCATATTCTCGTAAGTTAAACTATTTTAATGATAACCCGAGATTTTGGCACTCGTCGGATAATTTCTGCAAGAATCACGAAACCGTGTCCGAGACTTACTTTAAGGTTTAAACATCATTTAGGCATCCCGATATGTCCAAACAACATTACCAACAAGAGAAATATATGTTTTCCACCTTCCGTGACATTTTAATGAATTTAGGAATTTTAGGATATCCGGTTTTAAGTTTTGTGACTTTACGACTTACAGTTAGCAATTAACGGGACCAAAACTCACTCCGTAAGTCAAGATAAGTATCCAACCTAAAATATCTAGATATTTTCTCAAAAATATCTAGATATTTCAAAAACCTAGTGAAATTACCATTATACCCTTTCGTTGAAATTACCAAACTACCCTTGGACTATATAAAGCCTTAACTAGCTTTATTTTTACAAAAAAATCACAACTCGTCTCTCTTTCTCTCCTCATTCCCACGGCAGCCCAAGAACACCAAGGAGATCCCATAATTTTTCCAAGATCGAGTGTTATACAAGTTCCTTATATCTTCCTTGTTAGAGTTTTGCGATAAAAACTCCAAGGTTGTGATCTTTTTCATCCAAACTCATCAATCTTCAAGTAAGCTTCAAGTGAACTTTTTTTCATCATATCATACTTTCATTTGATCATTAACATCATGTATTTTCAAGATATATTGGTTAACCATGCAAATTACATATGTTATTTATACCACTTCACAAGTTTTCATGGTTTTTATGAATATATATTAATCCTATGATCATCCCCTTGAATCCTACAATATTTTGTGAAGTCTAGGACCCCATGACACCCTAAGAAGGTGTATGGTAGATCAAGAGATGTTTGGTTGTTGATTGGAAGGTTTTTGTACAAGTTAGTAACTAGGAAACCAAGTTTTGAACAATATATATACCTACTGTCCTTAAATGCAAAACGTGGGAAACTCAGTGGGTTTTGGGTAACTTTGGACCAAAGATTTAGAAAATACATTCCGAGACGAAACTATGGCCGAAAACGGGGATAAAAACGAGTTAATAACGAAGGAGATATGGTTTTTCCGAAGTTTAACGACGAAAAGTATTTTTGGAAAATATTGTTGCTGTCCATTTTTGCCAAACGTGGAAACTTCAGGGGTTTCTGGGTAATTTTGGGTTAGATATTCAGAAAATACTTTCAAAAACGAAACCGTAGCCGTTGGAATCACTAAAAGAGCCCTTACGACGTGAAAGTTATGCCAAATACGAGTTAACGAGGAAAACTATATTTTCAGAAAAACTCACTGCTGTCACAATTTTCAAGGGCTGTTTTGAGGCGTTAGCCGACACCTAGCCGTCCCAACTTATCAAGAATATGTTAATAGGTTGTCCCACGATTCCGGGGATATAAAGAACATAGAAAACGAGCTTATAACGAAAAAGGTACAAGTGTTTGAAACCCGACGAAAAATATATAATTCCATCAGCTTTTACTAATATAAACTTGCCGCAAAACTGTCTTTGCGAGACACCATTTTCACGACTGTTTTTATCCATGATTGGTATGGTTTGAGTCCGAGCCGTCTTCATATGAAATCAAGATCTCCCAGCAAGCTTTTTAAATCAATTGGCCGTTCGTCGAATAGACTTATAACGAATAAACTACGACCTCATCTTTTTACCCAAAAATCCTTTCAAAGTTATCATTTTGACAGCCTCACTATAATTCAAATATTTTCTAAGTGTAAACAGTTTTTGCGAGGCACCATCTTGCGAGCCATTTTCCCGTTGATCGAGTCGGTTTGGGCCATAAACTCCTTCAGGTGAAACGAAGTATTCCCGGCCTATTTTCCAAATCAATCAACCGCTTGTTGATCGGACTTATAATGAGTAAGTTATGATTTTCCTAGTATCGCCAAAAACAACTATTATAAGAAAATATTTCTAAGTATAGAAATTGTTTTGCAAGACACCATATTCAAAGCCGATTTTCTTTATGATCGAGACGTGTATGATCAAAACTCAAATGAGACGGCTGTGAGATCATGTTACAAGGTTTTCAAAAACGTCAAGTTCTATTTCTAACTCTTAACGTACAATATTTTACGACTAGTTTTGCGAGGCCGTTTGGTCATATTTTCACCAGTTGTAAAAGTGATAATTTGCGACGAAACTATTTTAATTGACGATAAAACATCAAATGAGGATCGTGGAGTATTATTCCAACATTTTTACACGAAATATAGTATATGACTTGCCGAGACGTCAAAAATGTATTTTTCGACGATAAACATTATTTTCAAAAGTAACGAGTGGTATCGTTAACATACGTATTTGCATGTGTAGCATCATTTCATTGCTTACAATAGATCATATCATTCATGTTAGGTCGCGGTTAGAGACCGAGCCTCATTTCAGCATATTCATATCTATCATTGTTGCTATCGCATCAGGTGAGTTCCATAGCCCCTATTTTATACGTTTTGGATTACGTTTTGGGGGAGAATACATGCTCAATTATTTTTCACAAGCACTTTAATCTTCTAAGGATTAAAGTGAGTTTTCATAGCCCCGTTTTTCAAGTTATTACATCATTTCAAATTTCTCGGGGGAGAATACATTGCACTAATTTTTCATGTGGACCAAAGTATATAAATTCATTACATTGCTTAAGTTACCTCATTGCCAAGTTAAAGTCCCCTATTATCATGAACCGTTAATTGTGAGCAAGCGAGGGTGTGTGAATAGATCTATTGAGGGTGACTCCTCCGTTCGGGTTGGTAGCACCAACTTGTCATACGAACGCATTACATTTGATCCATTTCAGGGTGTTTGGCAAAGCACTCAGTTGGGGCATTTCATTCAGTCTAGCTTCGGGGTCATGAGCTTAAGAGCTAATGTATCATTTTCATGTGGCAGTTTGTTAAACACTTTATACTTGTGGTTTCCGTATAACATTTCAGTAACATAAACCAAATCATATTTGGCAATGGGTTGTAAACACACAGGTTGCAAGCCTTGTTATGGGCGGGACTTGGAACTGGGTGGATTTACAATGCCTTTGCTGGGAAAATCTTCATCCAAAGGCATTACATTTTACAATAAACTCTATGAACTCACCAACCTCGTGTTGACACTTGTTAGCATGTATTTTCAGGTATAAAGCAATAGCAAGCTACTGGAGGCTCTTGGCAGGGCATGGCATGGTCATAGAAGACTCTGACAAACATTTGGGACCGTTCTACCTATTTTAAAGGGCCTATTTCCGCACTACTTTTAACAATGTAAATTCAACATTTTTGTTAAACAAGGTTGTTCTAAATAATTGAAATGAAAACCGTTCTTTGCACTTGTGTTGTGATACCAATTGAGTTGCACCCCAGCGACACGTTGTCTTCCGCTGGACCCGATTTTGGGGGTGTGACAGAAGTTTGGGAAGCTGGGTGATTTGGGGAAGGTTTTGGAGCTTTTGAGGGAGATGGAGTCGAGAGGTAATTTGCCTGAAGCGTCGTGTTATAAAGTTTTGTTGGAAGCGTATGCGGATTTGGAACGGACTAAGGATGCTATGGATGTGTTTAGGCAGATGCAGACAGCAGGGTGTGTGCCTAATGCGACGACGTATACTATTTTGTTGAATTTGTTTGGGAGGCAAGGGAGGTATGATGATGTTCGGGAAACACCCGTGAATAAGAACAATTAAATACTTTATTCATCAAAGAATTTTGAATATTAAATGAAAGATGTAGTAAAGAATTATGATGGCTGAGAATGGTTTTCATGGATCTACAATGCTGGATTAGGTAGTGAGGGATGGATAAGGAAGAGATAAAATTTGGATTTGGAGAAAAAGTGTATTTATGAATGAACCGGTTTAAAGGTTGTCACTATAATTAAGGAATAGATATGCTATATAATTTACAGGTTTATGACTATCTATTAGGGAATGCAGTAGTTAAGTAGTTATTAAAGCATGACTTAATTAGTTTGTATTGTAAACCACAAAAACTGGCTTGGTCTAGTGGTTGAAGCATTTGTATGTTGATTAAATGACTCAGGTTCGATTCCTGCAAATGCCAAATTTTTAATTAATCCGAATTTTAATTGCCTAAAATCATGCTTAGGTGGAGTAAATGTGATGATGTGGCCTTTGACGTGGACTTAATTGTGATGATGTGCTTTTCTGTCTGTTTATCCTGTTTTATATATATATATATATATATATATATATATATATATATATATATATATATATATATATATATATATATATATACACACACATAGCTGTCGAAGCCCGCCTAATGGGCGGGCACGCTTTGTGACTTTACTTTTTGTAATTTACACGCTCTTTATTACAATTATTAATGACATATAAAAGGGCATGACTTTTAATTATAATTTTGATGGTTTTTTAATTTTGTTATATTAAATACAATAAAATAGAGGCAATTATTTATGATTTAAAAATTGTTATCTGGATAAAAAAAATACAATCTTGAAGTTGTAATTATTGTTACGATATTTTGATGTTTCTTATACGTTTAACTTATTTAGTACTGGTGTTAAGAAAATAGATTGTTAAATCAAAAGTCAAAGAGTTTAATGACCACGTTGTCATGGTTGGAGAATGGAAGTATATTATGAATGAAGTTGGGTTCGCTGAAAATCAAGATGTGAAGCTCTTGATGTTGGAGTGTTGTCAAGCAAAGGTGATGTTGTCCTTACAATGAAATGAATATCTGGCAGTTCAATGTTTATCCATAGTGAATGAAGGTGACCTTATTTAATATTTATTTATAAAGATGTTTATTAGTTTAGTATATATCAAGTATGTTATGTAATTACAATATACATATCGTGGTAGCTTTAGGATTAGTTGAATGTGTATCTAAGTATAGAAAATGATTTTCAGCTTGTTTTTGAATTTTTTGTAAAAACGCATTTAGGATGGAGGGGTTATCGAAGGTATATGTTGATTTATACTGCTAATGGTACTGGGACGCAGATATCCGAGAAAATTAGTACTGCTTATAGTTATTAGTATTGCTATTTAGGGGTTTGGACTGTTGGTATGCATTGCTGTTTACTGATATTTAATACTGTTAGGAATATGTTTGTATTGAGCACGAATGATTTTGAAAAGGATATCTTAGTTTATGTAAGAAAACTACGTACATATCAAGTTCTAAAACAGATTGGTAATTGCATCACATATTTTGTAAACACTTTACATGAGTGTTTAAGATATAGTCTTATTATTAATTGCTTGTTAAAAACACTGTTAGGAATATGTTTGTACTGAGCACGAATGATTTTGAAAAGGATATCTTAGTTTATGTAAGAACTAAGTACATATCAAGTTCTAAAACAGATTGGTAATTGCATCACATATTTTGTAAACACTTTACATGAGTTTTTAAGATATAGTCTTATTATTAATTGCTTGTTAATCGAAATATTGCACCTCTTTATATGGCTATCGATCAAGTTTTTTTTTCGATTACTCGTGTTAAGGGTTTTATTGGTTTTGGGAGTGTTTTTATATTTTGAATAACAGTTATATGGTTTGTGTTGCAGAGTTTTACGGCTGACGATTTTTTGTTTTAAACGTAACTCTTTTTCGTTTGACATAGAAGAACAAAGTATATGTGATAAACAATTATTTTGCTAATGTAATTGGCTTATAGGAAAGTTTATTTAAACTAAATACGAAATAAAGCTTCTTTATATACAACATTTGTTGTTGAGTTGGTGTATTTACCTTCTTCGTCACAACAGATGATTTTCAATCCCTTTCGGTTTTTGACTCTAGATATAGCCACATACAATTGACCGTGTGAGAAAACCGGTCACTTCAGAAACAACCCTACTTGTGTTAATGTTTGGACCTGACTTTTGTTAATAGTCATTGCGAAACACAAAGAAACTGGGAATTGCCGTCGGTTAAATTTAAATGGTATCTTGTTATCTGATGGGCTGAGAATCATATGTGGTACTGCGCAAATGGTACCAACGTTTCCTCCGGATATAATCTTTGCTTCAATTATATTTACACCCATCCGTTGAACCTGAATCCTTGTTCCATTGCATAACCCAGCCGTTTGGTCAATGTTCCTCATACACATAACTGGTGTTCCCACCTTTAATTTTAATATGTGATGAGGAATACCGGCAATCTGAATGTTGTTAAGGAAATCGCACGTGTATATTGACTCATTGAAATTCGTGTCTTGATCAGCAATGCCAACTGTGTTAGTACTCTAGTATGTATGTTCTTCTCCGGAAAGGAGTTGTAGCATTCTATCGTTTACCATATCCACAAGCTCGCGCATTGGTGCAAGGATTGCTTTTTCTTGGAAAATGTTGGATTGTAACGGTTGTCTTTTAAGTTGGGTTATGTTTCTTGTATTATTGATCCGATATGATCATCTGAGTCTGGAATTAACATATCATCTGGGAATTCGACGATTGCTTGCCCATCGTTTTTACCTCCAATTGTTCCGTTCCCAATTGATAAAATCCAATCAGCGAAGTCTTGTATTTCTTTTCGTTCGGTACTATCCGTTCCTGTTTTCAACCTCATGTTAACAGTTAGCTCCAATACAGTGCAATGCCGCCATAAATATGAAGAGTTTATAGCTGCGTGAACAACATTGTGCCTGGAACCGTTTGTGATAACTGGTAGGATTTGTCTAAAGTCTCCGCCAAATAAAACAACTTTTCCTCCAAAAACGTATGAGGAAGGCTTGGATGGATCTGTTCTGCATATATCCCTAAGCGTCCTATCCAATGCCTCATAGCAATGTCTATGAGTCATCGGAGCTTCATCCCATATTATTAGTTTACACATCCTTATCAAGTCAGCCAGTTCGCTGTCCGCTGAGATATGGCACATAGAATCATCTACTATATTTATTGGGATAGCGAACCGATAATGGGCAGTCCTACCACCTTCCAACAAAAGCGCTGCAATCCTACTAGATGCGACATTTAACACTATCTGTCCTTCTGACCTTAGTGCAGCAGACAATGTCTTGTAAAGATATGTCTTTCCAGTCCCTCCATAACCGTACACGAAGAACATACCTCCATGTTCAGAATGAACAGCATCCATTATTGTTTCGTATATCCCTTTTTGTTCATCTGTCAATGAACGATAGATTTTTTTGTGTTGAACGCGTAACTCATATTTATTGTATGCCAACTCGGTCGATACCAGTCTGTTGTAATTTGCCATTGTGAACATTTCATTTGGGCAATGTCATGTTTGGAATATTTCTCAAACTTTTGTTGTTACAAAGAAGCATGTGTTCTATATATGTCAGACATATGTTTTTCCTTTCAATGTCTGATAGTTTCAAATCTGTAAAAAAAATAAAATAAATAAAAACGTTAGCTTCTATGTTGTTGTGTGTTTGCTTTGAATAGTTATGTTGTCCATTTGTTTATATTATATATATATATATATATATATATATATATATTATATATATATATATATATATATTATATATATATATATAATTTTATTGGAATTAAATTGTTAATTATGAGTATGATTGAAATAATTTATTACCTGGGTCGTTCCTTTTGACTTGCTCGATACGCTCGACATCAGTTGCCATTACTTCCCATGTTTTTTCGTAAACAACATCTGGCCGAGACATGCTGTCTGTCATGAGTAGCATGACATAAAATGTACGCAAATATGTTCCTGTTCCCCAATGACTGGCTTCCAACAATCCATCGATGTATTCCTTGTCGTCAACCAACAACCCTCTCGCTTGGCAAGCGTCTTTATATGTACCATACGTGACACCCTCATACTTTTTAAAGTTAATCCAGTCCGTGGCACCTCTAACTTTGTTGAGTAATACTCGCAAATAGAACAATTTGCGCATAGATGGAGGGACATGATGGACACGTCCAATACACGTCCCTTTTTTCCTTTTAAACCATTTCCTTTATTCTTGCCTCCATACATAGTGTTCTGGAAACTCGTGGAAGAGTAGTTTTCTAGCTTCTTCGACTGTCTTGTTTGTTTCCATCCATGCAATAAACTTGGTTTCATTAACCGATTGCTTGTCCAATGTGAAATCACTAGATTCCGTTGCATCGAATATAACCGACTGTTCCCCTTCTAAGTGAAATGGCAATCTTTCAACAGGTGGAAACCTGTAATGTATATCGAATCCGTAAATTCTCCAAGCTGGTTCACATGCAGAAAGGTATCTACAATCGTAAAAATCCTTGACTTCATCGGCTTCTTCGTCTTCGAGAGTAGCAGTAACTCGATCAGGTCCCTTATTTATGTATTTGAAAAGATATTTTATAGACCCAAGTTGGTTGCACCATTCTACATTAATATGTGATTGGTATCGATAAAGCAGTCCGAGGTTGTATGGAACGAAGAATCCGTTGTGCAAATCCGTTTTACTTTTTGTTATAGTAGACCCGTCATTCCTTCTTTTATAAATAGCATACCCTGATTCATCAATGAATGTTGTTTCATTAAACTCTTTTGGAAACTTCTTTGTGCGTTTGTTCTTTATGGTGCAAGGGCAGGTCGGTCGCTGCGGGCCACACGGACCATGCATCATGTGATCAGTTACAATTTTGTATAGTTCCGGATCCTCAAGCTTGTCCGGGATTTCAACGGAAATGAAGCTATCAATTTGTGCTGGGGTCGTTATTTTATGTTCTGCCTCCAAAAAAATTAATATGTGAGCATGTGGAAGTCCTCTTTTTTGGAATTCGATTGTGTAAACAGCTGCATTAATAACATAATATCAGATATATATAATATATAAAGGAATAATTGTTCGGAGATAATCATGTTAGGGAATATAGTTGTAAAGTAAATACCCGCTTTGAGCTTTCCAAAATAGTGCCAATCTTTAAAGTCTCGCATAAGGGTGTCCAGTTTTTGTTTAAAAACTCGAGAAATTGCATCTGGCCTATCTTCTGACTTCAAGACCCTCTCAGCTACAAAGCGTGAAATTTTCGGCCAATTCGGGTTGCACGTAAATGTAATAAAGAGGTCTGGGAATCCATAAACCTTACAAATTGTCATGGCATCCAGATAATTTTGCATCATATACCTTGGGCTCCCAGTAAATGATGAAGGCAAGATTACTTTTTTCCCTCGTAGTTTCACACCAGAATTTTGGTCTTCAGCTAATTTTGCCAATTTCGAGTATGTTTCACTTCTCAAGTCTTTTTGTTGCTTTCGTATGATTGACATCCTTTCAGATTCAATCATAGTGTATGTGTCGACAATGAACTGCTGAGTAAGCCGCCTTGCATTTAGACACATAGAAAAAACACCTGGCCTTTCTTGTAGTCTGTATGAAAAATACTCTTTCATTGTTACCCTTGTTTTTTTGTTTGTTGGTGTGTGATCAGTAATACCAAAATGGTATATGTCTGTTCGATAACCATCCTTAGCATACGGGAACAACAGAGGATATTGTAGTGCGAGATATGAAGGATGTAATTCGCTGATCCTTCTTTTACCTCCACCCTGCATGTGTAGAATAATGTCCCTTTTATTTTTTGTGCTGTCAAAATTGCCCACAATTAGTGCCGCAACTTCAGAAGTAGTTGGTAGGTTATAATTCCTACCATCTCGCTCTCTTGTACCAATGAGATGTATTTTTAATTTATTTCTGTCTCTTCCAGATACAAATCGTTCACCCGCCATTCAAAATTGAGCAACTAATGGGTTGATGGAATCAAGCATGTCACGTAACTCAACTGTTAGTTGGTGGTCTATGTCGTGGTTCTCTGTTGGGGTTGTGGTGCCGCTGACGCAGTTACAAATATAGCAAGTTAAATACGAATTTGTAACATAATGTATGCAACGACAATCGCAAGTTTTTCTAAGATATAATCAAAACACAAAATATTTTTAATATTACATCATAGAATTTGGTTCCATACCTGAAACAATTTATCCTATTTTGGATTTCATTGTCAGAATCGTAAATATATAGTTGTGCAAACATTGGAGGTTCACCTTCGTTTGGCAATAATGAACCCATTAAGTGGTAATTTTCACCTTGTATTCTGTAACAATATGCACCATATCCTTGATTTACCGACGTGTCTTGCCTAGCACCCATTGATGTGAATGCAAACATTGAATTGTAGCGTCTGATATTTTCAATGAATGTATCGCTTTTTGGATGGTTTCCACTGATAAATTCCATCAACGTCTTTGGTGGATTAAGTATTTCATTTCCCAATTTCACCTTTCCTCTCCCACAACAGAGTGAAAATGACTCTGAATTAGAATTTGTATGTCCTGCCATACTTTCAGCTCGCCATAATAGTGCGTCACAAGAACCGCATTTGTGAATTGGATCTCCATGGTCAATGTAATCTGTACAGCTATATAGTATTAAAGCATAAATAATTTATAAATACATGCCAAGAAATTGTGCTGAACAATTGTGTTAATGAAATATATAGTCTGTGTACCGTTTGATATTCCAATGAAGTTATCCTTTTCTATAACATCCTCGTCTGCGAAACGTGTAGCACTAAATTGTGATTGATGGAATATCTTTTGTCTAACTACTTTTGTTTTTTGCTTAAGCCTTTCTGACTTGCGTTTAGAAGAATGTGCACCGGATTGGTTATGATCAATGCTCACAGGTGTTTCTGTTATTGATGTTATTAAGCTCAATATGGAAAATACCATAAATACAAATTAACTTGCGCGTGTTTATGCTGCATTGATTTCTTTACGTGGGTGGGTTGCGTTATTGAAAGGACGTCCCCTTGGCCTAGGTTCTTTATTGACGTATTTAATACTTGTATCCACATTCATCCATTGTGGAAGTATTCTTGTTGGAGGTCTCCCACTTTTGCGGAGTCGAAAATCGTTTAACTCTGTGAAAAATATAACATAACAAAATTGTTAAGATCATAAAAGCACTAATGCCAAAATACTGTAAATTCGGCTATGCTATTTAGGACCAACAATTAAATTGTTAATAACAAATATGATTTTAAACAGCTAAATTATTATCATATGTTTGTGTCAATAAAGATATGTATGTTTATTCAATTGACTAACGTGATTCGCTTTGTTGAACGCTATGACTTCCCTTTTCTGGAGTTGTCGCAGGTGTTATATGTTTGCAAACAGGTGTTCCTCTGTGCGCATCAGCTACGGCTTCAGGTACTGCTGTTAGTTGATCTTCAAAACAAAATAATTTGTATAAACAGTTCCTTGTTTAATAATAATTAATACGAAACCAAAAAATGGATTATTTGTCTAATCTTGTTGTATATCTTTTTTTTAGGTCTGCCCCTACGCCGGATACGTATGTCGTTTGCACTGTTTTCCATTGTTGAATCAATGATTTGCTTTGTGATATCACATGCAAAAAGATGAACTTTAAAATTATACTGTTACCCAAGTTTGGTACATATGAACTTTATATATGTTTGGTAAGTATCGGAGTATAAATAATTCATACTTATAAAAACTATTTGATAGGGATGTATAATTTCTTAAAATACATGTATACTTTTTTTAAAAATATATATATATATATATATATATCTTACCGATATTTTATATTTGTAGTTATCTAATAATAAATAAAGGTTTTGGTTGAAATTCTAATTCAAAAAATGATGCTATGATTACTTTATACTTAGTATATGTTTGGTAAATATCTCTACGAAATCATGTATAAATAATTTATACTTATAAACACAAATTTATATGGCCGTAATTTTTCTTAGAATATCCGTATATTTGTTTTTAAATATGTATTGGATATATTCCTTTTGTAATTAGCTAATAATTAAAAAAGCTTTTGTTGAGTATTTTATTTTAATAACCGCTTAGGACCAGTACCAATTTGAAGGTTAGTACTGCTGGTTATGGTAGGAACAGTACTATTCTGGACGTTATTACTTCTGACTATGATCATTTAAACTTATCACGGCTAAAGTTTTTTAACAACTGAATACGTTCTCTTGAAATTAATTTATAAATACCATGATAAATAGAAGAATCAGTTAAATTGATTATATTTCATAAAGGATTGTGGGCATGGTATCAATTTTGTATGCATGTTCCAACACAAATTAAAAGGCAATTTTATATAAATACGTAATTTTATAAAAATTAAAAACGTATCAATTTTTTCTTTTGATACTAATTAAATGCGTAAATTTCATTATTAGTAAAACATAAATCATATGAACATCTTAGAAGTAAAATAATAACAGTTGCAACTCGTTTAGATAAAAATATTCAAGAAACATAAGTTTTTGAGATTCATCGCATGCTTGATCAAAAATCGTCATCACTATTCTCATCGTTGGTAGTTTCATAATCAGTTGAGCCGTCATTAATAAAACTTGCTATATCATCGCCAGAAGATACAGATCTAACACTATATGCATCCGAATCGACTTCCCATACTTCGTCGTCGATGTAGCTGTTAGAAACATGTGTTCCGCGCACTCTACCATCAACATCAACCATGTCATCCCACATCAAAAGTTCAATTTCATATTTCTCATCCATGGGTGCATCTTTGCCTTGTCCAACATTATTATGATATTCTTCACCTATGAATGTTTAAATAATAATAATAATAATAATAATAATAATAATAATAATAATAATAATAATTTAAAAAAAATATATAAGTTCAAATTTGAATTTTCTAAACACCACTCAGACACAAAATTGTACATGGAACTACTTTTTAACAAATAACCTGTTGAAGATTCATAAATGATAACTTTATCAAGATTAGTATACTTGGGTTTTTAGACGACTAAATCATAGAAAGGATAGTCCAGATCATTGATATTAACCTACACACCTTCTTCAGATACATTGTTGTTGTTCTCGTGTTCGTCATTTGTATTTTCATCATAGAGCATATACTTTGGTCGATTTGATACTACAGAATCTTGTGTTGTTTTTGAACATGTTAACGCATTTGGTTCTTCATCGGAAGATATATTTGAAAGATCCAGGTAAGAGAATGGACCCAATTGTTGTGACGCATAATCTGCAAGAACCCGTGGAAAAGCGGGGTTCTACAAACAAAAACATAGTTAGTACTTACTAACAAATTATCTGTTATCGGGACTGTTTGATTTATATTGTTGTCTATGGTGGCTTAATTACATGGGATTAGCAGGACTGTTTGGTTTAGCTTATTATGTAGACTATGAAGATTGTTTGGAATAGCTTAAATCTTACACTAACAATACGTATGAACATTGATTTGCGTACAATATATATGTTTTATAAAAATATAATGTGCAATTGTAAATTATTACCATCGTGTTTTTTTCCCCAAGATGATTAGCAGCCAGAGTTTTCACAACCGTTGCTTGTGCCTTTTCATCATCAGATGAAGTTAGATCTATAATTTTGTCTGATCGTGTATTTTCATCGTCTGATGAAATCAGATCAATAATTATCTTGTTGACTGAATTCCCGTTTTTAGTCAACCTACGGCGTTTACGTATAACTGGGATAGGCTGCAATTATCACAAACTTAGTTAGTTTTATTTTATTGATAAGTATTACATAATATGAATTACAATTATTTTTTATAGCTCTCCATTGTCACATTTTTTTTCACCTTTTCATCGTCTGATGAACTAACATCAAAAATTTTGTTGCTGACTAACTTGTTGTCTTTAGTCAGCCTACATCGTTTAGGTGTAACTGGAACAGACTGCATATATTAGAAAGGTATTTAGATTTTTTGATTCATGACTCTCACATAATAAAATATTATCAATATTTAATAAAAATACCTCATCAGCAGATTTATATTCAGAATAATCAATATTGCATGTATTTTTATCAGTTTCGGATTTCGCCTTTGACAATCTCCGACTGTTGTGTGTCAAACAAACAACCTAAGCAATGCATAAAAAATTAAAAACCAATAATTTTTTACTTGCACTACAATGCAAAATAGCGTGTAATTAAAATTTTATATAATACCTCGTTATCAGTATCATGTAAATCAACATCATCATCAGACGTGTTGTATACATATACATTGTTTTGATTTTGTTTATTCCAAATTGGAATAGTTTGATAACCATTGACACCAGCAGCATAAATCTGTATATTTTATGTTTATAATTAATTTTGCAAATCTAACACAAAGTAAATGACAACAATAATAAACATATTTATGTTATAATACCTCATCATCTGATGGAAAAACCTGCAAAAATTAGAAAGATATTTAGACTTTCTTATTGATGGGGTTTACATAATACTAATTTACCATATTAGTGATACCTCTTCATCGTCAGATATAACAATAGGTTGATTATATTTTGTGAAACCATCATTATGGTTTGAGTGGTTAGAGTTGGTTTTGGCTGATTTTTTTTGTTTTCTTGCAAATAATTAACATAAAAGAGTCTTACTATTTGATATTATAAACAGTTAGTTTAACTCAGCACATAATCAATATACTAATTTTGATTAAAACATGAATACCTTCGATGCCTTTGCTTTCACCATTTTTATTGTTTTTTGATAAAAGTAATCGTATTTTAGGATTGAACAATACATACCGAATGCCGTTATTTATATAACACGTAGGTGGATATATTTTAGGATTCGATTTGTTATACATTATATTTTTAATATAGATATAGATTACATATATATTTTAGATTACATATATATTTTGAACATAATTGTAGACTTTATTTTGTACATATTTATAGAAACCGAATATACCAATATTTTGATTTTTCTATAAGTTATCTATTCATAATTTATGCTAAATTGTGATACATTCATTGTTAGCTAAAAGAGCAAGGTAAAACAACAAAATATTTGATCAATGGCAGCTACCCCAAACATTGATGAGTTGAAAGCAGAATGTGGTTCAGACAACCTATCGGATGCATTTAAGTTTCTGTTCTTCCAAGACATAACAGAAGACGAGGGATTTCTCATCCGGATGGGGGACGAGTGTACGCAGCTGAGGGCTAAGATCGAAAAACGTGAACAAACCATCAATGAGGCTGATTCGTTTGGCCCTTTTCATGGGGTTGCTACAACTGGATATGATTGCTTGCTTGAAACTCACATGAGAGACCATCGAAAACTTGATTTAATGTCTCAATTACTGGTGTTGACTCGCGAAGGAATCGATGAGAAGGAAGCTCATGTGGAACAGATGGAGATTGAAACATACTCGGAAGATGTTTAAGATGTTTTTATGGTTTTTATTTTATGTTATTTTTATTTTTATTTATTTTTAGTTGCAAATACTATGATGCTACGTAATGGAAATAACTAATCAATGATCAGTCTTTTTAATTTTATTAAAGTTTTTATTATGTCTATAATTTACATTTATTTTTTTACTGTATGATAAAGGGTGACATATGTATTAACTGCATCTCGAAGGTTAATTCAGTATATACAAAAAGTAAACCCTTAAAGATAAATAAATATTAATAATAATATCAACATAGTCCTCACCGGATATTTTAATACAGCCGTAAATTCGACCCAGTACCAACGTCTATCTAGCAGTGCAAATATGTTGGGAATTAAATGTTCTGAAGATTAAGTTTCAAGAATTACAAGTATTAACAGTTCCAACTGCTGAGAAGAAATTCTCTAACAGTTCCAACTACGGATGTAAATCTTAGGACTGCTCAAGTTATAACTAACCGTTCCAACTGCTGGTACAAAGAAGAGACTGCTAGTTGATACTGTTGAGTTGAGACTGCTAGATGGATAAGTATTGAAAAGATATTATTTGTATTTTGGTCAACAATATACGGTAGATAATATCTTACCCCATGTGCTTAGTTAACAAGTTGTGTACACAGATACATGTTGTATCTTATGTACTGACACACTCAAGTGATAAGTTAACAAAGTAAGTCGGCTAAGACTTTAAGCAATATTGTAATAGATCTCTTGGACTATAAAAGAGATCTTAGACTAGAAGTTAGATATACATGCATATGTTATTTTTGCAAGAACTCAAAACTGTTAGATAAGAACAAACACAAGAATATCATAAGTTAGAAAAACTTAAGATTCAAGGTTGTATCCCTAGTGATATTTCAAGATCACTCGTATTATTATCATTAATAATATTGAATCGTTTGGTGATAATCTTTATGTGTTCATTGCTAACTAACAAACATAACAATTCCATTTCCATAACATACACAACCTTCTAAGTTTGGTTGAGAGAATTCCGCGCACTTAATCATATTAACACAACATATCATATACACAAAGTTGACAAGGTTTAACCACCTTATAGTGTATCTAGAGAGTCCTAGAAATTGGTATCAGAGCAAGGTTGATATAGTTGTTTTTAGAAGAAACAGAAATGGATGTACAAGATGTTCAAACCAATGTTGCTGCAAAGTTGCCCATAATCAAACCGAATGAGTTTGAGTTATGGAGGATAAGAGTTGAGCAATATTTTATGGTTCAAGATTATGCTCTTTGGGACATAATTCAGTATGGTGATTCCTTCACTTTAGGCTATTCAGATGTTCTTGTTGAAGGGAAAATAGTTAGAAAAAGAAATAATGGACCAGTTTCCAATGATGAAAAGATACAAAAGAGAAATGATCAGAAAGCAAGAAACTTGTTGCCTATGACCATTCCTGGTGAGCAGATGCTATCTTTTAGCAAATATCTTGATGCAAAAACTCTTTTTGAAGAGATTTGTGCATGGTTTGGTGGTAATGAAACTACCAAAAAGACACAGAAGACATTACTGAAGCACCAATTTGAAAACTTTACTGCTTTTAGTAATGAGTCTCTTGATAAACTATTTTCAAGACTACACAAGCTTGTCAGTCAGTTAGCTGTGTTGGGTGTTGAGACTGAGAAGGAAGATCTCAACATGAAGTTCTTGAAAAGTCTACCTGTTGATTTCCATACTCATGTTATTGTCTGGATGAACAAACCAGAAATTGAAACAATGAAGCTTAATGATTTGTTCAACAACTTTAAAATTGTTGAACAAAGTCTAAAGAGAGGTGGAAACTATGGTACTAGTTCTGGGAATGCTGCACTCTTATCAGTTCCTAGTGTTAGTCATTCAGAGGAGGTAGATGAAGTTGAAAGTGTTTCTAATGTTACTTATGGTGGTCCTTCTACTAGTTTACAAAAGGATATTGCTGGACTTGGAGAACCAACATTTTATGCCTTTATAACCAGTCAAGCTAGTGGTTTTCCTCTAAATCATGAAGACCTTGAGCAGGTAGATGGTGATGATTTGGAAGAGATGGATATTAAGTGGCAAGTTGCCTTACTTAGTATAAGGGCTAAGAAGTATTGGCAGAGAACTGGGAAGCAGATAACCATAAATGGTAATGATACTGCTGGGTTTGATAAGAAGAAAGTGGAATGTTTTAACTGTTATATGTTGGGACACTTTGCTAAAGAATGTAGAAGTCCAAGGAAGCAGGATAATAGGAACACATGGTATAAGCAAGAGAGGAAGAAGGAAGTACTGGTGGAAGAGCCAAAGGCTATGCTGGCTATTGATGGTATAGGATATGATTGGAGCTCTATGGCTAATGAAGAGGAAGCACCACCAAATGCTGCTCTTATGGCCAATGAATTTTCTCTAATGGCTTTTTCTGATTCAGAGGTAGATGTCATTTCTACTTGTACTAATTCATGTCCTAATCTTAAAAATTATGAAGACATTAAAAAGAGATTTGATGCTTTTAGAGAAGAGTTAATTGATGCCCTTCATAATTTAGCTAATCATAAGAGGTGTGTAGGAGTTCTAGAAAAACAGATCCATCATTATAAAAAGAATGAATCTAAGTTTACTGATGACTTAAATGCTTTAAAAAGAGGAATAGCATTTAGAGATGAATTACTTAATGATCAAAGTAGACGTTTATCTGAAGTCAAAAATGAAAAAGAAAATGTTAAGGTTACTATAGATACTTTAGCACATGCCTCAGAAGGAATGAATAAGATTTGGGAAGCTCAGGTAATTGATAAAGCTAATTCAGGGTTAGGTTACAAAACTGTCCCTCCACCATACAGAGGTGTTCCTTCACCTCCAGGTGTTGACCTAGCACATACAGGTTTAGCTGAGTTTCAAGAACCAATCATGGAATATGGTTCTAAGGCTAGTAAGAGTCTTAAGGTAGAAAAGATAAGTAAAAGTTTAGATAAAACTTTACTTTATCAGGACAAGGTGTCCTTTGTTAAGAAAGGAGAAACTATAGTTGTTGAGGATTGCACAACTGATAGTGATGATGAAGAAGAACAGGTTATGTCTAAACCTGAAGTGGTTAAGAAAGTAGGAACAAGTGTTCCTAAGATAGTCAAACACAATACTGATAGGCCTAAATCAAACATTAAGCATGTTAGGCAACCAGTTAGATATTGTGAGCAATACAGAACCACCAACAAGCCCAGAGGTAACAAAAGGAATTGGAATAACCTCAAGTCTAACCAATTAGGTGATGACTTTGCTTTTTATAACAAAGCTTGTTACACATGTGGTAGTTTTGACCATCTTGCAGCTTTCTGCAACCATTGGGTATCTGGTTATGAAAACAATATGGTGAATTTCAAAAGGCAAAATCCTCAAACTCTCTTTCACTCTAAGTCTAAAAGTATAAAACCCAGAGCAGTTTCGACAGCAGTCTCTACTGCTAGGCAAGCAGTTTCAACTGCTAGACCATTTAAGACTGTTAACCCAAAATCAACAGCTAAGGGTGCAAAAACATTTTTCAATCATGCACCTACAACTGTTTTAAGGCCCATTCAAACAAAAGCAGTAGTCCAAAAACAAATTTGGAAACCAAAGAGTACAACTGCAAAGCCAGCAGTTAAGACTGCTAGGAAAGCAGTTGGTACTGCTGCTTGGAATAACAGGGCAAATGCTGTTAAGGCCTCAGCATGTTGGATTCTTAAATCCAATGTTGCATCAACTGTCCTTAAAAGATTGAATTACATTGATGCAAGAGGCAGATCCAAGTCAGTAATGGCTTGGATCCCCAAAAGAAACTAACACTCTTATTTGTGTGCAGGAACATTCATCTGATAAACAAGAAGATCAAGGATTCTCAGATAGTGGATGTTCAAGGCACATGACAGGCAACATGTCTTATCTTTCAGATTTTCAATCATTCAATGGAGGATATGTTACCTTTGGAGGGGGTGTTCGTGGAAAAATTTCTGGTAAAGGTACAGTCAAAACCAGAAATTTAGATTTTGAAGATGTGTACTATGTAAAAGAGCTAAATTATAATCTTTTTAGTGTCTCACAAATGTGTGACAAAAAGAATAATGTTCTTTTCTGTGAGACTGAATGTCTTGTACTTTCTCCTGATTTTAAGATGCCTGATGAAAGTCAAGTACTTCTTAGAATTCCTAGAAAGGGCAATATGTACAGTGTTGACATAAAGAACATTGTTCCTAAAAAGAATTTAACTTGTCTTGTTGCAAAGGCCACATTGTATGAATCAATGTTATGGCATAGAAGGCTTGGTCATATTAACTTCAAAACCATGAATAAAATTGTTAAGAATGGTTTGGTAAGAGGTTTACCTCACAAAAGATTTGAAAATGATCAAACATGCATTGCTTGTCTAAAAGGAAAACAACACAAAGCCACTTGTAAGCCCAAGATTTTTAACTCTATCAATCAGTCTTTGTTTATGCTTCATATGGACTTATTTGGACCTGTTTCAGTTATGAGCATAATGCATAAGAGATATTGTCTAGTTATTACTGATGACTATAGTAGATTTACATGGGTTTTCTTTTTAGCCACTAAGGATGAGACTTCAAGCATCCTTAAGGACTTCATTACACAGATAGAAAACCAAGTAAGCAAGTAAGTGAAAGTCATTAGATGTGATAATGGGACAGAATTTAAGAATAGAGTTATGGATGACTTCTGCAAAGAAAAAGGTATTAAGAGAGAATTTAGTGTTGCTAGAACACCACAACAGAATGGTGTAGCTGAAAGAAAGAATAGAACACTAATTGAAGCTGCTAGAACAATGTTAGCTGATTCTAAGCTACCAATAAATTTTTGGGCAGAGGCAGTCAACACTGCTTGCTATGTTCAAAATAGAGTTTTAGTTGTGCAGCCTCACAATAAGACATCATATGAACTTTTTAATGGTAGAACTCCTGCAATAGGATTTCTTAGACCTTTTGGATGTCATGTGACAATTCTCAATACCTTAGACCATTTAGGAAAATTCGATGGTAAGGCAGATGAAGGTTTCTTTGTTGGTTATTCTCTTAATAGCAAAGTATTTAGAGTTTACAACACAAGAAAAGAAATAGTAAAAGAAAATCTACATGTGGAGTTTTTAGAAAACAAATCCAATGTAGAAGGTCAAGGACCAAAATGGCTATTTGATCTAGAATATCTAACCAATTCAATGAATTATGTGCCTTTTGTTGCAGAAACTAATAATTTTGCAGGTTCTAATACAACAAATGAGGCAGAGTTAGAGAAAGATCAAAATGATGTGATAATGCCAATATGGTCAAGTTCAATTGTGGAATCAACTTCGACAACTGATGAATCTTCTTCTAGCAAAGCTACAGAAGGTGTTGAAGATGAAAGTAAAGAATATGGAACTCAGGAACAACAAAATGTTTCTGCTGGTAGTATTTCTGTTGCTGCTGGTAGTGTCTCTGTTCCTGCTGATCATTTTGCTGTTGAGCTAGAGCACTCTGCTGCTAAGCTTACTGATTCTGCTGTTCGGCCAAATGACTCTGCTGCTGGCCCTTCAGAAACAAAAGAAGCATAATTCACAGATAATGAGGTGGATTTGGGTAATCTTCCACCATCTTATCAAGTTCCTTCTACACCACAATCAAGAATTCACAAAGTTCATTCCCTGGAACATGTGATTGGAGATATACAGTCAGGTGTGAAGACAAGACAACAATTGATGTCTTCAGACCAACAAGGGCTTCTTGATGCCCTTTATGCTTCAAAACAGCATGAGCTTTTAAACTCTTGCTTGTTTGTATGTTTTCTCTCACAAGCTGAACCAAAGACAATTCTTACAGCCCTAGATGATTCAATCTGGTTAGAGGCTATGCAAGAAGAGCTTCTTCAGTTCAAGATTCAAAAGGTTTGGGTGCTAGTTGATTTACCTACAGGTGTGAAGGTAATTGGCACTAGATGGGTTTTTAAGAACAAAAGGGATGAAAGAGGAATTGTGATCAAGAACAAAGCTAGATTAGTAGCGCAAGGGTACACACATGAAGAAGGGATAGACTATGATGAGGTTTATGCTCCAGTAGCAAGGATTGAGGCAATTAGGCTGTTTCTAGCTTATGCTTCATTTTTAGGCTTCACAGTCTACCAAATGGATATCAAAAGTGCATTTTTATGTGGTAAAATTGAACCAGAGGTGTATGTTTCACAACCTCCAGGCTTCATTGACCCATTACATCCAAACAAAGTGTACAGAGTAGTGAAAGCTCTATATGGCCTTCATCAGGCACCAAGAGCTTGGTATGCAACACTAGTTTCCTACTTATTAGAAAATGGATTTCAAAGAGGAAAGATTGATCAGACACTTTTCATCAAACAGCACAAGAAGGATCTTCTGTTAGTGCAGGTGTATGTGGATGACATTATCTTTGGATCTACTAGGAAAGATATGTGTTTAGAATTTGAGAAGCTTATGAAAGATAAGTTTCAGATGAGTTCCATGGGGGAACTTACATTCTTTTTGGGTTTGCAAGTTAAGCAATCATCTGAAGGCATATTTATTAGTCAAGACAAATATGTTGCAGAGATACTTAGAAAATTTCAATTTGCTGATTCAAAAATAGAAAGCATACCAATGGACTCTGAGAAGCACCTTCTGAAAGATGAAGATGGAGAGAGTGTAGATGTACACACTTACAGATCTATGATAGGCTCTTTGATGTACCTTACATCATCTAGACCTGATATCATGTTCCCTGTTTGTGTTTGTGCAAGATTTCAAGTTACTCCAAAGGTTTCTCATTTAATTGCAGTCAAGAGAATTTTTAGATATCTCAAAGGTCAACCAAGGTTGGGTATATGGTATTCTAGAGAATCTCCTTTTGACTTGGTAGCATATTCGGATAGTGATTATGCTGGTGCTAGCTTGGACAGAAAGTCAACAACTGGAGGATGTCAATTCCTTGGGTGTAGACTTGTCTCATGGCAGTGTAAGAAGCAAACAAGTGTGGCAAATTCAACAACTGAAGCTGAATATATAGCTGCTGCAAGTTGCTCTAGTCAAGTTCTATGGCTTCAAAACCAACTCCTTGATTATGGGTACAATTTCTTAAACACTGTTATTCATATTGATAATAGTAATACAATTTGTATTATTATAAATTCAGTGCAACATTCTAAAACAAAACACATTGAAATTAGACATCACTTTATTAGAGATTGCAATGAGAAAAGATTAATTCAAGTAATGAAAATTGCTTCAGAACATAATTTTGCAGATCTACTTACAAAAGCTTTTGATGTTGGAAGGTTTCAGTACTTGGTAGCAAGTATTGGAATGCTTAATCTTTGAATTTTTCAAATAATGTGTTGGTACTGTTGGATTTATAAGGTACTGCTAATGTATCATAAGGTACTGCTAAGCACACAAGGTGCTGCTAGTACAAATGTAAATTGTGTTATTCATTCGGTTAGTCCTATGTTTATTCTAATGCAAGACAAGTACTTTGTACATTGTTCTTTTTGTTTTTAGACTAACTTTTTCAGGTATGAATATGTGAACACAAAGAAAATTTCAAGTGAAATGGAAGCAACACAATGCTGATGTTGGCTGCTAACATGTTTAGGTTTATGATGGACTAAGTTTAGGAATTCAAACCTCCTTAAAACTTCTTTCTTGAAATCTAGTTATGATATTTCACATTGAATTGATGACTTAGTTGATCAGATAGTAACTGATGCAACTCACTTTCTATCATTTTATACTTTTAAGTATAATGTGTAAGTCTGAGGACATCTGATAGAAAGAACAGCTAGTAAAAGTGAATCTAACACTTGTGTTAGAGGCAACAATTACTATGAGCTGGAAACCCTGTCAGGAAAACTCTTTGAATGAGTTTATCTGCACACAGGCAGTTATTTATAACTGAAAACATTGGTTCTCACACAACCAGAGGTTGCTTTAAACCGAAATTTTGATTAAGTGTCTGTTATACACTTAATCCCTTCAAAATGGTTGAAAGCAGTATGATTTTTAAATTCTAAAATCATGAACATACTGCTAAGTCAAAAAGGTTTCTTAAAAGGATTTTCAAGGATTCACAAAAACCATCCATTGATGGATCATGAATCAAATGTCCACTGATTCACCTCTCATAGGAGTTAACACACCTAGAAGTGATGAGGGCAGTAACTTAAACTCTTAAGGAATTGATGGCTTCATGTACAATATTGTCTGACAACAAGTTCACATTGATAGATCAGTCAAAGGTACATAGTGAGATCTTCCAAACAAGGGGAGGAAACAAAAGTTATTTGCTTCAGGGGAGGAAACAATCTCAGGGGAGGAAATAATCACCCAGAAAAGGAAGATAATCCAATAAAAGGAAGGAGAAGACAAGAGCATACAAGATGATAAGGAGGTTGAAAATGACAAGAATAGAGCTTATTCTGGAGTATTATATATATTCAGAAGGGATGAATCATTCCAAGAAAAGTTTCAATTTCACTTCAAAGACATGCTGGTTAGATGATTTCGCTTGTTGAAACATGCATCCAAGATACACAACACCATTGCCTCTTATAATTCCTCCTTCCAAGGAAATTGCACCATCTTTTAGTCCAAGATTGGAGCAATGTGTTGATATTGTTAAAGTCAAAGATCAGAGAGCAGATGAGCTTCTAAGAAGGATATTCAATCTCTCAGAACAGAAGAAAGTTCAGATCAAGGGTCTGACTATGAAGTGTTTGAAAGATCTTCACAATCCATAAATTTAATTCAGAAACATGTTGGAATGAATTCACATGTTTAGGGGAGGATTGTTGGGAATTAAATGTTCTGAAGATTAAGTTTCAAGAATTACAAGTGTTAACAGTTCCAACTGCTGAGAAGAAATTCTCTAACAGTTCCAACTGCTGATGTAAATCTTAGGACTGCTCAAGTTATAACTAACCGTTCCAACTGCTGGTACAAAGAAGAGATTGCTAGTTGATACTGTTGAGTTGAGACTGCTAGATGGATAAGTATTGAAAAGATATTATTTGTATTTTGGTCAACAATATACGGTAGATAATATCATACCCCATGTGCTTAGTTAACAAGTTGTGTACACAGATACATGTTGTATCTTATGTACTGACACACACAAGTGATAAGTTAACAAAGTAAGTCGGCTAAGACTTTAAGCAATATTGTAATAGATCTCTTGGACTATAAAAGAGATCTTAGACTAGAAGTTAGATATACATGCATATGTTATTTTTGCAAGAACTCATAACTGTTAGATAAGAACAAACACAAGAATATCATAAGTTAGAAAAACTTAAGATTCAAGGTTGTATCCCTAGTGATATTTCAAGATCACTTGTATTATTATCATTAATAATATTGAATCGTTTGGTGATAATCTTTATGTGTTCATTGCTAACTAACAAACATAACAATTCCATTTCCATAACATACACAACCTTCTAAGTTTGGTTGAGTGAATTCCGCGCACTTAATCATATTAAGACAACATATCATATACACAAAGTTGACAAGGTTTAACCACCTTATAGTGTATCTAGAGAGTCCTGGCAAAATATATTCATAACAGTACTAAACTTTTTAGTGACAGTACTAACCTTTTGAAATTTTTTTGCCATAGCAGTATGGAGTCTCAACCATGACTTTTAGATCTACCTCCAGGTATGCCACTCTGAAACATTCATCTGTTAAAGAGAATTTATTTTTCATGTGATTTTAAAAATACAAAATAATTAATAAATTATATTAAAAGATAATAATTCTTTTATTTAAAATAATATGACGATATCTTTCTAACTTGTTTAAAATTTTATGATATATCGTGAATCAATGATCCACTTGTTTGAAATACCCGATTAGCAGATTTATATCCAAAATAATTAAGATTGCATGTATTTTTACCAATTTTTGATTTCGCCTTTGACAATCTCAGGCTGTTGTGTTTCAAACAAACAACCTGAGCAATGCATAAAATAAAAAAAACAATAATTTTTTACCTGCACTACAATGCAAAATAGCACGTGATTAAATGTTTATATAATACCTCATCATCAGTATCAAGTAAATCAACATCATCATCAGATGTGTTGTATATATATGTATTGTTTTGTTTTTGCTTATTCCAAATTGGAGTAGTTTGATAACCACTGACACCAGCAGCATAAATCTGTATATTTTATGTTTATAATTATTTTTGTAAATATATCACAAGTAAATAACAAAAATAATAAACATATTTAATGTGTTTAAAAAATAACAACCTATTCAATAATTAAACAAACATGTAGTATAAACTGTGTAACAAACTATCCAAAAATCAATCAAACATATGGTATAAACTATCTAACAGAATTCATAATCAAAAACATTGTTCAATTCAAATATGGTGTTCAAAAAAAACTATTTTTTCAAATAACAGCAAACACATCGAATTTCGAGTTTTTTCATTCATCGTTCTCCAAATTTTCTGACACCAGCCTCTTTGTTGGAGAGTTTTCTTGTGCTTCATTATCTTCTCCACAAATCATTTCACGTTGTCTCTTCCTATCTCTCCCAAAAATGTTAGATGCTTCATCCTATAAAAAAGGTTAAAATTAATTACAATAATATACTCTGTTGTGTGGTATATGTTTTCAATAGACTAATGATTAGTGCATTAGTGTTCCAAGATGTGGAGTCAAAACCATCTTGTCCAAATTTACCTCATTTGCAACAATAGATGGAATTGCCGTGTCATTTGACGAAACCTATGATGTTTAATAAATTTAAATAACATTTATTAGTTTATTTATTTTCAAACACGAATAGTGGTTAGACGTATATCAACGTATAGTAAATAATACCTTATTCACACATATTGAATTCTGTAACTCATGTTCATCATCATGTAAAATGTCTTCGGAATCATGCAATTGATCACCAATAACATGTTGTTAACCTTCAGTACCACGTAGGTCTACATCAATTACTTCTTTACCAGCTTCGGGAAAACCCAGGTCTTCTCCACGTTCCTGTTCATCAACTTCAGAATTGTCCGGGTCTTCTACAATTCCTTCCTTTCCTGTTTCGGAACCGTCCATATCTACTCTAAGTACTTCATCATTAGCGTCAAAATCATCAAGGTCTTCCCGCATTTCCTGCAGTTCATTTTCAGAATCATACACGCCTTTCTCAACATTTTGATCTTCATCTTCAGATTCATGTAGTTCATATGCATCCTCTTCAAGTCCATCTTCATTACCCTGTTTTTTAATTGAACATATAAAATAACACAAACCGTAATATGAACTGCATGCATATTTTTAAATCTTGTGTTAATAAAAAGATTCAACAGTACTAAGTTTATATTAGCAGTACTAAATTGAATTTTAATACTGCTAATAAACCTATGATGTTTATGTACAAATTTTCATCAGCAAATAAAGAGTTATATTATACAATACTTTATTTTTTAATTATTTAATAATGTAATGTATCGAACCTCTTCGTATAGGAAACCATTCTTGAAGTAATTGATTGTATCAAAATCTTCAGTGACTTTTTCAGCTCGATAAATATGATTGTTATTGTTATGGTTAAACTCAGTATATTTCACTTTGAATAGGTATTGTTTTCCAATTATCTGATTAAGCTCATCCGAAAAGTATTCATCTGTATCCATGCCTTGTTCTTGCATGATCTCCCATGCTGACAAATTTGTCATCCTATGCACATTGTTATCAAATAGAATAATCTGGGAAGAACCACTATCATCGAATATACAAACTATGATTTTGAACCTACAATGTTAAATAAATGAAAATTAATATTGGGTAATACTTTTTGTTACAACAAATTGAATTATTTATGTTAATATAGTTTTTTTGATACCTAGATGCAACTGCATATGTTTCTCCATGTTTTTTGCAGTACCACATTTGATTCTTGTTTTTCAAACTTGTCATCCCTTTTGATGCAATTGGTTTGACTCTAGTACTGCATGTTCTGCACCCTGTATAAGCCCAACCATCATCATATTGTATGCTATGCACGGTTGCATACACAACACAACATGTATCCTGCAATTTAATATTAAAGTAAGTTGCGCAAATGTATTAATTTAGTGTATAAAATTATTTAATATATAGTGTATGAGAACATTGATAACATTTTCTGACCGGTTCAATGGTACGAATCATTCCAACCAATTTTTTAACACAGTCGTGCATAAACTCTGCAGGGCTAACAACATGCGTTGCCTGATTGTACGCTTCAATTTTGAACCCACTTGCATCATATCCCTCTTGTTCTTCATAACTGTGTCACGCATACATTAGATTTTGGGGAAAAAGAAGTGGGCCAAAATTTTTTATTGGTTAATTGCACTTATATTAGATATTACCTTTTCCGAAAAGCCAATAACTGAGGTATATCTCTGTTTATAAATATCCTTGAACCGAACAAAGCATTATGAATAGAGGGCTTGTCTGCACCATGAGCAAGAGCAAATATATTTCGTTATACAAAATAAAATGAAGTTTTGAGGTAAATGTACAGGAAATTGATTTAAAGTGTTACAAAACTTACTATCCCAGTACTTTACTTTCCCCATCATCAACAGAAAGTCTATGTGTCCAACTTTATCAAGTATGTCTTCATATTCATTCCACAGCAACGCCCATTTGTCCCAAAAGGTAACATCAAGCCTCAAAGATATGCATATTGTGTTATCAACATATGATTAGATTTATGAATTTTTTTATGTTAATTATAATTAAATTTAAGATAGCTAACTCACTCGGCATCTTCTATGACAACTGTCCTCCGATTCTTTCGACCACCAACACTATTAACGGATACAATATTTCCAATAGCTACAACAGTTCCGATAACATCTGCAAATAAAAAATGGATAATCGAACTAAAATAAATGACATTTTTACATTTACGATATACATATGTTTGTTAGATATACATACCAACACAGTCATGATCATAGTACTCATAGTCTGTGTCCAATATGCGGCTGAATGGTTCATTAATGAAGCCAATAAAGTTATCATCGATGTGTTCAACTCTCGTAACATCGGTCCCTTTATAAAATGAAATTTTATACATGTGAGGTAACAGTGGCAACCTTCCACCGTTTTCTGCTACTCCAAAGTTGGAAATTATATAACATTGACCATCTTGCAACATTGGCTCAAATTTAACCATCAACTCTTTTTTGATGTAAATTTGAATACGATTTGACTGTTGCAACAATTGTTAGTGTGAGTGTGTTTGTTAAATATGTACAACAATATATTATTAGTAAGAAGATGAAATATACCTCCTCATCTTGAAAAACACAATCAAGACTGTATGGGTCGTGCTCTTCATTTAATTTGTGGGAATGCCAAACAGATATGCACCTTCCTTTTATCGTAATATTAACAACCATAGGACTAATATCTCTAATTGGTGTTATTGTGCGCTCATTTATGTTTAGTCCTGTCAAATTGTACATGTAGTCTGCATGTGAAATGAACTAAAACCATTATTATATATTAAATAACAAATTCAAACCAAACCTTGTGAATGATTCCCAAAATTGGACATATTGCTTCCAATGCCCTTCCTTTGACGAGATGTTATTCCTACATATATTGAAAGATAATATCAGTTGGCAATTTATCAAACCATGTAAATTAAAAAACATATGTTTATTATTTGTTAACAAACTACCTGATGAAGAAGATCCACCAGTAGATGTATGGATCATTGTGGGTTTCTTTCTATATCCACTAACACCTGTAAAATGATGAATCTATTGTTGTGATATAACGAAATTTAACAAAAACATAGGCACAATAATTTATATCCAAATTACCTGTTAAGGAGCTACTTAAATTGGATGAATGAACTTTTGAAGTCCTGCCACCCCGTGTCATTAACCCTATATAATTATTCAATTTTTTATTAGACAAAATTTCAAAATACGTTACAGGCACTTAATAATAATGAAATTAACATATGTAGAGAGAGAAAGTTTGAATTCCCAATTTTGGCATTATCTCGGTCGGAATGCGTATCCAAAGACGTTGACTGGTTTCCAAAATTTCCTTTTGCACGTGGATTAACGACTCCTGTATGTTAATCAATACATTATTCTCAAACAATTATATGCAAGATTTTATAACAGCCGAAATCTAAATTAATTCTTAACAACAATACCTGATGCTGCACTTCTCGAATCCTTTTGTTGGTTCCTGATGTATGCAATCTTATTTGATTCTGACATTGAGGTTGATTTCCCTAATAACATTTACAAAACATTTGACCTTATCATTAAAGTGGTGTAATTCAAACATTACCATATCAAAGTTTGGAATAACGTATAGTATGAAAATTAATTACACAGCATACACAGTGTACACAAATTATTTGGATTTATGTCAAACTATATTACACTGTGGTTTCCTACCTGGTGTGTCATCTCTAAACATGGTTGTGACTGATTTAGTTGTCTTATTTTTTGAGAGTTCGTTACCTGAGTATTCAATAAACATATAAGTAAATAAACTGTATAATTAATCATACTGTCATTTAACACTTTTACACCAAAATACCTTGTTGACGTTTTTTTGATGTACCACCCTCAATCATGGTTGCAACAACTCCAGTAAGGTTCTTTGTATTACCTTTAACTGATGCAAATATTAAAGTACATCTGTTGTTACTCATTGTCTTTGAAGTTTTACACGTATGGTCCATTAACAACATAATTTTAAACCAAATACCTTGTTTATGATTTGTTGGTGTATCACTGTCAAACATTCTCGCATCTATTGGTCTACTTTTAGGTGTTGAATATCTCACTGATGAAAAAAACACAACATTATATCTGAGTAAAATTAAACGTTAAATCAATTTTATCATCACTCTAAAGTAAAAACACCATACATTCTGGACGCATAATTGGTGTGTGACTTCCAGGCATGTTCCCATTAACTGTGACAGATGTATTCTTTATACGGTCTCCGTCTACAAATTCAAACAAAATTCCTAATTGTAAATATAAAGTCTGTGAGTGAAAATGATTAACATAAGGCATTAATATATAAGCTGTAAATAAAAATATAAAAACATGTAAAATCTAACAGAAAAAAATATAATATAACTATTATGAACTACTTTATATGCTTTTCAAGCGTGTATTAAAAAAAAAGGTTTAGCAGTACCAAGTTGAAAAGAAGATGATTAAATTGAAACTTAGTACTGATATAATGTATTTGATGAAACAATACTAGCATGCTAGTTAATACTAAATTGAAAGTTAATACTGCTATGATATTTAAGGTGCAATTGTAATTTTAAACTTAGAACTGTTAAGATGCGTTTAAAGAAATAGTACTAATGTGAAAATTAGTACCGTTGTCACCCAACTGTTATAGCAACAAATATAAATTATGCATAACATGTCTTGTAATTAACAAAATCACATAATCATTGAATGACACAATATCATTGTATTAAGAATATGTTAATAGTCACGTAAACTATCAATCACACAATACCAATGTATCAAAAATCAATATTAAATTCAAAACAATATAATTCCATAACACAAATATCGACATAATTGAAAGTTAATACTGCTATGACATTTAAGGTGCAATTGTAATTTTAAACTTAGCACTGTTAAGATGCGTTTAAAGAAACAGTACTAATGTGAAAATTAGTATCGTTGTCACCCAATTGTTATAGCAACAAATACAAATTATACACAACATGTCTTGTAAATAACAAAATCACATAATCAATGAATGACACAATATCATTGTATTAAGAATATGTTAATAGTCACGTAAACTATCAATCACACAATATCAATGTATTAAAAATCAATATTAAATTCAAAACAATATAATTCCATAACACAAATATCGACATAATACTTTTAAAACATAATACCTCTTGAATGACTTGATGATGTATCACTTTCAAACATGATGTCATTCATGGTAGTGGTTTTCTTCCTAACAACCCTTGAATCTGAAACAATTATATAAATATTGATAAGAAAGTTAACACTATGATATAGACTGTTAAACAAAGAATATTAATTTGTTTGTTTGACAAACCTAAGCTATTTAATCAACTAAAATATGTCAATATCAAAGGTGTGATAAACACAAATTTAAATTCAGGATACCTTCTTGATGCATGGTTGAATCCACTGTAGCAGCTTTCTTTTTGGAAGCCTTTGCCACTGCAATTTTAAATATACATTTATCTCAAATCATTGAACAAACGTAGTAACAGAATTTCAGCAAAGAACATATACAAAACTGTTTATCATTAAAGTACCTGATTCAGGACCTTTTCCATTTGTTATATGGTGTGGTGTACTTTTCACTCCTTGGACATCTACATGAAAGTTCATTGTATTATGAAACAAACACAAATTATATGCAACCAAATTATTCAAGAACACAATATCTAGAAGACAAGTCTCAGAAATTTTGTTTTGTTTAGCCTTTGAAAGCCTTTCAGAATGTCTTTGCGGCTGCATATTTAATTGAGTTGCAATAAAATACGTATATGTTTGTAGATACACACTTAATGATGTATATATAGTGAAAAATTAGGGCTGCAATTGTGTGAATTTTAGATATATGCAAACTATTTTTGGAGATAAAAGATATCATAGAATCTATTCTAAACGTATCCTCATATGAATCAAATTGCAATAGCTATTTTTGGAGATAAAAGATATCACAGAATCAATTCCAAACTTACAGCAATAGGTATTGTATTCGGATTAAGCTTCCCAAATGAGTGTATATCCATCCCTACTATTGGTCACCTAGTTTAGATCAACTTAGACAGATATATAGAAGTACAAGAGAGATAGATTGAGAATAAGAAGAGAAATGGAAGATCTTAATTCACGTATAAAATTGACAAGAGTTTAGCATACATTGTGAATAAAACCAACAAGAGAAATGAGCACCCAAGCACCCTATTTATAGGAAGAGAATAGGGCAACATGTGCTTGTGTGCTTCTAGAAACTAATCTATCATATACCACAACCCATGGGCTACTAATGGACCGTGGTATTTACTTAAACATATAGCCCATAGCAACCAATTAAGATAACATGACCAAGGCTTGAATAAACTCGTGAAACGTGTTCCCAACAATCTCCCCCTAAGTCTTGGTCATCTTGGTTGCTTGACGTCATCTTTGCTTCATTGGCTTTTGACGTCTTCATAATCTTTGTTCTTTGATCAAGACTTGAAATATTATAAAAACGTGTTCCTAACAATCTCCCCCTAAGTCTTGATCATCAATGTAGCTCGACGTCTTCTTTACTTCTTTGGCTTCTGACGTCTTTATAATCTTTGATTCTTTGTTCTTGATATGAGATGATATGATGTTGTCTCGATCTGCCAGTCTCCAACGTCTTCTTGTCTTCTCCATCATGCTCATATATCTTTGATTTGTTATCTGTAACATGTTCTCACTTTTCAATCTTTATCTTGAGAAAGGTTGAGGTGATTGAACTTTTGACTTTGCTATATCATATGTTGAAGTTTTGATGTTACTGAGTCTTTGAGAGAACATTTCTTCAAGATATGAACATGATGGAGTCTTGATGGTCGAACTCCAGCTCCTCAGCAGCAACAGCAGCATCAGCACGAACCAACCGGTACTTACAGGCTCAGACTTGAGATCGTCAACAGCATAGTGTGAAGACTTTCTCAAATCCTAACCCAGACCGTTCTGAACCGGATTCCCCCGAAAGGGATAACACAGACACACCGAAGTGCACCCACGATTCAGTGAGTCGCTGGAGATTACCCCACGACTGTAGATCGTTAGGAGCAAACACTAAGCGTAACCCACAAGGAGTTACCGAAGTGACCTGCTGACAGAGTTGTTTGATGTTGCTCTGGCAGGATTTCCATTCAATCATTGATAATCACAATTGTGACTTCTCTCATGAATGTTCTTGGCAGATTGCTAAGATCTGCGAAGGACACTTTCTTAATTTTACATCTGCTGCCCATGATGTAGAACAACAGAGTAATACTAAGTGTACCTAAGAGATTTTTTTTTTATGAATCTCATGGCTCTAGACTCAATCAGTGCACATTTGTTTGGTCATCGGAGGCATGGAGCAGATTGCCTCCTTTTCAATATCAACACTCTCGTAATGAGAGGTCGATAGATTATGAAGGGTTCTCCGTGTGAATAAAACAAATGTCTTTTGAGAGACACTTGAGTGGCTAAGAAGGTTTATTAGTGCGTCACTGGGTCCATGACGTCTTTAGTCTTCAATACCGGTGATGCTCATTAACCAGTAGATTATGAATTGAACCCGGTGTCTGCCCTAAGGTTGAACAAATGGAGGGCTATTTCTTTTCACCCTTTTCTTTGCTTTTCTTTTTAATTCTTCAACCCCTTCTTTCTCCGTTCATTCATTTTTCTCCTTTTTATATCATACCTAGGACTTTCTAGTTCTAAACTATTTGTATTGTCCTTGGGTAGATCCCTCCGGCTCTGGCGGATCATAGGACGGTTTTCCCTAACCTTAGTCACCTTATAACTCCATGACTATCCTAATGATGCCATAAACCAAAACCATTGAAAATCTCTCAAAGTGTCGATAATTGTAAAGACATTTTGTTGACACCTTGAGAGTTTGATGATTTTCAGAAGTACTCCCCCTTAACATGTGCGCATAAGTAATGAATTTTGAAATTTGCACATGCCGGAAAGAGTTGGCACTTTTGAATTGATTGACTTTCAATGAACCTGATCGTTGTGAGACATGCTTACATCACCAGTTAGACTGGCTTGAAATTATTACCCGTCCAGATCAGATTCAAAGATTATCGCTCGAAATCGGTACATTCTACTCAGATACGTCCTTTGCGAGACACGCTTACATCACCAGATAAACTGGCTTGAAATTATTACCCGTCCGGGACATGTCCTTTCGACTACTGACTTTCCTATTCGTCAATTCGAGGGTCAATTCTGAGTTTGAGCACACGAGATTTCAGCAAATGAGACATCATATATTTTAATCATCTTTTTCTTCTCCCCCTCAAAAATAGCATACTCATGATGTTTTTGGAAAAACGTTTATGATTAAAATATGCTGTTTTTGAGTTTTAGGGAAGAATTTCAAGAACATTTATAATTCTTTGAACAAAGATTATATTTTCAAATACTCCCCCTTAACAAGGGAATATTTGTCCTTATGAGCAGAATGTTTGAAAAACATTGGAAAACATTCTGATTTTAATTCTGCTCATAAGTAAGAAGCTTTCGCTCCTTTTTCAGGATTGAGGCACTGAAGCGTACCTCAGGGTCCTTTCTTTGAGGTCCGGGTTGTACACTGTTATGTGAGCACAAACCGTTGTCATATAAGAGCAAATGATGAGATAATGACAAAAATTTTGACAAGTAACACCATTGAGTTTACTTAGGATGACGGAAAGTGAGAATGTTTGAAATTCTCGCTCATCCTCCCACGTAATTCTCTAGTCTTCTCATCTGCATCCGATGTTGAAGTCGGGGATCTTCAGCTGCAATCTCAGTATTGGAGGTAGTTTGTTCTACTGTTGATGGTGATTATGTTGGATGTGCGTCTGCAGCAACTGATGTTGTTGTAGAGTTGTATCAGGTACTAGAATATTGACATGTTGTGCAGCGGAACTGGTGGATACATTTGAAGCATGACTAACAAGAGAACCATCGAACAATGGAGCAAACAAAACTTCCAAATCCTTGCGGTTGAGAGAGAGTGGTACAGCTGATTGATCAGGGAAGTTGATACAGTTGTGTTCGGGTTCTAAGCTGTTTTGCTCAGAAGCCATAACATTAAGCTCGGGTCCGAAACTGAGTTATTCCGAAGCCATAGTCATATCTGAAAAGCAAGAAGAGACAAACAGAGAACATGGATCCCCAAATGAAACTGGGTTCCAGATGTTAGAAGCATGAAGTTGTAGTGTGAATTGTCTTCTTGACACTCGAGCACGCGATTTCCATGGTATTAGTTTTGGTGCCAATGTCTAAAATCTTTCCTGTAGGAATCCACCTAAGACCAATCGTTTTGAAAATTCTACCTGTGGGAACCCACCTAAGGTTAGATCGAGGAGAAGTTTTCCTTTTAGATGCAGTGGAATGAACTGTGGGAGCATCACTTAGTTGAGAAAATCTACATCCTATTTTGATCCACTTTTTAGGTTTCTGAATCTTTTCATTTGATTCAACGGGTTTGTTTGGTTTGATTGTCTTAGACAATTGTGCCTCTGCACATGAATTCACTTCTTGAAGATATTTAGACACACAAACATTGCAACTACTCTTAGACGCTCACCAATACCTATTTGTCTGTTGAGTGCTCCTAGGTTTTGGTTTGCTACTACTAGCAGTGTTCTGTACAACAGTGGAAGGCATCACACAAGGTTTTGAACCTAGAATTCCGTCCTTTTGAAGTAGTGCCTTTTTTCTAGCTTTTTCTAGATCATAGTTCTTGTACATGTCATTTATTCCATAAGACTCTTTACTTTTAATGCTCGATTTAGACACTATTTTTGAACGAATCCTAGATGAGCTAGGTATAACCATGTGTTGAGCTTTTGCAGAAACAGATGCATTTTCCTTAGGCCAAGAACATGATGTGACAGGTTTTGTTAAGTCATTTTTCTCAACAACTTGCGAGGCAAACCGAGATTTTGAAAATTTAGGTCGTTCAGATTTAAACGCAGTTGGTTGTCTAACCACTGATTGTTTTCTGATAGGCTGAAGAGACGGTTTCCCCAAGATTGATGGTTTCACAAACTTAGTATTCACACTCTGGCCATTTAATCTTCTTAACTTGTTTTGCAATGCAGCATATGCAAACACCTTTGCTTGAATTTGACCTTTTAACAATTCATTTTCCTTAATTAATGTATCCATACATTTACTTTCTTCATTCAAAGATTTACCATTGTTGCCCGAAGTTAAAGATTTGTTTTGCAGTTTAAGTTCAAGTGAGATGCAATGTGCCTCTATGTCACAACCCGTAATTTCAGGTCATTTTCCTAACCTCGACAAATCACCATTCATGTCCATCATTCATCATTCATCATTCAGTTCATCGTAACCGGTTTGGTTTCACTGCAAAAATTATGCATCATCAGTAGGATCATTGCATACGGACTAGTAAAAGTCTGCATATCATCATATTTGCATTTTCATACTATTCCACTCGTAGGATTATCAAATTAATATTTTTGTTACATTTGACGTTTACGTATAATTACTTTTAATTAAAACGTTAACGCGCGATCAATAAATGTGACTAACACGTCCGGCAATCCCCACGATGGTCCCGATATATTTTTATACTCATTTTAATGTCAAGAAAATTATAAAATTCATTTACCCGGTATTTTGCGAATTTATTTAATTTATATCGTTCATTTAGTATAATTACGACGGTTTACGTAAAAACTAAACGATAATTACCCGAACACCCAATATTTGTACCCAACATATTTTTGTAATTTTTATGACTTCGTCAAGTCCCGACTAACTCCGTTAAATTTTATTTCTAGCAAACGCGGTACCCGATTACACCTAAAACTAACTAAATTAAACACCTAAACATGCAAAATCAACACATGGCTTAATTAAAAAGATGCCCCCCCCCCCTTGATCCTTGTGCGCCGGCTCTAGCCACCCCAACACACCCCATCACTTACTAACATCCTATCACAATTAAAACCCACTAATACTTGTCCAATATATAATAGTTAAACTCATTTTCACTTCATTTGCACACATAATATCTCCAAGTAGCTAACAAGATTTTCTCTCCTTCCTCCCCCTCTCTTGTGTTCGGCATCACCAAGAAAACAAGGAAGAAACATCAAACTTTGCAAGATCCATCCATAAACAAGTCATACTAGTAATCTTTTTAGGGTTTTGAAATAAAAACTCAAGGGTTTCTTAGGTTTTCATCCTCATTTGCTCACTAATATTTCAAGTAAGTTGTCAACACCCATTTTTATAATTTTTCCAAGTTAATATCATGTTCATACCATTTGCATGCAAGATCTATAAGTATATGTTAGCTATACCACTCCTTTTTAAACCTTTTGCAACTTATGAGCCCTAGATGTGTTTTATACTTAGATCCTTGTTAGATCTACATGGATGATGATGTTTTAGGCCCTTGACACTTTAAAAAGTTATATGGTAAAGTTTTAGAAAGATTGGTTGTTGTTTGTGACATTTTTGGACAAGTTACTAACTAGAAAATCAAGTTTTAACAAGTATACATAACCCGCTGTCCTTAAAAGTGAAACGTGGGAAAATCAGTAGGTGTGAGATAATTTTTGGTCAAATATTTAGAAAATATATTCCGAGACGAAGCCGTGGCCGAAAACGGGGATAAAATCGAGTTAATAACGAAGGAGATATGATTTTTCAAAGTTAACGACGAAAACTATAATTTTCAGAAAATAGTGTGCTGTTGGCCGAACTTTCAGGAGCAAAACGAGTCATTAACCGTGATCTAGATGAGCCGAGACATTGAAAATATATTAGTACATGTTTATACGAAACCACGGATATAAAGAACGTCGAAAACAAGCTAATAACGAACAAGATACACGCGTTTAAACATCGATAATATACATTTTATTTTGACAGCTTTTTAACTAGAAAATGTTTACGTACTAGAAAATGTATTTTTCACATAACGACTATGGAGAACCGTAATTCTTACCCGTTGGAACACGTACGATCAAAGACTTATTAACACGACTATCATATTACATTTCATGTTTCCAAAACGCCGATACTAACACGAACGTTTTATACACTTTATTACATGACTAGTTTTGACGAAACAAGTTAACATATTTATATCAAGTTTTGGAGAAACTTTACATATTAACGACAACTATTATTTTCAAAGTACGAGTGGTATAGGTTGCATATACATGTACATGCACTACATTGCCTCATAATCTAAGTAGATTATGCATATTCATTTTAGGTAGCGGCTAGTGTTCGCGCCTTGTTATTCCAAGTATTCCGATTTCATAGCATTGTTGTATCATCATTTCAGGTGAGTTTTCATAGCCCCGTTTTTCAATTTATTACTTCATTTCAAATCCCACGGGGGAGAATACATTGCAACCATTTTTTATATGCGAGCCCTAGTATCAAATTCCTTGTACATAGATTAAGTTACCTTGTTGCCATATGAAAGTCCCCTATATCATGAACCGTTAATTTACCTGTAAGCGAGAGTGAGTGGATAGATCTATCGAGGGTGACGCCTCCATCCGTGTTGGCTTTGACCAACAACCGATAGCGGATGCATTTCATGTCTTTTATTTAGAGTGCCTGGCAAAACACTCTGAGGGGCACCACAGATTCAGTCATAGTTTCGGGGTCATGAGCTTAAGTCTATTGTACACCATTTTTATGTGACTTATGTCATACACTATATACTTGTGGCTATCGTATACCTTCATTTTATTAAACCTATGATCTCTCACCAACTTTATGTTGACCGTTTTTAGCAATGTATTTTCAGGTAATTAGCTAGCGTGTGGACATGCATTTGGCTATTTTGGAGTCGCGGAGTCGACTTGCATCACTTATTTTCATGCACTTATGTAACGTTTGATCTACTATGGTTTTGTTATAAACTTGCAACATCATTTGGGACCTATGTTTTGTAAACTCTGATTTTAATTATGATCAAACGTGTATTTTCAAAACGACACTTTAGGTCGTTCAATATATCCATTGTATGAGACACCATGAAAGTCACACCAGGGTATTCATATCCGCTGCCATTAACAGGTAAATTCAGGGTGTGACAGATTGGTACCAGAGCAATGGTTATAGCGAACTAGGTTGTCCTTATACCCTAGACTATAAACTACCCCAACGGTAGTGTCTCATCATTTCATCATAAGTGCATATTTATTATTTATGAGTTTCATTACATGAGTTATTCATTTCATTTTGCATTGTTTCCCCAGAGATATGTCTTCTAACTCCCGCCCGATTATCATACTTTCCGATGTGGACATTGAGGACGCTATGTCTTCCACTATACCCATGGTTACACCTGTTCAGCCTGCACCACTTTCACCACCTTTGGCACAGGATACCGAGGCTTTCTACGAGGATGAGGTTGCTCCTACTCCTCAGATTTCACCCATTGCACCATCTCCTGTTACCCGTCCTCTGACAGAGTCATCATCCCATACTTCATCAGTTCCAGCTGAACCTGTTCTTATGTTTCCTCGTCGCAAGACGGTCATTGGTGCTCGTAAGAGCGTGCGTCGTGTTACCACTACATTCAGGACACCAGCCATTCCTACCCTACCACCATCATCAGATTTACCCACTGCTACACCTGCTACTACTCCTTCACCTGCTATGTCTTTGCCGCCTAAAAAGCGTGCAAGATGCACTACCCCAGCCTTACCCACTACTCAGATTCCAGATTTGCCACCACCTACACATTACCACATTGGAGAGAGCTCGCGGGCTGCTGCCGCGAGGATACCCACTGCTCTTACCTTGGATGCCCAGCTGACTGATCAGCAGGGGCAGTTAGCTAGATTGAGTTACCGAGTAGATGAGATCCATGCGCCTCGACTAGATGTGGTTGAGAGGGATGTAGAGGATTTGGTTCAGGGTAGAGTTTCTATTGATGTGTCTTATCATGGACTGGAGACACGTCAGCTAGCACATCAGGAGTTGATTGATCAGTTGAGGGATGAGTTACCCGAGATTCGGGACAGAGCCGAGCAGACTCAGGAGGAGCTACGCCGCCAGGCTATTGAGTTGGCATCAGTTAGAGCTGCTTTGACTGCATCTCAGAGCAGGGAGACCGACCTTCAGTTGCGAGTGGAGCAGCTGGAGAAGGTTGCTATTTCCATGGCCAAAGTGGTCAAGACTTGGAGGCGTGGACCAGGTGGACCCGGTGGACCGAGTGGAGCACCAGGGAGTGCTTAGTGTTAGACTTTATCATGTAGCTTGTACTATTATTATCCTAGTCTCGGGGTGTGGGACATAGTATGAACTTGTTGTCTTTTGGTTGTATTACAAACAAATGTATCAAGTATGACTCTACTATGTAGGATTTGGTTGTGCTATTATGATATCGGTCCACGTAGGCCGAAATTTTCATGTATGATATTCATGTGTTGTGATTATTCTATGAAATTTCATGTTGTTGTGGTTGTCCTCATCGTGATTTCATTGTATTTATACATGTCGTGGTTGTATTTATACATGTTGTGTTTATATACATACAGGTTGTGGTTGTATATATTTTGTGCGATAATCATTTCTAGTATGATTGTGGTTGATGTATTCTGTTGTGATGTACCAGAATTATGGCACCTAGGAAAACAAGATCCAAGACCACTGCACCGGCTACCCCAGAAATGACTCAAGCTGCTATCAGGAAACTCGTTAGGGACAGTATAGCCGAAGCCATAGAGATTGAAAGAGCCGCTGTTGCCGCAAAAGCTGCCGAAGATGCTTCTCAGCTAGAGACATCGGGAGAAGCTAGCAACGGGACTAATGGAAGGAAATGTACGTACAAGGATTTCAAGAGTGGAGATCCTACTTTGTATAAGGGTACTGAAGGGGCTACTGCTATGGTTCGATGGTTCGAACATACCGAATCCGTGTTTATCTTATGCAACTGTCCGGATGATTCCAAGGTTAAGTTTGCTGTTAGTACACTCCGTGATCAAGCCTTATCATGGTGGAACTCTTACGCGAAGCCCATAGGGATGGAGAATGCTTACAAGACCACTTGGGATGAATTCAAGAAGCTAGTGACTAAGAAGTTTTGCCCCCGAACTGAAGTGAAGAAGTTAGAGGTAGAGTTTTATGATCTGGTAACCGTGGGGAATGATATCGAGACTTACATTAGGAGGTACCAAGAGTTAGCCGCTCTATGCCCATCTATGGTGCCTGATGATGAAAAGTTGGTTGAGAATTTCATTGGTGGCTTGCCCGAAAACATCCGTGGTGATGTGATTTCTTTTGATCCGCAAACTCTGGATGAGGCAATCAGGATGTCTCAAAAGCTCATAGCTCAAGTTCTGAAGAAAGTGACACCCGCCAACAACAACAACAATAACTCCAACCGAAACCGTAACAACAACAATAACACCAACAATTACCGGAACAACAACAACTACTCCAATAACCGAAACAACACCAACCATAACAACAACAACAAAAGGAAATGGGATAACAACCAAGGTAACAACGCCAACCAACCACCACCCAAGAGGCAAGAGACTGCAAAGGCTTATGCTGCAGGTCCGACAGAAAAGAAAGGTTACTCCGGTACTCTACCAAAGTGTAACAAGTGCCAAACACATCATAACCCGGGAGATTGCCCTAGGCCTTGTAAAAATTGTGGGAAAGTTGGTCATCAAGCTAATGGATGTAGGGCTGCTCCTGGGGGAAACAATCAGAATCCACCGCCAACGTGTTATAGTTGTGGAGAAGTGGGACACTTTAGGAACAATTGCCCGAAGGTAAGGAATCAAGGAGGAATAGCTCGAGGGAGAGCTTACGTCATGGGTGGAGATGATGTTCACGAAGACCCGAAGGTTGTCACGGGTACGTTCCTTGTTAATAATCGTTATGCTTCTATTTTATTTGATTCGGGAGCCGATAGAAGTTTCGTTTCACTTACGTTTGCACCTTTACTCAACACTACACCAACCGCACTAGACACTTCATTTCAAGTTGAACTAGCTAATGGGTCTTTAGTTAGCACCGATACCGTTCTCCGTAATTGCACCATCAATTTCCTTAATCATCCATTCAACATAGATCTTATGCCCGTAGAACTTGGTAGTTTTGACATTGTCATCGGCATGGATTGGTTGTCCCGTCACCGTGCAAGAATTATTTGTGATGAGAAGGTTGTTCATCTTCCTTATGATGGGGAGACATTAGTCGTTCGTGGAGAGCGAAGCGGAACTAGACTTAGTATCATATCATGCATCAAGACCGCGAAGTACATCAAGAAGGGTTGTTATGCATTTTTGGCTCACATTACTGAGAAGAAGTCGGATGAGAAACGACTTGGAGATGTGCCAATTGTTAAGGACTTTCCCGAAGTTTTTCCGGAAGAATTACCTGGACTACCCCCTACGCGTCAAGTTGAGTTTCAGATCGACTTAGTGCCAGGAGCCGCACCTGTTGCAAGAGCACCGTATCGTTTAGCGCCTTCCGAAATGCAAGAGTTGTCGAACCAATTACAAGAATTACTGGATAAGGGATTCATTAGACCGAGTTCCTCGCCTTGGGGAGCACCGGTTTTGTTTGTGAAGAAGAAAGATGGATCTTTCAGGATGTGTATTGACTACCGAGAACTGAACAAGTTGACGGTGAAGAATCGTTATCCACTCCCTAGGATTGACGATTTGTTCGACCAGTTGCAAGGTTCTAGTTATTACTCCAAGATTGATTTGAGATCCGGTTACCATCAGCTTAGAGTTCGGGAGGAGGATGTTCCGAAGACCGCATTTAGAACACGTTATGGACACTATGAGTTTCAAGTAATGCCGTTCGGATTAACTAACGCACCTGCGGTATTCGTGGACCTCATGAATAGGGTGTGTAAGCCGTATCTTGATAAGTTTGTGATAGTATTCATCGACGACATCTTAATTTATTCCAAGAGTAAGCAAGAGCATGAAGAACACCTCAGAACGATTCTAGAGCTGCTCAAGAAGGAGCAATTGTATGCCAAATTTTCTAAGTGTGATTTTTGGATACGAAAGGTTCAATTTCTTGGTCATGTCATTGATAGTCAAGGACTACAAGTTGATCCAGCAAAGATTGAGGCAGTTAAAGATTGGGCTACGCCCAAGTCTCCGACAGAAATTCGCCAATTTTTAGGACTTGCCGGATATTACAGGAGGTTCATTGAAGGGTTTTCCAAGATAGCTAAGCCGCTGACCAAGTTGACACAGAAAAATCAGAAGTACGAATGGGGAGATAAGCAAGAGTCCGCATTTCAGTTGTTGAAACAGAAGCTTTGTAGCGCGCCGGTTTTAGCACTACCAGAAGGAATTGAAAATTTTGTGGTATATTGTGATGCATCCCACAAAGGGCTTGGAGCCGTGTTAATGCAGAACGAGAAAGTGATTGCTTATGCGTCACGTCAGCTTAAGAAACACGAGAAGAATTACACTACGCACGATTTGGAATTGGGTGCGGTAGTTTTCGCACTCAAGATTTGGAGGCACTATCTTTATGGCACCAAGTGTGTGGTATTTACCGATCACAAGAGCTTACAGCATATACTTGATCAGAAGGAACTCAATATGAGGCAACGTCGTTGGCTAGAGTTGCTTAGTGACTACGATTGTGAGATCCGATATCACCCGGGAAAAGCTAATGTTGTAGCTGACGCTCTTAGCAGGAAAGAACGACCCAAACCTTTGAGGGTCAGGTCATTAGGAATGACAATTATTTCACCTCTACCATCAAAGATCCTCGAGGCTCAGGTTGAAGCGCTCAAGGAAGAAAATTTACCAAATGAAACACTTAAGGGAATGCAAGATAATGCAAACGGTTTAGTGAGAAGGTCAGACGGAGTATTGTGTTTCAAGGACAGAAGTTGGATACCCCTTTATGGTGGAGTACGAGAGTTGATTATGCATGAGTCGCACAAGTCGAAGTACTCTATTCACCCAGGTTCTGATAAGATGTATCAGGATCTCAAGAAGCTTTATTGGTGGCCGAATATGAAAGCAGAAATAGCTACTTATGTCAGCAAATGTCTTACGTGTGCTAAAGTGAAAGCCGAGAATCAGAAACCGTCAGGGTTACTTCAACAGCCAGAGATTCCTCAATGGAAATGGGAGCGTATTACAATGGACTTTGTTACTAAACTTCCTAAGACTTCAGGTGGATTCGACGCTATTTGGGTTATAGTAGATCGTCTCACCAAATCAGCCCATTTCATACCGATTAGAGAGACTTATTCTATGGACCAACTCGCTAGACTTTATGTCAAGGAAATAGTCTCAAGGCACGGTGCACCAGTCTCCATCATTTCCGACAGAGATAGTCGTTTTACTTCAAATTTCTGGAAGTCACTACAAAAGGCATTCAACACCAAATTAGACATGAGCACTGCCTATCATCCTCAGACCGATGGTCAAAGTGAGAGGACGATTCAGACATTAGAAGATATGCTCAGGGCGTGCGTGATTGATTTTGGAAATGGTTGGGCTAACCATTTGCCATTAATCGAGTTTTCTTATAACAACAGTTATCATTCGAGCATAAAGGCCGCACCATTTGAGGCATTGTATGGTCGTAAATGCCGGTCCCCAGTATGTTGGGCCGAGGTTGGTGAAGTACAATTAACCGGTCCAGAGATGGTACGAGATACAACCGAGAAGATTGTTAAAATTCGAGAAAGGCTCGAAACAGCTAGAAGTCGACAGAAAAGCTATGCAGATGTTCGACGCAAACCATTGGAATTTCAAGTTGGAGATAAAGTCATGTTGAAGGTTTCGCCTTGGAAGGGCGTGATCCGATTTGGGAAACGCGGGAAGCTGAACCCGAGATACATTGGGCCATTCAAGATTCTGGAAAAGATTGGTCCGGTAGCCTACAAACTTGAACTTCCGCCAGAACTCAGCAACGTTCATAACACATTTCATGTTTCAAACCTCAAGAAGTGTCTTTCCGACGAGTCGTCCGTTATTCCACTTGAAGAAATTCAACTAGATGACAAACTTAATTTTGTGGAAGAACCTGTAGAAATCATGGACCGTGAGGTCAAGCAATTGAAGCAGAGTCGAATTCCTATCGTGAAGGTCCGCTGGAATTCTCGAAGAGGACCCGAGTTTACTTGGGAACGAGAAGACCAAATGCGACGCAAGTATCCCCACCTTTTTCCCGAACCTGCTTCTGAAACCAACAACAATTGAATTCAGGGACTGAATTCCCTTTTGGAGGGGCGACTGTCACAACCCGTAATTTCAGGTCATTTTCCTAACCTCGACAAATCACCATTCATGTCCATCATTCATCATTCATCATTCAGTTCATCGTAACCGGTTTGGTTTCACTGCAAAAATTATGCATCATCAGTAGGATCATTGCATACGGACTAGTAAAAGTCTGCATATCATCATATTTGCATTTTCATACTATTCCACTCGTAGGATTATCAAATTAATATTTTTGTTACATTTGACGTTTACGTATAATTACTTTTAATTAAAACGTTAACGCGCGATCAATAAATGTGACTAACACGTCCGGCAATCCCCACGATGGTCCCGATATATTTTTATACTCATTTTAATGTCAAGAAAATTATAAAATTCATTTACCCGGTATTTTGCGAATTTATTTAATTTATATCGTTCATTTAGTATAATTACGACGGTTTACGTAAAAACTAAACGATAATTACCCGAACACCCAATATTTGTACCCAACATATTTTTGTAATTTTTATGACTTCGTCAAGTCCCGACTAACTCCGTTAAATTTTATTTCTAGCAAACGCGGTACCCGATTACACCTAAAACTAACTAAATTAAACACCTAAACATGCAAAATCAACACATGGCTTAATTAAAAAGATGCCCCCCCCCCCTTGATCCTTGTGCGCCGGCTCTAGCCACCCCAACACACCCCATCACTTACTAACATCCTATCACAATTAAAACCCACTAATACTTGTCCAATATATAATAGTTAAACTCATTTTCACTTCATTTGCACACATAATATCTCCAAGTAGCTAACAAGATTTTCTCTCCTTCCTCCCCCTCTCTTGTGTTCGGCATCACCAAGAAAACAAGGAAGAAACATCAAACTTTGCAAGATCCATCCATAAACAAGTCATACTAGTAATCTTTTTAGGGTTTTGAAATAAAAACTCAAGGGTTTCTTAGGTTTTCATCCTCATTTGCTCACTAATATTTCAAGTAAGTTGTCAACACCCATTTTTATAATTTTTCCAAGTTAATATCATGTTCATACCATTTGCATGCAAGATCTATAAGTATATGTTAGCTATACCACTCCTTTTTAAACCTTTTGCAACTTATGAGCCCTAGATGTGTTTTATACTTAGATCCTTGTTAGATCTACATGGATGATGATGTTTTAGGCCCTTGACACTTTAAAAAGTTATATGGTAAAGTTTTAGAAAGATTGGTTGTTGTTTGTGACATTTTTGGACAAGTTACTAACTAGAAAATCAAGTTTTAACAAGTATACATAACCCGCTGTCCTTAAAAGTGAAACGTGGGAAAATCAGTAGGTGTGAGATAATTTTTGGTCAAATATTTAGAAAATATATTCCGAGACGAAGCCGTGGCCGAAAACGGGGATAAAATCGAGTTAATAACGAAGGAGATATGATTTTTCAAAGTTAACGACGAAAACTATAATTTTCAGAAAATAGTGTGCTGTTGGCCGAACTTTCAGGAGCAAAACGAGTCATTAACCGTGATCTAGATGAGCCGAGACATTGAAAATATATTAGTACATGTTTATACGAAACCACGGATATAAAGAACGTCGAAAACAAGCTAATAACGAACAAGATACACGCGTTTAAACATCGATAATATACATTTTATTTTGACAGCTTTTTAACTAGAAAATGTTTACGTACTAGAAAATGTATTTTTCACATAACGACTATGGAGAACCGTAATTCTTACCCGTTGGAACACGTACGATCAAAGACTTATTAACACGACTATCATATTACATTTCATGTTTCCAAAACGCCGATACTAACACGAACGTTTTATACACTTTATTACATGACTAGTTTTGACGAAACAAGTTAACATATTTATATCAAGTTTTGGAGAAACTTTACATATTAACGACAACTATTATTTTCAAAGTACGAGTGGTATAGGTTGCATATACATGTACATGCACTACATTGCCTCATAATCTAAGTAGATTATGCATATTCATTTTAGGTAGCGGCTAGTGTTCGCGCCTTGTTATTCCAAGTATTCCGATTTCATAGCATTGTTGTATCATCATTTCAGGTGAGTTTTCATAGCCCCGTTTTTCAATTTATTACTTCATTTCAAATCCCACGGGGGAGAATACATTGCAACCATTTTTTATATGCGAGCCCTAGTATCAAATTCCTTGTACATAGATTAAGTTACCTTGTTGCCATATGAAAGTCCCCTATATCATGAACCGTTAATTTACCTGTAAGCGAGAGTGAGTGGATAGATCTATCGAGGGTGACGCCTCCATCCGTGTTGGCTTTGACCAACAACCGATAGCGGATGCATTTCATGTCTTTTATTTAGAGTGCCTGGCAAAACACTCTGAGGGGCACCACAGATTCAGTCATAGTTTCGGGGTCATGAGCTTAAGTCTATTGTACACCATTTTTATGTGACTTATGTCATACACTATATACTTGTGGCTATCGTATACCTTCATTTTATTAAACCTATGATCTCTCACCAACTTTATGTTGACCGTTTTTAGCAATGTATTTTCAGGTAATTAGCTAGCGTGTGGACATGCATTTGGCTATTTTGGAGTCGCGGAGTCGACTTGCATCACTTATTTTCATGCACTTATGTAACGTTTGATCTACTATGGTTTTGTTATAAACTTGCAACATCATTTGGGACCTATGTTTTGTAAACTCTGATTTTAATTATGATCAAACGTGTATTTTCAAAACGACACTTTAGGTCGTTCAATATATCCATTGTATGAGACACCATGAAAGTCACACCAGGGTATTCATATCCGCTGCCATTAACAGGTAAATTCAGGGTGTGACAGATTGGTACCAGAGCAATGGTTATAGCGAACTAGGTTGTCCTTATACCCTAGACTATAACTACCCCAACGGTAGTGTCTCATCATTTCATCATAAGTGCATATTTATTATTTATGAGTTTCATTACATGATTTATTCATTTCATTTTGCATTGTTTCCCCAGAGATATGTCTTCTAACTCCCGCCCGATTATCATACTTTCCGATGTGGACATTGAGGACGCTATGTCTTCCACTATACCCATGGTTACACCTGTTCAGCCTGCACCACTTTCACCACCTTTGGCACAGGATACCGAGGCTTTCTACGAGGATGAGGTTGCTCCTACTCCTCAGATTTCACCCATTGCACCATCTCCTGTTACCCGTCCTCTGACAGAGTCATCATCCCATACTTCATCAGTTCCAGCTGAACCTGTTCTTATGTTTCCTCGTCGCAAGACGGTCATTGGTGCTCGTAAGAGCGTGCGTCGTGTTACCACTACATTCAGGACACCAGCCATTCCTACCCTACCACCATCATCAGATTTACCCACTGCTACACCTGCTACTACTCCTTCACCTGCTATGTCTTTGCCGCCTAAAAAGCGTGCAAGATGCACTACCCCAGCCTTACCCACTACTCAGATTCCAGATTTGCCACCACCTACACATTACCACATTGGAGAGAGCTCGCGGGCTGCTGCCGCGAGGATACCCACTGCTCTTACCTTGGATGCCCAGCTGACTGATCAGCAGGGGCAGTTAGCTAGATTGAGTTACCGAGTAGATGAGATCCATGCGCCTCGACTAGATGTGGTTGAGAGGGATGTAGAGGATTTGGTTCAGGGTAGAGTTTCTATTGATGTGTCTTATCATGGACTGGAGACACGTCAGCTAGCACATCAGGAGTTGATTGATCAGTTGAGGGATGAGTTACCCGAGATTCGGGACAGAGCCGAGCAGACTCAGGAGGAGCTACGCCGCCAGGCTATTGAGTTGGCATCAGTTAGAGCTGCTTTGACTGCATCTCAGAGCAGGGAGACCGACCTTCAGTTGCGAGTGGAGCAGCTGGAGAAGGTTGCTATTTCCATGGCCAAAGTGGTCAAGACTTGGAGGCGTGGACCAGGTGGACCCGGTGGACCGAGTGGAGCACCAGGGAGTGCTTAGTGTTAGACTTTATCATGTAGCTTGTACTATTATTATCCTAGTCTCGGGGTGTGGGACATAGTATGAACTTGTTGTCTTTTGGTTGTATTACAAACAAATGTATCAAGTATGACTCTACTATGTAGGATTTGGTTGTGCTATTATGATATCGGTCCACGTAGGCCGAAATTTTCATGTATGATATTCATGTGTTGTGATTATTCTATGAAATTTCATGTTGTTGTGGTTGTCCTCATCGTGATTTCATTGTATTTATACATGTCGTGGTTGTATTTATACATGTTGTGTTTATATACATACAGGTTGTGGTTGTATATATTTTGTGCGATAATCATTTCTAGTATGATTGTGGTTGATGTATTCTGTTGTGATGTACCAGAATTATGGCACCTAGGAAAACAAGATCCAAGACCACTGCACCGGCTACCCCAGAAATGACTCAAGCTGCTATCAGGAAACTCGTTAGGGACAGTATAGCCGAAGCCATAGAGATTGAAAGAGCCGCTGTTGCCGCAAAAGCTGCCGAAGATGCTTCTCAGCTAGAGACATCGGGAGAAGCTAGCAACGGGACTAATGGAAGGAAATGTACGTACAAGGATTTCAAGAGTGGAGATCCTACTTTGTATAAGGGTACTGAAGGGGCTACTGCTATGGTTCGATGGTTCGAACATACCGAATCCGTGTTTATCTTATGCAACTGTCCGGATGATTCCAAGGTTAAGTTTGCTGTTAGTACACTCCGTGATCAAGCCTTATCATGGTGGAACTCTTACGCGAAGCCCATAGGGATGGAGAATGCTTACAAGACCACTTGGGATGAATTCAAGAAGCTAGTGACTAAGAAGTTTTGCCCCCGAACTGAAGTGAAGAAGTTAGAGGTAGAGTTTTATGATCTGGTAACCGTGGGGAATGATATCGAGACTTACATTAGGAGGTACCAAGAGTTAGCCGCTCTATGCCCATCTATGGTGCCTGATGATGAAAAGTTGGTTGAGAATTTCATTGGTGGCTTGCCCGAAAACATCCGTGGTGATGTGATTTCTTTTGATCCGCAAACTCTGGATGAGGCAATCAGGATGTCTCAAAAGCTCATAGCTCAAGTTCTGAAGAAAGTGACACCCGCCAACAACAACAACAATAACTCCAACCGAAACCGTAACAACAACAATAACACCAACAATTACCGGAACAACAACAACTACTCCAATAACCGAAACAACACCAACCATAACAACAACAACAAAAGGAAATGGGATAACAACCAAGGTAACAACGCCAACCAACCACCACCCAAGAGGCAAGAGACTGCAAAGGCTTATGCTGCAGGTCCGACAGAAAAGAAAGGTTACTCCGGTACTCTACCAAAGTGTAACAAGTGCCAAACACATCATAACCCGGGAGATTGCCCTAGGCCTTGTAAAAATTGTGGGAAAGTTGGTCATCAAGCTAATGGATGTAGGGCTGCTCCTGGGGGAAACAATCAGAATCCACCGCCAACGTGTTATAGTTGTGGAGAAGTGGGACACTTTAGGAACAATTGCCCGAAGGTAAGGAATCAAGGAGGAATAGCTCGAGGGAGAGCTTACGTCATGGGTGGAGATGATGTTCACGAAGACCCGAAGGTTGTCACGGGTACGTTCCTTGTTAATAATCGTTATGCTTCTATTTTATTTGATTCGGGAGCCGATAGAAGTTTCGTTTCACTTACGTTTGCACCTTTACTCAACACTACACCAACCGCACTAGACACTTCATTTCAAGTTGAACTAGCTAATGGGTCTTTAGTTAGCACCGATACCGTTCTCCGTAATTGCACCATCAATTTCCTTAATCATCCATTCAACATAGATCTTATGCCCGTAGAACTTGGTAGTTTTGACATTGTCATCGGCATGGATTGGTTGTCCCGTCACCGTGCAAGAATTATTTGTGATGAGAAGGTTGTTCATCTTCCTTATGATGGGGAGACATTAGTCGTTCGTGGAGAGCGAAGCGGAACTAGACTTAGTATCATATCATGCATCAAGACCGCGAAGTACATCAAGAAGGGTTGTTATGCATTTTTGGCTCACATTACTGAGAAGAAGTCGGATGAGAAACGACTTGGAGATGTGCCAATTGTTAAGGACTTTCCCGAAGTTTTTCCGGAAGAATTACCTGGACTACCCCCTACGCGTCAAGTTGAGTTTCAGATCGACTTAGTGCCAGGAGCCGCACCTGTTGCAAGAGCACCGTATCGTTTAGCGCCTTCCGAAATGCAAGAGTTGTCGAACCAATTACAAGAATTACTGGATAAGGGATTCATTAGACCGAGTTCCTCGCCTTGGGGAGCACCGGTTTTGTTTGTGAAGAAGAAAGATGGATCTTTCAGGATGTGTATTGACTACCGAGAACTGAACAAGTTGACGGTGAAGAATCGTTATCCACTCCCTAGGATTGACGATTTGTTCGACCAGTTGCAAGGTTCTAGTTATTACTCCAAGATTGATTTGAGATCCGGTTACCATCAGCTTAGAGTTCGGGAGGAGGATGTTCCGAAGACCGCATTTAGAACACGTTATGGACACTATGAGTTTCAAGTAATGCCGTTCGGATTAACTAACGCACCTGCGGTATTCGTGGACCTCATGAATAGGGTGTGTAAGCCGTATCTTGATAAGTTTGTGATAGTATTCATCGACGACATCTTAATTTATTCCAAGAGTAAGCAAGAGCATGAAGAACACCTCAGAACGATTCTAGAGCTGCTCAAGAAGGAGCAATTGTATGCCAAATTTTCTAAGTGTGATTTTTGGATACGAAAGGTTCAATTTCTTGGTCATGTCATTGATAGTCAAGGACTACAAGTTGATCCAGCAAAGATTGAGGCAGTTAAAGATTGGGCTACGCCCAAGTCTCCGACAGAAATTCGCCAATTTTTAGGACTTGCCGGATATTACAGGAGGTTCATTGAAGGGTTTTCCAAGATAGCTAAGCCGCTGACCAAGTTGACACAGAAAAATCAGAAGTACGAATGGGGAGATAAGCAAGAGTCCGCATTTCAGTTGTTGAAACAGAAGCTTTGTAGCGCGCCGGTTTTAGCACTACCAGAAGGAATTGAAAATTTTGTGGTATATTGTGATGCATCCCACAAAGGGCTTGGAGCCGTGTTAATGCAGAACGAGAAAGTGATTGCTTATGCGTCACGTCAGCTTAAGAAACACGAGAAGAATTACACTACGCACGATTTGGAATTGGGTGCTGTAGTTTTCGCACTCAAGATTTGGAGGCACTATCTTTATGGCACCAAGTGTGTGGTATTTACCGATCACAAGAGCTTACAGCATATACTTGATCAGAAGGAACTCAATATGAGGCAACGTCGTTGGCTAGAGTTGCTTAGTGACTACGATTGTGAGATCCGATATCACCCGGGAAAAGCTAATGTTGTAGCTGACGCTCTTAGCAGGAAAGAACGACCCAAACCTTTGAGGGTCAGGTCATTAGGAATGACAATTATTTCACCTCTACCATCAAAGATCCTCGAGGCTCAGGTTGAAGCGCTCAAGGAAGAAAATTTACCAAGTGAAACACTTAAGGGAATGCAAGATAATGCAAACGGTTTAGTGAGAAGGTCAGACGGAGTATTGTGTTTCAAGGACAGAAGTTGGATACCCCTTTATGGTGGAGTACGAGAGTTGATTATGCATGAGTCGCACAAGTCGAAGTACTCTATTCACCCAGGTTCTGATAAGATGTATCAGGATCTCAAGAAGCTTTATTGGTGGCCGAATATGAAAGCAGAAATAGCTACTTATGTCAGCAAATGTCTTACGTGTGCTAAAGTGAAAGCCGAGAATCAGAAACCGTCAGGGTTACTTCAACAGCCAGAGATTCCTCAATGGAAATGGGAGCGTATTACAATGGACTTTGTTACTAAACTTCCTAAGACTTCAGGTGGATTCGACGCTATTTGGGTTATAGTAGATCGTCTCACCAAATCAGCCCATTTCATACCGATTAGAGAGACTTATTCTATGGACCAACTCGCTAGACTTTATGTCAAGGAAATAGTCTCAAGGCACGGTGCACCAGTCTCCATCATTTCCGACAGAGATAGTCGTTTTACTTCAAATTTCTGGAAGTCACTACAAAAGGCATTCAACACCAAATTAGACATGAGCACTGCCTATCATCCTCAGACCGATGGTCAAAGTGAGAGGACGATTCAGACATTAGAAGATATGCTCAGGGCGTGCGTGATTGATTTTGGAAATGGTTGGGCTAACCATTTGCCATTAATCGAGTTTTCTTATAACAACAGTTATCATTCGAGCATAAAGGCCGCACCATTTGAGGCATTGTATGGTCGTAAATGCCGGTCCCCAGTATGTTGGGCCGAGGTTGGTGAAGTACAATTAACCGGTCCAGAGATGGTACGAGATACAACCGAGAAGATTGTTAAAATTCGAGAAAGGCTCGAAACAGCTAGAAGTCGACAGAAAAGCTATGCAGATGTTCGACGCAAACCATTGGAATTTCAAGTTGGAGATAAAGTCATGTTGAAGGTTTCGCCTTGGAAGGGCGTGATCCGATTTGGGAAACGCGGGAAGCTGAACCCGAGATACATTGGGCCATTCAAGATTCTGGAAAAGATTGGTCCGGTAGCCTACAAACTTGAACTTCCGCCAGAACTCAGCAACGTTCATAACACATTTCATGTTTCAAACCTCAAGAAGTGTCTTTCCGACGAGTCGTCCGTTATTCCACTTGAAGAAATTCAACTAGATGACAAGCTTAATTTTGTGGAAGAACCTGTAGAAATCATGGACCGTGAGGTCAAGCAATTGAAGCAGAGTCGAATTCCTATCGTGAAGGTCCGCTGGAATTCTCGAAGAGGACCCGAGTTTACTTGGGAACGAGAAGACCAAATGCGACGCAAGTATCCCCACCTTTTTCCCGAACCTGCTTCTGAAACCAACAACAATTGAATTCAGGGACTGAATTCCCTTTTGGAGGGGCGACTGTCACAACCCGTAATTTCAGGTCATTTTCCTAACCTCGACAAATCACCATTCATGTCCATCATTCATCATTCATCATTCAGTTCATCGTAACCGGTTTGGTTTCACTGCAAAAATTATGCATCATCAGTAGGATCATTGCATACGGACTAGTAAAAGTCTGCATATCATCATATTTGCATTTTCATACTATTCCACTCGTAGGATTATCAAATTAATATTTTTGTTACATTTGACGTTTACGTATAATTACTTTTAATTAAAACGTTAACGCGCGATCAATAAATGTGACTAACACGTCCGGCAATCCCCACGATGGTCCCGATATATTTTTATACTCATTTTAATGTCAAGAAAATTATAAAATTCATTTACCCGGTATTTTGCGAATTTATTTAATTTATATCGTTCATTTAGTATAATTACGACGGTTTACGTAAAAACTAAACGATAATTACCCGAACACCCAATATTTGTACCCAGCATATTTTTGTAATTTTTATGACTTCGTCAAGTCCCGACTAACTCCGTTAAATTTTATTTCTAGCAAACGCGGTACCCGATTACACCTAAAACTAACTAAATTAAACACCTAAACATGCAAAATCAACACATGGCTTAATTAAAAAGATGCCCCCCCCCCCTTGATCCTTGTGCGCCGGCTCTAGCCACCCCAACACACCCCATCACTTACTAACATCCTATCACAATTAAAACCCACTAATACTTGTCCAATATATAATAGTTAAACTCATTTTCACTTCATTTGCACACATAATATCTCCAAGTAGCTAACAAGATTTTCTCTCCTTCCTCCCCCTCTCTTGTGTTCGGCATCACCAAGAAAACAAGGAAGAAACATCAAACTTTGCAAGATCCATCCATAAACAAGTCATACTAGTAATCCTTTTAGGGTTTTGAAATAAAAACTCAAGGGTTTCTTAGGTTTTCATCCTCATTTGCTCACTAATATTTCAAGTAAGTTGTCAACACCCATTTTTATAATTTTTCCAAGTTAATATCATGTTCATACCATTTGCATGCAAGATCTATAAGTATATGTTAGCTATACCACTCCTTTTTAAACCTTTTGCAACTTATGAGCCCTAGATGTGTTTTATACTTAGATCCTTGTTAGATCTACATGGATGATGATGTTTTAGGCCCTTGACACTTTAAAAAGTTATATGGTAAAGTTTTAGAAAGATTGGTTGTTGTTTGTGACATTTTTGGACAAGTTACTAACTAGAAAATCAAGTTTTAACAAGTATACATAACCCGCTGTCCTTAAAAGTGAAACGTGGGAAAATCAGTAGGTGTGAGATAATTTTTGGTCAAATATTTAGAAAATATATTCCGAGACGAAGCCGTGGCCGAAAACGGGGATAAAATCGAGTTAATAACGAAGGAGATATGATTTTTCAAAGTTAACGACGAAAACTATAATTTTCAGAAAATAGTGTGCTGTTGGCCGAACTTTCAGGAGCAAAACGAGTCATTAACCGTGATCTAGATGAGCCGAGACATTGAAAATATATTAGTACATGTTTATACGAAACCACGGATATAAAGAACGTCGAAAACAAGCTAATAACGAACAAGATACACGCGTTTAAACATCGATAATATACATTTTATTTTGACAGCTTTTTAACTAGAAAATGTTTACGTACTAGAAAATGTATTTTTCACATAACGACTATGGAGAACCGTAATTCTTACCCGTTGGAACACGTACGATCAAAGACTTATTAACACGACTATCATATTACATTTCATGTTTCCAAAACGCCGATACTAACACGAACGTTTTATACACTTTATTACATGACTAGTTTTGACGAAACAAGTTAACATATTTATATCAAGTTTTGGAGAAACTTTACATATTAACGACAACTATTATTTTCAAAGTACGAGTGGTATAGGTTGCATATACATGTACATGCACTACATTGCCTCATAATCTAAGTAGATTATGCATATTCATTTTAGGTAGCGGCTAGTGTTCGCGCCTTGTTATTCCAAGTATTCCGATTTCATAGCATTGTTGTATCATCATTTCAGGTGAGTTTTCATAGCCCCGTTTTTCAATTTATTACTTCATTTCAAATCCCACGGGGGAGAATACATTGCAACCATTTTTTATATGCGAGCCCTAGTATCAAATTCCTTGTACATAGATTAAGTTACCTTGTTGCCATATGAAAGTCCCCTATATCATGAACCGTTAATTTACCTGTAAGCGAGAGTGAGTGGATAGATCTATCGAGGGTGACGCCTCCATCCGTGTTGGCTTTGACCAACAACCGATAGCGGATGCATTTCATGTCTTTTATTTAGAGTGCCTGGCAAAACACTCTGAGGGGCACCACAGATTCAGTCATAGTTTCGGGGTCATGAGCTTAAGTCTATTGTACACCATTTTTATGTGACTTATGTCATACACTATATACTTGTGGCTATCGTATACCTTCATTTTATTAAACCTATGATCTCTCACCAACTTTATGTTGACCGTTTTTAGCAATGTATTTTCAGGTAATTAGCTAGCGTGTGGACATGCATTTGGCTATTTTGGAGTCGCGGAGTCGACTTGCATCACTTATTTTCATGCACTTATGTAACGTTTGATCTACTATGGTTTTGTTATAAACTTGCAACATCATTTGGGACCTATGTTTTGTAAACTCTGATTTTAATTATGATCAAACGTGTATTTTCAAAACGACACTTTAGGTCGTTCAATATATCCATTGTATGAGACACCATGAAAGTCACACCAGGGTATTCATATCCGCTGCCATTAACAGGTAAATTCAGGGTGTGACACTCTAGTTTTGAAAAATCTTTTTGAAACTGGGCAATGGTCTTTTTGAGACAAGTATTTTCAAACTCGAGAGTTTGGTTTGATGGTACATTTGTTTTGTTTTTATTTAATGTATCAGGCAAAGGTTGTTCGTCAACATTCTGATCAATCCCTCCTTCATTTCTGAATTCAGGTTGTTCAGTTAGTTGGCAAACATAAGCAGACATACTATTATTGACAACTGGTTGTACCTCAGCCATTGGCTCTTTGTCAAATATCGACTCTGTGTCATGTGTGTTTCTGACATCTGCATAAGCATTTGTATCATTCATTGATCTGCTGGTGTCATCCTTGGCCATTGGCTCAATTTCAAATATGGGCTCTGTGTCATATGTATGTCCGACATCTGCACAAACCGCATCTGTATCATTCCTTGATTTGCTGTTATCATTCTGCTTTTCAGATTCAATCTCACTACTTTCTGTTTCTATCCTACTGGTTTCTGTTTCCATCCTACTACTTTCTGTTTCCATCCCACTGCTTTCTGTAGCACCCAAATTAGGTTCCAATGCTTTAACTGTAGTAGCTTGCTCTTCTTGAATCTGCAACATCTTTTCATTCACTCTTTTGTCATACTCTCTTCTGTGAAGTACTCTTTCAGCAATTGACTTTTCAATCGAATCCATTTGTTGGGTCAGCATGTCTTTGAAAGTTTTAACCTCGATACTAGTGTATTCCAAAAAATACTTGCATGTCATGACACTGTCAAAATCTGATGATAACCAGGAAACGATGAACTGCTGAAATTGTTCCTTGAGCACTCTAAAGGCGACCGTGGATTCATTCTCATGAAATTCTTCGTTTTCAAGTTGCTTCTCCAGTTGATCCACATTGAGGAACATCGTTTTTGTGAACATCTCAATGTCTTCTCCAAAGAGTGTTGAGAATGCCCGTTTGAATCCATCCTCGATACGTTGCATTAGTTCCTCTTGCGTATCTCTCTCTTTTAAACTTGATTCCATTTGATTTTGTTCTGATGTGAGATAAAGTTGATCTTGGATCGTTCCAAAGAAATAGGAGTTGTGGTTGTTGAAGGTTAAGGTTTGGAAATTCGTGACTTTAGTTCGTTCATTTGATTGATACATTTTCTCTCCCCCGTGATTGTTGCGATGAAATCGGAAGAATCAAACCAAAATGTATCACACTTAAGGTTGAACTCAGTTGTTGTTTTGAAGTTGTTTTTTTTTTTTTTTTTTTTTTTTTTTTTTTTTTTTTTTTTTTTGGAAATCTTAATCAATTGCGAGGGCCAAAATTTTCGATTAGGGAAAGTACACAAAACTGCTGAATTGCGATAAAAGTCTCTTGCTCAACTGCGATACCTTTCCCAAGCTGAAGTGCGATAAAAGTCTCTTGCACAACTGCAATTGCGATAAGTTCAACTTGGTGAAATGCGATAAACAGCTAAGTCCCAACTGCGATAACCAGCGGATTCCCAAATGCGATAAACTCAGTTTAGTCTCAAATGCGATAAACCCAAATGCGATAAACTCAGTTAAGTCTCAAATGCGATAAACCCAAATGCGATAAAACCCTAATTTATCTGGATTCGAAATGCGATAAAACCCTATCTTATCGCAGATGAAACTTTAAATCAACTTTCTTATACAAGAAAGTGGATTATCCAATGACGATGAGAAGCATTTTTTTTTTTTATCAATTTCTTATACAAGAAATGATAAAAATAATCCAATCCGTGGCGAGAAGATTCGAACAGCAACTTTTATGTAGCACCTTTTTCCAATCAAAATATGAACATTTGATTCTTAAATGATGCGCTAAATTAATAAACGATTCCCTTCACAACAAAAACTGCTACCTTTATCACTACTTTTGAACGCAACTCTTATAAGAACAATAAAGACGCAATATTTGTGACAGCAGTATCCTTTTGAACGCAATACTTTTGAAACAATATAAAACTCTTTTGTATTTAACGAACACTTTTGATAAAAACAAGAACACAACTTAATCCTACCTCTTTGTTTGGCTCTTGATACCACTTATTGGTCACCTAGTTTAGATCAACTTAGACAGATATATAGAAGAACGAGAGAGATAGATTGAGAATAAGAAGAGAAATGGAAGATCTTAATTCACGTATAAAATTGACAAGAGTTTAGCATACATTGTGAATAAAACCAACAAGAGAAATGAGCACCCAAGCACCCTATTTATAGGAAGAGAATAGGGCAACATGTGCTTGTGTGCTTCTAGAAACTAATCTATCATATACCACAGCCCATGGGCTACTAATGGACCGTGGTATTTACTTAAACATATAGCCCATAGCAACCAATTAAGATAACATGACCAAGGCTTGAATAAACTCGTGAAACGTGTTCCCAACACCTGCGTTTATAGATTTTAGTTTGCAAAACAAATACAAAACATTATGTTAGTGCAGTGGTTAAGATGTGATTAGCACTTATTCACAAACCCATGTTCGAATCCATGATAATGAATTTTTTAACAAACAAATTCCGAAATTCAGAATGCATAACACTGCTTACGTGTACTCATTGTGATGATGTGGAATAAAAATATGATGAGGTGGTATTCCATGTCATTGATGATGTCATACACAACCTGTTATATATATATATATATATATATATATATATATATATATATATATATATATATATATATATATATATATAGTAAATTACACCGTTCGTCCTTGTGGTTTGCGTTGACTGGCGCCAGTGGTCCTTTGAACAAAAAAATTGCACCACTCAGCCTTAAGTCAGAAACGTTATGCACCGTTAGTCCCTCCCTCTAAAGACCGTTACTAACGCTCGTTAATTCACACCACACGAGGGTATTTTCGTATTTTTAAATCTGCAAATGAGGATCAAAAGGTCAATTTATCCTTATAACTTATCACTACCAACCAAATTACATTATTCCTAACATTAAATAACTTCTCCACCTCACCAATCAAACTACCCCAAATCTCTTCTTCAGCTTCATTTTCACAACCACCACCACACACCAGTCCAACCTGTTAGTGCAAACAGTCTCGTTGGGGAGATTGTTAGTGCAAGCAGTCTCGTTTGTTTTGATTGATGACAAACATGTAACTTGATACATAACGTAAAATGCACAAGTTACTGGTAATCATATCTTGTCTCAACATACATTCAACACCTCTCGCGTCCTCGTATGATACAACATAGGTTCGTACATCTTTGTTATGTGGCATTATGATCAAACCCTTAACAAACCATTTAGAATGTCTAAAATACGACTAGGTCATTAAGTATTTTAAAAAGGCTAACTATTCTACTTAGAACCTCATTTGTCATGTTTCCTAAATAGGATAAGTACACTTTAGGTGTCAAACTAACATGATACATATTGGCAAACATATATTAGTTAAACTAGTATATAAATAGGACATACATATATACATTTACATTATTTACAATTTAAGAATTAAAATGGAAATATGTTCATGACATCAATGCATACATCATTAGAAAATCTTAGGAAGATATGGAAAGATATATTTTGGAAAGATTCTTAAGTAACAAAGTTGACTTTGGTAGATATGGTTAGATATGGAAAGATCTTGGATAGATTTCATGAAGATTTGACTTAGGTGATATTTTGGAAAGATCTTTAAGTTACATAGTTGACTTGGAAAGATCTTGACATGACTTAACATGATATGGAATGATATGGAAAGATTTGTTGAAATCTTAGCTGTCATGTACCCACGGATCCAAACCAATACAAAGACGGATCCAATTTTTGGGATCCGCCAAATCCGTGGCATGTACAAATTGTTTTCCTATAAATAGTAGCCCATTGTTTACCCATAGTTTTATCCAACTAGAACACACATTCCCTTCATCATTTCACACACTTAGATCAGTAGCAAACCATGTAGATTCATAAATTAATCACCCTTTACATAATGATCATAATGTTACTAACTTTCATTATGTTGTAAGCATACACTGTTAATGATCCTGTTAAGCAAACTCAAGATCATGAGTCATTATCCATAGCATACTTCCTGATCCACCATGAAGGTTAGAAGATCTTGAAGTCATTATCCATCATAGCATTCCAACATATGAAGATTCAAGAGCACTTGACATCCTCAATGATTGAAGACTTCTTATTCAAGAAGTCCATGTAGATTCCATATGCATATATGAAGATCCATCACAACAAGTTTAGGGAGCTTGTGATCTTCATCCATTGAAGGCTTCCTATCAACGGAAGTTCATTTAGATTAGGCATTCATATCCATGACCCATTTATGTCATGGATCATCATTGTAATCTATTCTTATTAGATTAGATGGTTTATGTGTTTGTGCCATAAAACACAAGGTTTCTATGTTGGGCCATAAAACATAGCGGGAGTGGTTGTACCCTTGTAAAGAACTCGGTATCTAGCTTAGTACCAGAAAAAGGTTAAGCGACGACGGGAGTGGTTGTACCCATGTAAAATAACTTGACATCTTGCTTAGTGCCGGAAATTGTATAGGCGATGTTAGGTTGGTTCTACCTCGAACTAGAGCCCGGTATTTAGCTTTGTACCGGAAAAAGTGTAAGCGACGTGTGTAAGGTTTTCTCCGCCGAGAAGGGAGCTTGTTGATCTAGTGAAGTAACTCTCGAGTTGGGTACTCGGGGAGTGAAGTAGGGCGGAGAGGAGCTCCGTAACCGAACCACTATAAATCATCATTTTCGGTTTCCGCTTTCTTTTACTTATCTCTTTACTTTTATGTTTGCATTATATGATTGCTTGTGTTGTGATTAGTTGATAATACTTATGTGACAACTTGGTTGACCTAAACTACAACAAACAGCTTTCATATTAGAACAAGCCAAATTGAAAATTTGATACAACAAGTTTTAAGTTTTTAAAACGGGAACGTATTCACCCCCCCTCTACGTTTTCACAATTGGTATCAGAGCCTCGTGGCTCTTATTTTCAAAACAAATAGTTTTTAAAATAGAGTACGATTCATGTATCAAATTACCTTTAAAGCAGAATGTAATATGAAAAATGTTTCGCTAAATATACTTAGTAATTTTGTTGTTAAATATTACTTTGTATACAAGCTTGAAGATGTCTTTGGAAAATCAAATGAAAAGATTTCTAAAAATGATTAAGTGTCAAATTGTGTGCGTAAAGCTAATTTACGAAAAACACGGGTTTTAAAGGAGCGTTTGGAATAACTATTAATTTAGTTGAAAAATCACCTCCGAAATGTTTAGATAAGTCACATAAGTAGAAATGTTGTTAAATATGTGTAATATATGTTTAATATTAAGTCTAGCAAGTCCTACACATTTTCTCTATGTCAAAATACGAGTTTAGGAGAATCTGTCACAGACACCCACGGATCCCTTTGTTACGAAGGGCGGATCCCTCAAAAAGGATCCGCCAAATCCGTCGGTATTATATGCAGTTTTTGTCCAACTTCAAAAATTCATAACTAATTAACTGTAAGTCCGTAGGAGTCGTGCCGCCTATCATTTTGAAGGTAATTAAGTCTACTTTCATTTAAAAATAATCTCATATCCTAAATCTAAATTGAAGTAGGTAAAACAAATTAAATACTACAACCTGTTCAAAATATTAAGTTTCATTTTGACACAGTAACTTAAACTTTTACGTCGGGCAATGTAAGTTGGTATTCTTTGAACATTGATATGATTTCTTTTGAAACTAAAGAATTTGGTAATATAAAGGAAACAAATCAAGCTTGGCATGCATCATCATATTTAAACGCAAAGTGACGAAAAGTATCTTTTCATTCATGCTATGCTATGTGACTATCTGTTCTAAGTTATTTGCATACATGTGATTTGCCTGTTGGTAATTGTGATTGAATTTGTTGATAGGAAATTCATAAGTGTTTTGCCATGACAATTATTTGCTTGTTTGATGCACAATAGGACTTTTGCTAGATCTTGTGCACTAAGTTGATAAACTGTGTTTGTTTAACTTATAGACTTAGATATTTTTGTTTGCATATGTTATGTGAAAACTTTGCATAACTTACTTAGAAATGTGAACTAATTGAAACTAGTTTAGTATCTTAAAATGTATTGTCTTGCACAAACCTTCACTTAATTTCAAGTGTTAAAATGTGTAACATGTTGTATCTGTGTAAGTGTGTTTGGTATAAGAAAATTTCAAACAATGATGTGATGACTTGTTGTGTTATTAGGATATTGTGTTGGTATTATATTTTTATGTGAACTAACAAACCAATGCAGGATGATAACACTCGATGTTATCGATTTTCGTGTTTAAGCCACCGTTTGGCTTAACTTCCTTTTATGGTAAGTTATTATCATTTGATTGATCTATATGCAAACGTGTGTTTGAATCTGTGTTTTTTCTTTTAATCAATCACCAATAAGTAATTACATAAGGTTTAGGACAATTTTTGGAATTTGAACGAGTAACGAAAATCTTGACATATGTTCTATTAAGAATCTGAATCTCCATATGGCGGATTCGGCGGATCCCAAATTTTGGATCCACCTAGTGTAGGCTTTAGATCCGCCAGTCCTGATCCTGCGGATTCCGCGGAACCAAAAATTTGGTTCCGCCTTTGTTGTCGATTGGATCCGCAGGCTTCAATAGTAACTTTTTCAAAATTCCCGACTAATCCATAATCCTTTCCATTATTTGAATCAGTTGAGAGCATTGCTCAAAAAGCCTGTAGTTCAACACTCATCAAATGCACGTTGAATCAACTCAACCATACTTTATCACCTATAGGATTAGAACCTTCACCATCAGATGAGCATGATGCTCACATTCATTGTTTATCAATTTCCACTAGGTTTAAGTAGTATCACAAGTCATCAAAGTATTGGTAATACTTTTTCATTTGACTTCTGCATTAGTTTCATTAAACCTTAGATCAACATTGTAGCAACTTATGTTATAATGTAATCTCTAAACAAATCTCATAACAATGATTCTTGAGGAGTATACATAAGAAACTCAAGTGAATCTCTCATGTATTCATCTAGTAAATTTAGGATAAGTCTATCTAACTCAAACACTTTAAGTTCATATCTTTATTTAGGAAAACATGATGTTTCGGAAAACATTTTGCTTAAATCATGCGTTTAGTTTTCATCTTGTTAAAAGTATAATGTATATCCTATGCATCATTCTCTTCTTGCAACATGAATGGTTGTGTTACAAGAGACTTCATTACACCTACAAGTTCTATGAACTTTCTTCCTCATATGTTCATACTTGTTTTCATAAGCATGATAATCTTACTTGTTGAAAGATACTTTATGTATCTATCTTCTTTCAAGCATACATCATAACCAAACCTTGCTCATAATCTAGTTCAAACCTTGTGTGTATCCTACACATCTCTAGAGCATACACAAGATCTATTAAAGTTGGTAACTTTACTCAGATTCTTGTTCCAAAGAGCTTTCTTGAGAACGTTCTTAACATATTCCATTATCATACACAAACATATCTCTTGGTCTTAGATGATCAAATCACTTGCATAACACATACTTACACTCAACTTAAACAATGTCACTCTTTAGATTATTCAACCTTAGATTCCAAACACAAAGATTAAAATTTGTTGACACATATTTGTCAAATTTACGTGTATAACATGACATCTTCATCACATTAGTTTTTATAGAAATAGTTGAGTCTCATTAAGCCAAGTAATTGGTAAACTATCATATTTTATATAGGTAAAAATAGGAATTCCTATCTTTCAGACATGAGAATGACTACTAGAGAATTTATTGCACTAGAAACTCAATTTAACCTAACGGTTAAATTGCTTCCAGCAGAGAAGTTAGGTATGTGGAATCAACCATAAAAATGGTCGTGTTTAGCCTGAACTGAGCACCACTAGTAATAGTCTCATATTCATTCTCCAACTTGAAAAATCTTTATTCCTATACTTGCCTAAAGTAAGTATTAAAAGATGATAGTTTATCTTGTCTTAGGAATATTAATCAAACAAGTAGTAGATGTGATTTTTCTTTAAAATTAATTGCATTACACATACATGTGTTGATTACATGTTAATTGTTTGATATGATTTAGTATCTTGACGTTATCATGATTGATAGTTAATGTGTAAACCTTGAAAAGGTTTTGTCTGCATACTTATATGCTTCATGTTAACATGATTTGTATGATATGTTCATTCTTTTGTTATATGCTATTTCGTAAGATTAACGTATTACTTGTTAACTCACTATATGTCATTCTTAATACATGGTGTTAGATAGCTCTTGTCTTTAGTTGACATTCATTGAGTTTCTTTCGTAGGATAGTCTAAATGATGCATGCTTCTAAAATGTTAGAATTATTTGCATTTAAATTGTCGTTTCATTACTTTTGTGACCATATCACACTATTTGTTTGCCATGTGTGCACCTATATGTCTAAGTGCTTTTTGGTATGATGAACATTTAGAAGTCATTTTATTTTACACATAGATCATTGTGTTAATTAATAAGTAAGTATGCTTAAGTGACTAGGCCTAACTTCAAAACAATTTCACAATGTAATATCTAAAACAATGTCATGCTATCTTGCAATATGATTATTTGTCTTTATGCTATGTGGTAGCTTTTTGTCTAGTAGATGAATATTTGTTTTTGTTTATATAAGATGTTATGATTTCTATGATATTCACATCTTTTGTCATTAAGACTTTTGTCTTGTAGATTGACAACAAATTGTTTGTTATTTCTCTTTGTTATGCTTGTTTTGCATAATTACTGTCCCATTATTGCTACTTAGATTAATAATATGTTTATGGGATCTACTTTCTTGCATATAGCTTTAAAAGCTAATAGGATTAAATTTTAGAGGTTTGAAATTTGTGTTTGGGTATCTTTCAACATACCTCTCTCCAAATCGTATTGTTGCTTCCGCTTTCCTAACAACATCTCCATCATCCTTTAGTTATAACAATACACCTTCCATGAGAAAACCACATGCCTCGTCGTGTGATCATCTTGCATTGATAGAGAAGAGCTACATAACTTCGAGGATGAAGTACTTTGTATGCTAACCAACATCCGCAAAAACATTACTAAGCTCCTTGCTTTCATTAACTTGCTTCATCATTCTTAACATCACACATTATGATGGATGTCCACCGATTAAGGGGGAGAGAAATTCATTCACATACCTGTCTTTTCACATTAAAGAACATGTACTCATGTTTCTTACATCCTCAAGTACCAACACTTAGGTTCACATTATTTAGTTAAAACTAGTTCACAAAACCATAAGCTTTTTGAACCTTCTTAGCTCAACATCACAGTTTTGCATCAATACCTCGTCAAGTGAAAAACACATCATATGTTTAACAAAACGAGAAGCATTAAGTCCCCTTAGACTTTGAATAGGATTAGTGAAACCAAATTAGTAGTTATAAGCAAATAGACATTAGCTTGAACCTTTGTTTGATCAAAAATGACAAAACGTGACCAAATCTATTCCGGTCCCACGGCACCCTAGGATAAGACGGACGGAACCAAAGCTTTGGTTCCGCCAAATCCGCGGGTACCTGGTTCAGTTTTAACCAATCATAATAGACAACCCTCTCACAACCAATGAGTCTAGGATTTACTTTCACATCTTAATTGTCTAGAACAACTTCATTATCAAGAACACCTTCATTGTCTAGAACACCATCATAGGATCTCATCCTTTTCATTCTTGATACATATCAAGCACGTCATTGTCAGTGCAAACAGAACCATCATTCTCAACACGTTGGTCCAACCAACACTCTCATCATATGATATCATTTTCATCCGTATATAGGTATCTAGTATTTCTAATTATTGCATATGGAATTTCTATTCCTAAGTAATCATTGTCTTCACTATAACCATCACCTTCCATCACCTCTTTCACTAGTCATCAACCCCATGGATTAGCGAAAAACCTACTTGCATCAACCTTTAGTTATAAATTGAGTTATCACTAGTAAACTAACACCAACATTAGCATCACTAACTTTAACTCCATTTCATATCCTCATCATAGGCATTGTTTTGTAGGAGTATATTCTTGTAAATGTAATTCTTATTAGAAGATTACACACTTTATAACATGGTTTACTAGATAATCACGATTGATATCACAATTGGTATGCTGCATCATATTTTTTCTTTGATTAGACAATCACAATAGGTAAGTTGCTTGTGATTAGATTATTAATATGTTGCATAATATTTTTCTTTGAGATAAAATATATTGCACTAACCATTTCATTGTTGGTTCATCATCATATACGCTCGATTGTATATAGCTTACTCATCATACGATGAAGTTTGCATCGATTATTTTTCTTCTTTTATAGGTGTTGCTTAACGCTCTCAAACCAGGAGAATTATCAGTGTAGCACTCATATTGCATCGTCTATACACTTTGGTCGTATATGACTTAAGACATAGCTTCTAGTGCACTAATCTTTTGTTTTGTAGGTTCATCTTTACGCCCTAGAGCAAGGGGGAGCTTTCGTCAAGCATTTTTAGAATGCATCATATACACGCATTGTTGTATATCACATACTAACCTTTATTTTATAGCATTTGTTGACATAAATAATGCCTAAAAACATTATCAATATTTATTCATATCTCTATGTTTTGATGATCACAAAATGTAAACTCATTAAAACATAAACTTATCAAATAAACAAGTATTTAGTTGTAAATATTCATTTCTACAACTTAATCACTTAAGGTATGAATAAACAAGTGCTTAATGCATTATATGATCAAAGGAACATTTTCTTAATAACTAGATTTTTTATAAAACATCAAAAACATTTTATATATTTTTGAAAAACATTTTTGGTATTAAATAAAAATGTTTAATCTTTTATAAAAATATGAATTCAAAATTTTAACCAAAATCAGTTAAAATGTTCCAGAAAAGCCTTCCCCACAAAAGGACAAAATTGGCCAACGTTCAGTAGGGGCGGCCCCCTTAATTTTACTAGGCGGCCCCCTTAATAATTAAGGGGACCGCCCCCTATTTAAGGGGACCGCCCCCGCTCCAGTAGGCTCTAGCTGTCCAGATTTTTCCCTATAAATACAAGCCTTCTCCTGGATTTTTTCTCAACCCTTTTGCACTAAAACTTTCTGTTATAGATCTCATTTCATATCTTAAATAAACCTTTGATCATGTAATCTTAAGCATTGGTTTCCAAGTGATCCAAGCTTCCACCATCCAAGTGCAAAAGAAGAATACTTCTATCAATCAAGATTAGAAGTATTACAACTTAGTATCATTTTGTTACTTAAGTTGTGTGTTTAACAAAGTTTGTAAATCATTCATTCATTTGTATGTAAGGTATGTGTTGTAGATTAGTGTTGTGTGTAAGTAGTGAAGATGTTGTATAAGTAGTTGTGGTATAGAAGTTGTGAGGTCAAAACGTAGAAGTCGTGAAGCCGTGGTGTAGAAGTTGTGAAGCCGTAGCTTAGAAGACATGAAGTCCTTGTGTTGAAGTCATGAAGCCGTAGCATAGAAGTTGTGTAGCGGTCGTGTTGAAGCCGTGAAGTCCTAGTGTTGAAGTCGTGAAGCCGTAGCATAGAAGTTGTGTAGCGGTCGTGTTGAAGCCGTGAAGTCCTAGTCGTGAAGTCCTAGTGTTGAAGTCGTGAAGCCGTAGCATAGAGGTTGTGTAGCGGTCATGTTGAAGTCGTGAAGTCTTAAGTCATGAAGACATAGTGTTGAAGTCGTGAAGCCGCATCATAGAGGTTGTGTAGCGGTCGTGTTGAAGTCGTGAAGAAGTCGTGAAGAAGTCGTCCGTCGTGAAGAAGTCGTGATTAAGTCGTGTAGAAGTTGTGTTGTGAAGTTGTGAGATTGGTTCTAGCTACGATTAGAACTCGACATTTAGCTTTGTGTCGTTAAACCTGTGTAAGCCAAAGTTGGGTACGGTTTTCTCCGCCATAAGGGAGCTTATTGAAGTTGTGAAGAAAACTCTCGAGCAAGGTGTGCTCGGGGAGTGGAGTAGGGCAAGGAAGGTGTCCTTGTAGCCGAACCACTATAAATCTCTCGTGTCTCGGTTAGATCTTTCCGTACCTTATTTATTTCTTTACTTGCATCGTCATTACTTTCATACACATAGGTTTATATAATTGCTAGTATTAATTAGAGGTCGACTTCACATAAAGATCAAATTGAAAATCCATTCAAGAAACCAAAACTTTTACAATCAATTTAAATGAATACATATATAACTAATAATAAAATTTAACTTTTATTTTTCATAACAAACTAGAATCTAAAGTTTTTTAAAAGTATAAAACAAAGGTTTTTATAATAAATTAAAAAGACGTAAAACTATTCAACCCCCCCTTCTAGTTTTCCACAATTGGTATCAAGAGCCAGGTCAATCAAGATCTTTAAAATATACTGTATTTTAAAACTTGAATCGATCTATGGAATTCGAAAAATATCTAGAAGGGGAATCTTTGCTAAAACCACCACTATTTGAAAACTATACTTTTCTTGAATGGAAAAATAAATTTGAAACTTATGTGAAATCAATTGATCTAGATCTTTGGCATGTCATTTCGATTGGTGATTTTGAAAATCAAACAAAAATGGATTTTGAAAGTCAAATTGATTATTTGAAAACAAAGAATGAAATAAATAATAAAGCTAAAATAATTATTTATAAAAACATTGCCGAAAGTTGAATATGAAAGAATATTCTTCTGTAAAACGGCAAATGATATTTGGAAAAATTTCTAAAACTTTCATCAAGAAAAATGTCAAGCCAAAGATGAGGATTTTAATCTTGTACATGAATTAGTCATCTTAGAAATTTAATAGATAAACTTTTAGATAAAATAGATACATGTGCTACTAGTTCAAATGTTGTTAATGTAGGTGTTAGCGACGAAGACTACATGAATCAACTCCAAAGTGAACTCAATCCAAAATCATGAAGTGACACAGACGAAGGAGAAGATCATGATCCGTACAAGACATGTTCGGGTAAAGCCACTTCGGTTTAATTAAGATCATCATCTGAGACATTACGAAGAAAAGCTAGGACGTGAGGTAAGTTCTCTATTTAAAATTTCATAAGTAATTACTTCATGCATATAATCTTATTAATGCCTTAGGATATGCTTAGTCTGATAGGTTGCTTTGCCTTTACACTTTAGTTATATTCGTTCTGTGGCTTAATAAACTAGAAACCCTTTAGTTAGCCCCCCTAAGTGTTAGTGAACCAAGCAATCTTCATATTTGGTACTCTTCGATAAGTAAATTTAGGAACTTAATTTCTTCTAAAAAGAGAATGACTACTGGAGAATCTATTGACTAGAAACTCAATTTGACCTAACGGTTGAATTGCTTCTATGTGAGAAGTTGGGTGTGTGTAACCCATAAAAACGGTCGTGTTTAGCCTGAATTGAGCACCACTAGTAATAGTCTATACTCATTCTCCAACTTGAATACATTATTCTTCCTAAATATACCTAACGATAGTTTACTGTTATGAACTTTGCTTTTCACTAGAGCTTTTCATTCCTAGATTTATGTCATCTTGCGTATATAAAATTTTTAGATGTTTACTTGCTCCTATGTGATTTGACTGCATGCCTTCGTAATTATTTGTTTAGTTGAATGCATTGTCATTATAATAGCTTTTGTTTTTCTCTAACTACTCTGACATGATGTATTTTTGTATTTAGTCATAATACATGCGTAAATGTCATAGGATATGTAGAAAGAGGTAGCATGTGACAATAGACTTGAGCATGAGATCTTTTATAAACCATTATTTTTTTAAATCTATAATTAATGGGACTTATTTTTAAATTTGCAAAAACTTCACATTTTGGAAAAATGATTTTTCAAAAGATTATGACACATTTCTATTAAACATGTTTCACCATCCTACCTTTCTTCCAAACTTGTGTCTATAATTACGTGTTTATCAAAAACCAAAGATTGGAAAAATATGTTTTCTTTCCTCATAAAAACATTTTGAAATAAAGCCAAAACTATTTCATTAATATATTTTTCACATCCACATAAAACCTACTTTCAAGCATTGTTGAATAATGCCAAAAACATTTCTTTAAATCATGCTTGGTGATCTCATATATGTCATATATACTTGTGTATATGACACTTATAAGTGAACTAAATCAAAAATGAAAAATCATGGTTTACTTATTAAAGATCTCACTTGGTACAAGTCTAGAAGTCCATGCTATCACAACTCCACATTCCCTTGTACATAGATAATCATTAGGATTAATTAACTAGCCTTTTAATCTTCCTAAGTATGATACTATGAATTACATGGTGCTATGTATTATCTTCTTGTCTAATATATGTATATACATGTTATATGCTTAATGAGTAGTTTGCATGTTAGATAAAGTTGCTTAAATAAATATGCTTAGCATATATGAGTTATTAAATCCTAAATTGCCTTGAAAGAAGTTGGACTTGCTTGAAACTAAACCCAAAAACACAACCTTTTCTACAAATTTATGCCAAAAACCCATTTCCAGTAATCTGGAAGTCAGCAGATGGGCGGCCCCCTTAAATACCCAGGCGGCCCCCTTAAAATTAAGGGGACCGGCCCCTATTTAAGGGGACCGGCCATCTGGAGTGACAGATTATTGATTTCTTTTTCAATTTTCAACCCATTTTATCCTATACCTCCCAAAATTCACAAACACATTTTGCCCCAAACCACCCTCCAAAATTTACCTTCCACAATCACATCATCACTACACCATAAATACCCATTTGGAGGAGGAAGCTTGACATTTTCCATAACCCAACAAAAGATGTTGTTCAAACTCAACCAACACCTAAACCTCATCCTAATGAACCCTTTCACACACATAACCTATCATCCATATGTCCACCTTCATTCACTCATAATTACCCAAATCCACAAATGTCTCCACCACCAAAAGTGTCACCACCACTTCCACCAAATAACAACCACTCTCCATTATCATCACCTTCCACTCAACACTTGAAGTTCATTGAAGAACTCAAGGAAGCCCATGAGCTTAATGCTCTCCTTGCTTTGCACCTTGCTCAAAGCAACTTAAACCCATCACCATCCATATCACCATCATTACCATCATCACCACATCACTTGAGTCAAATTGAGAAACATGTCAACAATTGTCCTTGTTGCATCTTTCTCCAAAGTCAAACCATCATTACCATCATCACCATCCATCTCACCATATCACCATCATCATCACCACATCACTCGAGTCAAATTGAGAAACATGTCAACAATTGTCCTTGTTGCATCTTTCTCCAAAGTCAAACCATCATTACCATCATCACCATCCATCTCACCATCATTACCATCATCACCACATCACTTGAGTCAAATTGAGAAACATGTCAACAATAGTCCTTGTTGCATCTTTCTCTAAAACCAAACCATCACCTTAAATGAGCGTCTCACTTGGATTGAGTATCTTCTCACTAGATCTAATCCAACACCATCACTTGAACAACATCAAAACCCTCATTCAACATGGTCAAGTCCAAGCTCTCCACCTCCAATTCCTCTATCAACACTCTTTCCAATATCCATACACCCAAACTTACAACCCCATTAATCCAACATTTTTTTTGCCCCCTCTTTACCATCATCCATCCAAAATAATCCAAGTTTTCATGTCTCAAGCAAGTCCAATGGATCTCTTAGGCAATTTAAAATTTTCTACTTATTGCATGCTATAAGCAAAATATGTGTTGTATCAATAATTATGCTTTTAACATAATTATTTTCAATTAATGAATGCTTTATTTCTTTTCTTTAATATATGATTGTTATGCTTATTGCTTGTATACCTGATATCATGATATATATACATGCTTGATGATTAATAACATGCTTATTCCGTAATACGTTTTAAATGTATGCATGCGTAATTAACATGTTTATGTCACTATTTAATCATTCTTGATGTACATGATTCAAATGGAGCTTGCTGCAAAAACACCCTAAAAATGACCCTTTTCTGGAAATTTTTCAAATTTGGTCGCCTGGGAAAACACCAGATGGGCGGCCCCCTTAATTCCCTAGGCGGTCCCCTTAATTTTAAGGGGGCCGGCCTACAATTAAGGGGACCGGCCATCTGGGCAGTAAAATTTAATGTTTTCTTTTGCATCTTGCGACCCCTTTTATCTAGCCCAAACCTTACCTAAATCAACCATCACCTCCATCAAACACCCATTTTCATTCACCATGCTATCACTAAAATCATCTCTAAGACACCAAAACTCCATCACCACCACCTCAATGTTAATCCCAAGTGCACCAAATGCACCATCAAAAACACCCTTTCATCCATCAATAACCACATCAACTCACACCTTTCATCACCACCATCAAGAGCATCAACTCCACCTCCTACTCAAGAACCTCCATTCACCCAACTTGTCATTTCCATATCACCAATAACACCTCTTGATGCTCATTTCTCATCATCACCAATACCACCACATCCACAACCAAACCACCATCTTTGGTCTTAGAGATGAGATACACTACATGTTTTCATCCCTTGAACACATGCTTAACAACCAACCTCCACCACAACCTCCATCATTTTCACCCACTACACTACCACCACCTTCATTCTCACCAAATTAAGCATATGCAATGCTTAATCAAAAATAATTTTTCAAACCATTTTGTGTGCAAGCCCCATGGAAGATCATGTACTCCTAGAATGATTATGTAGATTGCATTACTTACTAGCTAATGTAGGATTGAATATAATCTTGGATGGTTGTGTATTGATACACAACATTTTTAATGAATGTCCTTATATGCATGCTTATTTTTGCTATATATATGCTTGTGCTTCTAATATTTTTCTTGCAAGTATTCCATATATCGATTCCTTGGTGCCCTCAAACGAGGGGGAGCACACATCAAGGGGGAGTTCGCGTTCCGACAAATTTTGTCTCTAAAACTTGTCGGCTCAACCTTTTTGATGCTACAAAAAGGGGGAGAAGTGAATATAAACTCACTAAATACTTGTCCAAAAATAACTTTTTGGATTTAATGAGTTTAGGTTTTGTAATCATCAAAAAGGGGGAGATTGTTGACATAAATAATGCCTAAAAACATTATCAATATTTATTCATATCTCTATGTTTTGATGATCACAAAATGTAAACTCATTAAAACATAAACTTATCAAATAAACAAGTATTTAGTTGTAAATATTCATTTCTACAACTTAATCACTTAAGGTATGAATAAACAAGTGCTTAATGCATTATATGATCAAAGGAACATTTTCTTAATAACTAGATTTTTTATAAAACATCAAAAACATTTTATATATTTTTGAAAAACATTTTTGGTATTAAATAAAAATGTTTAATCTTTTATAAAAATATGAATTCAAATTTTTAACCAAAATCAGTTAAAATGTTCCAGAAAAACCTTCCCCACAAAAGGACAAAATTGGCCAACGTTCAGTAGGGGCGGCCCCCTTAATTTTACTAGGCGGCCCCCTTAATAATTAAGGGGACCGCCCCCTATTTAAGGGGACCGCCCCCGCTCCAGTAGGCTCCAGCTGTCCAGATTTTTCCCTATAAATACAAGCCTTCTCCTGGATTTTTTCTCAACCCTTTTGCACTAAAACTTTCTGTTATAGATCTCATTTCATATCTTAAATAAACCTTTGATCATGTAATCTTAAGCATTGGTTTCCAAGTGATCCAAGCTTCCACCATCCAAGTGCAAAAGAAGAATACTTCTATCAATCAAGATTAGAAGTATTACAACTTAGTATCATTTTGTTACTTAAGTTGTGTGTTTAACAAAGTTTGTAAATCATTACATTCATTTGTATGTAAGGTGTGTGTTGTAGATTAGTGTTGTGTGTAAGTAGTGAAGATGTTGTATAAGTAGTTGTGGTATAGAAGTTGTGAGGTCAAAATGTAGAAGTCATGAAGCCGTGGTGTAGAAGTTGTGAAGCCGTAGCTTAGAAGACATGAAGTCCTTGTGTTGAAGTCATGAAGCCGTAGCATAGAAGTTTGTGGCGGTCGTGTTGAAGCCGTGAAGTCCTAGTCGTGAAGTCCTAGTGTTGAAGTCGTGAAGCCGTAGCATAGAAGTTGTGTAGCGGTCGTGTTGAAGCCGTGAAGTCCTAGTCGTGAAGTCCTAGTGTTGAAGTCGTGAAGCCGTAGCATAGAGGTTGTGTAGCGGTCATGTTGAAGTCGTGAAGTCTTAAGTCATGAAGACATAGTGTTGAAGTCGTGAAGCCGCATCATAGAGGTTGTGTAGCGGTCGTGTTGAAGTCGTGAGAAGTCGTGAAGAAGTCGTGAAGCCGTTGTGAAGAAGTCGTGAAGAAGTCGTGATTAAGTCGTGTAGAAGTTGTGTTGTGAAGTTGTGAGATTGGTTCTAGCTACGATTAGAACTCGACATTTAGCTTTGTGTCGTTAAACCTGTGTAAGCCAAAGTTGTGTACGGTTTTCTCCGCCATAAGGGAGCTTATTGAAGTTGTGAAGAAAATTCTCGAGCAAGGTGTGCTCGGGGAGTGGAGTAGGGCAAGGAAGGTGTCCTTGTAGTCGAACCACTATAAATCTCTCGTGTCTCGGTTAGATCTTTCCATACCTTATTTATTTCTTTACTTGCATCGTCATTACTTTCATACACATAGGTTTATATAATTGCTAGTATTAATTAGAGGTCGACTTCACATAAAGATCAAATTGAAAATCCATTCAAGAAACCAAAACTTTTACAATCAATTTAAATGAATACATATATAACTAATAATAAAATTTAAGTTTTATTTTTCATAACAAACTAGAATCTAAAGTTTTTTAAAAGTATAAAACAAAGGTTTTTATAATAAATTAAAAAGACGTAAAACTATTCAACCCCCCCTTCTAGTTTTCCACAGCATCCATAATCCTTACATCATATACGTTGGTACCCTAGCAACGGGGAGTATTGATTAAATGGGAGCTACAGTCAAGGGGGAGCATGCTCGCATTCTTAAGAATTCTCATTCTTCGACACACTTTTGTGTTTCGACAAAAAGGAGGAGATAGGTCAACATAGTCCAACATAGCTTACCCACGTGTATCGTTGGCTATTTGCATTTCATTCGTCATGCAATTTTCATATTGATGAACTCAAATAAGTACATTTTATTACTATCATTTATCCTATTAATTTGACTTGTTTTACTATATTATGTATGAGGATTGATACTTAATCGTTTACTTTTGTAATTCTCAGGTAAAAACAAGCATTTGGTGAAACTTAGCGATTTTGGACTAATTATGGAGCAAAACGTGCATAAAGTTGAAGGTCTACTGACATGGACAAGATCAAGTCAATTCTGCTCCAGATGCGCCGCATCTCACTCTCGACATGCGCCGCATCTCTATCAAGATATCACCAGATACGATCCAAGATACAAGAGGACATGCGCCGCATCTAATCATGGAGTTACGCCGCATCTTCTGGCGGTGTACGAATATTCCTGAATATTATAATCTTGGACCCCACGCGAAGTTAAGTACATGCGCCGCATCTACTTAGTAGATGCGCCGCATCCTCCCTCAGACAGAAACTATAAATACCCCGTAGACCAGACGAATTACAAGTGCCGGAAAACCTAAAACCGAAGTTCGAACAGGAGAAACAAAGGACGAATTCAGTCAAGGAGGCAGCACAAGACACACCCAAATCAAAGATACAAGAGCTGTAAGAAGGTGCTGCATGTATTTAATTCATTAAGTAGTTTTGTTTTATTGTGTTAGCAAACTTTAATTCATCAGGATTGGTGGCTTGTGTAATGTGACAACGAAAGATTTCACTCCCTTTAATACTTGCTTTCCCATCAATTAAAGTTTATATGTTGATGTCTTTGGTTACTACTTATTAGTGCATTGATAACCTCTGTGTTTATTAGTGGCTTGCGGGCATTTGACTGCGGGACATAATGTGGCTCCCACGGTTATTACTAAATTGATCACTTAGGAATAACTTTTAGACATAAGTAATCATTAAGGGTTTACTCGCCGATAAGATTAGGACCAACGAGAAAGGGTTAACTACATACACTTCATATAAAGCTATCAATAAAACAAGTAACAATCTACTTAATCATAAGGAAAACCCTCTTATTGTCTCAAGTATTTATCTGTGTACGTGTGTGCTACTTGCTGATTCGTGCCTATTGGTTTATTTTATTATTTAATTGCAAACAAACCGTGCCAGTCTCTCAGGCTGAAACCCCCTTGCGTTAGGATATTAAAATACTGATTAGAATAACGAGATAATACGTTCCACTCTTAGTGATCGACACTCTACTTACCATTATCTTCATACTGACCGGGTACACTGCTCGTTAAGTGTGTGTGTTATTGATAAGTCGGCTAAATATAAATTTAAAACTTGAGTAGGCATTAAAACTGCTAAACCGCAACGACACATCACGCGCATCAAGTTTTTGGCGCCGTTGCCGGGGAGTGAATTGTTATTATCTGTTAATTTGATTAGTATTTTAATTAGTTTTTTCTTTTTATTAGATTAATTGCATCATTGTACTATTTTGCATATTTGTTGTATTGTGTGTTAATTGTTTTCTTTTATTTTTGTGTGTTTATTTTCGTTTGTGTGTTTAATTTTTGTTTTTATTTTTCGTATTTTTCTGTTCTGCTATCGTTGTACTGTGCTAAATCAAACGATACGGCGCATCTGATCTCTCAGATACGGCGTATTGCGTTTAATTTTTAAAAAAATACAACGCGTTTAATTAATTCGATACGACGCATCTTTTCCCCAAGATACGGCGTATCTGTTTTTTAAAAAAAAAAAAAAATTCTAAACGTTAACGCCATACGACGCATCTGCTTTAGCAGATACGGCGTATCTATTATTTTAATTAAAAACAGTTTGCGAATTATTAAACAGATACGGCGTATCGATCTCTATCGATACGGCGCATCTTTCTGAATCAAAAATCGATATTTATTTTTAAACGTAACGAAAATACGGCGCATTAACTTTCGTTAATACGACGCATTTAATTTTAATTAGATAAGCTGATTTTTGATTAATTAATTCGATACGGCGCATTCTTAAATTCTAAGCGGCGTATCTATTTTCTGGATAAAGTCTGATTAAATTTTAACGTATTAAGATACGGCGTATCCAACTTTTTGGATACGGCGCATCGTCTGCAGATATCAGCTATTTTTATTCTTATATCCGTTTCTATATTCATTAATTTCTCTTCTAGCGAACAAATCCTACTGATGATTTTACCTTGGATGACAGATTTTGCTATGGAAGACATGTCAGTTAACGGATATCTTGCTAAGGAATGCTTGTTTTCGGATTCATTCAATGTACTCATGATCGATGCAGATTTATTCTCTTGGGAGACTCCTCTTGAAGCTGCTTTTAAGGAATTCATACGTTTATGCAACATTGACAAAGAGGTATTCTCTTATGATGTATTTGTGAGGTACACTGGAGAAGAATTGTCGCTCTTATGGCCTATCATTGAAGCCGAGGGATTGAACTGGACTACTATCGAAGAAGATGATGGGAAATTCTATCTTGCGTACATGGACTCAAGCAACAACAGCTGTGGTGGAGGCAATGCCCAAATCTCTTACATGCCTTATTCCGAACAGTACTGGGGATTGAATGAGAACTATCAGGATAATGACATGAATTATGCTTTGGCGGAGTTACTATTTCATGGGAAATTGGTAAGATTGATAGACCTCTCCCTCAATGATTGGCTAGAACTCAAATATGGTAGTCCGGAATTTGCTCCTGCAAATGAAGTCAAGGAGGTTATGACTTCATGGTTGACTCGGAGTTTTAAGAAGCAATTTAACGAGTTCATGGAGATAAAAAAGAATATGATTGGAAAAGTTTGCTTTGACGTTAACCACGATCCTCACGATGTTGATTTTTCAGAATGGTTGGCTAGTAAGTTTAATAACCATAAGTGCATGGATCGTGCTACTAAGGATGCATTATGGGTATATTGGATGAGAGGAGAAGATGAAGAAGTAGAAAGCGATTATGGGTCGTCACTTCATGATTCAACAATCAATGAAGGCATTGAAGAGTTATTCAGAATAGACATTGATGTGTTCGATTATGAGACACCCTTGTGCAAGCAGTTCAAGGAATTTAACTACCTTCTTCAGTCGACGATGATGTGCTTACTGGAGAACTACCAGGATTTAAGACTTATGACGATTTCAAAAAACACCTGGTACTATGAATGGAATGATCAAGTACCATGGGTTTGGGATAAACCATGGGAATTTGCGCACATTAATCACACCTGTACACCCTTCGTTTTCAAGGACGGGAGTAGTGTTTGGCCGACCTGTGATTATAAAAGTGACGGAACCTGTAATGGGGGAAGTATAATTGGGATGAGACGGGTTGGAAACGATGTAACCTTTGAAGATTATGAGTGGTACGATAATGTTGAAGACTGCCCACAAAAGGCGGAGGCTTTACAAGAAAAGGGCAGAATTGAACGCTTGAAAGGACTTAAGGGAACATCGGATACTACTTTCTGGGAATGGGTGCATAAACAGTTTGATGATTTCACAAAGCTTAGTCGACGGTTACAATATGATTTGGAAAGAGAATGGGAGGCGATTCAAGATGATAATAATAATGAGTCGTTGATTGAAGAACTAGATGATTATTTGATTAAGGATCCCTATTTTAAGTTTGTTGATAAAAACGAGGAAGAGTTCACCAAAAGAAAGTGTCAACTACTTGGGATTCCTTACAATGAGCCGCCCATGATTATTTCTGAAAAATTTAAAATCATCAAATACTCTTTGGGTCCTGATGAAGAATATACTGCGGTGAAGACAAAGAGTTATACTAGATTAAGTCGAACGGAAGAAAACGTCGCAGAGATATACGGAAAAATCTTTCGGATGAAGGACGAAGGATGGACCGTGACAAGGACTTATTGCTGAGCTGAACGTGAGTCTAACTTGAAGACTCTGGAATAAAGACAAGTGCTTACCGGGAGACAACCCGGAGAATTTTTATTATTCTGTTTTCTGTGTCGAGTCAGTCCAGGCCGCATGAGGATACGGCGCATCTCAATTCTGAGATGCGACGCATCTCCTGCAATGGTCATATCTTATTTTATTTTTCTGCATTTTTATTTTCGACTTTAAAACTATTTATCAGTTTATTTTTAATGCGGCGCATCCCTGGTTAAGGATGCGGCGCATCTTTATTCTGATCCGTATTAATTCCAGGCTCGATACAGCGTATCTTCTTCAATAAGATACGGCGCATCGACTGACCTGATGATTTTCAGTTTTAATTTTTAAGTTTTATTTCTCCTAACTACTGATGTATTATGCAAAGCTTGAACCTTTCTTATCTTAGGTGTGTTTTAAAGTATTGATGGTATTATAGTTTCCTGGATTTCCTGTGGATACATCAAGTATGAAGCTTTAACGTTCTAATCCACAAGAAGTTGATTTTTTCTCTTATACTAACGGAGGATCATACCGAGCAAATCTCAGGGGAGTTTTTCTGTTCTAATTCTTTTATTTTCCAGTTTTTAACCTTTTATACAAACAACGAGGACATTGTTTAACTTAAGTGGGGGGATTGGAGAATTAGAACACTTAACAATTACTTGTCCTAAACTTTTTCAAAAATTATGCTTAAAATGTGCTTAATATATCAAACTTAAAAATTTTTTAGCATGTTTTTGTTTAAGATCTAAGTTGCATAACTGCACACATGACGTTATTTTCAAAAATTGTGATTTTTCAAAATTCACAAATCTATGAGTGTGCCGGTGACTTGTAAACTTTAGAACATGGCTTGTATACTATTCGAGACCACCATAATAAGTATTATTTATATAATTGGAGTGACTTGTCTAACTTGGTAAATTTCTAGGATTACACCCAAATAGCCTATTATATGTTATGTGTTATTTAACTAACTACACTGGTTAGTTAACCCCCGTATAAACCTTTTTGTTACTCTCATTTTTAGAGTAAGATACCCCTAGAAAAACCCTCAGAACCATTCCTTTCGTTTCTTACACCTATGTTTAAAATGTTTCGTTACACCCTTACACCTTAGCCTACCCTGTAGATTAGAATCTGTGGTTGGTTGATTGCTATAGGCAAAGTGTGTTTCCTTACATTACCTGTGTTCGCGTGCGTAATTCATTATCTATGGTTAGGTCGGGAAATTGCACAATGCAATTGGAGTGAAAGTAAATATTGTATATTTTGGAGTTTATTTTTCGTGTGTTTACTACTTTCACTATTACCATTATTTCTGAAGTCATGAAAAGTATGGAAAAATTATCCGGAAAGAAAGTTATAGTGATGTGGTGAAATTTTACACATCTATGTTTATGTTCAAAAAAAAAAAAAAAAAAAAAAAAAAAAAAAAAAAAAAAAAAAAAAGAGAAAAGAAAAAGAAAGAAAGAAAAGTTGGAAGTTAGTTTTAACCAACTTATGTAAAGTTATGTAAGTGGTCGATATCACCACTATTTGTTGTACTATATCTATGGATTGAATGGGAATTGGTAGTTATGGGAACGCCAATTAAGGTTTATTCTTTGATTAAGATTTTGTTGAGTATAATTCGTGTCTACCTAAAGCGTGTGTTTCAAGTGTTAAAGCGTGAGTTATTCGATGATATGAGTCTTATTCATGGGATGGTTGGGATAGTGATTAACCACACTTAGGATTTTAATTTATTTGTTTTGTTTATTTTTATTTTTGCACCAATTTATATCCCAATTGTTATCCATGCCCTTTATTATTCTTTATCCAACCAAACATTTGATTTATTGAGATTAGGGATTTGAGCAATCTTAAGTATCGTAGTCGTGGATTCGGCTATGTATTTATGATTTTGTCGCCCTTTTTGATATATTATTATTGGTGAAGTTTGGACCAATCTTTAGCCTATTCGAGTTAAGGATTTGAGCAATTGCAAGTATCGTGTTCGTGGATTCGATCATGTATTTGTGATTTTGTCGCCTTTTCTGGAATTTGAGATCGATAGTGAAAGAGAATAATTAACCCTTAAGCCTAAAAACCCTTTTTACCGCTTTAGACTTGTTATTCCTTAGCTTTAGTGGTGGAGATGTGTATACTTGCCAAGCTTATGATAGAATATTCGTCGCGACTGGACAGTTAAACGATTAGATTTGCTTTTATCGACTTATTTTATTTTATTTTACTTCTGAATCGTTAAGTGTTTAGTTGTGTGATTATGAAATGAACGAATACATGCTTAAATATAAAAATAAATCCTAACATCTTTTAGGATACATTTTCATAAAAGAAATTCTAAGGTTTACTTGGGGACAAGTAAAGTTCAAGTGGGGGGATATTTGATGAACTCAAATAAGTACATTTTATTACTATCATTTATCCTATTAATTTGACTTGTTTTACTATATTATGTATGAGGATTGATACTTAATCGTTTACTTTTGTAATTCTCAGGTAAAAACAAGCATTTGGTGAAACTTAGCGATTTTGGACTAATTATGGAGCAAAACGTGCATAAAGTTGAAGGTCTACTGACATGGACAAGATCAAGTCAATTCTGCTCCAGATGCGCCGCATCTCACTCTCGACATGCGCCGCATCTCTATCAAGATATCACCAGATACGATCCAAGATACAAGAGGACATGCGCCGCATCTAATCATGGAGTTACGCCGCATCTTCTGGCGGTGTACGAATATTCCTGAATATTATAATCTTGGACCCCACGCGAAGTTAAGTACATGCGCCGCATCTACTTAGTAGATGCGCCGCATCCTCCCTCAGACAGAAACTATAAATACCCCGTAGACCAGACGAATTACAAGTGCCGGAAAACCTAAAACCGAAGTTCGAACAGGAGAAACAAAGGACGAATTCAGTCAAGGAGGCAGCACAAGACACACCCAAATCAAAGATACAAGAGCTGTAAGAAGGTGCTGCATGTATTTAATTCATTAAGTAGTTTTGTTTTATTGTGTTAGCAAACTTTAATTCATCAGGATTGGTGGCTTGTGTAATGTGACAACGAAAGATTGCACTCCCTTTAATACTTGCTTTCCCATCAATTAAAGTTTATATGTTGATGTCTTTGGTTACTACTTATTAGTGCATTGATAACCTCTGTGTTTATTAGTGGCTTGCGGGCATTTGACTGCGGGACATAATGTGGCTCCCACGGTTATTACTAAATTGATCACTTAGGAATAACTTTTAGACATAAGTAATCATTAAGGGTTTACTCGCCGATAAGATTAGGACCAACGAGAAAGGGTTAACTACATACACTTCATATAAAGCTATCAATAAAACAAGTGACAATCTACTTAATTATAAGGACAACCCTCTTATTGTCTCAAGTATTTATCTGTGTACGTGTGTGCTACTTGCTGATTCGTGCCTATTGGTTTTTTATTATTTAATTGCAAACAAACCGTGCCAGTCTCTCAGGCTGAAACCCCCTTGCGTTAGGATATTAAAATACTGATTAGAATAACGAGATAATACGTTCCACTCTTAGTGATCGACACTCTACTTACCATTATCTTCATACTGACCGGGTACACTGCTCGTTAAGTGTGTGTGTTATTGATAAGTCGGCTAAATATAAATTTAAAACTTGAGTAGGCATTAAAACTGCTAAACCGCAACGACACATCACGCGCATCACATATATATTATTTTTATGTTGCACACCACTAACCTTGATGTAGGTTAAGAGTCTGGTTTGTTCCATGGATCCGCTAACAACCTAGGGGACGCAACAACCATAGGAGATTGGAGTAGTATATTTAACTTCACTAGGGATGATGCAAGCACGCCAATTCGGGGAGAAATGAAGTTAACTCCAAGGACACACCCTTTTTGCTTCGACAAAAGGGGGAGAAAGGTGTAAATGGAGAAGGTAATATTAAAGGTAGTATGGACACAAGTAACTTTTTAAAATTTTCTTTCTATCACGTTTACATATTTTTTCATCATCAAAAAGGGGGAGATTGTTAGTGCAAACAGTCTCGTTGGGGAGATTGTTAGTGCAAGTATTCTCGTTTGTTTTGATTGTTGAAAAACATGTAACTTGATACATAACGTAAAATGCACAAGTTACTTGTAATCATATCTTGTCTCAACATACATTCAACACCTCTCGAGTCCTCGTATGATACAACACAGGTTCGTACATGTTTGTTATGTGACATTATGATCAAACCCTTAACAAACCATTTAGAATGTTTAAAATACGACTAGGTCATTAAGTATTTTAAAAAAGATAACTATTCTACTTAGAACCTCATTTTTCATGTTTCCTAAATAGGATAAGTACACTTTAGGTGTCAAAATAATATGATACATATTGGCAAACATGATACATATTGGCAAACATATATTAGTTAAACTAGTATATAAATAGGGCATACATATATACATTTACATTATTTACAATTTAAGAATTAAAATGGAAATATGTTCATGACATCATTGCATACATCATTAGAAAATCTTAGGAAGATATGGAAAGATATATTTTGGAAAGATTCTTAAGTAACAAAGTTGACTTTGGTAGATATGGTTAGATATGGAAAGATCTTGGATAGATTTCATGAAGATTTGATTTAGGTGATATTTTGGAAAGATCTTTAAGTTACATAGTTGACTTTGCAAGATCTTGACATGACTTAACATGATATGGAATGATATGGAAAGATTTGTTAAAATCTTAGCTGTCATGTACCCACGGATCCAAACCAATACAAAGACGGATCCAATTTTTGGGATCCGCCAAATCCATGGCATGTACAAATTATTTTCCTATAAATAGTAGCCCATTGTTTATCCATAGTTTTATCTAACTAGAACACACATTCCCTTCATCATTTCACACACTTAGATCAGTAGCAAACCATGTAGATTTATAAATTAATCACCCTTTACATAATGATTATAATGTTACTAACTTTCATTATGTTGTAAGCATACACTGTTAATGATCCTGTTAAGCAAACTCAAGATAATGAGTCATTATCCATAGCATACTTCCTGATCCACCATGAAGGTTAGAAGATCTTGAAGTCATTATCCATCATAGCATTCCAACATATGAAGATTCAAGAGCACTTGACATCCTCAATGATTGAAGACTTCTTATTCAAGAAGTTCATGTAGATTCCATATGCATATATGAAGATCCATCACAACAAGTTTAGGGAGCTTGTGATGTAACACCCCAACCCGATAAGGGTAGAAGTATTACGTTATGGTAATATATCAAAGCAATCATAAGCATAAGACTTAAATAATACAAATGAATTTCAAGGTTACAAGGGAAAATATGAAATTATAAGGTTACAAATGAGGATAATAACAAAATACTAAGTTTGAAATACAAATCTCTTCTAGTCATGTCTAAGTCCAGAATAGCTAGTAAGGTCCTCTAAGTCCAAAGTAGTCTCCACTCATAACCCAGCTTCCAACTAAAACCTGCCGCAGGAAAAGAAATGTGGCTGAGCTTAAAAATCCCAGTGAACAGATATATATAACATAGCATAATGGTAATTAAGCATAAGCAACGAAGGAATAAGAATAAAAAACGAAAGTATACTCATGAAAGTCATACGAATTTTTAAAGAGAACTAAGGATCAAGAGTGCATGAGAACTGAACAAGAAATGAATCAAGAAATGAAATGAAAACAAAGGAGGGTTCATAAAAGGATGTGCCATAAGAACTCTGTCACAACCCGAAATTTTAGGTCATTTTTCCGAACCTCGATGATTTACTATTCACCAATCACTATTCATCATTTACTATTCACCGATCACTATTCATCATTTCACTATTCATCATTTTCGGAGTCAGTTTGAGAATTTGAGAAGCGTTCGGAAATTTTACTATTCACGTGACACTATTCATTCCCGGAGAAAACTTACTATTCATGTTCATTCATTCATTTCATCGTAAACGTAGTTTACGGGTATTCATATTCGCGTAACCGGATGGGTTTAGCTGCGAATTCATGCGTCATTAGTAGGGACACTGCATACGGACTAGGAATAGTCTACATATCATCATAATGACATTTTCATACTATTCCACTCGTAGGGTTATTAAATTAACACTTTTATTACATTTGACGTTTTACGTATAATTAAATTTAATTAAAACGTTAACGCGCGATCAATAAATGTGACTAACACGTCCGACAATCCCCACGAAGGTCCCGACATGCTTTTACACCTCTTATAACATCATAAAGATTATAAAATTCATTTACTTGGTATTTTGGAAGTTTACGTTTTCCAGTTCAGCGTTTTACGCGAATTACGCGTTTTAAACCCGCGTTTCCAGTTTTAACTGCGTTTAAGCAACCCGATGAAACTTACCATTCATTTCACATTTTCTTATGGAGTATTTTGACAAGTTTAGTCATTATTTCAAGTTTCATATTTTTACGATACCCGGAATTACGTTTCGCGACTTAACTATTTACGTTTAGTGATTAACGGAACCAAAACTGACTCCGTGAGCTAGATATTACCAAGCTTCCTACACACATTTCACACCATGTGCAGCCCCCATCCCATGTTACTTCAACTTGATCCTTTAATTACAATTATGCCATTCAAGGTTAGATATTTTGCAAGAAAACCAACTAAAACAATCACTAGTTCATTTTTCAAGATCAAAAACTCATTTCTCTCTTTTCTCCTTGGAGACTCACGACCAAGAAACACCATGGATCAAGATCCATTATTTTTCCAAGATCAAAGTATCAAAGTTGCTCATTTCATCATTCTTATTAAGGGTTTTGTAATACAAACTCAAGAATCACAAGATTTCTCATCATCTAATCACCTAATCTTTCAAAGTAAGTTGTCAAACTCTTTTTCATAATTTCTTCAAGTTGTCTTCATGATTATATGACTTCCATACTAGATCTACATGCATATGCAAGCTATACCACTCCATTTACATTTATTTAACTTTTGAGCCATAGAGATGGGTTATAGGTAAATCCTTGGTAGATTAACTTAATGGATGATGTTTAGGAACCCATGACACCCTAAGAAGGTGTATGGTAGGCTATGGGATGATTGGTTGTTGTTTGTGAGGTTTTTGGACAAGTTACTAACTAGGAAAGTGGTTTTTGAAGTGTTAAAATACCTACTGTCTCCATTTTAAAAACGTGGCCAACTCAGTAAGTGTTGGTTAATTTTTGGCCAAATATTTAGAAAATACATTCCGAGACGAAGCCGTAGCCGAAAACGGGGATAAAAGCGAGCTTATAACGAAGGAGATATGATTTTTCAAAGTTTAACGACGAAAACTAATTTTTCTGAAAATAGCGTGCTGTTGGACGATTTTCGACGGGCAAACTGAGGCGTTTAACGCGACCTAGATGAACCGAGCTACTGAAAATGTGTTAGTATATGTTAATACGAAGCCACGGATATAAAGAACGTCGAAAACAAGCTAATAACGAACAAGATACACGCGTTTAAACTTCGATAAATACTATTAGTTTTTGACAGCTTTTAATGGAAATATAATTACGTACTAGAAACTATATTTTTCAAGTAATAACCATGGAGAGCCGTATCTCTTACCCGTTAGAACACGTACGATCAAAGGGTTATTAACTCGACTATTATAAGACATACCAAGGTTTTCAAAACGCCGAGACTAACACAAACGTTTTATACACATTATTACACGACTAGTTTTGACGTAACAAGTGGAACACATTTTTACCAAGTTTTGGAAGATATTACATATCAACGATAACTATTATTTTCATAGTACGAGTGGTATAGGTTACATATGCATGAGCATTCACTACATCATCTAAGTAGAACATATTCATTCATGATAGGTTGCGGCTAGTGTTCGCGCCTTGTTGTTCCGTTCATCTCATATTCATCGCATTGTTGTATCATCATACCAGGTGAGTTCATAGCCCCACTTTTACTCTTTAATACTTGTTTTAAACTCTTTGGGGGAGATACATGCTTAAACTGTTTGCTATTACTCAAGACGATTTTACTCATATGCTATGCTACGCTTTTATACACTTACTCATGATGTGTAGTTTTATTACGATATGTGACTTAATGTGGAAAACTATTCTATACGCTATATTCTTTCACCACTGTTTAACTCCTGGATGGAGCCGACGGAGAGGTATTGATAGTACTATCGGGTTGACACCCCCACCCTTGGCCCGCGATTCATGGCCTTGGGTGAATATAATCCAGCTATGAAGCATTCTTGCTTATTCTTGTCGTGAGGTTCAGTAGGCTATTAAACTTTACATTAAGCGTGCATATATCGTATACACATTTGACTTAATCATACTATATGTTAGCAGTGGGTTGTAAACACACAGGTTGCGAGTCTTGTATGGCCGGGGCTTGGAACTGAGTGGATTTACAATGCCTTTGCTGTGGAAACATTCTTTGAAGGCTTTTTCAACTATTTTAATACAAACTCTATGAACTCACCAACCTCGTGTTGACACTTTAGCATGTATTCTCAGGTATTAAGCAAAGGCACGCTACTGGAGGTTTTGGCAGGGCACGGCATGGTCATAGAAGACTCTGATATTCATAAGGGACCGTTTTAAATGATATTTTCAAGGGCCTAATTCCGCACTACTTTTTACAATGTAAATCAACATTTTTGTTAAACTATTTTATTCTAAATGAATGAGATGAAAACCGTTCTTTGCACTTGTGTTATGATACCAATTGAGTTGCACCCCAGCTACATGTATGCTTCCGCTGGATCCGATTTTGGGGTGTTACAAACTCCATACATAATCTAACAAATCATACAAACACATATCAAGTATACGAAGAGGGGAGACCTCTAAGTAAATAAAATAAAAGTGTGAGAAGGAGTGCAAGGCACACACCACCTGGTCACCATAACTACATATACATAAAACCTAGGATGCATCCATACGCTCCCTAACATAAGTATGTATGTTAGCTCAAGACTAAGCACACATGAGGTTGGCCAATAGTAAACGCGTTATAATACATATACATAAGGGGGGGAACGCCGTAGATCTATCACACCTCTACGGGGGTGTCATGCCTAAGGTGCCATCAAAGACATGGTCCTAGTACCTCTAGAATTATAAGGTTACAAATGAGGATAATAACAAAATACTAAGTCTGAAATACAAATCTCTTCTAGTCATGTCTAAGTCCAGAATAGCTAGTAAGGTCCTCTAAGTCCAAAGTACTCTCCACTCATAACCCAGCTTCCAACTAAAACCTGCTGCAGGAAAAAAAATGCGGCTGAGCTTAAAAATCCCAATGAACAGAGATATATAACATAGCATAATGGTAATTAAGCATAAGCAACGAAGGAATAAGAATACAAAACGAAAGTATACTCATGAAAGTCATACGAATTTTTAAAGAGAACTAAGGATCAAGAGTGCATGAGAACTGAACAAGAAATGAATCAAGAAATGAAATGAAAACAAAGGAGGGTTCATAAAAGGATGTGCCATAAGAACTCCATACATAATCTAACAAATCATACAAACACATATCAAGTATACGAAGAGGGGAGACCTCTAAGTAAATAAAATAAAAGTGTGAGAAGGAGTGCAAGGCACACACCACCTGGTCACCATAACTACATATACATAAAACCTAGGATGCATCCATACGCTCCCTAACATAAGTATGTATGTTAGCTCAAGACTAAGCACACATGAGGTTGGCCAATAGTAAACGCGTTATAATACATATACATAAGGGGGGGAACGCCGTAGATCTATCACACCTCTACGGGGGTGTCATGCCTAAGGTGCCATCAAAGACATGGTCCTAGTACCTCTAGAATTATAAGGTTACAAATGAGGATAATAACAAAATACTAAGTCTGAAATACAAATCTCTTCTAGTCATGTCTAAGTCCAGAATAGCTAGTAAGGTCCTCTAAGTCCAAAGTACTCTCCACTCATAACCCAGCTTCCAACTAAAACCTGCTGCAGGAAAAAAAATGCGGCTGAGCTTAAAAATCCCAATGAACAGAGATATATAACATAGCATAATGGTAATTAAGCATAAGCAACGAAGGAATAAGAATACAAAACGAAAGTATACTCATGAAAGTCATACGAATTTTTAAAGAGAACTAAGGATCAAGAGTGCATGAGAACTGAACAAGAAATGAATCAAGAAATGAAATGAAAACAAAGGAGGGTTCATAAAAGGATGTGCCATAAGAACTCCATACATAATCTAACAAATCATACAAACACATATCAAGTATACGAAGAGGGGAGACCTCTAAGTAAATAAAATAAAAGTGTGAGAAGGAGTGCAAGGCACACACCACCTGGTCACCATAACTACATATACATAAAACCTAGGATGCATCCATACGCTCCCTAACATAAGTATGTATGTTAGCTCAAGACTAAGCACACATGAGGTTGGCCAATAGTAAACGCGTTATAATACATATACATAAGGGGGGAACGCCGTAGATCTATCACACCTCTACGGGGGTGTCATGCCTAAGGTGCCATCAAAGACATGGTCCTAGTACCTCTAGAACTAGTTAAGCTCAGGCACGGAATATCATATCATACAAAATCAAAACTAGCATGGCAAGAGAAATGAGAAAGTAACTCAAATAAGCATGGCAAACACATAAGCATAGCATGGCAGAGACATTTAAATAAATGTCAGAAGGGATCATAGGAATGACAATCATACAATGAATGTCATGAATCAACTAAGGGAAACATAGCAGGCATAGGATCGCTAGAAAATATCCCTACTGAGAAGGGAAAGAATATCTGTACCTTAACAAAGCACACAACCAAAAGCAAAGCAATCAAATGGAAGGAAGCGGAGGTCACTCCTTCTTCACCCGATCTACAATAATCATAGGTTTCTTATAAGTTTCATAGTCATAGAGGTTTCATTTTAAATTCTCTTTCCATTTTAGTTAACTTTCCAAAAATAGCAAGTTTCCATATTTAGTAATTCCAATTATTAACATTTTCGTTTATCAACTTAAGGTATTAAAGATGACCGTATTAGTAGCTTAAGGTTCATAATATCATTTACATAAGTTTAGGGTTCATAATGTAGTTTTCATAATTTAGGGTTTATTTTGCAATTATAACAAGTTTAGGGGTTTTAGTGCCATTATGATAAGATTAGGGTATAAAATGTAAATATTATCAAGTTACAGGTTTTTACAAGTTAAGTCCTTTAGTTTTAGAAAAATGACAATTTAAACCTTTAGTTTAGAAGAATAAACTCATAACACCTTCTAAATCCTTTTTAACCCTTTTTATAATTCTAACAGTTTTTAAGTACGAATTTGTTACGTTTTCTCTAATTTGTGAATCATATAAGAACTCAGAAATAAAATCCCCAAAATTTCCTAGAGATACTTCAATAGCTTAAGTATTTTACCTAATTTTTCCCGAATTTATTAAGTAGTACGACTATAGATCAAAATTCACTTAATCCAACTCGTTCAGATTACTGATCAGTTTTAACATACGAAAAGTTTGTAATTTGTTACCCCTTCAGAAAAATTCAGAAATATATATAAAAATTGCAGTAATTAATAGACATATTAAATATTACTCATTTCAAAGGGCTTCTTTTAATTCGACACGGTTTGCAAATAAAATTCGAAAACACTGACTATTTTTCTAGACATATGAATTCAGTTTGATACTTTAAATCCTAAAAATCAAAAAGTTGCCTTCCTCACCTCTAAAAATTACGAGGTTAATTTTCCTAGAAAGCTGTTTCCTTGAACTTAATTTTAGACTCCAGAAACCCTTAAAAATACGTTCACATCATTTTTATCCAATCGATTAAAGTTGAACAATTTTCCTGGGCAGCATCTATAGTTCATGATTTTATGTGTAACTCATTTTAGGGCTTATATATCAACACAAGGTCTTCACATATGATTCAAAAACACATTATATTATTCTTACATAATATTAACATATTCATAATAATTAAATTCATCACAACTTCCATATGGATCGATTCATAATAGGATTCTTAGAGTTGTTATTTTATGTGAGCCAAACATCATTTTATGTAGTTCTTTAAGATTTCATGTGTGATCCGTATATTGACAAGAACATCAAGATGAGTCGAATCTAACGAGATTTAAGGAGAAGAGATGATACAAAATACCCTCGTAGCATGATCAAGGCACACGAACACCACATGAATCACCAACTCCTCTTTTCCTTCTTCTTTGGTTCGCACGGCAGAAAACAAAAAGGACAAGAACACAAGGTCGATTAGGGCTTGTTATCAATTCGTATGGATTACTTTTGACAAGAACAAGATTACCTTGATATGGATTGAAAAGAACACAAACAAGATCCTCCCTTGGCTACTGCTGATCGAATGAGAGAGTACACAAGAGATGGCAGCCGTAACTTTTGATGAGAGAGTTTAGGTTTTTATCGGTTTTTGTTTTTGAGCCGTATGAATGAGAGGTGTTGGGAATAAAATGCTCAAGTCAAAAGAGCCTTCCGGATGAAGTATTAGCTCTGCTAGTTCATTTTGAAGAAGTTGAAGCTAAACTAACAGTACCTTCTGGGTGAGAAGGTACTACTAGTTAAAGAACGTCCTACCAGTTTGAACGTCAAGTTGTTAGATATTTATTTGTAGATATTTTAGTTGTATTATTAGTCTTTGTACAATGTAACACGTTAAGTAAAAGTAGTTAAGTCTTCTATGTCGTGCAGTAGATAATACTAAGTGTTTTACATTGGAAGTTGTAATAGTAGGTTAGAAAGTCTTGTTATCTTATGTAACTTGACAAAATGTAAAAAGGGTTCCTTATCCTATAAAAGGAACCCTTAGTCACCACCTTAAAAAAATCTCATGAACTAAATACTTAGCAATATCTAAAAACACCACAACCTCTCTAGTAACTTAGTTACAAATTCACAAATCCCTTTAACAAATCAAAGATTCAAGGCTACCTTTGTAATCCTGGTTATAGTTTAGATCACCCGTATTATCTCATCAATAATATTGAATCGTTTTGTGTTACTCACGTTGTGTTCATTGTTCAAAATAATTCACGTTTGCATATCCACCACCTTTGTTCCTTTAAGTGTGTTATAGTAAATTCCGCGTACTAAATCACATTCATTCCTAAATATCCCAAACACATTATTAAGATCAACATCCCAAGTGTTTGTATAATCCTTCACAAGTGGTATCAGAGCTAGGCTGATATTTACGATTTAAAAGAACAATGGACGTTGAACACATTCAAACCAATGTGGCTGCAAAACTTCCATTACTCAAATAGAATGAGTTTGAGATGTGGAGACTGAGGGTAGAGCAATACTTTCAAGTGCAAGACTATGCACTTTGGGAGATTATTGAAGAAGGAAACTCATTTAAACATACAATCACCACCTCCACAGTAAACGATGCAATAGTAACAAATGTGCAAGTGAACCCAACAACCGCAAAAGAAAGAATCCAAAAGAGAAATGATCTTAAGGCCAGGAGTATGCTTCTCATGACTATTCCAAATGACCAGCTTTTGATCTTCAACAAGTACAAATGTGCTAAAACCCTTTTTCAAGCTATTGTGGCTAGATTTGGTGGAAATGATGCCACCAAGAAAACTCAGAAAACTCTCCTCAAACAACAGTTTGAAAACTTTTCAGCCACAACAAATGAGTCTTTGGACAGCATGTTCAATAGATTACAAAAGCTTTCAAGTCAATTAGCCATTTATGAAGTGCTGATATCTCAAGAAGACTTAAACTCCAAATTCCTTAGGAGTTTACCCTCTGAATGGGCCATGCATGTCATTGTCTGGAAAAACAAACCAGATATTGATCAAATGAGTCTTAATGATCTTTACAGCAACTTCAAGATAGTAGAGCATGAAGTGAAGAAGTCTACTAGTTCAAGCTCAGGGAATATGGCCTTTGTATCATCTCCCAGCACCTCAAGGATAGTAGATGAAGAAAAAGATAGTAGAGAAGAAGGTACTGCCAACACAAATTTTGGTACTGCCAATACTTCTAGCAGTACCAAAACAATTCTAGATGAAACAATTGGTTGTGCTTTCCTAACATCACAACACAATGGTTCCATATTGACTTTTGAAGATATTCAAGAGATCAATGATGATGATCTTGAGGAAATGGACATAAAGTGGCAACTTTCACTTCTTAGCGTAAGGGCTAAGAAATTACTGATGAGGACTGGAAAGAAGATTACCATAAATGGTAATGAGCCTGCTGGGTATGACAAGTCTAAAGTGGAGTGCTACAACTGCCACATGAAGGGTCACTACTCAAGAGAGTGTAGAAGACCAAAGAAGCAGGATGATAAGGGAAGAGGATATGAGAACAAGAACAAGGGAAGCTTTGAGAACAAGAGCAAAGCTGTAGAAATCACTGAGCCTAAAGCTATGGTAGCTATTGATGGGCTGGGTTTTGATTGGAGCTTTATGGGTGAAGAGGAGTCAACTTCAAATGAAATGGCTTTAATGGCTTTCTCCAATCCTGAGGTAACAATTACTAAATGTTCTAATAATTGTGAAGTTTTTGAAGAATTAGAAACTTTAATAAAACTTTATGATGAACTGAAAGTAGAACAAAGAAAAACTCATCAAGACCTAGTTAATCATAAGTGTGGTATGGCCAAACTTGAGAAGCAGATAATCCACTTTAGGGAAAATGAACTCACTTTTTCTGACACAAAAGGCATTCTTAATAGGGAAATATTTTTGAAAGATGCTGAAATAAACCTGTTAAGAACTGAGTTTGCTAAAGTGAAACTGGCAAAGGATAATATTCAACTAACTATTACCACATTAGAAACTGCTTCTGACTGTAATAGAAGGATAGTTGAAAATCAAATGAACAAGAGAATCAAATCTGGGATTGGATACAAGACTTGTCCACCTCCTTACAGAGGAATCCCTTGTCCCCCAGGTTTAGATCTTGCAGAATCAGGTTTACATGAATTCACCAATAAAACACTAGATAATGAGAAACCTGTAGAGAAAAGTGAACCTTTTGAGAATGCTAGTAATGCTTCATTCTCTAAGGTGCTCACTGATAAGAGCTCAGATGCTCCAATTATTGAAGATTGGACATCTGATGATGAGGAAAAAGAGACTGTTTCAAACAAAGGAAACAAAGTAGGACCACCCAGTCCTAAAAGTGTAGAGATTAAGACTGAGGCTAAAACTGTTCTAAAAACAGTTGAATGTTGTGCTAAGTGTAATAGCAAACCTAGAGGTAGCCAGAGAAATTGGAACAATCTTAAGTCACACCAACTTGGTGATGATTTTGTTATGTACAATAAGGCCTGCTATTACTGTGGTAGTTTTAATCATACTCATGCTTATTGTAACAATTGGGTTTCTGGGAGTACATCAAGGTCTAAAACAAATAGAACAAACCCCAGAAAAAGTTTTGTGAAGTCTAACACACCAAAAGTTAATCATACTGTTAGACCAAATAAGCCTGTTAACTTAAAACCAACTTTTAAGGGTGCAAGAAATACTTTCAAACATGCACCAGGAGTTGTGAAAAGTCCCATTGAAAAGAAATATGTGGTCAAAACACAAGATTGGAGACCAAAACCAAAAGGTCCTGCTAGACCAAATGGTACTGCCAAAATTAGTACTGCCAGACCAAGGACCACAAAATGGGTTAAAAGGGAAAATGCTGTTAAGTCCTCAGAATGTTGGATATGGAGACCACTCCAATCAAAAGTTGCATCAACTATCCTAAAGAGGTTTGATTACATTGATGCAAGAGGCAAACCCAAGTCAGTCATGGCTTGGGTACCCCAAGGAAACTAATATGTTTATATATGTGCAGGAACATTCAAATGATATTGCTGATCAAGGATATGTAGATAGTGGATGTTCAAGGCACATGACAGGCAACATGTCTTACCTCACAAACTTCAAATCATTTGATGGAGGATATGTTACCTTTGGGGGAGGAATCAAAGGAAAGATTACTGGTAAAGGTACAATCAAAACCAGTAAATTAGATTTTGAAAATGTGTACTTTGTGAAAGAGCTTCAGTTTAATCTCCTCAGTGTCTCACAAATGTGTGACAAAAAGAACAATGTTCTCTTTACTGACAATGAATGCATGGTTCTTTCTCCTGATTTTAAAATTCCTGATGAAAGTCAGATTCTTCTTAAAATCCCAAGAAAGAACAATATGTACAGTGTTGATTTAAAGAACATTGTTCCTAAGGAGAGTTTAACTTGTCTAGTAGCAAAAGCCTCATCGGATGAATCTATGAATTGGCATAGAAGGCTTGGTCATATAAACATTAAAACAATCAATACAATTGCAAAATATGATTTGGTTAGAGGTTTACCCAAAAAGATTTTTCAAAATGACCAAACCTGTGTTGATTGTCTAAAAGGCAAACAACATAGAGCTTCTTGTAAGCCCAAGACCCATAACTCAATTTCTCAAGCTTTGTACATGCTTCATATGGACCTTTTTGGTCCTACTTCTGTGAGTAGCTTGAATGGTAAAAAATATTGTCTTGTAGTTACTGATGATTACAGCAGATTTTCTTAGGTTTTCTTTTTAAGAACTAAGGATGAAACTAGTGAGATCCTTAAGTCCTATATAACTGAGATAGAAAACCAAGCTGATAAGAAAGTGAAAGTAATTAGATGTGACAATGGGACAGAATTTAAGAATAGGATTATGGATGAATTTTGCAAAGAAAAGGGAATAAAAAGAGAATTTAGTGTAGCTAGAACCCCACAGCAAAATAGAGTAGCAGAAAGGAAAAATAGAACATTAATAGAGGCTGCTAGAACAATGTTGGTAGACTCTAAGTTACCTATTTCATTTTGGGCTGAAGCTGTAGGTACTGCTTGTTATGTGCAGAACAGGGTTCTTGTGATTAAACCCCATAAAAAGACTCCTTATGAACTTTTCTTTGGTAGAACACCATCTTTAAGTTTTATGAGACCTTTTGGATGTCATGTCACTATTCTCAATACCAAAGATCATCTAGGAAAGTTTGAAGGAAAAGCTGATGAAGGCTACATGATAGGGTATTCTTTGCAAAGTAAGGCCTATAGGGTGTATAATAGTTGCACTAGGCTAGTGGAAGAAAATCTGCAGATAGAGTTTCAAGAGAAACTACCAAATGTTAAAGGCATTGGGCCATATTGGATGTTTGACATTGATAGGCTTTCAGAATCTATGAATTATGTGCCTGTTGCAGGTACAAATACTAATGATAATGCAGGTTTTGAAGACAATGTTGAAACAGCTGAAGATCAAGATTACATCTTGATGCCAATTTGGAAAGGATTGGATTTATCTTCAAGTCATGAAGAACCTTCAAATACAACAAATGAAGGTGTTGAAGATGATCATGGAACTCAGGGTCAAGAGAATCAAGAAAGTAGTGCAAATGAAAATGGTACTGCCAGTTCACCAGATGGTACTGCCAGTTCACAAGTTGGTACTGCTGAACCATTAAATGTTCAATCAGATGATTCCTTACCAGAAGATGTGGGGATTGGCAATCTTCCACTTACCTATGAAGTTCCTACAACACACAACACAAGAATTCTCAAAGATCACTCCATTGATAATGTGATTGGTAGCATTGATTCTGGTGTTAGAACAAGAACTCAAGTCTTGTCTTCAGACCAAGAAGGGTTTATCTCATCTGTCTATGAAGAAAAGGATCATCAAGTTGCCAACATATGCCTGTTTTCATGTTTTCTCTCACAGGCTGAACCCAAAAACATTAACAAAGCCTTAGATGATACAAGTTGGGTTGAAGCAATGCAAGAAGAGCTTCTTCAATTCAAGCTTCAGAAGGTTTGGAAACTGGTTGATTTGCCCAAAGGTCACAGGGCAATTGGAACCAAATGGGTGTTCAGGAATAAGAAAGATGAAAGGGGGATTGTGATAAGAAATAAGGCAAGATTGGTGGCCCAAGGGTATACTCAAGAAGAAGGGGTGGTTGCAAGTACTCCAATGGATTCAAAAAAGGGGTTACTCAAGGATGCTGAGGGTGAAGATGTGGATTTGCACAATTACAGATCAATGATTGGGTCCTTGATGTACCTTACATCATCAAGACCAGATATCATGTTCCCAGTGTGTGTATGTGCAATGTTTCAAGTAAATCCCAAAGTTTCTCGTCTCACAGCAGTCAAAAGGATCTTTAGATATCTCAAGGGTCAACCTAGGTTGGGTCTATGGTATCCAAGGGAATCATCTTTTGACTTGGTGGCTTATTCTGATAGTGACTATGCTGGTGCAACCCTAGACAGAAAATCCACAACTAGTGGATGTCAATTTCTTGGCTGCAGACTCATATCATGGCAATGCAAGAAACAAACAATGGTGGCCAACTCTACAACTGAAGCAGAATATGTTGCTGGTGCAAGTTGTTGTGGGCAAGTGCTTTGGATCCAAAATCAATTGCTTGACTATGGGTACAATTTTCTTAACACCATTATTTACATTGACAATAGCAGTACTATTTGTATCATTAAAAATCCAGTTCAACATTCAAAAACAAAACACATTGAAATCAGACACCATTTCATAAGAGACTGCAATGAGAAAAGGTTAATACAAGTTGTCAAAATTGATTCTGAAAATAATTTTGCAGACCTTCTCACCAAAGCTTTTGATTTAGGTAGATTTAAATACCTGGTAGCAGGTATTGGAATGATTAATCTTTGAAAAACATGTGTTTTTGTACATAAAATAAATGGTACTGGCTCTTAAACATGGTACGGCTAGTTAGTCAAAAAGGTACTGTCAGTTCATAATTAGTCCTGCTAGTATAATGTTTGCTCTGTTTTGGTCATCTTGATAGTTAAATGTTCAAAATGCTATAAAAACAAGTGCTTTGCACTCTGTTCTGTTGGTCTGCAACTAACAAATTTCAAGTTGATAACAAAATAAGAGATCTTCCAAACAAAGGGGGAAATAAAAGTTATTTATATCTCAGGGGAGGTAACAATCTCAGGGGAGGACATAATAGCCCAGAAAAGGAAGATAAGCAAATAAAAGAAAGGAGAAGACAAGAGCTTACAAGATGATGTAGAGGTTGAAAATGATAAGACTAGATCATATATTCAGAAGGGATGAAGCATTCCTAAAGGAGAAAGTTCTATCTAGATCAAACGAAGGAAAGTTTCAATTTTAGCTCATTATGTTTGTTCATCACTTGCAAAGGCATGCTGATAGATGATTTCACTTATTGAAACAAGCATCCAAGATACACAGCATCATTGCCTCTTATAATTCCACCATCCAAGGAAATTGCACCATCTTTAGGTCAATGTGGAAATGGTATTCAGTTCACCAAGTTTTACAAACTTAAGAGCTGGCTAGTCCAACAGCAAACGGCTAATGGTAAAGACACATCAAATCCGTTGATGGTTGATAGTTTACCAAAAACTATATGGTATTTAACTAACCATACTTTACAGTAAATAGTTGACTAGTCCAAAGCAAACGGCTTTTTGGTAAAGACAAGTCAAATCCGTTGATAGCTGATAGTTTGCTAAAAACTATAAGGGATTTTTTCTAAAATTTCAAAGATACTGCCAAGTAAAATTTTCTTTCAAAATCAAAGGTACTGGTAGTTCAAATTTTGGTACTGGTAGAGTAAAATGGTACTTCTAGATAATCGTTGAGTCGGTCAGTTAAAATTATAGCCGTTAGTTATGGTAGTTAAAATTAGCCGTTGGGGTAATTCTGTAAATTTCTGATGTTATATTATATTATATTTCTCATATAAAAGATCTTTTTTAACCGCCTCTTCATTTACTTATTATAAATTTTCTTATTGTCGGTTAAAAGTAAATCTCTCATAATATCTTTCATCAGTCCTTATCACAATTAACACTCACCTTTCATCTTCTACCAGTACCATAATCAAATCCCACCATCCTAATCAAGTTTTTCCTTAACCTTCACCATGGCTGATCTAACTTTTGTTAAACGTCACAATCAGTTAGCATTTTTGGAAAAGTCTGAGGATAATGAATCTTTTCATCAAATAGTGGACTTTCTAAATGATTCTTACATCAGGTTTGCTTTACTTGTAAATCCCACTATTTATGAATCTCAAATTTTACAATTTTGGAAAACGGCTAAAGTTAAAACTCTTGAAAATGGGGACCAAAAGATAAAAGCCAAAGTGGATGACAAAACATTGACTCTTACCGAGTCATCCATTAGAAGACATCTTCGATTGGATGATTCAGATGGTATTAGTCAATTGCCTGATACTGAAATTTTTGAAAATTTGGAAAGAATGGGGTATAATGTAGATTCTAATAAACTCACTTTTCTTAAAAAGCATTTTACCCCACAATGGAGATTTTTGATCCATACCATCCTTCATTGTTTAAGCCAAAAGAAAACCTCATGGGAGCAGTTTAGTGGTAACATGGCTACAGCTCTCATTTGCTTGGCAACAAACAGAAAATTCAACTTTTCAAAACATATTTTTGAAGGATTGGTTAAAAATGTGGATAGCCAAACAAAGTTTTTGATGTATCCCAGATTTATTCAATGCATCATCACAAAATCAAAACTTTTGTTACTTCCCCCACACTCTCCTTATGAAACTCCAAAACTTTCACACAAGGTGTTTTCATATATGAAAATTGGTTTTAATGGGGAAGAAATACCACTTTTTGAGGAAATGTTACCACAAAATGCTGAAGAACCATCCCCATCATCTGAATCACCATCACCAAGGTCTTCACCTGGATACATATCACCATCTCATCATCCATCACCAATCCCATCACCAGTACCATCTGTAACAACACCATCACCATCACCATCATATCATGCATCACCATCCCAATCACCTCAACATCACAGTCTGGATTTTCAAACTTTGAAGGAACTAAAGGAGAAAGTGCAGCTCTTGGAAAATGCTCTTCAAAGTCAGAACACAAAATTTTCTAAGATCAACACCAAGCTAGTTAAGAGGGTTAAGAAATTGGAGAATGATGTAAAGATGCTAAAAGGTCAAAGATCTTCACAATTGGTTTTATCTAGTTCTTCAAGTTCAGACGCAGAATGCATGGGTCTCTCTTCCAAAAAGGGGAGGATGGGTAGTTCTGAAGGTGAAGAGGAGGCTCAATTTCAATTTCATGAAGGAACACAAGTATATGATGAAGAGCCTGCTGGTACAGGGCAAAAGCCTGCTAGTGCAAAAGAGCCTGCTCAAATTGAGAGGCTGTTGGCTATGGATTATAGAGGTACTGCTGAAAATGTTTACAAAAGAAAGAGGGAATCACAACCTCAGGGGGGGGGGGGTTGTTTGTTCAAGGAAGGTTATTTGTTGCTGATGAACAATCTGCTGCTCCAAGTCAAGAACCAACACCAAAAGATAAGGGCAAGAAAATTATGGTTGAAGATGAACCTAGGCCCAAAAGGTTGAAGAAAAGAGAGCAAGTGCAGATGGCTTTAGATGAGGAAGTCTCCAAAAAGCTTCATGAAGAAGAAATGCAAAAAGCTTTAGAAGATTCAAGACTGCTTGCAGAAATGCAAGAGCAAAAGGATGCTGCTCAAATTCTTCTTGAGACTCAAGCTGCTCAGGAAACATTTGATGCTCAGATGCAATGGATCATTGCCAATGATCCAATTGTGAGAGGTCAAGCTAACTTAATTCTGGATGACAAGAATCTTAACACTGAAGAGAAAACAGAAGAGCTTGAAACTTTTATCAACAACAAATATAAAGAAGCAGCTCTGGAAAATATTTTTCAAAAGATTCATGAAAGCCAGAAGAGAGGTTTTAAGGTGGGCTCATCTAAGAAAGATCAAGTGATTTTCATGAAGAAGTTTCTAAGAAGTCAAGCTAATTGGACTGAATCTCAACTGAAGAGGAAAACTCATGAAGAAATCAACTTCCTTTATCTAAATGCCTACAAGAGTCTTTACTTCAAGATCCCATCTGATGCTAAACCTTCAAAGAAAAAGAAAGATGCTCAAAAGAAACAAGAAGCAGAATTGGATCCAGAACAAGTAAGTAAAATGATAATTGCTTTACCAACAATTATACATGCTGATCCAATTAGGTCTAGACACCCTATTATAGATTGGGAGATTCACCATGATAAGTCAGGAAAGGAATGGAAAATAACCAGGGTTGGGGGTCAAACTGCCATCTTCAAAAATTTTGAAAATCTTATAAGGGCATGTGATAGAGCTGATTTAGAAGAGTTGTGGAATCTAGTTCAAATCAGGCTAAACACTAAGCATAAGACTGATGTTAAGGAACAAGAACTTTGGGTAGAGTTCAAATAGATGTATGATCCTGATCCACAGGATGTTCATTGGAAGTTTCCATATCATGATCCTACCACCACATGGGAATTCCTAAGTCTTAGCAGTGTGCATCATCTTTTTACACAAAGTGGGATTGAGCTCTTTATGTTAGCTGAAAAAGAGTATCCACTGAGCTATGAAGTTCTTTCAACCATGATTTCCAAGAGGTTAAGGTGTGATAAAGATGAAGAAAAGTCAGAAGTTGTTCAAAGTTTGTTGATGAGCATTATTGAACAATGTGAAAGTAAAAGGAAGAATAGAGAGTGAAGTTTTTGGAAGAGTTCCCTCAGATCCTCAAGGTATGGATTTTATTCATAAGAAACTTGTTTATTTTAAAGGGAATAACAAGTTTAGGGGAGGATTGTTGGGAATAAAATGCTCAAGTCAAAAGAGCCTCCCAGATGAAGTATTAGGTCTGCTAGTTCATTTTGAAGAAGTTGAAGATAAACTAACAGTACCTTCTAGGTGAGAAGGTACTGCTAGTTGAAGAAGGTCCTGCCAGTTTGAACGTCAAGTTGTTAGATATTTATTTGTAGATATTTTAGTTGTATTATTAGTCTTTGTACAATGTAACACGTTAAGTAAAAGTAGTTCAGTCATCTATGTCGTGCAGTAGATAATACTGAGTGTTTTACATTGGAAGTTGTAATAGTAGGTTAGAAAGTCTTGTTATCTTATGCAACTTAACAACATGTAAAAAGGGTTCCTTATCCTATAAAAGGAACCCTTAGTCACCACCTTAAAAATATCTCTTGAACTAAATACTTAGTAATATCCAAAAACACCACAACCTCTCTAGTAACTTAGTTACAAATTCACAAATCCCTTTAACAAATCAAAGATTCAAGGTTACCTTTGTAATCCTGGTGATAGTTTAGATCACCCGTATTATCTCATCAATAATATTGAGTCGTTTTGTGTTATTCACGTTGTGTTCATTGTTCAAAATAATTCACGTTTGCATATTCACCACCTTTGTTCCTTTAAGTGTCTTATAGTAAATTCCGCGTACTAAATCACATTCATTCCTAAATATCCCAAACACATTATTAAGATCAACATCCCAAGTGTTTGTATAATCCTTCACAAGAGGTGAGGGAGGGTTTTTAGGCTTGAAACCGTGTTTTAGGATGGGATCAAATAAGGTAACACCTAAATTATTGGGATTCAATTTTGATAGTGATATTATCTCTTATAATTACTTTGGGCAGAAAATTAGGAGGTCTTGGTACAAAAAAAAAAAATATTGCCTAGCTTATTTTTAGATGAGGGAATAATTATTTTGTACATTTATTTATTTTGTAACTTTTAATTCATAGAGTAAGGTTTATATTAACTTAGTTTGTTTGGTAACTTAAGTTAAGTTCAAATAATGTTACTTGCATAGTTTTCATAAGTTCTGAAAATTTTAAATTTGAGGGCATTTTAGTCATTTCAGAATATGTTAATTTTGGGGTTTCACAACTCTTCCCCTCTTAAAAAGAAGTTTTCGTCCTCGAAAATTGAAATGCGAAGTTGAAATGAAAAAGCAAAATCGAAAGCAATATCAAAATGAATACGTACCAAGTCAAAAAGAGAAATGTGGATAATCGGATCGTATCGATTCTTCGGTCTCCCAAGTAACCTCGCTCTCAGGATGATTCTTCCAAAGAATCTTTACGAATGGAATGGTTTTAGTTCTCATGACTCTTTCCTGACGCTCCAAAACAGCCTCAGGTTCTTCACTATACGAAAGATTTTCCCGAATCTGATCGAATGGGCAAAACACAACATGAAGCGGATGATAATCATACTCACGAAGAAGTGACACATGGAATACATCGTATACGTGAGATAACTGGGAAGGTAACGCCAAGCGATGAGATACCTCGCCCACCTGATCAAAATCATTGAAAAGCCCTAGGCTTTCATAATTCACAACGAATTCGTTCCAAGGAATATGAAACAACAATGTAGCGGATAACGATTTAAATCTCATACAGAGATACGTGAAACATTCATGCTTGTTAGCAATACGAAGGTAGTACTAAAGAGTAAAACCTCATCAATTCCGTCCAGATTCTTAACGAAAAGGGAACTAGTGCATCATTATAGAAGAACTCATCAATTTCAAACAGATACTGATCGAACTAAGGAACGTACCACCGGTCAATGAAGCACGTGACGAATCATCAAATGTATCAAGAGTTTTATAAGAGATAGATAGTATAATTGTACTGATGATCAATCGAGTACAACTCGAAATATCAACTTATATTGAAACGCATAAATCGGAGTATCGAAACGCATCAGAAAACAAAACAAAATAGGTCGAATAATTATACGGATAAAACACATCAAAGAGCTAACGTAGTCGTACAGACGATAAACTAAGCACATAACGGAGGATCGGAACGTATCGGAGAGCATAACGGAATAGGTCGGATAATCGTATGGAAAACAACAACTCAAAGGATTAACGCATCGTGAACCAGATCTTCTTCATACGCCCAAAACGTCTAACTCTCCACAACGGGGACATCGTACGAAACATACAAATTTCATAGTCCACCATTCAAGGTTTTTCTTCCACAAGGATAACTAATCCACCAATCACAGTAATCAATCCCGGACCTTAAACCAGCGAATCTCCAACTTAATCCAAACCAAAAGATGTTCTACATCTCCGTAGGCAAACTCAATCATGCCAATACACTTGTCAAACTCTCCGTCCCATACATCTTCAATTTCAACATAGTTGCTCTGTCCGTCCATCCATCTGAAGGTGAGTAGTCGCCATAAAATCCTGAGCTGGTCTTGAAGGTATTCTGCATTTCTTCTGAAAGTGTGAAACAAAACTCGATTTTTCTGACACGATCACTGCAGGTGCGCCAAGGAGCTTGAATAATCTTCTGTTGAAATAAATCTCTGCCGATCTTCCAAGTGAGCCACCAAGTTGAACTAATTCCACCACCTTGCTCCTGAGCTTCTCCACATCCGTCATAACCAATCTCCAGTCGTGCGTCTGATAGTTCGCCTCCCAAGGTTTATCTGCATAGATGCATCACTAGCAATCTTTCTGTATAACCTGAGGACATAGCTGGCCTTCTTCTCAAGTAGAAACAAATATCCCTCTTAACTTTCCAAAAGTTCTCCAACTTATTCTTCATCCCTACCAAAATTATATTCTTCGAGAAACTTACATCGAGTTCTTCTGACGTAGAAATTTTCAACACCAAAATACAAGGATGATTCCCGTGTTTCTCCTTCGTCCCTGAATATATACTAAATCGTCATACTATGACAATTGTCCAAGCATTCATGAAATACACGATTCATCAAGCTCACAATAATAGTCGGAGCAGTAGCCAATACGATTGGCATCACAATGCTCATAGAGATTATAACGGATACAAATCAACGATAGGAACATCTTGCTCCTTCACATGAAAATGGACATAATCAGATTACAAATCAATCATAGAGAAAACTTCACCCTGAAGTTGATTAGATAAGTCGTCGATATCGGTGTCAGTCCTAATCACCATACTACTAAGATTCCAAAATTCCATGAACAACCTCATACCACCATCATTCTTCTTCATAACCAAACTGAAACACAACACAGAGACGCACACAGATGGATAAACCACTTCCTTGAAGTAGGTCCTTCAATACTCTTCATTCAACGTATGTCGTTCGTAAGAGATTTCGGAAATAGGCAAAACGTCGCATACACATGAATGGCGTTCTGATTCTAATAACACACTGACCTCAGGCACTCCTCAAGACATTCTATGACTTCCAATAAGTGCAAGGTATATGATGTGACTATTATCACGCTGGCCAGACGTCATAATACCTGCATCATATACACATGCCTTTATTGCAATCACAGTCTACCTCAAGTCGTGACAAAACACATTCTAATAAACGGATCAAAACAATTACATTCGAGAGGAAATCTTGGTAGTCCATCCAGGAATACATCGCGAAATTCAACATCGAAAAACTCTCGAGCGAGTTACATCAATTGGAATATCTTCACAGACGCGAGGGATTAATATATGGAATTTCAAAGAAAATGTGATCGTAATAGTATGCCAGGTCAGAAACCTGGGCACGGAGTTTAAGTTTCATAAGTCGTCAGAGGTGACAAAATCATAACTATTGTTAGCATCTCAATGCTCAGTCAACAATTACATGACCAGAATGAAAATGAATCGAACATTCCCAAAGAAATCAGATTAGCAGAATGAAATTGATCTTCCAACATCCTCAACCGTACAGGATAATCTACACTCGTGATGGATAGTCACAAGATTCTCATAGAGATAGAATTAGGAATAGCAATTCAATAATGCAGAGGGGACTTAATGTGCTTAGTAAAAGCAAGAGACACCACAGGATATGTCATTCTCGTATCAAATAAAACTACGCCGCCCGATCGCATAAGTAAGGAATAACCGAAACGGTACTTGATGTGTCAGCAGCCTGGTCCCTGGTCAGAGCGAACACTCGACCCTCGGTAGATTGCTGTCCATCATTCTCATTCTTACGGTTGTTACCATTCACTTTCGGATCACTCTTTCGTCCGACGTCCACTCACACTACAACTGAAGCCGGCATCTAACGCCTTATAACACGATCACCCAGATGAAACTTCTCACAGTCAACACATGGAGGAGATGGAACCTGGTCCCACAACTTCTTCTACTCAGACGAACCCGAACATAGGGATCAAAACGAACAATGAAGACAAATCAAACGTCAGGATCAAAATACGAAGGAAAAGATCGCGTCAAACGAGAAGCCTAGTGTCTACCCGATATCCTCACAGGTCATTTCTAAGGGAGGGGAACAAATCTTCCTATATCCGTGGTCAATAATTACCAGAGTTCTCATAGGATTAGCAATGGATTATGCAGATTCAAGTAGTATCAGATGATACATTCTATATCCAGCATAACTAATGAATTCCCAGAATGTGTCAAACACATTACGGTTGAATGACCTTCGGGATGTTCAGAAATGCATCAAACTGTTTATCAAACAACTCGGAGATGGAGGTCAAAATCAGGAAGTGAAACCTAAATGGTGTAAGGCATTCATGCAGTTCTCGAGGATTTCCAAACTTACTTGGTTACTAAGCTCAAGTTGCAAAACTTTCTAGCTTCTGAAACAAATGTTCTTACAAGGCATATCTAAAGGCATAGGCACGAATCAGAGTGATGCAGAAGCAATGCTACTTACATAAATGTCCTAGTCTACCCATTCCTCACCGGTTATAACTTATGTTCCTATGGGGAGATCCTAAAGCAATTTTTCAAAGGTTGTCTTATAAGCGCCTACAGTGGAAACTTAGTGGTCCAAACTTCACAGGTCAAGGGTAAATGTATTACAAGTCGCAGCCTGTCTCTCTGATACCATAATTGTAACACCCCAACCCGATAAGGGTAGAAGTATTACGTTATGGTGACATATCAAAGCAATCATAAGCATAAAACTTAAATAATACAAATGAATTTCAAGGTTACAAGGGAAAATCTGAAATTATAAGGTTACAAATGAGGATAATAACAAAATACTAAGTCTGAAATACAAATCTCTTCTAGTCATGTCTAAGTCCAGAATAGCTAGTAAGGTCCTCTAAGTCCAAAGTACTCTCCACTTATAACCCAGCTTCCAACTAAAACCTGCCGCAGGAAAAGAAATGCGTCTGAGCTTAAAAAGCCCAGTGAACAGTATATATATATAACATAGCATAATGGTAATTAAGCATAAGCAACGAAGGAATAAGAATACAAAACGAAAGTATACTCATGAAAGTCATACGAATTTTTAAAGAGAACTAAGGATCAAGAGTGCATGAGAACTGAACAAGAAATGAATCAAGAAATGAGATGAAAACAAAGGAGGGTTCATAAAAGAATGTGCCATAAGAACTCCATACATAATCTAACAAATCATACAAACACATATCAAGTATACGAAGAGGGGAGACCTCTAAGTAAATAAAATAAAAGTGTGAGAAGGAGTGCAAGGCACACACCACCTGGTCACCATAACTACATATACATAAAACCTAGGATGCATCCATACGCTCCCTAACATAAGTATGTATGTTAGCTCAAGACTAAGCACACATAAGGTTGGCCAATAGTAAACGCGTTATAATACATAAACATAAGGGGGGGGGAACGCCGTAGATCTATCACACCTCTACGGGGGTGTCATGCCTAAGGTGCCATCAAAGACATGGTCCTAGTACCTCTAGAACTAGTTAAGCTCAGGCACGGAATATCATATCATACAAAATCAAAACTAGCATGGCAAGAGAAACGAGAAAGTAACTCAAATAAGCATGGCAAACACATAAGCATAGCATGGCAGAGACATTTAAATAAATGTCAGAAGGGATCATAGGAATGAAAATCATACAATGAATGTCATGAATCAACTAAGGGAAACATAGCAGGCATAGGATCGCTAGAAAATATCCCTACTGAGAAGGGAAAGAATATCTGTACCTTAACAAAGCACACAACCAAAAGCAAAGCAATCAAATGGAAGGAAGCGGAGGTCACTCCTTCTTCACCCGATCTACAATAATCATAGGTTTCTTATAAGTTTCATAGTCATAGAGGTTTCATTTTAAATTCTCTTTCCTTTTTAGTTAACTTTCCAAAAATAGCAAGTTTCCATATTTAGTAATTCTAATTATTAACATTTCCGTTTATCAACTTAAGGTATTAAAGATGACCGTATTAGTAGCTTAAGGTTCATAATGTCATTTACATAAGTTTAGGGTTCATAATGTAGTTTTCATAATTTAGGGTTTATTTTGCAATTATAACAAGTTTAGGGGTTTTAGTGCCATTATGATAAGATTAGGGTATAAAATGTAAATATTATCAAGTTACAAGTTTTTACAAGTTAAGTCCTTTAGTTTTATAAAAATGACAATTTAAACCTTTAGTTTAGAAGAATAAACACATAACACCTTTTAAATACTTTTTAACCCTTTTTATAATTCTAACAGTTTTTAAGTACGAGTTTGTTACGTTTTCTCTAATTTTTGAATCATATAAGAACTCAGAAATAAAATCCCCAAAAATTTCCAGAGATACTTCAATATCTTAAGTATTTTACCTAATTTTTCCAGATTTTATTAAGTAGTAAAACTATAGATTAAAATTCACCTAATCCAACTCGTTCAGATTACTGATCAGTTTTAACATACGAAAAGTTTATAATTTGTTACCCCTTTAGAAAAATTCAGAAAAATATATAAACATTCCAGTAATTAATAGACATATGAAATATTACTCAGTTCAAAGGCCTTCTTCTAATTCGACACCGTTTGCAAATTAAAATTCAAAAACACCGACTGTTTTTCCAGACATACGAATTCAGTTTGATACTTTAACTCCTAAAAATAAAAAAGTTGCCTTCCACACCTCTTAAAATTACAAGGTTAATTTTCCCAGAAAGCTCTTTTCTTGAACTTAATTTTAGACTCCAGAAACCCTTAAAAATACGTTCACATCATTTTTATCCAATCGATTAAAGTTGAACAATTTCCCTGGACAGCATCTATAGTTCATGATTTTATGTGTAACTCATTTTAGGGCTTATATATCAACACAAGGTCTTCACATATGATTCAAAAACACATTATATTGATTCTTACATAATCTTAACATATTCATAATAATTAAATTCATCACAACTTCCATATGGATCGATTCATAATAGGATTCTTAGAGTTGTTATTTTATGTGAGCCAAACATCATTTTATGTAGTTCTTTAAGATTTCATGTGTGATCCTTATATTGACAAGAACATCAAGATGATTCGAATCTAACGAGATTTAATGAGAAGAGATGATACACAATACCCTCGTAGCGTGATCAAGACACACGAACACCACACGAATCACCAACTCCTCCTTTCCTTCTTCTTTGGTTCGCACGGCAGAAAACAAAAAGGAAAAGAACACAAGGTCGATTAGGGCTTGTTATCAATTCGTATGGATTACTTTTGACAAGAACAAGATTACCTTGATATGGATTGACAAGAACACAAACAAGATCCTCCCTTGGCTACTGCTGATCGAATGAGAGAGTACACAAGAGATGGCAGCCGTGATTTTTGATGAGAGAGTTTAGGTTTTTTTTGGTTTTTGTTTTTTAGCCGTATGAATAAGAGGTGAGGGAGGGTTTTTAGGCTTGAAACCGTGTTTTAGGATGGGATCAAATAAGGTAACACCTAAATTAGTGGGATTCAGTTTTGATAGTGATATTATCTCTTCTAATTACTTTGGGTCGAAAATTGGGAGGTCTTGGTACACAAAAAAAAAATATCGCCTAGCTTATTTGTAGATGAGGGAATAATTATTTTGTACATTTATTTATTTTGTAACTTTTAATTCATAGAGTAAGGTTTATATTAACTTAGTTTGCTTGGTAACTTAAGTTAAGTTCAAATAATGTTACTTGCATAGTTTTCATAAGTTCTGAAAATTTTAAATCTGAGGGCATTTTAGTCATTTCAGATTATGTTAATTTTTGGGTTTTACATGTGATCTTCATCCATTGAAGGCTTCCTATCAACGAAAGTTCATTTAGATTAGAAATTCATATCCATGACCCATTTATGTCATGGATCATCATTGTAATCTATTCATATTAGATTAGATGGTTTATGTGTTTGTGCCATAAAACACAAGGTTTCTATGTTGGGCCATAAAACATAGTGGGAGTGGTTGTACCCTTGTAAAGAACTCGGTATCTAGCTTAGTACCATAAAAAGGTTAAGCGACGACGGGAGTGGTTGTACCCATGTAAAATAACTTGACATCTTGCTTAGTGTCGGGAATTGTATGGACGACGTTAGGTTGGTTCTACTTCGAACTAGAACCTGGTATTTAGCTTTGTACCAAAAAAAGTGTAAGCGACGTGTGAAAGGTTTTCTCCGCCGAGAAGGGAGCTTGTTGATCTAGTGAAGTAACTCTCGAGTTGGGTACTCGGGGAGTGGAGTAGGGCGGAGAGGAGCTTCGTGACCGAACCACTATAAATCATCGTGTTCGGTTTGCGCTTTCTTTTACTTATATCTTTACTTTTATGTTTGCATTATGTGATTGCTTGTGTTGTGATTAGTTGATAATACTTATGTGACAACTTGGTAGACATAAACTACAACAGATAACTTTCATATTAGAACAAGCCAAATTGGAAATTTGATACAACAAGTTTTAAGTTTTTAAAATGAGAACGTATTCACCCCCCCCCCTCTACGTTTTCACACAACCGTCCACCGCCACTCCCACTCCCACAACCTCTAGCCATTTTCCCAAACTTTAAAACTAACACCCAACCATTAACCAATCCTCACTAAAAATTAACTACTCTATATTAATTTATCTTCTTTCTTCATTTAAAATTCATAAACTTATATCTTTTTTCTAACAACTAGCGGTGACCAGATGGATCTTTTTTCTTCATTGTAAATTGTTTCTCAGTTTGCTAGATGGATCTTTGATGAGTATTACTAAAGTGTACCCCTTAGATGCTGTTTATGATACTTCTGAAGATGTTCCGGAAGATGTAAGTTCAAACATTCATTAATATAGTCCAATATACAAGGAACCCTGGTATCATTTTCATCGCATACTTCATCTTCGAAATGGTTGTGGTGGGTTTAGTAACAGATCAGGTCAAGCAAGGTTATTTTCGTTAAGGATAAATTGGGTAGAATTTGACCAAAAACACTTTTGTCCAATATTTTAAGTTATTATAAGTAGCGTCTTAAATATATACAATAAAGTCATATAATTTTTATAACCAAAAAATACACTTTGGGTATTCCGACCCACCATTTGACCTGTTGCAAACTAATATTCATCAAAGATCCATCTAGTGAACCGCTTGTACTTGATTTCGTTTTGGTGGTTTTAGGATAGTAAATTATGAAGTTGTTGGTTTGGATTTGATACAGAAAATTTCAGATCTTAATTTCAAATCTTATTTTATTTTTTCATACTAAAAATTTTAGATCTATTGGTATAATTATTTAAGAGTTACTCTTAATTAAATATGATGTAAAGATTTCATGAGAAACCTAGATTCTTCTGTTGATTTTGGTCGTCGGATTTTTTTGTTGATTTTGGTCGCTTGATTCTGGGTTTAGGGTCGCCAGAATCTAGGTTTAAACATGAGGAAGATGGCCGGAGGTTAGTGATGGTGATGGCAGGTGGTTGGTGGTGGTGTTGGTAAATGTAAATCATATTAAGACATGAGAGAGATGATGAATAAAGATGAGAAAGGGTGAAATGTGAAGTGACGAAATTGCCCTTTTAAAATTCATACTTAACGAACGTTAGTGGATGTTTGTGGGGAAAGATGGATGGAGGGACTAACGGTGCATAACGTTCCTGAATTAAGGCTAAGTGGTGCAATTTTTTTGGTCAAATGACCACTGGCGCCAGTCAACGCAAACCACAAGGACCAACGGTGTAATATAGGGAATGGATCCAATAAGAAGTAAATTAAAATAAGAAGTGACTATAACTACACATTTGAGATGTAACGACTTGAATTAGATACATCTCTATTCATTTAGATGCACCCCCTTGAGTTTCAAAAGTTATTTTGAAGTGAAAATGATGCAACTTGATTTTTATGATTCGGTCACATGTAGAGGAACAAAATAAAAGAGGCATCATGAAATGCATCTCTTATAGGTATATGCATCTAATTAAAATCTAGAAAACACATTATGATGCATCTAAGATAATAGGGATGCATCTACTTTAGCCCGGTGCATCTCGAATATGCGGTTATATGACTTCTTATCCTCCTTATTTTATGATTACTTCTTATCATATATATATATATATATACTTCTTATATATATATATATATATATATATATATGGGACTGCAGTATTTATTTTATGAGCCTTATTTCCGCACTATATTTGGAATAATGTAAACTTAATGCTTTGGATAATGAAAATTTATTATGAAATGAAAAGGTTATACCCATTTTCTATACATGTGTTGTGTACCAATTAAGTAGCACCCCAGTGACATGTATGCTTCCGCTGTGACCCAATTTTGGGGGTGTTACAGATTGGTATCAGAGCATTTGTTATAGAGAATTGGGTATATTTTTAAATGCTAGACTATAACTACTTTTTACAAAAACTTTGCAATATGACCGCCACGTGCCTACCTGCCAAGCCGAAGCATCATTGATGATTTTGTTTGATGGTATATGTGATTAGATGTTTGATGGTATATGTGATGAGTTAATTGATGATATATTTGTTGGGATGTGTGCCTTGCTAGTAGATTATTTATATCCGCCTTTTTTAGCTGTTAACTACAAGAATTTCCATATGCTTATGCACACACTGAACCTGTTACAGAGTTACGCTATTTCCTTGCGTAATCTCATTAATTGATTTCGAGTTTGGACACTTGTTATAGTTTTTTGGACAATTTTGGATGTAAGGGACATATTAGTAGTATAACTGGGCCAAGTATTACAAAATTCATTGAACCTCGGGTAAATATAGACAGATCACCTATATTCAACCAGGGACAGTGAGACATAGCCTGATCACCTATGTCCGACTCAGAGGTAAATTTTGCGATACTGGGAGTAGTTATAATAGGATTATGTTCGGGTTGATTTTGATTTTTGGGAATGATAATCTTTGCGTGTGTGCACGAGCATTGAATACCATGAAAGTTTACCACTACACACGACACACTGGCATCACAACACCTCATGAACCGTGATAGGTCATATATTTATCACACAAGATACTTAATTCTAGAGAGAGAAAGAGAATAGAAGGTTAAGCATAAGACTAATGAAATGAGATTAACATTAACCAACAACCCTCTCCCTACAAGAGAGGGGGTATTTATAGTTTTCTACAAGTACTAAGCATTACTCTAATTAACAAGATAAATAAAATAAATAAAAGGCCATGGCCCATGGGCCTTCTACACAGGCCGAACCTTAAAAACTAACATAAAGGCCTAAGCAACCTACTACAATAAATGACCGATACTTGTTAATTTATGACATGTTCCCAACAATCTCCCCCTAAGTATTGGTCATCTAGGTTGCTTGACGTCATCTTTGCTTCATTGGCTTCGACGTCTTTCGTATCTTTGTTCTTTTGTTCTTGAGTTATGTGATGTGGTTTTGTCTTGATCTGCCTTCCACCAATGTTCTTTGATCACGATGTCTTTACGTCTTTTTCACCATGCTCCTATGTCTTTTGACTTTTGTTCTTCAAGTGGTTCTCATTTCATAAGCTTCAATCTTTGACTTGTGAAAGTTTGTTATGCTTGATCTTTGACTTTTCTTTAACTTCTTTAAACTTTTGATATCTCTTAGTCTTTGTGAGAACTTTTCTTCGGGATATGAGCATGATGGAATGGTGGTGGTGGAACTCCTGGTCTCCATGATTTCCTACAGGTAAACAGTTAGCAATAAATCATCCGACACTTATAGATTTAGACTTCGAGATAGTCAACAGCATAGTGTGAAGACTTTCTCTAATCCTAGCCAAGGCCGTTCCTGAACTGGATACCCTCGAAAGGGCTTACACAGATACACCAAAGTGTATCAACGATTCAGGTGAACCGCTGAAGTATACCGAAGTATCACTCCACGACTATAGACCATTTTGGAACCACCTCGAACACTAAGCGTAATCCACAAGGGATTATCGAAGTGACCTGCTGTCAGGGCTGTTTGATGTTGACCCTGGCAGGATTTCCATTCAATCACTGAGAATAAAAATATGTAAATTCTCTCATGAATGTTCTCGGCAGATTACTAAGACCTGCGTAGGACTCTTATAATTTACAACTGGTGTTCTTATTGTTGAACAACCAGTGTAGAAATGGTAAGTGTTCCTATGAGATCTTTTATGTATCTCGTGGCTCTAGACTCGATTAAGTGCTTATTGGTTTTTTTGTCGTCGGAGGAATGGAGCAGAGTGCCTCCTTTTCAATATCAACACATCTCAGAGTGAGAGGTCGATAGATAATGAAGGGTTCTCCATGTGAAATGAAACAAGTATTTTTTGAGAGACACTTGAGTGGCTAGAAGGTTTAGTGCAGTACGTCACTGGGTCCATGACGGCTTAATCTTCAATACTGGTGTTACTGTAGTAACAGCCAGTAGCATATGTATTGAACCCGGTGTCTGCCCTAAGGTTGATCATATGGAGGGCTATTTCTTTTCAACCTTTTCTTTACTTTTCTTTTTCATTCTTCAACCCCTTCTTTCTCTGTTCATTTCTTTACTCCTTTTTTCATCATACCTAGGACTTTCTAGTTCTAAACTATTGGTATTTGTCCTTGGGTACATCCCTCCTGTTCTGGCGGATCATAGGACGGTTTCCTAACCTTAGTCACCTTATATCTCCATGACTATCCTATTGTTGCCATAAACCAATTATTTGAAAATCTCTCAAAGTGTTTATGATTGTAAAACATATTTTGTTAACACGTTGAGAGTTTTGTATTTTCATAAATGTTCCCCCTTAACATGTGCTCATAAGTGTTTAAATTAAATTTGCACATGTCGGGGAGAGTCAGCACTTTTAGAATTGATAGATTTTCAATAAATTTGACCGTTGTGAGACACGTTTACATCACTAGTTAAACTAGCTTGAAATTATTACCCGTCCAGGCCATATTTAGAGAATAATCTCTCGAAATCGGTACATTCTACTTAAACAAATCCTTTGCGAGACACGTTTACATCACCGGATAAACCGGCTTGAATTTATTACCCATCCAGGACATGTCTTTTTGATTATTGACTTTTGATATCATCAATTCGAGGGTTCATTCTCAGTCAAGCTCATGCGAGATTTCAACTTTTTATTACCATATTTTAATCACATATTCATTCTCCCCCTCAAAAATAGCATATTCATGTTGTTTTGTTAAAATTTTGATTAAAATATGCCTTTTGAGGTTTACGGGAAGAATTTCAAGAACTTTTGTGGTTTTAGAACAAAGATTTTGTGTCAAGTACTCCCCCTCAACAAGGGAATACTTGTTCTTTTGAGCAAAATTTTGAAAAACTTAGAAAATTCTGGTTAATTCTACTCAAAAGTAAGAAGCTTTCGCTCCTTATATGAGGATTATGGCATTAAAGCGTACCACAGGGTCCTTTCTTTACAAGAACGGGTTGTGCATTGTTATGTGTGCACAAGCCATAGTCATATATTAACAAATGATGACAAAATTTAATAATTGATACCAGTGTTCATTCTGGACGTCGAAAAGTGAGAATATTTAGAATTCTGGTTCGTCCACCCACGTAACTCTCCAGTCGTCTCATCTGCTCCCGAAACTTAAGCCGTTGGTCAATTCGTTTTGAGAATTTGACTGCTTGCTTCACATCATTTCTCTTTTACGTCATCTGCCTCAACCAACCCTATTTCCTTCCTTGTCTATGATTCTCCAGAATGTGAGCCAGTTCAGACTTAACTTGTACCAAAGTTTCATCGCAAAACTTATGAATGTCTTGATAGCCCAAGAACTTAGTTCTGCTTTTCTGACGAACACTACTCCAAATTGTTTGTCGGTGAAGGTATATGGTTTCTTTTCTGCTATCCTCGAAGGTTGAATATCATGCTTGATGAGATTCAACTTCTTTTGGTAGCTTTCCACCCCAAGATGAACGTCTTCAACTCTCGCTCTGATCACAATACTGCGGATGAAGATCAGAATAGAGTTGATGATGTCGTATTGGAGACGACCAGGAAGATGCTCAAGTTTCCCCTGAATCTTGAGGATATACATATCTTAAATGTCGTTGATGTTCAAGTATCGATAATCAGCTTCATTGAATGTGTATTCCTTTTCATCTTGCCATCTCACAGTTATCTTGGTCAGAAAATTATATCCATACTTCGATTCCGTTTTAGCACTTGTGATGGAGAGAATCCTACTTTTGATGTAAACTTTGTACTTTGAGGTAAAAGTAAGTCTCCATTTGTAAAACCATTTCCTCATATCTGGCCAGTGGTAGATTCCCATAACAACTTCATCATTGTATTCTTCAATTGAGTTGATGAATAAGTCATTGATCTGTTCTTAAAACCCTTTTAACACATATGTTGTTGCCTGGAACTTTGTGAGGGAAGTAGCATATCATTTTTCTGGATTGGTGTTGCCATAAATTAGATACTCTAAGACGTTGTTGAAGAAATACGCCTTGGGTATCTTAGGATTGTAGGCATGACCGATGAGGGGTAGGGGTTGTGAGTAGTCATGAAGTTGAAAGTTATCGGTTGGATGAGAAGAACATGCATCATCTCAGTTTACATGCTCAGACAAAGCCCGTGCCACTTGTTCCAGATTGTATTCAAATTCCAGCTGTGAGGTTGTTGTAGTCTTGAATTCAGAGAAGCCTGCTTTGCGGACTTTGATGATGTCAGACAGTTGTAACTTCTGAACTTTCCTCACTTTCTTCAGTCTTTTAGTGAAGTCCACAACATAACCTTTTGTAGGTGCTACATCGTCTGGAACATCTGGATACGCATCCACCATCTCATCAACCATTCAAGCTTTGCAGCGTTAGGGTTGACCCATTCTGGTGCAGGTTTGAGAGGTGCATTAGCTGGTGGTGCAGGGACACTTACAGCTTTGGGAGGAGCAGCAGCAGTTTCAGCTTGATGAACGGTTAAATCTTCTTGATGTTCAACTTCATCAAATGTTCCGGTCTCTTGAGGTACCAATTCCTCTTCGCCTGTTTGCTGAATGGTAGAGGGTTGTAGTGTTGTAGAAGGTCCAGCCAATCTTGTACGTTTATCACTTTTCTTAGCTTGGTCATCCTTGTCATGATCGTCACGACGATGTTTGCTTGGCTTGATCGCCTTTCAAGACTCCCCTTTCTTTTTAGCTTTTCTTATTGACTTGATTAAGGATTTGCGAAGATCTTCCTCTTCCGGATCATCGATGATAGCCTCGAGCAATTTTTCTTTGAGATCAACAGCAGAAGGCTTGGATGGGAGAGTTTGAATTGTAAGTGGTGTGGTTTGAATTTGGTGAGCCATAATTCCATCCAGCTTCCTTTTGACATATTCCTTCAGAAGATTATGAAGCGTCTCATGAAGATGTCTGTTGACTTCTTGTGGTAAGTGAGTGCTGAAATTTTGCTCCGTTGCTCGCTCAAGATCATAAGATTTAAGCTCATTGACATCAGTTTGTTGTGTTGTCACTTGAGTTTGTAACGCGGTAAGCTGCTCTTTTAGGGCTTTGATTTCATTATTGTCTAGTTGTTGAGGTGTGGGTAATGGTGATGGAGGTATGATCTTGGAGGTTTGATCCACAGATGATGGTGGTGGAGAAGGTATACGGTTGTCATCTTGATTATCATCATCTTGGTCGTCATCATCCTCATCACTTTCTTTGTCTTTGTCATCATTACCTTCATCTTCTTCATCATCATCTTCTTCATCATCTTTATCTTCTTCGTCTTTGTTTTCACTTTCATCTGATTCAGATTCTGAGGGTGAGGGAGTGTGTGAAAGTTGATCTGACTCTTCTGATTCATCCTCAGATTCATTAGGTCAAGCACTTGCAGATTTAGACCTTGTAGCTTCTGAATCACTCTCGGACTGAGACAAGATGTCTTTTTCCTTAAACTGTGAAGCAGATCCTTCACCTCTCTTCATTTTCTCGAGTCTCTCTTGATAAGCCAAGTATTTAGCCTTGTTTTCCTTCACATCCCTCTCGAGTTGAGCAATCTTCTCTTCTTGAGTCTCTGGTGGTAGAAGAGGTTGATCAGATTTGTCATGTATTTTGATCGATTTTCCCTTGCCTTTGCCTAGTCCTTTATCAACCTTTGACAGTTCCTTCTTGATTGTCATAATCTTTTTCCTTCTCTCTTCCCTTTGATCTACTTGCTCTTCTTCGTCTTCCTAAGTAGATTCGTTTTTAAGCGATAGTTTCCTCTTTGAAGCTTGGGTGACCTTCTTTGTCCTTGTGGAGGCTGTAATGATTGTTCTTCCTCTTCCTCTTCCTCTTCCTCTACCTCTGGTTGAACCTGTACCTTTTACCATAATCCCGACTATTCCTACCTTTTGAGCTTCATCATACCATACATATGCTTTGGTAGCCTTCATTGCCTCGGTTAATAATGCGTCTGGAATTAGAAAACCTTGTTTGGTGGTGTTGGTCGTATGAATCTGTAACACCCCCAAAATGTGGTATAGCGAAAGCTTTCGGGTCCTGGGGTGCTACGAAATCAATATACATCGCAAAAGAGATATAGTACAATGCCATAATTAAATTTAAGGAAAAAAAAACCATACATTAATACAACATTGTCTTGGCCGACATCGGCAAATAAAATAGGTTTAAACTCTTGATAAATATTTTCTTGACAACTTAATGAAAAACATGATGACTCCTTTATGCTATTGTCTTCATAAAAATACCTACTAGCGATCACCTAAAATGCATGAGAAAACGGGTCAACTATGAAAATAGTTGGTGAGTATACAGGTTTTTATTCAAAAAAAGTCTAAGGTCATTAAAAAGTCCAAATGTCAAATCATTCAGTTACATGTCTTGCCCATACAAGTAATGTAACCTATGATTTCACAATCATATATGAAAATATTGAACGTCTTATAGTCAAACACACATGCTCGTTTAGTTCACATTAAAGGACAAGTATATAATAATGTATGCGGCAAAGCCCCTAAAATAAATAATATGCATTCCGTAAATAGGGGAATGAGAGGTTGGCCGACCTCTAATAACGCTATCCATACTACCTACTGCTCCGCACAAGGGAGCCGTACGAACGGTACGTCTAAATTGTAGTGCGAACGGAAAACCAATCGGGGACTAACTGTTGGGTTTAAATGATATTGTTGCCACTTTGAAGATTGCGCTACTAAGTTGTATCATTCTGCTGCTCATGGTTCAAATGGAAATATACTAAGTATGATTCTGCTGCTAGGCATATAAATAATTCATCTGCTGCTAATGATATTTGAAGAATGTTGAAATAAGCTAAGTGTCAAACTGCTGCTAGACCAAGATGATCCTGCTGCTAGAGTTTGATTCTGCTGCTTATTGGATATGTATAGTTTGTTTATGGTAAAGATACGATTAGATATTATACTTGTATAGAAAGTTTTGTAACCGACTAGGACTCCTAATGTGTATAAAAGGAGGATCTAGGGTTATTGTTAGAGGTCTATTATCCTAGCATACGTATTGTCTTGTAATCACTTCAAGGTTCATTGTAACCCTGTTACTTTTGAGAAACCGTATATTAATATATATTGAGGTGAAGGTTGAGAGAATTATCGTGTTTTATTGTTATTCTTCTTAAGATCAATTACTAACTTCCGCATAGTAATTAATAGTTCGTTCATAAGCAGTTTCTATACCTATTGCTTTAGGTTTATATCTAAATTAATTAACAAGATCGTTAAGCTCAACTGGGATCAACAGTAACAATGCAAATGTACGAACGGTACATCATACCAACTATTATATACAAATTAAATCAGGCCTGCTCCGTAAACATGGGAGACTAAAACTTAAGTGTATATGGCACGTCAACAGTTCAAAACAAGTCATAGGCTCAAACAATATTTTAAAGGTCAAAGTCAATTTTCAAAGGGTTCAGGTAAAACATATGTCATAAGTTCAAATAAAAATTTAAGTCATGCATTCCACCCCAAACAATAAAACGGTAAAAAGGGGGCTGTTAATACTCACCTTCAATAGTCTGAACAGTGAATGTTGTGCACGATACCAACACGCAACCTAAATTACATAACCAGGTTTTAGTTTCAAGTATTATATTCAAGTCTCTTCAAGTTAAAATTTCAATGTTTAAGGATGGTGACGTAAAATCTTAAAATGGTCCTAAAGTCAAGGTAACTAATGGTCGAGGTCTTTCTACGGCCTAAGGTAAAATTTTAGACTTAGTCTAGCTAAGTATATTGTATGTTATATTCGCCTATGTTGATTTTTAATATAAGACTTAATATTCGAGAAATTCATTACCTAAGGGTTTCTAACCGCTAATTTGAATATTTTAATCTATCTCTCTATTATTATTTATTTATACAATCTTAGCCTAAAGTTTTATGTCTCGTCTACTGTATCCTAGTTAAACGAATATAAGTCAACGACGTTCACTTTTTAATTTATTCGTTATTAATATGACAATTATAAGTGTTTACGTATTATATATACATTTCGTCACGTGTCATATTTTACACTATCGTGAACTTATCTTGACCTATTACATCATTACGCACCTTTATTCTAGCATGTGTATATATATATATATATATATATATATATATATTTACTAATTTTTGCTAAGTGTTCGCATATATATATATATATACTATATATTATGCTAATGTTGCATATATATATATATATATTCATTTTACTATTTTTCATAATGTTCATTATATATATATATATATCATTTTCTATATGTTATATATATATATATATATATATATATATATATATATATATACATGTATATTTATGCTTATTTCCACAAACGCAATTGATGTTTATTATTTGTAATCGTGTATGCCTATTTATATATAACCGTTTATTTGTTTGCGTTGGTTTATCATTTTAGTTTATTTAATCCTTTTTATACGTATGTTAGTGATGTTGTCATTTACACATTTTTGGGTTTCGGCAAAACTTGGTCTTACGATATTTTTAGTCAAACACTACACAAATTTCATGTTATTAAATCTCCAAGTTGTAGATATATATCTTTTTAGTTGATGACGGCTATTAGACTTTTAACGTGACTCGACGTCTAAACCTTTAATGTTAGTTTGTTTTACAATTTTTTTCATTATTTCACTAATCGTTCTCGACATAGTTTCTACGACTGCCATTTGAATGTCCTAAGTATTAAATGGGCTGTCTACTGCTTATAGTGTTGGGCTAATAGGTGGATTCTTAAGGTTGGCTGTTTGTTGGTTCTTGGTGTTGCCTGGAAATTCATACTGATGGTGAGGATAGTTAGCTTACGCCAAGTTACCAACTTGGCAGCCTCTTTTGAGACCTCACTCGCGACCTTGATGAACCAAAGACCACGACCGTGGTCTCACTTGGTGGTTATCTTTCGAGTGCTCTCGAGTCTAGTTGCTTGGGTGTTCTAAGGGACGGTTTATACTATGTTATCAACCCATTTAGGGGTCGATAATGATCACACTTGTGATCTCAAAACTCAAGTGTCCTACCCTTTTTCATACCTTCTTTTTGGCTATACAAGTCGCCATTGTACTAACTTTCTTATAACTTAAAATTTCAACCGACTCCTTAACTATATTGTGAACCCACCACAACTTCGAGCACAATGCAACCATGAGTATTCGAGTCTTTCTAAACGTGACTCTTGCACCTTACTAACGGCAACCTCACTACTAACCTTGGTCAAACTACCTTAGTCCTATAACATCAAATACTATTCGAACAAGGCTAAGCCTTTCATCAACCTACTATCATTGCTAAGATTTCATTCGACATCAACATCAGTCATTACAAAACATAATTCTTTCTAAAGAAAACCCTACTGCCATCACAAAAAAAAATCAACCATAACCCATTAGAAAATTTAGATCCTATTCGACCCATTTTACCACTATAACTCGACAATAACCATAACATCGTCACAATTTACTAACTATTCATTCGACCCTATTTCTTAATACTAATTAACAATTCTAAAAAAAAATTATAACACAACGAAATAAAGATCAACTTGATAATCTCTTAGCGTATGAACTCTAGTGAGAAACCCTTCCAATCCGAAACCAATAGCTCCAATATCAACCCACCATAGCCTCCTATTCGAACCACACTTGAGCAAGATCTTGAGAACTTCTCAGATTTTTGGGTGTGTTTGAAATGGGTGTGATTCGAATGATACTCAGGAGGTGCGGATTTATGGTGAGAAATGGAGTTAGACTCCATCTTACTTTCAGATTGTGGGAAAGATAATCACTCCTATTTGGTGTGATATCTTTATATGTATGTCTCTAATTCCCATATTCACCCGTGAAGGTGAAAAAGACAAGGGTTTAGGGTCAAAGTTATTGATGGTAGATGGTGATGTTTCTGTGATTTTGGGGAAAGGAGATGGGTGGCGACAAAGAAGAAGAAGGGATAGGGTTGGCAGTAAAGGTTTTTGGGGAGAAGGAGTGATTGGAGAAGGAAGTAATTATTTAGGGAGTGAGTAGTATTTTAGTTTAAGTGTATAAGTTTTAGGTAAATTTTAAAGTAAGGTGAGTAAATTAAATGCCCGAGTCTCGTTAAACAGTGTCAAATCTGGATTCGTCCTAGACCGTTTCTAATTCGAGAATGTCTATTTTTAGAGTCGTTAAATAATACTTGAGATTATTTCCGAGTCCTTAATTATTTCCTAATATTTCACTAATTTTCCGTTTGTTCCAGGTTTGCGTGTGGTGTCAGTCTGTGTGAAACTGAAATAACCTATCACATTATTAAAATAATAGCCTGAAAATTTACTGGTTGTTATAGTCTGCCAACCTTAAAAAGAATCTCATCCTCGAGATTCAGTTCGCTCGCTCTATCGACGTTCGTCCTCATGGTTAGATTTGGCGCTCAACTTTTCCATTCTCGAGCTTAGCCCTCACGTGACCTTTAGTTAGTGGATTCTCAGTAAATCTCACAACTCATCGAACGGGAACTGTCATGAGTTTGAGTAACAACTTGATTCCATCTTGATTTTCGCAACTCATCAAACTAGAACTGTCGCTAGATCAAACTGGAAACAAGTTGTAGAAGGGAATATTTTTACATCTTACATGAAGGCCTCTGGAAGGTTCAGATCAAGTTTCGAATCGTCTAGGCCAAATCTAATCAACAAATAAAGGCTAGGCGTTCAATTACGGCTTATGACGTCAGGTCTCATATTAGTCGTCGTCGTTAACTTGATAGGGAACAAAAGTAAATCCTACACCAGTACTAAATGGTACGAACATAAAGTGATTGTTCAAAAGAACGTACCCGTCATGACGGCTGGGTTCTAGGGAGCTTCCTTGTTGCCTAGAAGGTATACGCAACCTCGAGCTGGGCTAATATTGCCTCCACGGTTTGGGTTATTTTCACCAATCGCTGCAGCGAGAGTTAGATTCTCTCGCACTGGCCTCTGTGCCCTATTCAGCTTAGGACACGCGTTCCGGAGGTGATCCGAACTTCCACACTTGTAGCATGTCCGCTTTCGCTCTTGGTTCCCATTTCTGTTTAGGCAATTTCGACTAAGATGGCCAGTCTGTCGGCATCTGTCACACCTCAGGCAGTCTCCTAAGTGATGGAGGTTACATCGTGTTACCTTAGGATGTAGGCCTGCATATCCTCTGCGATCCTGGGTTGTTGCTCCATAATTCCTGTCTACTCGTTGCCGCTTATCTTTTTGGTCCTGGTCTCGGCTTCCTTGCTGATCCTCCCATCGTTTTTGTCCATGGTCGTTTCCTTTTAGTAGTCTACCAGACCTGATCACATCATTTTTCAAGCGATATGTCATGCCTATAGCGTCTTGAAGTGTGGTTGGTTTGGATGACATGACATCTCTCCGGATTTCAGGGATCAAACCCTAAATATATCGATCAATCAGCTTCTCTACAGTAGAGACCATGTGAGGGACCATTCTGGTCAGCTCGTGGAAACGGGCCGTGTATTTGTCAACTTCTACTCCTACCATCAAATGGTTCCAAAATTCTTCCTCCAATCTCTGCACTTCGTCCTTTCTACAGTACTCCTCAGTTAGTAATTTCTTGAATTCTGTCCAAGGTAATCCATTTGCAGCTTCTCTCCCTCTGGTCTATAGCTGGTTGTTCCACCAAGTCAATGCTTGACCTTGGAGCAGACCGGATGAGAACTCAACCTTATCTCCCTCAGCACATTTAGTGATGCTGAGTTTCGACTCAACATTCTCGAACCACGATAGCAGGCCAATGGCACCCTCGGTGCCATAAAACTCTTTTGGCTTGCATGCCATAAAAGTCTTATAGCTGCATCCATGGCCGTTGGTCGAGGTACCAGCTCCTTCATTAGTTCGTCCTGCACCAACGTGTGTGGCGATCTGAGTTAGAAGGTCCACCAATCCAGCAGTACTGTCTCTTGAGGCTTCATTGTTGGTGCTTCCTGAGCGGGTTTTCCTTGTAGTCATGATTCTACAATAGACCAAAAACCTTGAGTTATACGTGGACGATGGTGGATGGCGTTGCGGGACAGCGGCGGCTTTGGAGACGTAGTGACGCGACGGAAACAAGGACGTGCTTAGTCTATTAGGTCGTAATATAGCAAGGGGAAGGCATATATATCTACATGGCATATAAATAGGGCTACTCTAACATGATATGCATACATACACAGCTAATGCAATTTCAGGTGATCAGATTCTTAGGACACAACAAAAACATGATCCGAGGCTACTACTCCCATCATTGCATGATTTTTCCCAAATTAGGCATAGGTGATCAGGCTATGCATAATTGAGGAGAAATGATGCAATGCTCGGACTAGTCAGCTCGTATGATGTTTGGTGTTTAATAAAAACTTTATTCTGGTTATAGTTGCGATTTTTATTTTTGAAAAAAACCGACATTCTCTATAACCTTAGGCTCTGATACCAATATGTAACACCCCCAAAATGTGGTATAGCGAAAGCTTTCGGGTCCTGGGGTGCTACGAAATCAATATACATCGCAAAAGAGATATAGTACAATGCCATAATTAAATTTAAGGAAAAAAACCATACATTAGTACAACATTGTCTTGGCCGACATCGGCAAATAAAATAAGTTTAAACTCTTGATAAATATTTTCTTGACAACTTAATGAAAAACATGACGACTCCTTTATGCTACTGTCTTCATAAAAATACCTACTAGCGATCACCTGAAATGCATGAGAAAATGGGTCAACTATGAAAATAGTTGGTGAGTATACAGGTTTTTATTCAAAAAAAGTCTAAGGTCATTAAAAAGTCCAAATGTCAAATCATTCAGTTACATGTCTTGCCCAAACAAGACATGTAACTTATGATTTCACAATCATATATGAAAATATTGAACGTCTTATAGTCAAACACACATGCTCGTTTAGTTCACATTAAAGGACAAGTATATAATAATGTATGCGGCAAAGCCCCTAAAATAAATAATATGCATTTCGTAAACAGGGGAATGAGAGGTTGGCCGACCTCTAATAGCGCTATCCATACTACCTACTGCTCCGCACAAGAGAGCCGTACGAACGGTACGTCTAATTGGAGTGCGAACAGCAAAACAATCGGGGACTAACAATGCGAAAGTATGAATGGTACATCATACCAATAATTATATACAAATTAAATCAGGCCAGCTCCATAAACATGGGAGACTAAAACTTAAGTGCATACGGCACGTCAACAGTTCAAAACCAGTCATAGGCTCAAACAATATTTTAAAGGTCAAAGTCAATTTTCAAAGGGTTCAGGTAAAACATATGTCATAAGTTCAAATAAAAATTTAAGTCATGCATTCCACCCCAAACAATAAAACGGTAAAAAGGGGGCTGTGAATACTCACCTTCAATAGTCTGAACAGTGAACGTTGTGCACGACACCAACACGCAACCTAAATTACATAACCAGGTTTTAGTTTCAAGTATTATATTCAAGTCTCTTCAAGTTAAAATTTCAATGTTTTAGTATACCTATGTGTTATTACTTATTTAACTGTGAGTGTGGTTACTAAAGTCTCTCCTAAAGGATGGTGACTTAAAATCTTACAATGGTCCTAAAGTCAAGGTAACTAATGGTCGAGGTCCTTCTACGGCCTAAGGTAAAATTTTAGACTTAGTCTAGATAAGTATATTGTACGTTAGATTCGCCTATGTTGATTTTTAATATAAGACTTAATAATCGAGAAATTCATCACCTAAGGGTTTCTAACCGCTAATTTGAATATTTTAATCTGTCTATCTATTATTATTTATTTATACAACCTTAGCCTAAAGTTTTATGTCTCGTCTATCGTATCCTAGTTAAACGAATATAAGTCAACGACGTTCACTTTTTAATTTGTTCGTTATTAATATGACAATTATAAGTGTTTACGTATTATATATACATTTCGTCACCTGTATATTTATGCTTATTTCCACAAACGCAATTGATGTTTATTATTTGTAATCGTGTATGCCTATTTATATATAACCGTTTATTTGTTTGCGTTGGTTTATCATTTTAGTTTATTTAATCCATTTTATACGTATGTTAGTGATGTTGTCATTTACACATTTTTGGTTTCGGCAAAACTTGGTCTTACGATATTTTTAGTCGAACACTACACAAATTTCATGTTATTAAATCTCCAAGTTGTAGATATATATCTTTTTAGTTGATTGCGGCTATTAGAGTTTTAACGTGACTCGAGTATAAACCTTTAATGTTAGTCCGTTTTACAATTGTTTTCATTATTTCACTAATTGTTCTCGACATAGTTTCTACGGCTGCCATTTGAATGTCCTAAGTATTAAATGGGATGTCTACAGCTTATAGTGTTGGGCTAATAGGTGGACTCTTAAGGTGGGTTGTTTGTTGGTTCTTGGTGTTGCCTGGAAATTCATACTGATGGTGAGGATAGTTAGCTTACGCCAAGTTACCAACTTGGCAGCCTCTTTTGAGACCTCACTCGCGACATTGATGAACCAAAGACCACGACCGTGGTCTCACTTGGTGGTTATCTTTCGAGTGCTTCTCGAGTCTAGTTGCTTGGGTGTTCTAAGGGACGGTTTGTACTATGTTATCAACCCATTTGGGGGTCGATAATGGTCACACTTGTGATCTCAAAACTCAAGTGTCCTACCCTTTTTCATACCTTCTTGTTGGCTATACAAGTCGCCATTGTACTAACTTTCTTATAACTTAGAATTTCAGCCGACTCCTTAACTATATTGTGAACCCACCACAACTTCGAGCACAATGTAACCATGAGTATTCGAGTCTTTATAAACGTGACTCTTGCACCTTACTAACGCAACCTCACTACTAACCTTGGTCAAACTACCTTAGTCCTATAACATCAAATACTATTTGAACAAGCCTAAGCCTTTCATCAACCTACTGTCATTGCTAAGATTTCATTCGACATCAACATCAGTCTTTACAAAACTCAATTCTTTCTAAAGAAAACCCTACTGCCATCACAAAAAAAATCAACCATAACCCATTAGAAAATTTAGATCCTATTCGACCCATTTTACCACTATAACTACAAATCTTCTTCAAGGTTAAACAAGGTTGTACCTAGGTGCTTAAACTCGACAGTAACCATAACATCGTCACAATTTACTAACTATTCATTCGACCCTATTTCTTAATACTAATTAATAATTCTAAAAAAAATTATAACACAACGAAATAAAGATCAACCTGATAATCTCTTAGCGTATGAACTCTAGTGAGAAACCCTTCCAATCCGAAACCAATAGCTCCAATATCAACCCACCACAGCCTCCTATTCGAACCACACGTGACCTAGATCTTGAGAACTTCTCAGATTTTTGGGTGTGTTTGAAATGGGTGTGATTCGAATGATACTCTGGAGGTGCGGATTTATGGTGAGAAATGGAGTTAGACTCCATCTTACTTTCGGATTGTGGGAAAGATAATCACTCCTATTTGGTGTGATATCTTTATATGTATGTCTCTAATTCCCATATTCACCCGTGAAGGCGAAGAAGACAAGGGTTTAGGGTCAAAGTTATTGATGGTAGATGGAGATGTTTCTGTGATTTTGGGGAAAGGAGATGGGAGGCGATAAAGAAGAAGAAGGGATAGGGTTGGCAGTAAAGGTTTTTGGGGAGAAGGAGTGAGTAGAGCAGGAAGTAATTATTTAGGGAGTGAGTAGTATTTTAGTTTAAGTGTATAAGTTTTAGGTAAATTTTAAAGTAAGGTGAGTAAATTAAATGCCTTAGTCTCGTTAAACAGTGTCAAATCTGGATTTGTCCTAGACCGTTTCTAATTCGAGAATGTCTATTTTTAGAGTCGTTAAATAATACTTGAGATTATTTCCGAGTCCTTAATTATTTCCTAATATTTCACTAATTTTCTGTTTGTTCCAGGTTTGCGTGTGGTGTCAGTCTGTGTGAAAGTGAAATAACCTATCACATTATTAAAATAATGGCCTATAAATTTATAGGTTGTTATAGAATCCTTACCCTGGAGAGTTCATTATCCATCTGTATGGTATGAGATTTCTCATTTTGATGTCTGTCAATCTCTGGATGTTTTTCCATGAAGTGAGTAATCAAAATTTTGGTGAAGCGTGGGAAGGGTATTTTGTAGCCTTTCTTCTGGCCGAACTGACGGGCTTGATAGACCATATCCGTCCAGATATACTTGGCATAGTCCATATGATGTAGGTTAATGACACCCCAAAAGAACATTAGATGTTCAAGTCTGGAGTACTCAAGACCCATTTCCTTCCCTGTGATACAATGGCTCAATATGGTGTACATGGTTAACCAAGGTTGACAGATGTGTTTTCTCTCCACCTTTGAGTGTGATGAGAGATCTTCAATCGAAGCGTCATAGCCAATGCACTTTAATGTCTTAACTATACGTTCAAAGCTGGGATCTTCGTGAAACTTAATATACTTTCCATATACACTTGGAGGAAGTTCAAGAATTGCATGAAGAAGATGAACATCTAACTGGATATTCTTGTCATCAAGGGTGATTTCCATTGACTTATTGTCTCTGCTGATGCGTAGTGTATGCCAAAACTGATTGAGATAGACTTCTGGAACAAAGGCAGACTTGGTTAGAACATGCCTGCAGAAGTGTCTCTTCAGGATTTCCACCATTATTTGGCATTGATAAACTCAAATAAGTACATTTTATTACCATCATTTATCCTATTTATTTGACTTGTTTTATTATATTATCTGTGAGAATTGATACGTTAATGTTTACTTTTGTAATTCTCAGGTAAAAACAAGTACTATGTGAAACTTGGCGATTTTGGACTAATTATGGAGCAAAACAAGAAAGAAGTTAAGAGACTATTGAAATGTACAAGATCAAGATCATTCTGCTCCAGATACACCGCATCCTACTTCGTACATACGGCACATCACTATCAAGATTTCACAAGTTATAATCCAAGACGGCAAGGACATGCGCCGCATGGATAAATGGAGTTACGCTGCATCTTCTGGCGGTGTACGAATATTCCTGAATATATTAATCTTGGACCCCACGCGAAGTTAAGTCAATGCGCCGCATCTACTTATTCTATGCGCCGCATCTAGCCCTCAGACAGAAACTATAAATACCCCAAGGCCAGACGAATTTCAAGAGCCTAGAATACAAAAAGACCGAAGACAGAAGAAACCCTAAGCCGAATTCAGACGAAGTAGCAGCACAAGACACACCCTAAAAGAAGATACAAGAGCTGTAAGAAGGTCCTGCATGTATTCAATTCATTAAGTAGTTTTGTTTTATTGTATTAGTACACTTTAATTCATCAGGATTGATGGGCCGATTCCATGTGACTACGGAAAACCATGGGCACCCCTTAAAATTGCTTTCCCATTAATTAAAGTTTATATGTTGATGTCTTTGGTGACTTTTATTAGTGCATTGATAACCTCTGTGTCTAGCTGAGCATTGATCGGGTCGCCATGCCTCTGTCCTCGCCTATTTATCCTATCGTTTTAGGATAGTGGGATAGACATAAGTAATCATTAAGGGTTTACTCGCCGATAAGATTAGAGCCAACGAGAAAGGGTTAAATCTCGGTGCGTCGCATCGAACTATACACTTCATATAAAACTAGCAATAAAACGAGTGACAAGCTACTTAACTATCAGGACAGGTCTTCTTATTGTCTCGAGTATTTATCTGTGTACGTGTGTGCTAATCGCTGATTCGTGCCTATTAGTTTAGTTTATATTTAATCATAACCAAACCGTGCCAGTCTCTCAGGCTGAACCCCCTTGCGTTAGATTAGGTTGTATAGCTAACTTAAGATATTAAAATACTGATTAGAATAACTAGATAATACGTTCCACTCTTAGTGATCGACACTCTACTTACCATTATATTCATACTGACCGGGTACACTGCTCGTTAAAGTGTGTGTTATATTGATAAGTCGGCTAAATATAAATTTAAAACTTGAATACTGCTAAAACCACAACGACATACCGTGGGTATAAAATTAGAGCAATACACACGCACACATCAAGTTTTTGGCGCCGTTGCCGGGGAGTGAATTGTTATTATCTGTTAATTTGATTAGTATTTTAATTAGGTTTTTCTTTTTAATTTTTATTCTAACCGCTAACCCTGTTGTATATTAGTTAAATTGCATTCATTGTATTATTTGCATATTTTATGTTTTTGTGTGTTTTTACTTTTCTTTAATTTTTGTTTATTTTCGTTTGTTTTTATTTTTCTTTTTATTTTTCTGTATTCTGCTATCGTTGTACTGAGCTAATTCAAACGATACGGCGCATCTATTTTTATAGATACGGCGTATTGCGTTTAATTTTTATAAAATACAACGTGTTTAATAAATTCGATACGACGCATCTTTCCCCAAGATACGGCGTATTCTGTTTTTAATAAGAAATTTTTCTAAACCCTAAAGCCATATGACGCATCTGTTTTTGCAGATACGGCGTATCTATTATTTAAATTAAAAACAATTTTCGAATTATTAAACAGATACGATGCATCGATCTCTGTTGATACGGCGCATCTACTGAATCAAAAATCTTGTATTTTGAAACGTAACGAAAATACGGTGCATTAACTTTTGTTAATACGACGCATTTAATTTTAATTGGATACGTTGATTTTTGATAAATTAAACTGATACGGCGCATTCTAAAATTCTAAGCGGCGTATCTACTTTCTGAATAAAAGTCTGATTAAATTTTAACGATTATAAGATACGGCGTATCCAACTTTTTGGATACGGCGCATCGTCTGCAGATATCAGTAACTTTTATTTTTCGTATTCCGTTTTCGTTGTTGATTTTCTGATATACTACTTTCTTGAACATACCCTACTGATGCTTTTGTGATAGTTTCAGGAAGTGCATGACCAGGAGTTCTACTAAGAACTTGATTACACCTTTCGAAGATCCTGAACGAGCCCTACATTCACTTAAAAGGCTTTTCAACACAAAAAGCTTTGATATCTCAAGTTCGTTCGAGCTTGATTATTTTTCTGAAGAAAAAGAGGAAGAAGAAATAGAAGCAATGGCGGAAAACACTACTATGGAGGAATACATGAACAAAACCCGTGCTGATTACACTTCAGGAGTTGCTAGACCAAAGTTTGATGAAAAGTCTAAGTTTGAGTTGAAGGGTCAGTTTCTCAAGGAGCTAAGAGAAAATGCTTTCAGTGGATCGGAACATGAAGATGCTAATGAACATGTTGAAAAGGTTCTCGATATTGCAGATTTGTTTACTACAGAAGGAGTCTCTGACGATCAACTTATGCTAAGAATCTTTCCAATTTCGCTTAAAGGAGCTGCTAATAAGTGGCTAAGGAATGAACCTGCTAGTTCAATCACAACATGGGAAGATTTGAAGAGCAAATTCCTGAAAAGATATTGTCCACCTGCTAAAACTGCTAAAAAGATGGAGGCTATCAACAGTTTCAAGCAAAAGCCTGATGAAACTCTTTATCAAGCTTGGGAACGATTTAAAGACCTATTGATGAAATGCCCTCAACATTATCTAAGTGAAATGCAGGAGATAATATTGTTCTATCAAGGATTGGACGTGCCTACTAGACAAATTTTGGATGCTAAGGGAGCTGTGCCTCAAATGAGTGCAGCTAATGCTAGAAAAGCTATCCAAGAAGCTGCTGATCATTCTCAAAAATGGCACGATGGAACCTCTACTAGATCTAAGAGCAGCACTAATTTTGACGGGTTTGCTGCAATTCAAGCTCAATTGGATAAAATTAGTAGAGAGATGAAGAAGCGTGATGAAAAAGTTTATGCTGCCCAAGTTAGATGTGAAAAATGCGAAGGACCTCACTACACTAAATATTGCCCTAATAAGAATGAAAGTGAGACGTTTGAAGAAGCATACTACACACAATTTGGACAACCATTCCGACCTTCAGGAAGATTTAGGGAAGCTACTCCGGGATACTATCAAAAGAACAACTTTAATCCCACATATCAAGAAAGGAGGCAGACTTTAGATGACACTTTAAAGCAAATTATGGCCGATGCTGCTAAAAGACATGAAGAGAACACTGCTATGATCAAAGAAATCCGAGCCTCAACAGATACTATTACAAGAAATCAAGGAGCTTCGATCTAAGCGTTGGAACAACAAATTGGACAAATGAGCAAAGTTCTTCAAGAAAGGGGATACAGAAGTTTACCTAGCTCAACTGAAACCAATCCAAGAGATCATGTCAAGGCCATAAGCACCACTGAAGAAGTCACGCCTAACATTCCTTTTCCTAGAAGATTGATGAATGGTAATGATGCTGCAAAGCTCGGATTTTTCTTTAATTCTTCAATCAGTGTAAGGAGGCTACTCAAAGAAAAGACAAAGATTGGGAGGAGAGTTTAGAAAGATGCCGATGAGGCAGTTTATTTTGGCGATGGGCCTGCATACTGAGGAGGAGATTGAGTCTGATGGGTTCACCAGGTACTGGAGTAAGAGCTTGAGGGTGGTTCCTGATAGGGGGTTGCTAGGAGATTACTGGGAGAGGATATCATCAGGGGGTGATTCCACCATTGGCACCCCATCTTATACATTAATCAGGGAACCTATCAGGAGGGTGTGCTACAGGATGATAGCATTGACCATAGCTGGGAGGGGTCAGTCACCTGAGAAGGTGACCACTCTTGACCTCTTCCTTCTGAGAAGCATGGAAGAGGGGTTGTTGGTGAACATCCCTCACTTTCTGGCACATTTTCTCCACAGAGGAGCATTGGAGAGAGATCGGAGGAGCCAGATGACCATAGGACACTTTGTATCTAGACTAGCCCGTCATTTTGGCGTGATTGGCGATGAGATCCCTGTCGGCCTGGAGATTGAGGTGAGTAGCCTGCCGGTTATTGGGCAGGATTATTTGGTTAGGTTAGGGATCTGTGAGATGATTATGGGAGGTTACTTTTGGGTGGCGTTGGGGACCGCGAGACCAGCAGAGGTAGAGGTGGAGCAGGCAGATCCTCAGGGAGCTCCGGCTGCTGCTCCAGCCCAAGAGGAGGCACCAGCACCCCAGCCGCCGGTTGTACGCACTGTGGCGGAGAGAGTTGAGCTAGTTGAGGGGGAGGTTATAGCTCTGAGGAGCGTTGTTGACGATATGAGGGCCGACCTCACTATGGTTAGGAGAGACCTAGGTTGGCTTGTGGAGAGTATGAGTCGGATTATGGATCATCAGGGGATGAGCCATACTCTCCCGGACGGTACTCACGTCAGAGCCATGGCCACATACTCCCGCAGAGTCAGACAGAGGACCGATGGTACTAGCACTTCCGAGGCTCAGCCGACTACTGGAGATGACCCCCCAGCTACTTGATTTGATATGTTTATTGACATTGTTCCTTGTTTATTATCATTATTTTGGATTGTACTCATTATCGTGTATTTATTTAATGTTTCAGTTTATATTTCTTATTATGCTTGATGAAGACTGGCATTAAGTTCAGCATGAATGATCGAGAGAACCCGAGAGATGAACCATGGAACTAGCCAATTTTACAACAGACTGTTAACAGTCTGTTTGGTCAATGCATGCGCCGCATCTAGTAAAACAGATGCGACGCATCCTATCCTTTATTTTATATTATTTCGTATTTATTCCAGGCTCGATACGGCGTATCTTCTTCCATAAGATACGGCGTATCGACTGACCTGATGATTTTCATTTTAATTTTTTAAGTTTTATTTTTACTAACTACTAATGTATTATGCAAGTTTGAACTTTCTTAACTCAGGTGTGTTAAAGTCTTGACGGTATTATAGATTCCTGCATTTCTGTGGATACATCAAATATGAAGCTTAAATGTTTTCATCCACAAGAAAGATGATTTTTGCTCTTATACAAATAATGGAGGATCATACCGAGCAAATCTCAGGGGAGTTTTTCTGTTCTAATTCTTTTATTTTCCAGTTTTTAACCTTTGATACAAACAACGAGGACGTTGTTTAACTTAAGTGGGGGGATTGGAGAATTAGAACACTTACTTGTCCTAAACTTTTTCAAAATATGCTTAAAATGCGCTTAATATATCAAAATTTAAAATTTTTAGCATGTTTTTGTTTAAAGTCTAAATTACATAGCTGCACACATAACATTATTTCAAAAATTGTGAACTTTTCAAAATTCAAAAATCTATGAGTGTGCCGGTGACTTGTAAACTTTAGAACTTGGCTTGTATACTATTCGAGACCACCATAATAAGTATTATTTACATAATTGGAATGACTTGTCTAAATTGGTAAATTTCTAGGATTACACCAAAATAACCTTTATATGTTATGTGATATTAACTAACTACACTGGTTAGTTAACCCCCGTATAAACCTTTTTGTTACTCTCACTTTTAGAGTAAGATACCCCTAGAAAAATACTCAGAGCCATTCCTTTCGTTTCTTACACCTTTGTTATAATGTTTCGTTACACCCTTACACCTTAGCCTACCCTGTAGATTAAAATCCGTGGTTGGTTAATTGCTTTAGGCAAAGTGTGTTTCCTTACATTACCTGTGTTCGCGTGCGTAATTCATTATCTTTGGTTGAGTCAGGAAATTGCACAATGCAATTGGAGTGAAAGTAAATATTGTATATCTTTGAGTTTATTTTTCGTGTGTTTACTACTTTCACTATTACCGTTATTTCTGAAGTCATGAAAAGTATGGAAAAATTATCCAGAGTTATCATTATAGTGATGTGGTGAAATTTTACACATCTATGTTTATGTTTAAAGTATAAAAACAAAAAAAAAAAAAAAAAAAAAAAAAAAAAAAAAAAGTTGGAAGTTTGTTTTAACCAACTTATGTAAAGTTTTGTATTAAGTGGGCGATATCACCACTAATTGTTGTATATTATATTTATGGATTGAATGGGAGTTGGCCGTTATGGGAACGCCAACTAAGGTTTATTCTTTGATTGAGATCTTGTTGAGTATAATTCGTGTCTACCTAAAGCGTGTGTTTCAAGTGTTAAAGCGTGAGTTATTCAATGATATGAGTCTTATTCATGGGATGGTTGGGATAGTGATTAACCACACTTAGGATTTTAATTTATCTATTTTGTTTATTTTTCATTTTACACCAATTTGTATCCCAAATGTTATCCATACCCTATATCATTCTTTATCCAAACCTTTGATTTATTGAGATTAGGGATTTGAGCAATCTTAAGTATCGTAGTCGTGGATTCGGCTATGTATTTATGATTTTGTCGCTCTTTTTGATATAATATTATTGGTGAAGATTGCTTGGTCCTATCTTTAGCCTATTCGAGGTAAGGATTTGAGCAATTGCAAGTATCGTGTTCGTGGATTCGATCCTGTATTTGTGATTTTGTCGCCTTTTCTGGAATTTGAGATCGATAGAGATTAAGAAGAATGATTAACCCTTAACCTACAAACCCTTTTTACCGCTTTAGACTTGTTATTCCTTAGCTTTAGTGGGGGAGATGCGTATACTTGCCAAGCTTATGATAGAATATTCGTAACGACTGGACAGTTAAACGATTAGATTTGCTTTTATCAAAATATTTTATTTTATTTCTAATTTGTTTAGTGTTTGGTTGTGTGATTATGACAAAACGAATACATGCTTAAATATAAAAATAAATCCTAATATCTTTTATGATACATTTTCATAAGATTTATTCTAAGGTTTAAATGGGGACAAGTAAAGTTCAAGTGGGGGGATATTTGATGAACTCAAATAAGTACATTTTATTACCATCATTTATCCTGTTTATTTGACTTGTTTTATTATATTATCTGTGAGAATTGATACGTTAATGTTTACTTTTGTAATTCTCAGGTAAAAACAAGTACTATGTGAAACTTGGCGATTTTGGACTAATTATGGAGCAAAACAAGCAAGAAGTGAAGAGTCTATTGAAATGTACAAGATCAAGATCATTCTGCTCCAGATACGCCACATCCTACTTCGTACATACGGCGCATCACTATCAAGATTTCACAAGTTATAATCCAAGACGGCAAGGACATGCGCCGCATTGATAAATGGAGTTACGCCGCATCTTCTGGCGGTGTACGAATATTCCTGAATATATTAATCTTGGACCCCACACGAAGTTAAGTCAATGCGCCGCATCTACTTATTCTATGCGCCGCATCTAGCCCTCAGACAGAAACTATAAATACCCCAAGGCCAGACGAATTTCAAGAGCCTAGAATACAAAAAGACCGAAGACAGAAGAAACCCTAAGCCGAATTCAGACGAAGTAGCAGCACAAGACACACCCTAAAAGAAGATACAAGAGCTGTAAGAAGGTCCTGCATGTATTCAATTCATTAAGTAGTTTTGTTTTATTGTATTAGTACACTTTAATTCATCAGGATTGATGGGCCGATTCCATGTGACTACGGAAAACCATGGGCACCCCTTAAAATTGCTTTCCCATTAATTAAAGTTTATATGTTGATGTCTTTGGTGACTTTTATTAGTGCATTGATAACCTCTGTGTCTAGCTGAGCATTGATCGGGTCGCCATGCCTCTGTCCTCGCCTATTTATTCTATCGTTTTAGGATAGTGGGATAGACATAAGTAATCATTAAGGGTTTACTCGCCGATAAGATTAGAGCCAACGAGAAAGGGTTAAATCTCGGTGCGTCACATCGAACTATACACTTCATATAAAACTAGCAATAAAACAAGTGACAAGCTACTTAACTATCAGGACAGGTCTTCTTATTGTCTCGAGTATTTATCTGTGTACGTGTGTGCTAATCGCTGATTCGTGCCTATTAGTTTAGTTTATATTTAATCATAACCAAACCGTGCCAGTCTCTCAGGCTGAACCCCCTTGCGTTAGATTAGGTTGTATAGCTAACTTAAGATATTAAAATACTGATTAGAATAACTAGATAATACGTTCCACTCTTAGTGATCGACACTCTACTTACCATTATATTCATACTGACCGGGTACACTGCTCGTTAAAGTGTGTATTATATTGATAAGTCGGCTAAATATAAATTAAAAACTTGAATACTGCTAAAACCACAACGACATACCGTGGGTATAAAATTAGAGCAATACACACGCACACACCAGGCTTGAAGGGTGGCACGGTAACTTCTCCAAGTCAACTCTCGAATTGGAATCACTTATCTTCCTTTCATCACCTTCTGGGATCAAATCATTCCTCACAATGGATGTTTGAGACATGATGAACCTGTGGAGTACAAACACCAACGAAACCACACAATGGAAATTGTATATATATGTTAGTGTGAGTCACTTATTACATGATCGAAGCCTAACTAATATGATGCATCACATAGAAAGACTTGTAATATGATCATGAATAACATAAGCACTTTAAGAAAACAACCACATTGGAGCAAACCCATGTTTCATTTTAAACTTCATTCTGCACTTAGGAAAAAATTTCACCAAATCTGAAAAATAGGAGTTACTCAAAGAGTTAAGTGTTACTCGGAGGATTTTAAAAATGATCCTTACTCGGAGGATCACAGACAAATTAGAAAATATCAGTTCTTACTCGGAAAGTACCGTGTTTCCTTACTCGAAAACTTTTGACCACCCTCCTTACTCGGAGAAAAAAATACTTACTCGAAAGACTGGTGAAGTTCAGTTACTCGAAGAGTTTCATAACAATATTACTAGCTCGAAGATTCTGGTAAAACCACAGCTTACTCGGAGAAAAGGAGACTAACTCAAAAAAATTTAGTAAGAATCCTTAGTCGAAGGAATTTTCATTACTCGAAAAGTAATAAAAAAACCTTACTTGAAGGATGTTTACAAAAAATTTCAAAGTTAAATAATTGTTGCTTATTCGAAATGATTTATAAAATACTTCAAAGTAACAAGATTGAATCTGTTACTCGAAGGATTTCATAAAAAAATTCTAAGTAATCAAAAAATTATACTCCTTATTCGGAGACCTTCAAGCTAAGTCGAAGGATTTAAAGGCTTACTTGAAGACCTTCTTAACTACCAAATTTCGTGTTAGACGGTTTCAGGCAACAAGCAGTGACCAAATATCTTTCTAACCATGATCTATTCAAGTTGTTTTAACCAGAAATCCAAACACACTTAAACATTGTTCACCACAGATGATTCAACCTTATGCAATCTTTCGATTTAGACTTTTAGTAAGATTCAGGTTATATAACTTTAGGCGCATAATCTAGTAACATATACAAGCACAAAGAACAGCTCAAAACACTTAAACATTTCTTCATTCATTACCAACTAAAAAATCGACCATATAAACCCTAATTAACTCGACATGCATCACTTGATGTTATTTAATTCAATTAAGCAGTTGCAAGACACTCTAAGACATGTTGTTATGCTTTTATACTAACTTAATTAGACTAAAAACCAACAAACAAGAAATGCCCAAATCGATCTCATAAACCCTAATTCGTCAATCACAAAATTTAGCCACAAAAACGTTTCATGAAATCGAGCGAGTGATTACAAAGCATAATTGATTACATATAACACTTACAATTGAGTTTTAGAGAAAAATCAGTATTCTTGAATGTGTTGCAGAATTTGGTGGGTTTTTGCAAACGATTCTGAATATATAAGTGTTTTAAAACTGAGTTTAGTCCTTATATAGGCCAAGGTTTGGTCGTTTGACAATTTAAGTCCTTTAACCCGTTTTTCAATTCACACAAAGTCCTAAAGTGGTAACCTTTTGACATTATGACAACAGCCCTTGAGATTTGTAATGGTTAGAACCTTGATCCAATTTATTGAAAACTCGAGTAATTTTTATTTCTCCCCATTGAACTAACACATACTTTTGAAATTTTGACAAACTTTTAGTTCAAGAGATCATGGAAATATGATTTGATGAAGATATTGATGAAAAATGAAGATTTTGATAAGAAATGTGCAAAAGTTAGAAAATTCTCCCCCTCAAAATATGTTCGGGCTTAAAATAGCTTAATTTTGAAATTACGATAACATCTTTTTGTGTTTTTGAGAAAAATACTTACAAAGATAGTTTTGATGTTTGACTCTCTTTAATTATTTGTTAGAAAGTTTTTTAAATCCTTTGGAGTCAAACATCGCATACCAATCTGGTGAACTAATTCCACAAATCTTGCATGAGGCAAGGCTTTGGTGAATAAGTCTGCCAGTTGGTATTCTGTACCCACAAAGTAAAGTTCAATTGTACCCTGTTTCACATGCACCTTTATGAAGTAATACCAAAGTGCAGTGTGCTTGGACTTCGAATGCTGAACGGTGTTGCACAAGATAGCAATGGCACTCTTGGAGTCACAATACATCGGAATCTTGTTGAAGACGTAACCATAGTCCATCAGTTGTGATCTCATCTAGATGACTTAAGCACAGCATGCTGACATGGCTACGTATTCTGATTCAGTTGATGATAGGGATGTACAATCTTGCTTCTTCGACTGCCAAGAGACAAGTTTGTCTCCAAGGAACTGCACTCCTCTAGACGTACTTTAACGGGTATCTAAGCAACCTGCATGATCAATATATGAAAATGCAATTAGTTTAAAGCCAGAATCCTTCGTATACCAGATCCCCAAATGAATGGTTCCCTTTATGTATTGAAGGATTCTCTTAACCTCAGAGAGGTGTCTTTCAGTTGGTCTAGACTGATAGCGGGAGCAATGACGTGTTGCAAATACTATATCTGGTCTGCTGGCTGTTAGATACATGAGTGACCCAATCATACTGCAGTATTTGGTAGGGTCAATTGGTGTCCCATGTAAATCAGCATCCAGCTTTGGAGATGATGTAGACATTGGAGTATTATACGTGTCACAACTTGTCACGCCATGCGTTTTCAAAATTTCTTGAGCATATTTGGATCGGTTTAAGAAAATACCATGGGGTGATTGATGAACTTGTAGTCATAAAAACAACGTAAGTTCACCCATCATGGACATCTCAAAGTTTTGTTTCACTAGTTTAGCAAAAGCATTTGAGTATTTTTTATGGGTTAAACCAAAAATGATGTCATCCACATAAAATTGGACTATTAACATGTCCTCCCGTGCTTTTGTATAAACAAAGTAGGATCAACTGATCCTTTGGTGGAATGATTAGCAACTAGGAATGCATATTGTTTATCGTACCATGCCCTCGGGGCTTGTTTAAGGCCATAAAGGGCTTTATTGAGCCGATACACATGATTAGGATGTTCTGGGTCGACGAAGTCCTCTGGTTGTGTGACATACACTTCTTTACGGAGTTGTCCATCTAGGAATGCAGTCTTCACATCCATTTGGTAAACGGTGATGTTCTTATGGGAAGCATACGCCAGAAACATGCGAACGGCTTCAAGTCTTGCCACTGCTTCAAAGGATTCCTCAAATTCGATACCTTCTTCTTGACTAAAACCTTTAGCAACCAACTGAGATTTGTTACGAATAACCGTGCCATCAACATCTAATTTGTTCTTCCAAATCCATTTCAGCCTGACAACGTATACTCCATTCGGTCTTTCTACCAGTTCCCAAACCTCAAGACGCTTGAATAATTCAAGTTCTTCTTTCATTGACTCAATCCTATTGTCATAGGTTAAGGCTTCTTTAATATTTTAGGGTTCTTCTTTACAAACAGTGAGTGCATAAATGTAAGTTTCACCGTCTGTGTGGAGTCTTTTTCGTGTCATGACCGGATTATCTGGATTACCAATCACGTTCACTAAAGGATGATCCTTGGTCCATTTGTGGGTAGAAGGGTAGTGTTGAAAATTGTTGTGCATATTTGACGGATCCAGGTTGCTCGCTAACGACTCTGCGATATCTGGAATGGTTGGAGCCAAAGCAAATGGTTTGAAGAAAGCATTTCCGTCATAATGTGCGGGTGTGGGTACTTCAGGAGGTAAGAGGGGATCTTCAGCTGCAGTATGAGTATTAGAAGCTGTTTGTTCTACTGATGATGATGGTTTTGTTGGAGGTGCGTCTGCAACAACTGTTGTTGATGTAGTTACTTGTGTATCAAGTACTTGAATTTGGACAGGGTGTGCCGCAGAATTGGTGGATACTTCAGAAGCACAACTAACGAGAGAATCATCGAATAGCGGAGCAAACAAATCTTCCAAGTCCTTGCGGTTGAGAGAGAGTGGTGCAGTTGATGTATCAAGGAAGTTCAGACGGTTAGTAGCGGGTCCTAAGCTGTTTTGCTCAGAAGCCATATATGTGAGTTTATCAAAATGAGCGTGTATTGTCTCTTGAATTTCTCGGGTTCGACGTTTCCAGATACAAAATCCTTTAGAATTCTCACAGTATTCAACAAAGATTCCAATATCAGCTTTGGCTTTCAACTTTCCAAGGTCATCACGATCATTATTTGTGTAACAGAGGGCCCTAAATACATGAAAGTAATTTATATTCGGTTTTCGTCTGTGAACAAGTTCATATGGGGTTTTGTTGGGCCTTTTTTTGATCATGCAACGGTTTTGGGTGTAGCAAGCGGTTGAGACAACTTCAGCCCAGAGATAATCAGGTAATTGAGCATTTATCAACATCGTCCTTGCGGCTTCCACTAACGTACGGTTTCGTCTTTCGACTAGTCCATTCTGTTCTGGGCTGCGTACAATAGATGTTTGGTGTTCAATCCCTACTTTCTCAAAATACTCACGAAGAGTGTGATTCTTAAATTCGGTTATGTTATCTGTTCTGTCTTTTCTAATGATGTTGCAGAGTTGAACCTGAATTTTGTTGAGAAAGGTGACGATCATCGAAGGAGCTTGATCTTTAGTTCGAAGAAAGTAGACCCAAGTCCATCTTGAAAAATCATCTACGATTACCAATATATAACACTTCCCATTGATTATTTGAACTCTCATCGGGCCACACAAATCCATATGTAGAAGTTGGAGAACATGATTCGTACTGTGCTCGGTTTTAGGAGGAAAGTGAGCACAAGTACTCTTCCCTTGTTCACATGCTGGAAAAAGGTGATCTTTGGCATACCGGAATCTTGGAAGACCGTCGACTAACTTTTGATGTACGAGATCTGTCATTGTCTTAAAATTTAAATGAGACAAACGTTTATACCATATCCATTCTTTTGTAGAGTGTGCCTTGGAAAGTAAGCAAATTGGAGAAGAAGCGATCATGTCTGACAAGGAAATGGTGTAAAGACTCATTCCGCGTTTTCCTGTCATAAGTTCATTTCCTTGTAGGTCTCGAACAAAGCAGGTTTTCTCCCTAAATGCAACTTCCATGTAACCATCACAAAACTGCCCTAAGGAGAAAAGGTTATGTCTAAGGCCTTAAAGTCTTCAAAATAGTATACACGGCTTATTTCAATTTTTTCGTTGACGTAGTCCCCATAGCCCATGATAGCGGCAAAGTGGTCATTCTCGAATCTAACAGTTCCTATGAACTTTGCGACAAAGTTTAAAAGAAGTTTTAGGTTGCCTGTCATGTGTCGGGAACACCCGTAATCAACAATCCAAAGTACAATCTGAATCACCTGCATCACACGAAGACAATGCAGATTGAGAGACGGTAACGGAGGAACCTATTGGGTTAGTAGCACAATTTTTAAGCATTTTTGGTAACCACGTAAAACTAGGTTTATGTTGTAGCCAACGTTGCCATGTCCAACTAGATTTTGCCTTCTTCTTTGTAAATGCACTAGGTGTTTGGATTGTTCTAGTAGCAACTATGGTCTTGTCCACGGTAGTCTTAGAAACTACATTTGGCGGTTTTTCTAAAATTGACTTAGCAGCGGTAGTGGGCCTAGAGGAAATGTCATTTGTACGTTTCTGATTACAAGACAAAAGGGACTTTGCAACACACTTTTCATGATTACCAAATAAAATACTAGTTCGACAAAACACACAGGAAGCATCAACATTAAAAGCATTCGTAACATTCAAAGCATTCATAGTATCATCATTCGTTACATCCTGATTAGAAATACAAGTTTCTAGATTTGATTTTCTATCAGACACAACATGCTTTTTATTCTCTTTCTTAATGTGGTCTTCTACTTCTTTGTCTTTTTGTGGGCTGCTCTTACGTTGCCAGATACTAGTACTCTTCTTTTTTATTCTTTTGGGCTCAGATCTGCTAACGTTGTGAGGAGTGCCTACTCCTTTAGAAGTTGAAGCATTCACATTAGTAGTCGGAGGGGATGCTTTCCTAGGTGTCTTGTCCACTTTATACATGCTTGGGGCAATTACATTTGTGTGAGCAGATTTCCCTTTTTCAAGTACTTTAATCTTCTCTTTTAGCTCAACGATGATGTGATTCTTATCTTGAATTTTAGAATCCAATTCACGGTTTAAGCGAACAGTGTCATTCCTATTCAGACAAACTTCATCAATGTCCTTTTCTTGTTCAAAGAGTTGACATTTTAAAACAACATTTTCTCTTTCAAGAATTTTAATTTTAGAAGCAAGACTGTTTTGAATGGACATTTATTCTTTTTGAGTTTGCAACTTTAATTCAAAATTCAGACTTTGGGTTTGACACCATTGCAACTTTTGATTGAGTTAAAAATTTTCTTTTGAAAGGTTATTTTTCACATCATCGTTAACTTTGCTTAATCTCTCATTTTCTCTTTTCAAATTTGCAACTTCAAGCCTCAACATTTCAATATCAACAGAATGATCATCAACAAGCATTTCATTACAAGCCAGATAAATGGAATTCATGATCACAGATATAACATCAGAACATAGAACATTCTCCAAGAGTCCATCTGCTTCTATTTGCAAAGCTTTGTTTTTACATTTTTGTTTTGAGATCTTTGTTTCTGGTGCTTCGAAAATGTTCATCATGGGTGCAACCTCTGATTGAAGTTCCTGTTCCCTATGTGTAGCACAAAGTTGCAGGTGTTGAACGTGTGGCAAAAATTAATTTTGAAGAACTTCTCTCTTTTCCTTTTCACAAGGAGAAAGAAAAGTAGAGACTTTTATCTCTGAATTTTGTTCAATTGCTTGTTCCAAAAATTGTATGTCTTCCATAAATGTATTAAAATATCTAAGGACATGACATTGTCTTGGTAATGGTGCAATTACACCTGGATTTGGTAAAGGGCCATTTACTTGTGCTATTGTGTTCACAGGGACAACTTCAGAAGTTTCATTCATTTCTATTAAAGACCATGTTTGTTCCGATTTATCTTGTTGTGGTACAAAGGTGTCGCTAATATGAGGTACTCAAGAGTAGTCATATGGTTTATTAAATGTGACATTTCTCATTTTAGATTAACTCTCTTTGTCCTGTTCCATTTCCTCTTCACGATTATAAACAACAATACGCATGAAAGAATCATCAAACAAATGTTCTGCACTATATAACTTCGGATTTTCCTGGACTGCTTTATGTAAAAAGCTTGGTTTGTCATCCCCAATAGCAAAGCCATATCCTTGGGGATTTTGCTTGATAGAAAATTTCTGAATGGTTGTTACTGACTCACCAGTTTTATACACAACATTTTGAAACTCTTTAAGTTTGCATTCCAACTCAACGATTTCCTCAAGATAGGAATCAACTCGTTTCCTTGAAATTTATTTGTGTTCAGAAAAATTATCTTGACAAGTTGACAATTCTATTTTTGTTTTGGAAAGTTCAAAGTGTAGAATGTCAACTTGTTTTTGAAAATCTAATCTTTCTTGTTGCTTTTGTGAAATTAATTCATTTTTGGAAACGGTTAATTCATGTACTTGATGTTCCAACTCTTGTGTTTTCACATAAGATTGTTGGAATACAATCTCAAAACGTTTAATTTTTCCCGTTTTTCCTTTGTTTCATAGTTTGAAAGTTGAAGTTTGTAGCACTCGAGATTCTTAGTCAACAATGCAACTTTTACTTTTAAATTTCTATTTATTTCATTGCACTTATCAATTTGGGATTTATGTGCATCTAATTGTATTTGGGTGGTCAAGAGCAAGTTCATGAGCTCTGGATCTTGACCAACCAAAAGATCGTCTTGTTCAAGTTGATCACTATTATCATCATCAAGAGGATCATCAAATGTAACTATGGTGTTTATTTTGTCATCAACTTGAGGAGATAAGAATGAGTCTTCTTGACCAACATGGTCTTCAGTTGATGCAGATGCAGAGGGTGATACAATTTCATGAATGAGACATTTAGAGTCAGGTACCTAAGACAAGCCATCGGTATCATAAACCGAGCCTGTTTCACCCATGTGCATCTCTTGCATATTAGCCATCAACATCACGGATGCATTGGCTTCTAGATCTTCCTTGTCATCATCCGAATACGCATTAGCCATTAAGTTGTGCTCCTTCTTTGTAAGAGTGCCTCCAGTTTCATCTTTAAGAGCAAGAAGAAGAGCTTCCTTGTGATATGCACTCCCTCTGGTCCTTGGTTTGGGGCAAGCATTGGCCAAATGACCTTTCCCTGCACAATTATAACATTTCACCATAGTGTTTTCAATCCCAGAATTCCCTGTATCAACGATCTCTACCCTTCTTTGTGTATTACCATTGTCGTTCCTACCACTTCCAACTGAGTTAAACCTCTGCCCAGATGAGTTTCCCATATAGCCACCCGAACCATATCTACCAGAAGCTCTGTTTTGAATTTCAACTCTGCCTGATTACGAGTGTTGGATGAAGACTGTGGAAAACTAGAAGGGGGGGTTGAATAGTTTTACGTCTTTTTAATTTATTATAAAAAATAAAACTTTGTTTACTTTTAAAAACTTAGATTCGAATTTATGTGAACTCAACTCTTGAAAAATATGAACAAATATAAGTAAATCTAAATTAACAATGCAAATAAAGTAATGAAATGAAATGAAAGATAGAGATGGAAAGATCGAACCGCGAGACAAAGGATTTATAGTGGTTTGGCTACAACGACACCTTCCTTGTCCTACTCCACTCCTCGAGCACCTAACTCGAGAGTTTTCTTCACTATGTCAACAAGCTCCCTCATGGCGGAGAAAACCTTACACAACTTTTGCTTACACCGGTTTAACGACACAAAGCTAGATGTCGGGTCCTAATCGTAGCTAGAACCAATCTCACAACTTCTACACGACTTCTTCACAACTTATTCACACCTTCTTCACGACGGCTTCACAACTTCTTCACAACGGCTTCACAACTTCTTCACAACGGCTTCACAACTTCTACACAACGGCTTCACAACTTCTACACTACGGCTTCACAACTACTTCACAACCTGGCACTACTTATATACTCTTCTACTTCCTTACACCTTCACTACTTACACACCTTAACTTCTTCACAACTTCACTACTAACACACTAATCTAGCCTAAACAATTATGCTCACAATTATCTAAAAAATATACACAACTTATACACAAATGAATGATTGATTATACAAACAACTTAGGTAGCAAGATGATACTAAGTTGCAATACTTCTTCTCTAGTTGTTGAAGGAGTATTCTTCTTTTTCACTTGGATGGTAGAAGCTTGGATCACTTAGAAACCAATGCTTAAGAATATATGATCAAAGGATTTAGAAAGATTAGAAGAGATTTAGAACAGAAGGTTTGGGGTGCAAAAGGTGAGGAAAAAGTCCAGGATTGAACCAGTATTTATAGGCAAAATCTGACAGCTGGAGGAGTGGGGCGGTCCCCTTAAATAGGGGGCCGGTCCCCTTAAAATTAAAGGGGCCGCCTAGTAAAATTAAGGGGGCCGCCCTACCCGAACGTTGCTCAGTTTTGTCTTTTTGTGGGGAAGATTTTTCTGGAACATTTTTGCCATTTTTGGTTGAAAATTTGAATTCATAAATTTATAATGGATTAAACATTTTTATTTAATACCAAAAATGTTTTTCTAAAAGATATAAAATGTTTGTGACATTTTATAAAAATTCTAGTGATTAAGAAAATGTTCCTTTGATCATATAAAGCATTAAGCATTTGTTTATTCATACCTTAAGTGATTAAGTTGTAGAAATGAATATTTACAACTAAATACTTGTTTATTTAATAAGTTTATGTTTAATGAGTTTACATTTTGTGATTATCAAAACATAGAGATATCAAGAAGTATTAATAATGTTTTTTGACATTATTTATATCAACAATCTCCCCCTTTTTGATGATTACAAAACTTAAACTCATTAAATCCAAAAAAAATATTTTTGGACAAGTATTTAGTGAGTTTATATTCACTTCTCCCCCTTTTTGTAGAATCAAAAAGGTTATGCCGGCAAGTTTTAGATGCAAAATTTGTCGGAATGAGAACTCCCCCTTGATGTGTACTCCCCCTCGTTTGAGGGCATCAAGGAATCGAGATATGAAATACTTGCAAGAAAAATATTAGAAGCACAAGCATATATATCATAATATCACATATAAGAGCAACAAGCATAGCAATCACATATTAAGAACATGAAACAAAACATTCATTAATTCAAATTGATTATGTGAAAAACATAATCATTGATACAACATTTATTATGCTTAGAGCATACAATAAGTAGAAAATTCTAAATTGCCAAAGAGACCCATCGGACTTGCTTGCAACATAAAACTTGAACTATTTTGGATGGTTGATGGTGGAGTATTTGAAATGGAGGTGGTTGAGTGAGCGTAAGAATGTTGGATTAATGGAGGTGTATTTTTGGGTGCATAGATGTTGGAGAGTGTGGTGATGGAGAGATTGGAGGTGGAGAGTTTGGAGTGCAACATGTTGGATAAGGGTTTTGATGTTGTTCAAGTGAGGGTGTTGGATTAGATCTATTGAGAAGATACTCAATCCAAGTGAAGTGCTCATTCAATGCAATGGTTTGTTTTTGGAGAAAGATGCAACAAGGACAATTGTTGACATGTTTCTCAACTTGACTCAAGTTGTGGGGTGATGAGGGAGAGCTAGATGGAGGTTGATCTAAGTTGCGTTGAGCAAGGTGTAGGGCAAGAAGAGCACTAAGCTCATGGGCTTCCTTGAGTTCTTCAATGAAATTCAAGTGTTCGGAGGAAGGTGATGATGGTGGAGTGTGGTTGTTATTTGGGATGGATGTTTGGACAAGCAACATTGGAGTAACATGTGAGTTGGTAGGAGGTGGTGGTGATACTCTTGGTGGTGGAGACATTTGTGAGCTTGGGTAATCATGAGTGGATGAGGATGGAGATATGGAAGAAGAGGATATTCCAAGAGTGGTGAGTGTTTTGGATGGTGCATTGGTGGGTTGAGCAAGTTGTGGAGTGGTGTGAATGAGATTGGGATTATTGTTTTGGGATTGATCATGCTCTTCATATGAATCATATGGGTAAAATGAAGGTGTATTTTTGGGAGTAAAGATGGATGGTTGGTTATTATGATGAGGTTTGTGAAAGGGTTCATTGGAATGAGCTTGAGGATTGGGAGTATAGTTGGGAACAAATGTGGGTGGAGGTGTTGTTTGTTTAGCCACATCATTTGTTGAGATGGACTTGTTTCGGGGGTTAGGTTTTTTTCTCCAAACGGGTTTTTTCGGTTATCCTTGCTAACCTTGAGGTTTTTGGCTTTGGTTTGATAGGAGATGGCATGATGAGATGATGGAAGATTATGAGGAATGGGATTGTTTATAGTGTAGGATTGATGGGATTATGGAATGGATAAAATTTGTTGGATGGATTGGAATAAGATATGTTTGTGAATTTTGGAAGGTTTAGGATGAAATGGGCTAAAAAGTAGAAAAGGAAACAGCACCTTCGACCATCAGATGGCCGGTCCCCTTAAATAGGGGTCGGACCCCTTAAAAATTAAGGGGGCCGCCTTATGATTTAAGGGGGCCACCCATCTGTTGGTTCCCAGATTACTGGAAATGGGTTTTTGGCAGAAAATTGTAGAAAGGGTTGTGTTTTTGGGTTTAGTTTCAAGCAAGTCCAACTCTTTGAGGCAATTAAGCATTTAATAGATATTTATGCAAAACATGTTAATTAAAGAGATTAAGCAAACAAGTAATTTCATCTAGCATGTAAACATACTCATCAAGCAAGTAATATATATGGACTAGGAAACAATAAACTACACCAAGTATTTTCTTAATTATATGTAAGTGGGAAGATTAATGAACTATTTGATGGATCCTAATGTGTGCCTATGTGCAATAAATGGGAACTTAAGATAGCATGGACTTCTAGACTTGTTACAAAAAAAATCTTAATAGACAAACCATGGTCCGCTTGATTTGACTTAGTTCACTTATAAATGTCATGTACATAAATATAGATGACAAATATGAGATCACCATGCATGATTTAAAGAAATGTTTTTAGCATTATTCAACAATGTTTAAAAGTGAGTTTTTATGTAGATGTGAAAGTTATTTGAATAAAATAGATTGGGTTTTATTTCAAAATGTGTTTATGAAGAATGGGTAAGAAAAAAAATTCCCAATCTTTGACTTTGATCGAAACAGAATTATGGACATAGATTAAGAAGAAAAATGAGATAGTAAAACATGTTAATAGAAAAGTGAAATAGTCTGCTAAAAAATCATTTTTCCAAAATGTGATGTTTCTATATATTTTTAAAGATACTAGATTTTTTACAACAAATACCATTAATCCTAGATTTTTTTTATTTTTATTTCTTTATTTATTTATTTTTTTAAAAAAATTATTGTTAAAGATCTCATGCTCAAGGGAATTGGTTAAGGCTATTGTCACGTGCTACCCTTTTCTACATATCCTATGGTAATAAGGAAGTGATGACGAAATTCTATATGTTTGACGCGAGAGTGTTGAATGGGGTATAACCTAACACCTGTAGCTCCTTTGTTGTCGCACACTTATCTAACTTGATGCCATAGTCTACGAGAGCTTGTTTCATCCATAGTTTTCTAACGCGAGAAATCAAATCTTACTTCTATGTTAATGATTAATCCACTTAACTGATTTCACTTCATCACCATGAGTTTTCTAATAGTGGACATAGAAGATTTCCATTTTAAACGTTATAGCTTAAGAGGGCCAAAGGGAAAAGAACAAGTGATTCTAGGTTCTAAGTAGATTCATATAAGTTATTATGTGTATATATATAACTAGGCATTATGAACTAAATAGGCATGAAATAACTAGTCATTAATCTAAGCATACATTATAACAATAAACTTAAAAGGAAAGCGCACCTTTTAGTCTTCAGTAGATTTTTCTTCAAACGCTTCAAGGTGTCATATTGACTTATGGAAGCCAAACATAGATGAGTTTCCGAATTATTCAATAAGTGACGATTTAGCCACTTGGTCCCGATTGTCCCATTTGTCCAAAATTGTTTGAACCAAACGTGGTTTGCATTTGCATGTATGGTGAAAGTATTCCCCAAGGGTTGAAACTTGGTTGAAGTGAATAATTCCACATTGGGTGATTATTATTTTTAGGAAAGTTTTGTCTACCTTGATTTCTTCTAGGTTGAGGGGTTTTAGACCGAGGATGAGGATTATTTGGTCTATTCGGAGGTGCAGTTTTAGATCTTAATTTCGGTTTAGAAAATCCGGTTTTGGCTTTTAATGATGGTTTATAAAAACTTTTTACTTCCTCATCACTCGCAATAGGTATTTTTCTATCTTTTATAAGTATATACTTAGGTTTTGACTCTAATGGTTTTTGTTTACTAGATTGACATTCAAACTTTACATTTTTATTTTCACTAGTTGAAACATTATTTTAGTTGAATTCTAGACCGGTTTTATCTCCCGAAGTTCCTTGAACACTTATTATTTTCTTAAGTGAGTTACTACTATTTTTAAACTTGTCAAGTTTGAAAATTTCATCTTTAAGTTTTTCGTTTTCATTTTTGACCTCAAGACATGTTTTACATTCTATAAAAACTTATTTTCCTTTTTCTAAATGTTGTAGTTTAATTTTTAATTCGAGTACTTCATTTTCTAATCGATTATTAATATGTTTTAGTGATTTATTTTTAGCCATGACTTTTTGACCTAATTTGCATAACCTATTATATTCATTATCTAGGTCTTTTTCGTCTAATGATTGATTTTTGTCAATAAAGTATTTGGTTTCGGAAAGTACCTCATTGGATGCCTTGGCTATAAGACATTTTTCATCCTTTGTTATTTCTTTCTCATCTTCATCGCTATCACTCCATGCTCCTCCAACGAACGCCTTTTGATTTTGATCCCTTGACAACATTGGACATTTTCCGATGAGATGATTTGGATCACCGCATTTGAAGCACTTCCTTTCGCTCTTGCTACTTTTGTCGTCTTTGTTTATTTGGAATGCCTTTCTTTCATCATGTGGTTGTCTAACGAATCTTCCTCGTCTTTTGAAGAATTTCTTGAAGTCTCTTACGGCCATGGCATATTCTTCGTCATCACTTTCGGAGGTTGAGCTATCCTCTTCAGTAGATTCCTTCCTAGCTTTCAACGCAATTGACTTGCTTTGCTCTCTTTTTCCTTTGACCATCTCGGAGTCTTTCTTTATTATTGCTTCGTAGACTTTCAAGTTGCCGATCAACTCGTCAAGTTGAAGAGTTGACAAGTTCTTCGATTCTTCAATCGCCGTAACTTTAGCCCGCCATTTTGGATGAAGAGCCCTAAGAAATTTCCTAACAAAATTCTTACAAGAAAAACTCTCATCAAGTGCTTTTAAACTTGTGATGATAGTGTTAAACCTAGCAAAAGCATTATCTATTGATTCCTCTTCCGGAATCGTAAATTGTTCATATTTTTGAACAAGAAGATCTATTTTATTATCTTTGACTTGACTATTACCTTGGTGAGTTATTAGTAAGGAGTTCCAAATTTATTTTGCGGTTTCACACATAAAGATCCTTTCGTATTCTTTACATGGTAACGCATTATAAATAACCATTTTTGCCTCATTATTTTTAGCAAGTTTTCTTTTTAAATCATCACTTTGTTTTTCAAAATGTACAATTTCATCTATTTTAGTTAAAGGATTATTTTGAATAGGGGGAAAATCACCATAGGTAATAACATGCCAAAGATCAAGATCTTTTGATTTCACATAGGTTTCGAATCTATTTTTCCAATAAAGAAAACCATCAATTTCAAATAGCGGTGGTCTTTGCATAGATTGCCCTTCTAAATATTTTTCCGATTCCATAGATCAATTCAAGTTTTAAAATACAATATATTTTAAAAATCTTGTTTGACGTGGCTCTCATACCAATTGTAGAAAACTAGAAGGGGGGTTGAATAGTTTTACGTCTTTTTAATTTATTATAAAAAAAGCTTTGTTTACTTTTAAAAACTTAGATTCGAATTAATGTGTACTCAACTCTTGAACAATATGAACAAATATAAGTAAATCTAAATTAACAATGTAAATAAAGTAATGAAATGAAATGAAAGATAGAGATGGAAAGATCGAACCGCGAGACAAAGGATTTATAGTGGTTCGGCTACAAGGACACCTTCCTTGCCCTACTCCACTCCTCGAGCACCTAACTCGAGATTTTTCTTCACTATGTCAACAAGCTCCCTTATGGCGGAGAAAACCTTACACAACTTTTTCTTACACCGGTTTATAGACACAAAGCTAGATGTCGGGTCCTAATCGTAGCTAGAACCAATCTCACAACTTCTACACGACTTCTTCACAACTTATTCACACCTTCTTCACGACGGCTTCACAACTTCTACACAACGGCTTCACAACTTCTACACTACGGCTTCACAACTACTTCACAACCTGGCACTACTTATATACTCTTCTACTTCCTTACACCTTCACTACTTACATACCTTAACATCTTCACAACTTCACTATTAACACACTAATCTAGCCTAAACAATTATGCTCACACTTATCTAACAAATATACACAACTTATACACAAATGAATGATTGATTATACAAACAACTTAGGTAGCAAGATGATACTAAGTTGCAATACTTCTTCTCTAGTTGTTGAAGGAGTATTCTTCTTTTTCACTTGGATGGTAGAAGCTTGGATCACTTAGAAACCAATGCTTAAGAATATATGATCAAAGGATTTAGAAAGGATTTAGAAAGATTAGAAGAGATTTAGAACAGAAGGTTTGGGGTGCAAAAGGTGAGGAAAAAGTCCAGGAATGAACCAGTATTTCTAGTCAAAATCTGACAGCTGGAGGAGTGGGGCGGTTCCCTTAAATAGGGGGCCGATCCCTTTAAAATTAAGGGGGCCGCCCTACCCGAACGTTGCTTAGTTTTGTCTTTTTGTGGGGAAGGTTTTTCTGGAACATTTTTGCCATTTTTGGTTGAAAATTTGAATTCATAAATTTATAATGGATTAAACATTTTTATTTAATACCAAAAATGATTTTCTAAAAGATATAAAATGTTTGTGACATTTTATAAAAATTCTAGTGATTAAGAAAATGTTCCTTTGATCATATAACGCATTAAGCATTTGTTTATTCATACCTTAAGTGATTAAGTTGTAGAAATGAATATGTACAACTAAATACTTGTTTATTTAATAAGTTTATGTTTAATGAGTTTACATTTTGTGATTATCAAAACATAGAGATATCAAGAAGTATTAATAATGTTTTTAGGCATTATTTATATCAACAAAGACCTAAGACGGTTGTTGGATTTGTTTGAAAACTTGCTGAAAGCTCTAGCAATCAAAGTAAATCCTTCGTTCAACGAATTGAAAGCATCGTCTTCATCACTGTTGACATTTTAGTACAACATAGAATCGGTGTTTTAAAATGGAACCAGTTGATTATCAGTTTGTTGTGGTGATGCTTCATATGGAACAAGTTGGCTTGATGAAGTTTGTGAGGGATAAGAAGAATGATGTTGTGGTTGGACAAAACCCTGATTTGTTTGTGGAGCAAAATGAGACTGAGCAATCAAATTTAGTGAGTTTTGAGTTGATGATGGTGAATAACCTCCATGAGCTGCTCTGTCTTTATCAACCTCTGATTGGTGATGTTTCAAATAATCATACAACAACCCATATGAGGCGTTGTGTAGATTCTTAGCTTGTCGAACAAAAGTTACATACTTCTGCCAATCAGGTCCAAGACAACTTAGGAACTTAGTATTCACTGCAATCCTGGGTAGTATGATGTTGTGACGATCCAAGTCATTGATGATATTTGTAAACCTATGGTAATAAGACTCTAAGGATTCTCCAGCTTCAATCATAAACATGGTGAATTCCAAATAGAGTTTTGATTTCATATCCTCTTGGTTTAACTCAGTTCCTTCCATTAGAAGATGAACATGTTCCCACATGTCCTTTGCAGTCTTTTGTGCATCGATACTTCGAAAGATAGGATTGGGAATTCCTTGAAGGATGTAAGACATTGCTAGTTCATTAGTTTCTTTCTGAAGTACTTGTTCTGCTATGAGCTAAGCATCAGGAACCAGAGTCACAGTTGCTTCTCTTGGAGGAATGGCATTGGGATCGCCAGGAACCGTTGTGGTAGGTGTTGGATATGGTCCTTCAATAATTACCATTTTCAAGTACTTACCATGGAGTTTCTTGAGCTCAATAAACCGTAGAAATCGACTTGACCACTGCACGTAATTACCCGGAGTTAGCATTGGAGGTGTATCTAAGGATCCGGCCTTGTGTCTTGATTGTTGACTGCTGATTGCTTCACACATTTAGTCAAACCACTAAGGTTGTTTAGGTGGAAGTTGATAAGTCTGCATTGGTTGTTGTGGATATTTTTGTTGTTGAGGGAAAAACTGATGTTGTTGCATGAAGGCTTGTTGCTGAGGATATTGTGGTTGTTGATGATATAGTTGTTGTTGATGATACTGCTGTTGTTGATTGTAGAAATAGTTGTAGTTCGGTGGTTGAGACATCTTGAAGAAGTAACTTGTGGATGTTGGATATTTAACGATAACGAAGGTTGTTGTTGAAGATTAGGTTTCTAGGTAGAAGATTTGAAGAAAAAAATCCTAAGTTGAAGAATAAATGCCCTTGCTCGATACCTTACTCGAAAGATTGAACCTTAGTCGGAGAAATTTCCTAGCTCGAAGAATTTGACCCTAAGTCGAAGAAATATCCTCTTCTTACTCGAAGTGTTGTTGCTCGGAGAATACACTTCTTACTCGAAGTTTAGTAGCTCGGAGAATATACTTCTTACTCGAAGTTTTGTTGCTCGGAGAATACACTTCTTACTCGAATTTTAGTAGCTCGGAGAATATACTTATTACTCGAAGTTTGTTAGTCAAAACTGCTTACTCGAAAATTTCTTCTAACTCGAAGACTAATGTTGCTCGAAGGATATTTCTAACTCGAACTATAACTCGAAGATCAATGCTAATTAACTCCTAACTCGGAGAATAGAACCTAATCTAGGTTAACTCGAATATTCTTCTAGCTGAAGAAAATTCAAGTCTAACTCGAAGAAATAAGCTCCAAACTAGGAGGAAACTCTCCTAACTCGGAGAAATGCGATGAATAGTAACCTAAATCTTCAAATATCTACCAAATCTAATCTAAAACAACCTAATTTACTCCTTGGCGATTGATACCACTTGATAGGTCATATATTTATCACACAAGATACTTAATTCTAGAGAGAGAAATTTAGAGAGAGAAAGAGAATGGAAGGTTAAGCATAAGACTAATGAAATGAGATTAACATTAACCAACAACCCTCTCCCAACAAGGGAGGGGGTATTTATAGTTTTCTACAAGTACTAAGCATTACTCTAATTAACAAGATAAATAAAATAAACAAAAGGCCACGGCCCATGGGCCTTCTACACAGGCCGAACCTTAATAACTAACATAAAGGCCTAAGCAACCTATTAAAATAAATGACCGATACTTGATAATCTATGACGTGTTCCCAACAACCCGTAATACTCCTGGCACCGCTATACTTATCCGTTTATATGGAATTCCTATTTGTCACCGTTTGATCATGTGTTGCATCAGGACGGGTTAGAACCGATTGGTCACCGTTTGAGTCCGAGTTACCTATTGTAACTCATTTGATATTGACTTAAGCCCAATTGAGCTTATTGGAATGTTAGATTTGGTTTTGGCTATGTTTAGATTTAGTTTTGTCTATGTTTGGATTTGGTTTTGGCTACGTTTGAATTTGAATTGTTTGATTTTGTGATTTTTGGACCTCATTCTGGATTTCGATTTGTTTACTTAGCCTTGTTTTGTTTGTAACCCGGTTACAGTCGCCTCTACCCTAAGCCTTACGCTTAACCGACGATGTTCAACCGAGGTTGTACTTTCCGCCTCTACCCTAAGTACAGTACTGAGTCAACCGACCAATTGCTAGTAGTAATCAACATCCTCTTTCAGAGTCGTACTCTAGACTTGCTAAACTTCCCGTTCAATAGAGATTCTGTACCCAATGGAAATCTTAAGATCCCAAGGAGTAATCAACATCCTCTTTGATGTATTGTTTTGGATGGTAGGGCAAGAGTGTATATATATATATATATATATATATATATATATATATAAATCAAAAAAATGAAAAAGAAAAAAAAAAGTTGAAAAAGAAGAGAGAAAAAACATACGGAATACCATCCCGTCTTTATTTTTGTTTAACTCAAAATAGTGTCAAGAAAAATACAAAATGAGTTATTAGTTAGCAAGGTGAGTCGAGTCTTGGCTTAGCAACGCCTCATTGTACATGTAATTGGCCAAGATAATTGGCTTGCCACCAGTAAATTTCCATATATCTAACAAACCGTGTTTTCCATACCCTTACCCCTAACGTTACAACCCTTGAAAAGTCTATTTGATAGTTTATCCTAGGTGCTTACGCCAAAGCGGTGGAGGTTTGATCCGTTCCCAAGCCTATGCTAATCTATGTGCTATGACAGGTAGAGAGTGGTGTATTTTCCCGTTTCCATACATAATATCACCTTATACACCTGATAGATGTGAGAATCCAAACACTTAATGTGAGGTGCTAGTATATAATTTCCGTGCTTTTTTTGACTAATGTGGAACAATTGTAAGTTATAATTACTTTTATATTAATATTAAATGACCCATAACTTATATTTTGATTAGTGTAAAAGCATATTTGCTTGAGGACACGCAAATCTCAAGTGTAGGAATATTTGATAAGGATTTATTTTTTATGTTTTTAAGGGGTCATTTAATCCCAAAATTGTATAAATATGATCAAATATTTCCTCAAATCATTTCTTTTTGTATTTTAGGTACTTGGGACGAGAAATATGGAAATCAACACTTTTTGGACGTATTTGGACGAAAAAGTGAAGAAAACGACGAAGTCGCAAAAAACCTGTAAGACTTGGAGATCTGACGGCGTCACAAGCTGAAACATGACGCCATCCCTTGTTTATGAAGCTGGATTTTTGGTTCAAGTTTATCAAGTGACGCTTCAGTGGAATTGGAATATTTTACAGCCTGACGCTGTCAGGTACAAATTGGAGATGGGAGTCACGTGTTAAGCTAGAAAGAGACGGCCCAGAAGAATTAACAAGTGACGGCCTCAAGATAATCCTGACGCCGTCATAATGGTGACTTGCACAAGAAGAAACCCAAAACACGGCGAGCTGACGGCGTCACAACCTATAAGGTGACTCCGTCACATTTGTAAATCTATATATACTTTCGCATTTTTTTATTAATGAGTGTAACACTTTGGAGGATAAAACCCTAGACGATTTTGACAGCCCTTGTAAGGCTTTTTCAGCCTTTTTCACCCATGTTCAATTGAAGATAAGTTATTCGTTTAATCATTCAATATGTCTATGTGTTGTTTGATTACTTGTTTATCTTTTCTTCTATCTAACATGCTAGCTTAAGTTTATTTGTGTTTGCTTAGATCTAGTGAAACCTAGTTATTGAATATTGATTTTTTGTCTCTTGTTTAGTTAATTGCCTCACGTCAGGCTAAGAAAACTGGTTGACCTCTTATATATAACTAGCTTGAACGTAACGCAACTGTAGAGTGAACTATTGGTTTTTCTCGTTGTATTTTATTGCGTGAATTACGGCTTGTAGATCCTATATAACTTAATAAACTCCAAGGGATTTAGGGGAGACTAAGATTCATAGAGTTGGGGACTTCGGCACCTCCCCACGACCAATATTAAGGAATACAGTGCTTCAACTAAAACAAGGACGTGACAATTCAACAAATCAGTAGGAGATAACTATGGAGTAATTATATCTAAGTGAACACGTTTTTCCTATCGTAAGAGTTACCACCAATTTACCTTTTCAGTTTATTTTTATTTATTTTAGTTTTATAATTAGTTTTTGGGTTAGTTGATTAGCAACTAATTCCGCCCTCTCCTTCAAAACTGAAATTTTTACTTGCTTTCATAAAAATATAAAAAATTACAAAAAGAATCATCCCTCACCTCTAGACCTATCTCGTCATACATCTTGACCTAACGACACTATTCCCCTAGAGAACAATCAATCCCCTAGACTTACCTATACTACACTACAACGGTTAGGTACACTGCCTTGAGGATTGTAAAACCTTTTGCGAGGTCCTACAAATCCCGCATCAATAACTAATCCAATTTACCGAAGCATTGATTCTCAAAAGATTGCTAAGGATATGTGGGAACATGTACATCTTTTTATGGAAGGCACTGAACTAAACCAAGAAGACATGGAATCCAAGCTTTATCTCGAATATGAAACATTCATGATTGATCCAGGGGAGTCATTAGAATCAAATTATCATCACTTCACAAACATCATCAATGACTTGGACTGACACAATATCATTTTACCTAAAATTGTTATCAACACTAAGTTTTTCAATTCTTTAGGTCTCGATTGGCAGAAATATGTCACATTTGTTCGTCAAGCCAAAAACCTTCATGATGAGAAGTATGGGTTGTTGTATGATTATCTAAAGCACCATCAATCTGAAGTTAACAAAGATCGAGCCCTCCGTGAAATGTATCAACCTTCACCACCTCCTCAGAACTTATGAAGCTCCATATCCACAGTCGAATCGTGTATTTTTTCAACAACAACATCACTTTACTTACCCTCAACAATCACCTTCAACCCAAATCACTCCATATGACTCTTCTCAACAATCAACTGAAACACAACTTGTTCCATATGAACAACCTGACACAATGTACTAAGCACAAGCACATGATGAAGAAGAGGAAGCGTTTAACACATTGAATCAAGGATTTGCATTCGTTGCTCGAGCCTTCAGCAAATTTGCAAACAAATCAAACAATCACCTTCCCAATTCATCTAATGCAAGGAATCAAGCTGTTGTTCAAGGTGGACGGGTTGAAGTGCAGAATCGATCTTATGGACGATAGATGGGAACTGGTAGGTATGCAGGGAATTCGGGAAATGGTCAAGTGTATAATGCTACTAATGGAAATAGGAACAATTTAGGTGCTCCTCAGAGAAGGGTAGAAATCATTGAAACTCGTAATGCATAAACTGGGAATGTGGTGATCAAGTGCTACAACTGTAATGACAAGGATCATTTAGCTAATGCATGTCCTAAACCAAGGATCAGAGGAAGTGACTTTCACAAGCAAGCATTACTTCTAGCTCTCAAAGATGAAGTTGGAGGAACTCTCACTGATAATGAAAACAGCTTCATGGCTTCTACTAATTCAGATGACGAAATGGAAGATTTAGAAGCTAATGCAGCTGTGATATTAATGGCAAACATGCACGAACTTGACATGAGTGATACAGGCCCAGTTTATGACACTTATGGCCTGTCTCAGGTACCTGATGCAAACACATGCCTCATACATGAAATAGCATCTCCATTTGCATCTGCACCCAACAATGAGCAAGTTATTCAAGATGATCCATTGTTACCTTTTCGAGACGAGAATCAAATTAACGCAGTAGTTACATTTGATGATGATGATCAAATTAACGCAGTTATTAAATTTGATGATGATGATCAAATTAACCCAGTTGTTACCTTTGATGATCCAGTTGATGACTATAACAATGATCAACTTGAACAAACTGAAACTTCGTTCGGTCCAGATCCAGAACTTATGACCTTACTTATGACCACCCAATCCCAAGTTGAAAAATGCAATGAAAGAAACGGTAACTTAAAATCTAAGATTGCATCATTAACTACGGAGCTTGAGAGCTGTAAAACTCAACTTACAAAATTTGAAACACAAGCTAATCGAGAAAAAAGTTTTGAAATTTCATTTCAAAATCTTATGTCAAAGAGCAAGAATTACAACATCAAATGCGAGAATTAATAGCTTCCAATAATAATTTGATTTCCAAATTAGAACAAGAAAAATTTGAGCTAAAACAACAAGTCGAACATCTTACAACTGAACTTTCAAACACAAATTTGGAGATGTCGGTTTGTCAAGCAACTATTTCGGAATACAAACAAAATTCAAGGAAACGAATTGATTCTCACATTGATGAAATCATAGATTTGAAAAGAAAATTAAAAGAGTTTCAAAACGTTGTTTACAAAACTAGTGAGTCTGTCACAACAATACAAAAGTTTACTTTAAAATCAAATCCTAATGGTTCAAAAGGTTTTGCTCTTTGTGATGATAAACCACGTTTTCCACACACAACTCTCAAAGAAATTCCAAAGTTGTGTAGTGCAGAACAACTTTTTGATGATTCCGTTGTGCGTGTTGTTGTATATAATTGTGAGGAAGAATGGGAACAAGAAGACGAGATTCGATTGAAAATGAGCAAAAAGGAAATGGTTAAACCATTTGATTATTCAAAATTACCATCTATTCATGAAACTTTTGTTCCTCAAAAAGAAAAACAGAACAACCTTTGTATATTTCAGAGATTCATGAATCAACTTCTGATGTTAGACCCGTCAAACCAGTGGCACAACTAAATGGCCCTTTACCATCATCTGGTGAAACTGAACCATTACCAAATCTACCTAAACGATGTTTTGTACTTCGATATTTTGATACGTTTATGGAAGATATCAAACTTTTGGAACAAGAAACCAAACGTAATTTTGAGATAAAAAATTTCTACATTTCAATCTGCTTACGCAAACAAACAGAGACAAATTTTTCAAACACAATTTTTACCTCATGTCCAACATTTTTGAATTTGTGCAACACACTGGGAACGGGAACTACAAAAAGAAGTAACATCCATGATGAACATTTTCAATGCAACAGAAAATTCGATTTCAAAACAAAAACGTCAAAACAAAATTCTTCAAAATGAAGCAGATCGACTCTTGGAAGATGTTCTGAGTTCTGATATTATCTCGGTGTTCATGAATTCTATTTATGTGTCTTGTAATTCAATGCTTATTGCTGACCATAATTCTGAAAATGAATAGTTGAGACACGAGATTGAGATTTTAAAAGATGAAAATGAGAGAATCATTAAACAAAATGATGATTTTCATAGTAAACTTTCAAAAGAGAATTTTCAATTAGAACAGAAACTTCAATGGTGTGAGGCTCAAAGTATTGATTTTGAATTAGCATTGCAACATCAAAAAGAAAATCTGGGATTTGAAAACAATTTGTCATTAAAAGTTGAAAATATTGATGATGAGAACGTAGTCTTAAAGTGTCAACTCTTCAAATATGAACAAGAAATTGAGAATTTAAAGAATGAGTACAAAACAATTTATGACTATTTGAAAAAGACTTGGTCTCAACTTTTGAAAGAAAACGCTGACTATAGGAAACAACGTGAAAACACTGTACGGTTAAATAGGGAACTTGATTCTAGACTGTAGAATCAGCAACATATCATCATTGAATTAAAAGAGAAACTTCAGTTACAAGAAAAAGGAAAGTTTGTTAACACAAATGTGATTGCATCAGGAATGTACAAAATAGACACAACATCTAGGCAGACCATTTCTGACACAAATCAGACTATCAATTTGAATCCTTCCACTTCTACAGGAATAGCCACCACTACTAATGTTAGTAGATGAAAGCGTAAGAGCAACAAATGGAAGAATAGGATCTTGCAGTGTAGGAGCGGAAACCTAGAAGTCCCGGAAGTAGAAGATCAACGTAGGAATTTGAATAAAAAACATGTTGCTTCAGAATTAGATTCGTACTTAAAAACTTGTAATTCTAATATCGATGTAACGAATGCTCAGTATTTGAAAGAAAACACTATACGGTTAAATAGGGAACTTGATTCTAGACTGCAGAATCAGCAACACATCATCATTGAATTAAAAGAGAAACTTCAATTACAGGAAAGAAAAGTTTGTTAACACAAATGTGATTGCACCAGGAATGTACAAAATAGACACAACATCTAGGCATACCGTTACTGACACAAATCAGACTATTAATTTGAATCATTCCACTTCTACAAGAATAGCCACCACTACTAATGTTAGCCGATGAAGCGTAAGAGCAAGAAACGGAAGAATAGGATCTTACAACGTAGGAGCGGAAACCTAGAAGTCCCAAAAGTAGAAGATCAACGTAGGAATTTGAATAAAAAGCATGTCGCTTCATAATTAGATTTGAACTTAAAAACTTGTAATTCTAATATCGATGTAATGAATGCTCAGTCTTTGAATGTTTTAAACGTGAATGCTTCTTGTGTTTTCTGCCGTAAAAGAATGTTATCTGGTGATCATTGTAACACCCCGAAATCGGATCAGCGGAAGCATACAAGTTGTGGGGTGTTATTCGATAGTTGTCACAATCACAAGGTATAAAGAACGGTTTTGTTCAAACCGTTTTGGAAGAAATTTCATAATAATAAATATTTAAATTACATCATGTAAAAAAAATAGTGCGGAAGATATAGATTTAAAAAGGATTTTAACCGGTCCCCAAACAAGTTTAGAGTCTTCTATGACCATGCCATGCCCTTCACCAAGCTCCTCCAAAAGTAAGATATGCAGCGGAAAAGATCTAACACCTGAGAATAACATGCTAAAAGTCAACACAAAGGTTGAGTGAATTCATAGGTTTATAATTAAAGCAGTTGATCACAATATTTCAAGTTTCCAAGAAAGTGGGCTACGTTGTTATACGCCCGTAAGTTATTACCACTGCACTAAGCTCATGACACACAAAGCGTTAACCGGCACCAGTAACTCTGGCGTAAGTCGACAGTAACCGCGGATTTTCATAATCATAATAGTTGCCCCCAAAGCCAGGTATCTTGCCAAATACCTAGTTAACTCAAATATAGCACACCCGTGTTGCCTACCTGGTCAACAGGGATGGGATGGTCAATCCTATAGGCCTATATACTATAATCGCGCTCACCCGCAGGTGATTAATGGTTCATGATCGAGGGACTTGCTGTTGGCAAGGAAGGTACTTAGTGCTTATCAGGTGGTTCGCAAAGTGGCTACTGCTTCACTCACAGTACCAGAAAAGTATAAATGTTGTTTCAGCTCAAATACAGTTTCAGATAGTAGAAAACATAATTTTCAGTTAAAAATATAGTTTCCAAACAATTGTGATCATAATCAAAACGGTAGCATGTATCTCACCCCAAGTAACTTATAAAGCAGTTAAAGCAAGTAAAAGTGGGGCTATGAACTCACCTTAGCAACAGAAATGCAAGATCACAACTGACACGACTGGCATCTAGAGTGTATCACAACGGTTTCAAAACATGCGGCACGACGGTACATGGAGGTACAAGCACGGCGGTACACAACGGTCGAGGATCGGCACAACCTAATACGCATACGGTTATCTCAAAATACGTCTCGCACAATAATAAGGTCTATAAAAGACAACGTGTCATAGTTTTCGTGGATTACTCAGTTTTCAAAACTCATCAAAAGTTTAGTATAAACGTTTCGTGTGGTGTGGTAAGAAGACATAGACTCGACAGACAACTCACGCCAAAAGAAATAGACATTGACATAATCGAAAGAATACTGACGAGAACTCAAACCAAGGAAGAAAACTCTAGAAGTTTACGACAAACAAACACCTCAAATAAAATAACTCAGTTTGTACGTTTCGCCATTTACCCCGTTATCCCCAAATAATTTGTATAAAACATAAAAGTTTTATAATGAAAATAAGTTTAACTAATAAAATTAGTTTTTCTCGAGTCGTCGAGACTTGGATTAACCAAAACTGAAATTACAATATTTAACAAGTTTATGTCTCGTTATTCTTCTCGTAGATATTAGTTTTGGTTTATTGAAGATTTTGTGTCTGGTCCGAGTTTAATATATTAAAGTCCTTTTTAATATATTATACCGTCTCAAGTCTCAAAATGTTCAATGAATCCAATATCTAATGTTGTACGTTCGATAACGATCCATGATTTTCTAAACGTCCAAGTATAATAAACAAAATCCGTATTCAATCCAAATCATGATTCCAAGTATAATCCGAAACGTATCAATCGTCAAAATGTCAAACTCAATACCTCGTTGGTAAAATATATTTTACTTACTATTTATAAACGAACACATCTTTAATTGTTTTGGGCTTATGAGCCTTTTAACCAAACAAACATCATTGGGCTTCGGCCCATTCTTTAAACCAAACACACCCTAACTCTAACTATTAACAAAACGCGCCCTAGATGGGTTTGTCGAGCCTTGACAAAACCAAACCAATACCGAGACTCAATCCAAGATCAAAACTATTAAAACCTAGTCTCAACTGAGACATAACCCGAGAACAAGGATGACGTAACCGAACACCCTAGTAGGCTGTTAAACCGAAACAACAAGAATAACGCAACAACTACACAACCACGAGTAAGAACAACCAAACGGACCCAAAATGAAGTTTACAAGACTTACCGAGACCACTTGGTCTCGGTTGAAGTTACCCTATTCGAACCAGTAGCAACCCAACGTTCTAAAACCAAAACCGGCTAACTCATCATAACTCAAAATCAACATTATTTGAAATTCACATCCGGGTCCAACATGACCCGTTTTCAAACCCGCAACAAACAACCATTTCTGTTACTCTTACCACACAAATTTAGTATCAAAACAAGTGTTAAATAAATTTTTAAACCACAAATTAATAGTCTCGTCCCATAACAGTTTTTAAATCCACAAAAATTATAACAAAATAATTATAATCGATGTCATCAAAAAGACAATAATTAACCAAATGTTTTCTCGATTTTACCGTGTCGAGAAAAGAGAGGAGGAGGGGGAAACGACGACGAGGTGGAGGCTGTGGTGGTGCTGGCAGCGACGTGGTGACAGCAGTGATGATACTCGAACCAAAACAAACCAAAACAACCTTCGATCTACACTTGTATGACTACAAATAGGTGTCGCCGGAAAATCTTACCGGAAAAACTTTAGTTATCGAGAGAGAAAGAAAAAGATATGGGAGTGTAATGGTGAGGGGTTGGTGATGTTTAATGATGGTTGTGATGAGGTCGCCGGAGATGATGGTGTTGTCGGCGAAGGGTGGCCGGAGATGGCCGGAAGAATGGGAGAGAGAGAGGTGCGGCTGTGAAGTGGGGAGAAGAAAATGAAACCCTAAGTTTCTTATAATAGGAGTATATATATATATGGTATGTTGGGACTTGTGGCAAACCCTAGCGCGCCCTCAGGGACTAAAAGTGTATATTTTCTCTTATTTTTAATGAAATACGAACGGTCTCAATAATCGTGCTATAATTATTTCCCGAGCATCCGAAATTTATTCCGTTAACTTTAAAATCGTTTTTCCATTACAATTTGGTTATAAATACGTGTATATTTATTTCTCGTCGCCCGAATAAACTATTATTCGCGGTTAAAATAATTTTTCCAATGAAAACGACTATTCATACGTCTTGTTTCTCACGAATAATAAATAATCAAAACAAATCGTTGGTTGTGCCAGTACGCGTTGTGTACGAATTTCACGTTTCGCGAGATAAATTTCACGTTTTCAAACCAAATAAGTTCAGAAAAGATCCGTTTATGAGAAACAAGAAAAGTCTCGTATAAAAATATATTCGGAAAATTACGGGTGGTTACAGCACATACATCATATTTGGAAATCCGTCCCGGATTTCAGTTTAACTTATTAGTTTTGGTTTCGAAGGGGTTTACAAACTAAGAAAAAATCAAAATGATTGTTTTGGCTTGTAAAACAAGTTTAAGAAATTTGTCGGTTGTTACATCACGTACTCCTAAAAAGGAATCGCGTCCTCGCGATTTGGTTCTGGTTACCCGGCGGAATGGTGTTGGTGGAAAGGTGGTGGCACTAGTAACATGTTCAGGCCTCTCCGGACTGTTCTAAGGGGTTATCCTTGACTGTGGAAAGGTACTTAAGTGGTCTGCCATAAGTTGTCTCCTTCTAGTTCTTTGGTGGGGTACAATGATTTTCGGAGTAAGGTTAATAGTGGGAAACAGTTCAAATCTTAATTATACGGGTCTCAAAATTTTACCAGCGCTGTTTCTTCTCAAATCCTCAGATTCTAATTCCAATGTAGGGTTTATACTCTAGTGACACAAAAAGGGCTCTTGGTCTAGTGGTTGGACGTTTGTAGGTTGAGCAAGGTGTAGGGTGTTTGAATCCTACCTATGGCATTTTGTTTGAAAATCTTATTTGGGTAAGTATTTACACGGTTTTGACCAAAATAATTTTCCAGGCATTAAACTTTTCTTTGTCAGGAATTTTCAGCTGCGTAAGATGACACAGTTTCAAGAGATTTTACAAACTTGTAAAAAAAAATCGGGTTTTCAAACCTGGTATGGGTAAGAAATTTTCGTAAGATTTTGCGTTTGACATTTCGCAGCAAAGTTGATAAGGGTTGACCAGAAGAACTTAATCCTCAAAATATGCGTTTTAGAAAAATGTAATTACGGTCCCCAAGGTTGATCTAAAAGCATTTTAATAAAAATCCTTAAAGGTAAGAATATCAGAGAGGAAGGATAATTGAACATGTACGTCAATCTGTGGTTCCAAATATCCAAGGAAAGATCTAGTTGCCAACGTTGAGCGGGGTTCAATGTTTAATATCAGGCGACACTCTAAGGTGCAAGTATTCCAACTTGTTAAATGATACTAAAAGGTGCCCTGGCCGAATTTGTTGCACTGGTGGCCTAAAAGAAATAACTTTGTGCTAAGGGGGTATCTTTACTTAAACGGTTATGTTAGTGACTTGAGAGGTCTGAATCAGCTCGATACTATGTTGTGAAAAGTCCTTATTTTCAAGGTGCGGTCGGGTATCAATGGTTGTTAGATAGACTAAGATGTTTCGGCATCCCGGTGCTGAAGTTGCGTCACTACAGGGAAGTCAGAGTTTTGCAATGAAGCGATTTACGTAAAAGAATGGGTTTCGATTCTGCGTCGTCTAGAACTCCTAGAGAGTAAAATGTCTTGAGAGTAATGGTATATTGACAATCTAGTTCAATGCAAGTGCTACTAGTGAGGGAAACTAATTGCAGGGAACGAATGTGGCGACTTATTCAGTGATAAAACAATATCAAAGCTTGGTAGGTTATTATCTATAGTCGCAGGCGAAAGTGTGAGGTCCACCTCTAAGGTTTTGATCTATTTTCAAAATGAAATGTTGGTTATTCGGTTTATGCAGTAATAGGATGGAAACGCTTTTCATAGAGGTAACTGGTTCACTCGGTGGTTGTAAAATACTTTATAAATTAGTTTGTAGAATAGCTTATAGAGTGATAGGGAACGACTTATTATTTATGAAATGATAACCGAAATTATGGTTAAGGTGGTGAAATATTAGGATAAAGATCGGGTTACAAAATAACTTATGAGATGATTTGTACGACAATGCACAGGTTATTGAGAAAATTATTTGTTATCTGTAAAATGTCAGCAAAGCTGTAGTTTACTTTGTGATTTAGCAGCAAAACGGTTCGTCGGGTGAGAGTAAAATGATTTTTTTTTTTTTTTTGGAAAGTAATGGCGAAATAATTTGTAAGATAATAGTAACACAGCTTTGTTGTTTTCAAGTAAAACAGTGGCTAATTTAGCTCGCAGAGGAGTAAAATGGTTTACAAGGCAGTAGTAAAACATTTTGTAAAATGACCGCAAAAGGGTTGGTAAGATAGTTGAAAATTATTTGTGTGAATGTGTGCATAGTGGTAATAATAATGGAAAGTGAAATGATGCAGTAAGTGGGTTGGTTACTTATATGAAAGCTTTAATAGATAATTGCTAAGATAACGAATTAAAAAGTGAAATAATGTGATGATAAGTATGTTATAGTAGATAGTAATAGCTTAGTCGTATTTGACACTTTGATTAAATAATAGTGAAAATATAGAGCGTAATTGAAATATGATGGTCCGTAAAAGTTTAAATAAAACTGTATTGTTTAAGTGTGTAACTTACCAAAATGAGGTGAGTAGAGATATGAGAGTAAAAATGCGGTAAGTTACGAATGTAAGTGAGAGTGAGATAAGTATATACGGAGTTAAAGTACCGTTTTGAAATTATTCTTATCGTGGCTAACATGCCCCTTTAGTGGTGATTATTAAAACGAAAGTGTTTGAAAGGTAAAACATGTTTGAGGTGTGCAAAAAGGATAACGGGTGCTAACAGTGCTATAGTCGACGACTTGCGGGTTATGGGCCCACGGTCAAAGTGTAACGGTGTGAAATGGTCAATGGTCGTTCGGGGTAAATGGTTTATGATCCATGGTGTGAAAATCTTAAATAACATACTTCGGGTTATCTAAACCAGTATTAATTCCAAAATACGAATAATAGGGCGAACCGCTTTATCATGGTTACTACAGGCAATCTTACTTACCACTTAGGGTTACTGTTTCCTCATGAGCGCTATTATTCCTTTACAATCTTCAATATCCAATTCGTTCAACTAAACTATTAAGGTGTCCATTTCAACTGATGGTCTAAGGTAATACCAGAGTGATGATGTCTTCCAGATAGAGCTTTCGGATAGTATTCCTGAGTAGTGTCCCCAAAATAATACTTTCAAAATAGCGTGTCTCAAAATGGTGTGTCCCAACTAGTGTATCCCAAAACAATTCTCATAATAGTATGCCAATAGTGTATCCAAAACAACCCCTATAATATTATACCAATGCGTCACGTCTTCAAGATAGTGTAACTAGAGTTGACCGTCCCAAAATAGTATTCGAAGTGGTATGCCAGAATAGTGTTGTCAAAGTAGCGTTCCTAGAATAACGTATCTAAAATAGTCTTTCCCAGAATAATGCCTTCCAAAATATCGTATCAATTTATGTATACGTTTCTTAAAATACTTATCGCAGTTCATTGTTTCATAAAAGGTATTAAGGTAGACTACTAGTATCCTCGGAGGATAAGTGAAAGGTTAGGTATCTTTTCCAAAAGTAGGGGCTCGGGTTGCTACACAAGTTTCTAGAGCTTCTGCTGAGTTACAAATCGACCTATTGTCAGTTTCCTAGGTTTTTCCAAAGATTACTTCGTTGTTTACTTCCATCAAGAGGTTCATCCTACAAGTGATGTGGAAGAGTCTTTCTTAGTCGACTAGTGATCTAACTCGGTTCATTAATTGAGTGTAAGGATTGGGGTAGTGATGACTGTAACATAACCAGAGACAAAACAAGGCTGAAGAAACAAAATCAACTCCACAACGATATCCAGAAATCAAGAACTCACGCAATCCAAATTCGACTAAAGCCAAAACCAAGTAATAAACTTAAAATGTGCTTGTTATGATATCGGACGAGTTAAAATAAACGGATCGAATTCAAAATGGCGACCAATCGGGTCTCACCTGACCCGGTGCGAACGAAATCAGACGGCGATGAACAGTTATTCCATATAAGCGGAGAGATATAGCGGTGCCAGAAGTATTTCAGTTCATGAGGTGTTGTGATGCCAGTGTGTCGCGTGTGTAAACTTTCGTAATGTTCGGTGCTCGTGCACATATGCAAAACCTTATCATTCCCAAAATAGAAAGTCAACCCGAAACATAATCCTGTTATAACTACTCTCAGTATCGCAAAATTCATTTCTGAGACATAGGTGATCAGGCCATGTCCCCACTATCCTTGGTTAATTATAGGTGATCGGTCTACTCTCAACCAAGAATCAATGAATTTCGGGATACTCAGTTTAGTTATACTAGTACTATGTTCCTTACCTTAGAATCGCTTTAAAAAAAAACCACAACAGGTGTTCAAACTCGGAATCAAATAATGTGGTTACGCAAAGAAATAGTGTAACTCCGTGACTGGTTTGGTGCATCGATGAAAATATTTACAGTGATGAGGTGAAATACAAACCATTAAATAGCGAGACATACATCTCATCAAGTATGACGTTTAACATTTCAACAAATATGCTATGCAACAAAATTTCAAGCGAGGCATCGGCTTGGCAGGCAGGCACGTGTCGGTCATAGGATTTAAGTTTTCGTAAAAATGGTTATAGTCTGGGTTTTTGAAAATACCAGTTCTCTATAACCTTGGCTCTGATACCATCTGTAACACCCCGAAATCGGATCAGCGGAAGCATACAAGTTGTGGGGTGTTATTCGATAGTTGTCACAATCACAAGGTATAAAGAACGGTTTTGTTCAAACCGTTTTGGAAGAAATTTCATAATAATAAATATTTAAATTACATCATGTAAAAAAAAATAGTGCGGAAGATATAGATTTAAAAAGGATTTTAACCGGTCCCCAAACAAGTTTAGAGTCTTCTATGACCATGCCATGCCCTTCACCAAGCTTCTCCAAAAGTAAGATATGCAGCGGAAAAGATCTAACACCTGAGAATAACATGCTAAAAGTCAACACAAAGGTTGAGTGAATTCATAGGTTTATAATTAAAGCAGTTGATCACAATATTTCAAGTTTCCAAGAAAGTGGGCTACGTTGTTATACGCCCGTAAGTTATTACCACTGCACTAAGCTCATGACACACAAAGCGTTAACCGGCACCAGTAACTCTGGCGTAAGTCGACAGTAACCGCGGATTTTCATAATCATAATAGTTGCCCCCAAAGCCAGGTATCTTGCCAAATACCTAGTTAACTCAAATATAGCACACCCGTGTTGCCTACCTGGTCAACAGGGATGGGATGGTCAATCCTATAGGCCTATATACTATAATCGCGCTCACCCGCAGGTGATTAATGGTTCATGATCGAGGGACTTGCTGTTGGCAAGGAAGGTACTTAGTGCTTATCAGGTGGTTCGCAAAGTGGCTACTGCTTCACTCACAGTACCAGAAAAGTATAAATGTTGTTTCAGCTCAAATACAGTTTCAGATAGTAGAAAACATAATTTTCAGTTAAAAATATAGTTTCCAAACAATTGTGATCATAATCAAAACGGTAGCATGTATCTCACCCCAAGTAACTTATAAAGCAGTTAAAGCAAGTAAAAGTGGGGCTATGAACTCACCTTAGCAACAGAAATGCAAGATCACAACTGACACGACTGGCATCTAGAGTGTATCACAACGGTTTCAAAACATGCGGCACGACGGTACATGGAGGTACAAGCACGGCGATACACAACGGTCGAGGATCGGCACAACCTAATACGCATACGGTTATCTCAAAATACGTCTCGCACAATAATAAGGTCTATAAAAGACAACGTGTCATAGTTTTCGTGGATTACTCAGTTTTCAAAACTCATCAAAAGTTTAGTATAAACGTTTCGTGTGGTGTGGTAAGAAGACATAGACTCGACAGACAACTCACGCCAAAAGAAATAGACATCGACATAATCGAAAGAATACTGACGAGAACTCAAACCAAGGAAGACAACTCTAGAAGTTTACGACAAACAAACACCTCAAATAAAATAACTCAGTTTGTACGTTTCGCCATTTACCCCGTTATCCCCAAATAATTTGTATAAAACATAAAAGTTTTATAATGAAAATAAGTTTAACTAATAAAATTAGTTTTTCTCGAGTCGTCGAGACTTGGATTAACCAAAACTGAAATTACAATATTTAACAAGTTTATGTCTCGTTATTCTTCTCGTAGATATTAGTTTTGGTTTATTGAAGATTTTGTGTCTGGTCCGAGTTTAATATATTAAAGTCCTTTTTAATATATTATACCGTCTCAAGTCTCAAAATGTTCAATGAATCCAATATCTAATGTTGTACGTTCGATAACGATCCATGATTTTCTAAACGTCCAAGTATAATAAACAAAATCCGTATTCAATCCAAATCATGATTCCAAGTATAATCCGAAACGTATCAATCGTCAAAATGTCAAACTCAATACCTCGTTGGTAAAATATATTTTACTTACTATTTATAAACGAACACATCTTTAATTGTTTTGGGCTTATGAGCCTTTTAACCAAACAAACATCATTGGGCTTCGGCCCATTCTTTAAACCAAACACACCCTAACTCTAACTATTAACAAAACGCGCCCTAGATGGGTTTGTCGAGCCTTGACAAAACCAAACCAATACCGAGACTCAATCCAAGATCAAAACTATTAAAACCTAGTCTCAACTGAGACATAACCCGAGAACAAGGATGACGTAACCGAACACCCTAGTAGGCTGTTAAACCGAAACAACAAGAATAACGCAACAACTACACAACCACGAGTAAGAACAACCAAACGGACCCAAAATGAAGTTTACAAGACTTACCGAGACCACTTGGTCTCGGTTGAAGTTACCCTATTCGAACCAGTAGCAACCCAACGTTCTAAAACCAAAACCGGCTAACTCATCATAACTCAAAATCAACATTATTTGAAATTCACATCCGGGTCCAACATGACCCGTTTTCAAACCCGCAACAAACAACCATTTCTGTTACTCTTACCACACAAATTTAGTATCAAAACAAGTGTTAAATAAATTTTTAAACCACAAATTAATAGTCTCGTCCCATAACAGTTTTTAAATCCACAAAAATTATAACAAAATAATTATAATCGATGTCATCAAAAAGACAATAATTAACCAAATGTTTTCTCGATTTTACCGTGTCGAGAAAAGAGAGGAGGAGGGGGAAACGACGACGAGGTGGAGGCTGTGGTGGTGCTGGCAGCGACGTGGTGACAGCAGTGATGATACTCGAACCAAAACAAACCAAAACAACCTTCGATCTACACTTGTATGACTACAAATAGGTGTCGCCGGAAAATCTTACCGGAAAAACTTTAGTTATCGAGAGAGAAAGAAAAAGATATGGGAGTGTAATGGTGAGGGGTTGGTGATGTTTAATGATGGTTGTGATGAGGTCGCCGGAGATGATGGTGTTGTCGGCGAAGGGTGGCCGGAGATGGCCGGAAGAATGGGAGAGAGAGAGGTGCGGCTGTGAAGTGGGGAGAAGAAAATGAAACCCTAAGTTTCTTATAATAGGAGTATATATATATATGGTATGTTGGGACTTGTGGCAAACCCTAGCGCGCCCTCAGGGACTAAAAGTGTATATTTTCTCTTATTTTTAATGAAATACGAACGGTCTCAATAATCGTGCTATAATTATTTCCCGAGCATCCGAAATTTATTCCGTTAACTTTAAAATCGTTTTTCCATTACATTTGGTTATAAATACGTGTATATTTATTTCTCGTCGCCCGAATAAACTATTATTCGCGGTTAAAATAATTTTTCCAATGAAAACGACTATTCATACGTCTTGTTTCTCACGAATAATCAAAACAAATCGTTGGTGGTGCCAGTACGCGTTGTGTACGAATTTCACGTTTCGCGAGATAAATTTCACGTTTTCAAACCAAATGAGTTCAGAAAAGATCCGTTTATGAGAAACAAGAAAAGTCTCGTATAAAAATATATTCGGAAAATTACGGGTGGTTACAGAATGTTATCTGGTGATCATACGAAATGTGTTGCAAACTCACTTTTATCTCATAATAAGAAAGTTACAGATGGAAATACCTCTAGGCCCACTACTGCTTCCAAGTCTGTGCTAGGAAAACCGCCAACTGTAGTTTCTCAAAATGCCTTAGATACTCCCATAGTTGTGAATACAAATCCTAAGATAGTGCAATCACCTAGCGAATTCACTTAGACAAAAGCACGAAGTAGTTGGATATGGCAACGTTGGTTACAAAGGACACCTAGTTTTAAATGGATACCTAAAATTATTAATGTGTGTGTTTCTAACCCAACGGAAGCCACAACTTCTTCGGGTTCCACCCTTACCATCATTCCACCTTCGTCGTCTTCATGTGATGCGGGTGATCCAAATTGTTCTGTGGATTGTTGATAGCAGATGTACCTGACATATGACAGGAAGCCTTAAACTGCTCGTTAATTTTGTTTATAAGTTCATCGGTACAGTCAGATTCGGGAACTATCATTTTGCTGCTATCATGGGCTATGGAGATTATGTAAATGGAAACATCAAAATTAGTCATGTATATTATGTCGAAGGCCTTGGTCACAACCTTTTCTCAGTCGTTCAATTTTGTGATGGGGATTTAGAAGTAGCATTTAGGGAGAAAACATGTTTTGTACGTGATCTACAAGGAAATGATCTTATGACGGGCAACCGTGGAATAAACCTTTACACCATCTCAATGTCTGACATGATTGCTTCCTCTCCAATATGTCTAATTTCAAAAGGAACTTCGACAAAATCATGGTTATGGTACAAACGACTTTCTCATTTGAACTTCAAAACCATGACTGAACTTGCACGACACAAACTAGTAGACGGTCTTCCAATATTTCGGTACTCCAAGGATCACTTAGGTCCCGCATGTGAAAAATGAAAGAGCACTCGTGCACATTTCCCTCCTAAATCATAACAAAGTACTCATCACGTACTTCAACTTCTTCACTTGGACTTGTCTGGCCTAATGTACGTGCAAATGATCAACGGCAAATGCTACATTCTAGTAATCGTTGATGACTACTCCAGATGGACTAGGGTTTATTTTCTCATAATTAAAGATCAAGCCCCTTCTATGATCATCACCTTTCGCACGAAAATTCAAGTTCAGCTTCGTAATATGGTCAGAAAAGTTAGAACCGACAACGGAACTGAATTTAAGAATCAGACTCTTCGATCTTACTTTGAGAAAGTGAGAATTTAACATCAAACATCTATTGCACGAAGTCCAGAACAGAATGGGGTTGTTGAAATACGCAACAGGACGTTAGTGGAAGCTGCAAGAAGATGCTGATTAATGCTCAATTACTGGATTACTTATGGGCAGAAGCTGTTTTGACTGCATATTATATCCAAAACCGTTGTATGATCAACTAACGCCACCACAAAACACCTTATGAGCTTGTCCATAACCGTAAACCAAATATAAAATACTTTCATGTATTTGGTGCTCTGCGCTACCCATCTAATGATCGTGACGACCTTCGAAAACTCAAAGCAAAATCTGACATCGGTTTGTTTATTGGATACTGTGAAAACTCCTAAGCCTTTCGCATTTGGAACCGTCCTACTAGAGAAATCGTGGAAACAATTTATGCTAATTTCGATGAATTAAGAGATATGGCTTTTTAGCAAAACAGCTTAGAACACACAACTAACCGTTTAAACTTCCCAGAATCATCAGCTGCACCATCACCCGCTTTCACTCATCAACAATTGGAAAATTTGTTTGCTCCTCTATTCAACGAGACAACCGAAAGGCGTGCTCCAGATATATCAAATGTTTCCGCTGCACAACCTGATAATATTCCAATACTAGATACACCTGAACCGACAACAACTACTGTTGCAACTGATGCACCTCCACTCGACTCTCCAACTACAGAAGAACAAACTGCTTACAACACCAATGATACAGCTGAAGATAAACAAGAACAACAAGTACCCGCACCTGCAGATTATGACGAAAATGCCTTCTTCAATCCATTTGCTCCAGCTCCAACCCTTCCAAATATTGTAGAGTCATCAACACGCAACTTGGATCCGTCTAATATGCACACCTTTTATCAACATCACCCTTCAACACATAAATGGACAAGAGATCATCCCTTAGTAAATGTCATTGGTAATCCTTCAAATCCAGTCATGACAAGACAATGACTTCACACAGATGCTAAATGTAGCAATCTATAAAATTCCTCGGTAATTTGTACATGCTAATCAAGTATTAATTTACTAATACAGTTCAGTTAACCATTTTATGGGCAAAATTTGAAAATTTTGTTTATTACATTACATTAACACAAACACATTGGAACGAGCTCACACACGGGCCATAACGAATCCAACACACTCATTATAAACCAAACGAATCACATCTTACTATTCCTGGCCCAAGTTTTGGCTTGGTACTATTCAAAAGCCCAACCAAAGTTCATTAAATCTTATATTACACTCGGCTGAACACCAATCACTTGGCCCTATTTTCTTTTGATTTTGACACACAAGATATGCAACATTTTACATATCTTAAATCTCTATACACCCAATAATCAGTATGTCAAGTCTCATCATCTCATTCGAATATTTGAACACCAAACGAGACGCAAAGTAAATCACTCTCGACACATATACAAATCCATTCAATATTTATCCTTTTAATCCAAATCTATCTAAATCAATTTTCACCTAGCTCATTTGATTTTCTATAATCGAATATATGGTTATAATAATGTTTCTCACCTTTACACACTTTTGGTCACGTTACAAACGTTGTTTTGGACCTTTAATATATCGTACGAAACATATATACATGTCCTACTCAATACATGACCATGCATACACACCATCTACACTCTAAATACTACTAGGTACTCAAGTATTATTCTCTAAATCCTGCTAACCATCCCATCAAATGCAACTTGAGGTATTATTATACAATATATCGATACATATACATGCACATATTTACATTTGATCACTCCTCATATATCTCATTCACACCTTAAGCCTATATCTCATTTCTCTCTAAGTTTTCCCCTTGCCGAGACCCTCAAAGAACCAGGAGCAATTCTCTCTACCCATTCAAGCCACATTCAAGTCGAAAACCATTCATTCGAATCCTTTGGTGATAGTTCTAGCACGTTACGTGAATTCTAACCGTGCTCTTGTCCCTTTTAACGAGTACTCACCACCATTTAGGTGTTGTAAGTCCCCTCCAACTCATTTCCTACTCGTTATATCGATTTCAATGTCCCATGCATAGTCCTATATTTCATTCAAACATATTTCATTTTTAATGCATTATTACGAGTTCTTGTTATTTATTTATTGTATATACACCTTGACCTCCTTTATGGATGGCTAGTGAATCAAGTCTTACATCTATTCAACACTTACATATTCGTTATAATGCTTATCGAGACCTATTTTTATCATATGTTGAATCGTTTAATACATATCACACATTATATGTTGTATTTCACTTTTGACCATTTCGTTATATCAACTAAGGAATGGACGTATAAAATCCATATCGTATACGCATTACTCAAACTAATTCTTTACAAGGCCGTCTAATAAGCTGGTAAAACAAGCTCTCATTACAAGCTCATAAAAGCCCTTTTTAAATCCTAAACCTATCGCTATATAAAACAGTCGAAAATCCTTTATATATAACGATTGGGCTTAAAAGCCCAATAAGCTATTTTTAAGCACTCTGTATAAGCAGTGGATATAAGCTCATTTGCAACATTTTTAAGACCCTCAAGTGAGCCCAAGGATAAGCCCAAAAAGTCCTTAAACTCAACGGATCGTTAAACCTTATTGGGCTTTTGTTTTGAATCTTTAAAGCCCAATAAGCAGAAAAATAAGCACTTTGGAAAATAAGCAGTTTGAAAAGACTCAAATAAGCTTTATAAAGATATTGAAACTCTCGGAAAACTTTTCATACGTTTATTGTAAATTTTGGACTTGTTTTGCAAAAGATATTTCATTTCGGGTTAAAAGTGTAAGTTTCACATAATTAAGTCCCAAACTGCCACTTTAGTAAATTAAGGTTAGAATGTGATCAAACAGTAAATAGAAGGATTGAAATGTCATTTTAGAACCTTTTGGACTAAAAATGTAGCATATTACTAACAAGGGACTAACGGTGCAAAACTAACTCCGTTAGGGTAGAAAGTGTAAAAATTGTATAAGTACAAGGACCAAACTATAACTTTATTTCATATTCATTTCTATTTCATATTTATCACTTTCCCATTCACTCACGTGCATTTTTACGATTCGTACAATATTTAAACACGTTGCGTTTATATTTATATATAACAAATTTTAACGAATAACTTAACGTTTCGTTCAAACCACTTTCGAGGAAACGATATTTATGAATTCAATGACATAAAAACAAGATAATATTATATATAATATTATTTTTGAAATTTAAGCATTTTAAGGATATCACTCACTCACATCACCAATCAAATCGTCATCCGTTACTCATTTTCACAATCACTATTCATATTAAGTCAAAACTATCAAAATCTCAGACTTCACTATTATTCAGGTCGTGTGTTGGAGCCGTTCCCGTAATTCACTTGATTTCACATTCCACCTTGCTAGTTACACACTAGGTGAGTCATAGCCCCACTTTTACTTATTTAACAAGCTTACACTCTATGGGGGAGATACATGCTACAAACTAGAACACAAGTATTTTCAAGTATTTTTGTATGCTTCACCAGATTGATATTGCCTAAGTTACTCTATTGCCAAAAGCCCCTCACATCATGAACCATTAATCACTTGCGAGTGAACGCGAATATAGTGAATAGATCTATTGGTGGCTGACTGCCTATTCCACTAATGCCTGACGGATAGCCTTAGTTGCTAGTCGGATTAGTCGCAATGCACTATATTTAAAGGAAATAGGAAATGGAAAATCACCTATTACACGAGGGCCCCACACCGATTACTAACACTGTTAACATTTGCGTGTCATGAGACTTAGGGCAATATACACAACTGCAATATCACCATTTCAAACATGATTGTAATACACAGGCAATCACTACTTGTGTTCCAAACTCATTATTATTACAAACTCTATGATTTCACTCGACAATTTTGTTGACTTTTAGCATGTTTATCTCAGGTAATTAGCCTAGCAGACAAGGCACGGAGTGGGCATTAAACCAAGGGTTTTTATGTGGTGTAAAATAAATTATGTCATTCACTTTCAAACTACTACACCCTTTTATGGGATTTCACAACTCTGAAATTTTCACTTTTGTAATTCAACTGTTATTTGAATGACAACAACTTTTAAAATGCCTCTTTTGAGCCGTTTTCTATGATTATGACAAAGATCCTCCCCGTAATACCCCGATTAGTCTTCCACTGTTAACTCATAATTTAGGGGGTGTTACACTGAACACTATGTCTATGCTCTTACCGTTAGTCAAGTTGAACCTAAGAATATTTAAGAAGCCATGACTTATGACAATGGGATTGAATCAATGCAAGAAGAACTTGATCAATTCAAACATCTCAAAGTCTGGGCATTGGTTGAAAGACCATATGGGGTCTATGTCGTCGGACTAAAATGGATTTGGAAGATAAAAACTTGATGCTGATGGAACAGTGATTCGTAACAAATCGCGTTTGGTTGCCAAATGATACAGCCAAGAAGAAGGAATTGATTTTGAAGAATCCTTTGCACCAGTGGCTCGACTTGAAGCTGTACGAATTTTTCTGGCATATGTTGCTCACAAGAACATCATCGTTTATCAGATGGACATGAAAACTGCATTTCTTAATGGTCAACTCAATAAAGAAGTGTATGCCAGTCAACCAGAGGGATTCATCGATCCAGATCATCCAAATCATGTATACAAACTTAAGAAAGCCCTTTATGGCCTTAAACAAGCCCCAAGGGCATGGTATGAAAAACTGTCATCATTCTTGCTAATCACTTTACCAAAGGATAAGTTGATCCAACACTGTTTATTCAAAGACATGGGGAGGACATTTTGATTCTTCAAATCTATGTCGATGACATTATTTTTGGATCAACAAAGAAAAAATATTCAGTTGCTTTTGTAAAATTAGTGAAACAAAACTTTGAAATGTCCATGATGGGTGAACTAAAGTTCTTCTTAGGACTCCAAGTTCATCAACCTCCCCGTGGTATTTTTCTAAATCAGTCCAAATATGCTCTTGAAATTTTAAAGAAACATGGCATGACCATTTGTGACACTTATAAAACTCCCGTGTCTGCCTCATCACCAAAGCTGGATGCTGATTTGCATAGGACACCAGTTGACCCTACCAAATACCAAAGTATTATTGGGTCTCTCATGTATCTAACAGCCAGCAGACCAGACATAGTATTTGCTGTATATCTTTGCTCCCGCTATCAGTCAAACCCAACTGAAAGACACCTCTCTGAGGCTAAAAGAATATTTCGATACATAAAGGGAACCATTCACTTGGGGATCTGGTATCCGAAGGATTCTGGTTTTGAACTAATAGCCTTTTCAGATGCTGATCATGCAAGTTGTTTAGATACACCAAAAAGTACTTCTGGTGGTGTTCAATTTCTCGGAGATAAGCTAGTATCATGGCAGTCAAAGAAGCAGGATTGCACTTCATTGTCATTAACAGTGGCAGAATACGTTGGCATGTTAGCATGTTGTGCTCAAGTCATTTGGATGAGATCACAACTAATGGACTACGGCTATGTATTCGACAAGATCCCGATGTACTGTGACTCCAAGAGTGCCATTGCAATCTCCTGCAATACAGTTCAAAATTCAAAATCAAAGCATATCACTCTCAGATATCACTTTATCAAGGAGCATGTTAAAAAGGGTACAATTGAATTATATTTTGTGGGTATGGAATACCAATTGATAGACTTATTCACCAAAGCCTTGCCTCATGCAAGATTTTTGGAATTAGTTCATGAAATTGGTATGCGGTGTTTGACTCCAGAAGATCTAGAAAACTTTCTCAAATTAACCTGAAAAAGTCAAACATCAAAATACTTTGTAAATATTTTATCAAAAACAAAATACAAAAATATTAAACCTTCAAAAACAACAAAAGATTTTACAACTTTTTTACAAAAAAAAATGCAAGTACAAAATCTCCGTCAACATTTTGTTCATTCAAATATATTAACTATTTTTCCGGAACAAGTGTTGAGGGAGAGTATGAGATTTTTAAATTTTAATTAAGCTTTGTACTTGCATATGTCCAAAGAGATTTTGTTTTAATATGTGTTGGTAAAATTATTCTCATGATACCCTCCATGATCTTAAAATGTATTTCATATCCTAAGTCTAGGGGGAGTATTCAAATTTTTTCTTGCCAAATGAGTGTTAGTCAAACTAATGTGAGTATAGGACTAACTTTGCAACACTCTGTCGATAACAAAACGTTTATTTATATTTTACGATCTTTTAATGTTTTGTCGATAACAAAACGTAAAATAATTTTAACGAGATAAATAAATTACGTAATGCTTTGAGCCAATAGTTTACTAACTCATTTCATTAAACAAGTAAACCTTAAACATATCTAGTTAACAAGTTTACATGAAACCAAAACTATTTTATAAAAACACTGAAGTAACATTTGTTAGTTACATTTTACAAAATACATGCTAAGAAAAAGCTAGTAAACACTTGGACTATCCATGGCCCAAACCCAAGTCCATAAACCATAAACCATGGAGCTTGACCCATAACCCATGACCCATTGCATGACATCATGCATGACATCCATAATGGGTAAAACCCATGACCCATAACCCAAAGTCCATGACCCATGACCCAAGATGTCTTTGACATCAGGCATGACATCATCTATCCATGGATCATAACCCATAACCTAGTTTGTAACCTAAAATCCGGACTGGTTTACCCAGTTACCCGGATCCCTCGGTTTACACTAGCCGAAACCGGGTAAACAGTAGGCAGTTTTGCCTATAAATAGTGAGCCATTTCTCTCTTATCTCTCACCCCTTTTAGATTTTACTTCTCTCTATACTCTAAACTCTCTAACCTCAGATCCAAGGATCTTTCTATGTAGTTTCTCTTTGTGATTCTCTAGGTTCCTTCCATAAGGCGAGATCACAACCTCTCGAATACGTGCAAGCTCATGATATGGGTTGCTTTGATTCTTCTCTTCCAAGATCACAGAATTGATTCTTGTTCTTTCTTTCTTCTCAAAGGGTGTTGTAGATGTGTTGAGTCGATAGGTGTAAAAGGACGTTGGATCCTTTAGTTGAGTTGTATTGGGTGTGTTGCTTTGGTCCGCCGTGCTAAGGACCCGGTATCTAGCCTTGTACCGGATAAAGTGTAGGCGACAAAATTTTGGTCTACCTTGTGTGAAAGACCCGGTATCTAGCTTGTACCGGATAAAGTGTAAGCGACGTTGTGAAAGCTTCTCCACCATGTGAAAGGAGTTTATGTTGTGAAGTGATAACGAACTCTCGAGTAGGTGACTCGGGGAGTGGAGTAGGGCAAGGAAGGTGTCCTTGTAGCCAAACCACTATAAATACTTGTGTTGTGGTTGTGTCTCTCTAACTCTATGTAACACCACGGAGCTTGGGGTGCTACGTGAGGGGTAAGACAGTCACATCCATAGAAAACGATCTCATAACGAGACATTTTATCAAAAACATATCATTCGAATACAAAATTTAACATTTAGTGTCTAAAAGACTCTCAACATAAGTTGCAGCGGTATATAAAAACATGGTTTGCAGCGAAAATAGAACATAGTTTGCAGCGGAAATAAAAGACATAGTTTAAAAGGTTTTTCGAATGATAAGATAGTAGAGATAGATAGTAAAGCCCAAGATAGCCATCAAAATTCTTCAGCCACTCCCGTTGCCCACAAATATACTTCAATTACCTGAAATAAAACATGCTAAAAAGTCAACACAAAGGTTGAGTGTAATCCATAGGTTTAATAAATAAACTGTGGAAACCGTAGAGGGGGGGTGAAAACGTTTCCATTTAAAAACTTAAAAACTTTTTGTATCAAACACCCGATCAAGTGTAACATAATATGAAAAGTGTCAACTATGGTCATATAACATCTAGAGATGAATATAGTAAACTACAACACAAGCACAATCAAACCATGACACATACATAATCAACATAACATAAGCAACAAGCCACACAAGTATAAACGCAATGCAAATATAACTATAAAGTGATAAAGAATAAAATGAAAGTAAAGAGATAAGTAAGAAGGCGTAAACCGGACACGGTGATTTATAGTGGTTCGGTCAAGAAGCTCCTCTTCGCCCTACTCCACTCCCCGGGTACCCAACTCGAGAGTTACTTCACTAATCAACAAACTCCCTTCAGGCGGAGAAAACCGTACACGTCGCTTATCCTATTTCCGACACTAAGCTAGATGTCGAGTGCTAATCTTAGCTAGCACCAATCTACCACGATCTACCCGATCTACCCTTGATCCACTTGATCAATACACAAGCCCAATGGCTTCAAGAGATCTCCAAGATCTCAACAAGATCACAATGATCTACACCCACTTGACTCGATCTACCCAATCTACCCTTGATCTTCTTGATCAATCACACAAGCCCACAAGCTTCAAGAGATCTCCAAGATCTTGACAAGATCACAATGATCAACCTCACTTGACTCAATCTACCCTAACTACCTTTGATCAACTTGATCAACACACTAGCCCAATGGCAACTAGAGATATTCAATATCTCTATAAGATCACAATGATCTTCCCTCACAAACTCTCAAAAGAAAAATGATCTTGATGTATGTTATGACACAATCAAGAATGTAACAAATGTTACAAGTGCTTCTACCTACAACTATAACACTTTGTATCTACTTGGATACCTTGTGTTCTTCTCTTGCACTTGAAGAGGAATGACAACACTTTGTATCTACTTGGATACCTTGTGTTCTTCTCATGCACTTGAAGAGGAATGAAGGGGATCTCTTGGTGGGATGAAAGGATCACTCTTAAACAAACTAAGACTCTCTAAATGATCAAAGAAAGTGGTATAAGTGAGGAGGGACTAGACCAGAGAAAACTAACTGAAAAAATCAAGTTGGAAGTATAAAATGGTCCACTATTTATAGGCAAGGGGAAAACTAGCCGTTACAGAGGCACGGCTCCACTAATTGTCAGACGGCTCCACTAAATTTAGTGGAGCCATCGGTACTTTAGTGGTACCGTGGACGCTCCTCCATTTGTTTTTAGTGGGGAAGGTTTATTTGGGAATGTTTGGAGCTGTTTTGGGGGGAAAATTGACTGTTGGGATTTTTAAACTTGTTTTTCAAAATAAAACATTTCTTTTTAATTCTAAAATAATTTGTAAAATATATTTTTGAAAAAATATTTTGTCACATTAAAAATGTGAAGTTTAGAAAAATATAATCCTTTGATCATTTGTCAAGTAGTAGATTTCTTTGTCCATACCTTGAGTGATTTACGTTCGGATGGAAATCTACGACTTCGTTGAAGCATACTTGAGACGTCGAGAGGTGTTGATGTAAGTATGCATTGATGATTTGTGTTTACAAGTAACTTGCACATTTTACGTTATGCATTACAAGTTACGTGTTTGTCATTATTAAAACCAAAGAAATCGTTTAGTTTAAATATCGTAATATTTGCACTAACAATCTCCCCCTTTTTGATGATGACAAATATGTAAACCGTAACACACAGTAAAATGTAAAAGTTACCTTGTTTACACTCCCTTCTCCCCTTTTTGTGGAATCAAAAAGGTAGTTGCCTCGAGCGCTCCCTTGAATTCACTCCCTACTCCCCCTTATTACACTACTATTCTTTCTCCCCAGAAAGGCTAGCTTGCATCATCCTAGTGAAGCCTTCTATCACCACTTGTGAAGACGACTCCATGCTATGTATTCAAATACTCCCGAGCTCCCCCTAGCTCAATGCTCCCCAATGGTGACTTAATCCCCCTGTTTATTTACCTTAGTATCTAGCGGATCCGTGGATCAAATTCTTACAAAGGCTTTTCCTACATCAAGGGTTAGCTTCGTGCAACATAATATATAACAGTATAGGAGCAACATTATAGGGATAGAATACACATAGCAAGACATGCAAGGGTTAAACTATGTGAGTGACACAACCTAGAAGTGTGCCAAAAGGGTAAAGACCAAAAAAGAAAGCCCAAGAGAGTTGAGCGACACAAAAAGATGAATGTATATTGCAATTCAAAGACACTTGAGTGTCACAACCCGACCAACAACCTAAGGTGTAATGGTTCAATCATTGGGAAAGCAAGTTCTAACAAACCTTTTGAACAACATAATCATCTACCTAAGATGATTGGTGTTGGGATGGTTTAGATTAATATATCGTTTGCACTGACAATGAGATGCATGATATATTTCGAAAGAAAAAAAAAGCATGTGATCCTAACAGGATTGGGGATGGATATCTCTAACGGGGTTGAGGTAACGAAGTTCTAGATTTCTAGTTTGGATGATCCTAGGTGTGTGTTAGAGATAATTTGGTGTATGAAGGGTTTCGTGTGATTGTGAGGTTTGAAGGTTGATGAACTCAAATAAGTACATTTTATTACCATCATTTATCCTATGTATTTGACTTGTTTTATTATATTATATATGAGAATTGATACTTAATTGCTTACTTTTGTAATTCTCAGGTAAAAACAAGCATTTGGTGAAACTAAGCGATTTTGGACTAAAAATGGAGCAAAACAAGCAAGATTGGAAAAGTCTACTGAATTGAAGAGATTAAGGACCATTGCCTGACTTTGAAGAATGCGCCGCATGGATTTATCCCATGCGCCGCATATGAAACCTTGGTCAACTAGAAGAACCAACTTGTTTTACTCCAGATGCGCTGCATGAAGCTCCTGATATGCGGCGTATCAATCTCAAGACTTCACCAGATATCCAAGATATTGAAGAATATTCGCAAATATTATAATCCTGGACCCCACGCGAAGTTACCTTGATACGCCGCATCGGACCAATCCGATGCGCCGTATCGGCCATATACAATCCTTACCAAGAATTCAAGAGATCAAGTGAAGATTAGAAGCTTAATGAAGAAGTCAAGATTACAAGTCGACACTTGAAGATGCTTTCGTATTTTGGCCATAAAATCTTCATCCGGACTCCGTTTTAGGTGATTCAAGCGGCCACGGAAAGAGAAAAAGGAGATCTACCTGTATCTAAAGGAGATGCGGCGCATCTGGTCCTTAGATGCGCCGTATTGGGAGATGAGGCGCATCTGGTATTTAGATGCGCCGTATTGGGTCAGTTTCAGACTTGGAGGCTACGTTTACTTATAGATGCGGCGCATCTAACTCTATAGATGCGCCGTATCGACCCAGATTTCAGAATCTATAAATACCGAACTCATTAACGAATTTGGGCATCTTTGGGAACCCTTAGGGCAATTCCCAGACGATCAAAGCCTCTCAAAACAGCAGAAGATCACCCTTGAAGACCCAATTACACTTGAAAAACATCTCTTATCATTGTTATATTACTTAATCATTCGGTTAGCGTATCGTATGCACTATGTTTCACACTCTATTCGTCTTGATTATGTTTTTGTATTTTGTTACAGAGATTATGGGCTAACACTCTTATGTGTTAGCCAAGTTTATGAGTATTTGATGGTTTAATTAGTTTCTAATTCGATTGGTTGCTTGGTCTTCGTTTTGATTACTTTATTAGTTTATACTTCATTAATATCGTTTGCGTGATTAATGTAAGCCACTTAAGGGCTAAATAATATATAAACGTGGTAATCATTAAGCAGCTTTATGCGGGTTCTGATTAATTGTGACATGATTAGTCAGTCAAAAAGACTTAAAATGGAATCTAGAATAGGATAGACATAAGTAATCATTAAGGGTTTACTCACCGATAAGATTAGAGCCAACGCTTTGGTGACTTTTATTAGTGCATTGATAACCTCTGTGTCTAGCTGAGCATTGCTTGGGTCGCCATGCCCCTTCCTCGCCTATTTAGGATAGACCGCGCCTAGTCGTGAGCACCATCACTACATGTCTTAGAAACTTATCAAAACTTAATCATATATGACTAAACTTGGTTAACACGTTCTTCTTATTTTTGATACCTTCAAGCTTCTAGCGTTTGTTTAGCTTAGTTTAATTAGTTTAGTATAAAACCAAACTCGTGCCAGTCTCTCAGGCTGAACCCCCCTTTACGTTAGTTTAGAAGAGTCGAATACCTCTAGAATTAGTATATTAGAAATCTCACTCTTAGTGATCGACACCCTACTTACCAACTAGGCTACATTGATCGGGTACACTGCCCGTTAGTGTTGTAATAGGTTAAGTCGGCAAAATATAAATGTAAAACTTGATAAGGAATAATCACCTATACAACGACACATCAAGTTTTTGGCGCCGCTGCCGGGGAGTGAATTTATCTATTTGCTAGTTTTATTGGTATTTTTCTGTTTTTAGTTTATTTTTGTGTGTTTGGTTTATTTGTTTTATCTTTTGTTTGTTGTCTGTGTGTCTGTCTCAGAAGGGAGATACGGCGTATTCTTTTCTGTGAATACGGCGCATCTATCTGTTTCAATACGGCGTATTCTTGTCTGTGAATACGGCGTATTGACGCTCTGTGGGCAAATTATTTTTTTTTTAGTTTGTGTGATTTTTAACTTTAAAATTTTCTAAAATTTTTTTTTTTGCAGGAAGCTAATGCGACGTAACCATTGTCTGTTGGATACGCGCATTGGCTTGTGTCGATACGGCGTATCTATTGTCTGTTAGATACGGCGTATCGATCTTCTGTGACCCCAAAAATATTTTTTCGTTTTTTATTTTTTGTGTTTATTTAATTTTTATTAGTTTAGTTTTTATTTTTATTTTTTGTTTGGTCTACTGTTGTTCTTCTTGGTTGTTTTGTTTTTCAGGAAATTATGGTGATCGAGAAAAACATTAATGAACTGACCATGGAAGAATATTTCCAATATGCAAAATACGATGAAGAAAAGTGGTACACAAGATTCAGGAAAGAAACCAGGTTTGAATTAAAAGGGCACTTTCTAAAGGAGCTACGCGATAATGCTTTCAGTGGTGCAGAAAATGAGGATGCTAATGAGCATGTTGAAAAAGTGGTCGAGATCGTTGATTTGTTTCATACACCTCATGTAGGGAAAGACCATATAATGTTACAAGTATTCCCGATTTCACTCACTGGACAAGCATATCGATGGATTAAAACTATTCCTGCTAGAAGCATCACTACATGGGCCGATCTGAAGGCTAAATTTTTGAACAAGTATTGTCCTTCATTAATGACTGCAAAGAAGGTTCAAGAAATCAACAACTTTAAGCAAAGACCGGAAGAAACGCTTTATTTGGCGTGGGACAGGTTTAAAGAATTACTTTTTAGATGTCCTCAACATTATTTAACTGACATGCAGGTTGTGATTGCCTTCTATATGGGTTTGGATGTGGCTACTCGGATGCTTTTAGATTCTCAGAGTTTTATACCTAAAATGAATGCTAAAGATGCCTTAACCGCTATACATGAAAGAGCTGACCACTGTTTAAGGTGGTATGATGGGGCATTCAAAAGACATACAGGTAATGATGATTCTGAAATTTTAGCTACAATTACTGTTCAAATAGATAACCTTGGCAGGGAAATAAATAAGATGTATGAAAGGATATATACCATCGATAATCGCTACAAGGGATGCAATGGACCTCACTCACCTTACCCACCAACTCCACCACCACAAAAAGAGATCTATGACTTCAAAGAAGCCGTTACTAAATTTATAAAAGATGGTGAACTATCAAGAAAAGAGTTGGTAGACACAAGTTATCATGAAGCACTTAAAGAGCACAATAAAAATACTACGGATTCAATACATCGTATTGAAGAACATTGCCGTAATATTATAAGCATACTTAGTGTCACAACAAAAGAAAAGAGTATGGTGGAAGGATGTAATGAGATTGATGCTATTATACGTGATAATGTACAACCACAACATGATGAGATAAGTAATTCTGGAGTTAAGCATGATGACAAGGAAATAATAGATAACCTTCTTGTGGATTCTCAGGAAGAAAACAGGAATTCAGATCTCACGGACTCAGAAAGGCTAAACAGGTTTCGGGCTAACCAACATAAACCTGTCCCTTTTCCTAAGCCAAAACCGGAGGTACAATATCAGTGGGAAAAAAATGGAAGAACTTACTTTAGCAATATTCCACCATCCGTCCCTTTTCCTGAATGCTTTAAGGTAAGTGAACCATATATCCCACCCGGCCCTTTCCCTGGACGAATAAAGAGTGGATGCATACCCATTCCTTTCACTGGACGACCGAAGGTGGAAAACAAAAAGAAGCCATACAAGAAGAAAATAAAGAAGATGAAAGCTAGGAATCAACGGATAAAAGAATCAAAAACACAAGCTCATGTGGAATCTACGACACAAATAGGTAACACCCTTGATTCTCCTTTTATTTTTACTAATGACATTGTTAGTGTTTCTAAACAGGTTGCAAAGCCGAATGACGATGTGGTGGATTCTGTTACCTTACAACCTATCATAGACATCACACCACACGATGACATACAACTAGCACCTGTTAATGTTATCCACCAAATTTTGGTTGAACCTACAAAAGAAATAGATGATGAGCTCTTGGATAATACCATGGTTGAAGAGCAAGAAACTTTGAACTCTACATGGAAAGAAGAGGAGCTCGAAACGATACTCGCCATAGACTCTTTCACATCTTGTATAGAAGTTGAGGGACGCCTAACTACTGACAAGATTAATGAAGAAAAATTCATGCACCCTCAATATATTAGTCTCTCATGTGGAATGTTCAAGACATCTAATTTATCAACCAAATCCGGAAAGGTAATGAGTGGAGATCACTACCCACTAAGGTACCATTTTTATTTGACATATATTTCTACTATAGCAAATTTACACTCTTATAGTGTTTATTGCTATTTTCACCCGCACGTGATTCCAAGTGGGGGGACGTACACCCTATTACCTAGTAAATAAGGGTAGAGTCAGGCTCGTGACTCGAACAAAAACAAGCGCTTCGTGGGAGGCAACCCATGCTTGTCTTTTATTTTCTTTTTAGATTATTTTATTTTCTTGTGTTTGTTTTTATTTGTTTCTTCTGCATGACTGCTGTCCGATACAAACGATACGGCGCATCTGTGTACTAGATGCGGCGTATGGCATTTTAATTTTATACACAGCGCATTTAATAATTCGAATACGACGCATCTTTCCCCAAGATACGGCGTATTCTGTTTTTAATAAGAAATTTTTCTAAACGTTAACGCCATACGGCGCATCTGTTTTTACAGATACGGCGTATTTATTATTTAAATTAAAAACAGTTTTCGAATTATTAAACAAATACGGCGTATCGATCTTTATCGATACGGCGCATCTACTAAATCAAAAATCGATTATATTTATTAAAATCTGAATTTGTTACGATTTTTGATAATTTAAACTTGATACGGCGCATTCTAATTCATAAGCGGTGTATCTGTTTTCTGAATAAAAGTTTGATTACATTTTAACGTAATATGATACGGCGTATCCAACTTTCTGGATACGGCGCATCGTCCGCAGATATCAGCCATTTTTATTCTTTATATCCGTTTCTAAATTCATTAATTTATCTTCTAGCGAACAGATGATACTGACGATTTTACCTATGATAACAGGTTTTGCTATGGAAGATATGTCAATGAACGGATATCTTGCTAAAGGAACAAAACAACACGATTAATGGATTGGCAATTGAGTGCACCAATTGTCAACGGTGCTTAACAAAGTTCTTTTGGTAAAACACGATTTGAAAGGGATTACAACTAGAGGCGGAAAGTCAACCTATCAAATGTGATCGGTATTAAGAGCTGAACATGAGTCTAAGTTGAAGACTCTGGAATAAAGACAAGTGCTGACCGGGAGACAACCCGGATTTATCTTTTAATTTTCTGTTCTGTGTCGAGTCTGTCAGACCTGCCGAAGATGCGGCGCATCTCTATCAATAAGATGCGACGCATCTCATGCACTGGTCATATCTTATTTTATTTTATTTTTATGCATTTTTATTTTTGACTTTAAAACTTTCTGTCAGTTTATTTAATGCGGCGCATCCCTGGTTAAGGATGCGACGCATCTTTTATTCTGATTCGTATTTATTCCAGGCTCAATACGGCGTATCTTTTTCTATAAGATACGGCGTATCGACTGACCTGATGATGTACAGTTTAATATTTCCTACAGGTTGTTGATGCGGCGTATCCAATATCCCATGGATACGGCGCATCGACACTCTGACCTGTAATTTTTCGTAGTTTTATTTTTCTAACCAATGATTAACGAGATGTTCTCGAGTCTATTTTTCTGTGGTCTCTATATTTTTACAGGTCTGGACGATTGAAGATGCTGATGAACTCCCACATTTTATATGCTCGCATTCTTACATGGAGGATCATACCGAGCAAATCTCAGGGGAGTTTTCCGTTCTAATTCTTTCTATTTCCTGTTTTTAATTTCAAATTAAACAACGAGGACGTTGTTTATCTTAAGTGGGGGGATGGAGAATTAGAACGTTACTTGTCCTTATTTTTCAAAAAAATTGCTTAATATGTGCTTAATATGCTCAAATTTAAATTTTTTCTAGCATGTTTTTGTGAAATCAAAGTTGCATAACCCGCACACATGACCCCTATTTCCAAATTGTGAGGATTAAGCCTACTCAGTTTCCCAATATTTTACCCAAATTCCACAAAAATATGAGTGTGCCGGTGACTTGTAAACTTTAGAACTTGGCTTGTATACTATTCGAGACCACCATAATAAGTATTATTTATATAATTGGAGTGACCTGTCTAAAGCGGTAAATTTCTAGGATTACACCCAAATAGCCTTATATGTTATGTGATATTAACTAACTACACTGGTTAGTTAACCCCCGTATAAACCTTTTGTTACTCTCATTTTTAGAGTAAGATACCCCTAGAAAAACCCTCAGAACCATTCCTTTCGTTTCTTACACCTTTGTTAAAATGTTTCGTTACACCCTTACACCGTAGCCTACCCTGTAGATTAAAATCCGTGGTTGGTTAATTGCTTTAGGCAAAGTGTGTTTCCTTACATTACCTGTGTTCGCGTGCGTAATTCATTATCTATGGTTAGGTCGGGAAATTGCACAATGCAATTGGAGTGAAAGTAAATATTGTATATCTTTGAGTTTATTTTTCGTGTGTTTACTACTTTCACTATTACCGTTACTTCTGAAGTCATGAAAAGTATGGAAAAATTATCCAGAATTATCATTATAGTGATGTGGTGAAATTTTACACATCTATGTTTATGTTAGTAGTTTGAAAAAAAAAATAAAAAATAAAAAATCGAAAAAATGAGAAAAGAAAAAGAAAAAAGAAGAAAGTTGGATGTTTGTTTTAACCAACGATGTAAAGTTATGTAAGTGGTCGATATCACCACTATTTGTTGTATATTATATCTATGGATTGAATGGGAGTTGGCAGTTATGGGAACGCCAACTAAGGTTTATTCTTTGATTAAGATCTTGTTGAGTATAATTCGTGTCTACCTAAAGCGTGTGTTTCAAGTGTTAAAGCGTGAGTTATTCTATGATATGAGTCTTATTCATGGGATGGTTGGGATAGTGATTAACCACACTTAGGATTTTAATTTATTTGTTTTGTTTATTTTTCATTTTACACCAATTTATATCCCAAATATTATCCATACCCTATATTATTCTTTATCCAAACCTTTGATTTATTGAGATTAGGGATTTGAGCAATCTTAAGTATCGTAGTCGTGGATTCGGCTATGTATTTATGATTTTGTCGCCCTTTTTGATATAATATTATTGGTAAAGTTTGGTCCTATCTTTAGCCTATTCGAGTTAAGGATTTGAGCAATTGCAAGTATCGTGTTCGTGGATTCGATCATGTATTTGTGATTTTGTCGCCTTTTCTGGAATTTGAGATCGATAGAGATTAAGGAGAATGATTAACCCTTAAACCTCAAAACCCTTTTTACCGCTTTAGACTTGTTATTCCTTGGCTTTAGTGGGGGAGATGTGTATTATGGCCAAGCTTATGACAGAATACTCGTCACGACCGAGCAATTGAGCGAATTACTAAAATGTTACCACATAGATTAGTTGAGTGATTTCAGTGATTTCATTTTCCTATTTCGTGAGGTGTTTGGTTGTGCAATTATGATAAAACGAATAAGTGCTTAATTATAAAAATACATCCTAATATCTTTTAGGATACATTTTCATAAGTTTTAATCTAAGGTTTACTTGAGGACAAGTAAAGTTCAAGTGGGGGATATTTGATGAACTCAAATAAGTACATTTTATTACCATCATTTATCCTATGTATTTGACTTGTTTTATTATATTATATATGAGAATTGATACTTAATTGCTTACTTTTGTAATTCTCAGGTAAAAACAAGCATTTGGTGAAACTAAGCGATTTTGGACTAAAAATGCAGCAAAACAAGCAAGATTGGAAAAGTCTACTGAATTGAAGAGATTAAGGACCATTGCCTGACTTTGAAGAATGCGTCGCATGGATTTATCCCATGCGCCGCATATGAAACCTTGGTCAACGAGAAGAACCAACTTGTTTTACTCCAGATGCGCCGCATGAAGCTCCTGATATGCGGCGTATCAATCTCAAGACTTCACCAGATATCCAAGATATTGAAGAATATTCGCAAATATTATAATCATGGACCCCACGCGAAGTTACATTGATACGCCGCATCGGACCAATCCGATGTGCCGTATCGGCCATATACAATCCTTACCAAGAATTCAAGAGATCAAGTGAAGATTAGAAGCTTAATGAAGAAGTCAAGATTACAAGTCGACACTTGAAGATGCTTTCGTATTTTGGCCATAAAATCTTCATCCGGACTCCGTTTTAGGTGATTCAAGCGGCCACGAAAAGAGAAAAAGGAGATCTACCTGTATCTAAAGGAGATGCGGCGCATCTGGTCCTTAGATGCGCCGTATTGGGAGATGAGGCGCATCTGGTATTTAGATGCACCGTATTGGGTCAGTTTCAGACTTGGAGGCTACGTTTACTTATAGATGCGGCGCATCTAACTCTATAGATGCGCCGTATCGACCCAGATTTCAGAATCTATAAATACCGAACTCATTAACGAATTTGGGCATCTTTGGGAACCCTTAGGGCAATTCCCAGACGATCAAAGCCTCTCAAAACAGCAGAAGATCACCCTTGAAGACCCAATTACACTTGAAGAACATCTCTTATCATTGTTATATTACTTAATCATTCGGTTAGCGTATCGTATTCACTATGTTTCACACTCTATTCGTCTTGATTATGTTTTTGTATTTTGTTACAGAGATTATGGGCTAACACTCTTATGTGTTAGCCAAGTTTATGAGTATTTGATGGTTTAATTAGTTTCTAATTCGATTGGTTGCTTGGTCTTCGTTTTGATTACTTTATTAGTTTATACTTCATTAATATCGTTTGCGTGATTAATGTAAGCCACTTAAGGGCTAAATAGTATATAAACGTGGTAATCATTAAGCAGCTTTATGCGGGTTCTGATTAATTGTGACAGGATTAGTCAGTCAAAAAGACTTAAAATGGAATCTATAATAGGATAGACATAAGTAATCATTAAGGGTTTACTCGCCGATAAGATTAGAGCCAACGCTTTGGTGACTTTTATTAGTGCATTGATAACCTCTGTGTCTAGCTGAGCATTGCTTGGGTCGCCATGCCCCTTCCTCGCCTATTTAGGATAGACCGCGCCTAGTCGTGAGCACCATCACTACATGTCTTAGAAACTTATCAAAACTTAATCATATATGACTGAACTTGGTTAACACATTCTTCTTATTTTTGATACCTTCAAGCTTCTAGCGTTTGTTTAGCTTAGTTTAATTAGTTTAGCATAAAACCAAACTCGTGCCAGTCTCTCAGGCTGAACCCCCCTTTACGTTAGTTTAGAAGAGTCGAATACCTCTAGAATTAGTATATTAGAAATCTCACTCTTAGTGATCGACACCCTACTTACCAACTAGGCTACATTGATCGGGTACACTGCCCGTTAGTGTTGTAATAGGTTAAGTCGGCAAAATATAAATGTAAAACTTGATAAGGAATAATCACCTATACAACGACACATCATGAGGTTTGAAGGTTGGTGAACTAACTATCACTTATCCAAAGTGAGGAATAGTTGTAAGGTTTGAGTGTGATGATCGATGGGTTAAAGGCTCTTTAGACTAACTATCACTGTCAAGAGTGAAGTGTAGCTAAAAAGTTTGAATGGGATTGATATAAGGGTTGAATGTTTTTAGACTAACTAGCACTGTCAAGAGTGAAGTGTAGTTAAAAGGTTTGAGTGGGATTGATATAAGGGTTGAGGGTTTTAAAACTAAATATCACTGTCAAGAGTGAAGTTTAGTTATAAGGGTTGAGTGTGATGAGGAATGATGTTAATGTAACGTTTGAAGATGAGATGCAAGATAAGCTTGCAATGGTGATGCCTTATGCAGGAAAGAGTTGTGGGATTCGAAATAAAGTTGGTGATAGAGTCCTATGGTGTAGTGAGGGAATCCTAGGGTGTATGTGAGTTTGCAAAATCTTGCAGGTTTGAGGTTAGGGATGCAGGGATCTGGAGGGAACAGTGAAAATTCGTCAAACATAGGCACGGTACCACTAAATACCACCCGGTACCGTTAACTTTAAAGGTACTGTGGCCTATTTAACGGTACCGTGACCTGGAAGTCACGAATTTTCCTGTGCAGCCTTGTTCGGGGCAGCTAAAGGGAAGTTTCCTAGGGAATAAGAACCACATTTGTGTGTTCTTGAGAGTGTTTGGTGAAAGACTCTATGAGTGTGTTTTTGCTCCCCCTTAATCTATGACCATCCGGACAAGATGTAAAAGATAAAGAGAAAAACAAACGTTGACGGAAGCGATGAGCTTAGTAACGTCATGACAAGTGGTGGATAGCATACGATAAACTTCACCATTGAAGTCACGTAGCTCTTCTCAATCATTGTGAATATTCATAGACTATTCATATGATGAGGCATGTGATCGCGTGGAGATATCCTAAGGGGTAAGAAGATAAAATTTTCAAGGTTATGGGGTTAGTGAAAAGGTTCTAGTGGGGTTATCTCAACTAATCCTAGTTGTAATACCCAAAAACCTAAAACATGCAAAAAGACCAATTTGCCCATATAATTTAAAATTTTGATTAATAAGTTTATGATCACCAAATAAATTCCAAACCATCGGGAATGAACTAGATGTGAAGCCAAATAATTTTTGTGACTACATTTTTAACATTTAGAAAAGTGTACACAAATATACAAAATAATTATTATGGCCGGTTGTATATTTATTCGTGTATTATTATTATAATTAATTCAAATTAAATAAAATAAATACAAGATAATTACAAATAAAATTAAGAAATTATCAAAATCAGTAATTGAGCTCAAACATACTATCTTGGATCGAAATATATGATCCCTTATCATATATACACGTTTTCCTTATTTATGTATATATATAATATATACCGAAAACCCTAAAAACCTAAACAAAAATTTGACTAGCCTCTATTCGACCAAGGGAAATTCGTGTGCTATTTTTCTGGTGATCTAAAATACTGGAGGAAGCTTAGAAAATTGTTTGGAGGTCGTGGGATTCATTCGTTGATCGCTAGTGTTTTAGTTTTGTCGAATTAAGCTTAACGAGAGGTATAAAATCCTATTATCCCTTTGACATGTTCGATCTTGCATGTAGTATTTTTCTTATGTTATTATGATCATATAAGACTTAAATAAAATATATAACACGAATCATGCATGCTAACTAGATCGTAATGAATGTTGAGAGCAAAAACGTATAAAAAAAAATCCAAGACAAGCCATACGATTTTTCCAGGTGTTGTGATTATTTATTTTGGACCTTATATGAGTTATATGATCTGGGAAAAATAGTAGAACGAATTATAGAAGCTTAGATGGATCATGGTCTAATTATTCTATAATCGGATTTATGTATATCGAATGGAAAATAATAAGAAACTCTAGGTACGATTAGGTTTAGGGTTTTTGTGCTTGGATCTGAACATTAAATGCATAATAATGATGTAGTAATGATTATTGGATGATTGGATGATCTAGGGTTTTGTTTTGGTTAATAAAAAGTGTATACGATTTAGAAATAAAATAAGAAGGGTATGTTTTGTTATTCTTGAAACTTAAGGGTTATTTTTATAATGTTAATTAGGTCAGTACAAATATGTAAAAATTATAAGATGAGGTCCTTATGTGTAAAATTTGCAAGAACATGATTTATTTGTTAATTTATGGTTTGAATTATAAATAAATTAATTAGAGGGACTAAAAGTGTAAATTCAGGAAACTTGTGATTATTTTGTGTAAATAATATTATTAGGGAGGTAATATGTGATTTTGGGTATTTATGGGGCTATTGTGTAATTATAAAAAAGTAAGGATGTAAATTGTAATATTTGTAAACTAAAGGGACTAATTATGTGAATATGTGAAACATGGAGGTGTAATTAGTAACATATGACAAATGTGAGGGTATATTCTATAATCTAGTAATTATAAGGGCTTGTGAGGTAATTATGAATATTAGTGAGGATTAAATTGTAAATTATGTAATTATAAGGTCTATTTTGTAACTTTAGTAACTAAAGGGGTGTAAAGTGTAAATAATGAAACTTAAAGGAATAAAGTGTGATTCTGAATCCATTATGTGTTATGAACTAGTAAATTGTGATAATTTCATTTTAAACCCTTAACTTTGATATATTTACATTTAAAACCCTAAGTTATGGAAATTTGTCATAATTAACCCTGAACTATCATAATTTGCTAAAATGTACCCTATGGCCTTAATATCCTTAAATTATGGCTTAACCTAAGTTGAAATACTTAAAACTTACTAAATAAGGAAACTTTCTAAAAATGGAAACCTGCTAAAAATAGAAAGTTACTTAAAATGGAAAGATAACTAAGAAGCCATTTGTCATTCTGTCTTCTACTTCCTTAGGTTCGAGGAAGAAGTAAGTTGATCCTTGTCATTTGCTATCCTTGTGTCCTGCTAATAAGGTACAAATATTCTGCCCTTTTTAGTAAGGTGCCTTCGTTCTCTTGATTTCTTATCTTGATTCGTTTAGGATTTCCCAAATCTATTGCTATGTTCCCTTGTATTGTGAACCTTAGAGTTGAACCTTTGCCTTGATCTTTTGTCTTGAATCTTGTCCTGAACCCTGCTGTGAACTTTGATAGGAACTTGACTTGAACCCAAATATGATTGGACATTGTAAAGGGGATGAGAAAACCTTTTTGATTATTTACGAAAACATTTCAAGAAAACTATTTTTAAAACTGTCTCTATGAAAAACTGTTTTGAAAAGACCATTTTATGAAGATCAATTTGTAAGATTCTTTTTATAAGAAAACGTTTTAAAGGATTTTAAACCTTTGTCATTTACTTCTGAAATGTCTTGACGTGAACCCTTTATCATGAACCTTTGATATTTGGACTTGACAATGATTCGGTAACTTAGACCTTTTGGACCTTTGCTGTAATTTAGACTTTTGACCTTTCAGTTGATACCCGAGCCAAGTTAGTTACCTAGCCATGAAGGTAACATGGCCGTGTCATTGATGCACCAATGGCATGACTCTAGTGTGTTCGAGTGATGTTACACACCGTCCCCATATTTGTTCGTAACGTGCACATTATAATTATTATTGGCCTATATTATTGTTCGGGGGGCGTATGGATGCATCCTAGGTTAGTGTTTGTATTTATGGATATTATATTATATTGTCGGTGATTGATGCTGTGTGCAATACACATCTTTCACAAAGTTAGGGAGCTGATCACTCTAAATTTGATACATGAGGACACCCCTCATATTATCTAATTACTTGAGAGGCATCCCCTCTAGATTGCTACAGGGTTACTACATTTGGTTTGTTCGGGCTCGTGGAGGATTACTGACCCCTTTTCTTTCCTGTTCTTTTCATTTCATTCTTATTATATTCCTTTCCTATGACTTATGTATTCCATTACACAAATTTATACATGTTCGTTTTCATTCGTTTTCGTTTCCGTTTATTATATATCTGTTCACTGGGCTTTTTAAGCTCAGCCGCGTTTCTTTTCCCGCGGCAGGTTTTTAGTTGGAAGCTGGGTATGAGTGAAGAGACTTTTGGACTTAGAAGACCTTGATAGTTATGCTGAAGTAGAGACTCTTAGAAGGATTTGCACTCGCAGACTTAGTATTTAGCTTTTGTTTCCTTGTTAGCCTTGTATTTTCAGTATTTCAATTGTAACCTTTGAGAACTCTTGTATTACTGTTGATGTATGCTTTGTTTTGATCTGATGTGAAACCATTAATGTGATACTTCTACTCTTACCGGGTTGGGGTGTTACAATTATGGTATCTGAGACAGGTTGCGATTCGTAATACATTTACCCTTGACCTGCGTAAGTTAGGACCATTAAGTTTTCCCTGTAGGCGCTCGTAGGACAACCTTTGAAAATTTGCTTTAAGATTTCCCTATAGGAACGTAAGTTTTGACCGGTGAGGATTTGGGTAGACATTAGGATTCTGTTTTGTCTTTCCATTCATGCTTATTCTACATATTTCGTCTATCATTTTCGAAATCGTTCAGACGGTAATATTTTACGTGTTTAGTTTTCTTGAGTTATGAGTAGTTTTAGACATCTATCGGGTTCTAGTGCTTAGTATCGTGTATGTCATTTTCAGCATGGCACCTCCAGCACGCAACAAGTATCGTTGGGCAACTGTTTTCGCTACTGGCCGAAAAAGGATTGGTAAGTTGAGAAGGACTAACAGGAGGATTTCGATCCCTACTAGTATGTGGCCATGCCGAAAAGAAGAAAGAATGACCGTGGTGAATATAAGTGGAACGAAGGTACATATGCACGAGACGGAAGTAACCGATGGAGACGGCTTCGTGACTAGGTACCCGGGAAGGTGCCCCAAGTTTATAGAAGAAGGAGGAGTAGTACGGGCTGAGCCTCGCAATTGGTATGGGTTTGTGGACCACGTAGGAAATGAAGGAAGGAACCCTGAGGATGATTTCGCTAGGCGACCACTGCCACAGCCTGAAGGGAACCGAAACGGATGGCTTAGCGAGGAAGATGAAGTGGATTCAGACTTGGAGTCCACCGCGAGTAACACGATCTAGGCATAGGGATAGAGCTCGAGTCATGTGTGTGTTATTATTGTTTAGACTTTTGTCTTAGGTTTCTCTTGGCATTAATATTGTACGTATTTCCGTTGGATTATGGGGTTTTCCGAGTATTTAATAATAAGGCTTGAGCAATTTTTGGAATAATTTATGTGTGATATGTGTTTATCATGGTTCTCAACCTTTTTAGTCTGTCAAGCTCATCCCGGCTATAAAAGCCAAAACTTAATTTTTCCATGGTTGCCTTGGTTTACTGGCATCCATTAAAGATACCCTTTAAAAGTTCCGAGTATTGGAGTCTTCCTAAAAACCCATTTCAAATCACCAAAATTTTCCATCATAGCGTGAATTAGGATTTGACTTGAGACCGAGAGATTGTCTAGTCACCAAGCGAAGGTGTTTTGCAAAATGTGCCCGGAGTCATGTCAGTTAGGTTGAACAACCGGGAAGAGCAGCAACCGAAGACCAGGAAGTGAGTTTACCTAAGTGTATATTCTGGGCGTGCTTTAGTTTCGTTTTTGATAAATAAGGATGGTGACTGAAGATAGCTGAACCGTATTACTGTTAGGGAATATTCGTCCTCCCTGAAACGACTACGTGTTTGTTTAATTTCAGAGCGCGAAGTTTCTTTCTGATGAATTAATTCTTAGAATCGCCTTCTGTATTCGTAAACGACTGCTATGACAGTTAGTGACGCTAATAGTATTAGCTAAAGCTCTGACTGTTTTGTGAATTTGATAAATAATGTTTTTCTCGTGAGTACTTGGGCAAATGGTCATTGTATGACTAAATAGTACATTCGGAGACGAGGAAGAGCATGAAAATCATCTTTGCACTTTGTTAGTCATTTGTGCATACTGAGAGATTGATAGTTGTTGAGACAACGACGTTCTTAATTGAGGATACCTCTTTAAATTCCGCGAGCTTTGGAAGCTATCACCGTGTGGTCAAAACCAACAATAGAATGGAGAACTGAAACCCTTTAAACTCTGCCGGAAAACTTTGGAAGATGTTTGCAACTTATGATATCATTGAAGAAAATTGGTGAACAGAGAGAAACAGCTTAGTTTGATTTAGAATGGAGATTTGGAAAAGTTGGAATAGAAGTTAGCTTCCATACCCTCGGGCGGGACAATCCTTGGGGTAAACCAGAAAGAGACTTGGTTATACTCCCTTACAACACAGAAGGTTTCGTATACATTAGGACAACTAGAGACATATCAGAAGAATTACTTCAATACCTGACCTGGAGTTAACAACAAACGGCAGCTACCCTGAAGAGTGAAGATATTCCTTACAAGGTAGAAGTGTTGGCGATGCAGAAGAAGAAATTTAGTCAAGATAGCAAATATGGAGCTGATGAAGACATGCAGCCTAATTTTCCTATTCATCTTGGTTGTACTAAGATGAATTAAGAGCGGAAGCAGACTGGATGATGAAGAGATTCAAAGATCGTGCCAGAAATCCACGCTACTCCATCATATTCCAAGAAGAACTGCAGGAGGCTCGACGAACCAGACTCAAGTTCCCGATTTTGGTTTCACTTTCCGATTGATGGACAGACGAAGATAGATTAACCGGACTTGAGGAGAGTGGATGTGTTGAATGGACGGAGTTTAGAAACAGACCCTTTATGTTTGGAAGAATTGAATCTATGAAGGCCGAAGTTCTTGGTGACTAATTTTCATTTCCGCTGACCCTCTTAAGTTCGTTATATCGTGATAAGATCCTCTTATGATTTAAGTTTCCTAGAAGCGTTTCTGTTGGTGTTTATTTTCGTATGTTCGAGGATGGCTGTGTTTTTAGAGATTTTGGTGAATTGTGGAAGATGTGATGTTTGTGATGGCGTGCCTCACTTTTGCTAGGCAATCTGAGATTTTGATACTCTTGCGAATAGTTTTGTTTTCCTCTTGATTAGGGCATTCAAAATTATGTTGAACTCGAGACTGTAGAAGTACTAGGTGGATTAAGATAGGTGGTTTTGATTACGACTTGAGATAAAGTATGACCATCATGAGGGCATATTTATATGATGCCAGTATTATGACGTCTGGCCAACGTGATAATATTTACATCATATAACGTGCACTTTTTGTGGGCATAGGATATCTTGGGAAGTACCTAGGAAGTTTAGAATTTGAATTTCCGTTGGATTATCCGTAATTAGTGAGACTTTAGATTCATTTTACCTATGCGTATACTCTACCTTCGTTCGTTAAATATCTGGATGAGTTTGGACTCTCGTTTTCAGTCTGTTAACCTTAGTGATAAATCTTGAATTCTTGCAAAACTCCTTACTGTCGATACAATTAATTTGATCTGAAATCTTGTTCGTATTCCATAGGAGCCTTCCGGAAGATTCGCCTATATTCCATTCTATGTTGCATGGACCTTTTGATCAAATCAAATTATCTTGTTCCCTTCTGAGGAATTTGAACCCACCTCGTTGTGATTTGAGTCATGAGAAATAAAGTTATTCCGTTCGTAAAGATTCTTTGGAAGAATCACCCAGAGCGTGAGGCTACCTGGGAAACCAAGGAATCGATACGAGCTAGCTATCCGTATTTCGTATTTTGATCCAGTATGTCTTTGTTCGTTTTCCGTTCTATTCCATTCCCGTCTCTTTGCAAATTTCGAGGATGAAAATTTTCTTTTAGAGGGGAAGAAGTTGTAATACCCAAAAATCTAAAACATGCAAAAAGACCAATTTGCCCTTATAATTTAAAATTTTGATTAATAAGTTTATGATCACCAAATAAATTCCAAACCTTCGGGAATGAACTAGATGTGAAGCCAAATAATTTTTGTGACTACATTTTTAACATTTAGAAAAGTGTACACAAATATACAAAATAATTATTATGGCCGGTTGTATATTTATTCGTGTATTATTATTATAATTAATTCAAAGTAAATTAAATAAATACAAGATAATTACAAATAAAATTAAGAAATTATCAAAATCAGTAATTGAGCTCAAACATACTATCTTGGACCGAAATATATGATCCCTTATCATATATACACGTTTTCCTTATTTATGTATATATATAATATATACCGAAAACCCTAAAAACCTAAACAAAAATTCGACTAGCCTCTATTCGACCAAGGGAAATTCGTGTGCTATTTTTCTGGTGATCTAAAATACTGGAGGAAGCTTAGAAAATTGTTTGGAGGTCGTGGGATTCATTCGTTGATCGCTAGTGTTTTAGTTTTGTCGAATTAAGCTTAACGAGAGGTATAAAATCCTATTATCCCTTTTACACATTCAATCTTGCATGTAATATTTTTCTTATGTTATTATGATCATATAAGACTTAAATAAAATATATAACACGAATCATGCATGCTAACTAGATCGTAATGAATGTTGAGAGCAAAAACGTATAAAAAAAATCCAAGACAAGCCATACGATTTTTCCAGGTGTTGTGATTATTTATTTTGGACCTTATATGAGTTATATGATCTGGGAAAAATAGTAGAACGAATTATAGAAGCTTAGATGGATCATGGTCTAATTATTCTATAATCGGATTTATGTATATCGAATGGAAAATAATAAGAAACTCTAGGTACGATTAGGGTTAGGGTTTTTGTGCTTGGATCTGAACATTAAATGCGTAATAATGATGTAGTAATGATTATTGGATGATTGGATGATCTAGGGTTTTGTTTTGGTTAATAAAAAGTGTATACGATTTAGAAATAAAATAAGAAGGGTGTGTTTTGTTATTCCTGAAACTTAAGGGTTATTTTTATAATGTTAATTAGGTCAGTACAAATGTGTAAAAATTATAAGATGAGGTCCTTATGTGTAAAATTTGCAAGAACATGATTTATTTGTTAATTTATGGTTCGAATTATAAATAAATTAATTAGAGGGACTAAAAGTGTAAATTTAGGAAACTTGTGATTATTTTGTGTAAATAATATTATTAGGGAGGTAATATGTGATTTTGGGTATTTATGGGGCCATTGTGTAATTATAATAAAGTAAGGATGTAAATTGTAATATTTGTAAACTAAAGAGACTAATTATGTGAATATGTGAAACATGGAGGTGTAATTAGTAACATATGACAAATGTGAGGGTATATTCTATAATCTAGTAATTATAAGGGCTTGTGAAGTAATTATGAATATTAGTGAGGATTAAATTGTAAATTATGTAATTATAAGGTCTATTTTGTAACTTTAGTAACTAAAGGGGTGTAAAGTGTAAATAATGAAACTTAAAGGAATAAAGTGTGATTCTGAATCCATTATGTGTTATGAACTAGTAAATTGTGATAATTTCATTTTAAACCCTTAACTTTGATATATTTACATTTAAAACCCTAAGTTATGGAAATTTGTCATAATTAACCCTGAACTATCATAATTTGCTAAAATGTACCCTATGGCCTTAATATCCTTAAATTATGGCTTAACCTAAGTTGAAATACTTAAAACTTACTAAATAAGGAAACTTTCTAAAAATGGAAACCTGCTAAAAATAGAAAGTTACTTAAAATGGAAAGATAACTAAAAAGCCATTTGTCATTCTGTCTTCTACTTCCTTAGGTTCGAGGAAGGAGTAAGTTGATCCTTGTCATTTGCTATCCTTGTGTCCTGCTAATAAGGTACAGATATTCTGCCCTTTTTAGTAAGGTGCCTTCGTTCTCTTGATTTGTTATCTTGATTCGTTTAGGATTTCCCAAAGCCATTGCTATGTTCCCTTGTATTGTGAACCTTAGAGTTGAACCTTTGCCTTGATCTTTTGTCTTGAATCTTGTCCTGAACCCTGCTGTGAACTTTGATAGGAACTTGACTTGAACCCAAATATGATTGGACATTTTAAAGGGGATGAGAAAACCTTTTTGATTATTTACGAAAACATTTCAAGAAAACTATTTTTTAAACTGTCTCTATGAAAAACTGTTTTGAAAAGACCATTTTATGAAGATCAATTTGTAAGATTCTTTTTATAAGAAAACGTTTTAAAGGATTTTAAACCTTTGTCATTTACTTCTGAAATGTCTTGACGTGAACCCTTTATCATGAACCTTTGATATTTGGACTTGAAAATGATTCGGTAACTTAGACCTTTTGGACCTTTGCTGTAATTTAGACTTTTGACCTTTCAGTTGATACCCGAGCCAAGTTAGTTACCTAGCCATGAAGGTAACATGGCCGTGTCATTGATGCACCAATGGCATGACTCTAGTGTGTTCGAGTAATGTTACACACCGTCCCCATATTTGTTCGTAACGTGCAAATTATAATTATTATTGGCCTATATTATTGTTCGGGGGGCGTATGGATGCATCCTAGGTTAGTGTTTGTATTTATGGATATTATATTATATTGTTCGGTGATTGATGCTGTGTGCAATACACGTCTTTCACAAAGTTCGAGAGCTGATCACTCTAAATTTGATACATGAGGACACCCCTCATATTATCTAATTACTTGAGAGGCATCCCCTCTAGATTGCTACAAGGTTACTACATTTGGTTTGTTCGGGCTCGTGGAGGATTACTGACCCCTTTTCTTTCCTTTTCTTTTCATTTCATTCTTATTATATTCCTTGCCTATGACTTATGTATTCCATTACACTAAATTATTCATGTTCGTTTTCATTTGTTTTCGTTTCCGTTTATTATATATCTGTTCACTGGGCTTTTTAAGCTCATCCGCGTTTCTTTTCCCGCGGCAGGTTTTTAGTTGGAAGCTGGGTATGAGTGAAGAGACTTTTGGACTTAGAAGACCTTGATAGTTATGCTGAAGTAGAGACTCTTAGAAGGATTTGCACTTGCAGACTTAGTATTTAGCTTTTGTTTCCTTGTTAGCCTTGCATTTTCAATATTTCAATTGAAACCTTTGAGAACTCTTGTATTACTGTTGATGTATGCTTTGTTTTGATCTGATGTGAAACCATTAATGTGATACTCCTACTCTTGCCGGGTTGGGGTGTTACACTAGCGGTTCTTCGCTTGAAGTGAGTGGGATACGGAAGTATTGGTAGTGTAGAGCTAAGGTTGAAAAGTGTAGATAAGTTGGGAAGATAATGGATACGGAAGTAAACATACATGTGGTGTGTTCAGTACCATGCGGAAGTCAAAGGGGAAAAATCTAAGGAATCAGAAGATAGACTGAATCTATTCTGATAGGAGACGGTTCTGGTTCAAGACTATATCGAATGGGTTTTGATAGTGTTGGTGAGAATTGAAGGCGAAATAAACTATCTCAGCAGACAACGGTCCTACGGTACCGTTCCCTATTTAAGGGTGCCGTGACCTGATGAGGTCAGTTTTGACCCAGAATTAGATTTTTGACAAAGGAATTTCACATATGTTGTTATTTTTTTGGACTTTAGATTAAAGGAATTTATACCAAATAAATTCTTTTATGAATGAATCCAACAGGATTCGATGAACGTTAATCGAGAACGAGAAATGACATTTAATTGCATTTCGCAAATTAAGTATACTTTAAATATTTCGGATGAAATATTTAAGTTGTCATTGAAGTTTAAGAGGATTTTACGAATAAATCTCACTGATTAAGTGAGACTTTTCGACACGAGGAGAGAATTTATACCTAATAAATTCTTTGAACGGTACTGGATGAGAAGAGATGACTTTTATATTTCCGAGGAAATACATAGGTATTCATTAGAGCGATGTGAAGGATGACTTAATATCTCCAGTGAAATATTTAATAAGTCATGAGACTAGACACAGGATATGACTTGACATTTCCAGTGAAATATCTAACAGTCATAGGACGAGATAGAGGGAATGACTTGATATTTCAAGTGAAATATCTAAAAGTCATGACACGAAATAGAAGAGATGATCTCAATATTTCCAGTGAAATATTCAAGTGATCATACGAGGAACGTGTGGGATGACTTAATATTTCCAGTGAAATATTTAAGTAGTCATGAGAGGGATTTAAAGAATGACTCAATATTTCCAGTGAAATATTTAAAGAGTCATGAGACGAGACGCACGAGATGAAAACAATATTTCCAGTGAATTATTTAAATAGTCATAAGATTTATGGAATATGTTCCATCATTCCCAGACCTAGACAAAGATGGTTAGAGGATGGTCGTTTGAGAGGTTCGGTTGATTTACGGATTTCGCTGTGCTTCGCATGCGAGTGTTTCATGGGGTTTTGAAAGACGTAAAGCTAGGCCTATGGTGCTGATTCGCAGCAGGGTTGGGGATCTTAAGAAGTGTATAATCACACGAGGATGAAAGGAAACTACTAATCACTTATATAGTGATTCGTGAGTCCTTTGTCACCCAAGGGTTGATGTTAGCTTTTAGCTTTTGGATGAGCGTTTTAACATATGTTGTTAAAAGGCTTGAATATGATGTTTCGGATATGACATTTAACAATTGCGATCGCAAGTTAAACTTACTTGAATATTTCGGATGAAATATTTAAGTTGTCAACCCTACTCCGAGTTCTACTAGGTTTGTATCTAACCTTCCCATGACAAAAGGGTGTATTACTTGGAAGAAGGCGAAGCGATAACTAGGGAATTAGGATAACTTCGCGACTACTTTGAATTATAGGTTTTGACACTAGTGTATGAGTCTATGACTTCTAAGGGTTCATAGTGATAGGCATACCTAATTCCTAATGTGTCAAAAGGACATAGTGTGCGTGCAAACTTTACAAGCAAATCATGTAAAATGCACATAAGGAACAAATGCAAATATCATGCAAAACATGATAATCATTTAACATTTAAGATCATGAAGACATTTAATCTTATCTTATGAGAACATGTTATCATTTTGAAACACGTATATGGGATGCAAGCAATCTAGGTTTGCTAAGGCATATCCTAATTACTACTTGTTTAAAATGAAATCCTAACGGGAGATAAAGTTTACCGATGTAAACTATCTTTAGTCAAATGTAGGAATGAAAATTTTTCAAGTTAGAGAATGAGTATGAGACTATCACTAGTGGTGCTCAATTCAGGCTAAACACGACCATTTTTACGGGTTATACCACGAAACCAACTTCTCTCCTGAAAGCAATTCAACCGTTAGGTCAAATTGAACTTCTAGTGCGATAGGTTCTCCAGTAGTCATTCTCATGTTAGAAAAATTCAAATTCCTATATTTGCCTATTGAAGAATAGCAAAGATGATATTGGCTTATTTCGCTAATACATGGCCTAATATGACTCAACTAACCATATTTTGAAATTCGGTTATGAGAATGACATGTCTTACACAACTCCTAACAAAGGCAAGCGAAATGTTTTAATTTCGTATTTGAGATTCAGAGGTTATTTGATGGAGATGGTCTATTTTATGATCTCTTGGACAACATCTTTGTTTGTTAAGTTGTTACATGTTATTTTAACATGATTTGGTTTCCTAGAACTAAGAGACACTCTAATGTGCTACAATGTAGAATTTACTACCTCGTGTGTGTTTCAAGAATGATCCTTTCCATATCTTGAGAAAGAATCTAGTAAAGATTACTTACCTCAATAGATCTTGTGAGTATTATATTTAAAATGAGACATATTGTATATTTCAACAAGTATGCTTTTCTAAAAGGAAACTTATCACTCTTACGAATGCTTTGTAAAACAAGTATTTTAGTGTATGACCAATTTTACTTGTTTATGCAACGACACATGTCTTATTAGGTTATTATTCAACTCTAATATCCTATATTTGTTAACAGGATGCAATGTATTCTCTTGTAACATAACCATTCATGTTACAAAGAAAATGAGATGCATAGGATACAAGTTATATTTTGTCAATCTTTTGATAAGAGAAATACATGTGATATTCTCGAAGATTGATGACGTACATAATAGTTAGTGACATATTATGTGTGACACTTTTACTTGACATGTGATTTTGAGTGTTGAGTCGTTCATGAGCAAAGTTTACATATGTTGTTTGTTTGCTCGTGTTTGATTTTTCAGAAATGACACATTTACTAATTGCATTGCAATGTAAATTACTTGTATATTTCAGATGAAACATCCAAGTTGTCAATCCTACTTAGTTGTGTATTTTGTGCATCTTTTAAACATATTGGTTTATTGTTTGGAACACAACCATTGGACAAGAAGACTCAATATGGCATCTTCAACACAAGTGTGAGCTATGATCCGAAGCATATTATTTTCGTCTTGAGAGGACGTCATTATTTTCATAAAAATCGAGTGTGATTGAGTATGTAGATTCAAGATAATATATTTCATCACATTTTGATGTTATCTTGAAGCTAGACAAATAATGACTCCAATTTCATGTCCATACTCGAAAACTTGTCAATTAGATTCGATAATGATATCAATCATAATTTGAATAATGAATTGATATGTACTCGAAATCTTTCTTGACCCTCACAATCACTCTTTTTTTTTTAAAAAAAAGGAAATAAAAATGTAAGGAATGTGTTCCATTTATTCTAATACTAGTTGTATGTGTGAGGTTAATGACATATTAAGTTACTACTTTGATATTGTCATTTATTTTTAATTGAGAAAAACTATTTATATTATCAAGTATAATATTCTTAGTTTTTCGACACCTCATTAGTATAAAAATAATTATCTTAACTATTTTTATACAACATACGTAAAATACTAAATGTTTAAAACATTTTGTATGTGTGTTAGATCAATGCAAGTTTAATACATTTTCTTTTACTTAAATACTAATGTATTAATATGATCTTTTATCTTGTTTAGACAACCCATGGTCAAGCAAGACAAAATGATGTACTGTTTTAGAGATCATGTTACAGATTTTATGAAAGTGTGAAGTATTTTCGGGTGATATACTTTTTACACTTAAACCTTTGGAAAAATAATTGTGTAAGACAATATTTTCGATACACATGATCTACCAACTTAGTTTCTATTCCTAAGAACGTTACTAGACCATTTTAAAAACTTGCAACAAATGCATGAAAAATGGTCTATGCCTATATGCAATGCAAACTAATTACTTAATATAGTGCAAGTAACTTAGCATGAGCCATATAAATGCATAATCCGGAAAACTATAATAAACAAATAGCAACATGGCAATAAAGACACTTATGCTTATAGATAAAATTAGCTTGACTAAAGATAACAATAAGCATACACAAATATTAACCAACAATACTAAGACACAAATAAAAACAAATAGCCATTTAGGTTAACACACAAAAATACTTATCGTCATTTTGTGTATTAAGTATAACAACATATACTTAGCTTGATTTTATTTGAAAATGAATTATTTTCCACCCCATTTCAAAATTTGATCAAGTTCAACACTTTGAAAAATATGAATACATCAATGTGTGATGTTCTCTTTGTAATTTGACTAAAATTTGTGCAATTGACATGACCGGAAAAGCCTATCTGTTACGAATCAAAGACTCTCATAAATTTTATTTTACAATCATTTTCTAAAAGTATTTTTAGATGAGAGTCAACTCAATTATGATTAAAACGATAGGTGGCACGACTCCTACGGACTTACAATTGATTTTATACGAATTTTTGAAAATAACCAAATTCTGAAAATCAGACGAAGGTACCGTTAAATTTAGCGGTACCGTCCATATTTAGTTGTACCGTACGTTATATTTAACGATACCGTGACTTTTTTTACAGTTTTGAACAAAACCAACCACATTACTTTACGAATCGTTCTATAGACATGACCGGACACTTACAAACTCTATTCTTTTAGTGGTTTAAGAAAACCTTCAAGCTAGTATGACAAAGTGTACTTAACAACAAAGATTGTATGTATTAAGCAAGTAAATTCTTTTCATATTTTATCACCTTCATGGGTAATTTGATACATGGATCGTACTCAATTTTGAAAACTATTTGTTTTAAAAATATCAGCGACGTGGCTCTAGTACCAATTGTGGAAACCGTAGAGGGGGGTGAATATGTTTCCATTTAAAAACTTAAAAACTTTTTGTATCAAACACCCGATCAAATGTGACGTAATATGAAAAGTGTCAACTATGGTCATATAACATCTAGAGATGAATATAGTAAACAACAACACAAGCACAATCAAACCATGAAACATACATAATCAACATAACATATGCAACTAGCCACATAAGTATAAACACAATGCAAATATAACTATAAAGCGATAAAGAATAAAATGAAAGTAAAGAGATAAGTAAGAAGGCACAAACCAGACACGGTGATTTATAGTGGTTCGGTCACGAAGCTCCTCTTCGCCCTACTCCACTCCCCGAGTACCCAACTCGAGAGTTACTTCACTAATCAACAAACTCTTTTCAGGCGGAGAAAACCGTAAACGTCGCTTATCCTATTTCCGACACTAAGCTAGATGTCGAGTGCTAATATTAGCTACCACCAATCTACCACGATCTACCCAATCTACCCTTGATCCACTTGATCAATACACAAGCCCAATGGCTTCAAGAGATCTCCAAGATCTCAACAAGATCACAATGATCTACTCCCACTTGACTCGATCTACCCAATCTACCCTTGATCTTCTTGATCAATCACACAAGCCCACAAGCTTCAAGAGATCTCCAAGATCTCGACAAGATCACAATGATCAACCCTCACTTGACTCAATCTACCCTAACTACCTTTGATCAACTTGATCAACACACTAGCCCAATGGCTACTAGAGATATTCAATATCTCTATAAGATCACAATGATCTTCCCTCACAAACTCTCAAAAGAAAAATGATATTGATGTATGCTATGATACAAGCAAGAGTGTAACAAATGTTACAAGTGCTTCTACCTACAACTACAACGCTTTGTATCTACTTGGATACCTTGCGTTCTTCTCTTGCACTTGAAGAGGAATGACAACACTTTGTATCTACTTGGATACCTTGTGTTCTTCTCTTGCACTTGAAGAGGAATGAAGAGGATCTCTTGGTGGGATGAAAGGATCACTCTTAAACAAACTAAGACTCTCTAAATGATCAAAGAAAGTGTTCTAAGTGAGGAGGGATTAGACCAGAGAAAACTGACTGGAAAAATCAAGTTGGAAGTGTAAAATGGTCCACTATTTATAGGCAAGGGGAAAACTAGCCGTTACAGAGGCACGGCTCCACTAAATTTAGTGGAGCCGTCGGTACTTTAGTGGTACCGTGGACGCTCCTCCATTTTTTTTAGTGTGGAATGTTTATTTGGGAATGTTTGGAGCTGTTTTGGGGGGAAAATTGACTGTTGGGATTTTTAAACTTATTTTTCAAAATAAAACATTTCTTTTTAATTCAAAAATAATTTGTAAAATATATTTTTGAAAAAATATTTTGTCACATTAAAAATGTGAAGTTTAGAAAAATATAATCCTTTGATCATTTGTCAAGTAGTAGATTTGTTTGTCCATACCTTGAGTGATTTACGTCGGGATGGAAATCTACGACTTCGTTGAAGCATACTTGAGACGTCGAGAGGTGTTGATGTAAGTATGCATTGATGATTTGTGTTTACAAGTAACTTGCACATTTTACGTTATGCATTACAAGTTACGTGTTTGTCATTATTAAAACCGAAGAAATCGTTTAGTTTAAATATCGTAATATTTGCACTAACAATCTCCCCCTTTTTGATGATGACAAATATGTAAACCGTAACACATAGTAAAATGTAAAAGTTACCTTGTTTACACTCCCTTCTCCCCCTTTTGTCGAATCAAAAAGGTAGTTGCCTCGAGCGCTCCCTTTAATTCACTCCCTACTCCCCCTTATTACACTACTATTCTTTCTCCCCAGAAAGGCTAGCTTGCATCATCCTAGTGAAGCCTTCTATCACCACTTGTGAAGACGACTCCATGCTATGTATTCAAATACTCCCGAGCTCCCCCTAGCTCAATGCTCCCCTATGGTGACTTAATCCCTTTGTTTATTTACCTTAGTATCTAGCGGATCCATGGATCAAAGTCTTAAAAAGCTTTTTCCTACATCAAGGGTTAGCTTCGTGCAACATAATATATAACAGTATAGGAGCAACATTATAGGGATAGAATACACATTGCAAGACATGCAAGGGTTAAACTATGTGAGTGACACATCCTAGAAGTAAGCCAAAAGGGTAAAGACCAAAAAAGAAAGCCCAAGAGAGTTGAGCGACACAAAAAGATGAATGCATATTGCAATTCAAAGACACTTGAGTGTCACAACCCGACCAACAACCTAAGGTGTAATTGTTCAATCAATCACACTAACAACAACGAGATTCGTTCGTTGAGTGACACATAAAATGACTTCTTCCAAGTGGTCATTGGGAAGGCAAGTTCTAACAAACCTTTTGAACAACATTATCATCTACCTAAGATGATTGGTGTTGGGATGGTTTAGATTAATATATCGTTTGCACTAACAATGAGATGCATGATATATTTCGAAAGAAAAAAAAAAGCATGTAATCCTAATAGGATTGGGGATGGATATCTCTAACAGGGTTGAGGTAACGAAGTTCTAGATTTCCAGTTTGGATGATCCTAGGTGTGTGTTAGAGATAATTTGGTGTATGAAGGGTTTCGTGTGATTGTGAGGTTTGAAGGTTGGTGAACTAACTATCACTTATCCAAAGTGTGGAATAGTTTTAAGGTTTGAGTGTGATGATCGATGGGTTAAAGGTTCTTTAGACTAACTATCACTTTCAAGAGTGAAGTGTAGCTAAAAAGTTTGAGTGGGATTGATATAAGGGTTGAAGGTTTTTAGACTAACTATCACTGTCAATAGTGAAGTGTAGCTAAAAGGTTTGAGTGGGATTGATATAAAGGTCGAGGGTTTTGAAACTAAATATCACTGTCAAGAGTGAAGTTTAGTTATAAGGGTTGAATGTGATGAGGAATGATGTTAATGTAAGGTTTGAAGATGAGATGCAAGATAAGCTTGCAATGGTGATGCCTTATGTAGGCAAGAGTTGTGGGATTCGAATTAAAGTTGGTGATAGAGTCCTATGGTGTAGTGAGGGAATCCTAGGGTGTATGTGAGTTTGAAAATCTTGCAGGTTTGAGGTTAGGGATGCAAGGATCTGGAGGGAACAGTGAAAATTCGTCAAACATAGGCACGGTACCACTAAATACCACCCGGTACCGTTAAATTTAAAGGTATTGTAGCCTATTTAACGGTACCGTGACCTGGAAGTCACGAATTTTCCTGTGCAGCCTTGTTCTGGGCAGCTAAAGGGAAGTTTCCTAGGGAATAAGAACCACATTTGTGTGTTCTTGAGAGTGTTTGGTAAAAGTCTATGTGAGTGTGTTTTTGCTCCACCTTAATCTATGACCATCCGGAAAAGATGTAAAAGATAAAGAGGAAAAAAAACGTTGACGGAAGCGATGAGCTTAGTAACGTCATGACAAGTGGTGGATAGCATACGATGAACTTCACCAATGAAGTCATGTAGCTCTTCTCAATCATTGTGAATATTCATAGACTATTCATATGATGAGGCATGTGATCACGTGGAGATATCCTAAGGGTTAAGAAGATAAAATCTTCAAGGTTATGGGGTTAGTGATAAGGTTCTAGTGGGGTTATCTCAACTAATCCTAGCGGTTCTTCGCTTGAAGTGAGTGGGATACGGAAGTATTGGTGGTGTAGAACTAAGGTTGAAAAGTGCAGATAAGTTGGGAAGATAATGGATACGGAAGTAACCATACATGTGGTTTGTTCAGTACCATGCGGAAGTTAAAGGGGAAAAATCTAAGGAATCAGAAGATACACAAAATCTATTCGGATAGGAGACGGTTCTGGTTCAAGACTATATCGAGTGGGTTTTGATAGTGTTGGTGAGAATTGAAGACGAAATAAACTGTCTCAGCAGACAACGGTCCTACGGTACCGTTAAATTTAGTGGTACCGTTCCCTATTATAGGGTGCCGTGACCTGCTGAGGTCAGTTTTGACCCAGAATTAGATTTTTGACAAAGGAATTTCACATATGTTGTGATTTTTCTGGACTTTAGATTAAAGGAATTTATACCCAATAAATTCTTTTATGAATGAATACAACGGGATTCGATGAACGTTAATCGAGAACGAGAAATGACATTTAATTGCATTTCGCAAATTAAATATACTTTAAATATTTCGGATGAAATATTTAAGTTGTCATTGAAGTTTAAGAGGATTTTACGAATAAATCTCACTGATTTAGTGAGACTTTTCGACACGAGGAGAGAATTTATACCTAATAAATTCTTTGAACGGTACTGGACGAGAAGATATGACTTTTATATTTCCGAGGAAATACATAGGTAGTCATTAGAGCGATGTGAAGGATGACTTAATATCTCCTTTGAAATATTTAATAAGTCATGAGACTAGACACAGGATATGACTTGACATTTCGAGTGAAATATCTAACAGTCATTGGACGAGATAGAGGGAATAACTTGATATTTCCAGTTAAATATCTAAAAGTCATGACACGAAATAGAAGAGATGATTTCAATATTTCCAGTGAAATATTCAAGTGATCATACGAGGAACGTGAGGGATGACTTAATATTTCCAGTGAAATATTTAAGTAGTCATGAGAGGGATTTAAAGAATGACTCAATATTTCCAGTGAAATATTTAAAGAGTCATGTGACGAGACGCACGAGATGACAACAATATTTCCAGTGAAATATTTAAATAGTCATAAGATTTATGGAATATGTTCCATCATTCCTAGACCTAGACGAAGATGGTTAGAGGATGCTCGTTTGAGAGGTTTGGTTGATTTACGGATTTCGATGTGCTTCGCATGCGAGTGTTTCATGGGGTTTTGAAAGACGTAAAGCTAGGCCTATGGTGCTGATTCGCAGCAGGGTTTGGGATCATAAGAAGTGTATAATCACACGAGGATGAAAGGAAACTACTAATCACTTATATAGTGATTCGTGAGTCCTTTGTCACCCAAGGGTTGATGTTAGCTTTTAGCTTTTGGATGAGCGTTTTAACATATGTTGTTAAAAGGCTTGAATATGATGTTTCGGATATGACATTTAACAATTGCGATCGCAAGTTAAACTTACTTGAATATTTCGGATGAAATATTTAAGTTGTCAACCCTACTCCGAGTTCTACTAGGTTTGTATCTAACCTTCCTATGACAAAAGGGTGTATTACTTGGAAGAACGCGAAGCGATAACTAGGGAATTAGGATAACTTCACGACTACTTTGAATTATAGGTTTTGACACTAGTGTATGACTCTATGAATTCTAAGGGTTCATAGTGATAGGCATACCTAATTCTTAATGTGTCAAAAGGACATAGTGTGGGTGCAAACTTTACAAGCAAATCATGTAAAATGCACATAAGGAACAAATACAAACATCATGCAAAACATGATAATCATTTAACATTTAAGATCATGAAGACATTTAATCATATCTTACGAGAACATGTTATCATTTTGAAACACGTATGTGGGATGCAAGCAATCTAGGTTTGCTAAGGCAGATCCTAATTACTACTTGTTTAAAATAAAATCCTAACGGGAGATAAAGTTCACCGATGTAAACTATCTTTAGTCAAATGTAGGAATGAAAATTTTTCAAGTTAGAGAATGAGTATAAGACTATCACTAGTGGTGCTCAATTCAGGCTAAACACGACCATTTTTACGGGTTATACCATGAACCCAACTTCTCTCCTGGAAGCAATTCAACCGTTAGGTCAAATTGAATTTCTAGTGCGATAGGTTCTCCAGTAGTCATTCTTATGTTAGAAAAATTCAAATTCCTATATTTGCCTATTGAAGTATAGCAAAGATGATATTGGCTTATTTCGCTAATACATGGCCTAATATGACTCAACTAACCATACTTTGAAAGTCGGTTAAGAGAATGACATGTCTTACACAACTCCTAACAAAGGCAAGCGAAATGTTTTAATTTTGTATTTGAGATTTAGAGGTTATTTGATGGAGATGGTCTATTTTATGATCTCTTGGACAACATCTTTGTTTGTTAAGTTGTTACATGTTATTTTAACATGATTTGGTTTCCTAGAACCAAGAGACACTCTAATGTGCTACAATGTAGAATTTACTACATCGTGTGTGTTTCAAGAATGCTCCTTTGCATATCTTGAGAAAGAATCTAGTAAAGGTTACTTACCTCAATAGATCTTGTGAGTATTATATTTAAAATGAGACATATTGTATATTTCAACAAGTATGCTTTTCTAAGAGGAAACTTATCACTCTTACGAATGCTTTGTAAAACAAGTATTTTAGTGTATGACCAATTTTACTTGTTTATGCAATGACACATGTCTTATTAGGTTATTATTCAACTCTAATATCCTATATTTGTTAACAGGATATAATGTATTCTCTTGTAACATAACCATTCATGTTACAAAGAAAATGAGATGCATAGGATATAAGTTATCTTTTGATAAGAGAAATACATGTGATATTCTCGAAGATTGATGACGTACATAATAGTTAGTGACATATTATGTGTGACACTTTTACTTGACATGTGATTTTGAGTGTTGAGTCGTTCATGAGCAAAGTTTACATATGTTGTTTGTTTGCTCGTGTTTGGTTTTTCAGAAATGACACATTTACTAATTGCATTGCAATGTAAATTACTTGTATATTTCAGATGAAACGTCTAAGTTTTCAATCCTTCTTAGTTGTGTATTTTATGCATCTTTTAAACATATTGGTTTAATGTTTGGAACACAACCATTGGACAAGCAGACTCAATATGGCATCTTCAACACAAGTGTGAGCTATGATCCGATGCATATTATTTTCGTCTTGAGAGGACGTCATTATTTTCATAAAAATCGAGTGTGATTGAGTATGTAGATTCAAGATAATATATTTCATCACATTTTGATGTTATCTTGAAGCTACACAAATAATGACTCCAATTTCATGTCCATACTCGAAAACTTGTCAATTAGAATCGATAATGATATCAATCATAATTTGAATAATGAATTGATAGGTACTCGAAATCTTTCTTGACCCTCACAATCACTCTTTTTTTTTAAAAAAAAGGAAATAAAAATTTAAGGAATGTGTTCCATTTATTCTAATACTAGTTGTATGTGTGAGGTTAATGACATATTAAGTTACTACTTTGATATTGTCATTTATTTTTATTTGAGAAAAACTATTTATATTATCAAGTATAATATTCTTAGTTTTTCGACACCTCATTAGTATAAAAATAATTATCTTAACTATTTTTATACAACATACGTTAAATACTAAATGTTTAAAACATTTTGTATGTGTGTTAGATCAATGCAAGTTTAATACATTTTCTTTTACTTAAATACTAATGTATTAATATGATCTTTTATCTTGTTTAGACAACCCATGGTCAAGCAAGACAAAATGATGTATTGTTTTAGAGATCATGTTACAGATTTTATGAAAGTGTTAAGTATTTTCGGGTGATATACTTTTTACACTTAAACCTTTGGAAAAATAATTGTGTAAGACAATATCTTTCGACACACATGATCTACCAACTTAGTTTCTATTCCTAAGAAGGTTACTAGACCATTTTAAAAACTTGCAACAAATGCAAGAAAAATGGTCTATGCCTATATGCAATGCAAACTAATTACTTAATATAGTGCAAGTAATTTAGCATGAGCCATATAAATGCATAAACCGGAAAACTATAATAAACAAATAGCAACATGGCAATAAAGACACTTATGCTTATAGATAAAACTAGCTTGGCTAAAGATAACAATAAGCATACACAAATATTAACCAACAATACTAAGACACAAATAAAAATAGCCATTTAGGTTAACACACAAAAATACTTATCGTCATTTTATGTATTAAGTATAACAATGTATACTTAGCTTGATTTTATTTGAAAATGAATTATTTTCCACCCCATTTCAAAATTTGATCCAGTTCAACACTTTGAAAAAAATGAATACATCAATGTGTGATGTTCTCTTTGTAATTTGACAAAAATTTGTTCAATTGACAAGACCGGAAAAGCCTATCTGTTACGAATCAAAGACTCTCGTAAATTTTACCTTACAATCATTTTGTAAAAGTATTTTTAGATGAGATTCAACTCAATTACAATTAAAACGATAGGTGGCACGACTCCTATGTACTTACGGTTGATTTTATACGAATTTTTGAAAATTACCAAATTCTGAAAATCAGACGAATGTACCGTTAAATTTAGCGGTACCGTCCATATTTAGTGGTATCGTACGTTATATTTAACGATACCGTGACTGTTTTTACAGTTTTGAACAAAACCAACCACATTACTTTACAACTCATTCTATAGACATGACCGGACACTTCCAAACTCTATTCTTTTAGTGGTTTAAGAAAACCTTCAAGCTAGTATGACAAAGTATACTTAACAACAAAGCTTGTAAGTATTAAGCAAGTAAATACTTTTCATATTTTATCACCTTCATGGGTAATTTGATACATCGATCGTACTCAATTTTGAAAACCATTTGCTTTAAAAATATCAGCGACGTGGCTCTAGTACTAATTGTGGAAACCATAGAGGGGGGTAAATACGTTTCCATTTAAAAACTTAAAAACTTTTTGTATCAAACACACGATCAAGTGTGACGTAATATAAAAAGTGTCAACTATGGTCATATACGATGAATATAGTAAACTACAACACAAGCACAATCAAACCATGACACATACATAATCGACATAACATAAGCAACTAGCCACACAAGTATAAACGTAATGCAAATATAACTATAAAGCGATAAAGAATAAAATGAACGTAAAGAGATAAGTAAGAAGGCACAAACCAGACACGGTGATTTATAGTGGTTCGGTCACGAAGCTCGTCTTCGCCCTACTCCACTCCCCGAGTACCCAACTCGAGAGTTACTTCACTAATCAACAAACTCCCTTCAGGCGGAGAAAACCGTACACATCGCTTATCCTATTTCCGACACTAAGCTAGATGTCGAGTGCTAATCTTAGCTACCACCAATCTACCACGATCTACCCAATCTACCCTTGATCCACTTGATCAATACACAAGCCCAATGGCTTCAAGAGATCTCCAAGATCTCAACAAGATCACAATGATCTACTCCCACTTGACTCGATCTACCCAATCTACCCTTGATCTTCTTGATCAATCACACAAGCCCACAAGCTTCAAGAGATTTCCTAGATCTCGACAAGATCACAATGATCAACCCTCAATTGAAACAATCTACCCTAACTACCTTTGATCAACTTGATCAACACACTAGCCCATTGGCTACTAGAGATATTCAATATCTCTATAAGATCACAATGATCTTCCCTCACAAACTCTCAAAAGAAAAATGATCTTGATATATGCTTTGATACAATCAAGAGTGTAACAAATGTTACAAGTTCTCCTAACCCCTTATATGATGCATCACAATAAACCACAAAATCTTCCACTCCATTTGGTAATGCCAAAATCAGTGCACTGCAATGTTTTTGCTTCAGGGTTTGAAATGCTTCTTCTTCGTCCTTTCCCCACACATAATTCTTATCCTTCTGAGTTAACATAGTTAACGGTTTAGATATTTTGGAGAATCCCTTGATGAATCTCCTGTAATATCCAGCCAATCCCAGAAATTGACGGATTTCTGTGGCGTTAGAAGGCGTTGGCCAGTTCTCAATAGCTTCGATCTTCGTGGGATCCACATGTAACCCTTTGCTGTCAATCACATGACCAAGAAATTGTACCTTGCGAATCCAAAATTCACACTTAGAGAACTTTGCGTACAATTGCTCTTCCTTGAGCAACTTAAGAATTATCGTTAGGTGTTGCTTGTGTTCTTCTTCACTCTTGTAGTAGATCAAAAAGTCGTCAATGAGAACTATGAAAAACTTGTCCAAATTTGGTTTACACACTCGGTTCATGGGGTCCATGAATACAGCAGGTGCGTTTGTCAAACCAAAGGGAATCACTTGAAACTCATAGTGGTCATAGCGAGTCCTAAACGCTGTCTTGGGAATATCCTCTTCCCAGACTCTGAGTTGATGATAACCAGATCGTAAATCTATCTTGGAGTAGTAACCTGATCCTTGTAGTTGGTCGAACAAATCATCGATCCTAGGTAAAGGGTAGCGATTCTTCACTGTTACCTTGTTCAGTTCACGGTAGTCAATACACATTCTAAATGATCCGTCCTTCTTCTTCACGAATAACACCGGTGCTCCCTAGGGTGAGGAACTAGGTCGAATAAACCCTTTATCCAACAACTCTTGCAACTGCTTAGACAACTCTTGCATCTCTGTCAGAGCTTGTCGATACGGTGCACGTGCCACGGGTGCAGCTCCCAAAACTAGGTCAATCAGAAATTCCACTTGTCGAACCGGTGGAAGTCCAGGCAGATCTTCAGGAAATACGTCAGGAAAGTCAAGTAAAATCGAAACATCCTCGAGTCACTTCTCTCCCGAATCCTTCTTGGATACATGTGCTAGGAATGCATGACATCCTTTCTCGATGTACTTCAGGGTCTTAATACAAGACATGATATTCAAACGGGTTCTGCTACGGTCTCCGCAGACAACCAAGGTTTCGCCATTGAGAGGGATATGAACAACTCATTCACCACAGATGATACTCGTATGATGTTTGGATAGCCAATCCATACCAACCACTTCGTCGAAGCTTCCGAGTTCAATGGGCATGAGATCGATACTAAACGGGTGATCTAGGAGGTTTAGGGTACAGTCTCGGATTACAGTGCAAGTGTTAACTAAGTTTCCATTAGCTAGTTCAATACTATAGATGGTGTCTAGGAAGGTAGGGGTGAGGTTATGTAGTGGTGAAATCATAGAAGATACAAAACTCATATCGGTACCCGAATGGAATAAAACTTTAACACGAAGATTGTTGAGTAGAAACGTACCGGTGACTACATTTGAATCGTGCTGCTGCTCCCCATTGCCCATCACATATGCTCTACCATGAGCACCTTCAGTTCTCCAACCAGTGTTCTTTGGGCAATGACTCTTGTAGTGACTACGCTCTCCACACCCAAAACAAGTTACCACTGGCTGTGCGTTACTCCCAGTAGCCACATCTCTGCCCTTACAATGCTTAGCAATATGTCCAACCTTATGACATTTCTGACAATTAGCTGTGCATGGTCCAGCGTGATGCTGATTACACTTGTGTGAACTGTGACCTTTCCTCCTCTTGTAACTTGGTAGCTAACTCCCTATCAGCAAGAACTTGAGCATCCCTTTCTTCTTCTTCAGTTAAAATCTTGTGTTCAACCATGAATTTGGCCAATCTTTCTTCTTCAGCTTCCTTAGCTAACTCTTCTTCATGAAACCTTTGAGCTAATTCTTCATCAAGAGCAATCTGAGCTTGACTCTTCTTGGTTATCTTCTCAGATGGTTCTTCTTCTAGCATTATGCCCTTACCCTTATCAGTTCTTGATCTTTTTGGTCTTCTTGTATATACTGCACCAGCAGTACCTTGAGAACCACCAGCAGTACCTTTTTCTAGAACACTAGCAGTACCTTGTATAGCACTACCAGTACCCTCTATTATACCACCAATACCTTCAACCTGACTGGCAGTACCTTCTTCATGCTATTCATCTGGCCTCCCCTGATTGCCAGACTCCTCTTGGACCAAAGTAACATTAGGGTCTTCATCTAATTGAGCAATCTTCCTCCCCTGTTTGGAAGACTCCTCACCTTTTTCTGCACTTGAACCATCATCTGAACTGGATGGAGAGGATGATTCCACCATATGTGCTGACCTCTTTCTTTGAAGTGTTTTTACTTTCAGCTCTAGTTTCTTGACTTTCAACACCAGCTTAGTATAAACCTTGCCAAACACCTTCTTGTGGGTGGAGAGATCAGCCTCCAAGCTATGAACCTTGTCAGAAAATTTTGTACATAGTTCCAGCAATTCAGTTAGTGTCTTACTGCGCTCAGCACTTCCTGATGTGTGACCTTTAGGGAGAGCTGCATCATGGGGCAAAGACTCAGACTCCACCACATGGTGAGTATCTGAGCCACCCAGTAAATCGGGTTGGCTTGGGATTCCACAACTAGTACTAGGTTTAAAAGAACTTGGTACTGTAGGTGTTGCCATGGGTTGGGTCTTACTTATGTTACCCCTTTCCTTCCCAGCTTCTAAGCTTGTGGCACTAGGGGCAGCACTTCCTATACTGACAATTTCAGCCTCATCTACAACATGGGGAGGGGTAAGAACTCTGTGCTGAGGTACAACAGAGCCCTCTCTGGATGAATACCTATCAGGTGATGTGGTGGGTTATGAGGCTAATTGTTCTGAGCTTGTGGGTGTGTGTTGGGAGTCAACTGGGGTTGTTGACCCTTCACCCTGTACCTGTAACATTGATTCAAATAAAGGAACTTCTACCCCATGGTACCCTTTTGAGGCCATACTCATATTGCTAAATAGTTTTTGGGTAAGCTTGGGTGTTTGATAAACATGTTTATGACGTAGAAGTTGATGTTTTCTCATGTTCAAAACAGTTTGAATAAACCTTGGATACATCAAAAACTTTGATTTGCTATCAACGTTTTTCACCATTCCTTCAAAGTTAAGTTTTGAAAAGTTGAAAGTCCTATTGGTTGATAAGCATATGAGAGCAGTTGCAATATTGCTACTGAACTGTTCCCATGAAGTTTTCATAGGACTGAGACAATGAAGAATGGTGTGAAACAAAAATCTCCATTGTGGGGCAAAACAACCTTTTTGAAATGTTAAAGATTGTGATTGGATGTTGTACCCTATTCTGGTTAAAGTTTCAAAAATCTCAGTATTCGACATAGCACTAATACCATTATCATCATCTAGGTGGAGATGCCTCCTAACTAATAATTCAGTAATAGTGATGGATTTGCCATCTACTGTGGCATTTAATTTCTCGTCTCCATTGTCAATTGTTCTGACAGTAACAGTCTGCCAAAATTCTTTGATTTGGGAGAGATAAATAGTGGGATTAAGAGTTAAAGAATACCTAATGTGGGAAGCATTCAGAAATCCACTATCTGATGGAATTGAGTATCGTCCTCTGGTTTTTCCAAATAAACTACCATGTTGTGTTTAACGACAAAAGTTAAAGTAGCCATTATTGTCAGTAAAATATTGATTTGACTATTGGGATTAGAGTAATTTAGGTTAGAAAGTAGGTTGAAGAAAGTGAATTGAGATATTTTATAAAATTTATGAGGGTTTCTATTGGACCGACTTCAAGTAAAAGATAACTTTTGATTGAAGAAAGGTGAATATAATAGATTAAAAGTTAAAATATCCAAAAAGGAAACCCTTAAGATAAGATATTGATCAGTAAAAATCTCAACAAACTCTCAACGGTTATTTTCAAAAAGCTGTTATTTCGCACCAGTACTAACGGTTATCCAGCAGTACAAACTTAAGCCTACCAGTACTAACTTTTGCCTGGTAGTACTAACATTTTTGGAAAAATTTTGACTTAGTAGTATGAACTCAATTTTGATTTAAAACAATACTGCATACTATCATTTTGAAGGGATTAAGTGTAAGGACAGACATTTAATTAGAATTTCGGTTTAATGCAACCTCTGGTTGTGTGAGAACCAATAGTTTCAGTTATAAATAACTGCCTGTGATCAGATAAACTCCTTCAAAAAACTTTCTTGGCAGGGTTTCCAGCTCGTGGCAGGTGTTGCCTCTAACACAATTGTGTTAGATTCACGTTTGCTCGCTGTTCTCTCTACCAGATGCCCTTGGACTAACACATTATACTAATAGTATAAAATGGTAGAGAGTGAGTTAGATCAGTTACTATCTGACTAACTATGCCATCAATTCATATGAAAAAACATCATAATGAGATTTCAAGAAAGATATTTTAAAGAACCTCATGACTTAGGTATAAACCTTTTGTTAAGGGACTCCTAAATTCTGTCCATCATCAATCTATTATGTCAGCAACTATTCCACCATTTGCTACTCACACCATGAACTAGTAATTCCTTTGTGCTCGATTTTGTCATTATCAACTCCATGACCTGCAAATGTTAGTCCAAAACCAAGTAAACAAATGGCAAAGCATTTGCATCATAGCAATATAAACATATGACTAACAGTTCAAACATAACAGGCCTAATTTGTACTAGCAGTACAAACTATACAAAAACAGTACCAATTGACAAACCTAGCAGTACAAATCCAATTTCATGTACAAAAACACATAGTTTAAAACTTTTAAGGATGAAGCATTCCAATACTTGCTACCAAGTATTGAAACCTTCCAACATCAAAGGCTTTAGTGAGAAGATCTGCAAAGTTTTAATCAATGTGAATTTTAACAACTTGAACTAACGTTTTCTCATTGCAGTCTCTTATAAAATGATGCCTAATTTCTATGTGTTTTGTTTTAGAATGTTGCACTGGATTTTTAATAATGCATATTGTACTGCTATTGTCAATATATATCATGGTATTCATAAAATTATACCCAAAGAACTTGACCACAGCAACTTGCAGCAGCTACATACTCAGCTTCAGTTGTAGAAGTTGCCACAATTGTCTGCTTCTTGCATTGCCATGATATAAGTCTGCAACCAAGGAACTGACAACCACCAGTTGTTGATTTCCTATCCAGACTTGCACCAGCATAATCACTGTCTGAGTATGCCACCAAATCAAAAGGTGATTCCCTAGGATACCAAAGACCCAACTTAGGTTGACCCTTAAGGTACCTAAAGATCCTCTTTACAGCAACTAAATGGGAAGCCTTGGGATTGACTTGAAACCTTGCACAGGCACACACAGCAAACATGATATCTGGTCTTGATGAAGTAAGATACATCAAGGACCCTATCATTGATCTATAAGTGTGTATATCAACACTTTCTCCATCAGCATCTTTAATCAAAGGTTTCTCTAGATCAACAGGTGTGCTTGCCACTTTAGCATCACTAAATTGAAACTTCCTTAGTATCTCTATCACATATTTATCTTGACTGATAAATATGCCTTCAGCTGATTGTTTCACTTGCAACCCCAAAAAGAAGGTAAGTTCACCCATGAAACTCATTTGAAATTTGTCATGCATAAGTTTCACAAATTCTATGCACATCTCCTTCTTTGTGGATCCAAATATGATATTATCCACATAAACCTGTACCAGCAAGATATCTCCCTTGTTCTTCTTAATGAAAAGTGTCTAATCAATCTTGCCTCTTTGGAACCCATTCTCTAACAAATAAGTAGCCAATGTTTCATACCATGCCCTTGAAGCTTGATGCAATCCATAAAGAGCTTTCACCACCTTGTACACCTTGTCAGGATGTTCTGGATCTACAAAACCTGGAGGTTGAGAAACATATACCCCCTCTTCTGTAGTACCATAGAGAAAGGCACTCTTAACATCCATCTGGTAAACCATAAAGCCCATGAAAGAAGCATAAGCTAAGAACAGTCTTATGGCTTCAATCCTAGCTACATGTGCAAAAACTTCTTCATAGACTATTCCCTCTTCTTGTATATACCCCTAGGCTACAAGCCTTGCCTTGTTTCTAATCACTATTCCCCTTTCATCTCTCTTGTTTCTGAAAACCCATTTGGTTCCAATGACCCTCACACTCTTGGGTAAATCAACCAATACCCAAATCTTCTGAATCTTGAATTGGAGAAGCTCCTCTTGCATTGCTTCTACCCAGCTTGAGTCTTCTAAGGCTTTAAGTATGTTCTTGGGTTCAGATTGGGAAAGGAAACATACAAATAGACATGTGTTGGCATCTTCATGCTTCTTTTCTTCATAAACAACACTAAGAAAGCCTTCTTGATCTGAAGTCATGGTATGTCTTCTTGTCTTCACACCAGATTGTATGTCTCCAATCACATTATCTAGGGAGTGATCTTTGTGTATTCTTATGTGTGGAGTGGTGGGAACTTGATATTCGAGTGGAAAATTGTTGATATCCACTTCATCTTCTGATAAATCATCAGTAGAAGGAGCTGATGGGCCAGCCGTATGATTATGTTGCCCAGCAGTACCAACTTGATGCTCAGCAGTACAATCTTCATTTGTATTGTTTTCTTGATTCTCATGTTCTTCAGCTCCATCTTCGCTATTTCCATCTTCAAAACCTTCTTTGGCTTCATCAGTTGAAGGGTCACCATTCTTTGAAGATGAATCCACACTATTCCATATTGGCATCAGTATATGATCTTGATCTTTCTCCTTTTCCAAGCTTGGTTCATTTGCTACAACGCCATCTTCTGGACCTGCAAAATCATTAGAAAATGTTACTGCAACAACTGGCACATATTTCATAGACTGGGTTAGAGTATCAAGATCAAATAGTCATTTTGGACCTTCACCTGCAACATTAGATTTATTTTCTAGAAACTGAACATGCAGGTTTTCCTCTACCTTCCTTGTTCTTGTGTTGTATACCCTAAAGGCTTTGCTATTTAGCGAGTACCCAACCAAGAAACCTTCATCAGATTTGCCATCAAATTTGCCTAGATGGTCTAAGGTATTTAGAATAGTAACATGACACCCAAATGGTCTTAGAAAACCTAAAGCAGGTGTTCTACCCCTAAACAGTTCATATGGTGTCTTGTTATGAGGTTTAACAACCAAAACCCTGTTCTGCACATGACAAGCAGTATTAACAGCTTCAGCCCAAAAAGTGATGGGCAGCTTAGAGTCGGCTAACATGGTTCTAGCAGCTTCTATTAGTTTCCTATTCCTCCTTTCAGCAACCCCATTCTGCTGAGGAGTTCTAGCTACACTAAACTCTCTCTTAATACCTTTTTGCTTGCAGAAATCATCCAAAACTCTATTGTTAAACTATTTCCCATTGTCTCACCTGATAACCTTTACTTTCTTATCCACTAAGTTTTCTATCTCAGTTATAAATGTCTTAAGAATGCTAGGTGTCTCATCCTTAGATCCTAAAAAGAAAACCCATATGAATCTACTATAGTCATCAATAACTACAAGACAGTACCTTTTATGCATAATATTACTCACAGATGTAGGACCAAACAAGTCCATATGCAGCATAAACAAAGATTAAGTAATAGAGTTCTAGGTCTTGGGCTTACAAGAAGCCTTGTGTTGTTTGCCTTTGAGACAGGCAACACAAGTCTGGTCATTCTCAAAACGTTTTTGAGGCAAGCCTCTTACCAAACCATCTTTAAAAATTTTATTAATGATTTTAAAGTTGACATGACCAAGTCTTTTATGCCATAACACGGACTCATCCAATGTGGCTTTTGCAACAAGACAAGTAAGAGCCTCTTTAGGAACGATCTTCTTCATATCAACACTGTACATGTTGCCCTTTCTTGGAACTTTAAGTAGCACCTGACTTTTATCAGGTAACTTAAAGTCTGGGGAAAGCACAAGACATTCAGTGTCAGTAAAAAGAACCTTGTTCTTTTTGTCACACATTTGTGAGACACTAAAAAGGTTATACTTAAGCTCCTGCACAAAATACACAACTTCAAAGTCTAATTTACCGGTTTTCAATGTGCCTTTACCAGTAATCCTTTCCCCTATTCCTCCCTCAAAGGTAACATATCCTCCATCCATTGGTTGAAAGTCTGAAAGATAGGACATGTTGCCTGTCATGTGCCTAGAACATCCACTATCTACATAGCCTTGATCTTCCTCATCATCTTGTGAATGTCCCTGCACATAAAAGAAGGAAATTAGTTTCCTTGGGGTACCCAAGCCATTACTGACTTGGGTTTGCCTCGTGCATCAATATAGTCAAATCTCTTTAATACAATTGATGCACCATTGGGTTTGATTGGTCTCCATACCCAACATGCCGAGGCCTTAACAGCATTTACCCTTTCATCCCTAGCAGTGTTTTTAGGCTCACAAGTACTAAGTGCTGGTCTAGCAATCTTAATTGCTGGCTTGGCAGTTTTAACCTTTGTTTTCCAAAATTTATGTTGAATCACTGCTTTCTTGTGAAAATGCCTTTTAACAGTTTGTTGTGCATATTTGAAAGTAGGTTTTGCTCTTGAAACTGTTGGTTTAGGGTAAATAGTCATAAATGGTCTGGTAGTACTAACTGCTGGTCAAGCAGTACTAATTGGTTTGAGGCCAGACTTCATTAAAAGTGCCCTGGGATTCATTCTATTAGCATTAGGGTAAGGATGAGACTTGTTTGAGTTCACCCTATGACTTGTGTTCCCAAGAACCTTATTGTTCCCTATAACCATCTTTCTCCCATGATGGTTATGACAAAAAGCCTCTAGGTGGTCAAAGCTACCACAAGTAAAACAAGCCTTGTTATACATGACAAATTCACTTCCTAATTGATAGGACTTGAGGTCATTCCAGTTCCTCTAGTTACCTCTAGGCTTGCTTGTGGACCTATACATTTCAGAGTACCTAACTGTTTTCCTAGCTGGTTTTACATTTGTTCTAGGTTTAACAGTTTCATTACTAACCACCTTAGGAACATTAGTCCCTTCTAGCTTTACTACATCAGGTTTAGCCACAACCTGATCTTCATCATCAGATTCCCAATCTTCAACGATGGGAGTATCTAAGTTCCCATCAGTTGACACCTTGTCCTCAGTAAGAGAGGTGTCACTTTCACTCTCAAAAGGCTCATTAACTCCTACGGGTTTATTAGCAGTAACATTTTCGTTAGTCTTACAACCATATTCTAACTTAGGCTATTGAAACTCAGTTAAACCTGTGTGCTCTAGGTCAATTCCTGGGGTGCAGGCACTCCTCTATGAGGAGGCGGACATGTTTTATAGCCCAACCCAGACTTAGCCTTATTAACCATTTGACATTCTATAATTTTATTAACACCCTTTGATGCATACTCCAAAGTATCCACAGTTAATTGAATATTATCTTTTGCCTTATTGATTTTATCTAACTCAGATTTAAGCAAACTAATCTCAGCATTTTTAAGATACAAGTCTCTTCTAAGTACAGCTATATCCTTAGTAAAAACAGACTCATTGTTCTTATAATGCACAATTTGTTCTTCTAGGACTGCTAAACCTCTTTTATGATTAGACAAATTATAGTTTGTTTGCTTTAACTCAATCCTCTACTCATCATAATGTTTCTTTAAAGTTACATATTCTTTAAGAGCAGTACAAGTTTTAGAACAACTTTTAGCTGAGAGTACCTCTGAGTCAGAGAAGGCCATAAGCGCCATCTCAGCTGGTGCTTCCTCATCATCTGCCATGAAGCTCCAGTCATAGCCTAGACCATCAATTGCCACCATAGCCTTTGAAGATGTCTCTGGCTCTTCCACTGCCTTTGGCTTGCTTCCATACCCCCTATTCTTGCTATCCTGTTGCCTGGGTCTTCTACACTCTCTTGAAAAATGCCCCAACTTGTGATAGTTAAAGCATTCTACCTTAGACTTGTCAAAACCAGCAGTATCATTACTACTGATGTTGATTTTCTTGCCAGTTCTTTGATAGAATTTCTTAGCCCTCATGCTAAGAAGTGAAATCTGCCACTTGAGATCCATCTCTTCCAAGTCATCATCATTAATCTCCTGTAGATCTTCATGTGTCAGCATTGACCCATCGTTTTGGCTGGTCAGGAATGCACAGTAGGTAGTATCATTCAGAATACCAGTGGTACTGGTTGATGAGCTAGCAGTACTAACAATAGGGTTAGCTGTACTAACTCCTACAGCCACTTTCCCCTCATCTGGACTTGAATGACTAGGAGATGACACAAAATCCATGTTTCCAGAACTAGCACTTCCAGCTTTCTTCACATCCTGTTCAACAATCTTGAAATTGTTGTATAGATCATTGAGGCTCATAGTGTCAATATCTGGCTTATTCTTCCAAACCACCACATGCATAGCCCATTCAGCAGGTAAACTCCTCAAGAACTTGGAGTTCAGGTCTTCCTGAGGGATGTCAACTCCAAGCACAACTAGTTGGCTGACAATCTTTTACAACCTGTTAAACATATGATCTAAAGTCTCATTACTGGTAGCACTAAAGTTTTCAAAGTTCTGCTTCAGTAAGGTCTTTTGAGTCTTCTTGGTGGCTTCATTACCACCATACCGAGTAGTGATTGCTTCAAACAAGGATTCTGCATCCTTGTATTTGCTGAAGTTTAACATCTGATCATTGGGGATGGTCATCATCAGCAAGCTCCTAGCCTAGACATCATTCTTCTTTTGCAGCTTGTCTTCTGCACTCACTGGAGAGGTATTCATAACAATCTTTTCTTCACCATTAACTGTTGTTATAGATGTTGAAGGTTTAAAAGAGTTTCCTTCTTCAATGATCTCCCAGAGTACATAGTCCTGCTCTTGGAATTACCGTTCGATTCGAAGCCTCCACATCTCAAAATCGTTTTGCTTCAGCATAGGCAACTTAGCAGCCATGTTGGTCTGTTTGGTTTCCATGTCCATAATCTTTTCTTCTAAAATAAAGTATCAACCTGGCTCTGATACCACTTGAGAGGATCAAACACTGAGGATGTGTTTAGGATACTTTGAGGTTATATTATCAAGTATGCGGAATCTACTTGACAACACTTAGAAGATTTGTATTGATGTAACAGTAACACAATTTTATGAACAATGAACACAGAAAGTAACTCCAAATGATTCAATATTATTAAGCAATAATACAAGTGATCTCAATATCACTAGGGTTACAATGACCTTGAATCTTAACAAAAACGTATTAATGTATATCTAAACATCTACCCTAGGACCTCCTTTTATAGACTTAAGGAGTCCTTTACAAGATAAGTATTTACCTGTATAATTCTAACCAATTGTGATATACATACAATCTATACCATACTTATCTTCTACACGTCTTCTAAGCCTTATCATGCAGCAGTACCTTCTTTTATTCTAGCAGTACTAACTTGACATTTTGTATTATTAGTTGTTCTTCAGCAATCTTTAGTAATACACTAGCAGTTTGTATTGTTAGTGTAATCATCCAGCAGTACAAAGTCTTGAAGATTTAATTCCCAACATATGGCAAAGGTATGTTTGTTTTTCTTTTGAAGTGATTATTTTTTTATGATTAAAAGTGTTGATCTATCTGGTACACAATTACTTGATATACTTGTGCTTACTTGTTTTGTTCTTCAAAATTCTTTTGAACATTGATTTTAAAAGAGTCATATCAACACAAAACTTTTAATCCAAATCACAAATTTCAAAAAGTATCTCTTCACTAATCTTTCTTACTACTAGGAATTGTATTCCATCGTTCCTTTCTTCCTCAAAATTCATTAACTAAAAAGGGTCAAATCGATAAAAGAAATTTTTTTTCAACTCTTGATCATCATCTCAAGCAAACTCATAAACATTCTTTCTCATTTTAAAATAAGTATTTCACTCTTCAAAAATTCCTCACTCCTGTGACAAACTTTCTTACTCTCTTAACAACCATCTCATCAAAAAAATGAAGACAACACAACTACGGAATATATCGTACGTTTCCACTCTCGTCTCAAAACTACCCAAACTCTCACTTCTGAAACTTATTTCTCGTTGCGATCTATATTCTAATATGCCGCATCCAAACTTCGTCTAAATCCTTCAAATTAATTCTCTAATCTTCTAATTCTTACTTAGGAAAATTAGTCATAATCAAACGCTAAAACAAACTGATTAAAAGGACTAATACACCAAACACCATCCTTGTTTGTTTTCGACTGTCTTCCCGGATCCTTCTATTATAACCTACCGGATCCCTTTTTCAAAGGATCCGGCAGAACCGGCACATCAGATAGCAGATACGTATTTCAAACATAAACAAACAATAATTTTTCCCTCTCACTACATCAAGAACGATCAAAAACAAAACCCTCTCTAAATTAGGGTTCCAATGTCTCAAAATCAGTCTTCTACTCATCATTGTAAGTAATTATATTATCTCATTTTAATCTTTTGCTTCTAAATTAATCTTAGGGCTAGAACTAATTCCAATGGGTATAATCAAACCATTCAAATGATTTCTAATTAAAAAGAGTTCATTAGTCTAAGTTAATCAAACGATTGTTTTTACATAATTGTTAATAAAATAAAACCTTCGTCATAATAACCCATTTGATTAAATGTTGATAACTAAGTTAACCAAACAACTCACACTACTCTTCCACAAAATCTCATTTTTTGTTTTATCTTGTATAGGTTGCAAAAAAAATGGCACATACATATGAGTTTGATCATCATCTAACCAATCTCTACATTCCAAACATTTCAACTAAACCTTACACACCTCTAGATGTCATTTCTAGCTTCCAAAATCTTGAATCACGCTATATTCACGAAGGAAGAGTTTTCAACCCCAACTCAACCTTTTATGAAGAAGCTAGGAGATCCTTTCGAGCCATAGGTTTTGAATCACTTCTCACCATTGACGAACTAATTTGCCCATGTTTTGTACTAGAATTCGTCTGTGATATTAGTATCGCACGTACCGAGGATCAATCCCTTTCCCTTTGGTTTTTCATACAAAACTATAAATTTCTCTTTCCCCTAGAACAATTTGCTCAAATCCTTGGTCTTCCAAATCATGGGAAATATGCCTATACCGAAGAAATTGCTCTTGATTATCTTAAACAAGAGGAACATGGACCATACCCTACATACATCCCTTCCCTAGGAGAATTGATTAGTGTTCTCTGTAACTCAACACGACACCCCAATAGAATACGTATGATTGAACTCCGCTATTTCTTACAAACCATGGCACTCATCTTACGTGAAAATTTTCTGAGTCTAGCCAAAGATCGTGAGTATTTACCTGCTTGCTATGCTTATATGCTCTACTACATTCTAAATCAAAAACCCTACAATCTCGCTTACTTCTTCGCTAAACGAATCATATACCTCAAAGAATTTTATATCACTTTTCATCACACTCAACCATTCTGACCTTAGTACACTAGTTAGTCATCTCTTTTTAGTTACATTTGAGCTAACTTTGAGGATAGTAGTCATGTTGAACTCTTAAGAAAGACTTAAGTATCATCCTAGGTGTTTTTGATTTATCACGTCCAAAATAAACACTATTTCTCAGTACTACTTCTTGCATCACTTCTCTCTGATCATTTTACACTTACCTATAATTTAAATAAATTTTTAACAAATTCATTTCCACCATCTCTACCTCAAAATACTCTAAAACCAATCTTTTAATTCTTGTGATTTTTAAAGAATTTTTAAATTTTTCATACCACCTTTTCCTGAAACCTACAAACATTTAACACTTAGTGATATGATTATCTTAATCCATATTCACTTAATGGCCTACTTAGACCTCTTTCTCACCTCTAAAGATCATTTATGACAACCCCTCATCATTAGTCTTATAACACTCATAGTTGCCTTCACTAAAACTATAATAACCTAAAATCTGAAATGGAATTTGAACCTTTGATACGAATACTACATAACATCTATGAACACTTGGTTAAGAAAATGAAAAACTTATGTTATTTGTGGAACTATAAAATGAAAAGTAATAATCTAAAATTATACATAATTGACATGATCAAATGTTCTAGGCAACATATCATACGTTTGATATGTCCCATAGATGGTCTGTTTTTTTTTAAATGTGTACACAACATAATATGTGAATACTTGGTCCATTATTATAAATTTGGAATGAGAATAAGTCATCCCATACTCCCCTATACTCGGCCACATTTCTAGCCCAACTTTCCCTTATTTGCTCTTTTATAACAACCGATTAAAACTCGTCTCACTCACACACATAAAAACCCTAATAACATAAAAGGACGGCAGTCTAAATTCTCCAAAGAAAAGTGGTACGAAGAGTTAACAAGGTGGTGATCCATTTTGAGTGTGACCAGTTTGTGATCGAGGGGTAGGTTTTGGCTATTGTGTCCTTTGTTTCGACCCAAGGTATATCGATCTCTTTGGTTTTTATATTCAATCGACATACATATAATTTTTAATCTAAGATAAAAATGATATACGATCATGAGGTTGTCTACATGCTAAGTATGTGTCTCGTCACTCCGTAAAATGAAAAACATATAAATACACACTATATGAAATCATGAAGACTGGGTGTTTTCATGTCGATGTTCTATTTCCGTTTGTCAATTTGAAGATGTGTGTTTTATACGCTTTGATATGCTCATATAAAACATAATGCGGGCTCTTATATTCGACCTGTAAACCTGGAAACAACGCAAGAAATAAACAATGGGTTCGTTATTGCATGATCTCATTTATTGGTTGCTACTGTCGCATGGTGTGTAAAAGTGTTCCCTTTTAAATAGGTAAAGCAAGGGTGATTTGAATGTGTGTGTCGTATATGTAAGGAATAAAGAGTAAGACTTGTGGTTCATTTAGTCTCATTTTATTATCACATGAATTCAGTGAAACCCATTATCTTATATATGATCTGCTTGTGTCGAATTGTTATGGACTGTTTGGTGTGGTATATAATCTGCTTGTATCGTATCTTACGGGCTGTTTTGAGATCGGGTTTAGTAGCCCTTAGTCGACCTAATGTTTCATATACGAAACTTAAGAACCTGTTAAAATGATTAATATACTGAGGCGTATGACATTTAAACCTAAACCATTGTTAAGTTAATATGAATATAGACATACGCATGCATGGGATTGTGATGGTTAAGATTTCATGTTATAATATTGGTGTCTCGTTATTTGGTATTGTAGTGTATTGTGTTTAGAATATACGACACATACAAATTAATAAAAGTCTAAAACCTAATTTATCATATTAAACCCAAAACTTTGATAAATTGTCACATTTAAACCTAAACTTTACTATGTTGTCATAATAAACCCTAAACTATGAAATTGTCATTGTTAACCTTTAACTTTATTCAACTATCATTTATAACCCTAAAGTATCAAAGTTACTAACTCGGGAAACTTACTAAATCTGTAAAGTTACTTAATTCGGAAAGTTACTAAAAATGGAAAGTTTCTAAAAATAGAAAGAAATTCCAAATGTGTAATCTGATTAAAATGAGCTTATAAGTAATACGTGATCATTAATTCGTGTAGATCCTATGAAGAAAGAGTAGTTTTGGTTTCCATGTGCTTTCCTGATTTGTTTGCTTGCTTTGCATAAGGTACAGATATTCTACTTTTTCTCAATAAAGGTTTCTCATGACTTCTCAATCCTTGACTTGATTCATTTGCTTTGATATGATTCGTTAATATGATCCGTTTGATATTATCATTTGATATGATTATATGTTGCTATCCATTCTGTTATGATTATCTGTATATTATCTTATTGATATGAGATTATGTTCTGTTGATATGCTCTGATTGATTATGCTATAGTAGCTATGTTATGATTATGGATAGCTTTGCTTTTCTTTACTTTGCTTTGTTCTGTTCGGTTGCCCGAGCTGTTTCTGAACTAGCCATGGAGGTACCATGGCCATGTCATTAAGGCACCAATGGCATGACACTTTCTGTGGAGGTGTGATTGATCAACAGCGTCCCCTTCTTTTCTATTATGATATTTTTGCACATTAGCCATTATGATATGTGTACATACCAGTCATGAGCAGGTGTATATATATGATTTATTTTGCAGGGGCGTATGGATGCATCCTAGATTCTGTTCTGTTCTGTTCTGTTCTGTTCTGGATATGATTAGTGATTGGTTAGTGTGTACCATGCACCCCATTTCACTTCTAGGAGCTAGCTACTCCATTTGGTACTTGAGAGGTCTCCCCTCCTTGTACAACTTAGGATTTGACGGATATATGGATATGATATGATGTAATTATTTGACTAAGCATGTGACATGCTTTCTGAGCTCATAGGCAGTTCTGTTCTATTCTTTTATATGGTTATTATTCTCTATTTGATTCCTTTAACTTCATTATAATCTCCTTATGTTTCGCTACGATTTGCTTCTTATGGTATATGACATTTTGTTCAGTTCATCCTTGATCTCTTATCTGTTTGGCAGGTGATATTCGTTCAGTAGGAGCTTATGTTCCTTTTCCCTATACTTATATATGTTCGATTATTCGTTTTGTTTATATTTGTTCACTGGGCTTTTTAAGCTCAGCCGCATTTCTTTTCCTATGGCAGGTTTAGGTTGGAAGCTGGAATTTAAGTGAAGAGTGCATAGGAGCTCTTAGTGGACTACCCTGATGATAGATACCCATTTGTTTTTTTATTAGACTTAGATTACCTTCAGTTAGAATTGGCTTGGATTTGTATTTCAGTTTTGGAACTCATTATGTTTAGATGTTAGTATTTTATTATTACCTTAGAATACCTTTGTAATTATTATGTTTATAAGTCTTCCGCTTGCGTTGATATGTTCTAATTGACACCATAATGTGGCATTTTGACCCTTGTCGGGTTGGGTTGTTACAAAAACACTGTCTTACACTTATTACATCAGGAAATATAGGGCTGCAATAGCTAGATGACCATCATTTCTCACCTTTATCTGATATGTTAGCCGGTTCCCTCAGCTAAAGCTACCCGGATCCCTTTTGGGAAGGATCCACTGGAACCGGACAAACAAAAACACATTTTATCACCAATAGCCTTCCAATACTCAACGTTATCCACTCAAGCACTCCACATTGCCTTTAATATATCTCCTAGAAGAATGTATCACTGTAATTGACCTTGGTGCATGCATATCATTGCAATTCAAAGGATTTTAGTGGTTTAGGCTTTAATTCACTTACTTGATCTCTCACTATTTAAGCCACTTGTGTTTGTGCTTCCAAACCACACCAAAACAAATCATCTTCTATTGCAAACTCACACTCTAAACCTACCAAAAAACATGAGTAAGGCACTAAGTGCAAGATCATCCACTAGGAGCCCTCCAAGAAAAACCGCGCGAATAGTGTATGAAATATCCTCAACCGAAACCTCACCCATCAAAGCACCCTCTACTAGAACACATCTCCCAAACTATATCCAAACTCCTCCATCTAATGAACCAACTCCATCACAACTAGCATCCAACAAACCACCCTCACCACAACTTCCATCTCTTGAATCATCACCACCACAACTTGCTTCCACCAAAACTACCCCACCACAATCAACTCCTCTTGAACCTACATCTCCCATTGAACCTACATTACTCCTATTTCTACTCAACCAACAAAACCTTCACCTCTTGAACCAAGACTTCTCTCTTCTACCACACCTCATTCATCACCTCACCTCTACTTCAACTCATTGGAGGACTTACCTCCTAGACCTTCTAATCCACCACTATTGTGAACATTCTCATCCATTGAGAGAATGTCAACTCAACCACCATCCCATCACCTAGATGTGGACATAAACATACCACCACCGATAGGAAACCTACCTTCTTTCTCTCCATCCTCAAATGGCCCATTTTGGGTAATGAGAAGATGTCAACCATCAAAAACCCCTCAACCAAACAATAACACACTTCCTCCCACACATACCTCTCAACCAACACCTGTGTTACATCCACAACCTTTCAACCAAAGTGGTTTCACCTCAAACATACCTCAACTACCTTCTATCTTAACCTCACAACAAACAAGCCACAATGATACTTGTGATCATTGTCAACATGTCCAAACCTTAGTTCATGTACTACGTGATGAAGTACGTTTCATGTTCTACCACCATCTTGAACGTCTTGATGATGTCAACAAATTAAACCTTCCCTAAAAACCTTGTAGTACAAGAACAAGTGGTCTCACTAATCTAGCCTTAGGCCTAACTTTAGTCGAATAGAAATTTCTCATGTTTAGATCATTTTCTTAGTTTTTAGAGATTTGACCAATGTGTGTATCATTTCTCTTTTTTTATTAAATGTATCTGCATGATTATGTGCTTCTTGTCTATGTGAGCATGATTGGTGTGATTATTGCTTGTCTTCATACCTGTTTCTATTATGTACTACTGCTAACAGTTGCAGGTAAGCCGGATCTCTCACTTTGTACTAGCCGGATCCCTTTTTCAAAGGAACCGGCGGATCCGAGCAAACAGAATACTAACCAAAATTTTATGCAGCTCCATTTTTAGCAAAAGGACACAATATACTTGTTTTCTAACCTTTTTTTTTGTAGATTTTCAAAAATACACATGGAGTACTTGACGCCCTCATTAAGGGGGAGCTCTCGTCCAAGCAAAACCATTGCAAAAACTTGCAATGATCACGTCTTAGTCTCCCTAATTACTTGACGCCCTCAACAATGGGGAGCAACCGTCGAGGGGGAGCAACTAAGAACTTCTTACTCTCCTTATTCCTTTTTACACCTTTTCTTCACTTACTTTTCTTAAAACTTGCATTCAGGTTAGTTTCCTTTCGATGCTCTTTTTGTTTCGACAAAAAGGGGGAGAAAGAGTAAAAACTACAATTCAAAAATTTACGAATTTATTTTTTACTTAAAATAATTTTATGTTTTGTCATCAACAAAAAGGGGGAGATTGTTAATACAAATAAACCTTCAAAACATTTATTTATATTTTATGATCTTTCAATATTTTGTCGATAACAATCGTAAAATCATTTTAACGAGATAAATAAATTACGTAATGCTTTGAGCCAATAGTTTATTAACTCATTTCATTATACAAGTAAACCTTAAACATATCTAGTTAACAAGTTTACATGAAACCAAAACTATTTTAAAAAAACACTTAAGTAACATTTGTTACTTACATTTTATAAAATACATGTTAAGAAAAAGCTAGTAAACACTTGGACTATCCATGGCCCAAAACCAAGTCCATAAACCATAAACCATGGAGCTTGACCCATAACCCATGACCCATTGCATGACATCCATAATGGGTAAAACCCATGACCCATGACCCAAAGTCCATAACCCATAACCCAAAGTCCATGACCCATGAACCAAGATGTCTTTGACATCAGGCATGACATCATCTATCCATGGATCATAACCCATAACCCATAACCCGGTTTGTAACCCAAAATCCGGACTGGTTTACCCAGTTACCCGGATCCCTTGGTTTACACTAGCCGGATCCCTCTGGGAACGGATCCGGTGGAACCGGGTGAACAGTAGGCAGTTTTGCCTATAAATAGTGAGCCATTTCTCTCTTATCTCTCACCCCTTTTAGAGTTTACTTCTCTCTATACTCTAAACTCTCTAACCTCAGATCCAAGGATCTTTCTATGTAGTTTCTCTTTGTGATTCTCTAGGTTCCTTCCATAAGTCGAGATCAGAACCTCTCAAAGATGTACAAGCTCATGATATGGGTTGCTTTGATTCTTCTCTTCCAATATCACAGAAGTGATTCTTGTTCTTTCTTTCTTCTCAAAGGGTGTTGTAGATGTGTTGAGTCGATAGGTGTAAAAGGACGTTAGATCCTTTAGTCGAGTTGTATTGAGTGTGTTGGTTTGGTCTGCAGTGCTAAGGACCCGGTATCTAGCCTTGTACCGGATAAAGTGTAGGCGACGAAGGTTTGGTCTACCTTGTGTAAAAGATCCGGTATCTAGCTTTGTACCGGATAAAGTGTAAGCGACGTTGTGAAGGCTTCTCGACCATGTGAAAGGAGTTTGTGTTGTGAAGTGATAACGAACTCTCGAGTAGGTGACTCGGGGAGTGGAGTAGGGCAAGGAAGGTGTCCTTGTAGCCAAACCACTATAAATACTTGTGTTGTGGTTGTGTCTCTCTAACTCTATCTCCTAGTTTAGTTTATATGCTTATATTTCTATCAATATCCAACATGTCAAAACTAGATTGACATAAGTCGATCTATAAGTTTTAACAAGTGATTTTAATCAATAAAACTATTCAACCCCCCCCCCCTCTTCTAGTTTTCTACAAATTTTTTTAACAAAACAAAATTGCAATGTGCATTTACTGCACCTGCAAAAAACCTGCATTCACATTTACTCTCACAACCACCTAAATCAACGATACACAATCAATCGTCTAATCCGTTCATAAATCTTCGAATCTGTAAGTGTTTTTATAATCTTTGTGCAAATATAAGAGAGGGTTTTTTATCGTGTAACGATCCAATGGCTAAATTTTTCTTAATCGAACTTAATAGATTTAGGGTTTAAGTTGAATTGGGGAAATCTGTTTTTATGAGTTAATGTGTAATGTTTGTGGTAGGATTTGGTCATAATCAAGTCCTAAACTTGTTGCCATCATCTAATTGTACCCAGAAACACAAATTAATTGGTATTTGAAATTAGGGTTCATACGACAAAATTGGGGATTTTTGATCTTGAGTGTTTTGATCCAATTAAGTGAGTGGGATAGTGTTAGTATGTGTTGTAAATCATTTTACAACCCTTGAATTAAACCTGAAACATGTTGAATCTCAAAATCAAGGTTTAGGTTTTAAGAACACACATTCAGTTTCTAACTTAGATTTCTGTGGTTGAAAAATGTTAAAATTGGTTCTAACACTCTTAGATACACCACATGAATACTCAAGAATCATTGGATCAAACAAATAACATGTGAATCAAATGTTGGTAAAATTTTGTCAAAGGGTTTTACGAATTAGAGCGTGTAAATCTGAAAGTTGAATGTCAGTCACTTGTTGTGTCTAGAACATGTTTACATGTGATGTTGATTAGTGGTTTGATGTTTAAATGACAGGAAAAAATAAGTTTGTAAGAAATCCAAGGTTACGAATTTCTCAAGAAAATGTTTACAAATATGCATCTACAGTCGATTACGAATTTCTTAGAAAGAAATTTGTAAATGTGATAATGTTTACGAATAGAAAAATGTTTACGAATAAGACTGATTTTTACGAATGAGTCGTATTCTTACGCATAAGACATAGTCTTACGGATATGTCACAGTTTACGAATTTTTCCTAAAATGAAGAATATGTCACATTTACGAATTTGTTTGAAAATGTTGTATTTGTCATATTTACGAATATGTACATATTTTCAAATTGTATTGTTTAAGTGTTATCTGAACCTATAATGTATCAATGTCAACCTAAGCATTAAGCTTAGCAACACTACGACAATCAAAGAAAATGTGATGATGTCAAGTTTGAGAAACAAAACCAATATATCAGTTCAAAAAAGGGATTGTGCAAGCACTAATACCTATTTTCATTATCTCGTAATGTGCCAAATTTCTTAACTAGTGAGCTATTTTATGATCCAGATCTAAACCTAAGCACCTAAACTTGTTTGATATGAAAAGAACCCCCCAGATTTAGTTTACTTTTGTTCTATATTTGAGTTTATGTTCTTAAGATATTGATTTCTATACAATTTTGGTGTTTAATCATTTGTACTTACCTCTGGCATGATGGCCACGGTACCAGTTGATGTGTGAATGTGACCATGAGTTTCTGTCTGAGGAAGACGTTGAACCGTACGGACACCCGATTCGTACTTTAGTTTGCTATATACCCAAGCACCTTTAACTTCCATAACATACGTCTTGTATCCTCCTCTCTCAGCCTTACAATGAAAATGCATTAACACAGTTTTAACTGAAAGTTATATAAAGCAAATGTAATGTGTATACCTCAGAGCATGAAAGTGGGGTATATCTTAATGAGTTCCATTCACAGTACCTCTGGTACATACGAACCTAAAGGATTTCATAAGTTAGCATAATTAGATTTTTCAAAAGAGTGCCAAAAGAAAACATCATAAAGTACATGCCTGAATGAATCAATATTTCTAAAATCATTGTATTACAATCCTTATGAGTAAAAAAATCAAAAAATAATTTCATCTGACAGGAAAATTTTATTTTCCAAACTGAGTACCAACAGCAACTTACAATGATTATGAACAACATTCTGAAAAGTTTGAGAACTAATGATTAGTCTCTCAATATCCATAAACAAAACAGAAAATAAAAAGTATCATGTTTATAATATCATAGACTTGAACCATGTTTCTTTGCATAGACCACTAAACTAAAAAGAAAAAGAGAACAATGTACCTACAAGATCAGCAGCCCATAGACCAGCCTCTTCGCCACCTATACTAGCCCTAACTGCAATATAGCAACTTGACATGTTACACAATTACATGTAGCTAAAGAAAAGTTTACTGATTTGTATACACAAGAAACTAAATATTAGAGATGGCAAAATGGGAGGAACAAACATCTTGGTATGTGTCAACTGGAATATTGAAATAACTAAATCTTGTATATACATAGAGATAATTTTGAACATGGTAATTCTAGTTACTTCACCTGACCATATTATGTTTCAATCATCAGCCCCAATTTGTCTTAAAGCATAAAAAAATATAAAAAGTAAATTTTATAAGGAATCAAGTGTTATGTTGGGATTTATATTGAGTTGATAAATACAAAACAATAAAAGAAGAATGAAGCAAGATGAAACTACAAGGACTTAAAAGATAAAGAATAAAAGTTATTAAGATTTGTTTCCTAATACAATTATAAGTCTTTGTAAACCCTAGATATCTATATTATATAAAGAGATACATGGTCTAAGTTTTATGTGCACAATTACAATGTAGTCGACTAAATAAAAAGTGTGTGTCCTAGGCGTGGGTTTTATGAAAAACGCCTAGGGTTTAGATTAGTGTTTAGCCTCAAGAATCTTTGATTCCTTGTTAGAGTTTAGATAACACGTTCTACTATTGATCAAGTAGAATTAAAGCTTGTAGTGAATGATAATGAAGAAAACCTTGTTACAATAACAATTGTTCTTTGATTAATTCCGCTGCATATTGTTGTCATTGTTATTGTTATTCCTAGATGAGATCTAACAAATCTCGAGTTCTAAACGATCTACAAGTGGTATCAGAGCCTGTGATCTAGAAACTGGTTATCAAGAAGAACCTGTTTAAACTCATCTCACTGAAGCCATGGACTCTGAGTCTACTCACATGATTACTGCATCAAAGGTGCCCATGCTCAAGTCTGGAGAGTATGAGCTGTGGAGAATGAGGATAGAGCAGTATATTCAGATGGTTGATTACTCTATGTGGGAGGTCATAGAGAATGGTAATCAACTACCTAAAACTGAAACTTCTGATGAGTGTGTTATCATTACTTTGCCTATCAAAACTGTTGAAGACAAGGCACAAAGAAGGCTGGAAGTAAAGGCTAAAAGCACTCTTATGATGGGGATTCCTAATGACCATCAGTTAACCTTCAATCACATCAAGGATTCTAAATTGTTGCTACAAGCAATTGAGAAAAGATTTGGAGGGAATGTTGCTACCAAGAAGACCAGAAAGAACCTCTTGAAGCAACAATATAAGAATTTTGCTGCTCCAAGTTCTGAAAATCTTGATCAGACTTTTGACAGACTTTAGAAACTCATCAGTCAACTAGCACTTGTGGAAGTCTCAATTCCTCAAGAAGATGTCAATCAAAAGTCTCTGAGAAGCTTGCCACCAGAGTGGAATACACACACTGTGGTATGGAGAAACAAGGCTGATCTTGATACCATGAGCTTAGATGATCTGTACAACAATCTTAAAGTCTATGAACCTGAAGTTAAAGGGTCATTTAGCTCATCCTCAAGCACACAAAACCTAGCTTTTGTGTCCACCTCCAATAGCAGTTCTAGCAGTACTAATGAAGCAGTTAATACTGCTCATAGAGTTAGTACTGCTAGCACATAAGTTAATGCTGTTGGGTCAACAACCCTTGATAACTTGAGTGATGATGTTATCTATGATTTCTTGGCTGGTCAATCTAATAGTCCTCAGATTATGCATGAAGATTTGGAACAGATCCATCCAGATGATCTTGAAGAGATGGACTTAAAGTGTCAAATGGCAATGTTGACCATAAGGGAAAGAAGATTTTTAAAGAAGACTGGAAGAAACCTCAAGGTCAATGGGCAGGATAGCTTGGGCTTTGACAAATCCAAGATTGAATGCTACAACTGTCATAGGAAAGGTCACTTTACAAGAGAATGAAGAGCACCAAGAAGTCAAGATTACAAGACTGGATAGAGCTCTAGGAAAGCTGGAGAAACAACAACTTCTACAGCTTTGGTGTCTCAATGTGATGGTCTTGGTGGATATGACTAGAGTGACCAAGCAGCTGAAGGACCAAACTTTACACTAATGTCCTACTCTTCTTCATCAAGTTCTGATTCTGAGGTATCTAATGAGTCTGGTTGTTCATTTAAATCTTGTTTAGATACGATTGAGGAACTTAAGGCTAGGAATGAAAAGCTTTTAGCAGAGGTAAAAATGTTAAAGCTAGATAGTTTAGGCTATAAAGTAGGTCTAAAATCAGTTGAGGAAAGACTTGAATTTTTCAAACAAAATGAGTCAGAGTATGTAGAGAAAGTGAATGTTCTTGAATGTAAGCTTTTTGTTAAAGAACATGAAATTAAAGGACTTATTAAAAGGTGTTGGGAACTATGATTTGATTATTACAAAACAAGAAGGACTGAAGATGACAGATGTTAGGAATCTGGGAAATACTTAGTGTCTCATTGCTGCCGATCTCATTGCTGCCGATAGTGGAGATGGTTCCTGCCGATAGCTTTGGTTCCTGCTCAAGCTCATTGCTGCCGACAGTGATATCTTGTTTCTGCTGTTAGTGTTTTTACTGCGGGTATTAGTTATTGTTATCCCGTATGTTTAGAGTGTTTGTTAGATTTATTTTTAGAAGAGATTGATGTTTATCTCTTTACATGTTTTATTAATAACAGGCTGTATTAAGTATTAGGGTTTCTCATCTATATAAGAAACATACAGCCATTCATATTGTAAGACTTCAACTTCAAGAAAAACATTCATCAATAACAGAAATCTTAGTTCATAGCTTGATCCATAGAGGATCATTGTTCTTTAGAGTTTTCTTCTTTATAATACTTGCTGTTTAGTTTCCGCATAAACACTTGTATTGCAGAGGTTCTTGTTTATACCAAGCTCAATCAAGCTCGAAGTACTCGATCCTACAAGTGGTATCAGAGCCTGGTGAGGATCTCTGATAAAGAAGAAGAGTTGATTAGATCGACAGAAGCAGATCTTAATTTCTGAGGTAATCGAATTGTTTTTGGGCATAACTGATCGGATGTTTGTTAAATTTGATTGGATGAATTAATAAACCTCGTACGACTTGAATTGACTGATCGGGTGATTATTTTATTCGGATCGTGGGATTGATTTGGCGGCTGAATTAATTTCGTGGGTTACTCAATTGTTTTGTCGCTAGTGGCTTTGTGAATTTAATTGTGGATATCACATGGGCTCAATCAATGGTGATTAATTCTGTCGCTTGCTGTTTTCATTTATTAATACAATTTGGGTTTTGGCTTGACTGCTTTTGATGATCATTAATTAATCGATTAATTAATTGGTGTTTGTTGCAAGTGGAGTGACGTACTCTCGTACGAATTGAATTGCAAGACAAAGCTGAATTGTTTGAGTATTATAAATTGCTTGTGGTTATTAACATTTAATTGATCGGTCAATTAAATATAACGTGGGTCCATTGTGATTGGTTGACTTCTGCTCTTGTCGCTTGTGGTTTTTAATTGCTCAAGTGATTTGTCGGTTAGGCATTTAAGTAAAAGTGGGTTATTCTTGCTGCAATTGTTGACTTGCTTTGGAGAATTGATTTGCTATTGGAGATAGTTATTTGTGGTTTCTCTGTGATCAAATTGTTATTTTTGGGATACTGTTCGTGTATTAATTGGTCAAGTGGGTTTTTCTCATTGATTGAAGATATTAATTTTGTGGGACTTGATCAGTATATCAATCAGTGGGCATTAATTGTGGTCTCTGAGTAGTTTTGCTGTTAGTGTCGAAGAAGCCTTTTCAAATCATTCTCTTAAACCTTAATAAAATGACTGTATTCGGAACTGATGAATATGAGAAATGGGCAAAGAAGATGGAACAATGGATCTCCAACAAAGATCATAACCTCTGGAATGTTATTCTTAATGGGAACAGCAAGAAGTGTATTGGGAGAGATCAGGAGGGGAAAATAATCATACTTCCACCTGTATCAACTGAGGAGCAGGTTGCTGTGCAAAGGGAGACCAAAGCAAGAACTCTTTTGCTTCAGGCTCTCCCAGCAGACCACATGGGTGATTTTAAACATTTGGATGATGCAAGGAAGATCTGGCGTGCTATAAAAACCAGATTTTTAGAGAATGATGAGTTCAAGAAGTCCATGCTCAAGCAGGAGGTCCAGGAGTTCAACATATCAGTGCCTGGAGACTTTGCTTTGATGGGTTTTTCATCTCAGGTACCAAAGTGTCATTTTGGTTGTCATGATTTATATGCTTTGCTTAAGAAAGATTTTGATGAAATGAAACCTAAATATAATGAATTGTTTGTTGAAGTCAAAGCGTATAAAAATGCTGTTAAAACATTAGAAAAACAAAAAGTTTGGTACCAAAATAATCAGTTAGCTTATGAGGAAAAGATAAGGGTTTTAGAGAGAGACTTGAAAAACACCACTAATGAGCTTAAATATTCTGAGTCTCAAAAAGCTAAGGTGGTGTTAGAGAAACAGGAGTTGCAGACTAAACTAGACAATACCTTGGGTAGGTTTGATAAATGGAAAGAAACATCTAAAAACTTAAACAAGTTAATTGATAGTTCTATGTCTGTCAGAACAAAACGTGGTTTAGGATTTGGAGACTATATAGGGCCAGATCAAGTTTATGACCCTAATGAGTATAGTGTTTTTAACCCTGAACCTGTAGACTATCAAATTCCTGTTAAGTTTGTCAAGGAAGGAGAATTGCATGCTGTTCCTCCTCCAATAAGAGGAGTGTTTAAACCTGTCCCTATTCACTCAGACCTTGACATTGACTTAGATGAGTCACACATGACATATGGCAAAAAGTCAAAAGACTTATCTGATTCTGAGTGTAAAACTGATGACTTTGTCTCTTGTCCTACAAGTGACAAGTCCTATGAATCTAAGTCCACAGACTATGTCTCATGTGATTCAAGTGATAAGTCTGTCACACCCAAGTCCCATGACTTCTCCACAAAAGTAGCTGATGATAAATCCATTTCTAATCAAACAGGCTCTTTTGACAAAAGTTCTCTTAATACTGTTAAAATTAGTTCTCCTTCAAATAATGGTGGTGAGACGTTTGTGTGTAATAAAACAAGACATGGAAAGAACAAAAAGATTAAAAAGAAATCTTGTTTTGTTTGTAGAAGTTATTCTCATTTAATTAAGGATTGTGATTTTTATGAGAATAAATCGGGTATGTGTGCTGAGCAATCTAGACCTTTATGGAAAAATGTAGAGAATATTCCCCCATTTGTCCCTAGAGCAAATGCAATTCCTTCTGGTAATGCAAAACGACCAGCACCTGTTCCTGCTGGTAAGCCTTTTAGACCCGCACATGTTCCTTCTGGTAAGCCAGTTCCAGCTGGTCAAACCAAGTCTACTGGTTGGAAAAGGAATGTTGCTAGACCATTCTACATACCTATTAGCACTTACTTTCGGAATGGTTTTTGGCCTGGTTATTATGACCCAAGGTATATGGGGGGAACAAGATGGAATACTGTTGTTAAACCCTCAACAGGTTGTTCTTGGACAAATAAAGGTTCATTATGGGTACCCAAGAACAATAGTCCTTGTCAGGTGCATTGATTGAGGGGAGGCATAAGCCTAAGGGGAGGCTTATTATTGTTGTATATTTTTGTGCTAACTAACAATTTTTTTTGTTTGATTTGTGTTCTCTAATAAAAATTGTTGCTGCTGAATTCATAAGTGGGACTGTCACTATATCTGATCATTGTCAAGGTTCTTTTATTAAGTTGGTCAATTGGTGTCCTTATTTAATAAATGAGTGGTCAATTAATGGAGAAGTGTTTTGTCGCTTACTGTATCAACCACATGGATCATATATCATTCTCAATTTGTTGGATCAGATATTCAGTGATGGGGTCTTTTATTTTCTTAATCGGTGTTGACATATGGGATTTATATGTGGGACTAGTGACTAAGTGAATTGATACTCATTTTCGTATACTGATGGAAGGTTCAACACGTGGGGTTATTTGTTTGTCACTTGTGGCTATGATTATTATATTGGTTGATTATCTAATGGATTGGTCATAGTCAAAGCTGCTGTTGTTGAATTCATTATGTCAGTCAAAGCATCGGTTCATGTTCAAGGGGAATTTAATGATTCTTGTAGTCCTTGATAATTGGCACACACGTGGGATGATGAGTTTGTGTCTAATTCGTGGATTATTTATTTGGTTTATAATGATTCAATGGATGGATTTGTCGGTGTGAATTGGTTGGTCAATTTGTTGCATGTGGCTTTTGGTTAAGTAAAGGGGATGATTGATTCGATTGGTCATACTAAGTAAAATGCAAGTGGATTCCTCTGTGGTATTATTTTTGATTCATGTGGGGCTGGTTGATCATCATTTAATGGATATGATTGAAGTTTGCATCAGTGGTCAATTGATTGGTTTGCATTAATTTTTCTGCTGCTGCATTAATTTCATTGCTGCTGCTCTCACATGGATTCTGCTGGTTGTACTTTTGTTCCTGCTGACAGTATACCAGTTCCTACTGAACACCATTTCTGCTGATAACGCTATTCCTGCTGCTCGGTTCCTGCTGATTCGGATTCTGCTGGTATCGTTTATTAAAAAAAAAAAAAAAAAAAAAAAAAAAAAAAAAAAAAAAAAAAAAATTCTTGTTGTTGTTGTATAATTTCGATCTTTCTTTCTTATTTTCTTTTCTTATTTTCTTTTGGAGTGTTTTTGTTTGTTTTTCTTAGTTCAAAAAAAAAAAAAAAAAAAAAAAAAAAAAAAAAAAAATTATTATTGTATATTTGTTGGTTTTGAGCAACACCTTGCAGGTACAGTGTTGGTGTTTACACCTGCACAATAAATGGTGCTCAACTCACCATGTCTTGCAGACAAGAAAGAGTTGACTCACCATGAGGGTACGGCTCTGGTGTGATTATCAAATCCGTTGATAGCTATAATAGCTTGCTCAAAGCTATAGGGTACTTCAACTCACCCATGATTCATTTCTGAGAGTTGAAAATGGTTCTCAATTCACCATGGATGTAACCCTTATGGGATCCAAAGGATTGGCTAGTCCACAAAAGTATGGTTTGTGGTAAAGACAATTGCTATCCATATTTGGTATTCCATTCACCAAGGTTCAGTTGAAACCTAAGAATTGGCTAGTCCTGAGCAAACGGCTACAGGTAAAGACAAGTCAAATCCGTTTATAGTTGCTGATTTGCTAATAAATCAGATGGTTATCAATGTACCATGGTCTAACACACCTAAACATTGGCTACTCCAGTAGTGATGGCTATTGGTAAAGAGACATCAAATCCATTAATTTTCAATGATTCACCTCTCACAGGAGTTAACACACCTGGATGTGATGAGAATAGTATGAAACTTCAAGTGATTTGATGTACATATTGTCATAGTAGCAGCCAAGTTCAAGTGAAGTAATGGTGACCAGTATACATGTTTTGGAGAAGATTTCTAATTCCTGCTGAACTATTGAAGTTGCTGCTGGATGCTATAGAGGTTGAAATCTTGCAGGTTATGGATGTTGCTGCTGGTTACTAATTATTGCTGCTGCTAAGTCGCAGTCCTCAAGCCTGAGACGTTAAAGCTATATCATACAGGAAACTTGAGGTTAACCTAGTTTACCGATCTACTAGGTCAACCACAAGTTTAGGGGAGGAATAATGAGTGTTTGCAGGTTATTATTTATGGTAGCATGTTCAAGGGGAAGCATTGTTCAAGGGGAAGCATTGAAGACAGTTTTGTAATATCAAATAGGGGAAGATTGTTGGGAACTATGATTTGATTATTACAAAACAAGAAGGACTGAAGATGACAGATGTTAGGAATCTGGGAAATACTTAGTGTCTCATTGCTGCCGATCTCATTGCTGCCGATAGTGGAGATGGTTCCTGCCGATAGCTTTGGTTCCTGCTCAAGCTCATTGCTGCCGACAGTGATATCTTGTTTCTGCTGTTAGTGTTTTTACTGCGGGTATTAGTTATTGTTATCCCGTATGTTTAGAGTGTTTGTTAGATTTATTTTTAGAAGAGATTGATGTTTATCTCTTTACATGTTTTATTAATAACAGGCTGTATTAAGTATTAGGGTTTCTCATCTATATAAGAAACATACAGCCATTCATATTGTAAGACTTCAACTTCAGAAAAAACATTCATCAATAACAGAAATCTTAGTTCATAGCTTGATCCATAGAGGATCATTGTTCTTTAGAGTTTTCTTCTTTATAATACTTGCTGTTTAGTTTCCGCATAAACACTTGTATTGCAGAGGTTCTTGTTTATACCAAGCTCAATCAAGCTCGAAGTACTCGATCCTACAAAAGGTTTGAAAAGGCTGAAAAGGAAAAAGATGCAGCTTATCAGGAATTAGAAAAACATCAAGTCAAGGTAAATAAGCTTGAGTTTGCATCTGAAAGTGTAAATAAGACAATTGAGTGTCAATTATTGAGGAGAGGTAGTGGTATTGGATATAATGAAGTTCCTCCCTCAATAACAGGAAAGTATGTACCTCCTATACCTGAGTTGTCTTGTTTAGGTGAGTCTAATGCTAAGCCTTTAGGAGAAAGTAGTGAGTCTAATGAGAAGAAACCTAAGGCTGAAAAGAAATATTCTGATGCACCTATCATTGAAGATTGGGTGTCTGATGATGATGAGGATCATGTAAATAATGAACCTAAGGTTAAAAGTGTAACAGTTAAACCTAGTGTTGAACAGATTAAATTTTTCAAACCTAGTTTTGGTAAAAAGGTGTCTAGGAAAATTGTTGAATACACTGAGCAACCTAGGGAGAGCACTAACAGGCCTAGAGGTAACCAAAGGAGTTGGAATGGAATGATATCTCAAAGGTTAGGAAGTAATTTTGAGATGATCAACAAGGCTTGTTATCATTGTCGTAGTTTTGAACATTTACAAGATAATTGTTTTTACTATAAAAAACTGTGTGGAACTACACTAGGAGGGTGAATCATAAAAGTTTTTCTAAAAAATTTCACCCACATGCTAAAAGAAACATGGTTCCATAAGCAGTACAAACAGAATCTAGTTTAGTATCAGTTACAACTGCTAAGCAAAATGTTTCTAAACCAGCAGTAGTAACTAATACTGCTAGATCAGTTAGTGCTGCTAACACCAAAAGAACAGTGAATGGTGCTAAACAATTGTCAAAGTTTTCTAATAAAGCACATTCAACTGTAAAAAGGCTCATTCAAAAGACAACAGCAATTAGTGTTGCTAAGGCAAAAGCAGTAGTTTCTATTGCTAAGCCAAAAGCAATAACTGATACTGTTTTGGGAAATCATTTTTATGCTGTTAAGGCCTCAACTTGTTGGGTCTAGAACCAAAAGTTAAAGTTTTAGATCATGTTTCCAGAAACTGCAGTGCATCCATAGTTTTAAAAAGGAATGATTATGTAGATGCACAAAGCAGATCCAAGTCAGTATTGGCTTGGGTCCCTAAAATGAACTGATTTTCTTACTCTATGTGCAGGGCAATCCACATGTGGAATTAGAATATAAAGGAGTATTTGATAGTGGATGCTCAAAGCACATGACTAGAAACATGTCCTATCTTGAAGATTTTGAAGCTATTGATGGAGGATATGTTGCTTTTGGGAGTAATCCCAAAGGAGGGAAAATCACTGGTAAAGGTACAATAAAAACTGGTAAATTGGATTTTAATAATGTGTACTTTGTCAAAGAGCTTAAGTTTAACCTCTTTAGTGTCTCACAAATGTGTAACAAAAAGAACATTGTTCTTTTTACTGACACTGAATGTTTTGTCTTTTCTCCTGACATTAAGTTATCTGATGAAAGTCATGTTTTACTTAAAGTTCCTAGAACAGACAACATATACAGTGTTGATTTAAAGAATATGATTCCCAAAGGAGGTTTGACTTGTCTCTTTGCAAAGGCCACATTAGATGAATCCAAGCTTTGGCATAGAAAACTTAGACATTTAAATTTTAAAACAATAAATAAATTGGTTAAGGGAAACCTTGAAAGAGGTTTACCTTCAAATATTTTTGATAATATTGAAATCTGTGTTGCTTGTCAGAAGGGAAAACAACATAGAGCTTCTTGTAAGTCCAAAGTAGTGAACTCTATAAGTCAGCCTTTACATATGTTGGACATGGACTTTTTTGGACCAACATTTGTAAAGAGTCTAATGAAAAAGATTTATTGCCTAGTTGTCACAGATGACTATAGTAGGTTTACTTGGGTATTCTTTTTAGCAACTAAGGATGAAATCAGTAGCATTCTTAAGGCTTTCATAACCAAGGTAGAAAACCTAGTTAACCATAAGTTTAAAGTGATAAGATGTGATAATGGAACTGAGTTCAAGAATAGGGAGATGAACCAGTTTTGTGAGATGAAAGGTATTGAGAGACAATATAGTGTAGCTAGAACTCCTCAACAAAATGGAGTTGCTAAGAGGAGGAATCGGACACTTATTGAGGCTACTAGAATAATGCTAGCTGATTCTAAATTACCTACTACTTTTTGGGCTGAAGCAGTTAATACTGCTTGTTATGTGCAGAATAGAAGTAAAGTAGTTAAGCCTCATAACAAGACCCCTTATGAACTTTTACATGGTAGAAAACCATTGCTAGATTTCTTAAGACCATTTGGGTGTCCTGTTACTATCTTGAATACCATAGATCACTTAGGCAAGTTTGATGGCAAGGCTGATGAGGGATTCTTTGTTGGATACTCAATGAATAGCAAAGCTTTTAGAGAGTTTAATAGTAGTACACCTAATGTTGCATGGAGTGGACCAAACTGGCTTTTTGATATTGATTCACTAACCAAGACTATGAATTATGAGCCAATTGTTGAAGGTGCAGAGTCTAACAATTTTGCAGGTACAAAAGCAACTAATGATGCAGGTCAAGCTGGTAAGGAGACAAGACCTGACAAAGATTATATTTTGCTGCCTATTTGGACTGCTGATCCACCCTTCTCAACACAAGAGTCAAAGAGTTCACAAGAAGATGATTTTGATGGAAATCCAGAAGCTGATAAAGAAGATGGTGCAAAATCTTCTAATGATGATAAAGAGGTTAATGAAGAAAAGCAGACTGATGATCAAGAAAAGGATGATGTATCAGATGGTGTTAACACTAGCAGTACTAACACAGATAATACTGTTATCACAAGTGTTAATGCTGCCAATGAAGAAATTAACACTAGCAGTACTAATTCTGTTAATATTGCTAAGTCTTCAATTAATGTTGCTGAAAAGGAAGGCATTTCCTTTGATGATGATGACTATTCAGATGATCTAGACATGCCTGAATTGGAAGAAATCTATCCTGATACTGATGATGATGTACTTGATGCAGAGGCTGACTTAACCAATATGGAAGATGTGATACCTGTCAGTCCTATTTCAACTACAAGAGTTCACAAGAATCATCCTAAGGAACAAATCATTGGAGAGCCAAAATCTGCTATTCAAACAAGAAAAATGATAAAAGATTTGAAGGAACTAGGTTTCCTTGTTAGATCCCTTCATCAAAGAAACAGTCACAAAGACCTTCAAAACTGTTTGTTTGCATGTTTTCTATCACAAATAGAACCAAAGAATGCTTATAAGCATTACAAGATCCAAGTTGGGTGGAAGCTATGCAAGAAGAGCTTCAACAATTCAAGCTTCAAGAAGTTTGGACACTGGTAGATTTGCCTAATGGGAAGAGGGCAATTGGTACTAAATGGGTTTTTAGATGCAAAAAGGATGAAAGAGGCATTGTGATTAGAAACAAGGCAAGGTTAGTAGCTCAAGGATACACACAAGAAGAAGGTATTGATTATGATAAAGTATTAGCTCTAGTTGCAAGAATTGAAGCCATCAAATTATTCTTGGCTTATGCTTCATACAAAGGCTTTGTAGTGTATCAAATGGACGTCAAACGTGCTTTTCTGTATGGGACTATTGAAGAAGAAGTCTATGTCTCACAACCACCTGGTTTTGAAGATCCTAATTTTCCTGACAAGGTTTACAAGGTGGAGAAGGCACTGTATGGTCTACATCAAGCTCCCATAGCTTGGTATGACACATTGTCAGCATACTTGTTGAAAAATGGTTTTAGAAGAGGGAAGATTGATAAAACTTTGTTTATCAATAAGGAAAAAGATGATATCTTGTTAGTTCAAGTTTATGTTGATGATATCATCTTTGGATCAATAAACAAGGCTTTATGTGTAGAATTTGAAAAACTTATGCATGAAAGATTTCAGATGTGTTTAATGGGTGAACATACATTCTTCTTAGGGCTACAAGTTAAGCAAAAGGAGGATGGCATATTTAATAGTCAAGATAAGTATGTGGTTGAAATTTTGAAGAAGTTTGGATTTACTTATGTGAATCCTACAAAGACAACTATGGAAACATCCAAGCCCTTGCTCAAAGATAAAGATGGTGAAGAAGTTGATGTTCATTCATACAGATCAATGATTGGCTCATTGATGTATCTTACAGCTTCAAGACCTGACATCATGTTTGCATTATGTGCATGTACAAGATATCAAGTCACACCAAAAGTGTCACTTCTTAATGCTGTGAAGAGAATTTTTAGATACTAGAAAGGTCAACCTAAATTAGGCCTTTGGTATCCTAAAGATTCACCTTTTGACTTGGTAGCCTACACTGATAGTGACTATGCTGGAGCTAGCTTAGATAGGAAATCAACAACAAGAGGTTGTCAGTTTTTGGGGTGCATGTTGATTTCATGGCAGTGCAAGAAACAAACTGTGGTTGCAAATTCCACAACTGAAGCTGAGTATTTAGCTGCTTCAAGTTACTGTAGACAAGTGCTCTGGATTCAGAATCAGTTGCTGGATTATGGGTACAATTTTATGCATACTAAAATATATATTGATAATAGCAGTACTATGTGCATTATTAAAAATCCTGTTTATCACTCAAAAACAAAACATATTGAGATAAGACATCATTTTATAAGAGATTGTTTTGAAAAGAAGTTTATTCAAATTGTTAAAATTCATACTGATAATAATGTTGCAGATTTGCTCACAAAAGCTTTTGATGTGGGTAGTTTTCAATTTTTGGTTTTCAGTATTGGAATGATATATCTTTCTTTTTTTTTTCTTCTTTTTTTTTAAAAAAAAAAAAACTTATCTCTTTTTGTTTTTGTCAAGTTTTTAAAGGATTAGTACTGTTATTAGATCAATAAATTGTGTATGCTGCTAAGTATACTTAGCGTTGCTGGTGTACTTAAAACTGTTGTGTTAATACTGCTAATTCTACTTAGAACTGCTAGTTATACTTAGAACTGCTAGTTAATGCTGCTAGTTTTTCTGAACAACTGTTGAGTATAATTAGATGGTGTAAAATGTTATTGCTTGTGTTTTTCTTGGTTTTGGACTAACATTTGCAGGTTAAGCAAGCAATATCATGGGTATTCATGGAGTGTAAGAAGCAATGTGGTAATTTGTTTGATGTGGTGCATCTGTTTAATGATAGAATAGATTTGGGAATCTCTTGACAAAGGTTTACACCTGAGTTAGGAAGTTCTTTAAAGTCTTTTCTTGAAATCAATCTATTTTGAACATGAATTGATGGCATAGTTAGTCAGATTGTAACTGCACTAACTCACTCTTTACCATTTTATACTTTTATTAGTATAATGAGTTAGTCTAAGGACATTTGGTATTGAGAACAGCAAGCAAAAGTGAATCTAATGTGTTTGTGTTAGAGGCAACACCTACCACGAGCTAGAAACCCTGTCAAGAAAGCTCTTTTAATGAGTTTATCTGATCATAGGCAGTATTATACTGATATTAGTGGTTTTCACACAACCAGAGGTTAAATGAAACAGAAAAAGATTAATTGTCTTCTTTTACACTTAATCCCTTCAAAATAATTGAGAGCAATATTGTTTCTAAATATATTGGGAAAGTACTGCTGGGCCAATTTTTATTTGGTTAAAAGTTAGTGTTGCTAAGCATAAACTTAGTGCTGCTAGGTTTTAGCTGCTAGGGTTGGAAATTTTTGCTTAAAGGGTATAAATCCCCAATTTTGTCACACAATCAGTTTCACGCGCACACAATTCACTCTCATCTAAACTCTAATCAAGTTTTAATCATCAAAACAAATCATAATGTCGAACCTAACTTTTACCGAACCACACAATAATGTTGCCTTTTTAGAAAAATCCAATGAGTCTGTAGATTTTACTGAAATCATTGATTTCCTTAATGCAAGCTATCTTAAGTTTGCTTTAACAGTAAAACCTACTTTATACACTTCCAACATTATCCAGTTTTGGTCGTTTGCTAAGGACAAAAGTAATAATGGGGAAATACAAATCCATGCTCTTGTAGATGGGCAGAGGATTCTCATTATAGAGGCATCTATTTGAAGAGATCTTCTTCTAGGAGATGCTAATGGAGTTGAGAATCTTCCAAACGCTACAATTTTTGAAAAGCTTTCACTGATGGGATATGAGAGAAAATCTAATGCTTTAAAGTTTTAGAAAGGTAACTTCTCTCATCAGTGGAAATTCTTAATCCATACTGTCTTAGTGTGTCTAAGTCAAAAGATCACTCGGTGGAATGAATTTAGCAGTAATTTAGCTTCTGCTGTAATTTGTTTGGCTGAAAATGATCAAAGGTTTAACTTTTCTAAGTTAATTTTTGATAGTACGGTTAAGAACTTGGATAGTTCTATAAGTAAATATTTTCTTTATCCAAGGTTTTTGCAACTCTTTTTGGACAACCAATTTGAAAATAAGAAAAATCATAGAAGAGTTTATCCCACTCCTTGTCTTACTAAAAAAGTTTTCACTAACACGAGGAGGGATGGAAAAGATTTTTCAGGGAAGGTTACACCTTTGTTTCCAACAATGGTGGCACTAGCCCAAACCTAAATGGGTGAAGGTTCAGCAATCCCAGCTGGTACCCATCACACATCCACACTTTTGGAAACATCTTCACAATAACCCAAAAAGACCTATAAACGTAGGATTCACACACAGAACACTAAGCTACCTCAGGCTAGTGGCTCTATGCCAAATGTTGCAGATGAGGCTGTCACTGGTGGGGAGAGTGACATGTTGGTAAGGGTTGCCACTATAGTGACTAGCTTAGAAGCATCACAGGATAGTGTTAACATCAATAAGACCCAAGCCAAGACAACTTCTAATGAGTCAGGTCCTCATGGAACTGATTCTGGTGAAGGACCCAGTCACTTGGAAACTATGGGGGGTCCAGATGCTCAACCTAGGGTTGAGACTAAGCTTAACTTTTCTAATGATCCACCTCTCGGGCTAGGTAACACAAGCCGAAGTGGTTAGGATAGTATGGAACTGCTTACTGAATTGATGAATACTTGTACCAAACTTGCTGCACAGATTCTTGATCTGCAAACTCTAACTGCTTCTCAAGATGGTGTAATCAAAGCTTAAGGTGGGGAAATTAAGGCTTTGAAGAGAAGGGTTAGATATTTAGAAGGAATCAAGAGATCAAGAACTCCCAAACTTAAGGTTAAATCTTCTGAAGCTTCAAAAGGATGCTCCCAAATAGGGGGGAATGAAGGCAAAGCTTCAGGGGATGTTAAGGAGGTTGAGAATGTTGGTGCAGAAAGTGAGCCAATGGATTTTGTGGTTGCTGATAACCAAGGGAATCAAGTGGTGATTGATAGCTATGTGGCCAAGGTTACTACTGCTGATAGTGCTGCTGACAAAGAAGTTATTGTTGCTAGTGGTCAAGAAGTTATTGCTGCTAGTGAGCCACTTACAGCTGCTAGTACAAAAGTTATTGCTGCTACACCAGAGGTTACAACTGCTGCTAGTGTATTAGCAGAACTGAAGACATCTAAGCCAATAACCAAAGGTGTGGTAATACAAGAACCATCTTTAAAAGCACAAGCTATACAATCAACTCCACAGGTCCAAGGCAAAGGTAAATGAATACTTATTAAAGAGCCTGTGGAGAAACCACTATCCAAAGAGAAGCAGCTGCAACTTGATGTTGAGGTTGCTGAGAAGTTAGCACAAGAGTTTAAGGCTGAGAACAAGAGAATTTTGGAACAAAGAAGAATAGCTGCAGAAAAAGAGGCTAAGAATGCAGAGTTGATTGCTGTATGGGATGAGGAAAGAGCTCAAGTTGATGCTGATTGGGAGCTTGATCAGAAACTCCAACAAGAAGAGCATGATCAGTATTCAATAGATGAAAGAGCTAGGATGCTGAAAGAACTTATTGATGAAAGAAAGAAGTTCTATGTAGCACAAAGATATGCAGCTAAGAGGAACAAGTCACCCACTAAAGCACAAAGAAGGTCTTTCATGTGTTCATATTTGAAGAACATGGACAATTGGAAACAAAAGAAGTTATCACAGTTGGATGATAGCAGGATTGAAGAGTTATATACAATTGCCAAAAGAAAGATTGAAAGTTTTGTGAATGCTGAAGTGGTGAAGGGCATTGAGGAAAAGAAAGAAGAGAGTACAAGTTCAAAAAGAGCAGGTGAAAAGTTAGAAAAGAAAAGCAGTAAAAAGAAGAAGTTTGAGCATAAAGCAGAGAAAGAGCAAACCAAAGAGCAAGAGCAGACTGAGCAAGCTGATTATGATATAGAGCAAATGCAAGCTCACATAGAACTTACATTAGTACCTGAAGGAGAAGCCATGCATGCAGAGCCTCTAAGTATTAAACAACCCATTGTTGATTTTAAGTCAGGATTACATGGGAAAACAGCTTATTGGGATATAAATAGGGCTGATGGTTCATCTTTGAGGTTTGTGAGCTTTCTACAAATGATTCATCACTTTGACAGAGAAGATGTGGTAACTCTATGGAGGTTATACAAAGAAAGATTTGGTTATGAAAGACCAGAAAAAATCTATGGTAGAGTCATCTGGGATTACTTGAAAGTGATGTTTGAACCAACTCATGAGGATGAAGTATGGAGACCTCTAAGGCACAACACAGTCCTGGAATGAAAGATTTATCAGAGTTGTGGAGTTCATTATTTGACTGCACATGGGCTCATAATCTACATGCTGGTAGAAAAGGACTATCCTTTAGCTTTCCATAAGGATATTATACATCAGATGCTGTATGGAAAGAAAAGAATTCAACTTCAATATCCCTATGATGAAATGGCTTATCAGTTGCTCAAAAAGATGGAAAAATATCTAGGACCCAAGGACAAGCCTCAGAATTAAATATTTGGGATCATCCTCTCAGTGTTTGTTCAAGCTTAAAAGAGAAACTTGATGATTTTGGTAGAAAATATCAAGTCTAGGGGAGGATTGTTGGGTTTTAGAGCTGCTACTGCTTGTTTGATTGATGGAAATTGCTCTAAGTCATTGTTGCTTCTAGTATTAAAGGTTACAGCTGCTTGTGTATTTTACTACTGCTAGTGTTGCTGAAGATGTTCAAGAAAATACACCAAGTGGTTACTACTACTAGACAACAAGTTACAACTGCTAGTTCAACATTACAACTGCTTACAGAGTTTCAACTGCTGATGAAATAGAAGAAAAATACTCTAGGTCTTTAGTACTGCTAGAAGAAAAGTTAGTACTGCTAGTACAAACTTACTACTGCTGATGAGTTTATGCTGCTAGAGTTAGAGTTAAGACTGCTAGAGTGTATAGTTAGTACTGCTTATGAGATAAACATCTATAGTCGTTTAGATAAATATAGAAAATATTCTTTTAAGATTTATCTTGTATAGCAAGCAATTGTAAGCCGAATAGGACTCCTTGGTCTATAAAAGGAGGACCTAGGGCATAGAGATAGATACGTGATTCTTTAGAAAACTTCAAGGTTGTAAACCCTAATACTTTAGAGTATTCGTATTATTAATAATATTGAAGTGATTTGTTTGATATTATTTTGGTTTAGTTCTTCTTAAGATTAAAGTTTAGATTCCTCATAAACTTTAATACAATCAAAGACAGTTTCTACATAAGTTGTATTGGATTTATTCAATATTACTTAATCTTTACAAGCTAAGGGAAATCAATCAAGTAGCCAACTATGATCAACAAGTTAGTACTGCCCTTGAAGTCCTTTGTTAATACTGCTCCTTATCCAAGTTAGTATTTTTTTTATTTACTTAATACTGCTCGTTAAGGATAATACTGCTGGTTTGTATCGAGATTAATACTGCTTGATTAGTGCTGCTACCTTTAATGTTAATGCTGCTGATTGGTCGGTTAGTACTGCTATGTGATTTTAATGCTGCTTGAATGTTAAAGCTGCTCTCCACGTTAATAATGTTGGGCTTTTGAAGTTGATGTTGTACAGAACTGAATAAGTATTGTTGGACTTGGCGTGAGTCGTATGTCAAGAAAAGAAAGGATTATGAGGTAAAGTTTTATTCGATATCAGTTAGTACATGTTTTTGGTTCTCGGATGAGTTTGAGAGATGTTGAATAACACACAAAAGTTTGATTATTGGTTTTAAATGTTCTTAAACATTTTAAAAAGGCTTGATTTGTTCGAATTGGGATTAGTTGATTATTTATCACATAGTTGAAGTTGAAGTAGAGTTTCATGGATGTGTATTCTTATCATATCTTAAACGGCTTACAACGTTTAAAGATAACTTGTTCGTGCTTTAATGTTATGACAATGACTTGTCAAAATCTAGCAATAGGGATTTGATATCACTAAAAGGAGTTACATTGTAGTGCTCAGTGTCTCACAATAAGATGAGCATTTTGTCAAGAGGTTGTGGTCTACTTATACTTTTGGTATTCGTATAAGTTCAAAGTCACGTGGATAGTACAAGACATAAGACACAAGTTTGGGTTATTCTACTTATACATCAAGTTTGTTATATTTGGTTTTCTTCAACAGTAATCATTACAAGAAGCCTACAAAATTGGAGACTCAAGAAATGGTTAACACATGGATTTCAGGGGAAACATATTCTAGAGTGTTTAATAATTTACATGCACCATTTGAGGGGAAGGTTTTTACTACTGTAAGTCTTTATTACTAGGATAGTTTAAGTTTCTACTGCCTTAAATTCATTTTTTGAGTATTCTAGCACACTCTGTTCTTCATGGAGGGTAATTTGAGACATAGGAAGGTTGGATTAGAAGTGTGATATTGATTTGTTGTTATGAAGATCAAAGTTGCATCTACTTAGCACCCCCTAGTTGATAATGACAAAAAGGGGAAGAAGTACATTGAAATTTTGCAACTTGAAGATCCTTGGTAGTACATGTTATGTAAGTTCACGAGTTGAGCTTAAGGGGAAGACTGTTTCATTCATGGAAGATTCAGAAGAATGCTTTGTAATTATCAACTAGGGGAAAATTGTTGGGATATATATTGAGTTGATAAATACAAAAAAAATAAAAGAAGAACGAAGCAAGATGAAACTACAAGGTCTTAAAAGATAAAGAATAAAAGTTAGGAAGATTTGTTTCCTAATACAATTATGATTCTTTGTAAACCCTAGATATCTCTATTATATAAAGAGATACAGGGTCTAGGTTTTGTGTGCACAATTAAAATGTAGTCAACTAAATACAAAGTGTTTGTCCTAGGCGTGGGTATTGTGAAAAATGCCTAGGATTTAGATTAGTGTTTAGCCTCAAGAATCTTTGATTCCTTGTTATAGTTTAGATAACACGTTCTACTATTGATCATGTAGAATTGAAGCTTGTAGTGAATGATAATGAAAAAAACCTTGTTACAATAACAATTTTTCTTTGATTAATTCCGTTGCATATTGTTATCATTCTTATTGTTATCCCTAGATGAGATCTAACAAATCTCGAGTTCTAAATGATCTACAGCCTTTTGTGTAGTAGTGTTATAGAACTTAAGATCTCTTTGGAGATTCTTGTAAGTTCAATCAGGGAGTGTGTGCTTCAGTAAATACAACAATGTAGTATGAAGTAACAACTTCTCCAACCAACAATACTATTTATACTAGTACGAGGTAGATCCAAGTGGGGTTAGGTAGGTGCGTGTCACGAGTCTAATGGAAGAGGTACAATATAGTACATCTTCCATTTAATGCTTCTATTTTGGGAAACGCTCCTTCCTTGCTTTTGTGAACAGTATTGACAACTGTTCACTGCTTTAATCACCTACTCGTACTTTGATTGGACTTATCACTAAACTTCACTTTGTCCCTCTCAAACATATTAGAGAAAAGTCCCGCCTAAATCTCAGTGGACACGAGCTATGCTTTGTTGGCCTGATCAGGGAGTTGAAAGATTATCATGGTATTGCCACCCCTGATAATCCTTACACTTCAGCTAAAGTTCCTTGTACATACTGGTTGATCCGCATCAGCTAGAGAGCACGAATTCAAGTAATCTTGACGATGTCTAATGACTTAAACTTCTGTTGGAGTTACTCACTGACTTCAATATCAGTGAGTCTTCTTGATCTACTCTCTGAAGTCCTTGTCAGGGAGACTTCTTCAATTAGATTGATTTATGTTCAAATCCTAGTCAGAGACCAGTGGGTATTACGTTTACCCAACAAGGATGAAACTCAATTAGTTTTGTTCATTACGGGATTGGACTAGAAACGTAACTAGCTAGACACGTAGAGACTAATAATGTAAGCGTGTAATAGTTAGATTATATTGAGCCTATATATAACTCTCAAGACTCCACTTGAGAGGTGTGAGAGTGTAAGCCTTCTTTTTGTTATTAGTAAATTTGACATGATCAAGCTTTAATATATTTAGAGCATTTGGTGTGGGTGGCTGGTAGCCCTCGCGCCAGCCTACCAGCCAAGCGGATAACACCAACCGCGACAAGACCTTGTGCCTAGGGTATGACGTCGAAATCACTAGCCTGGCGATACATAATTTATTTATTTTCTTTTTTTTTTGTGTTGTATTTGTGTTTTAGATGGTTATGTGTGGGCCAAAGGTGTCTTATCACGCCAACTTTTAAAGAAGGGTGATTTTTGTTTAAATTTTAGGGTTCGTGTTGTAGGGGAAAACGGTTGAGATAGCATCACTTTTTACTATAACGCGAGACAGAGAACACCACGAGCTTGTGCTCCTATTGTCTTAGTATTTATTACCGACACGTAAGGCACCCAATTAAACAGATGGCTAGGATTTTTTTAAAAGTAAATTGGGCCTAAAATGGGAATTTAAACTTGGGCCAAGGGGGTGGCATTAAAAAAAAATGACATGTTTGTTGAAATATGGGTTTGAAACCGCGCTCCTCTTTTAAAACTAAACAAAATTAACCAATTGAGCTAGCATGTTTAATAGACTTAAAATATTTCTATTAAATAATTTTATCAATCTAAGTTCGCCAAACGTTGTCGTTACTACAACTGATGTATAACATTTAGTACTAGTTTATTGACCCGTGAAATTCACGGGGCCTTAAGAAACTGTTGACAGTGTTTATATAAGAGATCAATTTGTGATATTAAGTAAAAAAATTACATGTTAGATATATGAATAAAAAATATTAATGCTAAATTACGATACTAAGAAATGATTGCAATCCCAGTTGAGCTTCACGATCTTATTAATTACCTTAGATAAATCTATAGTAATCGGTATAGAAACTGATCTTAAGTTGTATATCAAATATTATGCGGAAACTAATACTTGATCTTAAGAAGAATTAAACACAAACGAATTATCAAACAACACTTCAATATTAATACGATTGCTCAACAGCAATAGGGTTACAAGAAACCTTGAAGTGTAAACAATAATACGTATGCTAAGATAATCGATCTCTAACTCTAACCCTAGAACCTCCTTTTATAGCGTAAGGAGTCCTAGTCGGTTTACAAGACTTCCTATACAAGAAAAATATTCATACGTATCTTTTCTATACTTATCCTTAACATACTATACATATCTAATAAGCAGCAGAGTAAATCTTCTAGCAGCAGAGTCTTCGTGAGCTAGCAGCAGAGTTACACTATGCCTATTATCTCAAACAGCAGAGTTATCAAACAGCAGAGTTAATGTACTAATCAGCAGAGTCACATAACTATCCAGCAGAGTTATGTTTCTCGAATCAGCAGCATTTTAGACCCAACAATCCTCCCCTAAACTTGATATTTTTCTTCAAAAATCATCAAGTTTCCTTAAACCCAGATAACCACCAGGAGGATGCTTCCAAACACTTTACTGTTTTGATGTCTTTGACTTAAGAATCTTCTCATATTTTGTTATCAATTTATAAGCCTGAGTATCTGAAAAGAAACTATTCTGCAATGTCAACATTCCAGGCTTTAACATCTGAGTAATCACTGTTGTATTGTTATTCAAAGGGTAATCCTTCTCCACAAGCATATAGACCTTAACACCCTTACAAAAAAATTCATGTACTCCACAAGATTGATACAAATACCACCTATCAAGTCTGGAGTTCAACAAATCTCTCCATTCAATATCTCTTTCATCAGGTTCAAACATGTTCTTTAAAAAGTAATAGTGAATTCTTTCATACATCACCTCTGGTCTAGTATCACCATACTTTTCTTTATATAACCTCCACATCTGCATCACATCATCTCTATCCATAAAATGTAGCATCTGAGAAAATCTAACAAATCCATAATACAGATTATTAGACCTCTTAAACTCCCAGTAAGCTTCACTTCCATCCCTGACTGTATGTGTATAAGAGATAATTGAATATTTTGTATCTAAAGGAACTGCATTAACTATCTCTGGTTCCTCTTGTGGTACATGAACTGTGATATCCATTGTTCTTTTCATATCCTCAGCAGTCACTTCCTCAAAATGATGCTCATTACTTTCTTCTTTTTCAGAATCACTCTTTACCAATGACTCAGTCTTTCTCTTCTTTCTAGCCATCTGCTTTATTCTCTTACCTATCCTCTTATAACCAATAACCTTCTTAACTTCTTCTCTCTCAAACTCCATGGTTTCCTTGTCATCTTGTTTCTTTGAAACACTTCCAGATGCTTTCACATTGTCAGATCCCATAACCTCTGGCTTTCTTTTCTTTTCAGAAACTTTTCTTGGATTTAGCTTAGCATAAGTTTCATAAAATTCCTTTTCAATTAAAGCATCTGACTTTCCTTTGAAATCCTTCATCTGATAGCCTCTTGCATTCTTCAAATAGTACTTCATGTCATTAACCAATGCTTTCCTTGAAGATGACTTTCCTTTGTAACCATGCTTCTGTGCTTCTTTAATCCTCATAATTAGCTCTTCCCACTTAGCTAATCCATTCTTTCTGAGAATAAACTCAACAAGCTCTTTTGTCTTTTCACTACCATCTAACTGCTCATCATTTGTTATCAAGAAAGCTTCACCTCTTACAATCATATCAGAATCAACAAAATACTGCAAATGTTCATCGAATTCTTCTTGATTAACTTCTTTAAATGTAGAGCTTTCCATAAGTTCAAACTGATTTCTTTCTTCATCAGCTGCAACACTTCTTGCATATTCTTCATCCTGAGCAATCTGAGCTTGTTCATCAGCCAACTTTTGCATTCTTTCAAACTCTTTAGCAGATTCAGCAGCAGGTTGTTGTTGTGATGGTGTGGGTGTTCTAGTTTCTTTGTTCATGTTCAGCAGAACTTGAGCTAAGGTTAACTTTTCATCATCTGAATCAGCAGAGTCTTTTACTGCTGCACTCTTCTCAGTATCATCAGCAGAAACCTTTAACCTATCAGCAGAGTGTTCTGCATCAGCAGAGTCAACCTTTCCACTCCTATCACCAACATTTTCAACAAAATCCTTTTCAACAAAGTCCTTTTCAACCTCCCCTGAACCTATCACTTCCTCCTGATCCTGAGCATTCACCACAGCCTCTTGATCATTCCTCCCCTGTTTGGAAGCATCCTCTTCCAAACTTGGTTTGGAACTCTTCTTTAACCTCCCCTCAAGGTGTGTAACCCTTAGTTTAAGCCTTCTTATTTCAGCACCTTGAGTAGCCTTAACTGTCTTTAACTCCTTACAAAGACCAAGGACCTCCTTTGACAATGTTGTACAATTATCCGTCAATTCTTTCAATTGTTTCATGATATCCTCACAACTTCGGTCTGTGTAACCTGACCCGAGAGGTTGATCATTGGAATTGGCATTATGTACTGGTGTTTTAACCGTCAAATCCTCAGTATCATGTTCAATACTAGCATCAACACTTCGACCTGTGTTACCTGGTCCGAGAGGTGTATCATTTGCAATGTCAATATGTACATTAGTGTCCATCAATTCAATAGTATCATCTCTATCCTCATCACTTCGAGATGTGTTACCTTCTCCGAGAGGTGAATCTTGGGACACAAACTCAGTCTCAACCCTAGGTTGAACATCTGAGCCCCCCATAGAAGCCATTTGGCTGGGGTTACCATCAGTTGTATTAGGTTCCTGAGAACCTTCTACAAAAGATGTTGCCATGGTTGAGGTCTTAATTATGTTGACACTGTCCTGCTCAACTACTAAGTTGGAAACAGTAGTGCCAGCCTCTTCCATCATGATACCTCCAACACCTGTATCAGCCTCATCTGCTACCATACTAACATTGGCCTGAGGTAGCACAATGTCCTCATGTTGTGAAGTCCTAGGTGATTGGGTATTGATGCGCGTGATGTGTCGTTGCGGTTTAGCAGTTTTAATGCCTACTCAAGTTTTAAATTTATATTTAGCCGACTTATCAATAACACACACACTTAACGAGCAGTGTACCCGGTCAGTATGAAGATAATGGTAAGTAGAGTGTCGATCACTAAGAGTGGAACGTATAATCTCGTTAATCTAATCAGTATTTTAATATCCTAACGCAAGGGGGTTTCAGCCTGAGAGACTGGCACAGTTTTGTTTGCAATTAAATAATAAAATAAACAAATAGGCACGAATCAGCAAGTAGCACACACGTACACAGATAGATACTTGAGACAATAAGAGGGCTGTCCTTATGATTAAGTAGATTGTCACTTGTTTTATTGATAGCTTTATATGAAGTGTATGTAATTAACCCTTTCTCGTTGGTCCTATTCTTATCGGCGAGTAAACCCTTAATGACGACTTATGTCTAAAAGTTATTCCTAAGTGATCAATTTAGAAACAACCGTGGGAGCCACACCTTGTCCCGCAGTCGGGTGCCCGCAAGCCACTAATAAACACAGAGGTGGTCAATGCACTAATAAGTAGTAACCAAAGACATCAACATATAAACTTTAATTGATGGGAAAGCAAGTATTAAAGGGAGTGCAATCTTTCCGTTGTCACATTACACAAGCCACCAATCCTGATGAATTAAAGTTTGCTAAAACAATAAAACAAAACTACTTAATGAATTAAATACATGCAGCACCTTCTTACAGCTCTTGTATCTTCGATTTGGGTGTGTCTTGTGCTGCCTTCTTGACTGAATTCGTCCTTCTCTTCTGTTCGGTCTTTAGGTTTTCGAACTTCCGAATCTCTGTAATGCGTCTGGTCTACGGGGTATTTATAGTTTGTGTCTGAGGGAAGATGCGGCGCATCTACTTAAGTAGATGCGGCGTATCTACGTAACTTCGCGTGGGGTCCAAGATTATAATATTCAGGAATATTCGTACACCGCCAGAAGATGCGGCGTAACTCTTTATTAGATGCGGCGCATGTCCTCTTGTATCTTGGATCGTATCTGGTGACATCTTGATAGAGATGCGGCGCATGTTGATAGTGAGATGCGGCGCATCTGGAGCAGATTAGTCTTGATCTTCTTCATTTCAGCAGACTCTTCACTTTATGCACGTTTTGCTCCATTATTAGTCCAAAATCGCCAAGTTTCACCAAATGCTTGTTTTTACCTGAGAATTACAAAAGTAAACGATTAAGTATCAATCCTCATACATAATATAGTAAAACAAGTCAAATTAATAGGATAAATGATAGTAATAAAATGTACTTATTTGAGTTCATCAAATATCCCCCCACTTGAACTTTACTTGTCCCCAAGTAAACCTTAGATTAAATCTCATGAAAATGTATCCTAAAAGATGTTAGGATTTATTTTTATATTTAAGCATGTATTCGTTTATTTCGTAATCACACAACTAAACACTTAACGAATTAGAAGTAAAATAAAATAAGTCGATAAAAGCAAATCTAATCGTTTAACTGTCCAGTCGCGACGAATATTCTATCATAGGCTTGGCAAGTATACACATCTCCACCACTAAAGCTAAGGAATAACAAGTCTAAAGCGGTAAAAAGGGTTTTTAGGCTTAAGGGTTAATTATTCTTATTTACACTATCGATCTCAAATTCCAGAAAAGGCGACAAAATCACAAATACATGATCGAATCCACGAACACGATACTTGCAATTGCTCAAATCCTTAACTCGAATAGGCTAAAGATAGGTCCAAACTTCACCAATAATAATATATCAAAAAGGGCGACAAAATCATAAATACATAGCCGAATCCACGACTACGATACTTAAGATTGCTCAAATCCCCAATCTCAATAAATCAAAGGTTCGGTTGGATAAAGAACAATACAGGGTATGGATAACATTTGGGATATAAATTGGTGTAAAATAAAAATAAACAAAACAAATAAATTAAAATCCTAAGTGTGGTTAATCACTATCCCAACCATCCCATGAATAAGACTCATATCATTGAATAACTCACGCTTTAACACTTGAAACACACGCTTTAGGTAGACACGAATTATACTCAACAAGATCTCAATCAAAGAATAATCCTTAATTGGCGTTCCCATAACTGCCAATTCCCATTCAATCCAAAAATATAATACAACAAATAGTAGCCATATGAACCACTTACATAACTTTACATTGTTGGTTATAACAAACTTCCAACACTCCCTTTTTCTTTTTCTTTTCTCATTTTTTTTTTTTTTTTTTTTTTTTTTTTTTTTTTTTTTTTTTTTTTTTTTGAAACATAAACATAGATGTGTAAAATTTCACCACATCACTACAACTTTCTTTCCGGATAATTTTTTCATACTTTTCATAACTTCAGAAATAATGGTAATAGTGAAAGTAGTAAACACACGAAAAATAAACTCCAAAATATACAATATTTACTTTCACTCCAATTGCATTGTGCAATTTCCCGACCTAACCATAGATAATGAATTACGCACGCGAACACAGGTAATGTAAGGAAACACACTCTGCCTATAGCAATTAACCAACCACGGACTTTAATCTACAGGGTAGGCTAAGGTGTAAGGGTGTAACGAAACATTTTAAACATAGGTGTAAGAAACGAAAGGAATGGCTCTGAGTGTTTTTCTAGGGGTATCTTACTCTAAAAATGAGAGTAACAAAAGGGTTTATACGGGGGTTAACTAACCAGTGTAGTTAGTTAATAACACATAACATATAAAGGCTTTTTGGGTGTAATCCTAGAATTTTACCAAGTTAGACAAGTCATTCCAATTAAATAAATAATACTCATTATGGTGGTCTCGAATAGTATACAAGCCAAGTTCTAAAGTTTACAAGTCACCGGCACACTCATAGATTTGTGAATTTTGAAAAATCACAATTTTTGAAAATAATGTCATGTGTGCAGTTATGTAACTTAGATCTTAAACAAAAACATGCTAAAAAAAAAAAAAAATTTTTAAGTTTGATATATTAAGCACATTTTAAGCATAATTTTTGAAAAAGTTTAGGACAAGTAAGTGTTAAGTGTTCTAATTCTCCTATCCCCCCACTTAAGTTAAACAACGTCCTCGTTGTTTGTATAAAAGGTTAAAAACTGGAAAATAAAAAGAATTAGAACAGAAAAACTCCCCTGAGATTTGCTCGGTATGATCCTCCATTAGTGTAAGAGCAAAAATCATCTTTCTTGTGGATTAGAACGTTAAAGCTTCATACTTGATGTATCCACAGAAAATTCAGGAAACTATAATACCACCAACACTTTAAAACACACCTAAGATAAGAAAGGTTCAACTTGCATAATACATTAGTAGTTAGATAAAAATAAAACTTAAAAACTAAAACTGAAAATCATCAGGTCAGTCGATGCGCCGTATCTTATTGAAGAAGATACGCCGTATCGAGCCTGGAATAAATACGGATCAGAATAAAGATGCGCCGCATCCTTAACCAGGGATGCGCCGCATTAAAATAAACTGATAAAAGTTTTAAAGTTGAAAATTAAAATGCAGAAAAAATAAAATAAGATATGACCATTGCAGAGGATGCGTCGCATCTCAGGACTGAGATGCGCCGTATCTTCGTGCGGCCTGGACTGACTCGACACAGAAAACAGAATAATAAATGATAAATCCGGGTTGTCTCCCGGTCAGCACTTGTCTTTATTCCAGAGTCTTCAAGTTAGACTCACGTACAGCTCTTTAGTATCGATCATTGAAGGAGTCGGAAACATCGCGCTCCTTCATTGCCAATTCAGTAATATTGAACACTCCTTGCTCGTTCTTAATTTCCACGCCATTCTTCTTTAATATCTGTATAAATAAAGTCCTGTCCCTTTCGGGCAGAGATGACAAAATGATAGACGGGAAATTCTTATTATTATGTAGGCACAAGTAAGCAAGGTGGGGTGGTAGTTCAATAAACACATCATGATTCAAATTCGTTTCTTCAACTATTCTCCTACGTTTATTAATTACTACACAATCATACCACTCATCATCAGAATCACTAACAACATCGCGTCTAAGTTCGGTAGGTACATTAAGGTCAATGAATTCCTCAAAGTCTTCATGATTAGGATTAGTTGAGTTGTTTTGAATCAATGTTTCTCCCATAAGTCTAGCTTCAAGATCGAGGTCCATACGCTCCCTTAATCCTAGCACATAAACACCTCTAATTATGCTTTTAACCGGATCTTGGCACTTATAGACTATTTTTTTATTCCCTACCCTTAATGAAATTTTTCTTTTAAACACATCAATCTTAGCATGGGCAGTAGACAAGAAAGGTCTTCCGAGGATTAAAGGAATCTTAACATCCTCGGGCATGTCTAGTATAACAAAGTCTACGGGAAAAATAAATTGCTCAATCTTAACTAGCACATTATTAGCAATCCCCTCAGGTCGTTTTACTGTTTTATCAGCCAGTTCAATAAGTAATTTAGTTGGTGATAATTTTCCTAGTCCTAGGGTAGCGAATGTCTTAAGAGGCATAACACTAACACTAGCTCCTAAGTCAGCCAACACATTATTGAAAGATATATTATTAATAGAACAAGGTAGAGTAAAACTTCCTGGGTCTCTTTCTTTATGAGGCAAGGCATTTGAGTTTGTTGCAGGGCTCTCTTCTTTCATTGTTGCCTTGATCTCTTCTTCAATTTTTGTCTTTTCTTTTAGTAGTCTCCTTAAGCTTATTGAAGAGTTAAAGAAAAATTCGGGTCTCGCACCATCATCACCATTCATCGATCTTCTATGTATATTAGGAGCGACTTCTTCAGTGATGCTTATGGCCTTGACATGATCTCTTGGATTTGTTTCAGTTGAGCTCGGTAAACTTCCATATCCCCTTTCTTGAAGAACTTTGCTCATTTGACCAATTTGTTGTTCCAATGCTTTGATCGAAGCTCCTTGATTTCTTGTAGTAGTGTCCGTTGAAGCTCGAATTTCCTTGATCATAGCAGTATTCTCTTCATGTCTTTTAGCAGCATCGGCCATAATTTGCTTTAAAGTATCGTCTAAAGTCTGCCTCCTTTCTTGATAAGCGGGATTGAAGTTGTTCTTTTGATAGAATCCCGGACTAGCTTCCCTAAATCTTGCTGAAGGTCGGAATGGTTGTCCAAATTGGGTGTAATAAGCTTCTTCAAACGTCTCACTTTCATTCTTGCTCGGGCAATCTTTAGTGTAGTGAGGTCCTTCGCATTTTTCACATCCAACTTGGGCAGCATATGCTCTTTCATCTCGCTTCTTCATCTCTCTACTAATTTTATCCAATTGAGCTTGAATAGCAGCAATCCCGTCAAAATTAGTGCTGCTCTTAGATCTAGTAGATGTCCCATCGTGCCATTTCTGAGAATGATCAGCAGCATCTTGGATCGCTTTCCTAGCATTAGTTGCACTCATTTGAGGTACAGCTCCCTTAGCATCCAAAATCTGTCTTGTAGGCACGTCCAATCCCTGATAAAACAATATTATTTCCTGCATAGGGGTTAGATAGTGTTGAGGACATTTTATCAATAAATCTTTAAATCGTTCCCAAGCTTGATAAAGGGTTTCATCAGGCTCTTGCTTGAAACTATTGATAGCCTCCATCTTCTTAGCAGTCTTAGCAGGTGGACAATATCTCTTCAGGAATTTGCTCTTCAAACCTTCCCACGTAGTGATTGAACTAGCAGGTTCATTCCTTAGCCACTTGTTAGCAGCTCCTTTTAGTGAGATTGGGAAGATTCTTAGCATGAGTTGATCGGTATTGACACTTTCTGTAGTAAACAAATCTGCAATCTCCAGGACCTTTTCAACATGCTCATTAGCATCCTCTTGTTCCGTCCCACTGAAAGCATTCTCTCTTAGTTCTTTGAGAAATTGTCCCTTCAACTCAAATTTTGACTTGTCATCAAACTTAGGTCTAGCAACTCCTGAAGTGTAATCAGCACGGGTATTGTTCATGTATTCCTCCATAGTAGTGTTTTCGCCCATTATTTCTGTCTCAACTTCCTCTTTCTCTTCAGAAAAATAATCAAGCTCGAGTGAACTTGAAAGATCAAAGCTTCTTGTGTTGAAAAGCCTTTTAAGCGAATGTAGTGCTCGTTCAGGATCTTCGAAAGGTTGAATCAAGTTCTTCGTAGAACTCCTGGTCATGCACTTCCTGAAATCAACACAAAAATATCAGTAGGGTATGCTCGAGAAAGTAGTATATCAGATAATTAATAACGAAAACGGAATACGAAAAATTAAAGTTACTGATATCTGCAGACGATGCGCCGTATCCAAAGAGTTGGATACGCCGTATCTTATAATCGTTAAAATTAAATCAGACTTTATTCAGAAAATAGATACGCCGCTTAGAATTTATGAATGCGCCGTATCGAATTAATCAAAAAATCAATTTATCTAATTAAAATTAAATGCGTCGTATTAACGAAAGTTAATGCGCCGTATTTTCGTTACGTTTAAAAATAAAAGATTTTTGATTCAGTAAGATGCGCCGTATCGACGGAAATCGATACGCCGTATTTGTTTAATAATTCGCAAACTGTTTTTAATTAAAATAATAGATACGCCGTATCTGCGAAAGCAGATGCGTCGTATGGCGTTAACGTTTAGAAAAATTTTTATCAAAACAGATACGCCGTATCTACAAAAGCAGATGCGTCGTATTACTTTATCGCTTAGAAAAATTTTCTTGTTAAAAACAGATACGCCGTATCTTGGGGAAAAGATGCGTCGTATCGAATTAATTAAACGCGTTGTATATATAAAAAAATTAAACGCAATACGCCGTATCTGAGAGATCAGATGCGCCGTATTGTTTGATTTAGCACAGTACAACGATAGCAGAACAGAACAAAAAAAACGAAAAATAAAACAAAAATTAAACACACGAAAATAAAACACACAAAAATAAAAACAAAAGCAAACAAATAACACACAATACAACAAATATGCAAAATAGTACAATGATGCAATTAATCTAATAAAAAGAAAAATCTAATTAAAATACTAATCAAATTAACAGAAAATAACAATTCACTCCCCGGGCAGCGGCGCCAAAAACTTGATGCGCGTGATGTGTCGTTGCGGTTTAGCAGTTTTAATGCCTACTCAAGTTTTAAATTTATATTTAGCCGACTTATCAATAACACACACACTTAACGAGCAGTGTACCCGGTCAGTATGAAGATAATGGTAAGTAGAGTGTCGATCACTAAGAGTGGAACGTATAATCTCGTTAATCTAATCAGTATTTTAATATCCTAACGCAAGGGGGTTTCAGCCTGAGAGACTGGCACAGTTTTGTTTGCAATTAAATAATAAAATAAACAAATAGGCACGAATCAGCAAGTAGCACACACGTACACAGATAGATACTTGAGACAATAAGAGGGCTGTCCTTATGATTAAGTAGATTGTCACTTGTTTTATTGATAGCTTTATATGAAGTGTATGTAATTAACCCTTTCTCGTTGGTCCTATTCTTATCGGCGAGTAAACCCTTAATGACGACTTATGTCTAAAAGTTATTCCTAAGTGATCAATTTAGAAACAACCGTGGGAGCCACACCTTGTCCCGCAGTCGGGTGCCCGCAAGCCACTAATAAACACAGAGGTGGTCAATGCACTAATAAGTAGTAACCAAAGACATCAACATATAAACTTTAATTGATGGGAAAGCAAGTATTAAAGGGAGTGCAATCTTTCCGTTGTCACATTACACAAGCCACCAATCCTGATGAATTAAAGTTTGCTAAAACAATAAAACAAAACTACTTAATGAATTAAATACATGCAGCACCTTCTTACAGCTCTTGTATCTTCGATTTGGGTGTGTCTTGTGCTGCCTTCTTGACTGAATTCGTCCTTCTCTTCTGTTCGGTCTTTAGGTTTTCGAACTTCCGAATCTCTGTAATGCGTCTGGTCTACGGGGTATTTATAGTTTGTGTCTGAGGGAAGATGCGGCGCATCTACTTAAGTAGATGCGGCGTATCTACGTAACTTCGCGTGGGGTCCAAGATTATAATATTCAGGAATATTCGTACACCGCCAGAAGATGCGGCGTAACTCTTTATTAGATGCGGCGCATGTCCTCTTGTATCTTGGATCGTATCTGGTGACATCTTGATAGAGATGCGGCGCATGTTGATAGTGAGATGCGGCGCATCTGGAGCAGATTAGTCTTGATCTTCTTCATTTCAGCAGACTCTTCACTTTATGCACGTTTTGCTCCATTATTAGTCCAAAATCGCCAAGTTTCACCAAATGCTTGTTTTTACCTGAGAATTACAAAAGTAAACGATTAAGTATCAATCCTCATACATAATATAGTAAAACAAGTCAAATTAATAGGATAAATGATAGTAATAAAATGTACTTATTTGAGTTCATCAGGTATTTTGGGTTTCATGTGACACTGATACATTCAAACTTGTTGATGAGGATGTGTGATGGGAAGCTGTGGGTGTTCCAGCCTCTTCATCCTCATTCATTGCAGCCACAACATTCAAGATATGCTCAGTTAGGGGAGTTATAGTACCAGAAAAACCTTTCCCATTCTTCTTTAAAAATGCAAACATCTTGATTGCCATTCTACTACAGGGCTCAACATTTACATGCCTCAATGGTTCCCTTAGCTGTCTATTTATAATAAGTTGTAGAAACCTTGGGTACAAGTAAAACTTCTTCTTAACAAACTTCTTCATCCCCTCAAATATCATAGCAGAAAAATCAAAGGGCTGCCCTGTAGCTAAACACACTAAAGCCATAGCTTGAGAAGCACTAAACTCACTCCAACCACCTACTTTGGGAAACAGACAGTGTTGAAGTGTATGTAGCAAAAACTTCCAATGTGGACAGAGACGACCTTTCAAAAATGTACCACCAACCTCAGGTCTCTCATATCCAATATTCTCAAGCTCAGTCATAACAGTTTCTGGGGTAAGGGTAGGGGGTGTGGGTATGCCTGATAAGCACAAACTTCTCTTAATTGTTGTTTCACTAACTACAATATTCTCCCCATCTACACTACCTATCAATCGTTCCTCACCATCTAGTACATCCAACTTAACAGTTGACCAAAATTGTTTCATATGAGATGTATAAATGGTAGGATCAGCTGTTAACGCATACCTTAACTTAGACGAACTCAGAAAATCCATAACCTCATAAAATCCATCAGCTGCAGTAACCTTACTGAGAAATGCTATCTGATTGTGTTCATCCGGAAACGTTCTTCGCGCCATTTGATTTGGGGGTTTTGGGTGAAATGATATGAATTGTTGTTCTTGGTGAAAGTCGAATGTAATTTTGAGCAATAACAATGTAATGAGATCAATTTGGTGGATGATACCATTTTGATCTATTTAGGTTTAAGAACGCGCCAAAAGTTACAGTTTGACCCTTCAACTTTCAAACTCATCAGCAGAGTTGAGATAGTGTTGACCAAAAGTCAACATTCCCAATATAATCAAAATCACTTCCTTAAATACCATACCAACCCCTCATTGATGTCCAAAAATCCCTTAATCTCTTTAGCAAATCCCAATTCACAAACCCTAACTCAAAATCAACAAATCATGAGTTCATCAAAAGCTCCAATTATCGACATTTCCTCAGATTCATCATCAGACGATTCAGAGGGATGGGCAAGTTACTTTCCTCAAGGTTATCTTCCAAGTTCATCTTCAGCAAAACCAAAAGGCAAAGCAGTTGTCGAAGAGGAATATTCCGACCCACTTCCATCAACACCATCCTCCTTTGAAGATTCTGATGATGATAAAAGAACAAAAATCGATCCTCCCCTGCATCCTTTGACCGCTGAGCTGCAGAAACAAATGGAGAATGCCGCCGCCGCTTTTGCAAAAAGTGTCCACCTGCCTCATCCAAAGCCAAGTACGGTTGAGCAGAAACCCCCTGTTCCAAAGAAGAAGAAGCAGCAGAAGAAATCAGCTCCCTCAACAAGCTAACAGCAGAGTCCACCACCATGACCAGTAGTACTTGCTCTCCCCTGTCCAAGGGTGTCAGAGGCCATGGGCACTAGGGGTCCTCGTAGCAAGGTCATGCCTGACTTTGCTAGAATTTAGGTTGTGAATGTGTGAAGCTTGTTGTCTTTTGATCTTTCTTTTGAATAGCATGAATGTATGGTAACTGTATGATGTACTTATGCCTTTATTATCAATGAACTTCCTCTTTTCATGCTTTACTTGATTGTGTATGTATATGTATCTGCAAAAGGTTAATAGCAAACAACAAACACAAGCAAGAATATTCCATAATAGCAGCAGAGTAGCATAGCAGCAGACAACTAAACAGCAACCAACTTAACAAACAGCAAATTTTGACTTAACAAACAGCACAAATCCTTACAAAACTTTACAAAAACATACAGAGATAAGATGGTTAAAGATTAAAGATTTATCATGCCAATACTAGCAACTAAAAATTGAAATCTACTTATATCAAAACTTTTGGTAAGTAAATCAGCAACATTGTTGTCAGTATGTATTTTAACCACTTGAATAAGCTTTTTCTCATAACAATCTCTAATAAAATGATGTCTTATCTCTATGTGTTTTGTTTTAGAATGAAAAACAGGATTTTTGATGATACACATTGTGCTGTTGTTGTTAATAAAAATTTTTGTGTTCATAAAATTGTACCCATAATCCAGCAATTGGTTCTGAATCCAGAGCACTTATCCACATCAGCTAGAAGCAGCAACATATTCTGCTTCAGTAGTCGAATTAGCCACCACTATTTGTTTCTTACATTGCCAAGAGATCAGCCTATGTCCAAGGTACTGACATCCTCCAGTGGTTGATTTTCTATCCAAAGTAGCTCCAGCATAGTCACTATCTGAGTATGCTATCAAGTCAAATGGTGAATTATTAGGATACCAAAGACCCAATTTTGGTTGATCCTTTAGGTACCTAAAAATTCTTTTGACTACTTCCAAGTGTGAAACTTTTGGGGACACTTGAAATCTAGCACAAGCACACACAAAAAAACATGATATCTAGCCTTGAAGCAGTCAGATACATCAATGAACCAATCATTGATCTATACAGATGCACATCAACCTCTTCCCCATCTTCATCCTTGATCAAAGGTTTGTTTTTATCCATTGGAGTCTTTGCTGCCTTCACATCTTTGAAACCAAATTTCTTTAACATATCAGCCACATACTTGTCTTGACTAATAAAAATCCCATTTGACTTCTGCTTTACTTGAAGCCCTAAAAAGAAAGTCAGTTCTCCCATAGAACTCATCTCAAACCTGCTGTGCATAAGCTTCTCAAATCCTTCACATAACACCTTATTTGTAGACCCAAAAATAATATCATCTACATAAACCTGAACAAGTAGGATATCCTTTTTGTCTTTCTTAATGAACAAAGTTTTATCAATGGTTCCTCTGCAAAAACCATTATGTAACAAATACTGTGATAAGGTGTCATACCAAGCTCTAGGAGCTTGATGTAGTCCATACAGTGCTTTCTTCACCTTGTAGACCCTATCAGGATACTTAGGATCTTCAAACCTAGGTGGTTGCATCACATAAACCTCTTCAGGTATCTTTCCATACAAGAAAGCACTTTTCACATCCATTTGATACACAGGAAAATTCTTGTATGAGGCATATGCCAAGAAAAGTCTGATAGCCTCCAGTCTTGCAACTGGGGCAAACACCTCATCATAGTCTATTCCTTCTTCCTGAGTGTATCCCTGAGCCACCAATCTAGCCTTGTTTCTGACAACAATACCTCTTTCATCTCTTTTACATCTGAACACCCATTTTGTACCAATTGCCCTTTTTCCATTAGGCAAATCAACTAATGTCCAGACCTCTTGAAGCTTGAACTGCAGCAACTCCTCTTGCATAGCTTCAACCCAACTTTCATCTTTCATAGCCTTATGAATGGTCTTGGGTTCTTCTTGAGATAGGAAACAGGAAAACATGCAATTTTGTAAATCCTTGTGGCTATTCCTCTTCTTGAGTGTTTGAGCAAATAATCCCTGATCAAGCAAATCACTTAACCCTTTTGATTTACTTCTGGTCTGAACAGCAGAGTGAACATCACCAATTATTTTCTCCTTTGGATGATTCCTGTGGATTCTGGTTGTTGGAGTGGGACTAACAGGTATATCAGTCTCCAAATTTGATAAATCAGCTTCAGCACCAAAAACATCAACAACTTCATCATCAGTATCCACATACACTTCTTCTAATTCAGGCATCTCATCAGAAGAATCATCATAAGAATCACCATCTTTATCAGCAGCAGAGTCCTTGTCCATAGCAGCAGAGTTACCAAACCTAACAGCAGAGTGTTTCGGCCTAACAGCAGAGTGCTTTGGCTTATCAGCAGAGTGCTTTGGCTTGGCAGCAGAGTTGAGAGAACTGCTGCTATGTTTATTTCCTTGTTGCCCAGCAACATCTGACTCTGTATTCCATTCATTATCATCATTCTTGACATCATGAGAAGGTTCATCATAACCTTCTACATTAACTTTTGGAACTTCCTTATGAACAGCAGCATCATCTGAACTTTTTCCCTCTTTATCTGTTGGTGTGAAGTACTGATCAAACTTGCTTCTTTCAATCAAAACAAACTCCTCTGCAGGCTCATCTTTCTTTGCTTGTGTACCTGCATTAGGGTTAGTTTGTGTACCTGCAGACATGTTAGTAGTACCTGCAATGACTGGTTGATAATTCATACTCTTGGTTAAAGAATCAATATCAAACATCCACTCAGGACCTTTTCCATCAACATTAGGTGTGGTTTCTCTAATTCTTACATGCAAATTTTCCACCACATGCCCAGTCCTTTGATTGAAAACCCTAAAAGCCTTACTTTCAGTAGAGTATCCAACAAAGTAACCTATGTCTGCTTTCTCACTAAACTTGCCTAAGTGGTCAATGGTGTTTAAGATAGTGACAGGACACCCAAATGGTCTAAAGAAATCTATCAGTGGTTTCCTACCATGCAATAACTCATAAGGGGTCTTATTGTGAGGTTTAACTATCTTAGTTCTATTTTGCACATAGCAAGCAGTGTTGACTGCTTCAGCCCAAAAGATAGTGGGTAACTTAGACTCTGACAACATAGTCCTAGCAGCTTCAATTAATGTTCTATTTCTCCTCTCAGCCACACCATTTTGCTGAGGAGTTCTAGCCACACTAAATTGTCTAGTTATACCCTTTTCCTCACAGAACTGATTCATTACTTGATTCTTAAACTCAGTTCCATTGTCACATCTGATGATCTTAACCTTGTGATTAAATAGATTTTCTATCCTAGTAATAAAAGCCTTAAGAATACCAGAAGTCTCATTCTTAGTAGCTAGGAAGAATACCCAAGTAAACCTACTAAAATCATCAGTAACCACTAAGCATACATCTTTTTGTTCAAACTATTCACATAAGTGGGTCCAAATAGGTCCATGTGTAACATAAACAAAGGTTCAGTTATGGAATTCACCAATTTGGACTTACAAGATGCTCTATGTTGCTTTCCCATTTGGCAAGCAACACATACTTCAGGATTCTCAAAAATCTTTGAAGGTAATCCTCTGACCAAGTTTCCTTTCACCAACTTGTTGATAGCCTTGTAGTTCAGATGTCCAAGCCTTCTGTGCCATAGTTTGGATTCATCAATAGTGGCTTTGGCAAACAGACAAGTTAAATCTCTTTTGGGAATAATGTTCTTTATGTCCACACTGTATATGTTGTCATTTCTAGGGACTTTAAGAAGTACTAATTTATCATCAGGTATCTTAAAGTCGGGAGATAAGACAAGACATTCAGTGTCTGTAAAAAGAACAAAATTCTTTCTGTCACACATTTGTGAGACACTAAAAAGATTGAACTTTAAACCATTCACCAAATACACTTTCTCAAAATCCAATTTTCCCCTCCTTTAGGGTCATTCCCAAAGGCAACATATCCACCATCCAAAGCTTCAAAGTTCTCCAAATTGCTTTGGTCTCCAGTCATGTGTGAAGAGCATCCACTATCAAAAATGCATTTATCCTTTAGCTCCTTTTGTAGATTGCCCTGCACAAAAAGTAAGAGAATTAGTTTCTCTTGGGGACCCAAGCCATTACTGACTTGGATCTACCTTGTGCATCAAAGTAGTCAAATTTCTTCAACTGCATTGGTGCACTGCTGTGTCTGAGAACATGATCTAAAACTTTAACTTTTGGTTTCCAGACCCAGCAAGCTGAGGCTTTAACAGCATAAAAATGATTGCCCACAACAGTATCAGTAACAACTTTAGGCAAAACAGCAGAGTCTGCCTTAACAGCAGAGTTTGCCTTATCAGCAGAATCGACTATTTCCTTCTTTATGGGCCCTTATTGGTGCAATAGGAGAGATAACTCTAGACACACCATCTCTCATCAAAACTTCCTTGGGAACCATGTTTCTTTTGGTGTGAGGGTGAGTCTTTCTAGCAAAGTTTATATGGTTCACCCTAGTGTATTGGTTCCAAGCTAGTTTCTTATAGCACTCATCTTGCAGATGTTCAAAACTACCACAACAATAACATGCCTTCTTAAGTAATTGAAAATCAGTACCTAATTTTTGTGAAACTAGGTTGTTCCAATTTCTCTGGTTTCCCCTAGGCAAGTTATTTGTTCTTTTAGGATATACTCTAGGTGTGTTATCATACTCTGCCATCTTCCTAGAGATACCTTTACCAAACCTAGGCTTAACAAACTCAAACTTTTTAGCCTTAGGTACTTTTGATTCAACAACAGTAGGAATTTCTTCCTTTTTGTTCTTAGGGGTTGAATCAGATTTCACTTCATCATCATCACTGTCAGACATCCAATCTTCAATAAGGGGTGCTTGTTCATACTTCTTTACCTCAACCTTAGGTGACTCTATTTCTTTTTCACTAGATTCAACTACAGGTTCACTAGTTTCACCTACTGGTTTGGCCTCAGACTCAGATATGAAAGTCAATGTCCTAGTAGGAGGGGCATTGGCACTAAGTTTGTTAGGGTGAGCAACAGCATTATATCCTATACCATTAAAGTGTCTTCCTAATGGTTTACTGAGAATGTCAGTGGCAAATTGTTGTTTTTCCACCATAACAATATGTTTTGCAGTCTCACTCTTAGCTAAGTCTCTAGCCTGTTCAGCCTCTCCTACTTTTTCCATAAGAACCTTAATCTCATCATCTTTCTTGATAATTTCATTTTTCAGGATAGTGATCTGATCAAGGTATTCAATTTCAGCCTTTTTATAAAATTCTAGTTTCTCTTCTAAGTTCTTTAAACCATATGCATAACTAAGATTATCTAGCTTAAGTGTTTCATTTTCCATTTTAAGATTTCCATTGCTAGACTTAACTATCTCAATTGTATCAGAACATGATTTAAAAGAACAAGATGATTCATTGGATACCTCAGAGTCTGATCCAGAAGAAGAATAGGCCATGAGAGCAAAATGCTGTACTTCAGAATCCTCTTCAGCTATCAATGCACAATTTGGACCATCCTCAGCAAGATCACTCCAATCAAAATCACCTAACCCATCACATGATACCATAGCAGTAGTAGAATTTGGCTCTTCATCAGCAGACTTCTTGAAATTTTCATTGCTTCTTTTTGGTGCTTTGCATTCTCTTGCAAAGTGTCCCTTCTTTCTGCAATTAAAACATTCAGCCTTTGACTTGTCAAATCCCACACTCTTGTTCCTTCTGAACTTCATCTCTTTCCCAGTGCGCTTAAGAAACCTTCTTGCCCTCATAGTAAGCATTGCAAATTGCCATTGCATATCAATCTCCTCAACATCATCAGGATCAAGTTCATCCAGATCTTGAGGCATGACTGAAGTACTTGTAGTAAGTTCAGCTAAATAAGCACAAATTGCAGCATCACTGATGGTGTTGGTGTTAGCAGAGTCAGCAGCAGAGACATGTGAACCAACAGCAGGAGCAAAAGCACCAGCAGCAGAGTGTTGTTCTTGATGTCTACCGTTATTCTTGCTGTTTGAGGAAACAAAAGCAAGATTATTTGTGGTAGAAGATGAGCTTGACAATCCTTTAACTTCAGATTCATAAACCTTCAAGTTGTTATACAGATCATCCAATGTCATAGTATCAAAATCTTCCTTGTGCCTCCAAACCACTGTATGAGTGTTCCATTCAGAAGATAGACTTCTCAGAAACTTTAGATTGACATCTTCTTGAGATGGCTCAATCTTCAAAAGATCCATCTGACTGGTTAACTTATGAAGTCGATCATAAGTTCCCTCAATGTTCTCAGAACCCAAAGCAGAAAAAGTCTCAAACTGGTGCTTCAGTAGATTCTTTCTTGATTTCTTGGTAGCCTCATTCCCACCAAATCGAAGTTCAATTGCTTCCCATAACTCCTTAGCAGACTCAATATGATTAAAGCTCAATTGATAATCATTAGGTATTCCCATCATGAGAATACTGTGAGCCTTAACCTCCAATCTTCTTTGTGCTTTCTCCTCACTTGTCTTGAGAGTCAAGACTGATCCAGTAGCAGTCTTGGTTTGCACACTGTCGCCGTTAAGAACAACTTCCCAAAGTGAGTAATCCACCATTCTTATGTATTGTTGAATCCTCATCTTCCAGATCTCATACTCTCCAGTCTTGAGCATGGGAACTCTTGAAGTAGTGACCATGTGTGTTGAATCGGAATCCATTGCTAACTTTGATGATTAGCAGATCTTGTATTCAGAAATTCTTCTTGGTACCAGTTTCTAGATCACAAGCTCTGATACCACTTGTTGATCCCAGTTGAGCTTCACGATCTTATTAATTACCTTAGATAAATCTAAAGTAATCGGTATAGAAACTGATCTTAAGTTGTATATCAAATATTATGCGGAAACTAATACTTGATCTTAAGAAGAATTAAACACAAACGAATTATCAAACAACACTTCAATATTAATACGATTGCTCAACAGCAATAGGGTTACAAGAAACCTTGAAGTGTAAACAATAATACGTATGCTAAGATAATCGATCTCTAACTCTAACCCTAGAACCTCCTTTTATAGCGTAAGGAGTCCTAGTCGGTTTACAAGACTTCCTATACAAGAAAAATATTCATACGTATCTTTTCTATACTTATCCTTAACATACTATACATATCTAATAAGCAGCAGAGTAAATCTTCTAGCAGCAGAGTCTTCGTGAGCTAGCAGCAGAGTTACACTATGCCTATTATCCCAAACAGCAGAGTTATCAAACAGCAGAGTTAATGTACTAATCAGCAGAGTCACATAACTATCCAGCAGAGTTATGTTTCTCGAATCAGCAGCATTTTAGACCCAACAGAAATGATTGCAATTCGTGATGTGTTATGTGATTTTTTTGATACTATTAACAAAATATAGTTGGTCATTGTTACTTGCGGTATCTTAATCTTATGCTATGTAGATTATTTAAAGATTATGAAAAGGTTGCAATTCATTGGAGTATAGTATACTAAATAGATTCAAATCATTTACATCTGAAATTTTTAAATAATAAGAACGTGTATCTTTTTATTCAATCAACTAGACATAAAATACATCAAAATTAATTCAAACAAAGACATTAAAAATAGAAACAACAAAAACTCCTACAACCTTTTTTTTTCTTTATTTAAAGGTTATATAGAGAGACATCGCTTTATTTGATTATTCAGTCACGGCGTTTGTTAGACTTGCGACGTTTTGCTTCAGAAACAATAAATTTTACATGCTTGTTTTGGTGTTGAGCTGTTTTCTTCGTTCGAACCACAACGTATGCTAACATACCAACTACACATCTACATTCTCCAATATGTGTTTCCTGCATATAAAGAAACAATAATGAAAAGGGTGTGGTTATTGCCACCACAAAAGTACCCATAAATCTAGATGTTCTAAAGGAGTATGTGCATCCATAACACAAAAAGAACTACTCCGTATAATTTTACAGTAGTTGAGCCTTTTCTTTGGCATAATATTTGACTATTGAGCTGTTTGATTATAAAGTCGTTTAAACGACTAAATGATTGTATCCTCGTAAATCAATTCATTAACCTATTAAAATTACCAGTTTAAAGTTACGTACCTAACCGGGTCCACGACCAACAGGCAACTCACATCCTATGTCACATGTATCCTTTATATTCCCTAAGAGCAGTGGGTACCCAGGAGCCATGGCTCAAAATTCTCTTTCACGTCAGCAAAAATCTCTATGGCACTAGAAATCCCAAGGCACCACATTCTGGGCGGTACCCACGGCACCAGAAAATGTGGTGCCGTCGTCCATTTTTTTTTTTTTTTCTTTTTTACATAAAATAAAACATACACAATACAACTAAAATAAACTTCATTACATTAAAAAAAAAACACACATTGCATTAAAAAAAAATGCATAAAAAATGCATACTTGTATCTTGTTTTTTGAACAGATAATGAGTTTGAGTTGGGTTGAATTATAGCACAGCCCAACTAATTAATACCAGTAGGCAAAAATATTGCACGGCCTAACTAAATAATAGTTTACAAAAATATTGCACAGCCCATTAACGAGTATACTTTTATACCCTGAATATTTCCTATATACACACACGCAGCCATACTCATCTTCTTCATCCTGCTACAGTGCTACCTTCTTCATCCTGCTACTCAAACACAAAACATCACAAACACAAAAAAAAAAAAAAAAAAAAAAAAAAAAAAAAAAAAAAAAAAAATCTATGGCGTGGGCTGGTGGCTACGGCGCCAGCCACCATGGCGCGACCGGCAGTACCGTGCGCCGTCGGCCAAGATTGGCTGGTGGTCATGGCTTGAGCCACCAGCCAAGGATACCATGTGCTCTAAGCAAATAACACTTACAAGAGCAAAGGGTGTGTTAACGCAACAAATGGGTGAAAGTTTCACTTTCTTGCGTTAACCACAACACCGGCCTCGTGCGTTAAAGCCGCGTTAACTTCCCAAGTTAAAGCTTTAACGCAACGTTAAAGGCTCTTTTGAATTAAAAAAAAATAAAAAAATAAAAAATAAAAAAATAATAATAAAAATAAAAAACAAAATCATTTTTACCCCTCAAATGTACTATGTAGCCGTTGAGTTAAATATATATAATATATATATATATATATATATATTTCAAAACACCCCCTTGGTTCTTAAACGGTACATTTCGAGCGGGATAACCAAATTCAAATTAAAAATTCAAAATTCAAAATTCAAATACGAGCGGGATTATTTAATTTCGAATTGGAGCGGGATTTATTCAAATTCAAATTCAAATCTGCCTATATATACAACTCCACCGGAGTTGTTTACCACACACACAAGTCAGACGAGAAAACGAGGCACGAGAGGAAGCTGCTCGTATGGAGCAGGAAGCCAAGGATGCAGAATATCTTAGGAAGAACTGGTTTGACATTATGGAAGCAAAGTATTATGCTGGCGAGTTTAGATCCTGTTCAAGTGAGGAGGGTTATAACTCAGATGATTCATTTTCTTAATTTGCAGTTTTATTTTTATTACCGTATCTTAATTTGTATTAATCGTACTATGTATTTTGTGTTTTCACTTTAATGTATAATGTAATTCGTGTTTTAACTTTAATGTTTAATGTAATTCGTGTTAAAATGTTATATATTTTATTAAATGAAGTATTAGTTTTAGTTTAAGGGTTGATTTTGAAAATAGTTGAGTGATGATAAGGGGTGTTTTTTTTAGTTAAAGGCGAAAAGGTTAAAACTAATGTGGCTCTGACGTGGCAGTGAGTGAAAATTTCCCTTGGGGTTAAGATACCTAATGCTCTAAGTATCTTAAGACAAACCCCCTCCCCTCCTTCCAAATATTTATTTTTAAATGTTGAACCCCAAATCAATCAATTGGCAAATTTCATAACGGACTCAATAATTAAACCAGCACCAAATCAGTCGATTCTTCAGGAATCCTAACAATATAGAATAGATCACTTTATCAATACGAAGTATTTCGTAAAGCTAACACTCCATAATAGAAAACAGAAACGGGTTAAAAGGATCAAGAGTAACATGTATAAGTATGGAAAAAAGAGATTATAGAAGAAATATAATATCTTTTGTAACCTCAGACAAATTATTATAATGAATTCATTATTCTTAGAATAAAAGTGTTTCCGGCCAACTGGAATCTACCTAGGGATGGCAAAAAAACCTGAACCCGATGGGGAAACCCAAAAGCCGAACTAATTGAGGCGGAACGGGGCATGCTAATCGGGTTACGGGGCGGGTTTAGGGATTAAACGGGGATTTTAATCGGGTTTGGGGCGGGAGCGAGATATCCCCGCCCCGCCCGATTAATATATACATATATACAAATATTATTCTAATATTGTTAGTATTTATGTAATAAAAAAATATTACTATAATATTGTTAGTTTTTTAATATTTGTAAAAATGCAAAATTGTAATTATAGAAACTCGTTTAGTGTCATATTTTTAAGTTTTAATTTTTAGCAGTATAATTTATCATTATTTATGCATAATACTATCGCTGAAAACTTAATAAGGCTTGTATGTAATTGATTATTAATAGGTTCGTTATTGCTAACGGTCTAAATATAACAATAAATGTTAAATGGTGGGGGACAATCACGCCCGAACGGGGAGCCCCGATTAGATCCCCGATGAGGACCGGGGGGGGTTTGGGGTGGGGGATGGCCGCCCCGCCCCAAACCCGCCCCGTTGCCATCCCTAAATCTACCCCCTTCAACCAAATTTACTAAAGAATGAGTAATATTTCAGATTTGTTATTGACCCATTTTAGCTTCTTTTTTTTACTTGTCAGGTAGGAAACATAACCCTATTTAAAAAGGGCTTTTCTAATATATGCCCTAAGGGCACATATAAGAAGCATTTATTATGGGGAATCTTCTTATTGAAACTAACAATTCTTGCTAATTATATCAATCTTTTTCTTTTTCCCGCCTATCTACTACTCTTATATTCAACATTTAAAGAAGCAAGTCACAATTTTCAACATTTAAAGAAGCAAGTCACTATCTACTCTTATATTATTTTATTAAAAGAAGCATTTTCAACATTTAAAGAAGCAAGTCAGTTCACTGCATAACATTTCAACATTTCAAGTTATATGATAACAGAGTACTGCAAGTCAGTTCACTGCATAACAAAAAGAAGCATTTTCAACATTTAAAATGAAGAATAGGATTACAATTCAGTTCACTGTCCATATCGACTTTTCCTCTTTTAGCCGCTGCTTGACCTTTCATCCGTTTTACTTGTTTCGCTAATTCCTTTCCACCTTTCATCCGCTTTTGCTTAGGTCGTCCCTTTGGTTTCGAGTCGGCAGGGCATTGAACCAACTCAATTGCATTAGTTACGGGATCGGTATTTTCTGCAAAAGATGATGAAACATCCAAAGTCCCTTCTTGTTGTAAATGAGAGACTTCATTAAATTGAACCTCTTCTCGACTCCACCGTGATAACCAATAAGTAGAAGGAATTTCAAAGCAACCCGTATGGAGAAGAACACTCAAAACATGACGACAAAGTATCCCAACGAATTCAAAGTTTTTGCAAGTGCATTCAGCCATCTTACCATCCCAAACCACCTTATGCCATCGAGCTACTTTGTAATGTTTGACAATAAAACTTGTGTCATTTTCTTTGGAAGCAGAATATTGCATCGCTTGAGAAAATTGATCTTGGAACTTTTTAAATGCATATGGAGTCAAAACTTGGTAACCTTGTTTTTCCAACGGTGATAATGATCTCAAATGCAACTCTTGATACTTTGCCACCATACTATCATGCATTTGTTTCTGCCCAACATTTTCAATGGCAAGATTAACCTATAAAATTATGAGAAAAGATTAATTAAATTAGATTTGAACTAAACTTTAGTGAACATGTACGAGAAGATATATTAACACTTACTTGTCTAATAAACTCGCTTAAACATGTACGAGAAGATATAAACATCTTTATAAACGAGTTTATACTCTCCGATCTTCCGGTAGTCGTCATGCCACCAAAGAAAAAGCCATGAAGATAACTTGGAACCCAAAATGTTTTAATTTGATACAGTGCCCTGACATGCTTATTCTCTTTGAGATTGTATTTGTCAATTACTAATGGCCATTGTTGCTCAAATTCTTCAACCGAATCTAATTTGTATAAGTTGTAAAACTCGGTACACCAATTTAAATACTCACTTCTTAACAATGAAGTAAACCAACTACTAAACTTAGTAGTGATATGCCATATGCAAAATGCATGTTTAGTATAAGGCATCTCCGTTTCAATTGCTTGTTTCATCCAAGGATCTTGATCGATCAATATCGTTTTCGGTGATTTTTTCATCATTTGAGTAAAATTCTGGAAAAAAAAAGTAAGTATAAGAAGTTGTAAGTCAAGATATAATACCAACAAGTACTAAAATTCAAACAAGAATATAGTTACCTTAAAGAGCCATTTGAATGTGTTTAGTTTCTCGTTACGTAGAAGTGCACACCCAAACAATATGGTTCTTCCATGATTGTCCATACCAACAAATATGCCGAATGGCATGTCATATGAATTCACCTTATATGTAGTATCAAATACCACCACATCTCCATACTTTTGGTACAATTCAAAACAGTGAGCATGACACCAAAAAATATGCTCTAGCCTATTCTCACTATCTAGTGTAAATGCATATTGGAAGTTAAGGTTTTCAGTTTTAGCATTTTTACAATACTCCAAAAGCTCTCTTGCATCATTCTGTGATTGTAGTCTAAATTTTTTGGTAAAAAGGTTATAAACATCCTTATTAAGAAAAGAAAGCTCTCCATGTCTCACATTCCTTTCAAGCTCCATCACCCGCATAATTTGTCTAACGGACAAACCTGCCTCTTTTAATAAAAGTATACGTTTCTCATCTTCTAATGTAATATTACGGTAAGATGGAAGAAATCGAACCTCTTGAGTAGACAACAAAACATGATTGTGCTCCGCAACAAACTTAGTGACTTGCCATTCTTCCGGAAAAATTTCGTTAATTCTTCTCAATGTTATACGCATGTGGGCCTTGCATTCACATCTTACATAACCTCTGTTTCTTGTTTTTTTGGTGTAGTCTTTCTTAGGCTCGGCTTTTCCTTCTCGATGACAAAAAAAATCACGTCTTTTCCTTTCTCCTTTCTTGTTCACGAACCTCCCTTTTCGAACAGAAAACCCATTATTTTTCGCATAATTTTGATAAAAGACAAGAGCCTCTTCTTCACTTAGAAAACATTGACCAACGAATGGTTCCTCAAAAATTTTATTCTTGTTTAGACTTTGTTCTTCAATAGCATCTTCTTCAACAGGAAGCTCATTTAGATCAAAAAGAATATGTCCACCCATAACTTGCAAAATGATCTGATGTAAATTTTGGAGGCAAATTGTGATTTGAGATTGTTTTAGAAGGAATTATAGATATTATATTAGTAGAGGGAAAAAATTAGGCGGGAAATAATATAAGAGTAGATAGGCGGGAAAAAGAAGAACTGAATTGTAATCCCATTCTTCATTTTAAATGTTGAAAATGCTTCTTTTTGTTATGCAGTGAACTGACTTGCAGTACTCTGTTATCATATAACTTGAAATGTTGAAATGTTATGCAGTGAACTGACTTGCTTCTTTAAATGTTGAAAATGCTTCTTTTAATAAAATAATATAAGAGTAGATAGTGACTTGCTTCTTTAAATGTTGAAAATTGTGACTTGCTTCTTTAAATGTTGAAAATAATATAAGAGTAGTAGATAGGCGGGAAAAAGAAAAAGATTGATATAATTAGCAAGAATTGTTAGTTTCAATAAAAAGATTCCCCATAATAAATGCTTCTTATATGTGCCCTTAGGGCATATATTAGAAAAGCCCATTTTCGATCAAAAAAAAAATGGGTTGAATATCACAGTTGACATCTTTACTTTCGTCATTATTAGATTAAATGAAGAAAAACCAAGAAACTAAGTGCTAGCTAATCTCGTTGTTCTTCTATTTTCAAATTTTCATAGTCACACCTTTGCATTATTACAGAAAATTAAAAAAAATATCGAGAAAATCCCTATTACAGTCTTGTTTCGTGAGCATGGTCCACAACATCTATATATATATACATATTTGGGATAATTACCGAAATAGCTCAAGCAACCAAGTGATTTTCCTTATCTACCCCGAGATCGGAAAATATTTTTTTTGTCAAGGGCAACCTACACTTTTTTGGGCAACTGAAAACTAGAAGTGTATTTTTTGGGCAACTTGTGTATTTTTTTGGGCAACAATCGACATTTTTTGGGCAACTGGGGACACGTATCATCATATGGGGCGAGTTGCCCAGTTGCCCGGTGTACGGGCTAGAAAAAGAAAATCACTTCGATCCATGGTCTATTTTTGTAATTATCCATATATATATATATATATATATATATATATATATATATATATATATATATATATATATATATATATATATTATATTCCTAAAAATCATTGGGGAGTATTAATGACACCAATTTTGAAGTGAAAATATATGGAGATTAACGTCATGACATGCAAAGTGTCATTAAATAAACGATATTAATGTCCTGTGCATGCGAAGTGTCATCAAATATCTTTCCAAGTCTCCTTCATTTAATCATTTGCTCCTTTCATTTGATTTCAAATAAATGCACAAACCCTTCAACCACCATCATTGAATACTATAAATAACACCATTTGAAGAGCAAAAAGTACAAAGTGTTCGAATGGTCAAAGCTAGAACGTAGCAAAGAATTTGGAGACTTCACCCAAGACATGGTTTTACAAACCTACATTATGGGTGGATGTGATTATTTACATATCCCAGAAGTTGGCGTATCAGGAGTCATTCGTGCTATGAGGGATCATAAAGGTGTTATGAGAGAGGATTATGACTATATCTCAAGGTATGTTTATGATCTCGCATGTGATTTTCTCCTTTTCCTGTATTTTTATTGTTGGTATATATTTAACGATTTTGATTTTGAGTTAATATATACGAGATTTGTTTATTTATAGACTTGGTTAATACAGGCTTGATGACCAATAAGGCCTCGAATAGTGTCTCGACCAGTCTCAGGGTCGAAAAGAACAATGTTACTATATGAGTTTGAGTAAACCGAGTGAAAAAGTGCGCAAAGCGGGACTGAATCAGGAGCCTTCCATAGCTTGATAATGCGGTAAACATGGCGAATGGTTTATAACCTTTAAATGTGCATGCATGGTAATATTGTACTTGAAGAAATTGAAGGCATATGTTTACGTTGAGCCATGCAAAGAGGTTGCAAACAAATTACAACTTCCAAGTCATTAAAACGGATTAATTTGGTTAATAAATTGGACTTTTCATTTGAATTTTGAATATTATAAATAACCAACAATCACCATCTTCACCACCATCGTTTTCTTTGAACGATTATTTCACAGCCATCATATGAAAATATGGCTTAGCCCTTTGAGGAGGTCCGAATGAGGTCAGAACCTGGATGATGGTCCTGCTACAAACATCAAGTCAACAAAGGTGAAAACCACGAACATTTCAAAAGAGATCGCAAAAGATGTAAATGAAGATGGAAATGTTGAAACGCAGGATCCACCGGAGGTTAGGGGCAGAAAAAGAAAGAGATTCGTGCAAAAACAAAACAAAAGAGATTAACTATCATCGATCCGTGTGAAGCACGAGCTTCGTCTTTAATATACGAAACATTTAAAGAAAAAATAATAACAAATCTGTTATATTTCATCTTTGTTTCGATTCAAACAAAACGTGATAAATCTACCCGAGACCCTTATAGATCTTGAAGCTGTAAAACACAAGGTTCTTCATGCGTTTCATGAACAAACAACAGCTTAATCTTGGTTTGTTCTTTGTGTCTTTCAATCAGTTAGAGAAAATAGAAGATTGTTTGTGTGTTTGTATTCGATTTGCTTAACAGAAAAGATAGGGTGTGTTTGTGTTCCGGTAGTAGATCTAGAAAGAAGGAATGACTTTTTTTGTTTGTGTAACTGCGTTTTGTTAAGTAAAAGAGGGATTAAGGTTACTAAAAATTAGGTTCCGTGGTGTAAGTTGGATTTATATCCGAAAATTAGGGTAGGGTGTGTACTGGTCTTGGAGACTTACTATTATTCGGATTGGTGTATTTGCTTTTGGGCCTCAATTTACCCATAATTGAATCAACTGATAACGGGCTGTTAAAACAGGAAAGGACGAGTTATTAAGATTTTCATTGGGTTTTATTTGGTCCCAACCTTTTAGTGGTATATGAGATATTTTACATACCAAACGTATCTTACATACAAAGGGACTCATCTCTACCATCTATTTAAAATGAAATCAATAGTTGAGATTAAAATCATTTTAATATTTCATCTATTTTTTATAATTTAAATATCTCTTAAACCGTTAATCGTTTAGTGAAAATAATTACACCATCGCAACGAACATTTAATTATCTTTCTATAGACGGGCACTTTGATATACTTTTGACCAAAAAAAAATCATTTTTTTCACTTTTTTCTCGTTTTTTTTTGTCTTTTTTTCCTTTTTTTTTTCATTATTGAAATTTGCATTAAAATCACAAGTGATATTAGTGTTAAATCACATATGATATGTAATATCACATGTGATATTAGTGTTAAATCACATATGATATGTAATATCACATGTGATATTAGTGTTAAATCATATATGATTTTTTTCATGCAAATTTCAGTAACGCAAAAAAGCGTAAAAAAAATGTGAAAAACACGAAAAAAACAATTTTGTCGAAAGTATATCGAAGTGCCTATCTATAGAAAGATAATTAAATGCTTGTCGTAACGGTATATTTTTTTGGCTTAACGATTAACAGTTTGAAAGATATATTTGAAAAAAAAATGATGAAAGTGGGTTTTTTAAATTGTTGGGATTAATCTCATTCATTAGATCAAATAAAGATGGGGGGTGGAGATTAATCCCTTGGTATGTAAAAAAAGTTTGGTCATCAAATAATCTTAAATCGTATATCTTTTGGTTAGACTAAAATTTAGTTAGAGCAATGAATTAGCGTTTACACTTCACAAGGATAGAATGGCACAGTTTGTATTAATTTTATTTATTTATTTTTTTTTTGAACGGCAATATATTATAAAAATAAAAAACACCAACTAACAAGATGCTAGCGGTGAAAACAAAGAATACAATCTAGAATATACAAGAAACTATCTAGATCTAATCCCAATACTTTAACTGCAAGGATCGCAAAAGGGTTGGAAAAAAAACTTGTGCCAATTACAGATGAACCAAGACATAAGAAAAAAACCCCATCACCGAAGGCCGAGCCACCGGTTTTCACTCCGGGATGTTTTTGATGCGATCGCATACAAACCTTGAGAGAAACAAGAACAAAACTAAAATGACATGGAAGAAGTAAAAATAAAAACAAAACCCATGCCACTCTCGTCCGACTGCAAATCCAAAATATCCCCTGCCACAAGCAACTCCAATAACTAGTCTGCAACTTTATTCTCATTTAGAGGAAACTCGATCCATTCATCCCATTTGATATTGCATTTCCGGTCTCTGTTAGTGATCCAAAGAAAACTCATAGAAACAATGGAACCGAACATATCCGAGCTAGATTCTTGGGTGTCGTTGTGCACTTTATTGTTTCTAGATTTCCACGTAAACCACCACCACGTAAACAAAATGGCTTCAAGTCTAAGCCGTGATCTAACAGAAAGTTTGATTGTATCGCACCATGCAAGGACGTTTTCAGGAGAAGCCATGGGAATATTAAGCTTGAGCCAAGATCTCAACAGGTTACGCGTGTCCACGAAATAATTACAACATTGGAAGGTATGACCGGTCCATTCAACCCCATGGTCGCATTGGGGACATCTAAACGAATCCACATCTATTCCTTTGGCGAATAGATTAATGAAGGTCGGGATGGCATCTCGCCTTAATCTCCAAATGAATATATTGACTTTCTTCGGAACAAGAGCATTCCATTTGGTTTTGATATTGTTCACAGTAGGGAGTAATGCATGATCAATTAATTTTCTCAGTATGGAAACATGGAAATCAGCTTTCCCATTTTTTTTCCAAACCCATTTATCACATTCCATGTTGTCCAAAGCTCTGGGAAGGATATTATACAATTCATGCACCATGGCATGTTCTCTGTCTAACCGAATAGGACGTCTCCACTGCCAATTCCAGTCCGTAGTATTCCAACGATCGATAACCTTGCACTGACTATCCATGTCTAAAGCAGCCAGCCGTGGAAACTTGATCTTAAGAGCTTCCGTACCACACCAAATGTCATTCCAAAAACAGGTGCTTTGACCATTTCCAACTCCTTTCATGAGAATATCTTGACCAGAGGTAATGTTGTTATGGACAGTAAGAGCGTTTTGAGCAATTCTGAACCACAAACCTTTGTTGATGGCCGACATATTAGTGAAACAATCACGACCATGAATAGCCGCAATGACTTTTGCCCATGTACTTTGAGGGTTAACAAGAGCTCTCCATCGCCATTTATAAAGTAAAGATTGATTCATGGCATCGAGACTACCGAAACCTACCCCCCCCCCATCTTCTTTTGCTGCAAGGACCGAACCCCATTTTACCCAAGCAATCTTTCTTTTATTAGCCGATTGACCCCAAAAAAATGAAGAGCGAATGGATTCAAGAGTGGAATTAACCTTCTTGGGCATTCGAAATATTGACAAGTAATATATACCCACCGAACCAAGAACATAAGTGAGTAGAGTGGATCTACCTCCAACAGAAAGAAGATTCGCCTTCCAACCGGATAATCTTTTCTGGAACTTACTGATGATCGGACTCCAAGTGGTAATTCTACTCGGATTCCCACCTATAGGAATTCCTAAATACGTGAAAGGTAAGGACTCCTCTTTACATCCCATACTTCTTGCCATTTGCTCCACTTCATGTTTGCTAACACCAATACCGATGATTGAGGATTTAACCAAATTAATTTTTAGGCCAGATATGCAATAAAAAAACTCAAGAGCTTTAATGATGACCTCCAAATTTGATTGAGACCACTCTCCAACCAACATCACATCGTCTGCATGAAAAAGGTGAGAAACAAACATACTATTAATGTTAGCACATTTAAACAAACCTTTCTTAACCAAATTATCAATAGTCGTATGAAGTCCCTCCATCACAATAATGAACAAAAACGGAGCCATCGGATCTCCTTGTCTAAGACCGCGTCTAATAGGAAATTCATCGGTAGGGCTTCCATTCACAAGTACAGAAGTTCGAGCCGAGTATAAACACGCCTTAATCCATTTTATCCATTCGTTACCAAAGCCCATCACCTGCATGATAGAAAAAAGGAAGTCCTACGACAACGAGTCGTAGGCTTTTGCGAAGTCAATCTTAAAGAGTATAAGTCTTTTCTTTTTGGTTTTGTACCAGTCAATAACCTCATTCAAGAGAAGAGGACCATCAAGAATTTGTCTTCCTTTTATGAAAGCAGTTTGCTCGTGACTCACCACCGAATCGACAACATTGGCAATACGATTGGCAAGAATTTTTGCAATAATCTTGTATTGCACACCGATGAGACTTATAGGCCTAAATTCAGACATCGTAACCGGGTTTTTGGACTTAGGAATCAAAGTAATAAAGGAGGAGTTACATCCATTAGGGATCTTGGCATTATGAGAAAAATCAACAGCCATTTTAATGATATCGTCCTTCACCACTTCCCAATTCCGCTTGATGAACGCAAAGGAAAAGCCATCCGGTCCCGGAGCCTTACCCCCCCCCCCCCCCCCCCGCAACTCCACACCGCCTCTTTTATTTCTTCCATAGAGAAATCAGATTCAAGAGACACCACCTGATCTTGGGAAAGGGACTTGAAATCAGAAATATTGGCAGCAAAGGAGGCACCTTCAAAAGCTTTGAATTTCTCACAAAAATGATTTCTAAAACATTTCTTTATGTCGACTGGATCATCAACCCAAATCCCTTCATTTTTTATCCCTTTAATAGCACCTGTTCTTCTTCTCTTATTGATAATGGCATGAAAGTATTTAGAGTTCTCATCTCCATCAACACTCCACTTGATCTTCGCCTTTTGTTTTAAGTCTCTATTTTGTAAGTGATCGATCGAGTGTAGCTCAGCAAGTAGCCCACATCTTTTCTTGAATAACTCAGAATTGCTATTATCAACAATGATATCATGATCAACCGAAGCAATCTCTCTTGTAACCATCTCCCTATTTCGACCAGAAGTGATTCTTTTCCGCCAATTTTTGATGTCATTTTTCAAATTTTTCATCTTCTCTTTCAAACTAATGAAAGCTTCCCCTGGTTTATCACCCCCGACAACATCTAACCAGCTAGCTTTAAGCGTGTCGTGGAATTCACTATGCTCAGTGTAAAATAGTTTATCTTGGTACACTAATAACATGAAAATATAACTTCAATAAATTGATGTTGAAGTTTTTAGAAATAAGTATGTTACGAAAGAGTAAATAAAAAATGTACGGGTAAAGCTTTAATTTTTCCTTATAAATACGAATATCAATTTTTAAAGATTTGTATGTTTAATGTGTAGATATGAGTTTGGATCAAGTCTTTTTGCTTTTTTATTTTTTTTAACAGCCACGAGCCGCCACAAATGCCGTCACCGCTGTTGGTGACTTGCCGAAAAAAATAGCCACCGCCGCGGCTGCTGCCATTAACCACTGTTGTCTCGCCCAAAGTAACCACTACCGACAATAATTGTTGTTGTTGCCGTATTGTTGGTTTATTATCAAAGTTGTTAATATTTGTTGTAAATTTTATTGTGTAATTTGTTATAATGTTTATTGTTTTAATTTTGTTATAAAATCTATTATGTAAATTTTGTTATAAAGTTTAATTTGTAAGTTTTGTTATAAGTTTATAATATAAATTTTGTTAGTAAATTTATTATGTAGATTTGTGTTAAGCTATACTACCTCCATCCTAAAATAAATGTCACCTTTGAATTTTTCGAGTCTTTTTTATTCAACTTTGACTTTAAATATTTTTATTTGTATTACATAATATTTGATGCGAAGTATATGAATGGATTGGGTTTCAAATGTATTTTCATTGGTATAATTTTCATCAAGTATTATATAACACAAATAAAAATATTTAAGGTTTAAAATTCAATCATGTGACTCATGGCTTAAAATTCATTCTTATTTCCACTTGCCGACCCATCCATAGAGCTTTTAATGCCTTAAATCCCATTTTTATTCTCACGTTTACTTTTCCACTTCCTTTCAACAGTTTACATTTATTTAAGGAGAAAAGTTCAAAATATATCCCTGTGGTATGCAAAAAGACCGATTTACATCCTTTTTCTTTCTTTTGGAACAAAATCATCCATCCGTTAGTAACCTTCGAACAAATTCATCCCTCTGGCCTAACGATGCAAAATTTTGCCCGTTAAGTGCCTCACGTGTTAGTCACGTGAGGGGTATTTAGGTCTTTTTTACTTGTCCCATGTATAACCCACGCCTCTTTTTAGTGGGAAAATCATTTCCCCCACCTCGTTTTCCCTCTAAAACCCACAGAAACACAAAAAAAAAAAAATTAAAAACCCCCAAATCCAATTCCAGTGTTCAACATATGATTAACAACAATGGTGGTTGTGGAATGGACAATTCGCGACTATGATGATCCTGTGGATGAACAACAAGCATATAGTAAGTTTAATTTCACTTATAACCACATAATCTTTTAAAGATCGAAACCCTAATTTTGTTTATGTTACTTGCTAATAACAGGTACAAGACAAAACTTTTTCTCATTGAAGATTCATCATGGTGGTTTTTTCACTGAACCCCCAGGTAGAACCTACACAAATGGGAAACATAATTATGTAGACTTTATAGATGTGGACTTATTTTCTGTGATTGAGTTAAATGACATGGTTAAAAAGTTAGGTTACCAGGGTAAAGGTTGTAAGATGTTCTATCATTGGAGAGTACCTAACACTGACTTAGATCATGGATTACAAGCACTAGGTGGTGATATGGATGTGCTTAACCTAGTTGGGTATGCTGATAAGGTGAAACTGATTGATGTGTATATTGAGCATGAGACTAGTGATGCTAGTAACTATGAGAGTTTTAGTGGAGAGAATGAGACTAGTTCTGAGAGTGATGATAGCCAAGATAGTGATTATATACAAACAGATGAGGAACATGAGATAAATGAAGTGCATGTAGATATGGAAGAATTCTATAAAAATGTTGATACAGATGCAGAATGGGTGGGAGTTAGAAATGACAATGCCAGTGAAACTGTTGACTTAGAAGTTGAAGAAGCATATGATCTAGATGACTTTGATATGCCTATGTACATTGACAGTGAAAGTGAGACTGAAAGTGTTAATGAAAATAGCACTGATAGAAGAAAGAGAGCAATGTCAAATTTAAGAAAGGAAAATGCTCATCATAGTGGGAGTGGAGGCCAAAGTAAAGACTCATTTTTTTTGGGGAGACAGTGAAAGTGAGACTAGAATTCGTTAAGGAATACTTGATGAAAAGGATAGTTAATGTTGAAAAAGTCATAGCAAATAGTCAAGGACCTTTAACACCAGCTGCAATAAAATTGTTTGATGCAATAAAGCATGATGCCACTTTCTACACGGTATACTGTTATCTTTATAATGGTTACTAAATTCGTAATGTATTGCTTATTAATTCAACTGTTATGGTATAATGCTAGGTTCTTTTTGTTGGTGATACAAAGTACCAAGTTAGTGGCCCATGGCAAGACCAGTGTGTGGTTGATGTCCAAGATAAGACCTGCAGCTGTAGAAAATGGGAGCTCACTGGAATGCCTTGTAAACATGCAGTTACAGTCATCAATAACATGGCTGCAAACAGTTCTAAAATTGGGTTGCCAGAGACATGGGTGCATAGATGCTATTGGCTCACTGATGAACTCAAATAAGTACATTTTATTGCTATCATTTATCCTATTAATTTGACTTGTTTTACTATATTATGTATGAGGATTGATACTTAATCGTTTACTTTTGTAATTCTCAGGTAAAAACAGGCATTTGGTGAAACTTGGCGATTTTGGACTAATTATGGAGCAAAACATGCATAAAGTTAAGAGTCTACTGAAATGAAGAAGATCAAGACTAATCTGCTCCAGATGCGCCGCATCTCACTCATGACATGCGCCGCATCTCTATCAAGATATCACCAGATACGATCCAAGATACAAGAGGACATACGCCGCATCTAATCATGGAGTTACGCCGCATCTTCTGGCGGTGTACGAATATTCCTGAATATTATAATCTTGGACCCCACGCGAAGTTAAGTCAATGCGCCGCATCTACTTACTAGATGCGCCGCATCTTCCCTCAGACAGAAACTATAAATACCCCAAGACCAGATGAATTCCAGATCTTTGGTCAGACATATATCAGAACCGAGGAGCAGAACCCTAGGACGAATTCAGTCAAGGAGGCAGCACAAGACACACCAAACGAAGATACAAGAGCTGTAAGAAGGTGTTGCATGTGTTTAATTCATTAAGTAGTTTTGTTTTATTGTGTTAGCAAACTTTAATTCATCAGGATTGATGGGCTTGTGTTATGTTATCATTCACTTCAACTCCCCTTAAAATTGCTTTCCCATCGATTAAAGTTTATATGTTGATGTCTTTGGTTACTACTTATTAGTGCATTGATCACCTCTGTGTTTATTAGTGGCTTGTGTAATGTGGCAACGGAAAGGTTGCACTCCCACGGTTATTACTAAATTGATCACTTAGGAATAACTTTTAGACATAAGTCATCATTAAGGGTTTACTCGCCGATAAGCTTAGGACCAACGAGAAAGGATTAACTACATACACTTCATATAAAGCTATCAATAAAACAAGTGACAAACTACTTAATTATAAGGACAGCCCTCTTATTGTCTCGAGTATTTATCTGTGTACGTGTGTGCTACTTGCTGATTCGTGCCTATTGGTTTATTTTACTATTTAATTGCAAACAAATCGTGCCAGTCTCTCAGGCTGAAACCCCCTTGCGTTAGGATATTAAAATACTGATTAGAATAACGAGATAATACGTTCCACTCTTAGTGATCGACACTCTACTTACCATTATATTCATACTGACCGGGTACACTGCTCGTTAAGTGTGTGTGTTATTAATAAGTCGGCTAAATATAAATTTAAAACTTGAGTAGGCATTAAAACTGCTAAACCGCAACGACACATCGCACGCATCAAGTTTTTGGCGCCGCTGCCGGGGAGTGAATTGTTATTATCTGTTAATTTGATTAGTATTTTAATTAGGTTTTTCTTTTTATTAGATTAATTGCATCATTGTATTATTTTGCATATTTGTTGTTTTGTGTGTTATTTGTTTGCTTTTTTTTTTTTTTTTTTTTGTGTTTATTTTTGTTTGTGTGTTTTAATTTTTGTTTTTATTTTTCGTATTTTTTCTGTTCTGCTATCGTTGTACTGTGCTAAATCAAACGATACGGCGCATCTGATCTCTCAGATACGGCGTATTGCGTTTAATTTTTTTTAAAATACAACGCGTTTAATTAATTCGATACGACGCATCTTTTCCCCAAGATACGGCGTATCTGTTTTTAATAAGCAATTTTTTCTAAGCGATAAAGTAATACGACGCATCTGCTTTAGCAGATACGGCGTATCTGTTTTTGATAAAAAAAAAAAAAAAAAAATTCTAAACGTTAACGCCATACGACGCATCTGCTTTAGCAGATACGGCGTATCTATTATTTTAATTAAAAACAGTTTGCGAATTATTAAACAGATACGACGTATTGATCTCTGTCGATACGGCGCATCTTCTGAATCAAAAATCTTGTATTTTTTAAACGTAACGAAAATACGGCGCATTAACTTTCGTTAATACGCCGTATTTAATTTTAAATAAATATCGATTTTTGATTAATTAATTTGATACGGCGCATTCATAAATTCTAAGCGGCGTATCTATTTTCTGGATAAAGTCTGATTAAATTTTAACGATTATAAGATACGGCGTATCCAACTCTTCGGATACGGCGCATCGTCTGCAGATATCAGTAACTTTAATTTTTCGTATTCCGTTTTCGTTATTAATTATCTGATATATTACTTTCTCGAGCATACCCTACTGATATTTTTGTGTTGATTTCAGGAAGTGCATGACCAGGAGTTCTACGAAGAACTTGATTCAACCTTTCGAAGATCCTGAACGAGCCCTACATTCGCTTAAAAGGCTTTTCAACACAAGAAGCTTTGATCTTTCAAGTTCACTCGAGCTTGATTACTTTTCTGAAGAAAAAGAGGAAGTTGAAACAGAAACAATGGGCGAAAACACTACTATGGAGGAATACATGAACAATACCCGTGCTGATTACACTTCAGGAGTTGCTAGACCTAAGTTTGATGATAAGTCAAAATTTGAGTTGAAGGGTCAGTTTCTCAAAGAGCTAAGAGAGAATGCTTTCAGTGGGACGGAACATGAGGATGCTAATGAGCATGTTGAAAAGGTCCTGGAGATTGCAGATTTGTTTACTTCAGAAGGAGTCACTGACGATCAACTCATGCTAAGAATCTTTCCAATCTCGCTAAAAGGAGCTGCTAACAAGTGGCTAAGGAATGAACCTGCTAGTTCAATCACTACATGGGAAGATTTGAAGAGCAAATTCCTGAAGAGATATTGTCCACCTGCTAAGACTGCTAAAAAGATGGAGGCTATCAATAGTTTCAAGCAAGAGCCTGATGAAACTCTTTATCAAGCTTGGGAACGATTTAAAGATTTATTGATAAAATGTCCTCAACACTATCTAACCCCTATGCAGGAGATAATATTGTTTTATCAAGGACTGGACGTGCCTACTAGACAGATTTTGGATGCTAAGGGAGCTGTACCTCAAATGAGTGCAACTAATGCTAGGAAAGCGATCCAAGAAGCTGCTGATCATTCTCAGAAATGGCACGATGGGACCTCTACTAGATCTAAGAGCAGCACTAATTTTGACGGGATTGCTGCTATTCAAGCTCAATTGGATAAAATTAGTAGAGAAATGAAGAAGCGTGATGAAAGAGCGTATGCTGCCCAAGTTGGATGTGAAAAGTGCGAAGGACCTCACTACACTAAAGATTGCCCGAATAAGAATGAAAGTGAGACGTTTGAAGAAGCATATTACACCCAATTTGGACAACCATTCCGACCTTCGGGGAGATTTAGGGAAGCTACACCGGGATTATATCAAAGGAACAACTTCAATCCCGCTTATCAAGAAAGGAGGCAGACTTTAGATGATACTTTAAAGCAAATTATGACCGATGCTGCTAAAAGACATGAAGAGAATACTGCTATGATCAAAGAAATTCGAGCTTCAACGGACACTACTACAAGAAATCAAGGAGCTTCGATCAAAGCGTTGGAACAACAAATTGGTCAAATGAGCAAAGTTCTTCAAGAAAGGGGATATGGAAGTTTACCGAGCTCAACTGAAACAAATCCAAGAGATCATGTCAAAGACATAAGCACCACTGAAGAAGTCACTCCTAATATACCTAGAAGATCGATGAATGGTAATGATGGTGCAAGACCCGAATTTTTCTTTAATTCTTCAATCTGCTTAAGGAGACTACTAAAAGAGAAGACAAAGATTGAAGAGGAGATCAAGGCAACAATGAAAGAAGAGAGCCCTGCAACCGACTCAAATGCCTTGCCTCATAAAGAAAGAGACCCAGGAAGTTTTACTCTACCTTGTTCTATTAATAATATATCTTTTAATAATGTGTTAGCTGACTTAGGAGCTAGTGTTAGTGTTATGCCTCTTAAGACATTCGCTACCCTAGGACTAGGAAAATTAGCACCAACTAAGTTACTTATTGAATTGGCTGATAAAACAGTAAAACGACCTGAAGGGATTGCTAATAATGTGCTAGTTAAGATTGAGCAGTTTATTTTTCCCGTAGACTTTGTTATACTAGACATGCCCGAGGATGTTAAGATTCCTTTAATCCTCGGAAGACCTTTCTTGTCTACTGCCCATGCTAAGATTGATGTGTTTAAGAGAAAAATCTCATTAAGGGTAGGGAATAATAAACTAGTCTATAAGTGCCAAGATCCGGTTAAAAGCATAATTAGAGGTGTTTATGTGCTAGGATTAAGAGAGCGTATGGACCTCGATCTTGAAGCTAGACTTATGGGAGAAACATTGATTCAAAACAACTCAACTAATCCTAATCATGAGAACTTTGAGGAATTCATTGACCTTAATGTACCTACCAAACTTAGACGCAATGTTGTTAATGATTCTGATGATGAGTGGTATGATTGTGTATTAATTAATAAACGTAGGAGAATAGTTGAGAAAACGAATTTGAATAATGATGTGTTTATTGAACTACCACCCCACCTTGCTTATTTGTGCCTATATGATAATAAGAATTTCCCGTCTATCATTTTATCATCTCTGCCCGAAAGGGACAGGACTTTGTTTATACAGATATTAAAGAAGAACGGCGTGAGAAATTAAGGACGAGCAAGGAGTGTTCAATATTACTGAATTGGCGATGAAGGAGCGCGATGTTTCCGACTCCTTCAATGATCGATATTAAAGAGCTGAACGTGAGTCTAACTTGAAGACTCTGGAAAAAGACAAGTGCTTACCGGGAGACAACCCGGAGAATTTTTATTCTGTTTTCTTTTGTCGAGTCAGTCAGGCCTGCAAGAGGATACGGCGCATCTCAATCCTGAGATGCGACGCATCTCCTGCAATGGTCATATCATATTTTAATTTTCTGCATTTTTTATTTCCGACTTTAAAACTTTTTATCAGTTTATTTTAATGCGGCGCATCCCTGGTTAAGGATGCGGCGCATCTTTATTCTGATCCGTATTTATTCCAGGCTCGATACGGCGTATCTTCTTCAATAAGATACGGCGCATCGACTGACCTGATGATTTTCAGTTTTAATTTTTAAGTTTTATTTTTATCTAACTACTAATGTATTATGCAAGCTTGAACCTTTCTTATCTTAGGTGTGTTTTAAAGTGTTGGTGGTATTATAGTTTTCTGGATTTCCTGTGGATACATCAAGTATGAAGCTTTAACGTTCTAATCCACAAGAAGTTGATTTTTGCTCTAATACAAATGGAGGATCATACCGAGCAAATCTCAGGGTAGTTTTTCCGTTCTAATTCTTTTATTTTCCAGTTTTTAACCTTTTATACAAACAACGAGGACGTTGTTTAACTTAAGTGGGGGGATTGGAGAATTAGAACACTTAACAATTACTTGTCATAAACTTTTTCAAAAATTATGCTTAAAATGTGCTTAATATATCAAACTTAAAAATTTTTAGCATGTTTTTGTTTAAGATCTAAGTTGCATAGCTGCACACATGACGTTATTTTCAAAAATTGTGATTTTTCAAAATTCACAAATCTATGAGTGTGCCGGTGACTTGTAAACTTTAGAACTTGGCTTGTATACTATTCGAGACCACCATAATAAGTATTATTTATATAATTGGAATGACTTGTCTAAATTGGTAAAATTCTAGGATTACACCCAAATAGCATTTATATGTTATTTGTTATTAGCTAACTACACTGGTTAGTTAACCCCCGTATAAACCCTTTTGTTACTCTCATTTTTAGAGTAAGATACCCCTAGAAAAACACTCAGAGCCATTCCTTTCGTTTCTTACACCTATGTTTAAAATGTTTCGTTACACCCTTACACCTTAGCCTACCCTGTAGATTAAAGTCTGTGGTTGGTTAATTGCTATAGGCAAAGTGTGTTTCCTTACATTACCTGTGTTCGTGTGCGTAATTCATTATCTTTGGTTAGGTCGGGAAATTGCACAATGCAATTGGAGTGAAAGTAAATATTGTATATCTTTGAGTTTATTTTTCGTGTGTTTACTACTTTCACTATTACCGTTACTTCTGAAGTATGAAAAGTATGGAAAAATTATCCAGAATTATCATTATAGTGATGTGGTGAAATTTTACACATCTATGTCTATGTTTAGTTAAAAAAAAAAAAAAAAAAAAAAAAAAAAAAAAAAAAAAAAAAAAAAAAATCGAAAAAAAATATGAAAAGAAAAAGAAAGAGAAAAGTTGGATGTTTGTTTTTAAACCAACGATGTAAAGTTATGTAAGTGGTTCATATGGCCACTATTTGTTGTACTATATCTATGGATTGAATGGGAATTGGCAGTTATGGAACGCCAATTAAGGTTTATTCTTTGATTAAGATCTTGTTGAGTATAATTCGTGTCTACCTAAAGCGTGTGTTTCAAGTGTTAAAGCGTGAGTTATTCTATGATATGAGTCTTATTCATGGGATGGTTGGGATAGTGATTAACCACATTTAGGATTTTAATTTATTTGTTTTGTTTATTTTTATTTTTACACCAATTTATATCCCAAATATTATCCATACCCTATATTATTCTTTATCCAACCAAACCTTTGATTTATTCAGATTAGAGATTTGAGCAATCTTAAGTATCGTAGTCGTGGATTCGGCTATGTATTTATGATTTTGTCGCCCTTTTTGATATATTATTATTCGTAAAGTTTGGACCTATCTTTAGCCTATTCGAGTTAAGGATTTGAGCAATTGCAAGTATCGTGTTCGTGGATTCGATCATGTATTTGTGATTTTGTCGCCTTTTCTGGAATTTGAGATCGATAGTGAAAAGAGAATAATTAACCCTTAAGCCTAAAAACCCTTTTTACCGCTTTAGACTTGTTATTCCTTAGCTTTAGTGGGGGAGATGTGTATACTTGCCAAGCTTATGATAGAATATTCGTCACGACTGGACAGTTAAACGATTAGATTTGCTTTTATCAACTTATTTTACTTTACTTCTAATTCGTTAAGTGTTTAGTTGTGTGATTATGAAATAAACGAATACATGCTTAAATATAAAAATAAATCCTAACATCTTTTAGGATACATTTTCATAAGAGAAATTCTAAGGTTTACTTGGGGACAAGTAAAGTTCAAGTGGGGGGATATTTGATGAACTCAAATAAGTACATTTTATTGCTATCATTTATCCTATTAATTTGACTTGTTTTACTATATTATGTATGAGGATTGATACTTAATCGTTTACTTTTGTAATTCTCAGGTAAAAACAGGCATTTGGTGAAACTTAGCGATTTTGGACTAATTATGGAGCAAAACATGCAAGAAGTTAAGAGTCACTGAAATGAAGAGATCAAGACTAATCTGCTCCAGATGCGCCGCATCTCACTCATGACATGCGCCGCATCTCTATCAAGATATCACCAGATACGATCCAAGATACAAGAGGACATGCGCCGCATCTAATCATGGAGTTACGCCGCATCTTCTGGCGGTGTACGAATATTCCTGAATATTATAATCTTGGACCCCACGCGAAGTTAAGTCAATGCGCCGCATCTACTTACTAGATGCGCCGCATCTTCCCTCAGACAGAAACTATAAATACCCCAAGACCAGACGAATTCCAGAGCTTTGGTGAGACATATATCAGAACCGAGGAGCAGAACCCTAGGACGAATTCAGTCAAGGAGGCAGCACAAGACACACCAAACGAAGATACAAGAGCTGTAAGAAGGTGCTGCATGTGTTTAATTCATTAAGTAGTTTTGTTTTATTGTGTTAGCAAACTTTAATTCATCAGGATTGATGGGCTTGTGTTATGTTATCATTCACTTCAACTCCCCTTAAAATTGCTTTCCCATCGATTAAAGTTTATATGTTGATGTCTTTGGTTACTACTTATTAGTGCATTGATCACCTCTGTGTTTATTAGTGGATTGTGTAATGTGGCAACGGAAAGGTTGCACTCCCACGGTTATTACTAAATTGATCACTTAGGAATAACTTTTAGACATAAGTCATCATTAAGGGTTTACTCGCCGATAAGCTTAGGACCAACGAGAAAGGATTAACTACATACACTTCATCATAAAGCTATCAATAAAACAAGTGACAAACTACTTAATTATAAGGACAGCCCTCTTATTGTCTCGAGTATTTATCTGTGTACGTGTGTGCTACTTGCTGATTCGTGCCTATTGGTTTATTTTATTATTTAATTGCAAACAAATCGTGCCAGTCTCTCAGGCTGAAACCCCCTTGCGTTAGGATATTAAAATACTGATTAGAATAACGAGATAATACGTTCCACTCTTAGTGATCGACACTCTACTTACCATTATATTCATACTGACCGGGTACACTGCTCGTTAAGTGTGTGTGTTATTGATAAGTCGGCTAAATATAAATTTAAAACTTGAGTAGGCATTAAACTGCTAAACCGCAACGACACATCGCACGCATCAATGCTATTGGCTCACAACTTGGAAGAAGCAGTACACTCACACCATCAAACCTTGCACTGGAAGACCATTGTGGAAGAAACATCCTAGCCCATACATTATCATTCCCCCAAAGGTTCGCAAACAGATTGGAAGGCCACCAAAAAAGAGGAGAAAGACTGCAGTTGAGATATCAACCCAAAGGATGTCTAAAAATGGTAAGTTGTCTAGGATTGGGAAAACAGTGACATGCCTTAAATGCCACATCACAGGACACAACAAAAGAACATGTAAGATGAAGGTTGCTGGATCACAAGCTAATTCTTTTGCTGGATCACAGAGTTCAAATGTTGCTGGAACACAATGTTTAGGTGTTGGTGGATCTCAAACTTCTGCAAAAGCTAAAAAAGTATCACGACTTACAGGTTTTGGACAACAAAGTGTTCACGACTTACAGGTTTTGGACAACAATAAAACCTTCTTCCAGGGTTGGCTGGTCTTCATGTAGTTCGAATAACAGTTGGTAGCCCACATCTACAAATCATAGTGTGGGACATGCTTAAGGTTACCTGATTTTGGTTAGGGTTTTTTTTGAATTGGGGAAAAATGTTGGAATGAGGTTTATGAATTTGGGATTAGGGTTTTTATTTGATTTGGGGAAGAATGAATCCATTTAAAAAGGCGTGGGTTATACATGGGACAAGTAAAAAAGACCTAAATACCCCTCACGTGACTAACACGTGAGGCACTTAACGGGCAAAATTTTACATCGTTAGTCCAGAGGGATGTATTTGTTCCAAGGTTACTAACGGATGGATGATTTTGTTCCAAAAAAAAGAAAAATGATGTAAATCGGTCTTTTTGCATAACACAGGGATGTATTTTGGACTTTTCTCTTTATTTAAGTCATACAAATACAAAATGATAAATGAGTGTAATAATGATAGAAGCCTTTAGGTCCTCAATCAATTTAATGTAATATTTGTAATAACTTTCTAGCCCATGTTCATTAGGGTGGAAGGAGTGGGTCGGTAAAAAGCTCGGTGTGGGGTTCGGTTAAGCGGTAACACCGCCGCAAGTGGGGCGGTGAAAATCGGTGAAGTGTGGAATCGGTATCTTTTGCCGAGTGAGAAAGAGGAAGGGATGTGGGTAGTGGGCCCCACAATCAGTCAAAATTTTAAAAATTTGGCCGTTGGAAGGTTTGCAAAATCATATCAAAAATGTTTTTAATCCACGAAATCATTTGATAATTTTTATAATTGGCTGCCAAACAAAATGATAATAAATAAAATGTTGTGGTGTCGACTGTGGACTGCGGCCAAATTAATAGAGAGGGTAAGCGAGAGCATCAGTCACCTTAGAGAGAGAAGTGTGTGATGAGATTTGAATGTGTGTCCCATTCTTGTTGCTTCGACTGGATTAAAAAGAGAGGAAGGAAATAGTTTTTGACCAAGCTTTCTTTGCTTCAATCTTGGGGAGGCTGTTTTGAGCAAATGTCACCATCTCTAGATGATCCTTAAGCAGACTCGTGATCACAAAAAAAGAGATAACAGAGAAAGGAAAAAGGGTGATAGTGATTTATCCTTTAAAGCTGATAAGGAGATAGGGAAAAGTAGTAGGGGCGGTGATATCAAAGGGGTGATAAGGGGTTATTTGTTTTATTATATAAGGATACATTTGTGCACCCCGTGTCCCGTTGAGCTAAGGTGTAATCGTGGTAACTCGGTTTGGTGAAAGATACGAGAAATACATTTCGGGAAACGTTTTTATAAGAATGGTATAAAAATAAAATTATTGACTCCAAGAAATAATTATTAAAATTTACCATTACTAATGCTGTGTCGGTACACGTGTGGTGTCGCGTTTTTCAGAAAAGCGAGATGACTTGCCATATCTCGATGAGGATTAGTGTTTTTTATTTTTTTTTTATTTTATTTTTTATTTTTTTATTTTTTTTTATTTTAAGTATTATGTAGTGTTTTGTTTTGGTTTTTTAAATATTATGTAATAGTTTGTTTATTTTTAAGTATTATGTAATGTTTCTTTTTGTTATTAATAAAATGTTATGTTTTTAATTTTATATAGTTTTTGTGGGATTTTATGTATTAAAAATAAATGAAAAAGAAAAGGTGATGTGGCAATTAGGTGATTAGGTGAAACCAATGCTACCAAATTGGTGAAAATTGGGGTGAATTGGTGAAGTGTGAGTTGGAAGGTTTTTATTGGGTATTGATGATGTGGAAATTTGGTGAAGGGAGGGATAGGTGAAACCACTCCCTCCACCCTTAGGATATCTATAAACAACCCACTTGCTCTAATTAACTTACCACATTACTATATATATATAATTTGCCGTTTAATACGGCGTCGTTTTGATGACAAGTTCTGACGCAACCATGACGTCACTAAATGGGAGCCCAATGTTAGCCTGGCCCATTCGCCTTAGCCCATTTATGAAACAGAATTATCTCCTCTCTTCCACAATCTTCGACACACACAAATATTCCCGAACCCCTCACCAATTGCTGCCAACTTCTGAATTCTTCGACAGGTAATCAATTTGATGGCTTTAATTCTGTAACTATCAATTTATGCTACATAAAATCGTTTAATTGGCTACTTATTTTGCTTATTGCTTTTGGTGATTTTGTTGTTTTCTTAGTTTTTATTTAATTCGGGGTTATTATTGTTTGAATCAGGATCATTTTATGAGCTTATTTCACTTTGCAAGATACGCGTTGACTAAAATGCCCTCAAATTTAAATTTTGAGAACTTATGAAAATTATGTAAGTAACACCATTTGCACTTAATTTAAGATAATTAAACCTTAAATTGCCTAATGATTTAAGTTAATATAACACCTTGCATTATAAGAAAATGCACAAAATAAAAATCCTATGTACCTAGCTTTATTAGTCGACCCATTCATTGTGTCTAACTCCTCAAAAAAATTTGGCCCATATCAAAAAGAAAGTGATAAGAACACATTGAATTTGATTGATATCTTTCTAAAATTTTGGCTATTCCTTCATTTAACTTAATCACAAATCTCGGCCTATATCACAATCCCATAACCGAACTTTTTCAAAACCCTAAAAACTCTTCCATCAAAAATTTCGGCTGCTCCATTGTGTCTTCATCTGTTCGATCCAAGCTAAGCAACAAGGTAATTATATATGTAAAAAATTTAAGTCATTCGAAATTATGAACAAACTCTAATCGATCCATACTATTTTCTTGTGTTTTCTTCCATTCGATCATCACAAAGGAAAAGAGAGGTGTTGGTGATTCAACCTTGTGGTGTCCTTGTTCTTTGATCACGCTACGAGGGTAAACGTATCAATCCTTGTTCAATATCACTCTCCTCGTTTGATTCTTGCTGCTATTTTGATGTTCTTGTCGTTCATAATATCACATAAAATGATAGAATGAGTTCTCATGAAATAATAACCCTACTACATAAAATAACGAATTTACAAGCTCCATATAAATCGACCTATGTATATTGTTTGAATTCGAATTGATATGTAAATGTTAAGAACACATATGAATCAACCTAGGGCTGTTTTGATGTCAAATATAATTGCTTTGTATCAAGAAATAAGTAATGAGAAGGAAAAAACCCTAATTGATCACATAAAATTATAAACCAGTTTCTGACCAGAAAAATTAGGCCGATTTAATCGATTGGATCTTGATGATGGTAAGGTATTTTTGGGTGTTTTTGGAGTCTAAATTAAGTTTAAGGAAAGAGCTTTCTGGGAAAATTAACCTTGTAATTTTTAGAGGTCGGGAAGGCAACTTTTTGATTTTTAGAAAATTCAAGTGTCAAACTGAATTCGTATGTCTGGAAAAACAGTCTGGGTTTTTTATTTTTAATTTGCAAACCATGTCGAATTAGAAGATTCTCTTTTAACTAAGTAATATTTCATAGGTCTAGTAATTACCAGAATTTTTGTATATTTTTATAAAATTTTCAGATGGGGTAAAAAAATACAAACTTTTCGGGTGTTTCATCAGATCCGATTCGGGAACATGTTGTGGAAATTGATTTTTCATTCGTACTTATACCACTTAATAAAATCTAGAAAAATTAGATAAAATATTTAAGACGTCGAAGTATCTCTGGGAAATTTTGGGGATTTTATTTCTGAGTTCTCATATTTTTCATAATTCGACAAAACATAACAAATTCATATACAGAAACTGTTAAGGGTAAAAAGAAAGTTAAAAAGGTGTTATGTGTATAGTTTCTAAACTAAAGGGTTAAATGGTCATTCTTTGAAAACTAAAGGGCCTAACTTGTGAAAACGTGTAACTCTATAATATTTACATTTTACACCCTAATCTTACCATAATGACACTATAATCCTAAACTTGTTATAATTGCCTAATAAACCCTAAAACTTATGGAAACTACATTATGAACCCTAAACTCATATAAATGGCATTATGAACCTTAAGCTACTAATATAGTCACTTTAATACCTTAAGTTGATAAACTTGAATATTAATAACTAGTGTTACTAAATATGGAAACTTGCTATTTTTGGAAAGTTAACTAAAACGGAAAGGAGACTAAAATGAAACCTTTATGACTATGAAACTTATAAGTAAAATTATGATTATTGTAGATCAGGCGAAGAAGGAGTGATCTTCTGCTTCTTTTCATTTCATTGCTTTTGGTTGTGTGCTTTGTTAAGGTACAGATATTCTTTCCCTTCTCAGTAGGGATATTTTCTATCGATCCTATGCCTGCTATGTTTCCCTTAGTTGATTCATGACATTCATTGTATGATTGTCATTCCTATGATCCATTCTGACATTTATTTAAATGTCTCTGCCATGCTATGCTTATGTTTGCCATGCTTATTTGAGTTACTATCTTGTTTCTCTTGCCATGCTATTTTGTTATTATGTATGCTATGATAGATCCGTGCCTGAGCTTAACTAGTTGTGGAGGTACCATGACCATGTCTAGGATGGCACCCTAGGTATGACACTCCCGTAGAGGTGTGATAGATCTACGGCGTTCCCCCCTATGTTATGATTTATTTTGCATGCACTATTGGCCAACCTTATATGTGTGCTTAGTCTAGTACTGACATACATACTTTTGTTAGGGAGCGTATGGATGCATCCTAGGTTTTATGTTTAGTATAATTATGGTGACCAGGTGGTGTGTGCCTTGCACTCCTTCTCACAATTTTATTTTACTATTACTTAGAGGTCTCCCCTCTTCGTATACTTGCATGAATTATGATATGATATGTTATGTGTTTGATATGATATGGAGTTCTTATGGCACATCCTTACATGAACCTTTTTCTTGTTTTCATTTTCTAATCAGTTCTCATGCACTCTCGATTCTTAGTTCTTCTTCATGATTATGCTTTTCGTTTTGTATTCTTATTTCCTTCGTTGCTTATGCTTATTTACCTTTATGTTTATGTTTCGTATATATATATCTGTTCACTGGGCTTTTTAAGCTCAGCCGCGTATTTTCTTTTCTTATGCGGCAGGTAATAAGCGGGGTGACGGGCTTGGGAATGAGAGAGAGTAGGACCTAAAGACCTAGTTATTTATCATTTCGTTGTCCATTGTTTCGGACCTTTATTTTTCAGTACTTTGGATATTATTTCTTTACTTTGGTTTTGTTTGGTTAAACCACTATGCATTTGGGATTTATCTTTTAATACTAGTCTTGATGTTCGAGACTTAGTTATTTATTTAAAATACTTCCGCTTGCGTAATGTATGCTTTGTATGACGCCAAAATGTGATATCTTGACCTTGACGGGTCGGGGTGTTACAATGTCATTCGACAAAATTCCTTTTTACTGATTAAAATTGATTTCGAAAAATCAGTAAGGTATGAGAAAATATTGGCAATAAAGGATTGATGTGAAACAAGAGGCTTTGTTTGTGATTTTCAGGAAGAATATCAATATATGGTTGAAGATGTGGAAGGTGAATTATGGGCAGAGTAAGTTGAGTAGTGTTCACAGGTTCTTTGACTTGTTGTTGTTCGATACTTCATTAGGTAAGATCGATATCTCTTTCGTAATTAGCTCATTCGAATGATGTTAAAGTAACTCTTTCTAATTATATTTTTGTTTGATGTAATATTGTACATGATTTTGCTGGACCTTAGAATTATGTTAGGGATCATGTTAGGCTATTGAAGTAACGGGATTTTTTGGTTGCTAATATGTTTGATGGCTTACTTTTCTGAAATTATTAATCATAGGTGGTGCAAAGAGGTTGAAACACAGGATATGATGCCACTTGCAGCCAAACCTGTGGTAATTCGTTGTTTACTGTTTTATGTGAATGTTTATCGGTTGTTCCATCACATATCTTTTCTAACCCTTACTTGATTTCCTATTACGTAGCTGACGATGCATTTTTCGCCACTGTAGTTGAATTGGTTATACCCAGTGTTATACATACCACTCAACAGGTGAGTTGTTTATGACATACGGTCTCTGAGTAGCTGTCTGTATTGGTTGTTTTTTCCCAGAGCAGGGTGAAGATAATCAATAGCCTAACTAATTACCAATGAATGGTTACCGGATATCACTTGGAATCGTGTAATCACTTTCCAAAGTAAACTATTCGACCCTAATGCCTGGGTATCACGAATATCTACTTGGGATAAGACCAAATGTATGTTATTGAATTAGGCACAAATCAATAACCCTTTGCGTATAAGTGTTATGTGTTTTCTGTTGTCTCTCTTCATGCAGTTGTGTTTGATCTCGCATTTATAGGTAAGATCACTCAACCCTAGTCAATGGAATTATGAGTGATTAACGGCCCATTAATCACCACATAATTAGCCTCCATAATAATAGGAATTAGTGGTTACATGACCAATTAAACATGGTCATTAAAGCAGTCTTAACTGCCACTTGAATAGGTCAAAGCCGTTACAAGTTAGTTATGATTCAGTCCCTGAGGGTTGCTCCCTGAGTATGTTCACTGAGAGGTTCACTCCCTGAAGACATGAACTCTCTGATGAGACAACTCCCTGATGAGATCCTTCAGCCTGAGCTGAACTCATCAGATGATGAATACCGTTCAGTCCAGAATGTCACTCACTGACGAGTGCACTCACTGAACTTCATCAGTCTGAACCATACTTAACCTATATCAGAGTCAGGGTGTTCAGGGACCTTATGGGCGTACACTCCGTACCTCCTGACCCATTACCAGGTATGAACCGATCCATCAAGTGCACTAAATTTTCCAACAATCCTCCCCAAATTTAGTTCACTTCCTTTGCATGAAAATTAAACATTAAACAAAACAAGTGCATAAACAAAAATATCATGAGGATTGAATTTCCATCTTAGTATATTACACGTTCAAATATTCGAGAATCAGGGTGTTCTAAGAATTGAACCCTTCAACCCATTTGAATACCTGAAGATAAAATACACACAAGTTTTCAAACACTTAAACGCTCCTGACACTTTACAAGCCATGTGTCCATATCCAATTCATAAATGTTGTAAGAGCCGAAAGTCCTAAGCTCCCTGAAGCGGCAAAACTTCAACATTCACATAGGTGGTTCCTCTTTATTCATGCTCCTGCCAAGCATTTTTTTCAAAGAAATTAACCATTAAGAAGTAAAAGCTTCATCCTCCTTTCCAGCAGGTTCCGAGCACAAACCTTGGGATGATTGTGAAACATGTGCTCCAGTCCACTGAATGTTCAGCTTTCCACATTGAACTCAGCCCCCAAGTTTCCTCAGGAGGGAGTTGGGTGTCTTAGCATTCAGTGACTAAGTTGGACTTAAACCCATCCCTTTAGCAGACTTTATAACCAAGTCTCTAGCCAATCCCTTCGTCAAGTGATCAGCTAAGTTTTGTTGAGATCTAACAAACTCTATAGAAACCACCCCATTCATGATAAGTTCACGAATCATGCTATGCCTGACACCTAAGTGTCTAGACTTCCCATTGTACATCTAGCTATAAGCCTTTGCCAATGTAGCAGCACTATCACAACGGATAGAAATAGGTGATATAGGTTTAGGCCACAATGGAATCTCAAGAAGCAAGTTTTTCAACCATTCAGCTTCTTTACCAGCAGCTGCTAAAGCCACAAATTCAGATTCCATTGTTGAACTGGTGATACAAGTTTGCTTCTTGGATGCCCAAGAAATTGCACCTCCACTAAGTAGGAATACCCAGCCACTGGTAGACGAATTGTCTTCAGTGTTACTGATCCAACTTGCATCAGTGTATCCTTCCAACACTGAAGGATAACCAGTATATGAGAGACTATAATCCATAGTTTTCTACAAATACTTCAGTACCCTCTGAATTGCTTGCCAATGTTGAGCACTAGGATTACTAGTATACCTGCTCAGTTTTCCCACTGCAAAAGCAATATCAGGCCTGGTACAAGTCATGGCATACATCAGGCAGCCAATCACCCTAGAATACTCAAGTTGAGATACAGCTTTGCCAGTATTAGGCATTAGCTTCTCAGTGGTATCCATAGGTGTACTCACTGGAGTACAATCAGAGTGGTTGAATTTCCTCAGTACCTTCTCAATATAATGAGATTGAGTGATAGAAATTCCCTTACTCTCATGTTTGATCCTTATACCAAGGATAACATCAGCCTCTCCCATGTCTTTCATAGAGAACCTTGATGACAAAAATTCCTTTGTCAGGTCAACTTGATTTTGGTCAGTGCCAAAGATCAGCATGTCATCAACTTATAAACAAATGATGACTCCTTTACCAGATTCATCAAATTTGCTATACACACATTTGTCAGACTGGTTAAGTAAATAACCACTAGACAAAACAACTTCATCAAATTTTTGATGCCATTGCTTAGGTGCCTGCTTCAGTCCATATAAGGACTTAATCAGTTTACACACCTTGTTTTCAATGCCAGGCATGATGAAGCCCTGAGGTTGGTTCATATAAACCTCCTCATCCAATTCACCATTTAAGAAGGCTGTCTTCACATCCATCTGATGAATAATCAGAATGTGAATTGATGCCAAAGCAATCAGCAATCTTATGGTACTGATACGAGCCACAAGGGCATAAGTATCAAAGTAATCAATCCCTGACTTTTGTTTAAAGCCCTGAATGACTAGTCTAGCCTTGAACTTTTCAATAGTTCCATCTACCTTCATTTTCCTTTTGAAAATCCATTTGCAACCCAAAGGTTTGCAACCAGGTGGTAGATCAACCAACACCCAAGTGTTGTTGCCCATGATGGAGTCCATTTCATCATTTATTGCTTCTTTCCAGAAAGCAACATCCTGAGACTTCATTGCTTCATCAAATGTCTTGGGGTCATCCTCAACATTAAAGCAATAGGAGTGTTGGTCAGAGACCTCATCCCTTGTTCCTTCAATTAAGTATAATTGAAACTCAGGTCCAAATGACTTTGGAGTCCTGATCCTTTTGCTTTTCCTGAGTTCAGGTTCAGGTTGTTGAACTACAATCTCATCAGGGACCTCACCAAAGACCCCTGAAACACCAATTTCATCACTTCCATTAGGAATCCTCTGACTTGGTCTAGGGACTGATGAGAATCTATTCTCATCAAAAAGTGCATCCCTTGATTCAATTATTGAGTTAATCGAAACATATTGTAACACCCCAACCCGACAAGGGTAAAGATATCACAACGATGGTTCCATATCAGAACAAACACAAGCATTTGACATTAATAATACAATAGAATTCAATGGTTACAAAGGAAATATGAAACTAAAAGGTTACAATACAAAAGTTTCTAAGTCTAACTATAAGTTCCTTTAATACTCTTCCATAGCTAGTCGGGCCTTCTATATCCATGGTACTCTCCGCTCATACCCAGCTTCCAAACTAAAACCTGCCGCGGAGAAAGAAACGCGGCTGAGCCACGAAAGCTCAGTGAACAGATATAACGATACAAAGCAGTAATAAGGGATGGTGAAATAATGAAATGGCACAAGGTGTAACAAGAGTAGAAAGGACAATGGAAAAGGTTATCAAGAAATGGTTACAATGGCTCAGTGTAAAGGAAACCATAACCCACCACCAGCCCAAGTCGAAACAGGTCAAGTCCTGTATCCAGTCATAGGGTAACATAAACAGTAATCCACCACGAGCCCAGAAACAGTACATATCATATCAATACACATATCAGGGTGTATGGAGGGGTGACCTCAGCATACCAGGTACAGGGTGAGGGGATACCTCCAGGGGTTGGAGTCGCGGGCTCCCAGGATTGTGAAAGACGTGTATCGCACACACTCATCAGTCACCAGATAATACAAGTAATACAAACAAATCAGGTCAGGTCTAGGATGCATCCATACGCCCCAGTAGGCCACAGGGTCTTCTTCTACGTAATAAGTATAAATCAGGTCAGGGACGGGACAGGTCATCACTCTCCTGCCCTAGAGTCATGCCACCGGTGCATCAATGACATGGACATGAAACCCTCATGCCTAGTGGGTGGCTCGTAGTCTCAAACTGTGGGTCCAGGTCAAGTATCAAGTCTCAGGTGTCAAGTACCAGGTATCAAGTCTCAGGTTTTATATCAAGTTTCATATCAGATTTCATATCAGGGTTCATATCAGGATTCAAGACAGGAGATCAATGCAGGGGTTCACTATCAGGAGGTCAATATCAGAAAGTCAAATACCAGAAGGTTCATGTCAATTTAATAAAAAGTAATCCTTTTAAAATGATTTTAAAATAAGTGGTCTTTAAATCAGTTTTCATAATGAAAGTCTTTAAAAGCAATTTTCAAAACCTCTTCATATGTAATTTAGAAAAATAGTTATAAAATCCTATGAACCTTTAAGTATCCCAGGGTCCTAAATATTCAGGTTACCAGGTTATGAACAGGTCATGTCAAGTATCAAGGAAACATAACAGGGTTCAAAGCAAGGTTCAGAACAAATGATCAAGACAAGAGTTCAAAGCAAAGGTTCAAGTCAAGGTTCACAATACAAGGGAACATAGCAATGGCTTAGGGAATCTTAAACGAATCAAAATCAGAGTTCAAGAGAACGAAGGCACCTTATAAGAAGGGCAGAATATTTGTACCTTATTACGAATGCAAGAACACAAGAGTAGCAAAACTGACAGGGATCAAATCACTCCCTCTTCAAACCTAAAGGAGTAGAGGACTGGATTACAAAGGGGTTCAAGTTCAAATTACCATTTTTAGTTATCTTTCCATGTTAAGTAACTTTCCAGATTTAGCAGGTTTTCCAAATTTAGTTAGTTCTCATAATTAGAAAGATTAAGGCATTATAAATTAGGTTAAGTCATTAGATAAACATATTATGGACATAGGGTATATTTTAACAAGTTTCAAAAGTTTAGGGTTAAACATGACAACTTTTCATAATTTAGGGCTTTAAATGTAAATATAACAATTTACTCATTTAATCCAAAAGTTACTCATAATTACCATTCAATCCTTTTATTATTAAAAATTTACAGATTAGTCCCTTTACTTAATTAAGTTACAAATTAAACCTTATAATTATTCAAATTACAATATAAGTCCTTAAAGTATTCATATTTACACATTAGGCCAATAATTATCCAAAATCACACATTACACCCTTAACATCATTATTTATACGAATTAACCTTGTTTTATCCAAATTTTACAAAATAAGCCCTTCCATTTTAATTTAATACAATCGGATTTATTTATTTACATAAATTACCCATTAAACCTCTAAGTTACAAAATTTACAAATAACACCCTTATATTGTATTTTATTCGACATGCCCCTGGTCCATATTATTTTACAAAAATAACCCTCATGTTTATAATTTTACAAAACTCACCCAAAACTTTATTATCCCTAAATCGGTTTTCAATTAAAACACACAAACCTAACCCTATTTTACCCAATCATTACAAATCATTAATTAACCTTAAGATACATTAATTTAATCACTTTTAATCATCACAAACAAGCCCTAGTTCATACGATCAAACCATGTTTTCTAAACCCTTTTTATAAATTAGCCGATTATGAAACAATTCACCAAAATTATTCTAGGCCTCCAAAATTATAATTATTATTTTTCTGGTGTTATAGGGCTTGTATAGCATCCAAATAAAATATATATCTAGCACAGAAAATTCATATGGCCGATTATGGATTATTATCTTGTTTTGGAATAATGAATTAAAATAATTGGTTCTAGCGTGCATGGCTTGATTTTATACGAATATTATAAAGATAATGATGATATGAGATGATACAAATACCTCTAGCAAGAATCGAACGAAGGATTCACAAGAAACAATTATTGTGTTGTCGGCTAGAAGAAAACGACCAAAATAATCACCACGATCGAACCACAGCCTCTACAGCCTTCAAACTATTTTTCCCACCTTCTTTAGACTTGGTAGAACCCACAAAAATTATGGTAGCTGCTACAAAAATTCGTGGAGAGTGTTTGGGATTTTTGTGTGTGTTTTAGGGTTTGTTGAAGGATCGTATAAAGATAAATGGAAGAAACCGTGTTTTATAAATTTTGGCAAGACCATACACGGCTAAACAAAGATATGGAGGATCAAGATATATTTTGATAATGATTCTCTATTTATTTGTATTTATCTTCTAATTTTATGCACTCTTAAATCTTTTAACAAAACATTATATATACATTAATATATAAATCGGCCCATGCATTATAACACAAAGTTTTTAAATGTTTTTAAGTCATTAATTAATAAAAATGTCCATACAAAAATATTATATGTCATATTCTATTTATTGTTGATAGCTTGTGAATTATTTGAGATTTTAAATACTTAGAAATTGAAATTTTAAACTTCAGGGGCAATTTGGTCATTTTGCACATTTTGGATTTTTAGGTATTACAACTTCTTCCCCTCTAAAAAAGTATTTTCGTCCTCGAAAATGGAAGTGAAACGAAACGGAAAGCATAACGGACCGTGAACGGAAATGTGAATGACTAGTTTCTCATGATTCTCTCTTGATAATCAAAATAGTTTTGGTTTCTTCAGAAAGGACAGACCATAATTCACAACAGATCATCATGAACAGATTCATCGAATGTTAGACGTACCTATAGCAACACATAGGTGTACTCCTTCATAGTAACAGATAGAGTCCATACAGACAGAAAACAGATTGTTTGATTACATCAGACGGCAGAAAGCTCTACAACAGGACCTAAGATTCTTATCGGGAGTACAGAGGTCAACAAACGTGTGTCGAGAATCCAGACGTATCAAATCGCAAAACGGTGAAAACAGATTTAAGCGCAGAGGCAGAACGAATCCTAAAGTCTCAATCAGATATCAGAATTTCTAAGGTTTCTAAGGCACTCCTCGAAATATCCTATGATCACAATGAGGGTACGTCATATGACGTAAGTATTATCACGTTAGCTACTCGTCATAATACCAGCGTCATATGAGTATACCTTCATGATGGTCATACTTTATCTCAAGTCGTGAAATAAGCATCTATCAACCACCTAACAGTCCATTCTACACCCTAGGGTTGGTCCAACTCAGTCATCACTAAAATTCAAAAATCAGGGATACAGATCGTACAAATAACGTAACGGAATTAATAAGCATCAAAGAAGTACGTCGTCCAGAGCGTCAGGTCTTTTACAATACCTCAAAATTTTCATACAAAATCGTCATCCAACATACGCAGAAAGAACACCAAGCGGAAATACTAACGGAGGACCCGAATCATTCGAAAGATCTTATTATCAGGTAACGGAAGCTTAAGTGGGTTACGCAGAAGTGAACACGCCATCAATAACCTCGTCCTTCACGAAAGCAACTCATCCAACCAAAATCGTCCACTCAAATACATGATTTCAAAATCTCCTCCAAGTCCGAGTAGTCTGTCTATGCTTGTCCATCTGATCATACGCTGAGAAGGGGGTGATAAACTTGAGTCTGGTCCCTCAAGCCTTCGGCACTTCTTCTTGACACTGTGATGGAGTAACGTGGATTTCTGGCACGATCTTTAAATCTCTTCATCATCCAGTCTGCTTCCGCTCTCAATTCATCTTAGTACAACCAAGATGAATAGGAAAGTGAGACTGCATGTCTTCATCAGCTCCAGGCTCGCCATCTTGAGTAGAATTTCTTCTTCTGCATCGCTAATGTCTTCACTCTTCAGGGTAGCTGCCGTTGTTGTCAACTCCAGGTCCGGCAGGGAAAATAATAGTGATAGCCAAGGTTTAATAATAGGTAATTGTAGTAGGGAGTTCAAAATTGTTTCAAACGCCAAAGGTGAGACATAGAAGGGTAGTTGCCAATATTGGAATGCTCAGTCAACCAACTTCTTATCAGAATAGAATCGAAGTTTAACTAACCAAGGAAAGACGGATCACGAATCAAATTTTTATCATTCAAAAATGAGGGAAAACATTCTTATGCTCATGGTCACAACCACAAGGCTTCTCATAGGGACAGAGATGGGTGAAACGAAATCAAATAGTGTCGGAAGATTTACAGACGTTTATCAAAGCAAAAGACGAATAACAAAATGTGTCAAGTATATCATCGTCAGGGGGGTTTTCAGAATGTCCGAATAGGCATCAAGGTGATTAACAAAAGAATCAGAGTTCGGAGTCGGAATTTCAAAATAAGGTTCAAATAGTGTTAGGCAAATTCTATGCAATTTCCAATGATTCCAAGTTTTAAATGGGTTTCAGATCTTAGGTGGTGCAAAGCGTGAGTTTTCAATTTCCAAAGGTGATCTCAACAAGCAGGGCACGAATCAGAGTGATGCGGAAGCAATGATACTTAACCAAAAGCCTTATAATCTACCCATTCCTCACTGGTCAGAACTTAAGTTCCTATAGGGAAATCCTAAAGCAAAACTTAAAGATTATCTTATGAGCGCCTACAGTGGAAACTTAGTGGTCCTAACTTACACAGGTCAAGGGTAAATGTATTACGAGTCGCAGCCTGTCTCTCTGATACCATAATTGTAACACCCCAACCCGACAAGGGTAAAGATGTCACAACGATGGTTCCATATCAGAACAAACACAAGCATTTGACATTAATAATACAATAGAATTCAATGGTTACAAAGGAAATATGAAACTACAAGGTTACAATACAAAAGTTTCTAAGTCTAACTATAACTTCCTCTAATACTCTTCCATAGCTAGTCGGGCCTTCTATATCCATGGTACTCTCCGCTCATACCCAGCTTCCAAACTAAAACCTGCCGCGGAAAAAGAAACGCGGCTGAGCTACGAAAGCTCAGTGAACAGATATAACGATACAAAGCAGTAATAAGGGATGGTGAAATAATGAAATGGCACAAGGTGTAACAAGAGTAGAAAGGACAATGGAAAAGGTTATCAAGAAATGGTTTCAATGGCTCAGTGTAAAGGAAACCATAACCCACCACCAGCCCAAGTCGAAACAGGTCAAGTCCTGTATCCAGTCATAGGGTAACATAAACAATAATCCACCACGAGCCCAGAAACAGTACATATCATATCAATACACATATCAAGGTGTATGGAGGGGTGACCTCAGCATACCAGGTACAGGGTGAGGGGATACCTCCAGGGGTTGGAGTCGCGGGCTCCCAGGATTGTGAAAGACGTGTATCGCACACACTCATCAGTCACCAGATAATACAAGTAATACAAACAAATCAGGTCAGGTCTAGGATGCATCCATACGCCCCAGTAGGCCACAGGGTCTTCTTCTACGTAATAAGTATAAATCAGGTCAGGGACGGGACAGGTCATCACTCTCCTGCCCTAGAGTCATGCCACTCGGTGCATCAATGACATGGACATGAAACCCTCATGCCTAGTGGGTGGCTCGTAGTCTCAAACTGTGGGTCCAGGTCAAGTATCAAGTCTCAGGTGTCAAGTATCAGGTATCAAGTGTCAGGTTTTATATCAAGTTTCATATCAGATTTCATATCAGGGTTCATATCAGGATTCAAGACAGGAGATCAATGCAGGGGTTCACTATCAGGAGGTCAATATCAGAAAGTCAAATACCAGAAGGTTCATGTCAATTTATTAAAAAGTAATCCTTTTAAAATGACTTTAAAATAAAGTGGTCTTTAAATCAGTTTTCATAATGAAAGTCTTTAAAAGCAATTTTCAAAACCTCTTCATATGTAATTTAGAAAAATAGTTATAAAATCCTATGAACCTTTAAGTATCCCAGGGTCCTAAATATTCAGGTTACCAGGTTATGAACAGGTCATGTCAAGTATCAAGGAAACATAACAGGGTTCAAAGCAAGGTTCAGAACAAATGATCAAGACAAGAGTTCAAAGCAAAGGTTCAAGTCAAGGTTCACAATACAAGGGAACATAGCAATGGCTTAGGGAATCTTAAATGAATCAAAATCAGAGTTCAAGAGAACGAAGGCACCTTATAAGAAGGGCAGAATATCTGTACCTTATTACGAATGCAAGAACACAAGAGTAGCAAAACTGACAGGGATCAAATCACTCCCTCTTCAAACCTAAAGGAGTAGAGGACGAGATTACAAAGGGGTTCAAGTTCAAATTACCATTTTTAGTTATCTTTCCATGTTAAGTAACTTTCCAGATTTAGCAGGTTTTCCAAATTTAGTTAGTTCTCATAATTAGAAAGATTAAGGCATTATAAATTAGGTTAAGTCATTAGATAAACATATTATGGAAATAGGGTATATTTTAACAAGTTTCAAAAGTTTAGGGTTAAACATGACAACTTTTCATAATTTAGGGCTTTAAATGTAAATATAACAATTTACTCATTTAATCCAAAAGTTACTCATAATTACCATTCCAATCCTTTTATTATTAACAATTTACAGATTAGTCCCTTTACTTAATTAAGTTACAAATTAAACCTTATAATTATTCAAATTACAATATAAGTCCTTAAAGTATTCATATTTACACATTAGGCCAATAATTATCCAAAATCACACATTACACCCTTAACATCATTATTTATACGAATTAACCTTGTTTTATCCAAATTTTACAAAATAAGCCCTTCCATTTTAATTTAATACAATCGGATTTATTTATTTACATAAATTACCCATTAAACCTCTAAGTTACAAAATTTACAAATAACACCCTTATATTGTATTTTATTCGACATGCCCCTGGTCCATATTATTTTACAAAAATAACCCTCATGTTTATAATTTTACAAAACTCACCCAAAACTTTATTATCCCTAAATCGATTTTCAATTAAAACACACAAACCCTAACCCTATTTTACCCAATCATTACAAATCATTAATTAACCTTAAGATACATTAATTTAATCACTTTTAATCATCACAAACAAGCCCTAGTTCATACGATCAAACCATGTTTTCTAAACCCTTTTTATAAATTAGCCGATTATGAAACAATTCACCAAAATTATTCTAGGCCTCCAAAATTATAATTATTATTTTTCTGGTGTTATAGGGCTTGTATAGCATCCAAATAAAATATATATCCAGCACAGAAAATTCATATGGCCGATTATGGATTATTATCTTGTTTTGGAATAATGAATTAAAATAATTGGTTCTAGCGTGCATGGCTTGATTATATACGAATATTATAAAGATAATGATGATATGAGATGATACAAATACCTCTAGCAAGAATCGAACGAAGGATTAACAAGAAACAATTATTGTGTTGTCGGCTAGAAGAAAATGACCAAAATAATCACCACGATCGAACCACAGCCTCTACAGCCTTCAAACTATTTTTCCCACCTTCTTTAGACTTGGTAGAACCCACAAAAATTATGGTAGCTGCTACAAAAATTCGTGGAGAGTGTTTGGGATTTTTGTGTGTGTTTTAGGGTTTGTTGAAGGATCGTATAAAGATAAATGGAAGAAACCGTGTTTTATAAATTTTGGCAAGACCATACACGGCTAAACAAAGATATGGAGGATCAAGATATATTTTGATAATTATTCTCTATTTATTTGTATTTATCTTCTAATTTTATACACTCTTAAATCTTTTAACAAAACATTATATATACATTAATATATAAATTGGCCCATGCATTATAACACAAATTTTTTAAATGTTTTTAAGTCATTAATTAATTAAAATGTCCATACAAAAATATTACATGTCATATTCTATTTATTGTTGATAGCTTGTGAATTATTTGGGATTTTAAATACTTAGAAATTGAAATTTTAAACTTCAAGGTCAATTTGGTCATTTTGCACATTTTGAATTTTTAGGTATTACAAATATTCATTAGGTTCAATAACATAAAACCTATATGCCTTGGAATGCTCATCATATCCAGCAAAGATGCATTCATTGCCTCTTTCACCCAAAGTTTTCATCTTTGGATCAGGGAGTCTTACGACTGCCCTACAACCCCAGACCCTGAGATAGTTCAGGTTGGGTTTCTTTTTAGTCCAGAGTTCATAAGGGGTTGTCTTGTTCCTTTTGTTAGGAACCATATTTAATAAATAGCAAGCTGTTAACATAGCTTCACCCCAGAACCCTTGACTCAGCCCAAAATAGGAAAACATGGAGCTAACTATCTCCTTCAGCACCCGGTTTTTCCTTTCAGAGATACCATTTTGCTGAGGAGTATAAGGAGCAGTCGTTTCATGGATTATACCAACAGACTGAAAATACTGAGTATCCATGTACTCACCTCCCCTATCAGTCCTTAATCTTTTGATCAGGGACCCAAGTTGTAATTCAACTTCAGTTTTAAATACCTTGAATTTATCTAATGCTTCATCCTTAGTATGTAACAGATAGACATAACAAAACCTAGAAGCATCATCAATAAATGTCACGAAGTACTTTTTATTCCCCAAAGAGGGAGTGGCATGCAAATCACACAGGTCACTGTGTATTAGCTCTAAGAGCTCAGTCTCACATTTTACACCCTGAAAAGGTTTCTTAGTTATTTTGGTCAACATGCAAGTCTTACACTTTTTAGTATCCATGTCAAATGCTAAGATTAACCCATCCTTAAACATATCTTGCATCCTTTTATAGTGTACATGGCCAAGTCTAGCATGCCAGAGGGTAGAGTCGTTCATTTTAGAGGTTGACACAAAGGCTGAATTAGCAACATCAGTGACAATATTAAGTCTAAACATTTGATTACACAAATAGCCAAAACCAATAAACACACCATGTTTGGACAATATAAATTTATCAGATTCAATAACTTGTTTATATCCATGATTATTCAAAACACTACTTGAAACCAAGTTCTTCCTTATATCAGAAACATGAATAACATTAAACAAAGTTACAATCTTTCCAGAACTAAAACTAAGATCCACACAACCATGACCATGCACCAGGGCTGTTGACTCATTTCCCATGTGAAGAATAGAACCATCATTCAGTGACTCATACGTCTTGAACCAGTGTCTATCTTTGCACACATGAACAGTTGCTCCAGAGTCAACCCACCACGCAACATCATCATCCTGCACATAGTTAGATTCAGATACATATGTAACATAATAAACCTGAAAAGATTTATTAAACATATTCTGACCTTTTAGTGAGTTGGTAGAACCCCCACTCCCTGAACCACTAGTGCCTGAACCATTGGCTTTACCACCAACCTTAACACCTTTGCAATCCCTTTTAATGTGACCAGATTTGCCACATTTCCAACAAGTAGGTGTTGCCTTCTTGCTTGGATCAGCCCTTGTGTTATCATGATGTTTACGGTTGCCCTTGTTGTCATTGTACCTGGTGGATTTGTTATGTTCCACCATATTGACAACAGATGCACCAGTAGCATTGCTACTATTTGGCTTGTCACTATCCTGCGCCCTGAGGGATTCCTCAATATGCAGATGACTGCCCAACTGAACAAGATTCAGTTCTTCCTTCTTATGTTTCAATGTATGCTTGAAATCTTTCCAAGAAGGTGGTAGTTTGTCAATGATACAAGAGACTGAAATAGCCTCATCCATGTTCATTTTATGTTGTGTAAACCTTCCAAGTATACCAAGAAGTTCATTGTATTGTTCCATAACTGGTCTTGAATCAGTCATTTTGTAATTTGTGAAATTACTTACAAGAAACTTCTTACTTGATGCATCCTTAGCCATATATTTGGCATCCAAGGAATCCCATAGTTCTTTGGAAGATTCAACATTCTGATAAATATCAAAGAGAGAATCAGACATACCATTTAGGATTAAACCTCTGCAAATGTAATCATCATTCTCCCATTTGCTCCTCTTCCTTATTTGTTCCACAGTTGCATCATCACCATCTTCAGGAATAGGAGTGCTCAGAACATACACCACACTCATGCTTGAAAGCAAGAAGTGCATCTTCTTCTGCCATCGTCTAAAATCCACCCCTTCAAACTTATCAAGCTTGGCAAAGTTTGAAGCCATGTGTTTCATAGCAGCAGCAGCCATTGATTATCACAAAATAGTTTACTTTGATTGTTGGTTGGTTTTTCCCAGAGCAGGGTGAAGATAATCAATAGCCTAACTAATTGCCAATGAATGGTTACCGGATATCACTTGGAATCGTGTAATCACTTTCCAAAGTAAACTATTCGACCCTAATTCCTGGGTATCACGAATATCTACTTGGGATAAGACCAAATGTATGTTATTGAATTAGGCACAAATCAATAACCCTTTGCGTATAAGTGTTATGTGTTTTCTGTTGTCTCTCTTCATGCAGTTGTGTTTGATCTCGCATTTATAGGTAAGATCACTCAACCCTAGTCAATGGAATTATGAGTGATTAACGGCCCATTAATCACAACATAATTAGCCTCCATAATAATAGGAATTAGTGGTTACATGACCAATTAAACGTGGTCATTAAAGCAGTGCCACTTGAATAGGTCAAAGCCATTACAAGTTAGTTATGATTCAGTCCTTGAGGGTTGCTTCCTGAGTATGTTCACTGAGAGGTTCACTCCCTGAAGACATGAACTCTCTGATGAGATAACTCCCTGATGAGATGTCACTCACTGACGAGTGCACTCACTGAACTTCATCAGTCTGAACCATACTTAACCACTATCAGAGTCAGGGTGTTCAGGGACCTTATGGGCGTACACTCCGTACCTCCTGACCCATTACCAGGTATGAACTGATCCCTCAAGTGCACTAAATTTTACAACAGTCTGTTACTGTAAATCTTTTTTGGTTGATGTGTCGTTGTGGCTGTAGCTTTCGAGACAACATATATATTCAACCTATGAGCGCCTGGTGGCTGGTTCAGACGGAACAGCCTCGCGTGGAGATGGGAGTCGTCCGTTCTGTGCCAGCTCAAGAACCTATGGTGCAACAGCCTTCTCCATTATTTTCATCCAAAGGTTACTATTAATGTTCTTTTTCATTATCACATGTGTTTTCATCACTTACTCTTTTACATCAATATGCCCTACAAGTTGTTTTCTGTATTGAATTATACTATTTTGTGCAGCCGTATGTCGTGGACCCTTGGTATATGTAGTTGTTATGTGTTTACGTGCACATTATAAATGGATGCCAATATCTGTGATACCACGTTTGAAAAAAAAAAAAAAAAAAAAAAAAAAAAAAAAAAAAAAAAAAAAAAAAACTGGAAGGACCATATGTACTAGGTAGCACGTACTATGTCTATATTTTGTCATATTAAGGTAAGTATCGATTACTATATATATAAAGACAACTTTCAGCTACCCGTTAGATTGGCATATAGGATTCATGGTTTAGACACTGTTACCGTCTTCGACCTGTAGCTATTCAATTTACTTGATTTTGTACATTACCTCACATCTGCATTTTTTTATTTTGTAGTAAAATGTCGGATGCTGCTGTGAGAGCTGCTATAGCAAAATCACTTGGGAAGAGACCGGTAGCAGAGCTGGAGAGTGTTGGAGTAGCGGATATGAAGCGATCAGATATTGGAAAAGCGATACGTGTAAGGGTTTACCGTAAGTGGACAGCGACAGACACACGGTGAATAAGACAACCAGTCCTTTCTTTCATATTACTCAATGAACAGGTATAGTAACTTAACACCAAATATATGCACATTCGCAATATGAGTGGTAAATGTGATTTGTGTTAACCGTTAATCTTCCAGGGAGGAGCAATACAGGCAAATGTCGATGTACGTGAACGAGGACGTTTCGATACCACACTACAGATGAATGCTACATATACAATTACCGGCTTCGGACTACAAGAGACCAAAAGATGGATGCAAACCTTGCCCAATCGGTTGACATTGATGCTAGGCAGGTTTACTGACGTGCAACCTTTTCCTGATGATGGATTCCCATTACACCACTTCAACTTCATCGCATACAATAAGGCAGTCTTACGTGCTGATAACAGCAACGCAATATTGACAGTCCGCCTAATGGCTTCCTATATTCCTATACCTGTTCTAATTATACAATCGGCGTTTACAGATTACATTGGATCTGTCACGTCCGTAGGGGATGTGCGAGATGCAGGGAACGCAGCCAGAAAAGTGGTAGCATGGAGAGATATAATGCTTCAGAACTTATAGTAAGTGTCATTACTCTTTACCGCAAACAAAACACCCTTTTGCTGATTCTTCATTTAGGTATAGTTTTTATTGATACCCTTTTGATGGTTTTGGATTTTATGATTGTTTATGGTTGATTTGTGTGTTGTCTGAGGTTTTGATTGTTTTTTTTATGGTTTCTGATTATTATAAGCTGAATTTGGTTAATTGTAGTACTTATTGTTTTGTGTTGAATTGGGTTTGTGTTTATTAATTGTTGATGATTTTGTGAACAAGCTTTACGGGTATTGATCGTTATAAGCTGAATGACGTTAATTAGTGCTTTTTTGTGTTGAATTGGGTTTGTGTTAATTAGTTGTTGATGATTTTGTGAATAAGCTGTTACGGGTATTGATCGTTATAAGCTGAATGAGGTTAATTAGTGCTTTTTTTTTTGCAGTATTGGATTTGTGTTTGTTATTTTTGATGATTTTGTGAATAAGATGTTATAGGTGATTTGTGGATTTTTCTGGTATAGGTTTGATTCTTAAAGTTGAAGACTTTTATTATGTGTAATCATGAGTTTCTCTGTGCAGTTTGATTGTGTTTTCGGTTATTTATTTTTGATGATTTTGTGAATATTCGTCATGGCTTTTGATTGTTATAAGTTTATTGTGGTGAAAGCTTTTGCTATGTATAATATAGGTCCGTTTTACTAAAGTTTTGATTTTGTTATGATGATTAGTTTATATCTATGGAAATCATCAGTTTTTGTGTAGTTTGATTGTGAATTTCTGTTTGTACTGAATTGGGTTTGCGGTTGTTTATTTTTGATGATTTTGTGAGTATTCGGTTATGGGTTTCGATTGTTATATGTTGAACGTGGATATTCCATCATTTCTTGACTACTGTGATGTTAAAATTTCCAATGTGTGATGGTAGGTTTCTATAGAGTCTAGATTTTGCTTATGCTGATTCGGTTTAATCGGTATCTATTGTAATCGTGGGTTATTTTTTAATGCAGAGGAACCACAATCAGATTCACACTTTGCAGCGAAGCCGATTGTCATGGCCGTTAGCTCGTGTTGGGTTAAAACATATGGAGGTAAAGTAACTGTTACATGTACACCTTGGAACGAAACTAGAAAAAGTAAATGTTTAATGTATGTTGTCTGAATCACAGGTCTCCAGCTTTCAAGCACACCCGCTACCTATTATGATCTTAACCCAAACATCCCGGAAACCGACTATATACTAAGCATGTAAGCTGCTATTTAAGTGTGCAAATATGAGGCCCACCCATTTTGATTATACTAAAAGATACTTGAAAAACTATCCAGGTACACCCAGTTGGTGGCACCTCTGGTGATACAACATGTGCGTACATACCGATACGAAGGCCAAGAAAAGTTGAGGATCCGGGTTACAATAGATGAACTGTTACGCGAGGACCCACTCAATCAGACGGTATATACTACTAGCTTATCTTATACTCTTTTCGTCAATAAAAAATTTGACCATCTGTTATCTCTGACAGAATGTCAGATTCACTGTCTTCGCTACAGTCGCTGAAATTGCCAACAACCGACCCTGTGTAACGCCCCTTGACCACTTTAACCAAAAACTTTGAACTTTACACGCGGAAACGCTTGACTTTACTTTACATTCCGCTACTCTTTTGACCATTTATAAAAATCCACATTCATAACCAAGATGAACATTCCATCTCATAAACAAGATGACCATTTTATAACCAAGATGACCATTTTATACCAAGATGAGCTTAACTGTCCCACCTTAAGGTCTGGATTTAGAACCAAAAGGGGGATCCCAGACAGAACTATTTCATAACCAAGATGACTATCTTGATCCACACTTAGGTCCAGACTTTGGAACCTAAAGGAGGATCCCAGGCTGGAATCTGGATCCACACTTAGGACAACAATTTAGAACCAAAAGGGGGATCCAAGAGTAATAAGTTATGCATAACACTCATTTTAACCCATTTCACTACATACCACCCATATGACTTCCGTTTTACACCAAACTTTTCAGAAATCATTATACTAACATACTAAACATGTTCCAATAACACTTGACCCGTTTGCAACCCAAAATGGGTAAAAACACATACAATCCAAACGCCCCTTTATCTTTTACTAAAAACACTTAAACACGCTTGACTCATCGTTAGGCCCCCAAATCGTTATGACCTCTCTAACATACAAATTGACACTCGACTTTACTTTACAAAACACTAAAAGACTCACGGGGGTACAACTTTAACTCGAGCTCGGTATTCTACCTAGCTCTTAAGGTATAATATCTTCAAAATCTACTTCCAAATCCTTATGATACAACCCATGAACCTTCCTTCCGTCGCACATAAACCTAAAAAACATTAACAAATAAAAGAGTAAGCTTACGCTTAGTAAGTAACCTGACATAAAACATATCTCATACACATATTTCCACATAAGCATCATAATCACATAAAAGCCTCTAGGCTACGTCATACCACTCATATAATACACAACTTCATAACATAATTACATCCATTCATCACAACCATAATCAACAACATACCTTAACTAGTCCAAATCCAACAAGCTAACGTACCCTTAGTCAAGATCACTAGCCATCCATCCTTAGCTTACAATCATTCTAAATCCAACTCTTATACTCTTATACAACCACAATACATACATGATAAATACACATATAATACATGTTTTAGTGGGAGTTACTTACCTTAGTCCAAGCTAAACAACATCAAAGACATCATCATCACCATTATCATCCATCATCATCATCAATCTCCACAATTAACCATAATCATCAATCTTCTACAACATATCAAGCCTTGTGATGATCATAACTAGGAAGGACTATAGGCACTTGGTCTTCATCTCCTTCATCTTCTTAAGGCACCACCAACTTTTCCCTCTCTTTTTCTCTACTCTAAAAACCGGACCTCACTTATCAATAATGGAGGAATTGTCTAGAAATTCCTAGATAAGATTAGTTAGGTGGCAACTTTGGTCCTTTGGCAAGAATGGCCCCTCAAGTCTCTTTCCTTCTATTTTAGCCATAACTAACCTATAACACAATTGACATGTGACAACTTAAGCCCTTGAAGTCCATTTCCTATCTATTTGAGGCACATAATACTTCCCATAACTTTATAACACATATTTTGACTATCACTTGACTATCGGGTTTGACTTTCCACGTAACTTTGTTGACCAACCAACCACATTAAACCTTAGCATATTCCATCTAAGGTGGGGCCTACTCAAAACCGGGATACGGGTATAACAATTCTACCCCCTTATTTAGATTTCGTCCCCGAAATCTATCATTCATTACTAACCTACACTTAATCACATAACTCATCTCATTCCTAGCACCTTAATTCCTAGTTTATTTAGTGCAACGATCTAAGTGATCTTGCAACTCCATACATACTATAACATATCACATATCCTTAATCCCCATTACTTCCCGTTTACTTCTATACCATACAACTCTTGCTTAGATTTTCTATAATAAAGACATACTTACTATAACTAGTCATCATTCTAATCCGCTCTATTACCGTTACATCACAATCTCACTTGCTTTATCCTCTACTCTCATTCTTTGACTACTTGATACTTAATAAACTCGTGCTATTTGACTTTACATAATTACACTCGACTAATACGTGCACATTCTATTATTTTCATTCATCATACTTTGTACCACGCCGCAAGGCACATTATATCATCATTACAATTTCTCCATCCCATCAAGGTTTCTCCTAAGTCTCAACTAAAAGCCATGGTCTAATTCTAATCCTCCTATCTTAGTCCTTATAATTTCTAACTAATTCTAAACTTCCGCTTTCTACTTCTCTAACCCTACTCGTGTCGTGTCGGCAACACATAAGCCCACTCATTTATACTTCCTCATTTACATGGAGAGGCGTCCCAATCAATGTAAATCAAGAAATATAAACTCATGGTTATGTACTCCCGACACAACACTACTACTCCTATTTCCCAATTTAACTTTTATTATTCCATCATGTTTATACTTCATATTTTCTTTTTAGACTTGGATCCATATCATTAACACATTCATTATGGAGATACTTTTATTGCCAAGGATGTAGGCAACCCCATTTGCCGATGAAGGCAATACTTTTCATCCCGAAGGATCTTTAACATTCATCCCGAAGGATTCCTTAACATTCATTTACTTGGTCATCCCGAAGGATACCACTTTTAACGTTCACCCCGAAGGATCATTAACATTCACACTTTATCACTTTAGCAATGGATCCAAGTCATAAACACCTTACATACATTATTATATCCATTTATTTTAGTGAAATGCAAGCGCATAGAGCATATTAGCCTGCTTATTGTAATTACACACTTCTATGTGTTTACACGTCTCACTGCCACTTACATTATTTAACCCTCGTTAACCAATCCCGCATTTTTACTATTATCCTTTTAGTCTCACTCGCTTCCTTTACATGTAGACCTTACATAGATTGTCAACTATAACACATGCATTCATTATTAATAATTACCGATAATGGCCTTAGCGATAATATAATTAATTCATGGCAATACCTTAACCTCATACATGCCCATCTCATTATAGCTATTAGTACTTAGGAAATTTCGCTCTATTTCATCATTTACTCAATCACTATGCCTTTTGTCATTCTATAACTTTACCAAGTTCATCACAGACTTAATATCTATAAATTTATATCATTTCTTCACCACACTATGCTATAACACACGTTCAATATTACCACACGATCATAATTATGCTTCTAATACTTTAACTTTCCACTAACCCATATCTAATACCTCATTAGCGATCAGCACACTTAATAAAATTACTCATAAGACTATACTTTGGTCATTACTATCACACAAGTCACGCACTTTCATTTTTAGTCACATTTCCTATAAACCACCACACAACTTATTACCTTTGGTCATCACTATCACACAAGTCACTCACTTTCATTTTTAGTCACATTTCCTATAAACCACCACACAACTTATTACCTTTGGTCATCACTATCACACAAGTCACACACTTTCATTTTTAGTCACATTTCCTATAAACCACCACACAAATTATTACATCAATTCGCCTTCACTAAACTACCTTAGCACACAATCACATAATCATATAACAATCACCGACAATATCCGAGTGTACGGTAATCTATCCTTTAAGCACGTCTAGTCCGCCATGGACTTACATTACGCACAAACCAATACTATAAACATGTACAACTCCTAACACCTTAAGCTCATATAACATATCACGTATTCCACTTCATAATTTAAACAATCAATGACTCGAGTTTAACTCATTAATTCTACAATTAGTAAGTCCACATTCTCAATACTCACATTATCTCCAACCAAAGCCTAATCCCATTATTGCTATAAGCACTTTAACATCATACACCTAAGGCATCTATTTTTCCGCATTACTTAAACTTAAGCTCAACGCATCTACAAGTGGTTTAAGTCTAGGCAACCTAAAGGAAAACCTAATTCACTTAAACCGAAGCTCTGATACCAAGTTGTAACGCCCCTTGACCACTTTGACCAAAAACTTTGAACTTTACATGCGAAAACGCTTGACTTTACTTTACATTCCGCTACTCTTTTGACCATTTATAAAAATCCACATTCATAACCAAGATGAACATTCCGACTCATAAACAAGATGACCATTTTATAACCAAGATGAGCATTAACTGTCCCACCTTAAGGTCTGGATTTCGAACCAAAAGGGGGATCCCAGACAGAACTATTTCATAACCAAGATGACTATCTTGATCCACACTTAGGTCCAGACTTTGGAACCTAAAGGAGGATCCCAGGCTGGAATCTGGATCCACACTTAGGACCACAATTTAGAACCAAAAGGGGGATCCAAGACTGATGGGTTATGCATAACAATCATTTTGACCCATTTCACTACATACCACCCATACGACTTCCGTTTTACACAAAACTTTCCAGAAATCATTATACTAACATACTAAACATGTTCCAATAACACTTGACCCATTTGCAACCCAAAATGGGTAAAAACACATACAATCCAAACGCCCCTTTATCTTTTACTAAAAACACTTAAACACGCTTGACTCATCGTTAGGCCCCCAAATCGTTATGACCTCTCTAACATACAAATTGACACTCGACTTTACTTTACAAAACACTAAAAGACTCAAGGGGTACAACTTTAACTCGAGCTCGGTATTCTACCTAGCTCTTAAGGTATAATATCTTCTAAATCTACTTCCAAATCCTTATGCTACAACCCATGAACCTTCCTTCCGTCGCACATAAACCTACAAAACATTAACAACAAAAAGAGTAAGCTTATGCTTAGTAAGTAACCCAACATAAAACATATCTCATACACATATTTCCACATAAGCATCATAATCACATAAAAGCCTCTAGGCTACGTCATACCACTCATATAATACACAACTTCATAACATAATTACATCCATTCATCACAACCATAATCAACAACATACCTTAACAATCATTCTAAATCCAACTCTTATACTCTTATACAACCACAATACATACATGATAAATACACATATAATACATGTTTTAGTGGGAGTTACTTACCTTAGTCTAAGCTAAACAACATCAAAGACATCATCATCACCATTATCATCCATCATCATCATCAATCTCCACAATTAACCATAATCATCAATCTTCTACAACATATCAAGCCTTGTGATGATCATAACTAGGAAGGACTATAGGCACTTGGTCTTCGTCTCCTTCATCTTCTTAAGGAACCACCAACTTTTCCCTCTCTTTTTCTCTGCTCTAAAAACCGGAACTCACTTATCAATAATGGAGGAATTGTCTAGAAATTCCTGGATAAGATTAGTTAGGTAGCAACTTTGGTCCTTTGGCAAGAATGGCCCCTCAAGTCTCTTTCCTTCTATTTTAGCCACAACTAACTTATAACACAATTGGCATATGACAACTTAAGCCCTTGAAGTCTATTTCCTATCTATTTGAGGCACATAATACTTCCCATAACTTTATAACACATATTTTGACTATCACTTGACTATCGGGTTTGACTTTCCACGTAACTTTGTTGACCAACCAACCACATTAAACCTTAGCATATTCCATCTAGGGTGGGGCCTACTCAAAACCGGGATACGGGTCTAACAGGTACTACAGCCGATGTCGGGACTGCAAACGCAAAATCTATAATAATTTCCTACATGGCTATTGCGAACCACCTAATCCCAATGAGCCTAACGACTACAGGTTTGGACACTAATGCCGATTCTATAATCAATATGAATACAATATCTGGTATAATAAAGAATAGATTCTGGTACTCTGATCTAAACATCTTTTTCTTTGCGATTTCTACAGTTACAGTTTCAGAGCACAAATTTCTGACAACACTGGTGCATTAACATTGACGTACTTTAGCAACGAGGCACACAAAATGGTGACAGAATGCGCTAAGGTGGTTTCAGAACTGGGCTACACAGATCCGTACATGCTCCCGCCTGTTTTAACTAAACTGGAAGGTATGACCCACCTCTTTCAGCTGCATTTTTCAACAGACTCTATGACAGAAAAGGCAGACTACATTCTAGATACGGTAATGGAAACCGGAGTACATTTGTTACCACCACCGCCCACAGCTCTAACAGCCGATGAAGGACACTCCTCAGTACCAATCCAGACATTGCTATTAACGAGGCCTGAAACTGAGACACAAGACACCATACAGGTACTCAAACCAGGATACAAAACAGCAGCCACATCCCTCGCCGTGTCGCCGACACATGAAATGTCACAGGCTTCAACTCTAGTCAGTACAGAATACACCGAATGCTCGCACCAGCCTGTTACGAAGGTCCAACAAACGAGAACCTCAGCTAGAAGACAGTTGTTGAAGAATAATGTGCAAGGAGAAATGGACCCGACTGCCAAAAGAAAAAAGGAATAACAACAGCAGAGGCGTGTCTGCTTCTGAATTAAGTCGTCTGTATATATATAATAATTTTACCATGGCCATAAAACTTAGTAATGTCGCAGCTTACTGGCGCAGTTGCTAAAATATCCCTATCGTACCGGCTTATGTATTAGAACTACCGAACCTTTTGCTTTTATGAATATGTTGATCCCTTTACACGATTAGAGTTAACTAGAAAGTTAATCTATTTGTGTTTATGACTAATACAATGTTTAAGGTTAATTCTAACAGTTATAAAACGTGAATATAAAAACAACAATATTTTCAACGTTTAAATTCTTATTAGAAATAATTCCAAGAATCTATTACCCTAGTGTTTTGCGGAACAAACACTTGGGATTGAATAGACAAGGGTATGGGGTGTCTCCTATCGAAACTCAAGTTTTGCTTGAGTGGTAACAATATACTCACTAAGCTATCTCAGTGAGTTGTATACTCTTTGTAGGAGAGAAGTTACTTTGTAAAAGTTCTAAGCTTTCAATATACAAAGCACACTTTAACTTCTCTCCCATCTGATCTATTTATACACAAGTAATCTAAGTATAAGTGATTAAATATAATACAAGTTGTTGAGGTTGCGTGTCTGAAAATTACAAATAGTAATTGTCATTTCCAAGAACCAATAGGAAAGGGCTAATAAGACTTTGGGAGTTGTTGGCTGACACTCCATGACTTTTAGCCGCAATAGGGAAGGTTGGATCTGACAAGAGAAGAGTGTTTGGTCTGACACTTTTATCTTCTCAGATCTTTTCCCTATTGTTCCCGCCTTTTCTTCAGGCGTTGGTTCCTCAGTCTTCAATCACTTTGTTGTTGAGGAGACTGGGGTTCAGTGAGTTCTTGTCCAACACTCACTGAACCATCATCTTCTTCTTTGGCTTAAGTCCTACTCAGGGAGTACCGCCTTCCTGAGAGTGAGTCCTTTATTGAACTCGCCTTAAGCATCCTGAAGATGACTCACTGAGAGACTGTTCTCTCAGTGACTTGAATTGTTCTCGGTTTAGCAAACACTTAGCTTAATTTGTGTTCAAATCCTGTTTAAGATAATTGGGTGTTCTACGAACCCAACAATCTCCCCCTATTTGGATATAAATTATGCCTAAGTGTTTTGATCAGTATGAGTGAGCTAAAGTCTTCTGCTCATACTGAATGTACTAGAAAATAAATAAGGATATTGATATAGCAAAACATTCATCAATTTATTCATATCATTACAAGTCCTATTATTCTAAGTACAAAATATTTAAGGTTCCTGACGGAGACCCATTAGTTCAAGCTTTGCCTTCTTCGACACTAACACTTCTTTGTCAGGTCGTTCCTTCATCAACTGATCCATCAGCCTGACAAACTCCTCATTATTAGAGCCCCTGATATTAAGTGCCATCAGTTTGTAGGCTAGGAGTGTTGTTGTTTCCACTTTGTCAATGTCAGAAACTCTCTGAAAGGCTTCCTGACCAAATTCATCCACGAAGAAGATACCATACTCAGGTTCTTTGATGACAAGGTTAGGACGGAACTTGACTCCCTGAGGAGGAACACTGTTGCAGTGAAGTGCAGCTATGTATTGTTCAGGCTCCATAGCTACAGCTTTCCTTTTCTTCCCAACCTTCTGAGTAAATTCAGGGATAGTTAGTCCCTGAGAAGCAAGTGCCTCATCATGGTTAATGCCAAGACTCTTTGCCACTTTTGCGAGTTCCTCATACTTGGCACTCAGTGACTTGATGATGATTGGGGCATTCTTGTTTGTGGTTTTCTTCCTTAGGATGGGCATCATCATATCCCATTCTCTTAACCCATAGTCTAAAAACTTGATTGCTGGAAGATGTTCAGACTTCCTTGGACCTCTGCGGATTGTTAAGCTCAGAGGTCTGGTGGGGTGAATAGTGATATCAGTGATTTTGCCTTCACCTTTGGTTTTGGTCATGTGCCATACATACCTCTCATATGCCCTTTGCCTCTTTTCTTGCTTCAGTTTGGCTTCTATGTTGTGTTTCTGAAGAAGTTGGGCTTGAAGCCTGATGAATTCATCTCCCTGAATCTCTTTCTCATACTCCTTTATTTCTTCCTTGGCAACCTCAGAGATGGTAGATGTGGCGAGGTCATGGGCTTTCCTGCGATCTTCCTGATCTAAGATCTCAGCAAGTTCCTCCTGAGTCCCATAGACTCTTCTCCCATCTTCTAAGTCAACATAGGACGGTGTATCAGGATCTGGTTGTCTTATGTTTGAAGCCTTGACCAAGTGTGGTTTAGGAGAAGAGGTTTCAGTCATAATATCCTTCCCTTTGTCAGTAAGAGGAGGTTGACTGGTGGATTCATCAGGGTTTGGAACAGTTACCAAGGCAGAGGAAGGATCAGGGATTTCATCATTTTTCTCCTCCTCAGCAGGTGTAGGAACTTCAGTGGAAAGACCTGCTGACTGAGGAGGTGGTGGCACATGAGAGGCCTGAAGAAGTGATAGGATATCAGAGACCATGGACTTTGTCTCAGAAGCATCATTCTTCACGGCACTGAGTTCGGTAGCCATGACTTGTTGGGTGGTGGAGAGTTCAGTGACACGGTTGGTGTAGTGGGTGATCAGCTCATTATGTGTTTGTGAGAGCTGATCAATGGCTGAAGAAAGCTTGTTGAGGTGCCCCTTGGATTCCATAGCAGCCTGAAGAATGAAATCCTGGTTTTCCCTGAGACCTTTGAGATCTACCCCCTGAAAGAGCTTAAGAAGCTCAGTCAGGTTGGTGGAGGCAGTCGTCTGAGTGGCCAGATGGTCTTTCATTGATTTAATCAGTGTGGGATCATCAGAAAGTTGTTCTTGTACTGATTCAACGGCCTTGAGGAGGTTTGCAAGTTCCTGATGCTGACCAGTGGCTGTCTCATCAAAGGTTTTGGTTAGTTCGCCAAGTTGTTTGTCAGCGAGCCTGGAAGCCTGAAGAATCTTGTCCAGAGATTCTTCCACAGAGGCCCTAAAGTCAGCATAGGAGGCTGCCGCTTCAGTATGCTGATCCGTTAGTTCATCAGTAAGAGCATTGTAAAGACCTTCGTTGGCTTGGCGAAGGACTTTGGCCATACTTCTTTCAGAAGGCGGATGAACATTATCATACTTGGTTAACCACTCAGGGGTGGCTGAGGCACCTAATGAAGATGATGATGAAGATGATGGTGAACTGGGTTGTTGATCCTCAGGATGAGGAGAAGAGAGTTGTTGCTCAGACTGCGGAGGAGAGTTAATTGGACCCTCCATTTCCTCCTCAACATCAGGAAGTGGTTCATCCTCACCAAAATCGAAATCCGTCTCCTCCTCTGACTCATCAGCCAACAAATTTTCATAGTCAGCCAGAGAAGGAGCCTTCAGGGAATCCAGCTCCCCCTCAAAAGAGGGCTCACTTTTGTTGTGGCCAGGTCCTGATCCTTTAGTCATAATAACTGGTGGGGTTTGACCAGCCTGACTAGCCATAATAACTGGGGGTTTTGCCCAGCCTGACTGTTAGGATCAGTTCCCAAGTGACTTGGACCGCCTGAGGGGGTGATGGGTTCCGTATCAGCGGGTGGTTTGTTTCCCCCTGAGTCTTTGTCCCCCTGAGCACCTTCATCTACTGACGGGTGTTTTCCAGTAGAATCACTAGGTACTATTGGTGATTGTTGATGGCCTCCCTTCCCATCAGGATTGTGCTGTCCTTTTGGGGATTTAGAGGCCTGAACTCCCTGAGACTCTAAGTGTGATTGCTTAAAGACGTTCAACGGGATGTGAATGGGTATGGGTCCCCGTCTCAGTGGAGTAGTACAGCTCCACCGAGGATATAGAACCCTGAACTCCCTCAGGCTCTGATTGTGATTTATCAGTGCCTTCATTGGGATGTGAGTGGGTGGATGCTCCTGACCCACCTGACTTGGTTTTTGTCAGTAGGGACATTCAGAAAGGGTGTGCCCGAGGATACTGAGGATGATTGCCCAGCACCCTCCGTTGGCGGTTGTTTTGTGGCCAATGTGGTCTCTTTGATGGGAGTCTTAGAGGTCAAGGTCACAACAACTTTCTTAGTGCCTGAGGCAACAGTCTCAGTGACGAGTGGTTTAGGTCTAACCACCTTACTGGACTGTCCCCCTTTCCCTTTGGTCTTCTTCACCTTCTTGGTTGGTGAAGGAACTGGTGAGCATACATTTTCACCCTGAATCACCATTAACATGTAGGTGGTCAGGGCGACTGGTTGTACCTCTGTAATGTCACTACTAAAGTTGGTCTTATGCAAGACGTCAAGTTTTGTACCTTCTACGTCAGACCTTAAGTAGTCAGAACCAAGGAGGTCCTGAAGCACACAGGAAATGAACCAGGGTAAGACATGTGTCTTTGCCTATGTTTCCCTGAGAGCTTTGACACGAGGTCACGGAAGATTATTCCTCCAATGTCAATTTTTCTACCCTCCAAGAGACTAAACATCATCAATTGTTGTGATGAGTTCAATTTCTCAGTGGAGGATTTGTTTCCTCCGAGTACCTGAATGACGAATGTCATCATAAGTCTCCAGACAGGGTGAAACCATGTCTTCACTATTGGAGCCTTGGCCAGCAAGGCTTCAGGGGACTCAGTAGGACGCCTAACATCATGAAGGCCCTAGGAAAAGCATTTCAGCTTTTATTTCCTGATCAGTAGGGTTTGCCTCAAAGTTCTCAACAAAGTTAAGACCTGTGGCCATGATGAAGGTCTTGTAGTTCAGGGAGAGAGTCCTAGTCCCATTCATCACAGTGAAAGTGATGATCGACTCTTTGGTGTCCTTAGGGCTAGTAGCCGTTGCGGTACACCAAAACTCCCTGAGATAGTCATTATAAATGACTTCGGGGTGGTTGTAAAAGTTGTGGCAAGGAAGCAGTTTTGTAAATACTTAACTACATCCTTGTAACCCCCATATTGCTGGGGATAGTGGAAATTTCCAACCACATTGTTTTTGGTCAGGTCCACGCCCTCCATTGTGAAGTTCACATTTGGGGCGATGGTAACAGCATTAGAGGAAGCCATTTTATGATCTGGTTATGGTCGAAAAAATGGTCGGATATTTCTAAATGCTAAGAATACACACACAATTTGTTTTGAGAGAGAAAAAAAAGGGCAGAGTTTGCTTATAATTTTCAAAAAGCGTGTGTGTGAATTCTTTTGGATGGGTATTTATAGGGAAGTGGAGATGGGGGTATTTAAGACATTTGAGCGATCTTAGTTTATTCAAAAAGAATTATTGGAAATTGTTTTGAATAATATGTTTTGGGATCCGCATTTAATGCCAACACTCCACTTTCCTGGTTTGGCGCAACAGTCGAAGTGAACAGTTGAGCAGTTCTGCAAAAGTGTAATTTGCAGAGATGAGTCATCACATATTTGTAATGTGATTGGAGAGGCATTTAATGCCAAGTGGGAATGTTGTAGCCCAGAGGTGGAAGCCAGAAAGGCAAAAAGAACAAATATCCTTGAATTAAATACGAGTTTAGTTACCAACCTCGGACATTTACTAACAAGATACTTAGTGCATTTAAGTCAGCATTTAATGTCCGTTTCAGGGTCCTGAATGACACTTCATTCAGTGATTGGTTTTTCAGGGACTTGGGATTAGTCACTGATGATTCAGGAATATGAAGTGATTCCTGAGCAACAAGGATTCAGGAACTTGGGTTTAGTTCCTGAACCCTCAAGATTTCAGGAACTTGGGTTTAGTTCCTGAGGTTGAGGATTCAGTGAGATGTTTTCACTGATGTTCACATTGAGTCAGGGACCTGAGGTTTTAAGAATTTACACTTCAGTTGGAAGGATTCAATCAGTGGACTGATTCTCTATATCCAACATTCCTAATTCAGCTTTCAGCCATGTGAAAGTTGGTTCATCCAAAGGTTTGGTGAAGATATCAGCTAACTGATATTCAGTAGGGATGAAGTGTAGTTCAATATCACCATTCATGACATGGTCCCTGATGAAGTGATATCTAATATCAATGTGTTTTGTTCTCTGATGAAGAACAGGGTTGTTTGAGATTGCAATTGCACTTGTGTTATCACAAAAGATGGGTACCATCTTGTACTGAATTCCATAGTCACTGAGTTGACTTTTCATCCAGAGTACATTTGCACAACAACTAGCTACTGCAACATATTCAGCCTCAGCTGAGGACACGGCAACTGATTGTTGCTTTTTGGCACTCCAACAGACTAATTTCCCACCAAGTATTTGGCAAGATCCTGAGGTGCTTTTTCTGTCCATGTTGCATCCAGCATAGTCAGAGTCTGAGTATCCTTTGAGATCAAGTCCTGAGCACTTTGGATACTATAATCCAAGGTTAGGAGTGCCCTTCAGGTACCTGAATATCCTTTTCACAGCAGTGATATGAGATTCTCTTGGGTCAGATTGATATCTGGCACATGGACATACTGAGAATTGGATATCAAGCCTTGATGCAAGTAGATACATCAGTGATCCTATCATTCCTGTAAAGAGAGTTTGATTTACTGGTTTACCAGTGAGATCAGGACCAAGGTTGTTTGGGGGGACCATGGGAGTTTTGACTGAGGCACAGTCACTGAGATCATACTTCTTCAGTAGATTCTTTACATACTTCTCTTGACTGATAGTGGTTCCTCTATCAGTCTGCTTGATCTGTAGACCAAGGAAGTATATCAGTTCTCCCATCATGCTCATTTCAAACTTCTTTGCCATTAGTTTTTCAAATTGTTTGCAAAGTTTGAAACTTGTTGAGCCAAAGATGATGTCATCAACATACACTTATACTAGTATGACATCATTATTTGTCTTATAGATAAACAATGTGTTGTCTATCTTGCCTCTGACAAATTTGTTTTGGATTAAGAAAGCTAAGAGAGTCTCATACCATGCCCTGGGAGCTTGCTTCAGTCCATAAAGGGCTTTGTTAAGCTTACAGACATGATCAGGAGACTCATGGCTTTCAAATCCAGGAGGTTGCTGAACATAAACTTCTTCTATCAGTGAACCATTTAAGAATGCACTTTTAACATCCATTTGGTACACCTTTAAGTTCATGTATGTAGCAAAAGCAAGGAAGATCCTGATGGCTTCCATCCTTGCTAATGGTGCAAATTTTTCCTATAGTCAATGCCTTCTTGTTGATTATAGCCTTTGGCTACAAGTCTGGCTTTGTTTTTAATGACTATGCCATTTTCATCAGTTTTGTTTTTGAATACCCCTTTCATGCCAATGACTGAGACATTCTCAGGAAATTTGACCAAGGTCATTACCTTGTTTCTGTCAAATTGTTCCAGTTCATCATGCATGGCCTGAACCCAACTTGGATGTGTAAGTGCTTCTTTAACACTTTTTGGTTCAATTGTGGAAATGAAGTCCACAAATAGGCATTCATTGGATGAGGCTGCTCTTAGACTAGCAGCCATGCTCCTGGTGAGCATGCCTTCAGTAGGCTCTCCAATAATATTGACAAGTTCAATGTCCTGAGACCTAGTCCAACTTTCTTGAGGTCCTGGATACTGATTTGAACTTGTGGAGGCCTGATTGGGTAGAGGGGTTGGTTCTGGAGTAGACACATGATTATTGATTGGATCTTGAGTGTCTACCAGATCACTGAGATTGTTTGGTTCTTGAGTATTTTGAACTGACAGATTGATATCATCAGTGTGTGCATGTGCCTCAACAAACTCAGTGATGGTTGGGTTAGGTAGGTTGTGAGGGATTATGTAATAGGAGAGATTAGCATCATCTTGATACTGAGTAGAAGGATTGTTTTCAGAAAGATATTCATCAGGAGGATATCTTGAAGAATCATCAATTCCTATTTCTTCTACTGAGGCAGTTGAGAACCTGATTGCATTAGTGCTCTCATCAAAGGTAACATGAAATGTTTCCTCAGTCTGCTGTCTCCTTGTGTTGAACACTCTGAAGGCTTTTGAGACAAGTGAGTATCCCAGGAAGTATCCATCATCAGCTTTTGCATCAAATTTCCCTAAGTGATCCTTGTGATTATGAATAAACACAGGACACCCAAAGACATGAAAGTAGCTGATGTCAGGGATTCTTCCTTTGAATAACTCATATGGGGTTTTCCCATGTCTCGTGACAATGATGGATCTGTTTTGTGTATAACAGGCAGTTTTAACTGCATCAGTCCAAAAATGGTTGAAAGGACTGATCCACATAGCATTGTCCTAGCAGCTTCAATGAGTGTTCTATTTTTCCTTTCAGCAACACCATTTTGTTCAGGTGTGTATGAAGAGGAAAAGTTTTGGGAAATACCTTTCTCATCACAGAAACATTCAAGTTCATAATTTTTGAACTCAGTCCCATTGTCAGTTCTAATCTGTTTGACCTTAATGTCATTTTGGTTTTCAATGTTCCTGACAAAGGACATGATTGTTTCAGCTGCCTGACTCTTTTTGATCAGGAAGAATACCCAGGTGTATCTAGAGTATTCATCCACAATGACCAGAGTATACTTCTCATGGTTAGTAGACCTTGGACTGATAGGTCCAAATAGATCCATATGGAGAAGATGTAGGCAGTTCCTGATGGAAAAGTTGGTTTTGGTTTTAAAGGATGCTCTGTGATGTTTACCTTTTTCACAAGCTGAGTATGGTTTATCCTTTGAAAACACAAGTGATGGTAAGCCAAGGACCTTGTTTTGTTTTACAAGATTGTTAATGTTTTTAAAGTTCAGGTGGGTGAGTCTCTTATGCCAAAGCCAGTTGAGTGTATCAGTGGCTTTAGCAAAGAGACAAGTTCCATCCTGAGTTAGACTGGACATGTCTAGTAAATAAACATCTTGTCTTCTTGGTGCAATGAGGAAAATTTCCTTATTTGCATTGAAGATGGTTCCTTGCTTATCATCAAACTGAACTATGTATTTAGCATCACATAGTTGACTGACACTGATCAGATTATACTTAAGACCATTTACATATGCTATCCTAGTAAAGACAATACCATTGCAGTTTACTGAACCATATCCTTCAGTGAGACATGATGAATTATCAGCAAATATCACTTTCGGTCCTGATTCTTCCACATATTTGTGCAGGCATTCCTTAACACCAGTCATGCTCCTTGAACATCCACTATCTAGATGCCAAACAGGATCCCTGGCATGCCTCTGCACAAATAGTAAACTGGGTCAGTTCTTTCTAGGACTCCATTTCATGGAGGGTTTGGTATTGTAGGTCTTTATGAAAGTATTAATTGATTCATGGTCAGAGGTTGAGTGGACTGAGCTACCACATGTTTTGCATTTAATTGCAGGGGTAGCCTCAGTAGTCTGAGAGGATTGTTTATTCTTTCCTCTTTTTGACTGAATGACCTTCTCTTTTCTTGAGGATTTCTGAGTGGTACTTCCACTAGATTCACAGTGTTTGTCATTTTGACAATCCTCAGGATGATGGTCATTGAATCTACACAATGGGCAAGGTGGAAAAGGCTTGGCCTTTTGCTTCTGTTTCTGCTTAGAATCAGAAGGATAGTTCAGGCACTGAGCCTTCAAGTCCTGAAAAGTTTGACATGACTGAGCATTTTTTATGATCAGTGGTCCTGTGATCTTCCTTTTTGCAAATCATGCAGTAAAGGACTCTATAGCAGTCATCAGTGAGATGATTTGTATAGTTGCATAGTTCACACTTTTTCAGGGGTTTGGTTAGTTTGGGTTTGGTCTTTGAGGAGGCTAGTTTTTGTTCCTTCTTTAAATGAGAAGGCTTTTCAGAAGATACAATCTTCTCACTTAGCTTCCTGACCATTTCAGTCACCTGATCAATTCTTGGATCAGGACTTTGAGTTGCAACTTCAGAAGGGACTGAAGTTGATGAGTCATCAGTATTTACTGAGACTTCAAGGGGTGGTCTTCTCAGGAGGATTCTACCTTTTCCTGATCTCTCCTTTGGAGAGTGTGGGGAGTAGACCAATGGTGGGAGGTCTGAGTTTGGTGCAGCACCCTGAAGGGTATTTAGTGGAGGGAGTGGAGGAGTTGATTCAGATTCAGGCTCACTGATTGGATCAGAAATACTGAGTTGGTCAAAAAGTCCAAGCATACCTTTCAGAGCCTGACTTTCAGGGAGCAAGATGTTTCCAGTCTCAAAGTTTGGCAACTTACTGACTGGGTTGTCCCTGACAATCCAGTCATTTGACTTGGGTTCCATCTCTTGCTCAAAGGATATCCTAGCTGGAACAAAGGTCATTTCACTGGGACTCTCACTGGAGGTTTCAGTGAGGTGGTCAATTCCTATAGTTATCTGAGGAATTAAGCCCACAGAATCAAAGACCTTAGGGTTCTTTTTGGTCCAGCTTTTAATGACAGCTTTTTCTTTCTTAAGTTCTGTTTGAAGGGCTTGGTTTTGTTTCAAAATTTCAGTGTTCTGAATTTGTAGAGTGATGGATTCTAGTTTGGCTTGTTTCAATGCAAGCAGGTCATCTCTACATTTATTCAATTCTGACACAATTTTGTTATATTTTGAAAACAGGTCAAGCCTTTGTTCCTCAACAAACTTTAGATCAACACAAATATAATTCATGTAAGACTGCCAATCAGAATCATCATCCATAGAAAGTAAAGTATTTACCTTTTTCATGGTGATGTTGACCCACTCTCCATTCCTAGCATGGCTTTTTCCCACAGCCACCTGATCCTCTTCAGAAAGTGCCATCAGTGCACTAACTCTTATTTCCTCATCTGAGGAAACCTCTTCTTCATCCCAGTCATATGCTTCTGCAACTAATACCTTGTTCTTTTTCTGAATAGGTTTAGAAGTTTGAGCATCCTGAGACAATATGGGGTTAGTTTCAAGAAGTGCAAGTTTAGCTTTGATTTTCCTACATTTTGTTTCAAAATCCTTTTGACCCTTGTTTTGAAATTGTTGGGTGGACTGAAACATTTTAGGTTGAAACTTGCTAGTTCCTGAGGAACTGTTTCCTGAGAACTTGTAAGAGGGTTCTGAGATAGTTTTAGAATAACAGTCCCTAGCAAAATGACCCTTTTTACCACATTTAAAGCATTCAGTGGTCTCATTTGCTTTTGGTTTTGTAAAGTTGGACTGATTTCTTTTGATGAAACGTCTTGAACTAGCAAGGAGTGCCCTTTCTTGGAATTCCAAGTTCAGATCGTTCAGGTACTCTTCACCAGTCCTTTCAACAATTTCTTCTTCAGAATCCTCTTGAATATTCTGCACAACACCATTAGAATAGAAAGCAGTTGATATAGGTGTTGAGGTTAAGGCCTTTTTGGACTCAAGAGCTTTTGAGTCAGGGTATCCCCTTGAGATCAAGTTGTCCTCATAGACAAACTTCCCATAAATTTCAGGGAGCTCAAGGTTCTGAATGTGGTTAGCATTCCTCAGGCCTTGTGAGAATTTGAGCCACTTCTCAAGGAGACTGTTGACAAAGCCAACATTTGTCTCATGCTTAGACAATACAACACCATCATTTGATAATTCATTAATCAAAGTCTTGTATCTGGTGTACGTCTGTGAGAGACTTTTAGAGTCTTTTGCCCTGAAAGTATTATACTCAAGTTTAAGGTCCATAACACTATTTTCCTTGGTATCTGAGGGACCCTCAAAGCTGTTTACCAAGTCATCCCAAGTTTGCTTGGCTGTTAGACAGTTGATGACTGATTCCATTATATCGTCAGGAAGACATGATATAAGGATGCTTTTCAGGCGTTGGTCTTGATTGACCACCCTCCTCTCATCAATGGTCCATTGGGCCTCAGGCTTATTTAGCCCTGCGGCTGTCTTAGGGACAAATGGGCCATCCCTGATACAGGTGATGTAGTAGGGTTCCATACCAGTAAGATAGCAAATCATACGCTTCTTCCATTTGCTAAATTTCCCAGCTTCAAGTCTGGGTGCAACAGCGGAGTAGCTGCCACCCTTTTTGTCGACTAGCTGGGTACATTGATATCAGCCATAGTAGGATCTTGGTTTTAAAAACCTAGAGCACTCTTGGTTAGTATAAAAGATTTTATAAACCAGAGGCTCTCATACCACTTGTTGGTCCCTTTACACGATTAGAGTTAACTAGAAAGTTAATCTATTTGTGTTTATGACTAATACAATGTTTAAGGTTAATTCTAACAGTTATAAAACGTGAATATAAAAACAACAATATTTTCAACGTTTAAATTCTTATTAGAAATAATTCCAAGAATCTATTACCCAAGTGTTTTGCGGAACAAACACTTGGGATTGAATAGACAAGGGTATGGGGTGTCTCCTATCGAAACTCAAGTTTTGCTTGAGTGGTAACAATATACTCACTGAGCTATCTCAGTGAGTTGTATACTCTTTGTAGGAGAGAAGTTACTTTGTAAAAGTTCTAAGCTTTCAATATACAAAGCACACTTTAACTTCTCTCCCATCTGATCTATTTATACACAAGTAATCTAAGTATAAGTGATTAAATATAATACAAGTTGTTGAGGTTGCATGTCTGACAATTACAAATAGTAATTGTCATTTCCAAGAACCAATAGGAAAGGGCTAATAAGACTTTGGGAGTTGTTGGCTGACACTCCATGACTTTTAGCCGCAATAGGGAAGGTTGGATCTGACAAGAGAAGAGTGTTTGGTCTGACACTTTTATCTTCTCAGATCTTTTCCCTATTGTTTCCGCCTTTTCTTCAGGCGTTGGTTCCTCAGTCTTCAATCACTTTGTTGTTGAGGAGACTGGGGTTCAGTGAGTTCTTGTCCAACACTCATTGAACCATCATCTTCTTCTTTGGCTTAAGTCCTACTCAGGGAGTACCGCCTTCCTGAGAGTGAGTCCTTTATTGAACTCGCCTTAAGCATCCTGAAGATGACTCACTGAGAGACTGTTCTCTCAGTGACTTAAATTGTTCTCGGTTTAGCAAACGCTTAGCTTAATTTGTGTTCAAATCCTGTTTAAGATAATTGGGTGTTCTACAAACCGAACAGAATAGAATAGATTTGCTTTCATATCTGGATCCAGATTATAAGACCCACTGCGGCTTTCCATATATTACCATGCATCGTCCATCGAAAACATTGACTGCCATCTATCGAGTCTGTGGCTTAAATAAATTACACATATTGAGAGCATAGTAAAAAACGAGAAAAGAGATATGAATTATTCTGGGGAAATGATTTTTTCATTATTTTCGTAACAAAAAAACTTATAAGATAACGAACAAAGTTAGCAACTCTCTCAATAGTCGAAAACCATGTCTCAAAACTGCAAGGTCACTGATACAGATACACGCAACGTCATCGCTAAATATTACAGAAAAAAACCGGACGCACATTTGAACAAATATTCGCCGCTCCGTCGCAACGCGGCGTCTCGAGGCCTTCCTCGTTCCTAACAATATTGAAAATCTACATGGCCGAAAATACACCCACGGTGTCAAAGCAACCTGAATATCGACGGTCTATATTTTCCCTTGATGCGTTGAGTATTTTTATTTATTTTGACACTTCTCACATGTTAAGTTATACTACAATTATAATTTTAACTTTATGCCATTGTAATACATTTGAAAATTCAATATATCGATATTCTTGAACAGTAAAATGGAATATGAATTGGGCTATCAACCAATAAATTTGGCTTCGCAAATGTGAAGTTTGAAATTTAAACTTCTCTTTTAAAGTTACTGGTTATCAAATAAAAAAAAACATTGTAACGATAAAAGGATTAATAATCTTAAATGTTTTAAAGAAAAAAATGTGTGCAACTTAGTATTTGACATATTAAATCTTACTTGAGTCTTTGATTGTACAACTCGGTACTAGAGTAACGACCTCTATCAGCCTTATATAAAAGGTGTACGCAAGTTACATAATAAAACACGTTCTATTCGGCATTTTACTTTCATTATTATTAAAAGGTGATGATATCGAAGATAAAATCTTAAAGCCTGTATATATTATTGCTAGAAAGGCATATCAACAAAATATATTGAAACAATATCATGACGATTAGATGGAATGGAAACCCGTGTCGTCTCTTTGGTTTCTAAAACAATATTTTAGGAAATGCTAATGTTATATTTGCATTTAGTCTAAATACAATGACAGCTCCTTTCATTCTCTTCGTACGTTTTGTATATTTGTTTGGAAGCAAATGGGCTTTTTAATTTTATTTAACGATAATGAATTAATTAATGAGTATATCTTATATCTTATAAGAGTTTAGATTTCTTTTTCTCTTTAAGAAAAGGTATACACATAATATATTATTGCAAATACCAACAAAATATGTGTGACATGAGCAACAGAAAGTTTGAAAGCCTCGAAAAGAAAGAGAATGCATTGGGCGCATCATTATTGTAACCTCTCATCAAGCGAGCGATATTATCTAAAGATGTTATTAAACATTGTTAAAGGGGTTAGATCATTCCAAGAAATAAAGACACACGATGGAAGAATGTGTAAACAAAGCCCGTGCATCACGGGCCATGATGTCTCATATATATAAAGAATGAGTCCCCCTATTGAATGTGAACATTAATGTCACTAGCTAAGAAACTCAATTATCTAACAAAAAAACAATTATGCAAACTCACTGAGTTCCATGGTTAAATGCGTGGAATGTGAAACGTTTTGAATCCCTTCATTATTAAATAAGGTTTCATCTTTTTGTCCATCCATATGCATAAAACACAGTATTATCGTATGACTCATCAAACCCGCCACAAAACCTTCATAAAAATCCTACAAAATCTCCTACAGCCTTCTACAAGTTACACATACATCGAGTAAAATGATAAACAAGATCGAAAATCCTAAATAAGATCCAAATCATGTGTCAAATTTTTTGGCCGATGTGTAATTGCAATTGCATGAAGCTAATACATAAAATTGAAATAACTGGTAAGACCTAATTCTAATCCCTAAAATTATTTTAGGTCTACTTTTATGTTTCATAAACGGTTTCAATGTTGATTTTGCTTATTGTTTTTAATTTTAAGCTTTTATGTAAATATTTTCCGTAATTGTAGTTGAATTTGTTTTAAGTTGAAAATAAACAACAATTATGACCCCGTTAAAAAGATTCAATTTTGTTAATATTTATATGATTTTGTGATGTGGGTGTAGAGTCCCGGATACAAAATAAGAAGTGTATCGACTTAACCAGGTTTGTGCTGTTCTGTGCTTTTTCAAATTTGTTTTGCATTCTTCATAATTAATTATTTGGGGTTTCTTGCAATAAAGTTTGCGTCTTTGGCCTTTTTGGCTAAAACTGCTTATTGAGTTCATTCCATTATGAATTTTTGATACAAAAAAAATTATATAAAATATATATATATATATATATATAATATATATATATATATATATATATATAAATTTTGAATAGTTAGTGATGATAGGATTACATACCCTTTACTGTTCCTAATTATGTGTGGATATTTGAATAAAAGCAAATGGACTCCGGTTTTTTTTTTTTTTTTTTTTTTTTTTTTTTTTTTTTTTTTTTTTTTTATTAATGTTTGTGTGTTCCAGATTTGGGATTTCTTGCAATAAATGTGTAGCCTGGTGGTCTTTTGTTTACAGATTAAGATGTTGATTATTTGAGACAATATTTAAAAAAAGTCTATTTTCTTTTTGAATATTGCGTGTCAGTTTGTTATAATTAGGGGTTTCTTGCATAAAAGTTTGTATTGTAACTCATGGTAGAGGTTATTCCAACAGTATTTGAAAATTTCAGCGCCAATGTGGCAGTGGATGTAAGTATCGTCAACTTAAGACTTTGGGATACAGCTGGTATGCTAATAACTCAAATTTTTTGGTCCAGACTAGAAATTCGTTATCTAATGCTTTTCCCTCATAACTAATGCTTTTCCCTATGTCACCGCCCTCCAGTTTTAATATACTGTAAACCCATCGAAAATATACTAAGCCAACTTTCTTGCACTTTTACTGTTTGCTTAGATTTGAAGAAGATATTAGGCTATGCACAGTGGTGACCCGGCACATCAACTTTCTCTCTCCGGTGATCAGACATGACCAAGTTGGCCAAAGTGGTGACACACTTTCTTTTTTTTAATTCAAATATTTTAAACAACAAATTTAAAATTCATTAAAAATAAAAACATTACAATACTAAATTAAAAACTTAAACATTACAATACTTATTAAAAACTTAAACTAATAATCTAAGTTGTAGTTTGCCTTGATTGCTGCCTTAAGCTGCAAAAGTTCATTTCGTTATCGTTCGGGCAAATTTGGGTCGATTGCTGAATTGTAGAAAATCAAGTCTTGCTCCCGTTTTGTGATATCCATGATTTCTACTTGCTTTCGTTGGAGTTCAATTTTCTCTCTTTTCATCGCTAGCTCTTGTTCCTTGAACCTAACGTACGACTCTTCAATGTCCATATTTTCCCCGGTTTTGACGGCTTGAACTTGAAAAGGTCTTGGCTAGCGAATTTGTCCATGATGATGGTGGATCACGAGAGGAGGAGGATGATTTCTTCCTGGCTGCATCACGACCTTGTGGTCGTGATTCTCTAGTCTCTTCCTCATCATCAGAATCATCCACGTCTTAGAAATTCAAGGGACCTTGTGTTGACCCCGAGGTAGTTGTAGAACCCTTTGTTTTCTTCCTACTATTCGATCTGAAAGCAGGCACCTCCTTCTTCCAAGCATCATGATGCCTCAAAATTTTCCAACAATCCTCTAAATTAAAATCATGACCGTAAATCACACGGTATTCTCTAAGAGCTTTTTCTTTATCGTCTGCATCATTCTCACCACTTTCGTGATTATCCTTGATATTATCCATAATAGCAAAAAAAATTCCCAACCCTACTACGAATCCTATTCTTCCATTTGGTCGTAATCGAGTCGTACGTTCTTTGTGAACCAGTTTCCTTTCCAAAATACGGTATTACATCCTCCCAAAAGTTGTGCTTGTTTATAGCGTTTCCTCTCTCGGAATTTTTTGAAATATAAATCCAAGCTCTACAAAGCGCGATCTCTTCCGCCTTTATCCATGGTTCGTTCTTTTTGGCCGGTTCGGGCTTTTTGCCTTTGTCCTTCGCCTTTGTGGCACGTCGCGAAGGCTTCTTTGGTTTGATGGGTGACGTCTCTTCGACATCGTCATCGTCTTCAACAGGCATGGAACCGTGGTACGAACCATGACCCGAACCTTGCCCCATCGAAGAATCTTGACTCGGATAGTTTTGGGTCGAGTATTGTTGAGTCAGATAGTCTGCAATATAATCCTCCAAATCCATTTCAAGATTAACACTATGAAGCGGGGAATAATCTTGATACGGTTGGGAAGAATGTAAGAAATCCATGTTAGGACGATACGACGACCCACTTAGTTCTTGGTGATAATCCATATTAGGACGAGATGGATTGACATATGGACGATTAACGTAAAACGGGTTTTGATTTTGATTCGGTTGTGGTAGTCGTGATGTATATTCAAAAGCGGCTGCACGAAAGTGAATTCCCTGATTTTGTGGTGGTGTTATGCCGGTTAATTTGAAGTTTTTTTCGAGCGAGAAATTCAAAGTTCGGGGCATTTTGGGGTAGTCGGGATCGTCGGACTTTTGATGTGGGAGTACTTTTTTTTTTTGACATGGTGAATATGGATGAGAAGTTGTTTGAATTGTGTTTGAAATTGTGTGTTTAGAAGTGTGTTTGAGGTTGATATTTATAAGGTTGTAAAGTGGTAAAGTTTAAAAAACAAAAGTTTTTTTTTTTTTTTTTTTTTAATAGCAAACGGTTAGATTTTTTGAATTTATATGTGTGTATAGAATCGCTCGTAAATTAGACCGATTTTTTTTTTGTTCGTCGACCGATATTTGACCCATGTGCCACATAGGGCTCGACCGATATTGAAATCGGTCACCCTCCTTACTCGACCAATTTTTTGCGGTCCACTGTGACAAGCCTTAGGTTGATCATTTGTGAACATGTATTTTACGGTAAGCCGCCCATCCCTTCCTGAAATTACTTATTGTATATGTTTATTTTCTTTTGGTACAACGTATGAACAACTTTACGAGTCACTTAAGTTTTTGTATTCAACCTGTTTATATGATTACTCGACGGTATAATAAGATGTTTTGAACCATCAAGTCGAGAGTCGCTCAATCAAATTTTTTTATCTGATTATTGTGTAGGAAAATTACAGATACTTTATTTGCTGAAAGCCTTGCAAGTTTTTTCCAAAAAAGTGAGCTGTTTTTGCTGATTGTTCCAGGATGCTGTCAACCAGAATATCAGCTTCGATATGATTGCGAGCTTTGCTCTGCCATAAGGCTTCCCCTGGATTTTCTTTACACTTTAGGATACCAGGTAATCACATTTCCTATATGAAAGTCAATCTGTGATTGTGGATTTAAAATATACTTTGGTCTACTCACGACCCGTTTAACACGTTTCATTGTGCAGTGAAACTAAGACCCTTATAGGACTCATGTTTGAGAAGCCTACATCTTCCGCCTATAACGTTTGGACCTGCACAAACGTTGTTTGTAGTAGCATAGAACGCGTTGCTACATATTAACGGTGCGATCATTTTTGTTATCGCTTCTGTAAGAAAATTAGGGTCATGATAGGAGACTCATGTACTTCGCAACTGAAACAATTCTTATTGACTTTGCTACTGATACAGGCTCAAAACACACCGGGGTACCAACCTCATTGTACTCGATCGCGGTCGTGGAGGTTTAATCAGGTTAGGCAAAAATTTAAAAATAAGAAAAACGTGTTATTGAAAAAAGTTTTTCTTAAAAATAAATATGTGCAGCTACTGTTTTTGGTTGGAACAATTAAATCGTAAGATGTATTCATGCTATTTTTTGGTGTTGATGCATCGCAGAATGAGTGTATTTCATGAGATCTCACGGCTCATTTTTGCTAGAATTTTATTAGGCCCTGCTGTTAATAAGACTATTCTTTTTGTTGTTAACGTTTCAGTTGAACAATGAACTGTTTTGTGTGCAACTAGAAATTGCCCGGATGCAAGCAGCAGCAGCGGCAACATAAAATGTTCTAAGGCGAGCTGAAGCTGAAGCTAAATTGGAAGCAAATCGAAATAAGTACCTCGAGTGGGAAGTACCACCACAGACATTATTCGAGGTATTGAAAGCTTTATTTGTCATGATATTAATAGTCGGAGTAACATAGCGTTGTATGTTGTTTCCCTGATAGAATGTCAAGTAAGTTAATCCCTTATGTTAACGCAGTTACGTAAAAGACAACAAGTAAAAGTATGAAATTGCTAAGCTTTCATCCGAAAAGAAAATGTTCCAAGAGAGACTTCATGATGCGGAGGCACAACTTTCTCAGTTAAAATCCCGGGTAAGTGATGAGTTGAAGGTTTGTTTTTCTTTTCTTTTTGTACTCCTCTTACTTTGGTGGAAAGAGTTTCTGCTTCAATGTTTTGTTTATGTAGCTAAAAAATATGTAGATATCTGTCCACCCATAACCCTCCTATCTTATATCATGCCTGGTGCTGACCAAAAGATGTGGCATTTTTTACAGTAGTTTAGGTCTTAAATCATCTCTATTGATATGGGTAATATTTATGAGATGAATAATATGTATCATTTGTTGTTCTAAGAAAAATATACTTTTTATGAACAAAGGTTCTGATTTTTTATATAGATAAGATTAGCTTGATGATTAGGTGGCTGGCCAGTTTTTGAGTGTTGTTCCCTTAACAGTCTTTCACATGAATGATAATGAACTCAATAGTAGCTTTGTAGTTTACAACTGATTACCATTTTGACTAATTTTGTTTGGGTGCCGGAAAATAAGATCACACATGATTTAAAGTTTGGCATAACTTTTGCTCCAAATGATGGCTATACACATCAGTCATTAAAAGACTTTTTGGAAATGTCATACTAACAAGATATATTTCAGCTTAGGCCAGCAAAGGTTAGGAGTCATGGGAAATGTTTTGAACCAGTATACTTGGTAGACACATTATTTCATCTTTGATTCGTCTACTGGCCATGAGTGGTTCTATTGGAATCCAAATGCTCATTCCTTGATGATAGTGACTAAACTTCTCTGTTTGCAAGATTTATTTGTCATGATATTGAAAATAAATATTCGGAGTAACATAGCTTTGTATAAACATTGTTTCCTTGGTAACGTTAACAAAGTGGTCGCTGCTATGACAACATAGGTTTTTTTTATTTTTTTTATTTTTTCCTGAACTGCCATGTTGACTTGGAATGTAAGTCAATAATAGTACATCTTTTATAGTTTAAATGTATTAATCGAATTTTATGTGATAAAATACTATTCCATCCAATAGTGGCATGTTGCTTTTAGAAGTCAAAGTGTACATTCAGCATAATAAAACGTGTGTTTTTGTGTATTGTTCAGGTTATCTACATGGCTGTAATAGATTACTTAACAAAAAAGGAGAAAATGAAGTTTGAAAAATAAGAGGCATAGAAAGCAAAGAAAGGCAGCAAGAAAAAGAGAGTAAGAACGAGAGCAGGGCCAAAAGGATTTGGACAATAGATCAATGACGAGGATGACGATTTGTAGATGTAGAAATTTTGAACAGTTCTTGATCATCTTAATTCCCATCTTCATGTGAAACAACAAACATTGTATTTGATACCTTTTTATTGAAATAATTCTATTTACAAAAACTTACTTAAACAAACTTCGTTTATTCAGTCGAGTACCCCTGATCGAAACTAAGCATAATAGCTAAATACGCATAACCTTTGCAAAACCGATTATTCTTTACGGTGAACAAAGCCCGTACATCGCACGGGCCATTATGACTCGTGGCCAATAAGAAATAAGTTTTCTATTCACATGTATCTTTTTTATAATAAAATAATCTATTTTGTTGGTGATACTTTTTATTAGACCGATTTTATATTTTGCTAAACTTTTGTACTTTTGATAGACTTATTTTGCCAAATTCAAAAAAAGATACGTACTTTTGCTCGACCCACCCCTAGAATGCTAAATCGACGACATGTGATAACCACTTTTTGTGTGACGGGTAGATAGAAAATGATATCCGTATTTTATTTTATTTTATCTTTTATAAAAAGGTTTCCAAACTTGTGCCTTAGGAGCACAACTTAAGCATACCAAAAGAACTCAGGGATCCACGAAAAAGAACTCAGGGACCAACACAAAAGTACATAAAAGTGTACCTTTGTGTGGGTCTTTCAGTCGTACATAAAAGTGTACCTTTGTGGGAGTCAATGAGTCATTTTTCGTGAGTCTCTGAGTCTTTTTGGTGCGCTTAACTTGCCCCTTAGGGGGTTGGCAACCCACCACTCACCCAAAATCCCATCAATCACTCCCAATCAATCCCCTTATACCACATCATTCAGTTACTTTTTCCATCACTCACTTCAATTTTGTTGGCATCACCATCACTTACCCAAAATCCCATCACTCACCCAAAAAGTAAATGCAACACTCAAATGCTTTCCTTTTTCCCGTGTGTGATCCCATCACTCGTTTTCCATCACTCGGACCGTCATGCAGGCACGGCGGCGGTGTTGCCATGCGTGATGGATCCCATCCCGTGCCATCACCCACCCGTTGCCAACCCCCTTAGGCCACAAGTTAGAGAATCATTTATAAAAAGAGAAAAACAAGTCTTTAAGTTAGCACCACCAACTCATATGTATTTTTATAATAAAAGGAGGACATGTTTCAAGAAACATATTTCGCACAAGTCTTATTATCAGTATACCAAGAATAAATTGAGAAAGTCTTCTTTTCTTTTTCTAAGACTGCTTGGCAAGGGATAGGTGAACCCTTCACCACTATCGATTCTCACACGTATTTACCTTGCCCTCCACCATTATCCACTCAGCAAACACATATACCAAGAAGTATAGTGGTGATCTGATCACCATTATAATTCCTTAAGTTTTATTATTTTTTATTTTGAGTGTGAGTATGTGTGGGGTATTTAGTGGGGTATATTTGTATAAAGTGTGTATTTTAATGAAAGGTGAAGATGTTTTTGCCTTGATGAGTAAATGGTGAAGTGAGGTGAAGGGGAGTGAGATGAGAGAAAGCTGACGTGGCGCTGAGGTGTATGGTGAAAAAATCATGCCCTTGCCAACCAGCCTAATAAGTTGGATCATGGTGAAGAATCTTGACCAGATTTTTCTCTAAAATTAACATTTACCACAAAAAGATAAGTTCTACTAGTGACATACCAATGCCACTATGCCAGTGTTGCCACTATATAAAGTAAATAAATAAATAGGCAAATGGCACAAAAAGGTATCCAACTTAAGGTCCATTTCCAATCAAGGTATCCAACTTTTTTTCTTGCACAAAAAGGTTCCCAACTTTTTTTTTTGGCGGATTTGGGTTTTTTACTAACGGGCGTTAACTCAGTTCGTTAGTAAGTTACATGTTTGGTCCTTGAGGTCGTTAACTCATTTCATGCAACATCCAAAAACAATTTCAATTTTTTTTTTTACATGTTTGGTCCTCGAATTCTTATACTCATTTCATCCAACATCCAAAAAAAATAAAAAATCAAAAAATATTAAAAAAAATTTTTTTTTTTAAATATTTCGAAAAAAAAAATTCGAAAAAAATTTAAAAAAATTCGAAAAAAATTAAAAAAATTTTGAAAATATTTAAAAAAATTCGAAAAAATTTAAAAAATTTCGAAAAAAATTTAAAAAATTTCGAAAAAATTTAAAAAATTTCGAAAAAATTTAAAAAATGTCGAAAAAAAATTTAAAAAATTTCTAAAAAATTTAAAAATTTCGAAAATATTTTTTTTAAAAATATTTCGAAAAAAAAAAATTTCGAAAAAAATTAAAAAAATTTCGAAAATTTTTTTTTTTTAAAATATTTCGAAAAAAATTAAAAAAATTTCGAATTTTTTTTTTAAAAAAATATTTCGAAAAAAATTTTTTAAAAAAATATTTCGAAAAAAAATTTTAAATTAAAAAAATTTCGAAAAAAATTAAAAAAATTTCGAAATTTTTTTTTTTAAAAAATATTTCGAAAAAAATTAAAAAAATTTCGAATTTTTTTTTAAAAAAAATATTTCGAAAAAAATTTTTTAAAAAAATATTTCGAAAAAATATTTTAAATTAAAAAAATTTCGAAAAAAAATTAAAAAAATTTCGAAATTTTTTTTTTAAAAAATATTTCGAAAAAAATTAAAAAAATTTCGAAAAAAAAAAAATTTCGAAATTTTTTTAATTTTTTTCGAAATATTTAAAAAAAAAAAAAATTTCGAAATTTTTTTAATTTTTTTCGATTTTTTTTTTCGAAATATTTAAAAAAAAAATTTTTTTCCAAATTTTTTAAATTTGTTTCGAAATTTTTTAAATTTTTTTAATATTTTTTGAATTTTTTTTTTTTTTGGATGTTGGATGAAATGAGTATAAGAATTCGAGGACCAAACATGTAAAAAAAAAATTGAAATTGTTTTTGGATGTTGCATGAAATGAGTTAACGACCTCAAGGACCAAACATGTAACTTACTAACGAACTGAGTTAACGCCCGTTAGTAAAAAACCCAAATCCGCCAAAAAAAAAAGTTGGAAACCTTTTTGTGCAAGAAAAAAAGTTGGATACCTTGATTGGAAATGGACCCTAAGTTGGATACCTTTTTGTGCCATTTGCCCCTATATAAAATAAATAAATAAATAGTCACTAAGGGCCCGTTTGGTTGACGACTTTTAAGTGGGTTCTGGATTTGAAAATGAAAAACCCTTGATTGGTTGAGCTACATTGGTTTTAAAAGTTGTCAGAATTCCCCGCTGTAAAGGTTTTGATGAATACGGACCATATTGGTGGGGTTTGAAACATTATACAAAATCATTTTATTGAGATTTGAGCTACATTTAGGGTGTGTTTGTTAAAAGTAGCAGTGAGCAGTAGCTGTGAGCAATGAGCTGTAAGCAGCAGCTCACAGCTTCTTAAAGAAGTATTTGAAAAATGAGCATTCCTAAAAAATAGCAAAGCTGACCGCTCTTTTGCCAAACGAACAATAAAAATAAAAAAGCTCATTGCTCACCGCTCATCGCCCCAAAAAACTCTAAAATGCTCCGCGACAAACATAGCCTTACTAGCCACACATTTTCCTCAATTTTATTTTTTTATTTTCTTTTTACCATGTATTCATGGTGTGGACTTTCTTTTTAATTATATATAAATTTATAAAATAATAATTTATCTTTTTATAATATATTTTTTCTTTACTCAAGGCCGGCCCAATAGTAATGTCGGGTTAGGCACAAGCCTAAGGCCCACCAACTACTAAGGCCCAAATATTTTTACCCTACATCATTCTGATCTACATATGATTCTGATGTATGTATCACTCGATAGTATAAATGAGAAAATCGAAGTTCCATTACTCCAGTAACCATCACGTTTTTTTTGGGAATCCAAGTTTCATTACTCTGCTAGAGAAAATCGAAGAGCCTCTATAGCTGTCTGCTCTACCATGATTGTGTCATTCGAGTTTATAAAAGGTATGTTGATTATCCCTCATTTTCTATCTCTTCCTCTCTGTTCTTGGCTGTAATCTCTTAGCTCTCTCAATCTCTCATTATTATCTCTTGCTGTCGTTCACCAATCACCACCAGGTCCGCCGTCCACCGGCCGTCACCACCACGCACCAGCAGGTACGACTCTCTGTGATTTTTTGTTTTTTTATTGTGTTTTTTAAGTTTAATTGTTTGATTGTCAATGTCAAATCGAGTTCGTAACTACAAATTTGGTCATACGAAAAGGGTTGAAAAGTTAAAACGAGAGGCTTTAATAGAATCTCAAAAAGGGTCATTACTAAAATTTATAAAACCTGTTAATGTCGATGAAAATGCTAATGTTGATGCTAATCTTGATGAAAGTGCTAATGTTGATGCTAATCTTGATGAAAATGCTAATGTTGATACTAATGTTCATGCTAATTTTGATGAAAATGTTAATCTTGATGAAAATGCTAATGTTGATAATAATGTTGGTGATAATGCTAATGTTGATGCTAATTTTGATGAAAATGTTAATGTTGATGCTAATGTTGATGTTAATTTTGATGAAAGTGCTAATATTTATGAACCAAGTAATTGGAATAATATAACTAATAAGTTAAGAGATTTACTAGTTCAAAAAGGTCCTATAATGTTTAAAATTTTTGTTGGTCCAAAGGATGAACACTTAAGATTCTTTAGTTCTACTTATTATGTGCTAGATTTACCAAATGGAGAAAAATATGAAAGAAAGTGGTTGGTTTATTATAAAGTGTTAGATAGAGTATTTTGTTTTTGTTGTAAGTTATTTGATATTAATAATCAATGTACAAGTAGACTAGCAAGCGAGGGTATTAACGATTGGAAAAATATTCATGGAACTTTGAAAAGTCATGAAAAGAGTAGAGTACACATTATAAATATGAGAAAATGGTATGATTTAGAGATAAGATTGATGAAAAATAAAACAATTGCTAAAGAAACTCAAGACCGTATAAATAGAGAAAAAGAACATTGGAGAAGTGTACTAGAAAAGTTAATCGCTCTTGTAAAGACTCTAGGAAAGAATAACTTAGCATTTCGTGAAAAAAATGAAAAATTATATGAAAAAGATAATGGAATTTTTTTGAGTTTTATTGAGATGCTTGCTGAAATTGATCCGGTAATGAAAGAACATGTTAGACGTATAAAGAACAAGGAAATTCATAATCATTACCTTGGGCATAATACACAAAATGAATTAATTAGTCTACTAGCAAGTGAAGTTAAAAACAAAATCGTTCAAAAAGTAGAGGAAGATAGATATTTTTCTATTATACTTGATTGCACTCCCTATGTAAGTTATAAAGAACAAATGTCAATTATTGTTCGGTTTTTAGATATTTCCTCAACTCCAATAGAAGTAAAAGAATACTTCCTAGGATTTTTAGTAGTAGATGATACAACCGGTAAAGGTCTTTTTGACACTATTATTGTTGAAATTAATAGATTAGGACTTTATATAAATAATATTAGTGGACAAGGTTATGATAATGGATCTAATATGAAAGGGAAACATCAAGGGGTCCAAAAACGTTTGTTAGATATTAATCCTAGATCCTTTTATACTCCTTGTGGGTGTCATAGTTTAAATCTAGTTCTTTGTGATATGGCCAAGTCATGTAGGAAAGCATCTGAGTTTTTTGGACATATACAACGTATATATAATATATTTGCTTCTTCAACTCAAAGGTGGGATGTACAACTTGAACATATACCAAAGTTGACTCTTAAATCTTTATCACAAACACGTTGGGAAAGTCGGGTAGAAAGTGTTAAGGCAATTGTAACTCAAGCACCACAAATAAGAGAAGCTTTATTGGCAACATATGATGATTGTAAAGACTTCGAAACTCTAAGTAATGCTAAAGGCTTGGTGGAAAATGAATTTGAAAACTTTGAGTTTCTTTTGGCAATGGTTATTTGGTATGATGTTTTGTTTGCTATTAATTCGGTTAGTAAATTATTACAAGCATAAAACATGTGTATTGATGATGCTATAAAAGAATTGAATATGTTTTTGCGATATTTTGAAAATTATAGAGAAAATGGATTTGAAAAGGCTATGACCGAAGCAAAAAAATTAGCATTAGATATGGATGTAGAACCTAAGTTTTGTGAGAAGCGTGTCATTCGTATAAATAAACGTTTTGATGACAATGTTGCTAACGATACTATAAAAAGTCCTATTGAATTATTTAAAAATGATTATTTTTTGTATGTTGTAGATCAAGCTATTTCTTCGATTAGAAGTAGATTTGATTAATTTAAAGAGTATGCAAATATTTTTGGTTTTCTATTTACTATTTAAAAGTTAAATTCTTTTGATGATAAAAGTTTAAAAGAGCATTGTATTAATCTTGAGAAAGTTTTAAAATATGGTGATAGTTTAGATATTGATGGTCTTGATTTATATCAAGAACTAAAAATTTTAAAACATATTATTGATTTAGAAAGTGACACACCTATTAACATTTTAAATTATATTCAAAAAGTTTAATACTTTTCCAAATGCATACATTGCTTATAGAATTATGTTAACTATTCCCGTCACCGTTGCCACCGCCGAAAGAAGTTTTTCTAAACTAAAAATTATAAAAAATTATTTAAGGTCTACAATGTCACAAGAAAGATTAAATGGGTTAGCTATCTTGTCAATTGAAAAAGATTTATCTTATGAACTTTAGTTAGAAGATTTGATTAAAGAGTTTGCTTCTAAAAAAGCTAGAATGGTAAACTTTATATAAATATTTCTATTGTTTTTTATACTTAAAAAAGTAGATAAAAAAAATAATAACTCCACCATTTATAAGCTTTTTAGTTTATATTTGCCGGTCCCAAGCCCGGACAAAGGAGGAGGGTTTTGATTGTTTGTAAACTGGTTGCATATGCATTTGGTCTGCATTATGCATTTGGTTTGTGTACTGTCAAAAGGGGCGTATTTGGTTGTTTTTTGTCTGCAATATGCATTTGGTTTGTTTCTGCTCAGAGGTTGAAGTACTGAGCTGTGCTCAGCATCGAAATGTTGTGATGTTGACTGGATTCTGTATGGAGGACCGAAGGAGGTTACTAGTCTATGAATATGTATGCAATGGCTCGCTGGATTCTCATCTGTATGGTAATTTTGAAACTACCTTTTTCAAATAATAACACTAACAAATCAATACTCTTTATTGATGATTTGATAACATTTATAAACCCTTTTAACTGGACTTGTAACGTATGCAGCACATGATCGAGATCCATTGAAGTGGTCAGCACTCCAAAAAATTGCTTTAGGGGCTGCTCGAGGATTGAGGTATCTTCATGAAGAATGCAGAGTAGGTTGCATTGTGCATCGTGACATGCGGCCAAACAATATCCTGATCACCCATGATTTTGAACCTCTGGTATAAACCTCCCTAATGAAACTGATGTATCCTATGATAACTTGTCCGGAAGGGATCATGATGTCATAATTTAACATGATTTGGTGCAGTTTTACTGTCAAAAGGGGTGTTTAGTTATGACGTACTGCTGCAGCAAGGGGCGTTTGGTTGCTGCAGCAGGAGCATTTGGTATTGAGTTTGGTACTGTAATGGAAGTTGCTACTGTAAGTCTGGAAGTGTGAAGAATGGGTCAAAAGTAATGTGTAACCCATATTACTGTTAATGTGTAAAATGGATCAAAAGTCAACTAAGGTTTCTCATATATGCAGGTTAACACTTTGAGCCGGCCCCCAAAATTGATAAAATGTTTTTTACTTTAGTTTATACGCTAGTGAATTAGGCCCCCCAAATTAATCTCGCTTAAGGCCCTCAAAAAGCTTGAGCCGGCCCGGTCTTTTACTACATCAAATCCAAATCCAAATCCAAATCTAAATCCAAATCCAAATCCTAAACCCGTCTACAAACCAAACGGGCACTAAATTTGTTCTTGATGATTCACCTATACATAAAAAGATAGAAAATTGAACAAAGATGGTGGTAAAAAACGTACAATGACACGAAATGCAAAAGTGAAAAGGTTTCTAGCTTTTAGCGACCCAAGTTTATATTAAAAACGTTTGTAAACTGAAACGTACAGACACAAGTTTTCTACTTGAGAACTTTCTTGAAAAATTAACCTAATGATTTTTTTTAGTTGAGGTAGATGATGTCTACTTTTTGTTTCTGTGTTTTATTTGAAAAGTACTAAGAATTTCTCAACCAACATAACTGAAAATTCCTTGATATTCTTGTTAACATGATTTGAAGACCAAAATGAAGACAAATTAAAGAGAGGAAATGAACCGGTCATTTGATAATCTTTGTGTTTTCATACCATTGCTAATTATAGAAATTTCAAGAAAAATGAATGGAAGCTACTATGGTTTTGATGAGGATGGTGTGCATAACACCATATTTTAATTGCATAACAAAGAGTTGAATGAAGTCATGAAGTAATTTCTATTCCACCCTGCTACCAATGTGGTAAGCCACACCAGTTGTTATAGTGACAAAGAGAAAGAAATTAGCAAGAAAATGTTTGAAAAATATGGGTAAATTGTAGACGAAAGAGAACCTCGATCAGGATTTCTGTAAATATAATATATATACATGATCTAAGAAGAGCCTCTGCACCTCTCACTACTATCTGCGAATATATCACATTTATCTAGTATAGTATTATATTCAAAAAGAGAATAGATGGCTGAAACAAATGGAAACATTCATGCTCGTGATGGCATTCTGTTGAAGGCAGTGACAAAAATAGTTAGATTCCTATTCTGCTGCTCTTGTGACGACGAAGATGGTTAGCCCCTGCGCCGTTTATTGGCATCGGTGGGCATGGCAAGATGTGCACCTATACTAAAAAGGGGATCTTTGTGTGCTAGGTTATATTACGTTTGAGATTTTAGTATACGTACTCAATCTATCCTTTTATTTGTATTTAACTATATTAGTAGAGTCTGTTAATTCATTTGGTTGACTAGTGTCTTATATGTATATCGGTATATGTATAATTATCGTTCTTTCATTTCTACATGGGAATCATGTTTTAATCCCCTTAGCTTTCTTCTATGTTTGTTTTTTTTTTTGGAGATTGAAATGACAAAGTAATGGTTCTTGGTACGACGACTCCGTTGTTTGTCTTTGTTCTTACGGTTTGGATGGCTTGGTCTTTAAACTTTGTTAATGTAGTACATAACTCTAGCTATATAACTTATTAATGAAAAAGCAATTAAAGTGCAAAAGAATCAAAATGCGAGTAAGGATATAACGACATTACCATGTGCATATCCATAAAATAATAATAATAATAATAATAATAATAATAATAATAATAATAATAATAATAATAATAAATAAAATTGAAGACACATAATATCTACTTTGGATGCTGATCGTGTATAGTATCCCCGGACCCAGCATACTAGGCCGGACATTCTTATAACATTAACCGCGGCAGATTCAATACACACTATATACTCCGGTCTTGCCAAGCTAAGACAAGAACGTACCCCGGCCTCTCTAGGCCGGAGCAGAGTACATATTCAGCCGCGGTTAGTCCACCGAAAGCCAGATCTCGTGGGATTGTGTCTCCCACTTGATCTGACATTCACCTACTATGGTAAGGCGAAAGTTGACTTCCGCTCTGACATTTACCTACTCGGTAAGGCGTGTGTCAGCCTGCTCATTCCCGAGGTAGCTACAGTAAGTATATGGGTAGTATAAATACCCCCATCTCATTTATTACTCTACCTAACTATTTTACTTCTACCTAATCCACACACACACTTTCCCTCTCAAAATATATACTTACTCTCACACCGGAGGCCAACCGCGGAAGCCCCCTTCCGCGGTAAGACTAACGGTGTTGCTTTTCTTAGCAGCTTACAGAGTTCTCAGTACAAGATTCCCACCGTCCAGAGCTAATCTTACCTAGGTCTGGAGGTGCGCCCCAGATTTGTACTAACAAGTTGGCGCCATCCGTGGGACCAGTTACATAACTGCGTTTCAAAAAAAAAAAAAAAAAAAAAAAAAAAAAAAAAAAAAAAAAAAAACCTTTACCATGAGCAATCAAGAGAACAACCCTTCCCCTTCCCAAGAACCTTCCACAGTACGGAATACCCATGAGAAGGGGAAGGGGAAAGAAGGAGAGCAACATGCAGACTCTCTTCCAAATGAGGCAATAAGGGCGTTCTGCGACAAGCACTACCACCAACTATTGCCCTTAATGGCTGAAAAAGTCCATGTGGAGAAAATGGGACAATTAAAAACCTGTCTCGACTTCGAGAACGAGTCACGGGAGGATTCATACTCCCGTGAACCATCCCGATATGTTGAATCAAGAAGTAGAAGAAAGCGGAAGACAAGCCCCAGTGCGAGGCCTGAACCTTCCGGAAGTTCCTACTCCCGGAGTGTTTTCTCCAGACTTAGTAAAGAACCCGAAGATAACGAGGAAGGGGCCAAGCACCTCCAGTCGGCCGTATTCACTCGTTTAGGGGCACGGAGAGAAGGTGTTAAGTCACGTCTAGGGGAAAGAAAACCGGACGTATTTTCCCGACTGAAGTCCAAGAGCCGCGCTCGAAGGGAGCGTAGAGGTGAAGCTAGATGCTACAGACGAGATGGGCGACCTTTCGTGGAAGGAAGTCCGGATAGCCCAAGAAGAAGCCCAAGTCCGACCTATAGCTACGCCCCCCGTTCAAGGGAGAAAGGCGGCGGGTCTGGATCAGCTAACTCTAGGTCTAGGCGTCGAAGGGACCGGACACCGGAGGGAAACGGAGACTATGACGGAGGATATTGGGAAGCCGGGTCAGAGAAGAACAAAGGAAACGCGGACGATCTCTATCGCCCGGACGTCATTGATGACAAGGATCCTTTTACGCAAAGGGTCAGAAACTTTGAATTCCCAAGAAGGACCCGAATGCCCTCCAATGTAAAAACTTATGATGGAACAGGAGATCCGGAAGACCACCTGAAAATTTTTTTGTACCGCAGCCAAAGTCGAACGATGGGCTATGCCCACTTGGTGCCACATGTTTAACTCCACCCTGATGGGTCATGCTCGAATGTGGTTCGATGAATTACCGGCCGAGAGCATAGACAGCTTTGAAGACCTCCGCAGAAGTTTCTTATCCTACTTCCTCCAGCAGAAGAAATAAACCAAAGATCTGGTGGAACTCCACCTCATTAAGCAAAAAGAAGGAGAATCCACGGCAACATTTGTCGACCGCTTCAAAGCAGAAAGTATGCACGTGAAGGGTGCCCCTGATTGTATGAAGGTTTCGGGATTCGTACACGGGATTAACAACCCAGAGCTAATCAGGAGACTCAATGATAGAATCCCCAAGACGGTCGACGAAATGTGGAAGGTCACTACGGCCTTCATCCGTGGGGAAACAGCCGCGGCAAATGTGTCAAGAAAAAAACAAGACCGCTCTTCATGGAAATCTCACGAGGGAGGATCCCGGACGTCCCACAACCAGAATTTTGAAAGGAAAACAGAATTCAAAGGGAAGTCAAGGCCGGACCGGAGAAAGAATGACCGCTTCACACCCCTAACAAAAACACCAAAGGAGATTCTAGCAATGGACGCGGTAAAGTTCACAGCTCCACCACCTATGGCAAGCCCGGTTGAATCAAGAAATAAAGACAAATATTGTGAATTCTACAGAGAAAAAGGACATCATACGGACGAATGTTTCCAATTAAAAAGGCAGATTGAGGACGCGGTCAGATCTGGCCAGTTGGCACACTTGGTAAAAGAAATCAAGAACGGAAGCCAAAAGGGCGGGGCCGCTAAAGGTGGCAAGAAGGAAGCCGCGGCCAAGGACAAAGGCCCAACGATATTCATGATACAGCCTTGGAAACGAACTGTGAAGCAGAAGGTACTTCCTAGTACCGGGCCTAATTTGGAGATATCATTCTCTCCAATAAAGGAGGACGACTGGGAAGACCATCCATTGGTGATACAGGCTGAGGTGGGCGGACACCACGTACATCGGATGTACGTGGACAACGGAAGCGCCTCCGAAGTCCTATATGAACATTGCTTCAACCGACTGAGTCCAGGAATCAAGAAAAGGATGATCCCCGCTACTGCCCCTCTTCTCGGTTTCAGTGGCGAACTATCATGGCCCTTGGGGCAGATTCTGTTAGAAGTTACCCTAAGTGATGAAGAAAACTCAGCAAGCGCTTGGATGAATTTCATGGTGGTTAGATCATCCTCTCAATACAATGGTATAATCGGTTGGCCGGGGATAAGACAGCTAAAAATGATCCCTTTCACGGCCCACGGAATGATCAAATTCCCCACCAAGGGCGGAGTGGTCACGTTATGCAGTGACAAAATCATCCCGGCAGAATGCCAAATGGTCGTGGAACCCCATCCGCAGCAAGACCCTGAAGAAACCCCGGAAAAGGACGGGATTCAAGTAGCAATACACCCAGAATTTCCGGATCAGACAATCACCATCGGAGGAAGCTTGACGGACCCGGGGAAGAAAGATCTGTGTGAATTACTAAAGAGAAATCTGGATATCTTCGCATGGCAACCATCCGACATGACCGGAGTACCGCGGAGCGTAGCAGAACATAAACTCAACATCCCGGAAGGGTATGCCCCGGTGAGGCAAAAAAAACGCGGGCAAGCTCCGGAGCGGAACAAGGCAATTAATGAGGATGTTGCAAAATTAGTTGAAGCCGGTATAATGAAAGAAGTCCACTACCACGACTAGCTGTCAAATCCGGTCTTGGTGAAAAAAAGTGACGGAAACTAGAGAATGTGTGTAGATTTCAAAGATCTAAACAAAGCATGTCCTAAAGATTGCTACCCCCTTCCGGAGATTGACTGGAAAGTTGAGTCACTTTGCGGATACACCTTCAAGTGCTTCTTGGACGCATACAAAGGATACCACCAGATTCAGATGGCTGCGGAAGATGAGGAAAAAACCGCCTTCCACAAAAACCAAGGTATTTTTTGCTATAAGAAAATGCCCTTTGGATTGAAAAATGCAGGGGCCACATACCAGCGGCTAGTGGACAAAGCGTTCGAAAGACAGATCGGAAGGAACCTTGAAGTGTATGTTGACGACTTGGTAATCAAGAGCCATTCAGAGGCGGAAATGCTAAGAGACGTGGAAGAAACATTTGTGACACTCAGGAAGATAAACATGAAGCTAAACCCAAAAAAATGCACCTTCGGAGCAGAGGAAGGAGTATTCTTGGGCCACGTAATTAGCAAGAAGGGAATCAGGGCTTGCCTGGAGAAATCCGAGGTAGTTGCCCGGCTACCCTCACCGCGGACTTTTAAAGAAGTGCAAAGCTTAAACGGAAAATTGGCAAGTCTAAACCGTTTCCTGTCAAAGTCCGCGGAAAAGTCCTTACCATTTTTCAAAACATTGAAGAAGTGCATCAAGAAAAGCGACTTTCACTGGGTACCTGAAGCGGAGCAAGCATTCAAAGAAATGAAGCAGCACATCGCCAATCTTCCCACCCTAACGGCTCCCCAACCAAGAGAGAATTGATCATGTATTTATCCGCGGCTAAAGAAGCCATCAGCGCAGTCCTTTTAGCAGAAAGAGGACCGCGTCAGGAGCCCATCTACTTCATCAGCCGCATATTGCAAAGTCCGGAAATAAACTACAGCCCTATGGAGAAGTTGGTTTTGTCACTAGTGCACGCGGCCAGAAGACTCAAGAGATACTTCCAAGCACACTCAATAGTGGTCATTACGGACCAACAAATCAAACAGATGCTGGAAAAAATAGAAAATACTGGCCGAATGGCTAAATGGGCTATAGAACTAAATGGACATGACATCAATTTTAGACCCCGGACAGCCATAAGGGGACAAGTGTTAGCTGATTTCATCGCAGAGGTTCCGGAAGAAGAAACCCCGGAAACAGAAGCAACCGCGGAAGATTTGCCATATGTTGAGCCATGGAACTTATACACTGATGGGTCATCTTGTCAAGAAGGATCCGGGGCAGGCCTAATCCTTACAAACCCTGAAGGTACAGAATTCACTTATGCTTTAAGATTTGAATTTAATGCATCCAATAATGAAGCAGAGTATGAAGCACTGTTGGCGGGCTTAAGGATAGCAGAACAGATGGGAGTGAAGGACCTATCTGCGAATGTGGATTCAAGGTTGGTCGCAAATCAGATAAATAATTCATACGAGGCTAAAGAAGAAAGCATGGCGCAATACCTTGCAAAAGCCAAAGCCTTGATCAAGAACTTCCGCACGTTCTCCATAAAACAAATTCCGCGGAGTCAGAACAAGCAAGGGACGCACTAAGCAAAATAGCCTCCACCAGCTTTGCCCACCTAACAAAGCAAGTTCTGGTTGAAGTCTTAAAAGAAAAATCAATAGAGGAAAGAGAAGTGATGGCCGTAGTAGAAGAAGAAGGAATCACCTGGATGACCCCGCTCCTCGAATATTTGAAAGATGGAGTACTTCCCGCGGATCAGAAACAAGAAAGAAAGCTAAAGATCAAAGCAAGACAATACTCCATCATCAACGGAGTCCTGTTCCGCAAATCATTCCTGGAGCCGTGGTTACGATGTGTGGGTCCGACACAGGCAAACTATGTAATCAGAGAAATTCATGAAGGTTCATGCAGCATGCACTCCGGACCACGGGCTATCGTGGCAAAGGCGTTAAGGTCCGGATATTATTGGCCCACAATGCACAGGGACGCAAGAGAGGTAATAAACAAGTGCCAAGACTGTCAAGTGCACCGGCCGGTTCCCAAGAATCCCCAACACAACTTGACTCCTATCACCTCCCCCTGGCCGTTTTACAAATGGGGTATAGACATCTGCGGTCCATTCCCGGAAGCCCCAGGAAGAATTAAATACTTGATAGTCACAATCGATTACTTCACGAAATGGATCGAAGCCAAAGCTCTCGCAACCATCACCGGCAATCAGGTCAAAAAGTTCGTATGGGATAACATCGTGTGCAGATTCGGCTTGCCGGGGGAAATAGTCGCGGATAATGCCAAGCAGTTCAGGGACAACCCCTTCAAAGACTGGTGTGAAAAGCTTAACATCAAACAGCGGTTCGCATCAGTAAGACATCCGCAGGCAAACGGTTTAGTTGAAAGAGCTAACAGAAGCTTGGGAGAAGGGATCAAGGCAAGAATTGACCAAGAAAGCCGGGATTGGCTAGAAGAGCTGCCGCATGTCCTCTGGGCACATAGAACAATGATAAAATCCAGCAACGGGGACACGCCATTCTCACTAACTTATGGGACGGAGGACGTGATCCCTGTGGAAATTGGCATGCCATCTCTTCGATGTGCCCTATTTGACCCAATAGCGAACGAGGAAGCCTTACAGGTGAACCTAGATCTCCCGGAAGAAAGGCGAGAAGTCGCGGCTATTGAGGAGGCAAGAAGCAAGTCCAGAATGGAGAAGTATTACAACGCCAAGGTCCGTGGCAAAACATTCAAGCCGGGAGACTTTTTGTACCGCAACAACGATGCCAGCCTGGTTGAGAGCACCAGAAAGCTAGGCCCCAAGTGGGAGGGTCCGTACGAAATTGTTGAAGCATTGAGAAAAAGAGCATACAAACTCCGGAACCAAAACGGACAAGATCTACCCCGGACATGGAACATCCGGAATCTCAAAAAAATGTTACTTGTAATCTAATGTAAGTATTCCCATCTTTTGTGGCTGGCCGCGGTTCAATCCGGCAGCGGGAATTCAGTTTACCACTAGTCATCTTGTATTTATATAATTTCCTATTTAATGATATGTGGAGTCCGATCAACTCCACAAATTTTCTAAAAATTTACTTGTCATGTCTTATTATTACTTGTCATAAACATACGTAAGTCGGAAAACAACTCCACAGTTCTAAAAATGCGTAAGAGGCATTGCAAACCCGGCATGAGGACATTGCACCTCCAATTAACTAAGGCATATAAGTGGTATTGCAAACCCATTGACCTACCAAGCTATCTCCAGGAATCCTAAGTACGGACACACAGAGATAGTAAATTAAGTCCGGCCATATAAGCCCCGGCAAAAACAAATATGTAACATAAAAAGCCAAGTGATAAGACACATCAAAAAGGTTTAAGTTATATTCATCAAAGGTTACAAAATACACGGATGCATTCATCCGGAGTACAGTTCAAAAGATTACAAAATACACGGATGCATTCATCCAGAGTACACTTCCAAATAGTCAAGATTAAAAAGCTTCACAAGGTCGCGGCAGGGCAGATATAGTCAAAATATCCCCCATGAAACAGCCGCAGAAAACTAATCCTCAATATTTTGGGATTGGAGAACGGAGGGATCAAACATGTCATCATGTTTAACACCACCATCCCCGGATAAGGTGGTCTCTGGCCCGGAAGAAGCAACAACGTTCAAAGGCTCAACAACGGAAACTGGCTCAACAACGGAAGAAGGCCCAGACCCGGTAAAAGCAGGAATGACTGCGGCAAGACCCTTATCGCCATAATCAAACTCCTTCCCATACCTTTTGTTCTTATACTCTTTGTAAGCTTGAAAGGCCCTGGGACGGCGGGTCACCAACCTGACTATGGCCTCCGGAAGAATACGCTCTTCCGCAACCGGGGGTTTAAAAGTAAACTCCGTAGTCCTGGGCCGGCGATCCTCCTCTAATACCAGCTGCGCCATGAGATATTTAAGAGGGGCATCCTTACACGCCTCAAGAGAGTTCAGCAGCGGAAATGACACATTCGCTAACTTCTCCACTAACTCATCATAACGCTGTTTCGCCGAAGGGTCGTAAGCTTCTATTTGTTCAAGTGTAACACCCTTGGCCCCGTGAACAACCCCGACCTCCAACCCTTTACGGATCCCCTCCTTCATTTCCGCGGAAATGCAACCCCCCAACTTGATCTTCAGTTCCTCGGATTCTTTAAATTTGAGGAAGGCATACCTGAATCCGTGACCAATAACCCAACGGCGACCCTCAACAGCCTTCAAACATTGAGGGAAGAGTTCCGTGTCAAACTCTTCGTTGATGGCGATCAATTTTTTGTCCATCTCCGCCAAGTGTTCCTCAAACTCTGCACGGGAAAGCTTCATGCTCTCCTCAATCTGAACGTTCACCTGCTGCTGCAATGTACCGCAGAGAACCTCTAACCCATATACTTTTTGATTAAGGACTTCATTCTGCCCGCGGAGATTTATAATCTCCGAAGCCTGCTCCGCATTCTTTAGATTCAGACTCCCAACCATAGCTACCGAAGGAGATAACTTCTTAACTTCAGACCGGAGCTCATCCAGCTCCTTATCCTTAGCATCCATAGCCGATTCTAGAGTAGACACTCGGCCGCGGAGCTCAGCAGTCCCAACACATTCACCCTCCAACTTAGCTAGTTTATCCTTCAAATCAAAAACCAGCTTCTCCTTCCTCTCCAGCCGCTTACTCAACTTAGTATTCTGATACAGTTCATGCTCCAACCTTAGGCGAACCTCAGAGTTGATATAGATCTGCCGGGAAGATAGCACGTTGAACTCATCCATCAGATCCTCAGCAGACTTGTCCCTCATGACAGATGCATACACCGGGGTAGCCACGTTGTCAACGATACTGCGGCAGACCCAAGGGTCGTCCATCTTAAAAGCATTGGTGGGTAACCATTTATGGACATAAGTAGAGGATGTTTCCGCGGTATCAACTGACACGAAATGATAAAAATCATCGGATTCACTTAACTTTTCCTGCTCGCCCTCAGCATGACCGGATGCTACATTCAAGCCCTCAAGATGTTCGGACGTACCCTCCTCATGACCTGGGTCCGACACCTCAAGATTTGGACCTGAAGATTCAAAATGTACGGACTCAGTATGGACCGAATGAGTCTCCTCAGAACCCCCCTCAGAATTTTCATGGGCAAGGGTACGGGAAGAGGAGGTGAGGACAGTTGCATTCCTTATAATACCAGTATCCGTATGAGGTCCGGAATGCTTCAAATCAGACCTGGACTCATCACCTGAATAACAAAACGTATGTTAGGACAAAAAAACACACGCAAAAAAAAATAATAATAATAAAATAAAAAAATAAAAAAGAGAGAGAGGGAGGCGAGGAAGTAAGCAAATCTTACCTGACCTAACCGCGGTCTCCTTGCGAGTTAGCTTCTTTTTCTTCTTAGCCTTCTCCGGCTCCTTCTCAGTCTGCTCCGGCTCACTGATCACAACCCTCTTTTTCCCGGCTTTCTTCCCAGCCTTAGCCGCTGCTATCTCATCCACAATGGTATGTTCCACAAACTTCAAAATACCCTCGGACGGTTCAACAACACGCCCAGCAGTTTCCGCCCTCAACGTCTTCTCATCCTTATTCAAGGTGCGCTCCCCAATCGTCACCTTGAATACATCTGGCACATTGATGTAGGAAAACAGATCCATCTCTGCAAAAAACCATAAAATAAATTCAGACGCAGAATCCAATAAATAGAAAGCAGGGATAAAACAAGTCTAATAACCTACCCGAATCATCCGGCCGTAAAAAGGTCGGGCGGCTATTATCGTCATCCCAAGTTTGACTTAAACCTATGACATTCAGAAAGTCCTCCAGATATTTTTTGAAAGGGGCCCTATTGGTGTCAAGAAGCCGCAGCAACTCTAAATCCAAACCATCGTCAGAAGGAGGAGGGTCGTGAAATTCTACGGACGACTTCTCATACCATGGAATGTCCAAGGGAAAGATGGTTTTCTTTACAAAAAAGAAATGGTCCTTCCAGTTCTTGACCGAATCTAAGGCGGACGTATAACAGACGGGAACAATTAAACTTTTGGGACCTTTCCGCTTCTCTAGTGTCATCCAACCATGGTTAACACCGGCGTAATAGAATTTCCTAAATAAATTAACGGTAGGGACACCACCGTGGACGCGACAAAGAATCTCAAAATGGCTAATTCTACAGGCTGCTAGAACCGACAACTGTGATAAATGAATTTGGAAATACTCCAGAACACGAAGCAAGAACAATGAGAGGGGAATCCTAAAGTTACCTAACTCAAAAAACCTAGTATATACACCTATCTTCCCTTCTGGGGCATCCCTTATAGTATTTAAGGGTCCGGGTGCTTCCGGCTGAAGATGGCTAGGAATTTTATACGTTTCACAAAAATCATTTACATCTTCCTGAGAAAGCTTGGAAGTTACAGTACTTATATGGTCAGGCGCCATTCTAAATAAAAAAGAAATGGATTTGAAAGAAGCCTAACCTGAAGACCTAAGTCCGGAAATAAAAGATAGCAAGTGGAACGAAGTCGGAAGATGTTATCGTTTTTTAGAGAGAGGGAAGATTATTAACTATGTGTGAAAAAAGTTTAACTGTGGTGTAAATGTTGGTATTTATAGCCACACACGCACGTGCAACCACTCCAATCGAAAGGCCACAAAATGGCCACGTCCCCGGACTATTATTGGACGGTCACAGATCTATCCAAATGGACCGCCAGGATGGCCGCAGAAAATGAACGGCCAGTCGCCAAAGAAGTCACATCAGTCAGTAAATGCGTGGGTGAAAATCGTTTCACGATTACCCATGACAGCCTGTCACCACCTACCCCGCGGAAAGTGGAATGTCTAGTCAGCAACATGGGACACGTACTAATATCAACCACGAAGGTTACAAAAGCATTCAATAAGCCGCGGCTTCTCAAAACTGCGGGACGCAAAAGAAACAAAAAAGTCTAGAACACTTGCTCCTCAACAAAACAAGTATACTAGACTGGGGGGACTTGATCGTGTATAGTATCCCCGGACCTAACATACTGGGCCGGGCATGCTCATAACATTAACCGCGACCGATTCAATACACACTATAGACTCCGATCTTGCCAAGCTAAGACAAGAACGTACCCCGGCCTCTCTAGACCAGAGCAGAGTACATATTCAGCCGCTGTTAGTCCACCGAAAGCCAGATCTCGTGGGATTGTGTCTCCCACTTGATCTGACATTCACCTACTATGGTAAGGCGAAAGTGTTGGAGTATGCTCTTGTCATAATGACTAATTATATGGCTAGAAATATGTGAGCCTGTGGGGTCACACACATATACACTGAGGTGCCAATTTATATGTCGTGTTTATTGTATTTACGATATATAAATAACCGTAAGTAACCAGGAACCGCTATTGGGCTTCTAATGAATAAGTAATGGACTTATTGCATTGGACTAGAAAAACAAATGGGAAGCCCATTTGGTCCATATAGGTGGCCGGCCTAAGGGGGTTACAAAGGGATAAGTTTGGTTTTGATTTGGTAATTATGTATGCCATAATTCTCTCATTAATTTGATATGATTCACAAAACAAACTCCCCTCTCTCCCTCTTAGCATCTCATGGCAAAACCAACAACCCTCCTTAGGGTTTTGATTTTTCACATCTCTTCTTTGAATCTTGTTTATTCAAGGAAGACTAGATTGGTTACGGGGTTAAGGACTAGCATCAATTGGTATTCAAGGACGTGTAGTGTGGATACACATAGAGGTGATCTCCATTGATCACTTGGGTTTCATATTCTAGTCGACACATAGGTCTTGGTGGTGACTCCCGGATCACGCTACAAAGGTATAACTTATGTGTTTATTTTATTTGATTGATCATATGGCACTATGGATCCTTGTATGGTGATGGTTTTCCGCTATGTTTATAATATTAATTGTTAATTTATGTTTACATCACCAATAGTGGTATCACGAGCCATCATATGTTGTCATATGATCATCTTGTATGCGTAAAAATGGCTAAAAACGTGGTTTTTTAATGGATTTAAAAGTGTCATTTTAAAACAGCCCCTAGGGCTTAAATATTATGAATATGTCGACCTTAATAAGGTCTTAAGATCTGGACTTTTTGATCCTATGGCCATTTGTTATGCATACGTTGATTGTTTACTTGATCGGTACCCGTAAAATGGCCTAAAAACGTGTTTTTTAAGAGATTTTTAACCCGATTTCAAATCAGCCCATAAGGCTTATTTTTCTGTGGTAAAATGGTGTTAAGAAGGTCCTAATATCAGTGGGTTATGAGTCTATGGCCATTTGTCACGTGTACCATTCGGGGTTTTAATTCTTGTTAATTATTTCTTCGATTCGTTGGCTAACAATTTAATTCTTGTTATTTATTTTGTTATCCATGGCAAATACATGCATGTTTGTCCATGGAGTTAGCCAACACCTTGTCATGATCATAATCTTAATGTATTATTATGTGTATATGCAAAGCCGATGAAAACCTAGACCACTTGTGCATTGTGATGTTGTGATTGTTGGTTGTTTTTCTCGTTTTGGGGTTTGCCATTGTTTCGGCACTTTTGTAATGTATTTCATTTTGGTTTTGCCATTGTTTGGGCATTTTTACAGTAGATAAAAAGTAGATTAGATGTATTTTACTTTATATATATTGTAACCGAAAGCTTGGAAGCAAATGGCGAAAGAATGAAGAGTTGTAGACCGAAAGTAGCTGCTGGACACCTGTTGGGAAAATGCGATTTCCTATTGATTGGTAAGGTATTTTTGGCTAAATTTTTTGTTGCAGGTCCACAAGACATAGGGCTACAACTTTGTCAATTGGGACGAACGATGAGGAGGTCGTCTTCTAGGAGCTTTGGGCCTTGCAAAACAGAAAAACTAGGCTGACAGAATCTGAAGTTCATGTGTATTATGGGCTTTTTACTTGCTCATGATTATCTTGGGGCAAGTGGGAGCCCTCCATGTGGTTGTGATATATGTCCCTAGTTGACTCTTGGTTCTTGTGATGGCTCACAAAACCAAGCATAGGATTTTCATCGGTTGAGGCTTTGCATATTGTGGTTGTATGTTTGTTTGGTTGTTTTTTTGTATGGTTGTGACTACATGAAAAACGAAAATTGTTTTCATAAAACTTGAAACAAAACATAAACCATTTTGAACTAAGTTGATACGTGTGTAGTATATATATATATATAAATATAGTATCGTGCACACGTGATATGTGGGAAATGACAAGTCAAACCTTAGGAAAAGACCAACTTGTAAAACCCGTGAATGTGATGTGTGTGATACCGGGCAAGTGACTACCCGGGTCGTGTCCCAGCGAGGTGTGAATCGAGGATTTCGTTTTTGGTTCGGAATTATAATGCTTGATGATTGGATTTTTGATTTTTGTGTTTTTAACTTCTACTAAAGATATAGGAAACGAAATTACAAAGAAAAATAAACTACAACTTGATTAAACTAAAAACGCGAATCGGAAAATTTAAAAACGAGCCTAAAAGTAAAATCTTACAAAAACTAATCCTACAATTTCCAAATTATTTTTCCTAAGTTCTAAATGACAAAAGAAAATTTTGGAAAAAAGAATTTTATTTTTTTTTGACTTTTCTATTATTTATTACGAATTAAAAACTATTTAAACTAAATTAATTAGGGAAAAATACTAAATGAAAAGTAAAAATTATGAAAAATTACCAGAACCTAAATTATACTAAAACTAACCTAGGAAAAATATAGGAACCTAAAAAGCACAAGAATAAGCCACGAAATAAGCTAATTAGCAGTTATAAGCTTAAATGGGACAAATCCACTATAAAAACAAAAATGAGAATATTAAACACAAAGCAGACTTAGAGCAGATGGTTGTCAGGTGGTTTTGTGAGTCAAAAGACCCATGTTCGAATCCCACTCACAACATTTTTTTACTAACTATTTTTTTTTTCTTTTAACAAACTGATTGAATAAGTGTAAAAAGCTAATTTTGAAAACTGAAAACCTTTTTGAAATCCACAGAATAAGCTCAGAACAGCTTATCTTAACTGCTCAAAATGAGAACCAATATGAAAAACAAGCTAAGGTGTAAAATAAGCTATTAGGATATTCTGATAAGCTCAGATCATACAAATAAGCTCAAATCTATCCAAAAGCAAGGATGAAACTCATAATAAGCAATAGGAACCAGAGTTAAGCAGTGAAAAGCACAAAATTAAGCCAAAATGTTAACTGCAGTCTGCTAATGCCTAGGTGAGCAGGGCAGAAACAGCCTAATTCAAGGCCTGATAAAGCTACCTAGATAAAATCCTAAAATCTAAAGAAAAATATATATAACTAGATGAACTACTGAAGATTAAAATTACAGAAGTACATGTGGACGTATAGTCTGGACTAGGCCATGACAAGTGGGCCAGGCCCGGCAGACAGCGGCCCACTCTACGCCTAAACCCTAATCCATGCCCTATAAATACACGGTTGGAATCCCCGTCTTCAGATGATACAATGATATACACAACAGGTTATTATAACCTAACTCTTAATGGTTATATCGCACCGATACTAACTTGACCGTCAGAGGTGGATCCCGGGGCTACGGCCTCGGGTCCACTCCTAACGGGTTCTCTTTGTTGACAGGTCTAACAGGGCTCGAGAAGACGACGAACGGCCCATGGAGAGTCGTCGAATCCAGCCCGCGCCAGATTATGTATCAACAAGTTGGCGCCATCCGTGGGACACGACAAGTTTCGGTTCTCACATCACCGGAAAGCAACCATCGAGTTCCAAAGCCGGTATTTTGATCTTTTTTAAATTGACTTTTGCAAAGGTATCTTGTTTATTCCTGTTTGCCGTACTGCGACATCATTAATTATAAATCGACATGCGATTTATACATCATTGGTAGAGATTAATTATAAATCGATGTACTGCAATTAAACGTGAGACATACTTTTGCAAAGTGAACCTTATTGCGGTAAGATATGCTATCTTTTAAATATTCAGAAGATTTTATGTAAATCTTTTAACTTGGTAAACACGATTTTATCTATAGTCGCACTAAGTCCGCACGATCGGACCTACTTTATCTTTTAGCCGCGAATTAATTCGCGCACATAATGTTCTTACGGTTGGTATGCTGTTTGCGCTTGTTTGCACGTTCGAACGCAGTCACGATAAATCTACCCGCGTTAGGCCGTGCATACGGACATCTTCGCAGATCGGCGCCATGAGCGCACTGTCATGTACAGGCACCACGATGCTAGTCAATCGCCATGAGCGCACTGGACAAAAGCCGTGGTCATCTGCGATCATCCACAGACGTTAGAGTCTATGCGGTCACGATACATCCATCTGTGTCTGTACGTGCGATTGAAACTATTAGTCGCGGTCACAGAAGCACGCCTTCTGTCGCACCTCTTTGTTGCGCACAGCGCGCACTAAAAAAAACAATTAATTATTTATGTAGTTTGTAAAACCTCACGATAGGTGTAATTCGCACTACTACTTCTCTTATGTGTTAATTTCACATGCTATGTGCTATATATTGCTATGCGCTAATCTTTTACTTCATTAGGTTTTATATGTTGTAATTCGCGGCATATACTTCTAAAATTTGCATTAAGTGTTTTTCAGGATTTGGATAAGTAAGTTTAATGCTCCTACATGAGTAGCACCATCAAACTTGGGGGGCTACCAGGGTATACACTGTGTCCGTACGCGTCACGCATGTGTATTTGGAAGCAAAGACGGATTTAAATATTCGCACCATCTCGCCGCAGGGGAGACGTCCTCTGTCGGTTGTAAAAACGGATGTAATGTTCGCACCTTGTTTGCGCACAGCGCACATCTTTGTCGCCCACAGCGCGCACTTCTGCCACAGAAGCACGTCTTTTGTCGCACGCGCACAGCGCGCACCTCTGCCACAGAAGCACGTCTTCTGTCGCACCATGCTGCACCGCTACTGGTACAAAAGGTACGCCCTTACCCAGGATGCAGCATACGGAATCCACCTTCACTATTGTGAGACTCTCACAATCAAGGTCGCGCCTACAAGGTCGCGCCAACAAGAACGCGCCAACATGGTCACCACGCACTGCGCCACAGACCCAGGGCGCACTGTCGCATTTGGGCTGCGCGGTATGGTCCGACCCATGTGCATACCTGAGTTGCGCACACATGAGCCATGCCGTCATGGTTGATTGGGCCTACGCGGCCATGAACAGAACTTAAGTCTAGCATAACATAGCCACGCACTAAGTCACACTAGACTTGGGGGGCTTGTGGACGTATAGCCTGGACTGGGCCACGACAAGTGGGCCAGGCCTGGCAGACAGCGGCCCACTCTACGCCTAAACCCTAATCCATGCCCTATAAATACACGGCTGGAATCCCCATCTTCAGATGATACAACGATATACACAACAGGTTATCATAACCCTAACTCTTAATGGTTATATCGCACCGATACTAACTTGACCGTCGGAGGTGGATCCCGGGGCTACGGCCTCGGGTCCACTCCTAACGAGTTCTCATTGTTGACAGGTCTAACAGGGCTCGAAAAGACGACGAACGGCCCATGGAGAGTCGTCGAATCCAGCCCGCGCCAGATTATGTATCAACAGTACATATTAATCTATCCTAAACTGAGAGAGTTAAAAATCATCAAAGATTGCTGAAATTATGAAAACCTGAGTTGCAGTATGCTATAGGATTTGTGCAGTCTGCATTAACCAAAGACTGCAATGTTTGAGTCAGTCTTCCCATCCTTTTCAGCTTCAAATGAGCACATCAAAATGAATCTAACGAATAGAAAACAAGCACCACTTGAGCTTATGGCTGCAGAGGCTTATGCTTAATCAGACTGTCCTATAAATTCCTTTGATGGACTTCAGACCTGCAAATTAGTGAAAACAAGGAAGATGCTTGCACTAATAACTCTATTATGTTAAATTACACAAGATCTAATTCCAAGAGACTGCAAATGAACAGTGTAAAACACCAAATGACCCAGTTTTACTTATCAACCAAACAGTCTTTTAGAGACTGTTTTGAATTTTTTGAAACAAGTGAGACCAAAATGAACTGAGCTTTTAATACTTAGAATATTCAACTAACTTGATTAAGCACAAGTAAATGAAAATAAGCTGAAAAATACCATTGAGAATAAGTAATAAGCTGGTTTGACCAGTGTTTGACTAAAGTTTGACTTTTTTGACTTAAGTTGAAATTAACTGAATTAAGCAACAATAAATTCTCAAAAAGCTGTCACAAGCTTATATGAGCTTATACAACTCGTACTGAGGCTTTTGACTTATTTCTAACAACTATAGGACTGAATACGAATTTAACTGAGAACTTAAATTTCTATTAAACTTGAAAACTGGTACAAAACTGATTGAAACTGAAACAATTAACTTAAAAATAACTTGAATTGAATACTGAAAGCTAGAATTTCAACTAACTAAGGACTTAAAAAAAATACGACTTAAATTAAAAACTGACTGCCAAATTGGCTTACAAGATGTCCTATTTATACTAAAATGCTAAAGCTAGGGTTCTTCACTTGTGCTTCTTTGGAGTACTTCCAACCCTTGGATTAAAATGGGAGTGATCTTGGCCATCAAATTTATTTTGGTGCCCAAATGTCCCTCCGATAGGTGAGGTGGAGGTGAGAGAGGTGTATTATCACTGGGTTTGAGGAGTAGGGTGGCTGATAGGTGTTGGGAAGAGGAGGGGGAGACAATCTTGTTGGAAAGGTACTGTTCTTGGGGAATGGTGGAGGTTTGGGCGAGAAAGGGATAAAGAAGAAGCAAGGGTTGACCGGGGTTTGACTTGGTGTGTTAGCTAAACACAAAGACGGGTCGTGGGTTTATTCTTTTGGGCTTTTTATGTGTGGGCTGGGGTTAAGGTGGTGATGGGTTGGTTTGTGTTTTGGGTTAAGTTTGTTGGTGGGTTGTAGCTGGGTTTTAGGATTTTGGGTTAAAATTATTTGTTTTAAGGGATTTAAGATTAGTTATGAAATTTAGGTGTAGGTTAAGGGACCATTTGTGTCATAATCCAAAAATCCAAGGACTAGGGCCGCCAAAATCTGAAAATAAATTCCAAGGATAATTTGTGTCATTTTGGAATTTTTGGGTTTGACTTTGACTTTGACCTTGACTCTGTCTTCACTTGATCAAATGCACCATTGTTGTCGAGTCGATCCAAAAATGCTCGTTTTCGCCCCGTTTTCAATCCTTCGTACCTGAAACACATAAAAACACAAAACCAAGGATATCTGCAATATATTTGGGTGTTTTTGGTCATTTTTGTGTCTTAAATGGGTATAAAATGATGAGTATTTACACACTCATCAAATCCCCCACACTAAACTATTGCTAGTCCCTAGCAATCCAATCATGTGAAGTAATGAAAGGAACCAAGTATACCCCGTTTTGACTTTTTATTCAATGCGAGAAATTTAAACTAGAACAAAAATAAATAACATGCTTGATTTTCAAAAATGGTATCATGGAACGGGATTCACACAAAATGGGTGTCTCCAGGGAATTGAAATCGTCATCCTCTTTTTATACTCCCAACTAAGCTTAAACTCAATGTGCAAACGTTTTTGTAAAATGCTAACACTACTTATACTAATAATCTATGTAAGCCGAAACTTAACTTTTCACTCCCACAATTTATTCAAGTTAGGCGACTGTGCTCATTTTCAAAATTTTGACCGCAAAAATCGACATTTATTATGGTTGTTATTCGTTTAAGTCAAATACTAATTTACCGGGAACCTCGGAAATCTCAGGATCAAAAGGGCCTTTTCCATGTAGCGGCTTTCTTCTCGGCACATCCCAAACCAGTTGGTTTTAGGTGACCAGGCTTTTGACACCCCACAGAGAATAGTACCGGAATCAGCGGAATTTCGATTTCAAAGATTTTGGATATTCCCACTAAGCTAGTATTAAATACTTAAATAGATAACAACAAACGATCATTTAGAGATTAGAAACTCAAAGACGAGATCACTCCATGTAACGGATTTCTTCTCGGCACATCCCAAACCAGTTGGTTTTAGGTGACCAGGCTTTTGACACCCCACAGAGAATAATTCCGGAGATTTCGAACCCCTTTGAAATCAACAATCTACTAAATTACCGTTTAACCTTTATACAAAATCGACGAATCCAAGTTCAACTTTCGATTTAAATTTAAAAGAAAGCAATTTCTACATTTATTAACATATATATCTTTATTTTTGCAACATCAAAATTTATTGCACTTTGCAATATCATTCCATTTAATTTTATTATATTTTTTTCATTTTTTCATTTTTTCATCATTTATTTTTATTTATTTATTTTTTTTTTAACTTAACTTTATGCAATATACACTAACGGAGCTTTACGGGAACCAAGACCTAAACACCTTTTGGAATAAAGGATCCAAGGGCCGATTTAGAACCGTAGCTTAGGACTTATATGCTTTCTCAAAAATTAAAATAAAAAATTAAACTCGGGCTCTTTATCAAAATTGTATAAAAATTTGTTTTGCATAACAACATGATTTTCACGTTCAAACGTTTGAAAACAGCACGTATTTAATCCGATTAGTTATCTTCTGGGAGGAAAAGCCATAGATTACTTGTATAAGCTCTAAATAAAACCAACTATTCTACGCTTAGCATTTTCATTTGCACAAATCGTAAAACCTTAGTCTAAACGTTAAGGGAGCAGCCAGATCAACACTCTAGCAGAGTCGGGATTCCCTTTGTTCTAACCTAATCAAGACTAAACACTACTTTTTTATTGCAATTTCTTATCTAAAAATGACAAAAATTTTAAAATTTTGGTCAAAAACGGGGGTACTAGGGACTAGAAGGTACTCATGTGACAAAATTCGAGAGAATTCCCCCCCCCACTTAGAATTGAATATTGCCCTCAATATTCAAAGTACCGGCTATTATGCCGCCACTTAGAACGTAAAAAGGTAATACCACTAGCCAAGTGTGGAACAGAAATCTCCATTTTTCACAAAAAAGGTTGAAAAGATATCCCTAGATAATCGTTAGCAAAAGGATAGGATATTGGGCGGCTGGATTGAAAACAGGCGCGTCAATCAACACTATCCAAGGGAAACCTGAAAATCAGAGCAAACAACACAAAAGCCAAGCACAGTGGGACTCCCCCACACTTAGTTGTTAGAAATAAGAGAGAAGACAGAAACATGGGCAGTTACCATGCAATGCTAATGTTTTTGTTCACCGAGTCACTAGCTTGACTCGACCCCGAATTCATTTGTCCATGGGGAAGCAAGTGGAAAACCAATCTCAATCGGACTTTCATTCAAATTGTTTGGATAAACACTTGAACATGAGAAAGTTCCACTCCGATGAGATACAACCCGTGGTATTTCAATAGCAGAAACTATTAGGGGCGATACCGGGGTCAAATATGGTGTCCTCATTCCCGTAGGAGAAAAGGGAAAGAGCAATCACACCATATGTGATGAAGAGAAGCAAGATTTTTATTATTATCATGTAAAACTCTTCATCATTAGAAGCATCATCGGCTTCAACGGGAGGGAGGGTTGGGATACAATCTTCAAGAAGTAAATCTTTCAACACACCTCCTCCCACACTTAACTCGTCCTCCAGATCAAAACAAAAATGATCATATTCAGGAGGAGATATCACATGAGAGAGTTCAATCGAGAACTCCTCATGATATCGATCATTTTCATCAAAATGAAATACATCATACTCGGGAAGAGACATATAAGAATGGGAAGTGGTATTTACACTTCCCGTCTCTTCCAAATGATCGATATCAAAACGAAAGGCTTCATAAGCCGAGAGTGAATAATCCGGATGAGGAGTGGGATTGCCACTTCTCTCCTCTTGATCATTAAAAACCAAAACTCTCAAATTCGGGAAAAGCATCCTCGAGCTCGAGCTCGGAAGGATAAGACGGCTTTTCCACAACAACATCATCCTTTGGGGGGAGAGCAAACAATGGTTCATCAAAAATCATCTTTTCTAAAATCGGGCCATCTCCCCCCGGATCAACATCGGGCTCAACAATTTGAGCATCAAACAAGAAGACCTCGAACTCTTCCTTAGAAATATCACTTTCCTCAAACGGAGGAGAAGTATAGGAAGAGTCGGAAATGAGTGATGCGGAAGTAAGAGTGGGATTTTTGGCAATATCAATACGACAAACCGATTCTGAAGGTGGGGCAAGTGGTGTGCTCTTAGAGCTAGCAGTTTTTACCACTTCCGTTGTATCCTCCGATTCGTGTTCATCATAATCAAAAACACTCTTAACTTCCGCATTACAACTTTTGAACCATTCACTTGAACCAGGGGCTATGTTCGTTGCTTTGAGCTCGGCATGTTTTTGTGCAACACTTTTGACCGTGAATCTTGAAAGTTTTGAGTTAATTCTTTCAGATTTTTTGTCAATAGTAGCAACGTTGCATTTAGACCCCTGATTAATGTTGAATGTGATCTTTTCATTTTCAACACGAATGGTTAACTCCTCAGCGTACACATCAATGAGAGCACGACTTGTTCTCAAAAAAGCTCTATCCAAAATGAGTGGAACTCGTAGATCGGCATCGAAGTTTACAACAACAAAATCTGTGGGAAATTGGAACTTTCCCACTTTCACGACAACATCCTCGGCTATTCCAAGCGGATAAGTAGTGGTACGATCCGCTAGCTCGAGTGTCATGCACGTAGGTGTAAGCTTTGGAAGAGATAGTTTTTCCCATATCGAGAGCGGCATGAGGTTAATACTTGCGCCAAGATCGGCCAAAGCGGAGCATTTCACCATCCCCGAGAAATCACACGGGATTAAGAACTTGCCGGGGTCTCCAAGCTTTTCGGGAAGCTTCTTGAGGATGACCACCGAGCATTGCTCGTTTAATGGGGTTTTTGCCATCTCGACTAACTTATCCTTGTTGCTTAGCAACCCTTTGAGTGTAGTTGCAAACTTTGGAATGAGAATGAGAGCATCAGCAAAGCTTATGTCGAAGTGCATCTCATTGAAGATTTGGAAGAACTTTTCCATTTGTGAATTGTTTTTCTCTTTAAGCTTTTGATCATTAAGCCTTGAAGGATATGGTATTGAAGGCTTTGGATTTGTCATTGGAACATCGGGTTCCGGAATTGGAATTGGGACCACCGAAGGTTGGACGTGTGCGGTACTTTGTGGGCTTGAAAAATGCACCTTGTCCATTGTCACCTTGGTATCCCGATTCACCTCCCCCGGTGGAGGGGGCATAGGAGTCGAGGGTCCATTATGTGTTTTACCACTTCGAGTGGCGATAGCTTTTAATTCACCCTTTTGGTTAGGAATGGTATTTCCCGGAAGAGCTCCCGAAGTTGAACCTTGATTCATCGAACTCATGAGACTGGCAAACATGTTCTCAATTTTGCTTTGAGATTGATCAATTTTGTAGTTTGTATTTCTAAGCTCACTTTTAAGCTCTTGACCCTGTTTTGACATTGAGGTTTGAAAATCATTTTTCAAAGTGGTGATTTGATTTTGCATTGACCTCATGTTGGCCTCATTTAACTTGATGTAGTTAGCAAGTTCATTTGAGGAACCAACGGGGGCTTGGTAATGAGAAGCTTGAAAGCCTTGATTGAAATTACCCCCTTGGGTTGGGTATTGATTGATCGGGGCTTGAAATTGATTTTGAACATTTTGCCCTCTCGGTTGGTTTTGATTGAATCTATTTGGATTGTTGGGTTGAGAAAATCCGAGTGGTCCATTTTGATTGTTAGCACGATAGTTTGGGTCAATTTGAGGACGGTATTGATTACCTCCTAGATTGAGAGACCCGACTACCGGATTAACTTCACATCGACTACCATCGGTGGCAGTACAATTGTAGTATGCATGAGGACCACCATAAGTGACACAAGTTTCTTCCACCGCTTTGATTTGAGTAGGTGAAGAAGTTTGTGGGGAAGATTGTTTCTTTTGCTTGGAAAGAACCAAAGCTTGAATAGCCTCCGTGAGTTTGTCAATCTTAGCATCGGTGCTAGAAGTACTCACGGGAGATGAGGTAGAATGGGTAGCACTCACTTGGGAAACAACCGGCTTGCTTCGTGTAGTGCGAACCTTAGACTTGTTCTCAATGATGGCTAAAGCATCTTTCGTAGTCCGATACAAAAGATTACCACCGGTGGCGGCATTTAGAGAGTCTTGATCGGAGTGGTTCAAACCATTATAGAAAGTGTCAAGTTGATGTAACTCGGAGAAACCATGGTGAGGACATTTGCGAAGTAATTCTTTAAAACGGTCCCACGCTTCACTAAAGGATTCATCAAATTTTTGAGTGAATTTGGTGATTTCATTTTTAAGGGCTGTGGTTTTTGATGGAGGAAAGAATTCATTCACAAATTTCGACACCAAATCTTCCCATGTTTCAATAGAACGAGGGGGTTGTTTTTCTAGCCAAATCCGGGCCGACCCCTCGAGAGAGAAAGGAAAAAGAAGCAATTTGATTGCCTCTTGAGGAACATTTCGGTATTTGATGGTAGATGTGATCTTGTTAAACCATCGAATGTGTGAATGAGGATCGTCCCTCTCAAATCCGAAATATTGACTCGAAGTTACTAAGGTTAGCAACCCGGTCTTTAGCTCAAAGCTATCGGCAACGATTTCCGGAACAACGATAGCATCTCCGTAACCCTCGGTGGGTGCTTGGAGAAGCTCACACATGGTACGTTCCTCCGCCATTGTGATAATGGGAGGAATGGGGTTAGGAATAGCACGAACTTCGGGTTCGGCTATTGAGGCGGAATGCCTACGATTACGTCTTCGATTACGTCTTCCCGTAGTATGTACGAGTTCACGTAAAGGGCTTGTCGACGGAGAAGAACGAGTGCGCATGCACTAACAAAAACAATATCAATTAAAACAAGACCGAGGCAAAACACAAGTGAACTTAAACCTTAAATCAAACAAGCGTACGGTAGCTCTTCAAAAGATAAACGCGCAGAGTGGCGGGAGAGAAGAATGGATCTCTCTTCGGTCTGCAATTTAATGTCAAGACCTACCTTAAACCACTTGTATAGGTTGTTTATCAATCAAAGGTGAGCCGAATTCGCAAGCGACACAAAGGCAAGTTTTAATATTTTGTTTGGGAACTTATTAATGGTCATACCCCCAGTTAGGTAGTATTCTATCGATAATGTTTCTCGATGATGCTTTTTATTGTTTATTAATTTAACAAGAAAAACGGAAAATCTTTTGTATTTTTTTTTTTGTTTTTATATGATAATATATACACAAAAGAAAAGAAAAATATTTTTGTGTTTTATAAATTTATATTTTTTTTTTTTTTTTTTTTTGAAGTGATAACTTCATGAAGAAGGATCTCAAGACACTAATCGTTTAAACCTTAAATGATATTGTCGCAACACAACCACCCCGGCAGCGGCGCCAAAATTTGATCCGTGTGTAGTATATATATATAAATATAGTATCGTGCACACGTGATACGTGGGAAATGACAAGTCAAACCTTAGGAAAAGACCAACTTGTAAAACCCGTGAATGTGATGTGTGTGATACCGGGCAAGTGACTACCCGGGTCGTGTCCCAGCGATGTGTGAATCGAGGATTTCATTTTTGGTTCGGAATTAAAATGCTTGATGATTGGATTTTTGATTTTTGTGTTTTTAACTTCTACTAAAGATATAGGAAACAAAATTACAAAGAAAAATAAACTACAACTTGATTAAACAAAAAAGGCGAATCGGAAAATTTAAAAACGAGCCTAAAAGTAAAATCTTACAAAAACTAATCCTACAATTTCCAAATTATTTTTCCTAAGTTCTAAATGACAAAAGAAAATTTTGGAAAAAAGAATTTTTTTTTTTTTACTTTTCTATTATTTATTACGAATTAAAAACTATTTAAACTAAATTAATTAGGGAAAAATACTAAATGAAAAGTAAAAATTATGAAAAATTACCAAAACCTAAATTATACTAAAACTAACCTAGGAAAAATATAGGAACCTAAAAAGCACAAGAATAAGCCACGAAATAAGCTAATTAGCAGTTATAAGCTTAAATGGGACAAATCCACTATAAAAACAAAAATGAGAATATTAAACACAAAGCAGACTTAGAGCAGATGGTTGTCAGGTGGTTTTGTGAGTCAAAAGACCCATGTTCGAATCCCACTCACAACATTTTTTTACTAACTATTTTTTTTTTTTTCTTTTAACAAACTGATTGAATAAGTGTAAAAAGCTAATTTTGAAAACTGAAAACCTTTTTGAAATCCACAGAATAAGCTCAGAACAGCTTATCTTAACTGCTCAAAATGAGAACCAATATGAAAAACAAGCTAAGGTGTAAAATAAGCTATTAGGCTATTCTGATAAGCTCAGATCATACAAATAAGCTCAAATCTATCCAAAAGCAAGGATGAAACTCATAATAAGCAATAGGAACCAGAGATAAGCAGTGAAAAGCACAAAATTAAGCCAAAATGTTAACTGCAGTCTGCTAATGCCTAGGTGAGCAGGGCAGAAACAGCCTAATTCAAGGCCTGATAAAGCTACCTAGATAAAATCCTAAAATCTAAAGAAAAATATATATAACTAGATGAACTACTGAAGATTAAAATTACAGAAGTACATATTAATCTATCCTAAACTGAGAGAGTTAAAAATCATCAAAGATTGCTGAAAGTATGAAAACCTGAGTTGCAGTATGCTATAGGATTTGTGCAGTCTGCATTAACCAAAGACTGCAATGTTTGAGTCAGTCTTCCCATCCTTTTCAGCTTCAAATGAGCACATCAAAATGAATCTAAAGAATAGCAAACAAGCACCACTTGAGCTTATGGCTGCAGAGGCTTATGCTTAATCAGACTGTCCTATAAATTCCTTTGATGGACTTCAGACCTGCAAATTAGTGAAAACAAGGAAGATGCTTGCACTAATAACTCTATTATGTTAAATTACACAAGATCTAATTCAAAGAGACTGCAAATGAACAGTGTAAAACACCAAATGACCCAGTTTTACTTATCAACCAAACAGTCTTTTAGAGACTGTTTTGAATTTTTTGAAACAAGTGAGACCAAAATGAACTGAGCTTTTAATACTTAGAATATTCAACTAACTTGATTAAGCACAAGTAAATGAAAATAAGCTGAAAAATACCATTGAGAATAAGTAATAAGCTGGTTTGACCAGTGTTTGACTAAAGTTTGACTTTTTTGACTTAAGTTGAAATTAACTGAATTAAGCAACAATAAATTCTCAAAAAGCTGTCACAAGCTTATATGAGCTTATACAACTCGTACTGAGGCTTTTGACTTATTTCTAACAACTATAGGACTGAATACGAATTTAACTGAGAACTTAAATTTCTATTAAACTTGAAAACTGGTACAAAACTGATTGAAACTGAAACAATTAACTTAAAAATAACTTGAATTGAATACTGAAAGCTAGAATTTCAACTAACTAAGGACTTAAAAAAAATACGACTTAAATTAAAAACTGACTGCCAAATTGGCTTACAAGATGTCCTATTTATACTAAAATGCTAAAGCTAGGGTTCTTCACTTGTGCTTCTTTGGAGTACTTCCAACCCTTGGATTAAAATGGGAGTGATCTTGGCCATCAAATTCATTTTGGCGCCCAAATGTCCCTCGGATAGGTGAGGTGGAGGTGAGAGAGGTGTATTATCACTGGGTTTGAGGAGTAGGGTGGCTGATAGGTGTTGGGAAGAGGAGGGGGAGACAATCTTGTTGGAAAGGTACTGTTCTTGGGGAATGGTGGAGGTTTGGGCGGGAAAGGGATAAAGAAGAAGCAAGGGTTGACCGGGGTTTGACTTGGTGTGTTAGCTAAACACAAAGACGGGTTGTGGGTTTATTCTTTTGGGCTTTTTATGTGTGGGCTGGGGTTAAGGTGGTGATGGGTTGGTTTGTGTTTTGGGTTAAGTTTGTTGGTGGGTTGTAGCTGGGTTTTAGGATTTTGGGTTAAAATTATTTGTTTTAAGGGATTTAAGATTAGTTATGAAATTTAGGTGTAGGTTAAGGGACCATTTGTGTCATAATCCGAAAATCCAAGGACTAGGGCCGCCAAAATCTGAAAATAAATTCCAAGGATAATTTGTGTCATTTTGGAATTTTTGGGTTTGACTTTGACTTTGACCTTGACTCTGTCTTCACTTGATCAAATGCACCATTGTTTTCGAGTCGATCCAAAAATGCTCGTTTTCGCTCCGTTTTCAATCCTTCGTACCTGAAACACATAAAAACACAAAACCAAGGATATCTGCAATATATTTGGGTGTTTTTGGTCATTTTTGTGTCTTAAATAGGTATAAAATGATGAGTATTTACACACTCATCATAAGTCTTATGATTTTGTTTAACTAAGTTTGAATATGATTTGAAACTTAAAAATCATTGTTTTCTAAATAAACACTTAAACAAGTTAAGGTTGTTTATTCATTTATTGTATTGTCCAAACTTAATAATCCACTTAGGATTTATATTAGTCTTGAAAATGGACAACTTGACACACATAAATTAAAACAATGATTAGACTTAAGTTAAGAAAAGTTTTTAACTTGTGCTATGAAGAATGAATGCATACTTCTTTCGTTCACGTTTTTGATCCACATCAAAACATTTACCCTTCAAAATTTAAGTCATGCCGTCCAATTATGAGAAAACTTGCAATTACCTTTTGGCTATGGTCAGACCTAGGCTAAACTGTAACCCAGGGTGACTATTCTCTATGGTCAGACCTAGGATTATTCTCATAGTTTTCAAATTGGATGACTTAATCGAGTATTGTGGTCAGACCCTTGCCCGAGGCAAAGATGGGACTAAACATGCCTACATGACACTAGTTGTTTGACACTAGATGCCATGAGTCCCATAAAGATCTAAGAGTTGCACATGTAATGCAATTGGTCGATGTTACCTACCTATTGAATCCACCATTTCTAGTAGATCAACTGCATTAATGGTCGAACCTCAATGAGGATCTTAGCCTTTTCGTAAATTAATTGTTTTAAATTGTAAACATGGGGTAGTTAAATTACAAAAGGATAATTATCGAAAATACTAAATATGAACTTTGTAAATTCAATTAATGTATTAATGCAATCCGTAAACAAGAGTTTGTTCTTTTCTTGTTAAAATGACAAACTAAGTCGTTCTTTCCTTGTAAGAAAGAGACTTATTCCTATCCTTTTTCTTTATGAGGAAAAGCCATAATAGGAATATTTGAATTTTCCTAATTCTAATAAAACTCAAAGAACACCTACTCTAGAAATCGTGATGTCTTGTAAAAGTCAAAACGGTTAAGTATGGTTACACATCTTATTCTTTCAAGATTGTTTTATAACCCTAGTTTCGGTTTTGAAACCTTTAAGAAATATAAGATATTTGGATAACTAGAGAACACGTGCATTTGACTTGACCTCTTTGGTCAGACCTTAGGGCCATTTCAACCCATGTTTACTAGTCAAAGTGACTCACATTAGCAATAATGTGTAGATATTCAAAGAAAGAAGGAAAGTATCTAATCGCCACTCACTCTCCACTGGTGACGAAACACATGTAATGTTGTCTAATCCAGTGGGAGCTACGTGATTATATTACTGGTGACGAAACACATGTAATGTTGTCTAATCCAGTGGGAGTTGTAAGCTCTATTACCTTACAAGTTGCCCATCTTATTTCCAGATTGTCTTGAAATAATACATTACTTTCCACATGTTAAGCATCATAGTTTATATAAGAACCATTGCATAAATTTTATAAGATAACTTGTCGCGTTTCTGATGTTGCTTCCTGAAATGTTATCTATAAAATTGTTATACATGATTCATTATTAAAACGATAAAGTTCTACATATTTATATTTTGATTTTGACTAAAAATCATATGTTATCTTAGACATTGTCATATTGCTCATACAAACACACGAGCGTAGTGGTGCTTGTATACTATCATGATGTTGTGCCATGCACAAGTGGGAGAAATCTTAATGTGTGCAAGGTACAACATATAACAATATGACTAATAGTTTTTCTTGACTGAAAGGTAAGAAACTAAGATTCTACTAGGACTTCTACACATAAAATGTAGGTTGTCCTAATTAGAACAAATATCAAGATAACATGAAAAGCTACTTCAACATATTCACTGAATTGTTTAGTAAATATGATTATGTCTTCTTGTAAAGTCATAATCATGAAGTATGAAATTAACTTGAAATTACTATTGAGGCCTAGTGTCGGCGCTCGTAATTACTTTAGTTGAATATGTTTAGGTCTCTTGTAAAGACACAAACATCAATTCCGATAATTGTTGAAAGACAAATAACGTAAAGTAAGACGTTGATTTGTTATGTCTTCTTGTTAAGACATGTACACTTACGACGTATAATATTAAATGTTTATGTTTTCTAGTCAAAACATACACATGAAGTAAAGTATGCAATAGGCTAAAATTACTATTGATGCCATCTGGTTTGACTTGGTTGGTAGATATGTAAGCCAAAAGTATAAGTTCATCTAATGAGTTATGTGACAGTCTCACAACATCAGTCCTCATGGAATACCACAACTTTATGGTATGTCCATCGTGGAAAATCAAACACTATTGATATTGTTTGATCTTTGATGACTTAAACTGTTTTACCTCCAAAGCTATCAAGGTTAGAAATTGGGTGTGCCATGTGTACACTCAATATGATTCTAACCCAGAAGGAATTTAAGACACCATTGTATTGTGGCATGAGATGAATCTCATTATGTCTTGATTGAAGTTCTGAATTTGTTAACTACTTAAGAGTAAGTAATTAACAAACTAGAGTTAAGAACTAACGATGTATTTTGGTTGTCCCACTTGAAAACAATTTATTGTTACTCAAGATGCTGAGTATCTAGAGATTAGTCTCTACATACAAAAGCAAGTGGGAGTACCTTTAGACCTTGAAGTTGTTCAAGAACCAAATACACAACCTTCTGAGTACACTTGCTAATGTCATACTAAGGTTGAACATGCATATGTTAAACCATAGATTGATATCTCTCATTCATAAATCCGCAAGGATACCTCTTGCACCTGAATGATATAGTTTTTATATCAATGTTGAGGGACATAAGTTAGAGGATCATGGTGAACCTGCTAACTACTGAGATGCATTATCAAATATTGTATCTGATGAGTAGCTCAAAACTATGAATGTTAAGATGCAGCCCTTGAAATACAATCACTCATGGAGCTTGATTGATCTCTTACCAATCAGTAAGACTGTGAGGTTAAGAATGAGTTTCTTGATAAGAAGACTCAAAAGGGAAAACTTGTACACACATTTAATGCACGACTAGTAAAAGGAGTTTACTCATACTCAAGAAATTGACTATGACTAAATCTTTCTACCTAGAAACATTAAATGTATAAAGATGATTAATTGTCATACCTGTCTTCATATAAAATGAAATATGACAATAGGATATCAAAACACTTTTCTTATTGATTACCTTTGCGAGGACGATGAGTAATCAAAAAGGTTTATGAATCCATATAATCTTTATTATGTATACAAGATAAAATAATCTATGTGTGGATTAGATCATGCATCTAGGAGCAAAGATCTTGAGTTAATTATAAAATCATTAATTTGATTTTGATTAATAAGATTACTCCTAAGTACACTAAGAGCAAGTTGGAGCACTGTATTTATTTTTATTTTTTTTAAATCTCATATGTCATTAACATATTAGAAACAATATTCCATCTAAGCTAGACTTTTATCCTTAGCTTGGAATGAAGTTTCTCTTGAAGGATTTATAAAATAAGACATACAACCTTTTTATATAGCCTAAACACAATATGACACGTTATTGAGGGGAGTCTCAATGATCAGTCTCATTTGATGAGATTGAACACATGAGTGGAAATTTTAAGTTCGACTAAAGGATTCATCATGTAAGTCATATTACGCATTGGGATTTGCATGAATGCAAAGATGAGTTGATAACAACAAATATCTAAGTGAACGTCATTAGATAATTGTTAAACGAACATTATAATGGACCTACGAAGGACCACAGATATGTTCAAACATTTACGGATATATGAGGAACTCTGTTTTATTTGCATACGCTGATGGTTATTTAACTGAGATGATACTCAACCCTAGTCGTGGTAGGATGTCATCATGAATGATAACATTGCTGACCGGATGTGCTCGACTGAGAGCATTAATGCGTTATACATTAAACGAATAAGAATACTTTATAGTTTGAGAAACTATTCAGATGACTGACTAGTGTAGGTGTTTTGCTGGCTTCAAACACCCAATGGAATGTATTGTTGCAATCCTCGTCTTGTACTTGATTGCACACATACAAAGGACAATCATCATTCAAACCTTTCATGAATTTTGAAAGAAGTATTCTCAAAGTTTACTCAGATGACTACTTGTTGCCTTGTACAACATGATTCGATCATGGTGGGAACATTGGATTCTGACCTATGAGTAGTCTTATGCATATCTGTTTTTAGTATTTGGATAATGAAACTGTAAGCAGTCGTATTAAAAAATGAATTGATATACCTGGTATGATCATCTTCATTTATACTACTGTGTTCTATATTTGCATGTTTAATCCATGAATAATTTATTTATTCTAAAATTATCCATTGTCGGTTGACGATACGGGAGTATCATCAAATTAAGACAAATGTGAGCGTGTTGGTGATTTATTTGCCACACTCACATGTTGTTCATTGTGATGAACATTGGATTGACCCAACCTACGAGTATTCACTACATGGATCGTCGTCAATAGTGAATCTCGCAAGAGGTTATGTCTCTTATCCTTAGACTTGAGATGCAAGCAGGTCTTGCATGTGTGGAATTTCATTCCTTGATATGGTTAAACGTTGTCCTGAATAAGGTAGTTATAAAGGCCATTATCAGGAGTGATATGAAGCATATGAATGACACGTGTAGTCAAAACGGGATTTGTTCCTCCACTTGTTTTGGAGTTAGATACTATTGGGCCCCTCGATGAATTGAACAGATGTTTGTATGGCCGTACCCAAATGAGATTAAGATGAATCTTAATTCACTTGGTAATCTTGTTCAATATCTATATCGAGAAACATAATAGTTGAACTATTAGAATGACATTTGATCCATGTCTAATGTTCAACACGGTATCTGTAACAAAAGGATAGATGACATATAAACCATCTTATATGAGACGTTTAAGAAACTAACCTCACATATTTCTAGGGGCATTGGCGTGTTGCTAGACGCTAACCATTGCTTGTATAATTACTTGATTATTATGACGTCGCAAGTGGGAGCTGTTGGAGTATGCTCTTGTCATAATGACTAATTATATGGCTAGACATATGTGAGCCTATGGGGTCACACACATATACACTGAGGTGCCAATTTATATGTCGTGTTTATTGTATTTACGATATATAAATAACCGTAAGTAACCAGGAACCGCTATTGGGCTTCTAATGAATAAGTAATGGACTTATTGCATTGGACTAGAAAAACAAATGGGAAGCCCATTTGGTCCATATAGGTGGCCGGCCTAAGGGGGTTACAAAGGGATAAGTTTGGTTTTGATTTGGTAATTATGTATGCCATAATTCTCTCATTAATTTGATATGAATCACAAAACAAACTCCCCTCTCTCCCTCTTAGCATCTCACGGCAAAACCAACAACCCTCCTTAGGGTTTTGATTTTTCACATCTCTTCTTTGAATCTTGTTTATTCAAGGAAGACTAGATTGGTTACGGGGTTAAGGACTAGCATCAATTGGTATTCAAGGAAGTGTAGTGTGGATACACATAGAGGTGATCTCCATTGATCACTTGGGTTTTATATTCTAGTCGACACATAGGTCTTGGTGGTGACTCCAGGATCACGCTACAAAGGTATAACTTATGTGTTTATTTTATTTGATTGATCATATGAAACTATGGATCCTTGTATGGTGATGGTTTTCCGATGCGTTTATAATATTAATTGTTAATTTATGTTTACATCACCAATAGAAAGTTGACTTCCGCTCTGACATTTACCTACTCGGTAAGGCGTGTGTCAGCCTGCTCATTCCCGAGGTAGCTACAGTAAGTATATGGGTAGTATAAATACCCCCATCTCATTTATTACTCTACCTAACTATTTTACTTCTACCTAATCCGCACACACACTTTCCCTCTCAAAATATATACTTACTCTCACACCGGAGGCCAACCGCGGAAGCCCCCTTCCGCGGTAAGACTAATGGTGTTGCTTTTCTTAGCAGCTTACAGAGTTCTCAGTACAAGATTCCCACTGTCCAGAGCTAATCTTACCTAAGTCTGGAGGTGCGCCCAAAATTTGTACTAACAGATGCGTAATCACATATGTTAAGGAAATAAATTAATCAGTGAATTATGTTAAATTAGGGACGGAGCTTGAGCAACGTTATTGGAGGGGCTGAAAGGAACCTATAATTATGTACAATATCATGAAAAAAGAAAAAATAAGCGTGGTCCTAGATTTCGGGCTTCAATCTCCTCTTGCTCTTAGTAAGCTTCCACCATGTGTTAAATGCTTTAGGTTTTTTGTTAGTGTTTATGATTAATACTAGATTGGAACTTTATCACATTTAAAAATATCAATCCAATGTCGCATTCGGTAAAGATTTATGATACATGTAGCGTTTGTAATTAATGTCTCCGAGCTTGTCTTATGGATTAGGACAGATGTAAATTAAGCCAAACATTATGTTCCATAAACAAAGGATGGGCAGTATCATGATAGTGTATTATAGTGGCGGTCAGTGCCCTCAAATCTCATCTAGTTTTGTTGAGGGTACTCGCGACCAAAGTATGCTCTCAAACCATTTTTTAATCTAACATAAAGGTTTCTTTTATCCCTTTGAACACAACATGACGTGAAACCGAAATGAAGAAACAAGAAGAAACGAACTACTAATTCGTTGTTTCTCCTCTTTAAAATTTGATAGCGTGCATTGTATTTAAAATTAGGCGAAATCCGTGCATAGCTGTTACACCCGTACCCCGACAAGGTATCATTAATGTAAATATTATGTCATGTAAATATGTTAGGGATTAATTATAACTTAAGGTGTGGCTAAATGAGAAGTATAGAACTAGAAGGACCATAATTGCCAAGAGTCCAAACTAATAACTAGCACATAATTAAATAAACAAGACTTGGAATTGTCTGGAAATATTTGGAGAGTTCTTGGTGAGTCGACATATAGAAGAGAAATAGGAGGGAAAGCCAAAATTATCATCTTGTCTCAATTGTACATCAAGAAGTGATCAAGAAGCTTTAAGGAAGCCTTAATTGTGTTCTTTTCATCAAGTAAGTAACTTTCCCCAAATGTGAAAATTAGGGTTCATATGGTGGGTTTTGATGATTATGGTAAAAAGTGGTGAAATGATGATCTCCTTAGTTAGATAGTTGCTAATTGTAGTTAATCTTGTGATAGGGAGTAATTATAGAAGCCCATTCAAAGTCAAGTAGGAAGCTAGTAGGAGTTGAGGTAAGTATATGAGTATAATCTTTGTAATGTTATGCTACTAATGTTATGATTGTGTTAATGTGATGTTTTATGGAGCTTGTAATGATGTGTTAGCTTGGATCCAATGCTAGATATGAAATGTTATATATATAAATATTACTTTCTTGGTCAAGGTAAGTAATGACCCCACTTGATGCTCCTTGTTAATGTTATGATTGGTGGTAATCACCAATCTTGTGTAAATGTGATGTTGATTATACCTTGTATACTTACTAAGCGTTTTCGCTTACGTTTGAAGTTAATGTCATCTTTGTAGGTTCTAGCGGTGGAAGCAAAGGTAAGGATTTGGCGTAGTTGTAGCTTGGAAGTAAGTAGGAAGGTATCTAGAAGCTAGCTTAGAAGATCGGATCTCTTTTGGACCAAGCATAATGAAGTTGGAAGCCCCCAAGTGTTCTTTTGGTGTCGTGGGTACACTTCTTTTATATGGTCATTTTGTTAAGTTCACGGTATTGTCTTGATGTCTAAATTATGGGTCAATATGTGTGTAAGTCATGAAGTCTTATGGTACTTGTTGGTAGTTTTAGACGTGTTAAGGGGTGTTTGGTAATAGCATATCTCTACCATTTTGAGAAGTTAACGGGTCATGTATGCATGGAACGCCTTTGATATGCTAAGTTAATGGTTATGGTCAAGTTATTTGTGAATTGGTAGTAGTATAAATGGTCTTGTAGTGTAATGGGTTATTTTGGGAAATTATGCATAACCCGTCGAATTTTGAGGTACTATTCCGGGTGGTCAAACGGGAAATGTTTTTGCATGAAATTAAACTTACGGACATACTAAAGGATTCTGGAAAGTTTCGTCGAGTTTCGAGTCCGGGAGGTCGGGTTTCCAGCCGAGGATTTTGAATGTTTTTGGAATTGCATATTTTGATCAGTAGGGTCTGTCCGGATTTCTGTGATGCAGGGTAGATACGGCGCATCTCCTATGAGATACGGCGTATCAGGTGATGCGGCGCATCTCCTGTTGGGATGCGGCGCAACGTAGTCAATTTCTTGTAAATTTCGGTCTCAGTGGGTCGATGCGGCGTATCTAATTCAATAGATGCGGCGTATCCGTGTTTAGGATAATACGGCGTATCACTTTATATAGATACGGCGCATTGTCTCTCAGCCTCGATGCGGCGTATCCCTAGAAATGGATGCGGCGTATCTTGGTCTCAGAAGGGTTGTCTGTTTGTTTTAGAAAAGTTGTGTCAAATGTTTTGAAGAGTCTTTGTGTAGATGTTCTTGCAAGTGTGTTTAAAATGTTAAATGTTATAAGTTATGGTCATTACATGAAAATTTTGTATGAGTTAAATTGAGTCAATCGTTCCCAAGTATAAAGTTCAAAATTTTTGGTATAAGTGGTCACGGGGCGTTACAACTTGGTATCAGAGCTTCGGTCTAAGAGATTTAGGATTTCATTTTAGGATTTCCTAGACTTAGGCCTTGGATAGATGCGGTTAGAGCTAGTGTTTGTTATTTATGTATTGTTTGGATGGTTTTGGAGGACCCATATGTTCAATATTTCCATGACTACGCCTGGCCACCGTAGTGATGAAAATACGGGACATATGTGAAATTGAAATCATTTAGATCATACATGAGTGACAAGCTAGGGTGCTAGAATAAGATAGAAATGTCATTCATGCATTGGCTAAGTATTTATAATTGTGTTTAATATTGTGAATTGCTAATTTTCAGTAAGAAGAAATGGAACCCCTCACCCGAAGGAAGTCGCGAAAGCCACGGCTTCCAAGCATGCCGAAACTTCGGCAAGTGATCCGGGCAATGCTAATAAGGATAATGAAAGTTCTTCCTCAAACTCCGGAGGCCTTGATTTTAGAGGCTTCACGGGAGATGAAATGAAAGCTCTAGACATAATGTTAGCAAAAAGAGTGGGTAAGGCTATTAAGCAAGCAATGCCCTACTATGTTCAACAAACGACGCAAAATATTAAGGAGCTAATGAAGGAAGAGTTTAAGGAATTTAAGAAAGAATGTGGTCCAACAAAAGAACCTAAGAATGACAAAGCTACTTACCGGGATTTCACGGCTTGTGATGTGCCACAGTTTACCGGTGTTCTTGATCCCATTGTTAGTAATAGGTGGATAACGGCGGTGGAAGGCGCTTTTCGTACTAGTGGTTGTGAAGAAAGGAAAAAGGTTATCTATGCTACTAACTTTCTTCGTGATAGTGCGAAGACTTGGTGGGAAGGAAAAGTGTGTGAGAAAGGTGAACCTTGGGTGGAGACTTGTACGTGGAAAGAATTCAAGGAGTTGTTTAGTGCCGAGTATGCTCCGGTTGAAGAGGTGGACAAAATTCGAGAGAAATTCCAATCTCTCACTCAAACTAACGAGACGGTAAATGAGATGTGGAGGATGTTTAATGATATGATTCCTTATTGTCCCGAATATCTTGGGAATGACAAGCTTAAGGTTGACAAGTTCCAAAGGATGCTCAAGGATGACATTCGTGAAGTGATTTCACCATTCAAATGTACTACGTTGGATGATCTTTTGAGTAGGGCTAGGGTAAGGGAAGCGGACTTACTTAGGAGGAAGGAGAAGGAGGCGAAAGAATCAAAAAGGAAACTAGAGTTTGCGGATAAGGATGGAAAGAAAGCTAAATTTGACCATGGCAAGAAGAATGCGGGAAAAAAAACTAAGGTAGCATGTTCTAAGTGTGGCAAGTTTCATCTTGGGGAGTGTAGGCGTAATACGCCGGGTTGTTACAAATGTGGAGCCTTAGATCATCAAAGCAAAGATTGTACTAAGCCGATGATAGTATGCTATGGGTGTAATGGGATAGGGCATAGGTTGAGGGATTGCCCGAAAACAAAGGCGATTGAAGCAAAGCCTTTGAGAACCGTCAAGCAAGAGAAAGTGGAGACTCCAAAACCAACAGCTCGAGTCTATCAAATGGGTGTCGAAGAAGCCAAATCGGGGACCGATGTCATCACAGGTATTCATCTTGTAAATTCCATACCCGCTCGGGTTTTGTATGATTCGGGTGCTAGTGTTTCTTTCGTGTCTTATGATTTTAGCAAGCAAATAACTTCCCCACTAGCTAAACTTCCGATACCTCTAGAAGTCGAAATAGCCGATAGTAGAATCGTTGTTGTATCTAATGTATATCGAGACGTAGAGATAGAGATCGATGAAAGTGTCTTTAAGATCGACTTAATTCCCATTATGCTCGGGGAATTTGATATTATTATCGGTATGGATTGGCTTGATAAATATAACGCGGCTATCCTTTGTAGCCAAAAGATCCTTCGAGTTGTTAATCCTAGCGGTCGTGAAATGATTATTTATGGGGATAAAAGAAAAGGTGAACTAAAGTTATGTACCGTGATGAAGGCTAGGAGATATTTATCACGTGGATGTTATGCCTTTATGGCTCACGTGGTAGATACGAGCTTTGAGAAGAGAAGTATCGATGATGTTCCGGTTGTGAATGAATTTTGTGATGTTTTTCCGGAAGACTTGCCGGGTATTCCACCCGAAAGGCAAGTCGAATTTCGTATTGATCTTGTTCCGGGTGCTACTCCTATTGCTAAAACTCCCTATCGTCTAGCTCCGTCCGAAATGAAAGAATTAATGAGTCAACTTCAAGAATTGCTTGACAAGGGTTTCATTCGTCCTAGTAGTTCGCCATGGGGAGCACCAATCTTGTTCGTTAAAAAGAAATATGGTAGTATGCGGATGTGCATTGACTACCGCGAGTTGAATAAAGTCACGGTGAAAAATGTGTATCCGTTACCAAGAATCGATGACCTCTTTGATCAACTTCAAGGTGCGCGGTGGTTTTCCAATATCTATCTCCGTTCGGGTTATCATCAATTGAAAGTTCGAGAAGAAGACATTCCTAAGACGGCCTTTAGGACCCGGTATGGACATTATGAGTTTACGGTTATGCCATTTGGTCTTACGAATCCACCTACGGTTTTCATGGATCTCATGAACCGTGTATGTAGACCGATGTTGGATAAATTCGTTATAGTGTTCATTGATGATATCCTTATCTATTCTAAGAGCAAGGAAGAACATGAACTACATCTTCGAGAAATTCTTGAAACGTTGAGAAAAGAAAGATTGTATGCTAAATTCTCGAAATGTGAATTTTGGTTGCAAGAAGTTCAGTTCCTTGGTCACGTTATTAATGCCGATGGTATCAAAGTTGATCCTTCAAAGGTAGAAGCCGTAATGAAATGGCATGCACCAAGGAATGTTGGTGAAATTCGAAGTTTTCTTGGCCTTGCGGGATATTATAGGAGGTTTATTCAAGACTTCTCCAAAATTTCATCGTCTTTAACGAAACTTACTAAGAAGAATGCTACCTTTGAGTGGGGAGAAGAACAAGACAAAGCCTTTTGTACTCTACGGAGGAAATTGTGTGAAGCACCGGTTCTAGTATTGCCGGAGGGGACCGAAGATATGGTGGTTTATAGCGATGCGTCTTATTCCGGTCTTGGATGTGTTCTTATGAAAAGGGGAAAAGTGATTGCCTACGCCTCGAGACAATTAAAGAAGCATGAAGAAAATTATGCGACTCACGATCTTGAGTTTGCGGCTGTAGTTTTTGCTTTAAAACTTTGGAGGCATTATTTGTATGGTGTCAAGTTTGTAATTTATACCGACCATCGAAGCCTTCAATATTTCCTTGATAAGAAAGATCCCAACATGAGACAACGAAGGTGGTTAGATTTGTTGAAGGATTATGATTGCGAAATTCGCTACCATCCGGGTAAAGCGAATGTGGTGGCGGATGCGTTGAGCCGAAAGGATCAAAATGAGGTTACTAAAATTCATTCCTTAAGAATGGTTGTCACCACCGACCTTTTTGATAAGATCAAGTTAGCTCAAGAGGAGGCATTGAAAGAAGAAAATAGGGAAGGTGAGCGTATCACTTCCTACATTCCGCATCTCGAAGAAGATAGTCGAGGAATTAAGACTCGGTATGGAAGGGTTTATATCCCTTTCCGTAGCAACATCAAAGAATTGATTCTAGAGGAAGCACACAAGTCGAAATATTCTATTCATCCGGGAGCTACAAAGATGTACCGCGATTTGAAGAAGAACTATTGGTGGCCGGGTATGAAAAGAGATTGTGTAAAGTATGTTGAGAAGTGCTTGACTTGTTTAAAGGTCAAAGCCAAGCATCAAAAACCGTATGGAAAAGTTCAACCTTTGGATGTTCCGGTTTGGAAGTGGGAAAATATCACGATGGACTTCATTACGAAATTGCCAAGGATGAAAAAGAAGAATGACACGATTTGGGTCATAGTAGATCGCCTAACCAAGAGTGCTCATTTTATTCCAATCCGAGAAAATATGCCCGTTCATAAGTTAGCAAAGATTTACGTTAACGAGATAATCGCACGTCATGGGGTGCCTATTTCTATAGTCTCCGATAGAGACGGACGTTTCACCTCAAATTTTTGGCAAGATTTCCAAGAAGAATTGGGTACGAAACTTCATATGAGTACGGCCTTTCATCCTCAAACCGATGGGCAAAGTGAGAGGACGATTCAAACTTTGGAGGATATGTTACGAGCTTGCATAATCGATTTTGGAGGAAATTGGGACGATTATTTACCGTTAGTCGAATTCGCCTATAATAATAGTTACCATGCAAGCATAGATATGCCGCCCTATGAAATGCTTTATGGTAGGAGGTGTAGGACACCCGTGTGTTGGGAAGAAGTCGGAAGGAGGGAATTGGCGAGCACGGATGTAGTGTTGGCTACAACAGAAAAGATAGAGACGATTCGTGCAAGACTTACGGCGGCACAAGATAGGTGGAAAAGTTATGCCGATAACCGAAGAAGACCAATCGAATTCGAGGTGGGTGATCTAGTTATGTTAAAGGTTTCCACGTGGAAAGGCGTTTTTAGGTTTAGAAACAAAGGGAAACTTAGTCCTCGGTTTATAGGACCTTTCAAAATCTTGAAACGAGTGGGCGAAGTAGCATATGTGTTGGAATTACCCGAAGAAATGAGGGGTATTCACAATACCTTTCACGTGTCATACCTAAGGAAATGTTTGGCGGACGAAAAGAGTGTAGTCACTTTAGACGACATTGAAATTGATCCGGAGTTGCTTTCGCAAGAAGATGAACCGGAGGCTATATTAGGAAGAAAAGTAAGGCAACTAAGGAATAAGGAGATCCCGTTGGTAAAAGTGCAATGGAGACATCGTAAGGGTACAAGCATTAGATGGGAGACGGAAGCAAAAATGAAGAGCAAGTATCCTCACTTATTTTCCGAGTAGAGTTCGGGGACGAACTCTCATTTTAAGGAGGGGAGAATTGTTACACCCGTACCCCGACAAGGTATCATTAATGTAAATATTATGTCATGTAAATATGTTAGGGATTAATTATAACTTAAGGTGTGGCTAAATGAGAAGTATAGAACTAGAAGGACCATAATTGCCAAGAGTCCAAACTAGTAACTAGCACATAATTAAATAAACAAGACTTGGAATTGTCTGGAAATATTTGGAGAGTTCTTGGTGAGTCGACATATAGAAGAGAAATAGGAGGGAAAGCCAAAATTATCATCTTGTCTCAATTGTACATCAAGAAGTGATCAAGAAGCTTTAAGGAAGCCTTAATTGTGTTCTTTTCATCAAGTAAGTAACTTTCCCCAAATGTGAAAATTAGGGTTCATATGGTGGGTTTTGATGATTATGGTAAAAAGTGGTGAAATGATGATCTCCTTAGTTAGATAGTTGCTAATTGTAGTTAATCTTGTGATAGGGAGTAATTATAGAAGCCCATTCAAAGTCAAGTAGGAAGCTAGTAGGAGTTGAGGTAAGTATATGAGTATAATCTTTGTAATGTTATGCTACTAATGTTATGATTGTGTTAATGTGATGTTTTATGGAGCTTGTAATGATGTGTTAGCTTGGATCCAATGCTAGATATGAAATGTTATATATATAAATATTACTTTCTTGGTCAAGGTAAGTAATGACCCCACTTGATGCTCCTTGTTAATGTTATGATTGGTGGTAATCACCAATCTTGTGTAAATGTGATGTTGATTATACCTTGTATACTTACTAAGCATTTTCGCTTACGTTTGAAGTTAATGTCATCTTTGTAGGTTCTAGCAGTGGAAGCAAAGGTAAGGATTTGGCGTAGTTGTATCTTGGAAGTAAGTAGGAAGGTATCTAGAAGCTAGCTTAGAAGATCGAATCTTTTTTGGACCAAGCGTATTGAAGTTGGAAGCCCCCAAGTGTTCTTTTGGTGTCGTGGGTACACTTCTTTTATATGGTCATTTTGTTAAGTTCACGGTCTTGTCTTGATGTCTAAATTATGGGTCAATATGTGTGTAAGTCATGAAGTCTTATGGTACTTGTTGGTAGTTTTAGACGTGTTAAGGGGTGTTTGGTAATAGCATATCTCTACCCATTTTGAGAAGTTAACGGGTCATGTATGCATGGAACGCCTTTGATATGCTAAGTTAATGGTTATGGTCAAGTTATTTGTGAATTGGTAGTAGTATAAATGGTCTTGTAGTGTAATGGGTTATTTTGGGAAATTATGCATAACCCGTCGAATTTTGAGGTACTATTCCGGGTGGTCAAACGGGAAATGTTTTTGCATGAAATTAAACTTACGGACATACTAAAGGATTCTGGAAAGTTTCGTCGAGTTTCGAGTCCGGGAGGTCGGGTTTCCAGCCGAGGATTTTGAATGTTTTTGGAATTGCATATTTTGATCAGTAGGGTCTGTCCGGATTTCTGTGATGCAGGGTAGATACGGCGCATCTCCTATGAGATACGGCGTATCAGGTGATGCGGCGCATCTCCTGTTGGGATGCGGCGCAACGTAGTCAATTTCTTGTAAATTTCGGTCTCAGTGGGTCGATGCGGCGTATCTAATTCAATAGATGCGGCGTATCCGTGTTTAGGATAATACGGCGTATCACTTTATATAGATACGGCGCATTGTCTCTCAGCCTCGATGCGGCGTATCCCTAGAAATGGATGCGGCGTATCTTGGTCTCAGAAGGGTTGTCTGTTTGTTTTAGAAAAGTTGTGTCAAATGTTTTGAAGAGTCTTTGTGTAGATGTTCTTGCAAGTGTGTTTAAAATGTTAAATGTTATAAGTTATGGTCATTACATGAAAAATTTGTATGAGTTAAATTGAGTCAATCGTTCCCAAGTATAAAGTTCAATATTTTTGATATAAGTGGTCACGGGGCGTTACAATAGCGATGAGATTTTATAGCGCCAGATAATTATAATTGCGATATTTTGGCTACGTGTTTTTTTTTAATATATGATAATTCAACTGAAAAAACAATTTGAAAATACAGTAAAGAACGTATAAAAATATTTAGTGAAAATAAAAATGAAAGCAATTTTTTTTTTCTTTCAATCTTTAAGGAAAAAACATTTTCTCTTTATATATAGTTAAACTAAGATCAAGATGAACAATGAAAATAAATGATAAAACCGATTGAGCGGTAGGAAAAATAGTTTTTTCTACTTTGTGCTTGTTATCTAAAACATTTCCAACCTATGCTTTTTCATATGTGGTCTTACTCATCTATGCTCTATGATTAAAATAGACATTATCCATTTACAATGAGATGTGCGTCGAACCGCCGCGTTGCGGCGGGGCGACGAAGTGTTTGCTATGTTTGTCGGTTGTTCTGCTGTGTTATACAATGAATCTTGCCCCTTCAATTTTTACTACCTAAGTCAAACAACATATACAAATGGAAGTAATCGGAATGGTGGTTGCAGTTCTTAACATTTTCACAAGGCGCATTTTCTGCAGGAAGGAAAGTCATTTTCTGCAGGAATGAAAAGACCGGTGCTCTTCTATTGAGGTTTCTGCTATAGCTGCATGAATCAAAGCGAGAGGTTCATTAGCAAGGAATTAAGAAATGATAGATAAGATATACTGTTAACATTTGCTTGTTTATTTCTGGCCACTTTTAAAACCTTCAGTTCAATAATGTTTAATGCTTTTGAATTTTTATATGGTTTAGCAGAAAAAGCCAAGCTAGAATAAATTAGTCTATAATATGTGGCTGGTAAGTTTGGATACCTGTCAAGAATTTGGCATTTGTAAAAAAGTCTGTGAGCATAAGTACGAAACCTGCAAAACAGTAATGTCCAATTATGGTTGAGTAGATGTGGGTAGTGTGCATTATAGATATGGGCATTTTGTTTTTTTTGCTTTTAGAAGACAATCTCGTGACTGTCTTTCTTGGATTTGGTTTTCCTATTTAAGATAGCTGAAGTGGACATTTGTTTTCATAATTCATTTGATAAGTGTGTAGAAAAATCAAGAAAAGAAAATGTCTAGGCATCCTAAGTGTGATCAGCTAAGAGTTGAGGGCAATTCTAATAGTTGGTCTGACATATTAGTTTTGTATTGTCGTCAAGCTAGTATCGAGGATGTTCATATGGCACAGCAACTGAGTGTGATTTGTGATAGGTTGGCTGGTGTTAACCGTGACAGGCTTACTTTTATTCAAGAGCTTGAAGGTGTTGGAAATACTCATGCTCAGAAAACAGCAGAGTATCTAAGAGAAGTGATAGTAAAAGATGAACAGAAACTCATGCAGATGCGCTTAATAGCAGCTGAATTTGGGCTAAAATGCGCGTAACAATGATGTGTTTATTATGAAACTTCAGGGTGTAATGCGTTTCTAAGTGTGTGGCTGCAATTGGAGGACGTTTTATGGTTAATGCTAGTCGATTGTAAGATATGTGTTTCAATAAAGGCTAGTTTCTATGTGAAGGAAATTTATGTTGATTGTAAGATATTTCAGTAAATAAAATTCAGAATTTAAGTTAAGTGATAGTGTGGTACTTACGTTTTTGTTTTTAATCCAAATAGGTTGCTAAGAACACAGGAATCCATACAACCTGTAATTCACTGAAAAACAAAAACACAGTAGATTATTTTTTTGTTTTTAATCCAAATAGGTTGCTAAGAACACAGGAAACCATATCGTTACCGCAAAACCAAGGAGTTGATGGGTTCCTTTTTTTTTACCTGCCACACATTGTTGCAAATTTCCAAATGAAGCTCATCACGTATGAACGGCATCTCTATCCACACAGAAAAGGACATGCAAGCCGAAATGAGATAATCTTGTAAGCCCTCCAGGCGTGAAAAAAGTAATTATCATATGCACAAATAAGATCGTATACCTTGGTTGATAGGATCCTAAATCTGTGACAATAGATTGCTCTTTCTCGACGCTACATTATAATGTGCGTTGAACCGCCGCGTTGCGGCGGGCCGACGATTTTGTAGCACAAAATAAATAAATCAGAGGTATCTATAAAGTTACATTTAATGTACAAAGTTAATTAATGAATTATTACATTTTGAGATTTGTTAAATATAGTTTGCTTTGATCAAGATTCCATTCCGTGCAACGCATAAATTTCCTGAGCATTAAAACATATAACATATTACGAAAAGCAACTGAACGTGAAGGATTGATAGTGAAGAAAAAAATATTTGGATTATTTCTGCTTAGTTATGGCATTACCTGTAGGCTAGTTCATGATGTTGCTACAGCGCCTGTCAATATTATCAAATGAAGAATATCTGATTTTGTTTATTTGCCCATATTAAAAATTGACGCATGATATCTACGATGGTAAGTTTGTTTATGCATACTTGTAGATGCAGTTTTACAGAAAGTTCTGATCAATAACATGGTTTGATTAAAAAAGGTACATGGGAAGGAGAAGAGGATGGTGCGAAAAAGTGATTTGGCTCAAAGCACTTATCACAGCACTCTCTTGTAATTGCCATCTATCTTTTATAATCGCATCATATTTGTGTTTAAAACATTTTGTGTAGTGACAGGCATAAATATGCAGGAAAAAAAGTAAGTATTGTAGAGACAGTATATCAAATGTTAGTATCAAGAATGAAACAATACCAAATAGTCTTCAATTGCTAATATTGACAGGCGTTGTATAACATGAATGGGTATTGTAGCATCTGAATGCAATTGCTGTAATTGAATGCTTTTCTTACCAACAGTTGACAGTTGCATAAGATCATCTGTAGTCCCAGTGGCAACGTCTAGGAGTAAAGTTTAGATCGTTTAGATCAGTTGTAGTGTACAAATCAGAAGCTGACAAGCGAAATCAGTGAGTCTGGTAAAGGTTAAGTACCTGAATTGGAGTGCCTGCGAACTGGTTTCTATCAGCACAATATTAGCGCTGTCCAACTATGGCTCTTGCAGTCAAACGCTAAGTTATGTGGGTAGAAATTTTATGGTTTAAACAACATCGTTTGAGAAATGGTGGCAGGAGTAGAGGACGCACTTTGAAAGTGTGGATTGTAGTTAGAAGATGCAGTAGGAGCAGGGTCAGAATCAACTACGAAAAGAGCAACAAATGTTATGCACAGATAAAAGTCCCATATAGCAAGAAAACATAATTAATACTACCTGTGTGTTGGCGGTTAACATCAGTTCTTTGTGTTCTCATTGGTTGGGTAGCACTCGTTGCAGGATTTGTAACCGTTTGAGTGTGGCTGCAAACTATTGAGAAAAAAGGCTTTTAGAAAGTTAGAAAAAAGAATAAGTTAAAATAGATAAATGTAATAATGAGTGTGCATTATAGTTAGAAGATGCAGCAAAGAGTGTGGCTGCAAACTATTGAGAAAAAGGGCTTTTAGAAAGTCAGAAAAAAGGATAAGTTAAAATAGATAAATTTAATAATGAGAGTGCATTATAGTTAGAAGATGCAGTAGGAGTAGGGTCTATAGCAAGAAAACATGATTCATACTACCTGTGCATTGGCGGTTAACACCAGTTCTTTTCTAGCACTCGTTACAGGATTTGTAAGCGTTTGAGAAATGGCAGCAGGAGTAGATAACTGTGCATCATTCACTGGTATTAAGAAAAGGAAAATAAGTTAAGCGTCACAGCAGTAATGGTTAGAATGTTTAAGACATAAAAATGCTACAAATGCAACATACCTTGGATCAGCAGGCGCAGTTGAGCATGTGGCTATATGTTCTGGTCTTAGTAAGGCTCAGATATGTACATATATAATCAGCATTAACTGCACGTTGTGGCTGCAACTCAAAGTGTGGTTGCCCTGCCAACGAACATGCAGCTGGGAAAATGGAGATGTACAAAGTTATCATCATTGCCTAAAGAATGTGGCTGCAAACCATTGAGAAACAGGATTATAGTTAGAAGATGCAGTAGGAGCAGGGTCAGATTCAATCGCGAAAAGAGCAACAAACATTACTTACAGATAAAAGTCCCATATAGCAAGAAAACATAATTAATACTACCTGTGCGTTGGCGGTTAACATCAGTTCTGTGTGTTCTGACTGGTCGCCTAGCACTCGTTACAGGATTTGTAACTGTTTGAGAAATGGCAGCAGGAGTAGATAACTGTGCATCATTCACTGGTATAAAAAAAAGGAAAATAAGTTAAGCGTCACAGCAGTAATGGTTAGAATGTTTAAGGAGATTATCCATGCGAACAGCAATTGCATTTTAAATTTAGCATAGTGATCTAAGTAACACTTATCTTTTGGTCGTAGGCAATAAAATATACTGAGAATGTGAGTATGAATACTTTGACAGGACAAAAATAGTAACAAAATATCAATGATGGATGCAGACACCATGCAAAACCGGCAGCAGTTGTGTTCGGTGTCGGTACATCCATCACTGATATTCTGTATATTTTTGATATTTAGCTTCTTTTTATGAGCCTGTAACTTGAATAGAAGTAAAAAAGGAATGCAGGCAGCTGGTTTGAGACTCTCTACAGGTCGTTTTGTCGTATCAAATCTCTTTGCACAATTGGGTGTACCATAGGATCTTAGAATAATCGTCTATGCTGAAATGAATTGACAGTTTTTACAATAGAAGCATATAATTACTAAATATACATTGGATCACGAAATGCTACAAATGCAATATACCTTGGATCAGCAGGCGTAGTTGAGCGAGGGGCTATATGTTCTGATCTCAGTAAGGCTCAGATATGTACATATATAATCAGCATTAAATGCACGTTGTGGCTGCAACTAAAAGTGTGGTTGCCCTGCCAACGAACATGCAGCTGGGAATATGGTGGTGTACAAAGTTATCATCATCACCTAAAGAATGTGGCTGCAAACCATTGAGAAAAAGGGATTTTAGAAAGTCAGAAAAAAGAAGAAACTAAAATAGATGAATGCAATAATGAGAATGGCTATGCGAACCTGAAGAACAGGAATTGAATGCGACTATCATGGGAATACGGGGATGGTTCAGAACTCATCAAGTCCATCGGGTGACAATATTCTCTTATATATAATGGAGCGTCGAGTTTTGCTACAGTTTTTGTAGCAGTGTTGGGCTCGCATTTGGGTTGTGGGCTCTTGTTTTTTCCCTTTTGTTTGTTCCATCGCTTCTTTTAGCCTTTCCCAGACCGCTAATAATGTGGCACCCACCTCATTTATTCATTCAAAAATTTAGTTAAATTTTCTAAATCCCCTTACAGTTCCATTTGTTGTTTCACCTTCCTTTGTGCAACCGCTTGCACCAAGCGAGCTGCTAGGTTGTTGAAAGAACAAAAGGAACTGTATGGGAATTTAGAATGAGTAACTATGTTTAAGTTCCAGACATTGTTTTGCCTTATCAACTGACAGTTTAATTGCGAGGCATTTGATAAAAAAAAAGAATTTTACCATAAGAAACAAAGGGCATCTATTACTTTTTTTTTGGTGATAGTAAAAGCTGATGTCATGTGCATCCGAAAGTTAACTTGTTGTCGTATATCGACAACTGGAGGTGGAGAAAAGATGCTGATCAGCAGTATGGGTCAATTATCGAAGAAAGATGGGAAACAAAAGAGGATAGTGCATAGAAGTAATTTGTGCCAAAGTATATGGCACACTATCCTCTCCGGTTTCCCACCTTTCTTCAAGAATTGTAAACATATGACATGTATTGTTAGTATCAGCAACAACAAAAAAGTACCAAATAGTCTTTGTTTCTTATGTTTAGTTTTTTTTTTTTTAATCGACATATAGGTGGAAAATCTGATCTACACCTCAAACCCCTTTTGTTATTCAAATAGTCTTTAGACAATAGTCTACACCAGACATATTGATAGACGATTAAAATACCAAAAGGAATTCGAGGTGAAGGTCAGATTAATGATCCTGGCTGTATTCATGTGGTGCGCGTAGCGGTGCTGTTGAATACATGACCTGTTACAGACATTGATAGATGAAAAAATCTGGGTAAAATGTATATAAAGTTATGATTGATGGACAGCAAATGGTTACTTTTAGATAAATCAATCCAATATACCTCAGATCAGGAGTCGCAGTCGAGCGAAGTGCCACACGTTTCGATGTCAGTAAGGCTCAGATATGTACGTTTGTAATCAGCTTGTAATGTACGCTGTGGCTGCAACCGATACCGTAGTTGCCCTGCCAACGAACGCACAGCTGGAAAAATGGGAATGCACAAAGTTATCATCATCGCCTAAACACTGTGGCTGCAAACCATTCAGAAAAAGGCATTTTAGAAAGGCACAAAAAGCAATAACCTGTATTGAGGAAAAATTAGTGTTCGAAGCAAGAGATAGGAGGAAACATTTTCTTTACCTGGTAAAGGGCGGATACAAAAGGTTTATGTTATGTGCCTGTAAAACCTAACATTTTTTTTTGCATAGGCGGACGTGTAGTGACACAATTGGTTCTGGCCAAGAATATGGTTCAAGTCTGAAAGAAAGATGGGAAACGGAAGAGGATGCTGCGAAGAAGAAATTTGGATCAAACTACTTATCGCAGCATTCTCTTCCGCTTCTCATCCTTCTTTCCGAATTGAAGTATATTTTTGACCAGAAGCATTTGTGCCACTACAATTATGAATATGCAAAAAAAAACAATGTATGGTTGCCGCGTAAGTTCAATTGTTAATATCTGGAAATAGAAAAAGATGCCATATTAGTAGCTGGCACTATTCCTGGAGCGAAAAGCGATGGTAAACCATAATGAATATTAACTGTTGTTTTTTTCTTAACTTAATAAAGGATATTAGCAATCGATTGATGGATAGTAAATGGTTACCGTCAGATAAATCAATCCAACATACCTCAGATCAGGGGCCACAGTTGAGTGAGGACCCAGACGTTTTGACGTCAGTAAGGCTCAGATATGCACGTTTGTGATCAGCATGAATTGTGCATTGTGGCTGCAACCGATAGCGTGGTTGCCCTGCCAACGAATGCACAGCTGGAAAAATGGGAATGTACAAAGCTATCATCATCGCCTAAATACCGTGGCTGCAAACCATTGACAAAAAGGCATTTTAGAAAGACAGAAAAAGGAATAACTTCTATCGAAGAAAAATTACTGTTTGAAGCAAGACATAGGAGAAACGTACAGTGTTGGAGTCAGTGTTGGGCTGTGGGCTTGTTTTTTTTCCCTTACGTGTGTTTTGGGTTTTTTTTTACTCTGTGCGAGATATGCATTCCTCTGATCAAAATTCATGGCCAACAATATGGCTGAATTTTAGAAGATCAGTGAGAAGCGAAATAGCATAGTGTAAAGAAGTAATCTGCACCAAATCATTTCTAAGACTATACTATTTCGCTTCGCATTGATCTTCGAAAATTGTAGTCAATTATCAGTGACCGTGTTTTGTTATATATAACATGTATTAAATAGATGCACACTTTTTTTTTGGCACATATCTTTGTTATTAATTCTTCTAGTAAAAAGTACATATATATATATATATATATATATATATATATGTTAGTGTAAACTTTTAATAGGGTAATGAATAACTTTAATATGCACCCAAAAAAAAGTGTGTATGTATTTATGTATTTTACATGTTAATATATATATATAATATATATATATATATATATATATATATATATAGTGCATTCTATTACGAATTGAAACTGGGGCAAAGCAAAGTTTATATCAGCATGTAAACTACAGAGAACAGCCATGCAGATGGAGCAGGTAACCTGAAGAATAGAAAAAGCTGATCAAAGTATGTACATGAATACAGTAAATATAAAAACAGGTTGTGAAATTTAACCGGTCCTTAACTTCTGGTCATTGCCATATGCAAGAACACAAACCTGAAGAATAAAAAAATATAAATAAATTATGTATATGAAGACAATCACTACGCAAAGATTTAAAAACTATGAATGGTGAGTGTAAATACCATGTAAATACAGTGGTACTTGAAAGGAGGCAATTATATGCAGTGACACAGTTCAGTGTAAAAAAATTGTCCAGTACAAAAAACAACAACAAAGTATCAATGACGGATGTATACACCATACGAAATTGGGTATAGCTGCATATATGCAGTAACCGTGACTGGTTGCCATACATCCATCACTGATATTCTGTCTGTTTTTTTTACAATCTTTAGTTTTACGTTATCTGACTTCGACCTGTAGATAAATTCAGAATTCGATATCATTGGATTGATATTAAAAACTGATTGCAAGAAGTAAATACAGCTGGCACAGGTGCAAATCTAAAAGATTGGCTTACCAAGAGCTACATATTAACTTCTTTAACCACAGTGACAGATTCATGATAGGCTATCACAACCAATAAGCAACAAACTTAAACATTTTAGCTCAGATCTGTGAAGAAGTTATGAGTTTTATATCATTGGATTGATATTAATAAGCGATTGCAAGAAATAAACACACCTGGCACGGTTGCAAATCTAAAAGTTTGCCCTGCCAAGTGCCAGGGATTCACTTCTTAAATCAGACTCACAGACTCATCACAGCCTTTTGCGCAAACATCTATGCGTGTTCATTATTTGATATGAAAATTACAACATTTCTACAGTAGTCGTAAAAAGTTTACAACCAATAAGTGACAAACTCAAACATTTTAGCTCAGATCTGTGAAGAAATTATGAGTTTTATATCATCGGATTGATATTAATAAGCGATCGGAAGAAATAAATACACCTGGCACGGTTGCAAATCTGAAAGTTTGCCCTGCCAAGTGCCAGGGATTCACTTCTTAAATCATACTCACAGACTCATCACAGCCTATTGCGCAAACATCCATGCGTGTTAATTATTTCATATGAAAATCACAACATTTCTACAGCAGCCGTCAAAAGTTTACAAAGAACATCTGCACAACTACCAAGAGAACCACAGGGAAGAGACACATATAAATCTCCAGTGCATTCTATCATTTGTTAGTGATTGGAAAAAGGCTAAAAGAAGTGATGGAACAAACGAAAGGGAAAAATCGGGAGCTCATAACCCAAAATCGAGGCCAACACTGGTACAACAACTGTAACAAAACTCCACGCTCCATTATATATAGGAGAGTGCAAGAGTAAAGGAGGTAGTTACCACATTCTCCACTGCATTCTCTCATTTGCTAGCCATTGAAAAAAGGCTAAAAGAGGCGAGCAAAAAAACAAAAGGGAAAAAGTGTGAGGGGACAGCTCGAAACTGAGGCAACGGCTGTTATGGCAAATGCAGCAACAGCAGCCACTCTAAATCGAGGGCAGTTGCAAAACGGATCCAGTTACATAGCCAGTATTCATACCATGATATTTAAGAACTCTATTGGCGAAACCTTTGCAAGGAACACTAAACACACGGCATGGCTGCAACCACAATCTTAGTTACCTTGCCAAGCAACATGTGTTCAGAGAATGTAAGCTGAGAAAATTATCCCAGCCGCTGCACAGAGACAGCTGAAAAGAGGTGGTGGCTGCAAAATAAGACCGGTTGCTTAGGTATTGTTTACACTATGCCGTCCGGTAATTGCCTTGCCACCACCTGATTATATAATAGCCGAACTAAGCTGAACGTGTTTGCGAAACGGGTCCAGTTACATAGTTAGCATTCATACTATGACATTCAAGAATTGTGCCGCGAATACCTTTGCAAGGCAACTGTGGCACCAACACAGAAGAAAAAGGCAAATAAGTAAACTGAATCGCGGGAAAAAAATCTGAAACGTTGGTCACACCACTTGATATGGCACTCATATCTGCCATTTCAGCTAATAACAGGTATAGGTGACATATCAAGTGAGCTAACAAACGCATCACAATATGAAAGAGTAACTGCATAAACATACATAAAGAAATTATAAACTAAAGTAAATAAAAGAGTGACACAAAATAACATCAAGATAATTTTTTTTAGCCACACAAAACATCCAAAGATCTAAACCATAAACCACAAAAACAGCTATAGATCTAAAATTCCAATATCAGACCTAAAAATGGATGAAGCAGCCACATAAGCAAAAGCCGAACAAATAAGGCACAAAAAAAAACACCAAGTACCACAAAAGGCAGCTACATAAGGGAAAGTTCAGCAAATAAGGTACGACAAAGCAAAAGACGGCTCAAAAAAAGGCCAATATCAGACCTTAAAAGGGATAGACAATATAGATCTAAATCATAAACCATAAAGAAACAAAATAACCTACAACAAAAAAAACACCAACTACCACAAAGAAGAGCTACATAAGCAAAAGAAATCTAAAAGACCATAACCGATCCGTAAGTAAACAACACCGGCAGGCAAGTACACATAACCAAACGATGAACAAATAACCTATGACAAAAAAAAAACAGTAACTACCACAAAGAACAGGTACATAAGCAAAAGAAATCTAAAAGACCATAACCGATCCGCAAGTAAACAACACCGGCAGCCAAGTGTACATAACCAAACGATGAACAAATAACCTACCACAAAAAAAAACAGTAACCACCACAAAGAACAGGTACATAAGCAAAAGAAATCTAAAAGACCATAACCGATCCGCAAGCAAACAACACCGGCAGCCAAGTAGGGTTTGGGTAGAAGGCAGTAGAACGTGCAAGAATAAATGAGGTGGTAGGTACCCGGATTGATAGCTAAAGAAGCGAGGGAACAAACGAAAGGGTAAAAGCAGGAGCCCACAGCCCAAAATCGAGCCCAACACTGCTACAACAACTGTAGCAAAACTCGACGCTCCATTATATATAGAGTAATAGACATTATCCATTTACAACGGGAATAGTGTATAGTAACGTGAATTTGTTTGTGTATTTTTATATTATCAATATATTAAAACGTCAGGAGAGCTGCTACAGTAAACACGTTGCTACAGTAAACACGTTGCTACAGTACTTTGTACAGTACTCGCTACAATACTGCTACAGTACTATAGCTACAATATTTTTTTTATTATTTTTTTTTTTTTTTTTTTCAAAAGTAATACTTCTCCAAAAAATAAGTTTCAAAAATTCGCAAAAAATACCCCTGAAGTCGACAACTCTTTACAAAATTAGTCCTTTTCCAAAAAATCTGTTTCAAAATTGGCAAAAGAATACCCATGAAGTTCGCGCTCTTTGCAAAAGTAGTCCTTTTCCAAAAAATGCTTTTCAAAAATTGGAAAAAAAAACCCCTGAAGTTGACAACTCTTTGCAAAAGTAGTCCTTTTACAAAAAATCTGTTTGAAAAATGGCAAAAAATACCCCTGAAGTTTGCGGCTCTTTGCAAAAGGAGTCCTTTTTCAAAAAATCCGTTTCGCATCACCTTTTGAATTACGAACCCCATCGTAACGCGCGGGCTGCCCAGCTCGTATATATATTATATAATATATAATATATATATATATATATATATATGTGTGTGTGTGTGTGTGTGTGTGTGTGTGTGTAAGTGAGAATAGGGAAAGTTTATGAAATAATTTGTAATTAAGTATTTAAATAATTATAAATTGTATTGCCTTTTATAAGTAAGATAGTGGTATTCAAAATTACTCAGTTTTTAAGTTTATGAAGACAAAATCAAAGTTTGACTATTTTCTTTTTAAATGCAGTAAAGGTAAAGATTATATTACGGAAATAAGCTTCAAGACTTAAAAGTGTCTTTTGGTTAATTATATACCATGCCACTAAAGAAATTTCAGCCACTAAAATATTGCCTTAAAAAAAATTGCGGCCACTAATGTTGCACATAAAAAGATAGAATTCAAAATTCAACAATTAGCTGATAGCAACACGCCAACACAAGTTTGTTTTAGAAATTTATATAATAAATAATGTTTTTTATTTATTTATTTTTTTTTTTTAAATATATTTCCTGAAAAGTACTAAGGGGGTGCTTGGTTGGGGGTAAAGGGGGTGGGTAATGGGAAAAGAAATGAATAACGATGCTTGGTATGGAGGGGGTAATATAATGATTACGCAGTACTGGGTAATCAACCATTATAGAGTAAATTGGGGGGGGGGGGGGGGGGGGTAAGTTAATGATTACCCACCATCACCCATTCCTTTGCATTCCCTTACCCTTTCCCTTTCCCTTTCCCTATGCTTACCAGGCACACCCTAAGAATTCCTCACCAAACATAGCTGAAATTCCCTTGACATGTATGTATAAACATGACTCATGAGAAAAGTATAACCAGGAAGTAAATGAAACGGTAATTTGTATGTTCTTCATTTTTTTTGCCAATCATAGAAACTTAAAGAAAAATGAATGAAAGATACTATCTATGGTTGTGATGCAAGTAGTGTGGCAAAGTGTGCAAGTAACTCAATATTACAATATGTAATGCATTATTTAAAGTATAATTATGAAGTGCTGAAGTAACTTCTATCACAACCAAGGATGGAAAATCCACACTAACCTTCTTAAATTTCAAAGAGAATTGAAAGAATTTAACAAGAAAATGTTCGAAAAGTATGGGTAAATTCTACATGATCTATGTTCTTATAAAGAAAGAGAAACTTAACAATATATATATGTGTTATGAAGAGAGCTGAATACAACTACATACATCAAAAACATATATCGTATCAGTATTTATCATACACCGGTTAAAAAGAGAAAAATGGCGGAAGCTAACATAAACATTCATGCTCGTGGTGACGTGCTCTCAAGGGCAGTGAAGGCTGTGGTTAGATTCATATGTTGTTGTTCCTGTGAAGGTGAAGATGCATAGCCTCTGGATGTTGTTTATGGGTATCGCTAGGTATGAGTTAACTAGCACTGGTATCCCATAAAACTGCACCAATACCAAATCCGAATCTTATGATCTAGTTTGACATTCTAATTTAAGTTGTATTCATTTGTTTGTAATATCAATTGTTGTTTAATTTACTATATAGTAATTGTTAAATTGTTTTGTTTACTCCCCTTTGTAGTTGTGGCCATAATGTCATAAACGTTTAATACATCGTTGTTGTTCTTATAAAATTATATATATTATACAATATATGTTTAATTCCTCCTTATTTACCTTTTATCTCTTAGTTCTTGTCCATGTTAGTTTGTTCTTTCTTGTGATTCAAACAACCAACCAAGCAAAAGGGTTTAATTAAACAGTTTTGTCCTTATAACATTGGCTTGTAACTATTTTGATTAATTGTTACTTCCTCCGTATCAAATTAATAGTTTACGTTTTCTTTTTGAATGTCTTAATTTAATTGTTCACTACTAAAAATAGATTGAGAAGTTTGATCGAGTTTACCATACTACCATTTGTTAGTTATTATTACAAATTTTAAAGAAGACATTAATTAATTACTTAAGGGTAAAACTGTCATTCTGCAAAAAGTAAAAGAGAAAAAACAATAATAATTATGTTTTTTTTTAAACTGTGTGATTTTGTGGGAGTACAATTATTTTGAGAATTTGAGACGGAAGGAGTACTAACTTACTCCGCAGTAAACAACTCAAGTAAAAAATGCATAATATTCCAATATAATAAAGAAAAAATTGTTAAGAAAAAAATATAATAATTAATGAAAAAAGTATTGCATGCTATATATATTCTATGACGTTGGGTGCTATAGTTATGTACTTAGAATTTTGTTAACAATATAAATTGTTTAATTATAATTAGATCTGAGATTTTGTTATATATATTTGTAAAGTCTGATTTGGTTTTTATAAACCTAATTTAGTTTTTACTAAGAGGAATTTTTGGTGTTATTAATTTTGTAACAACTCATCACTTTGGACAAATCATTGTTTAGGACTCAGTTACAAGTTTAATTAATTTGTCTATCCAGATTTTAGTACTATACTACTATGTATTATATAAGGGTTAAGTTCATATAAAGGTTAAAAGAACCATGTTGCTTATAACATATATTCACGATAAGCAAGTGATTAATATATGGCTCATAAATCGTGGCATGTTGCTTATTACAGTATATACTATGTTTGAAATCTGGATTTTAAGTTTCAAATTATTTATTGTTGATTTATATATCATGCTAATGCATGAATAGAATTTAGTTCACTACACTGAAACAAATTTAATTACGAGTTAAAGTGGCTTAATTTATATTATTAATGGCTACATGTTTTCAAATATGAGATGTATTTATACTATATAAAAGGACTTGATTTAGTATATCTATATGCTTATTGTGTTTACATCGAACATTAAAATCTTATTGGTAATGAAAGATACGCGACACCATTTTAATCATCTGATCGCATGCACTACTTGATGCATGTATGCATCTTAAAGTTTTATTAGCACATGATTAGACTATGAAAGTGAATTGTTTCTTATGTGTGCACAATACTTGTCACTGTATTCTTATCTCCTTTTCATTGGTATTGCTATATATGATCACCAAGATAAAGAAAAAGATAATCATTTAATAGATGTAGCATGCATGGTCTGATGGTCACATGTTTTGTGTTATTTTTCATAGTGGCACTTGCCACCACCACTACAAGAAAAGTGGCTTTTTAGGACCCCCATAAGCGTCATAAAATGGTACTTTTTAGGACCTTTCATTTAATAGGACCAAGGATGAAAGCGTTTCATGTAAGGCGGTCGTAATAGGTCCAAAGCGTCCTAATATCTCAAATACCTTATGAAACCAATTTTATGGTCGTATTATATAACTATGAATAACCCAAATAGCGTCCTAATAAAACCATATTAGGACACTTTTACAATGTTTTGACATGTGCTTACCTACTTTTAATCTTTTGACACACTTAAAAAGGTCCTTAAAAGTTTGTTAGGACGCATATGATGCAACATCATAGCTATGTTAGCAACCAAGAAAAGGGTCCTAATAACTCAAATAAGATTATGATACCAATTTTATGGTCGCATAATAGGTCAAATAACGTCCTAATAAAAACATATTAGGACACTTTTACAATGTTCTAACATGTGGTAACCTACTTTTAATCTTTTGATACACATACAAGCGTCCTTAAATGTTGATTCTTAGGACGGTTATCATATAACATTATAGTTACTTTAACACCAAGAAAAGGGTCCTAATATCCCAAATACGATTACGAAACCAAATTTATGGTCGCATAATATGTCTATGAACAACCAAATAACGTCCTAATAACAACATATTAGGACACTTTTACAATGTTCTAACATGTGGTTACCTAATTTTAATCTTTTGATACACATACAAGCGTACTTAAAAGATAATTGTTAGGGCGCTTATCATGTAACATTATAGCTACTTTAGCACCAAGAAAAGGGTTCTAATATCTCAAAGAAGATTATGAAACCAATTTTTTGGTCGTATAAAATGTCTATTAACAACCTAAATAACATCCTAATAACAACATATTATGACACTTTTACAATGTTAAGCGTCCTTAAAAGTTTATTGTTAGGACGCTTAATAAGTTTAATAGGACAATTTCAAAGTCCTGACAAGTCATATGATAGGACGCTATTTTCAGCATGCACACTCTATTTTACGATAATGAATAAAACATCAACTAATTATTAAATGAATAAAACGAAATTGTATTTCAAATAAGCAATTGTCATAACAAAAGCACTAAACATAAATAAGGTATAGACATTATCCAACATAAAGTCTTGTACAGTTGTTTGGGCCTTCTAATAAGAGTGAGAACCGCATCCAGCAATGTTACGAAATCAGGAACAAAATAATCCGCGGATGTCATCAGGAGATACATTAGCATATATCAAAGTTACCTGAAATAAAAAAGATTCACAACATATGTCAAATGGAGATAAATGTAAATCTACCGAGAAATATACAAGATGACAATATCTCTTACTTTGGTATTATCATCAAGATTCTTAAGAATGGCCTCAATAATCTGAAGCATTGGAGTGACTCCTGACCCACCTGTAATCAGGACAAATAAAGTATTTTACACACTACGATACATACTCTTCATGTTGATGATAACAGATTAAAAAAAAAAAAAAAAAAAAAAAAAAAAAAAAAAAAAAATTCACTTACTATGCCATTGTGTTTCTTCATATTAGGGGTGTATTTGAGCTTTTCAATGGGTCTGCGAAATAAAATCCATTTTGTTAGTCGTATAAACAATTTCATCAAGAGTATCATAATACTAGTTTGATTAACTGGTTTACCCTTTTACTTCCATCACATCATACTGATATAAACACAAATCATCATTTCTTCACATTATCTAGATAACTACAATAACTGGCATAAAACTACCAAATCATCATTTATCTAGACTATAGGATCAAACAGATTACCGAAGATTCACCTCACCAAACACACACACGACATTATCCACACAACTATAAATGAATATGCTAAACTATTGACCTTTGAACATAAGTAAACAGAGTGAAATATAAATACGATAACCAAAAAAATAGCAAATGAGGTATCAAAACTTCACGAACATGTAGCAACATATATTAAAACACTACTTGTTAAACTATAGATACAATAATATATATCTCACTATCACGCTAACATTACATTTATAAATCAACAAATACCATCCAAAATCTCCAAATTATACCGTTACAATAACCATCACATAATTAGTCTACTATTAGCGATGCTAAACTTATGTATAGCCCTTTTGTTGATTTTCCATTACCATAACTATCAATACACATAAAACCTTAGAAACTTATGTAGTGCGACCTTATAGACAGAAGTGCAAGTGATGTAACCTTTATGTCATCCAGTCAGTTTTGGAAGCAAAGCAGATTGTTCGTAGGGACTCGTTGTAGTAACAATGAGATTCATCACCATGAACATTGGTAGTCCTGGTCGTCACTGCCATCAACTGAATAGCTTCCTTTGCCTACAAGATATAAATCAATCGACTGAAGATCAATCGACCTGTTTAAATAATTTATGAATCATATTACAACTCTGAAATAAAATTCCGAAAAATTCCCATAGATACCTCAATGTCCCTAGTATTTTACCTGATTTTTTCAGAATTTATTAACTAGAATAGGTACGAAAGAAAAATTAATTTCCCTAACCAGTTCCAGAATCGGATCTGATGAAACACCCGAAAAGTAATTAATTCTCAACCCCATCTAAAAAATTTATAAAAATCTAAAAAATTCCAGAAACTATTAGACATATCAAATATTACCCAGTTCAAAGGACACCTTCTAATTCGACAGGGTTTAAAAATGATAAATGAAAAACTCGGACTGTTTTTCCAGACATACGAATTCGATTTGACACTTAATTTTCTAAAAATCAAAAAGTGGCCTTCCCGACCTCTAAAAATTGCAAGGTTAATTTCTACAAAAAGCTCTTTCATTGAATTTAATTTTAGACTCAAGAAACACCCAAATACACATAGTTATCATCAAGATTCAATCAATTAAAGTCGGACTAATTTCCTGATCAGAAAACTGGTTCAATATTCTATGTGATCCTTTAGGGTTTTTCTATTCCAATGATTATTCCAAGATAACAAGCAATCATAATTGACATTAAAACATCCCTAGATCGATCCTCACATATTTTAACATGTTCATATCAATTAATTTTCAAATTCATATACATATTCGATTTATACATATTAGGGTTTATAATCAATTCGAATGGATCAATTTTTTTATTTTTTTTGATGTGAATGATTACCTTGGATCAAGAACACCAAAATCTTCCTTGTGTTGTTGCTGTTGATCGAATAAGGGAGAGAGACAAAGAGGCAACCGATTATTTTAGAGACAGAGAGCTAGGGCTTTTTTTTTGTTTGTTTGTTCGGTTTATAAAAAAAAAAAAAAAAAAAAAAAAAAAAAAAAAAAAAAAATACCGTATGTTTTATTGGGCTGAACAAGGATGGGCTATTATGGGCTTATTATCAATAAAATTAATACATGATGATCTCCTCTTTAGCTTGGGCCGAAAATGGTGTAGTAACACATAAAAATTTCGCCTAGTATAACTAGGATTCTAGGACACTAATTTTTTGATTGATAAATTTTAATGTAAGGTTTTTATTTGGTAGTTTTATTAATTACATAACTTAAGGACATAATCATTTTAGTTTAAGTATAATTTATATTACTTATATGATTTTCATAAGTTCTTAAAAATTTTAATTTGAGGGCATTTTTGTCATTTCATATTATGTTAAATTCGGGTTTTACAACTAAATTATACTTAAACTAAATGATTATGTCATAAGTTATGTAATTAATAAAACTACCAAATAAAAACCTTACATTAAAATTTATCATATAAGTAGGCCGTTGGATGGGGTTGTTCTCCGGTTGCCCGAGACGGGAGGGTTCGATTGTTGATGAAATTAATCGACCTAAGATCGAATAAGAATGTGTTAAGGGTTCTAGGGTTTGTGAGAATATGCAATGGTTGGTTGGGTTGTTGGTGAGGAGAGTGGTGATATTTGGGACGGAGGATGAAATATTTGGGAAGGAGGGCAAATTTGATTTTTGGGGAAAAATTTAGGCGGCTTGTGAAAAGTTGAGTGGGAAATTTTATTTTGGGAAAATAAAGAGTGTGCACTACTACACAAAGTGTTATTTGACACGGTAATTAGACGCGGTTTAAACAAAACACCGTGTCAAAAATCAAAAAAAAATGTCTTTTGTTATGGTTTTAAAAAAAAAACCGTGTTAACTAAAATCCATTTGGTACGATTTTTTATTTTCTTTGTCATCTGCTATGGTTTATTTGTAAACCGTACCAAATAATTTTTTTTTTCCTACGGTTTCTTAATAACCGTGATAACTAATCACTTTTCTGCTGCGGTTTTCTTAGAACCGTAGCAAAAAAAAATGTCATCTGCTATATATGGTTTATTAGTAAACCGTACCAAATAATTTTTTTTTACGGTTTCTTAATAACCGTGATAACTAATAAGTTTTCTGCTGCGGTTTTCTTAGAACCGTAGCAAAAAAAAAAATCTTATCTCTCGTTCATACGTATAACCATATCATCTCGACTAATTCGTTTAACATGTTATGTAGAACCATATCATCTCGACTCATTCGTTAAACATGTTATGCATAACCATATCATCTCAACTCCTTCGTTTAACACGTTATGTATAACCATATCATATTGACTCATTCGATTAACATCCCATGTATAACGATAACATCTCGACTTATGCGTTTAACATGTTATGTATAACTATATCATCTCGACTCATTCGTTTAACATGTTATGTATATCCATATCATCTCGACTCATCAGTTTAACATCCTATGTATATCTATAGCATCTCGACTCATCTGTTTTAACATCTTATATATATCTATAGCATCTCGACTCATCTGTTTTTACACGTTTTCATCTGTATTTACACGTTTTCATCCGTATTTACACGTTTTTCTCAATATTTACACGTTTTCGTCCGTATATACACGTTTTCGTCCGTATTTACACGTTTTCGTCCGTTTTTTACAACGTTTTCGTCCGTTTTAACAAGTTTTCGTCCGTATTTACACGTTTTCGTCCATATTTACACGTTTTCATCCGGTTTTACACACGTTTTCGTCAGTATTTACACGTTTTCGTCCGTATTTACACGTTTTCGTCCGTTTTTACACGTTTTCATACGTATTTACACGTTTTCGTCCATTTTTACACGTTTTTGTCAGTATTTACACGTTTTCTCCGTATTTACAGTTTTTCGTCCGTATTTACACGTTTTCGTCCGTTTTTACACATTTTCGTCTGTACTTACACTTTTCGTCCGTTTTTACACGTTTTCGCCCGTTTTTACCATTTTTTGTCAGTATTTACACGTTTTCGTCCGTTTTTACACGTTTTTTTCAGTATTTACACGTTTTCGTCCGTATTTACACGTTTTCGTCCGTTTTTACACATTTTCGTCCGTTTTTACACGTTTTCGTCGTATTTATACGTTTTCATCCGTATTTACACGTTTTCATCCGTATTTACACGTTTTCGTCCGTTTTTACACGTTTTTCTCAGTATTTACACGTTTTCGTCCGTATTTACACGTTTTCGTCCGTTTTTACACGTTTTCGTCCGTTTTTAACACGTTTTCGTCCGTATTTACACGTTTTCGTCCATATTTTTACACGTTTTCGTCCGGTTTTACACGTTTTCGTCAGTATTTACACGTTTTCGTCCGTATTTACACGTTTTCGTCCGTTTTTACACGTTTTCATACGTATTTACACGTTTTCGTCCATTTTTACACGTTTTTGTCAGTATTTACACGTTTTCGTCCGTATTAAAACGTTTTCGTCCGTTTTTACACATTTTCCGTCCGTTTTTACACGTTTTCGTCCGTTTTTACCATTTTTGTCTAGTATTTACACGTTTTCGTCCGTTTTTTACACGTTTTTGTTAGTATTTACACGTTTTCGTCCGTATTTACACGTTTTCTCGTCCGTTTTTACACGTTTTCATCCGTTTTAACACGTTTTCGTCCGTATTTACACGTTTTTCGTCCATATTTAACACGTTTTCATCCGGTTTTTTATACACGTTTTCGTCAGTATTTACACGTTTTCGTCCGTATTTACACGTTTTCGTCCGTTTTTTACACGTTTTCATACGTATTTATACGTTTTCGTCCATTTTTACACGTTTTTGTCAGTATTCACACGTTTTCGTCCGTATTTACACGTTTTCGTCCGTACTTACACGTTTTTCGTCCGTTTTTACACTTTTCGCCTTCGTTTTTTACCATTTTTTATCAGTATTTACACGTTTTTCCGTCGTTTTACACGTTTTTTTAGTATTTACACGTTTTCGTCCGTATTTACACGTTTTCGTCCGTTTTTTACATATTTTCGTCCGTTTTTACACTTTTTCGTCCTTATTTATACGTTTTCGTCCATTTTTACACGTTTTCGTCCGTATTTACACGTTTTTTGTCCGTTTTTACATGTTTTCGTCTGTATTTACACGTTTTTGTCATATTTACACGTTTTTGTCCGTTTTTACACGTTTTCATCCTATTAAAACGTTTTCGTCCGTTTTTACACGTTTTCATATCCGTTTTTTTTGCACGTTTTCATCCGTATTTACACGTTTTCGTCGTTTTTACACGTTTTTCTCAGTATTTACACGTTTTCGTCCGTATTTACACGTTTTCATCCGTTTTTACACGTTTTCGTCCGTATTTACACGTTTTCGTTCGCTTTTACATGTTTTCGTCCGTATTTACACGTTTTTCATCCGTTTTTTAACGTTTTCGTCCGTATTTACACGTTTTGTCATATTTACACGTTTTCGTCCGTTTTTACACGTTTTCATCCGTATTTACACGTTTTTCGTCCGTATTTACACGTTTTCATCCATTTTTACACGTTTCATCCGTATTTACACGTTTTCGTCCGTTTTTACACGTTTTTCTTAGTATTTACACGTTTTGTTCGTATTTACATGTTTTCGTCCGTATTTACACATTTTTGTCCGTTTTAACACGTTTCATCCGTATTTACACGTTTTCGTCCATTTTTATACGTTTTCGTCCGTATTTACACGTTTTCGTCGTTTTACACGTTTTCGTTCGTATTTACTCGTTTTTGTCAGTATTTACACGTTTTGTCCATTTTTACATGTTTTCAATCCGTATTTACACGTTTCGTCCGTATTTACACATTTTCAATCCTTTTTTATACACATTTTGATCCGTATTTAACACTTTTCATTCGTATTTACACGTTTTCGTCCATTTTTAACACGTTTTTCTCAGTATTTTTACATTTTTGTCCGTATTTACACGGACGAAAATGTGTAAATACGGATGAAAATGTGTAAATACAGACGAAAACATGTAAATACTGACGAAAGCTTGTAACAATGAACGAAAACGTGTAAAAACGGATGAAAACTTGTTAAAATGGACGAAGACATGTAAAAACAGACGAAAACGTGTAAATACGGTTGAAAACGTGTAAAAACGGACGAAAACGTGTAAATACGGACGAAAACGTGTAAAAACGGACAAAAACGTGTAAGTACTGACAAAAACGTGTAAATAGGGATGAAAACGTGTAAAAACGGACGAAAACATGTAAATACGGATGAAACGTGTAAATACGGCTGAAAACGTGTAAAAACGGACGAAAACGTGTAAATACGGATGAAAACATGTAAATACGGACGAAAACATGTAAATTCGGACGAAAACGTGTAAAGGACTAACGGCCGTTAGTCTAAAGGACTAAATGTGAAAAAATAGACAAACCATAGTGACCATTTATGTAATTACTCATGTGAAAAAGAAGATGACAAGGGCTTTTTGGTCATTTTTTTCGAAATTGGACTGGATCCGTAATATATGCAAACCACAGTGACTGAATCAGTAAAAAAAAAAAAACTTTAGTGACTGAAAGTGAAAAAAAAAAAAAACAAACCACATTGACCATTTATGTAATTAACTCTTTAGATTAAAAATCCAAAATCTCTTCGTTTTCACTATTCAAACACGTATCACGAATCGAGATCACAAATTCCATTCATCCTTCGTTGGGGATAACGAACCGGGTTACACATACTTCACTTGTGTTTCCTAGGAAATAATTACACATTGATTTTAGCGAATCAAATTTTTGATAAACATTCTAAAAAACTGATATTTTATGACTCAAATATGAAGTGTCCTATTATGGTGTATGATAATATAACCATAATAAATAATCGTCTTATAAAGGTTAAGGTTATAAGACCCAAGTGTCAAAGGTTCTATTAAGTTTTATTAAAATATAACTTTTCCAATTAAGCGTTCTATAAAATTGATGTTTTATGACTAAAATTTCAAGTGTCCTATTATGGTGTATCAACCTATGAGACCCAAGTGACAAGGGTCCTACTAAATTTTGTTATAATAAAACTGTTGCGAATAACCGTTGTAAAAACCTGATGTTTTATTACTTAAATAGCTAGTGTCATATTAAGTTTTGTTAAAATAAAACTTTTGCAAGTAAGCGTTCTATAAAACTGATACTTTATGACTCAAATTTCAAGTGTCCTATTATGGTGGATGAATTTATGAGACCCAAGTGTCAAGTGTCATATCAAGTTATGTTTTAATAAAACTTAATTTGAATAAGCATTATAAAAAGCGGATGTTTTACGACTCTAAACAGAAGTGTCATATTATGGTGTATCATAAAAAAACCATTATGAATAAGCGTTCTATAAAGGTTAACGTTATAAGACCCTACTGTCAAGGGTCCTATTAACTTTTGTTATAATAAAAAACGTTTGCGAATAAGCGTTCCATAAAACTGATGTTTTATGACTCAAATATCAAGTGTCCTATAATAGTGTATCAATCTATGGGACCCAAGTGTTCAAGTGTCATATTAAGTTATGTTTTAATAATACGTTTGCGAATAAGCGTTCTAAATAATTAATGTTTTATGACTAATGTATCAAGTGTCCTATTATGGTGTATTGTAATAAAACCATAATGAATATGCGTCCTTTAAGGGTCCTATTAAGTTTTGTTATAATAAAACTTTTGCGAATAAATGTTCTAAAATACTGATATTTTATGACTAAAAAACAAAATGTCCTATTATGGTGTATGATAATAAAGCCATTATGCATAAGCGTCCTATAAAGGTTAACATTATAATACCCACGTCTTAAGGGTCCTATTAAGTTTTGTTATAATAAAAAACGTTTGCGAATAAGCGTTCCACAAAACTGATGTTTTATGACTCAAAAATAAAATGTCCTATTATGGTGTATGATAATAAAGCCATTATGCATAAGCGTCCTATAAAGGTTTACGTTATAATACCCACGTGTCAAAGGTCCTATTAAATTTTGTTATAATAAAACTTTTAGTGAATAAGCATTTTAACTAACTGATGTCTTATGACTCAAAACTCAAGTGTCCTATTATGGTGTATTATAATAAAACCATAATGAATAAACGTCCTATAAAGGTTAAAGTTATAAGACCCAAGTGTCAAGGGTCTTATTAGGTTATGTCATAATAGGACATCTAGTGATCAAGTGTCGTATTACACTATCACATAATGGGACACCAACAACTAAATGTCTTATAAAGTAATTTATTAGGATCCATATTTTAAGTGTCCTATTAAGTTATATGATAATATGACCCCAAATAATCAACCATCCTATTATATAACTTTTTAGGACACCGCCTAAGTAGCAAATATTTAAAAAGGACCCTAAACGCTCATATGTCCTATTAAACAGTTTTTAGGACTCCATTATCATACCGTCCCAGACAAAGGGTCCTAAAAAGCCACTTTTCTTGTAGTGCACTAAAAAGCATGTTAAATAATGTATTTAGAGTGTTAACGGTTTGTTCTATGCAAATATAACGAATGCTGCATTCATAGAAATATTATTCGACTTTATGCGCCAATATTTCACATAAAGTCAAGTGCAGTTGAAGCAAGTAATCTTCCCAAAAATCTCGCTATGATTGTATGCACCTCAAGCTACATTAAAAAAAAAAAAAAAAAAAAAAAAAAAAAAAAAAAAAAAAAAAAGCGAGTTCGGTCTCACAATTTCAGTGTTAGATCTGAATTAAAAAGAAAATATATAACGGTGAAAGATCCGTTAAATATCTAAAAGAAAGATTTGCCCATCATAAGCAAGAGATTCTTGCAAATGCGAGCACATTTTTTGCAATATTAAGTAGTACATCTGAATGATGAAAAGAAAAAATGCGGTGAGATGGTTAATGCCTCGAATATACTCATATATCGAGAACGATGCTTTGATATAAAAGAAATGGGCATGTTTGAACAAACACGATAAACTTTGTTTATGATAATAAAAATGATATCCCCGATGGTCCTAAAGACCATACTGATGATGAAACTTATTTGGAAGCTGATGATTTTCTTACAGATGATTAATTGGTAGAGTCAAGCCATGAATAATTTTTCTTTCAGTGTTTTGTTAGGAATTTTCTTTAAGTGTTTGGTTTGAAATTTTCTTTAGGTGTTTTTCTTAGGCTTTCTTGATTATGTTTGGATTCCTATTATTTTTGGCTATGAATGTTTTATTAGGCTTTATTTTATTTATTTTATTTCTTTGGTGTCCATTATATTTTTTTCGAATTGATAAATGCTTCAAGACTTTAATCTGTCTTTACTTGACACATACCAATTTTATAATAACACATAACCTATTTAAGGCTATCTAGTTTGTTATGTGATCTGAGTTATAAACATGTTTATAGCAATATAGTTGAATGACGTATACAGATTTTATTTTACATATTATTGTTTTGTGGCCAAGCATAGTAACGTGCATAATTTATTTATTAATTTTTGTTTCTGTAAATTCTTTAATGGACATTATGTTATGATATATGATGCATATGTGTTAAGAATATTGTGCAACTTGTATTGATTGGCAAACCGGTTCGACCATTCCGGTTTAGTGATGATGCGAAATATATAGAAGAATGATGTGTTTCTTCCAAGATAAATTTTTATTGTTCTCAGTGGAAGTTGGTTATTTACTTATCACCATAAAATACAAATAAGAACTTGCTTCCTTAAATTGTGGAAAAATATAAAGGGCATGTATGTAGGCCTATACATGTGCCATATGGATCATTTTGATTTATAAAATCGATGCATCGTCAAAATGATCATCAAAGACGCAACTTAAGATTAGCGTGATTAATGGCTCGGCTTATAAAATGCGAGCACGGTTTTCCAAATTAAATTATTAAAAATGGTGGTGAAAACTTCCAAGTATTGGGCGATTATTGGAATAAGTGTTGAACATAAAAGTAGCCCATGTTCATACGCGAATTGCTTTTGTTGAAACGTTTATAAAACGTCTTCAGTTGATTGCAAAGCCAATAATATTGTGAGAACAAAACTTTTAGTTTATGGGGCATGTTATGACATATGAATCGCATCTTGCCAACAATCTATAATGAATCCTCCCCGTTAGAATGGTTTTGGTCACAAACCAAATTTCCCATGTGAGATTTTGTAATTGTGTGATATATAGTAAATACACCACAACACACAAAATGGGATATTTAAATTGATAATTCATTCAGGGGGAGAGAATGAGCAGCGAGAAATATGGAATGAATTATGATATAGATGTTGATTCTCACATTAATGAATATGAACTTAAAGTTCAAGGGATAAATAACATTCCAGATATAGTAAATGCCAGACATATTTAGTGACCTAAAGAAAGTGACTAGATCATATTATGCTGCTATTGCTCCAATTACAATGTGTGTCCCAACAGTAAAATCATTGATTGGTAGTAAGTCTATGGCACGTCTGTAGCGTGATAGACGAATCGATTCAAAATAAAAAGTCCTCGAATGAATAGATAAAATGGAGCAATAAATTAAGATGGTCGAATCGAGGCAATAAAGACCCCATAATAGTCTCTGAAAGAAAAACTAGACATGAAAGGATATTGAAAACCCCGGGTACATGAAAAAAAACTTTGAGATCTCAACAAATGATAGAATATAATGTCTAGTAAAGTGTGGAATCGAAAAGAACTGAAACGACGTCGATAATACTGTATATAATAATGCGCATGATAAATACAAGGTGAGGATCTTGGATATCTACAAGAAGTGTAGTTGTAAAATGAATGGCCAAAGAATATAAAGACGCAAGTAACTAATGAACTATGAAAGTCTCTTATGATGAAACGTGATTATTGGGTGAAATCCATACACATGAATGTTATAAGAAAGGATATTTAATGTTATGTCTGGCAATATGAGAAATAAGTTGTATGCGTCTAATATTATAAAACAAGAGCTCATTTTTGTTGAGATTCCTTAAGGAATATAGAATGCATGGAACACGTGTCATGATTTAAAATTCTCGAGAATAGTAGTTGATCAAATTGAACCACAGTAAATCAAATATTTCAATATTTTCAAGGTACAAAGGATATGGGTTTATATTTTACTAACCCGTCAAAACAAGTTTAGTTAGTTTTGCAGATGCAGGATATATGTTTAACTTACAATGATCGATCTCAACATGGATATATTGTTACAAGTGGCGAATATTTTTCCTGGCATTTGATAGAGCAAACAATCAAGGCGACTTCATCAAACCATACATAAATTCTGGAAAGGAGATAGCAACTATTGCATGAAGATAATGTAGCATACCTTGCTATATTCAAGTAACGTTACATCAAAGGCGACAAGACACTTCTCATTCCAGTGATGATTTCGTTGACCTATTTACAAGATATCAAGTGATGTAGTCATCAGAGGGAGATAATACGCGCTGCACTCTTTTTGTCCTTAGTCATGGTTTTGTCCCACTGGGTTTTTCTGGCAAGGTTTTTAATGAGGCAGCATTCCCTAAGCGTATTAACAATATGGACATCCAAGAGGGAGTGTTATGGATAATTATTAGTGGATGTCCATATAACCCATAATAGGCCCATGACCCATGTTAGCTATTAGGGTTTTTGCCCTAATGTTTGTCTATATATACTCTTTGTAAATCTCATAGTTAATGATCAATAAGAAGAATATTCATTCCCTCAATTCTTGTTCAGAACAAAAATATCAAATTTGGCACGTTGTTTTGAATTGTGTCTAACTAAATTAGAAAATAAAAATATACATCGGACAACAACTTTAATGATATGTAATATAGTTTAGGTAGAAGTTAATATTTTAACAACTAAAATACAATCCTTCTCTAAAAATTTAACTAAAACATAGTAATACTTGGCATCGGACCCAACTGACAACGTGTCAAACAAAAACAGACATCGAACGACAATTTAATAAAAAAACACGCTTGAAAGTGATACTACACTTTTGAAAAATTTTATATCCACCTAATAAACATTAAAAATTGACAAGTTAATTCATGTCGCCGATTTGACTGGAAAAGAAAAAATCAGTTTAAATTTATTCGTGTTATATGTTGACGGATGTGTCTGGACGGCCCATTTTGACTAGCCGTCCGAACGACGCGGAGCCATCCGAAAATACCGAAGGGCACGCGGAGCCATCCGGAAATACCGAAGGGCACGCGGAGCCATCCGGCTAATATCACTGTAAGTACTAAGACAGGTGGCGATATCCTTTGGACAGGTGGCAGCGCCAGACTATGCCACCTAGCCCGGATATTAAGGGATATTGTCTCACATTTTCTTCCCCTATAAATACTACTCCTCTATTTCATTATAATATCTCAACTAACTCAGATATTCTCTCTCATAATATTACACACACACATAATATTTACTGCACACATAAATCCTCTCCATCGGAGGTTCTGACTTGACCGTCGGAGGGTGGTCCCCGGGGCTTCGGCCTCGGGACCACCTTCTAACGGGTTCTTTATGTATGCAGCCTGCTTCGGAGCTCGGGACAAGGACGAAGGGCCTGAAAGAGCCGTCCGGTCTCGCATAACCGAAGGATCGATGCATAAGTCTTCCGGGAGAACCTTTCCTTGGTTCATCCGGAAGACCCTCTTTATTTGTTTGAAGTGGTCGCAAGAAATTGCTTCAACAAATTGGCGCCATCCGTGGGACCCTATCATTCGATCTACCAACAGTTGAGAATGACGGGTTTCATCTCCATTTCGGTTCTTGCATGTCAAATCTACTCAGATGGGTTTGTGTAGATCCGGTCATTATGTGGGTCTCTACTCCTCAGTCCCGAATGGGTTTGAATCAGTCGAATTGTTCACCCGGTGTGGACGACCGGCAAGGTCGATATATAGATGGGATGTAGCGACTAAGGGTCGTTCGGATATACTGTTGATCTTGTGCGGATGCACTGTATTGTTCGGAAAGGACGCATCGTTCAAAGGAATGATATTGTTTGGTTATGCTGGCTACGGGTTTCATCCCAACCCGACATGCCGTTGCAACTTCAATCTTGTCTTCAAGATGGGTAAGTTTATGATCTCTTCTACCAACTATTGAGCTTGATGACTCGCTTTATTTAAACCTTTTAAAGAAAAGTTCATCTTCTGCTATGTTTCTTGATTGTGTTCAAAGGATTTTGACTTTTAGTCAAAGTCAGACTATGGATTAAGTTTAGGCTTCGTATATATAGTCCTTGTGGCCAGGGTGTGTTTAAGATTATTGAGTTTATTCAAAGTGTTGTTTTGAGAAATAGGGTGGAATAGTGAGTCTTTGGAAATGTTTAGAGCTACCAGTGTGAATGGCTTAAAGAGGCCGATTGTTTCTGGTTGTTTTCCGAGTTTTAGGACGGTCGATATTAAGGTTTCGCTTTATGAATAAGGTGATGACTTGATAACGAATTTGCTTTCTTATTGGTCCGGTCTTGAAAGGTTGTCTTTTGTTGGGGAGTTAAATGATTGGGTTAGGAAAATTTGTGGTGATATTTGCGGGAAGGCGTTAAAAAGCTTGGAATTGGGGTTATCAATTGATAATATTGATGATTGTGGTGCTCTGGTAATGAACGAGGCACCTCGTGGGGAGTACTTTAGGCTTAAGGGATGGGTCTCACTTCCTGTCCAGAACAGACTTTCGCCTGCGGACGTTCAACCGTGAGCATTCGGGGGTGCACGTTCGGTTGTGGATGTTCGGTTTGCAAGTTCGGTTGTGGATGTTCGGATATGGACGTTCATTCTAAGTGCCCGCTATGCACTATCTCGTTCGGATATGTTGTGTTTTCAGATCTGCCAGAAGGGGAAGAGTACTCCGATGGACCTTTTAGTAAGGATCGTGAACTGGTGGGATGACCGGACGATGGTGGTTTCTGGTATTTGTACTGATTGGAGAGGTGCTATTTTTTTTTCAAACTTACTCATTTTTCACTCTCTCGGTATGTTTTCGTTCGATTGATTAGATGATGTTTGAAATTGCTTTTCTTTTTAAACATGGAAGTATAATAAAATAAGACATGATGAATAAACAAATGAGCTAAATTAAGGCTACAAAGTACTCCCAATAATTCAAGCTTTAAAGTGCTTTTGTCTGTTTTTCTATTAAATGTATTAAACAATAACCACTTATGAAAATAAATACAATTTATGTTAAAATATTAACTACTTTCGTATGGATTCCAAAGCTGCCATATAATCAGCAGAATAAGTGTTTTTTATGCTCGTTATGATAAATGGGTGTGGCTAATAATCGCACTTAATGAAATTAGAAATAAAGTAGTGGCTTCTGTGTTCAACTCGGACAATGAGGTGGAAGTAACTAAATGAGATGTTTCGGTTGTATGAATATGTGCTGCTGTGTTAATTCTGTTACCGACTGATGTTTATAGTGTTCCAACTGATGTATAGACGATTATTTACATGGAATAGCCCATTGCATCGTATATCCTTGTTATGCTCGTTGTTTATGCGCTAAGGTTTATATCAATTTTGGGATGTTATTGTTATAAAGCCGCTTTGATGTGCGTTGTTCTGTAATTTTTGTGCTGAAATAATGTTGATAGTGCTTAACTAATATATAGATGATCATTTACGGTTTATGATGTTGTGATGAATGTGCGTCCAGGCAGTGCAGTTTATATATCGTATACGTGCTGTGCGTTTTGAATATGAGCTGATTTTGGGTATGTTGCTCTGTGATTTGTATAAGGGAATGATGTTTATACTGCCTGATTATATTGGTATGTTTTACTCTACATGTGGTTGGATGTCTGTTCGAACTAACCATCAATTTTATATGATCTTTTTGTGTCTCGGGGGTGTTTCGGTGGTTGGATGTCTGTTCGAACTGATTATTGTGCGCTATCTGTGGAAGTACTGCACTAACTACAGCTTTGTACATTTTATTTGGCTATAATCTGAGTATATTTGATCTTGATTCTTGAAGTCACCAAATATGACTTCATAAAGGTAAAGGGATGAGATTCCTAGTGTTACAACTATTCTATGGTAACAAAATATAGAACAGATTGGGCGTAATTTGGGATTTAGAATGAGACAGTGTCATTTGCTCATAAGCAAGTGGGAGAATATTGAGTACATAGAGGAACTTAAAATGATATCAGACAGTGGGAGATTCCTCATATCACATTTGCAGCGGCTTTTTTGCGGTTCGTCATAATCTGTTTTGAGGGATCCATTCTGTGCTCTTTCTAAAATATGAAATCGCTTCCCGTCCGGAAAGGACTTCCGGTTGTGGGAATTCGGTGTGGAGGTTCGGTTGTCAACGTTCGGTCTGAATGTCCACTGTTTGTTGGGGTTTGAAGTTTTAAAGGTTAGCAACTCATATTCGCGGAGTTTATGTCTTGACTGCGCCTGAACGGGTTTAGTGGCTGCTGTTTTGATTGCCATATGTCTTGGTTATATATCGAGGTCGTTGATACAGGATCGCTTACATAGGGTTTAACCTCGGCGTTTGGTGCATGGCACATAATTATATGTATATTGTGGGTACAGCTTGCGGTTATATCTCGCCACGTATGACGGACGGCTATAGGTCGTCCGGCATAATTTCCTTTGGTCATGTCGTTTGAAGGTACCAGCCTATTCGAATGTGTTGCTTCTCTTCGGTATAGTTTCCCATGGACATCAAGTATATGGACACCCGATATGGACCGATTAAAGGCCCCGCGGTATGATTCCCTTTGGTCAAGTTGTTCAGATGCACTATACTCCTTAGGGGGCTGCCTCATTCCGATATACCAGTTGCAGTTTCATCCGATCGGGCGTGAAAAGCAAAATGGTGACAGTCTCGGTGGCTAAGATTCCGACCGACATGTTCTTTCGGATCGATTATATGAAGTAATAACCTCCGGTAGGAACGTATATGCAAGGCTGTGTTGCCACATCGGTCGAGTGTTGTCAGTTCAGAACAAAAAAAGGGGGGCTATTCATAACATGAAAGCTGATATGAAGGAGATGAAAGCGTGGAAGGAGCTAAAATCAGAAGTGGTTATAGTTACAACACGAATCCGCTTGGTGGCTGCCTTCAATGGCAAATGCCGCTGCCTTCATTTACGCCTCATTGGTACTATCGCGGTCTTTGCTACAATAAAGAACTTGACCCAAGTGATCAGGGGAGAGGCCGGTCGAAACTGTATCCGCCAAAAGAACTAATAACACCAAGGTATTATCTAAGGTTGGAAACTCTATTTCTGCAAAATGTCTAAATTACTTAATTTATTAAGGTTACTTCGCATCACTATCTTAGTGTCATTGGTGAAGTTTTGATGTACTATAAGGCTGTTCAATTGGTGCTGATAAAAAAAGCACACTGATACATTTGGTCAATCTTACTTTCTGGTGTGATAGAGAATTAAATAATTATGGGGAAAGAGTGATGTTTAACCTCCTATATCATTTTTTATTTTTTAGTCCAATAGCCTATCGGTACAGATAAAGACTATAACTCGAGGTACATGTTTTTAACATTAAGATTGACACTAGTTTGGCCCCAAGAAAGAGAGGATAAAAATATTGTAAACAAATACATGTCATAAGAGTTTAGCGGGTCTAGTGGTTATTGCCTTTATTGTTTAACCGAGGGGTTTGGAGTTCAATTCTTCCGATAAGGTCAAATATGTATTTTATTTACTTATTTATGATAGCGTTTTAAGTATGAAACGTATATCCCATGCAGACGGGATTACAAAAACAAGCCAAAGTATTTTTAAGTTCAGACATAAGTCATATTACCTAGCCTAACCCAATAACCAACTAATAATTCTTTTGTGACAAATAATCTCGAGAACTTTTCGTAGTCTAATAAAGTGGTGGTTAGGCAAGCTTTTGGGTCTTCTTGTTGTTTCCTTGCATTGATTTATAAATATATAGTTTAGATGTGAAATTTAGTCATTTATGAGACACTAATCCGTAAGGCGTTATGATATAATGGTAGATCTCGAATAGTTTGCATCGGAACGGGTTACATGAAAAAATAGTATAGGCCTCATAGCTAAATGCCTCTATTCAACGTTAGTGTGGCCGCTTGAATTTGCGAGAGGCACTATTTTATTTAAAGTTCAACGATTATAGTAATATAACAATTCTGTCGGTTATGTTACGGTTCGGTCATGACCCGGATGTGGTATTGATATAAGTGAAATATTTTGTTTGTTATATTTAACGGGAGAAAGCAAAAAAGCTTTCAAGTTTTATTCGCAGGAAAGGCAAGCTTCGGATCTAACGATCGGGGAAAACACTCCGGCGATTTCGTCCGGACATCACACTTCGTCCGTACCATGCTAAAAATCTCCGTTGGTCACGCTACGGTTATATTTAACAAGAAAAGGAAAAAGAGCTTTCATGTTCTATTGTGCAGGAATAACACCCATTGTAGACAAATTAAAAGCGACCGGTATGTCGATGTCTACCCATTGTGACTCTCTCATGTATTAATACAGGTGAAATATTATATCTTTCGTACCTAGCGGAAAAGACAAGAGCTTTCATGATTTACTCTGCAGGGATAGTTATACGAGGTTCCACATGTGTAGCAATTACAAATAGCCCGAACATAAGTTTAATGTGGCTCGTCCGGGTGACTCGCGACATCCGGGCGTAGTCAGTGTTCGAGGTTGGTTTTCCGAACATAAGTTTAATGTGGCTCGTCCGGGTGACTCGCGACATCCGGGCGTAGTCAGTGTTCGAGGTTGGTTTTCTGGACATAATTAGAAAATGGCCCCCCGAGAGGTTCACGCCCTCCGGGGAGTGTGTGGTCAATGTCCAAAGATGGTTGATACCCAAAAAGGGGTTGCCATAATCCTGGCGGAAAGGCTGAACCACCTGTAATATCTCGAACATAAGTAGAAAGTGGTCCCTCCGAGAGGTTCGTGCCCTCCGGAGATTAGTGATCAATGTTCATTGTTTTCTGAACATAATTAGAAAATGGCCCCTCCGAGAGGTTCGCGCCCTCCGGAGATTTTGTGGTCAATGTTCAAAGATGGTTGATACCCAAAAAGGGAAGGGGTTGCCATAATCCTGACGGAAAGGCTGAATCATTTGTCACACTTTGTGCATAAGTACAAAGTGACCCCTCCGAGAGGCTGGCCCCCTCCGGAGATTTTTGTGGTCAATGTTCAAAGGGGTACCATACAATCACGACAGAAAGGTATACAACCCGAGTGTAGGCCGAACGGCAGCTTGTACCTCCGGAGCCGCGCAAGCGGCGACGGTAATAAAAAACAAGTGTTCGGTATACGTTTTAGGGTCGATGTTTTATTTATGCAGGAACAAAGGGATGATGGGAAAAATATGTCTCGCTTCTGATTCAACAATGTTTAAGTATAGTATCATTAACCGCTAGTCAACAATACTATACTGGGGGGACATGTTAATGTATATGTCTGAAAGACGCGCACCGGGAGGCAAATACAACACTAGTCCGAATGACTCAGGCCGAAAGGCCATAAGGTACTCTTTAAAAGTATTACGTCAGTATTTTACTAATAATGCAATACTGGTGTTACATGTCGGCATGATATTTTTGTTACTAAAAGGAAATTCTATGTAAATCATTAAATTGTTTGTTGTTAAAGAGGATCAGTTTAATCTGCCATCTTCGTGTTAAGGACGTTGGATGATGTGGAATAGGGTGTTGCGCAATTGCTTAAGTGAAAATTAAGGTAAAGAAATAATAGATTAACTATAGTAACATTAATAACCAACCAACTATTAGAAGCTTGAAATAGCTAAATTTCATAAAATAGGCATAAGTTTTTAATAAGAACCAACTATCTTTGAGTAAAAATATATTTTGCAATGCAAACTTGAGCCATATGACTGGAATACTTATTATGATGAGATTTTGAGCCTTAACTTCTTTGACAATGCGTGTTTGTAAATCTTAGTTTTAATCCCTACAGTACTGACAACAGTAGCAATGCTCTTTAGCACGGTGCGATGTATACATAAGTTAAAGAAACCAATACTCTAAAATCTGTAGTTGCGCTAAAACAGCTTACAAAACACGAGAAAGATATAGGTGAATGTGGCTAGAAAACGAATCCCATCTTCTGGATGTTTTGCAGACAAGATTGGGTGGTTAGTTCTGTTTTCGCTGCTTAGGCCCATGCTTTCATGGTTTACTGCCGGTAGATTGTTGATTTTGTGCTGGCTGTTGTATATATTCTATGGAATGAATTCTGCACTTCAATAAAGTATAGTTTGCGACGTTCGTTTTAAAGTTATATGATTGTTTTGCAAGTATTATCTTGGTTTGGACTTTTAACATTTTGACTATTATTATGTGTATATGTTAGAACGACGCATGCCGAAAGGCATAGAGGTATTATGTAAATATTGCAGGTATATGTGTCTGAAGGACGTTGCCGAAAGGCACCAAGGTATTATTTAAGTATTACATGTGTATATGTCCGAATGATGTTTGCCGAAAGGTACAAAGATATTATTTAAGAATTGCAGGTATGTGTCCGAGCGTCGTGTGCCGAAAGGCATAAAGGTATTCTTTAAGTATTACATCATCGATCTTCAACCGATAATGCAATACTGGGGGGACATGTTGACGGATGTGTCCGGACGGCCCATCTTGACTAGCCGTCCGAACGACGCGGAGCCATCCGAAAATACCGAAGGGCACGCGGAGCCATCCGGAAATACCGAAGGGCACGCGGAGCCATCCGGCTAATATCACTGTAAGTACTAAGACAGGTGGCGATATCCTTTGGACAGGTGGCAGCGCCAGACTATGCCACCTAGCCCGGATATTAAGGGATATTGTCTCACATTTTCTTCCCCTATAAATACTACTCCTCTATTTCATTATAATATCTCAACTAACTCAGATATTCTCTCTCATAATATTACACACACACATAATATTTACTGCACACATAAATCCTCTCCATCGGAGGTTCTGACTTGACCGTCGGAGGGTGGTCCCCGGGGCTTCGGCCTCGGGACCACCTTCTAACGGGTTCTTTATGTATGCAGCCTGCTTCGGAGCTCGGGACAAGGACGAAGGGCCTGAAAGAGCCGTCCGGTCTCGCATAACCGAAGGATCGATGCATAAGTCTTCCGGGAGAACCTTTCCTTGGTTCATCCGGAAGACCCTCTTTATTTGTTTGAAGTGGTCGCAAGAAATTGCTTCAACATTATACATGTTTGGTTAGCTGTAGAATAAAATAATACAGTAATAAGAATAAAAATTATGGGTAAAACTAACCGTAAAAGTGTCGACGCATGTAGTAACGAATAAAAGTGAGTTAGTGAGATTTTTACCTATCAGTGAGACATTTTTTAATTTTATGTTTTAGAGCGACCGAGTTTGTTAAAAAGTGTCTTGAAAACAATTATTTTTACTTGTCATAGTAATACCGAGAGATGTGATCTACTAAAACACATACATATCACAGCATTGCTCCATCAATTTTGGCCAGCAAATTCAAGAACACCCCGAAACCTGTATGGTAATTTAGATGTCGATGAGTAAAAACGTTGTTGCACTGTGTGCTATTAATGTGTTAGTGTCACTCATAGTACGACTCAGTGATGCCTGATTACGAGTTTACGACTGCTTGTCCCTTATTATGTCAATAAATATTTATGTTTGTGGTCTTGTGGAATACATTTTCATGTAGCGTTACAGATATATTAGTGTTAGGTTTGTGGATTAAAATTAATATGTTTATGTCCGGTTTCGAACCCGAGACTCGGGATTGCACACAATACGTGAGAGTTTCAATAGCATGAATAAAGTTAAATATATTTTATATTTATAATTTATTCATTTTCACTAAATTCACTTAACGACAGTTAGGACTTAACGGTGTTGGAGATAACGACCGTTAAAGGACTAAATGTGTAATAGAGGGTTAGAAGGATCTAGAAACCCATCCATTGGGTTGGGTTCGGCCGAATGGGTCTCATGGGGGCCTTAGGTCGGTTTTGGTGGCTTAGGGAACAAGCTAGGGTTTAACTATAAATACAATTCACTTGTATTTGATTTTCACCTAATCTTGTATCCCTAGCCAAATTTCTTCTCTTCTCTTCCTCTAAGCTTATACGATCGGCCCTATTTTAATACCACTAGGTATTGGCCGAATTTTGTAAAGCTACAAGTGTTTGGTTGTTTAGTGATACTAGAACCTAGCTTTTCCTACTGAAACGCTATCATTACGTGTGTACAAGAACGAGTGACTAGTTTATTTTAACTAGTGTTTTTCCTTGACATTGGATCGACATACCCTATTATTGTTTAGGGTTCTTGCTTGTTCTTGGTGATTGCAAAAAGGTATGTATCTATTTAGTTTTAATTAATTACATGTTCTTGTAGATCTTCCGCTGCGTGTTCTTTGATGTTCTTATATGTTTATAGTTTTTATGATTCATATAATCCAACAGTGGCATCATGAGCCTCGTTTAGAACTATGTAATTAATTACTAAAACCTAAAAATTGGATCTTGATTAGATACATGCTTTTATGATCTAGGGTTTTTATTTGAAACCCTAATTTTAAATTTATGTGGATCGATCCACAATTTTTTCTTTTAGGGTTTATGTTTAGTTTTTAATTAAAACTTAATTAGAAACCCTAGATTATGCATGGTAATTTTTAGGGATTAATTAATGTATACCGTATGTGATGACACAAATTAATTAGATACGTACAAGGAATTAACATATTAATATGGATTTCATGATTATGTGTTAATATGGTATCCATGACAAAATCTTGCATATTTTGTCATGGTTTGTTATATGGTTCGATTTGTATGTATGTCTTTGCTACATGTTTTGTTTAATAAATCTTTTATTGGGGAAGACATCAATATATTAATTAATAAAAGTTATGTGCAATGTGGTATCTAACTAACTAAAACTTACGCGGCCAATCTATTTGGCGTCTGTGGACCATTGGGCACAATGAGCTCGAAAACCAATGGGAGTTTTGTTAGTTAAATACATATTAAATTACACATAGAATTAATAATATGATTTATTGGAAAAAAGGTTTGCATGTGGCTATATGATATTGTTATGATCATATATTTGTTATTATGTGTTTATTTTTTTTTGTAATTACTTGATCTTTTGTGTTTATATATTATGATGGATTGCAACACATAAGAGGGTAATTTTCATAATAAAAATAAACAAGACTAATAACTATGAAACCTTTGTAGTAATTTTATTCATTGCCAAGTCTTATGTGCCGATAGTGGTTCGCTTCGCACGGTAATTTGCTCCCAGGCGAGACTAGCAATTAATAAATTATTACATAAAATTGTTTTAACAAGAAAATCATATTTTTTTAGTTGATTGATTGCAACTGTACAAAAGTGGTCGAAGCGGCGGACCTATTATTGACAAACTATAAAGTGGGTTTAAGGTTGGTTCACATTAAATTGTGACCTTAAAGGGGCACGGTTTTAACCAGCTTCGGCGGCTGTCGTCCCTCCGCTCGCATGTGCGTTAATAATAGACTTACCAAGTACACCATGAAAAAGTACGAAGCATCTTAAGGCAATGTTGTAATTTGCTCAACGCCTCAATTAAAAACTTTGATGATTTGAGCTACAAATGAGTAAATGGATTTGTTTTGAAAAAACATATATGATACAAAGATGAATGCATGACATCTTTGTACATATTTTTGATTTTACACATCAAAATTATTACCCTAAAATTTAAGTGATATGCCGACCAATTAACATGGAAACACCTAAGATGACATTCTATCATTACTAGCAGCCTCAGCTGATGTGATGATTCAAAGAATGAAGTCAATAGGGGTAAATTGAGCACTTCCATTACTAGCAGCCTCAGCTGATGTGATGGAACGGCGTCAATTTACACGTTTATAAATTGGTTAACTTAATTGAGCACTTTCATTACTAGCAGCCTCAGCTGATGTAATGAAACGGCGTCAAGGCATAAAGATTTGGGGATGAAACATGCTTACATTTTGCAACTGATGTTGGCAATATAATGTAAGTCCCAAGATTTCTAGGAATTGCAATTTGACATTGGCAATTGGGTGATCCCGTACCTTGTTGAGTACTTTCATTGCTAGCAGCCTCAGCTGATGTAATGAAACGACGTCAATTAGGATCCTAGTTTTCAGTGAAAATTAAATGGTTTTTTAACCAATGGGTGTTTAATTTTCATGAAATGTTTAATTATCGAAAGTACTAACTTTTGAACTTTTTCTGTAGAAATGGCCCAACCCGGAAACTCGTCAAACCTAACCTCCTGTTTCAAGATGATGCTTGAAAAGGAAAAATTGACTGGGACTAAGAATTTTAACGCTTGGTATCGCAATCTAAGGCTTGTTCTTAGAATTGCCAAACGTTCTGAATGTCTTACTGAGGACCTTCCAGAAGCTCCTCCTGCAAACTCGCCTAATGAAATACTTAGGCAGTACAATGAAGCCTATGACAAGCACAATGATGCGGCTTGTCTCATGCTATCGGGGATGGATGATCAACTGGTAAAACAGTTCGAGAAATATGGCCCGAAAAACATGATTGATGAACTGACACGTATGTTTCAGAAATCTCCTATGGCTGAATTGTATGATGTACTTGACAACTTGGGCAAGTGCAAGCAGGACGCGACAACACCCGTAAGTGATCATGCGCTTACAATGAAAGGTTATCTTGACCAACTAGATGCACTTAATTGCGGGTTTGTGGAAGACGTTAAAGTTGGCCTCATCAACAAATCCCTCAATGAGGAATTATATGGTGATTTTGTGCGTAACTTTAACATGCATTGCAAGGGGAAGACATTTTCTGAATTGCATGCAATGCTTATTGAGCATGAGAAGGCACTCACTAAGAAAGCTCCTACACCTGTTGTTATGGCAATAAGAGGTGGTAGAGTAGCTAAGCCCGGTAAACCGAAACATGTGAACAAGAAAGGAAAGGGCAAAGCTGACAAGGGCAAGCAGATTGTGACTTATCAGCAAAAGCCAAAGAAGCAGAATCCTCCTCCCAAGAAGGATTATCCCAAAAAGGATGCGACTGCTTGTCACCACTGTAACACTCCTGGACACTGGAAGCGTGACTGTCCATTGTTGCTTGAGGAGTGTCGCAAAAATAAGAATGCCAAGGCTGGGCAAGGCGCCAACACTTCAGGTATTTTTATGGTTGAATTATTTTCTTTTCCTCGTAAGCAAAATGCCTAGATATATGATACAGGATGTGGTACTCACATTTGTAATACATCGCAGGGGCTTAGAGGAGCGAAGAAGCTGAACTATGGAGAATGCTACTTGTACGTGGGAAATGGAATACGTGCAGCAGTAGAAGCCATAGGGACTTTTGAGCTAGTTTTACCTTCTGGTTTAATATTAGTTTTGAACAATTGTCATTACGCACCTTCTATTGTTAGAGGTGTTGTTTCAGTTTCTTTGTTATTGGATTTGGGTTTTAAGCATACTTTTAATGATAATGGAATTTCTGTTTCTTTGTAAGATCCTACGAAAATCCGTTATGATAATCTTTGTTAATTAATAATAACCTCGACTTACCGTTTAACAAAACCCATTTTTATGGGGAAATTTAAAAATTTTCTTTTATTGTTATCATTACCACATTACGTTTAACGACGTATATAAAATAGCGACATGTACCTCGTGACTCAGTGATTCACAAAAACCCCATCTACACTAAATCTATAATACACAAATTACACGTTATAGTAAAAACTACTAAATCTATAACTAATTACGATTATACAGTAATCACATTTCTAATTCATCAACTACATTTAATTATATAACACATATTTCATTACACTCACTAACTTTATTTAACTACAAACCGAGTGGACTTTTAAACCGGACCCTTGAATTAGTTCAGGCCCATCTCCACTTACACGCCACACAAGCCCAAATTCTAAAACCAAAATCCTGTCTGAGAATTTTAAGTACATTCGACTAACATGCACTCTCCAAAATGGCTCGAAATCTTTCAATGTTTAAACACAACTCACAAATGTTTTTGCACCACCTAGCTCGCCACCCACTAGACCATGAATGAGCCAAGTTTCAGATTCACAGGTCACATTTTGATATGAATTTTAAAGCCCATTTGATTGTCCCATTTCACTAAAACCATTATATACAAAAACCATAAAATACAACCGTATCAACCCAAGGTTTTTCCTAAACATTTCTAGTAACCATACTAACATAATGTGATGATTAAAGGACCATTAAGACTGCAGTGGAAGGTGGTAATTCGATAGCTTCATTTTGAACAAGTAGGAATAGCAAATGTGCACAAGTAAAATCCAACAACAAAGGACAAAAGGTTACCAAACTTCATAAGATATGGCTTCATCAAAACCATACACGTATTCCACACATTTCTTTTATAAACGTGTACATACAGATCTAACTAAGAAAAATCTTCCATGACCCTACTGTGATTGTGACACATCCTTACTAGTTCTTATTTGACCCCCTTGCAAGATCTTACACGTTCTACATATATGACACTTCCACATGTTTTCTACACCTCAACTTGCCTAACTCTTTCAAGTGATCTTCCCATCAATCTTATCTCACGGACAGTACCCTATCTCGTCTAATACAACCCTCTCAAAATGCAATTTCCATCTCGTATTATCTATAACGAGAGAAACAAAACTCATGCAAGATCACTCTCTCGTAATTCACGTGAACTCACACTCACCAAACTCCACTTTTTCGAGCAGCCCATGAAAGCCAGAAAGCCAGCCATTGTTCCTTCAAGTCATAGCTAGAAGTGAAGCAAGCCCGTAGCGTGCTCTGTTGATTTCATTCTTGTGAGCTTCGACCCCTTTAGCTCGTTTTCCTGGTCCTTTCGACGTACACAAACAATCCTTCGAGGTGTGGTAATCATTCATGATCCTATTTCAATTCTTCTTATATCACGTATTCACAATCATGCATTTCATGCACATAGTCGAACGAATCATATTTTGCCTGTACACTGTCGCGTTAAAATGTGACAGTAGGTTTCATGTAAGTGATCAACACATATATAGCACGACATAAAAGCACCTTACTACACGTTAGCACCTCATGCATCGCATACTTTGGTTGTTTTCACACAAACGAGCACACTCATATACTTTACGTGCATATTAATAAGTCACGCCATGTATAAAGGTTGAAACTCTCATGTGAGACCACAAAACGACCCTTAAGCGTCCATGACCCAATAGTACCAGTCACAGAAAACGCATAATAAAACCCTGAGAACAATAGTTACCACACGTAGGAAATATGCAAAATATCACCAAGTCTTTTAACTATGAAGCGAGCCATAATACCTAGTACTCACACGAATAATTTGCAATCTAGGCATGCAATACATATACTTTTCGACATGGCTTGTTTAACGACCTACCAACCTACATTTTTCATGTTAACAACATGCCATAAAAACCACAACTCGATCTTTTAAAATCACCAAGGTGCTTCCCCACAACTCATTTTGAAAACCTTAATAAATAGCGTATGGATTTTAAGCCCAAAACGCAGTTTTAATAAGCTCTGAATAAGCTGACCAGGTGGCACTTTGAAGATAAGATTTTGACATAAATATAAACCATTTTGATAACTCAAACCCTCCCCAAAGCCCATGGATCAAAAACACTTAACGGGCCATTAAAATGGACCATTTAAGCCCATGTAACGCAAAAATAAGCAAATGGACAAATAAGCAGTTGAAATAAGCTGAAAATCACTTGAATAAGCACTAGTAAAAATCGCCATACTTTTCCCTACATTTTTGTCAATTTTGGACTAAAAATGTAACGCACTTTGACTAGAAGGACTAAAACTGCCAATTGTGAAAACTATGGACTGAAGCTGTGAAAACAGTTTATAAAGGACTTAAATTGACATACCAGTGGACTTCAAGCCTTATATGGACATATGGACAAGATCTGGACTATTATGGACTTTGGACTTAACCGAGGACTAACGACGTAACGCAATCACAGTTAGAATAAAAAGTATACAATCTAAAAATGGACAAGGACCTATTTAATTTCACTTGAAATTCTTATTTATTTTCTATTTTCACCCTTCATTTCATATGCATGTTTCATTTTAAGTTATGCATTATTTGAGGTTTCGTTATTAGAAATTTAGTAACTTCACTTGCATATTATTTCAACATATTTTGAGAAAGTAATACTTTGGGTCGATTGAGATAAGAGTCAGGATAATATTATAGATATATCATATTTTTAACTTGAGGCATTTTAAGCATACCACACTCATATCACCGATCAAATCGTTTTACGATTTCTCACCTCACACTCACTGTTAGTAGTAAGTCAGAATCTTAGACTTCCCTTATATTCAGGTTTCGTATCAAAGACGTCTCCGTGATCGTTCCCATGAATCTAATAAATATATCTTGCCAGATACGCTCCAGGTGAGTCGTGGCCCCTCCTATTTTAAATACATGATTTATACCTTTTTGGGGGAGATACATGCTTTAACTGTTTTAAGTTATCTATATAGAACTCTTATGATTTACTCAAAATCATCCACTATGCTTTACATGTTTGAATCACTCTTGAGAGTAATATATATTCATTATATGTGCAAATTGCTCGCTAAGCTTAAACACTGAATTTGAGAGATAACATTTTTACACTACATGATGTAACTTGACACTGAGATTCATTGTATGCATTCATATAACAAATGAATGTACTGTTACTTATTATGGTATTTCTACATTTCACTAGAGATAATTGCCAAAACTAAAATTACGCATAATTCATACACCCTGAAACCTATATTGCCTAAGTTTACTTTATTGCCATAAAAGTCCCTTGATCATGAGCCATTAATCACTGCGGTGAGCGCGAATATAGTGAACAGCTTCGAAACCTGTTGGAGGCTGACGACCTATCCCACTAAATACTTGGACGGAATGCCTACATGGTTAGTCGTATTTAGTCGCGATGCACTATATTTAAGAAAAATAGGAATTGGCAAGTCACCTATTACACGAGGGAAAACTTTCGTCATTAATTTGGTGAACACTCCGTTTTCCGGTACACTGTTATCGTTTTGCGTGTCATGAGGCTTAGGGCAATATAACTTTATGAATATATGAATGTTTCATATATATCCTAGGATACAGCTGTATTTAGAAGACCATCACTTTACACTGATAAACTTCAGACTCTAGATTATTATTTTCACGATGTGTTATGATTATGAATCATGTACTTGAACTTTAACTGTTACCATATGCGACTAAATCGTGAATCCTATAAAAGACAACTCAAAGTGCTTAGTATATCGTTACTGCTAAAAGTTGACCCAACACGTCATTTCGAGCATATAACAACGTAGCTCATCTTCGTTTAGAAACTTGAAACTTATGATCACCTGAGGTCATACATGAATCATTAGTGGATTTTTATTCAACTCACTTTATTACTGATTTCATGAAAAACTATTATTCATTTCGACAACCGCTATACACCTTTAAAATTCATTGAAAGAATGTTATTTTCTATCAAACTCCACGAACTCACCAACCATTGTGTTGATGTTTTAAGCATGTGTTTATCTCAGGTTCACAATAAGCACGGATGGCACGGAGAAGCACGGACAATTATGAAGGCTATAAATATCATTCGAAAACCTATTTAATAAACTTTGAAACCACTGGGGACCTTACTTTGTAAACTCTGATATTCGAATGATAAATCTTTTAAAACGACCAAATTGGTGATCATTTTCTACTATTCAACTGTTGTGCCATGAAGTAACACCCAAATTAAATTCCGCTGCACATCACGAGATTGGGGGTGTTACATTCTTTAAATTTGTTTTTTACTTTAATGCTATTCCATTAAATGGTGTGTTTGAAATTGACATGGAAAACCATGTATCCAATAAAAATAATTCAATGTATAGCATCGGAAATAAGAGAGTCAAGTCTAACTTGGACTCGTCTTATTTATGGCATTGTCGTCTTGCCCACATAGGCAAGAAACGCATGGAAAAGCTGCTAAGTGATGGGCTTTTACCTAATATCAATGATGATTCAGTTGATAAATGCGAATCTTGCATATCTGGGAAGATGACGAAGAAACCTTTCCATAGCAATATGGAGAAGGCTTCGGATCTACTTGGATTGATACACACGGATGTGTATGGTCCACTTAGACACGTGTCAAAACGCAGTGCTACCTACTTCCTAACCTTTACGGATGACTATAGTCGTTATGGTTGTGTTTATTTACTTAAACACAAACATGAAGTCTTTGAGACATTCAAGGTTTTCAAAAATGAAGTAGAATTACAACTCGGAAAGAAGATTAAGGCCCTTCGAACCGATCGTGGTGGTGAGTATTTGAGCCAAGAGTTCAAAGATTATCTAGCTGAGTGTGGCATTGTCCAACAACTAACTTCTCCTTATACTCCACAACAAAATGGTGTATCTGAAAGGAGAAATCGTACCTTGCTTGACATGGTACGATCTATGTTTAATCTTACAACTCTTCCCTTATCCTTTTGGGACTATGCTCTTGAAAGTGCTGTTCGCATACTAAATATGGTTCCAACTAAGAAGGTTGATAAGACTCCATATGAATTATGGACTGGAAAAGCTCCCAACTTGTCTTACTTAAAGATCTGGGGTTGTGAGGCGTTTGTTAAACGTGACTCACCTGAAAAGCTCCAACAAAGATCTGTTAAGTGCATCTTCGTAGGATACCCTAAGGAAACAAGGGGTTACTACCTTTACTTCCCACCAGAAAATAAAGTCATTGTGGCTAGATATGGTGAATTCCTTGAGGAGAGTTTCTTGACTCAAGAATTCAGTGGGAGAGTATATGATCTTGAAAATGATCAAGAAGATGTGTCACCTTCTGAGAACACTAACACACTTCCTGTGGAACCTGAAAGCTTAGGTCCTCCACCTGAAGTTGAAGTGGTACCCGTCCGTAGGTCTTCAAGATCTACAAAGGCTCCTGAACGTCTATGTTTAAACATAGATGATGAGGAAACTATGCTATTGGATCACATTGATGAGCCAACTAGTTATAAGGCTGCCATTAATAGTCCTGAAAAGGATAAATGGCAGGTAGCCATGGATGGGGAAATGCAATCCATGAAAGACAATAAAGTCTGGATTGAAGTAGACCTTCCACCCAATGCTAAGGTAGTTGGGTGTAAATGGCTCTTCAAGAAAAAGACTGACATGGATGGCAATGTACACAACTATAAAGCTCGTTTGGTGGCCAAGGGCTTTACCCAAACATATGGTGTTGACTATGAGGAGACCTTTTCTCCTGTGGCCGACATTAGAGCTATTAGGATTCTTATAGCCATAGCTGCCTACTATGACTATGAGATTTGGCAAATGGATGTCAAAACCGCCTTTCTGAATGGTCACCTAGATGAAGATATCTATATGGCGCAACCTGAGGGGTTTGTGAATCCACAATTTCCTGAGCGTGTATGCAAACTTCAAAGATCCATTTATGGATTGAAGCAAGCATCCAGGCAATGGAATAAGAAATTTGATGAGGAAATCAAGAAGTTTGGATTTACTCAAAATTTCGATGAGCCATGTGTATACCACAAAGTTAGTGGGAGTAACACTACTTTTCTTGTCCTATATGTCGATGACATATTAATCATGGGAAATCACATACCTAGTCTTGATGAAGTTAAGGCTTATCTATGTGAATGTTTTTTCATGAAGGATTTAGGAGAAGCAGCGTATATTCTTGGAATCAAGATCTATAGAGACAGATCTAAACGGTTAATCGGATTAAGCCAAAGTGCTTACATGGATAAAATATTGAAGAGATTCAATATGCAAAATTCCAAGAAGGGATATTTGCCCATGCAAGTGGAACACGGCTTATGCAGCGAAATGTGTGCTTCTACACCTGAAGAGGTGGCATACATGAAGAAAGTTCCGTATGCTTCGGCAGTAGGATCCATCATGTATGCAGTTAGATGCACAAGGCCAGATGTGGCGTTCGCTCAAAATTTGACCAGTCGTTATCAGCAGAATCCAGGGAAAGATCACTGGCATGCTGTAAAGAACATTCTTAAGTATTTAAGGAATACTAAAGATATGTTTCTTGTTTTCGGGGGAAATCCAGACGCAGAACTGAATGTTACAGGTTTCTGCGATGCGTCCTTTTAGACTGATAAAGATGATACGAAGTCTCAGACGGGTTACGTTTTTGTCATAAATGGAGGAGCTGTGGACTGGAAGAGTAAGAAGCAGAGTACAACGGCCATGTCTGCTACAGAAGCTGAGTACATTGCTGCATCGGAGGCAGCACAAGAAGCTGTTTGGATATGGAAATTCGTTAAGGATCTTGGAGTGATGCCTTCAATAGAATTACCTATAAATGTGTATTGCGACAACTCTGCTGCAATCACATTCGCCAATGAACCTGGAGTTATGAAAGGCGCCAGACACTTTAAAAGAAAGTATCACTATGTTCGAGAACAAGTCGATGATGGTGAAATAAAAGTACTCAAAGTTCACACAGATAACAATCTGGCTGATCCTTTCACGAAGGCATTACCTAAGGAGACGTTTAATCGTCATGCTCAGGGTATTGGTCTTCGTTTAGCAGATAGTTTCATGTAAATCTGTTGGATTAGTATTTCGATAGGGACATGTAAACAATTATTGTTTTAATGAAATAAAGTGCGGATAACGTTTATTATCATTATTAATATTTGTGTCCTATATTTGCATGTATAAATCCGTGAATAATTAATTTATTCTAAATAGTCCGTTGTCAATTAATAATATGGTAATATTATTAACCTAAGACAAATGTGAGGATTGGTAGAATGTACTGTGAGGTTAAGACACCAATGTCACATGATATTCAATATTGGATAAATTGAATATAGGACTTATCCCAACTACATGATTATACTTTATGGATCATAGTCATTAAGTATATCATGAATATTTATCCTCTGACTTGAGATACCAGATAATTGCCAAGAATGTAGCTCATTTCTGTGAGGTAGTCTAACGCTATCCGTAAAAGGTGGTTATAAGGGCTATTTTCAGAAGTGATGCAAAGTTCAAGGGTTATGCTTGTAGTCAATAAAGGATTTGTTCCTTCAACTTTGTGTTGAAGTTTAATACTGGTTGGCCACTCGTAGGGTTGACAAGATGTTTGCGTGCGCACGCCCAAAGTCTATCTGGAATACGTTCAGATGTTTTGGTAATCTTGATCAATTATGTATAAACGAGAAACTATTGTTAATTATGGAATGACAAAGATCCATATCCAAATTAACGCAGTATTAGCAACAAAAGGATAAGTATGATGATTAAATACATCACGTGGTTTTTCCAGGAAAACCATACTCGGATCGAGCTGGGGGCATTGGGATCTGTTAAGCTAGACTAGCCCATGTCATTAATATTATTAATATTAATCCAAGTGGGAGCTGTTAGGTTTGTGGATTAAAATTAATATGTTTATGTCCGGTTTCGAACCCGAGACTCGGGATTGCACACAATACGTGAGAGTTTCAATAGTATGAATAAAGTTAAATATATTTTATATTTATAATTTATTCATTTTCACTAAATTCACTTAACGACAGTTAGGACTTAACGGTGTTGGAGATAACGACCGTTAAAGGACTAAATGTGTAATAGAGGGTTAGAAGGATCTAGAAACCCATCCATTGGGTTGGGTTCGGCCGAATGGGTCTCATGGGGGCCTTAGGTCGGTTTTGGTGGCTTAGGGAACAAGCTAGGGTTTAACTATAAATACAATTCACTTGTATTTGATTTTCACCTAATCTTGTATCCCTAACTATAGCCAAATTTCTTCTCTTCTCTTCCTCTAAGCTTATATGATCGGCCCTATTTTAATACCACTAGGTATTGGCCGAATTTTGTAAAGCTACAAGTGTTTGGTTGTTTAGTGATACTAGAACCTAGCTTTTCCTACTGAAACGCTATCATTACGTGTGTATAAGAACGAGTGACTAGTTTATTTTAACTAGTGTTTTTCCTTGACATTGGATCGACATACCCTATTATTGTTTAGGGTTCTTGCTTGTTCTTGGTGATTGCAAAAAGGTATGTATCTATTTAGTTTTAATTAATTACATGTTCTTGTAGATCTTCCGCTGCGTGTTCTTTGATGTTCTTATATGTTTATAGTTTTTATGATTCATATAATCCAACAATTAGCTTGTTAATTAGTATCATGTTTGAAAATACTAAATCAATTAATCACTTGTAACAACGCTCCAAATAATGAAAAAGGTCGAGATTAGGGACAATGCCAAGTAATCGATATATCGAGATTTATCAAGCATTCGGCTGTAAAGGTACGCTAGGATTTTAAAAACTCATAACAAGAAAATGCAATTGCTAGAGCGTAAATGTATAGTTTACATAAAAATATAGAAGACTAGTTCTCGCAAAGGTGTCTCATACCTTGGTTCATATAAATAGGCAATTTACATAATAATACTCGCAAAGGCTAAGCAAGGAGAATCACTTGAGTAAAATCCAAACTCTATTTCCCAAATTCAAAAAAAAAAAAAAAAAAAAAAAAAAAAAAAAAAAAAATTCACACACAAAAAACATTCAAAAAGAAGAATGGAAAGAACTAAAAATCCCCTATAAACATCAAATTAATGTTTCTAGCTACTTTTTTCATAGAAAGATGAAGCAATCCAAAGCTATATGAGGATTATCAAGATCCTCCATAGGAATCGGCCCTGTATAATCCACTTTAGACAACACTTGACCAACTTGAACATCTTCTACTTTTGAACCAACATCATACCCAAATCTCTCTTTGTTCTTCAAATAGACGGGTCTTTCTTTATTAATAACGTGGCGGTTAGGACTTGGTGGTCGTGTACTCATCTTTACCATACGATTAGTCTCATTGCGCGTGTTTGTTGAGTACACCATTGGTTGTCTTTGATAGTTGCTTGTATATCCATTGAATCTTCTACTAGGAGAAGGTGATCTCATGGTTATATTTCTCCCATTCCCAATAGTATTTAGCACTTTTTCTTTCTCAACTCTAAAGCTTTTTTGTCTTGTTAGATTTGGAGAGCTTGCACGTGCGCGTTTTTGTGTGCTTCCAGGAGTAGTAGCTTGCTTCACTTCTACAATTTTCTTGATGGGGTCTAAACCAATTATTTATGGATTTTCAATAGCACAAGATTGTAAAAAGTCATTTGAAAACGAGCGGTCTACTTTTGAAAATCCAACTGATGAAACAGAAGAAGCCGTTGACAATAACGAAGAACCACAAGTACTACTTTGTGTAGAACATTTAAATGAAGTCGAGGTTATGGAAGGTGGAGACTGGATAGTTTTACGCTTTCGTGGTTGAGATGGTGGAGTAGATGGCGGCGATTGAGAGATCACAAGCTTGTCTTCGACACTCGGGTTATGACATGATTTCCTCTTTGGTGGTGTACATTTGCTAATGCAACAACCCATTTGAAAAAACTTAGTTAAATTGTGATAATGCATGTTATTGAAAGTATAAGTTTGTTTTTATAGTGGAAAAGGGGATTGAAAAAAGGTAAAGATAACTCACTGAGTTCCATGGTTAAATGTGTGGAACGTGAAACGTTTTGAATCCCTTCATTATTAAATAAGGTTTCATATTTTTGTCCATCCACATGCATAAAACACAGTATTATCGTATGACTCATCAAACCCGCCACAAAATCTTCATAAAAATCCTACAAAATCTCCTACAACCTTCTACAAGTTACACACACATCCAGTAAAATGATAAACAATGTCGAAAATCCTAAATAAGATTGCATGAAGCTAATACATAAAATTGAAATAACTGGTAAGACCTAATTCTAATCCCTAAAATTATTTTAGGTCTACTTTTATGTTTCATAAACGGTTCCAACTTTGTATCGACTTAACGAGGTTTGTCATGTTCTATGCTTTTTCAAATTTGTTTTGCATTCTTCATAATTAATTATTTGGGGTTTCTTGCAATAAAGTTTGTGTCTTTGGCCTCTTTGGCTAAAACTGCTTATTGAGTTCATTCCATTATGAATTTTTGATACAAAAAAAAAAAAAAAAAAAAAAAAAAAAAGAAGAAGAAGATGTTTTGAACAGTTAGTGATGATAGGATTACATACCCTTTACTCTTCCTAATTATGTGTGGATATCTAAATAAATGTAAATGGACTCTGTGTTTTTTTTTTTTTTTATTATTATTTTTTTATTTTTTTTTTTTTTTATTTTAATGTTCGTGTGTTCCAAATTTGGGATTTCTTGCAATAAATTTGTAGCTTGGTGGTCTTTTGTTTACAGATTAAGATGTTGATTATTTGAGACAATATTTAAAAAAAGTCCATTTTCTTTTTGAATATTGCGTGTCGGTTTGTTATAATTAGGGGTTTCTTGCATAAAAGTTTGTATTGTAACTCATGGCAGAGGTTATTTGCAGAACTATATTCCAACAGTATTTGACAATTTCAGTGCCAATGTGGCAGTGGATGGAAGTATCGTCAACTTACGACTTTGGGATACAGCTGGTATGCCAATAACTCAAATTTTTTTGTCCAGACCAGAAATTAGTTATCTAATGCTTTTCCCTCATAACTAATGCTTTTCCCTATGTCACCGCCCTCCAGTTTTAATATACTGTAAACCCATCGAAAATATACTAAGCCGGCTTTCTTGCACTTTTACTGTTTGATTAGATTTGAAGAAGATATTAGGCTATGCACAGTGGTGACCCGGGTCACCAGCTACCGCATCAGCTTTCTCTCTCCGGTGACCAGACATGACCAAGTTGCCACAGTGGTGACAGACCTTTTTATTTTTTATTTTTTATTTTTTATTTTTTTTTAATTCAGATATTTTAAACAAAAAATTTAAAATTCATTAAAAATAAAAACATTACAATACTAAATTAAAAACTTAAACATTACAATACTTATTAAAAACTTAAACTAGTAATCTAAGTTGTAACGTACCTTGATTGCTGCCTTAAGCTGCAAAAGTTCATTTCGTTGTCGTTCGGGCAAATTTGGGTCGATTGCTAAATTGTAGAAAATCAAGTCTTGCTCCCGTTTTGTGATGTCTATGATTTTCATTTGCTTTCGTTGGAGTTCAATTTTCTCTCTTTTCATCGCTAGCTCTTGTTCCTTGAACCTAACGTACGACTCTTCAATGTCCTTATTTTTCCCCGGTTTTGACGGCTTGAACTTGAAAAAGGTCTTGGCTAGCGAATTTGTCCATGATGATGGTGGATCACGAGAGGAGGAGGATGATTTCTTCCTGGCTGCGTCATGACCTTGTGGTCGTGATTCTCTAGTCTCTTCCTCATCATCAGAATCATCCACGTCTTGGAAATTCAAGGGACCTTGTGTTGACCCCGAGGTAGTTGTAGAACCCTTTGTTTTCTTCCGACTATTCGATCTGAAAGCAGGCACCTCCTTCTTCCAAGCATCATGATGCCTCAAAATTTTCCAACAATCCTCCAAATTAAAATCATGACCGTAAATCACACGGTATTCTCTAAGAGCTTTTTCTTTATCGTCTGCATCATTCTCAACACTTCCATGATTATCCTTGATATTATCCATAATAGCAAAAAAATTCCCAACCCTACTACGAATCCTATTCTTCCATTTGGTCGTGATCGAGTCGTACGTTCTTTGTGAACCAGTTTCCTTTTCAAAGTACGCTATCACCTCCTCCCAAAAGCGGTGCCTGTTTATAGCGTTTCCTCTCTCGGAATTTTCCAAAATATAAATCCAAGCTCTACAAAGCGCGATCTCTTCCGCCTTTGTCCATGGTTCGTTCTTTTTGGCCGGTTTGGGCTTTTTGTCTTTGTCCTTCGCCTTTGTAGCACGTCGCAAAGGCTTCTTTGGTTTGAATGGTGACGTCTCTTCGACATCGTCATCGTCTTCATCAGGCATGGAACCGTGGTACGAACCGTGACCTGAACCTTGCCCCATCGAAGCATCTTGACTCGGATAGTTTTCGGTCGAGTATTGTTGAGTCGGATAGTCTGCCATATAATCCTCCAAATCCATTTCAAGATTAGCACTACGAAGCAGGGAATAATCTTGATACGGTTGGGAAGAATGCAAGAAATCCATGTTAGGACGATACGACGCCCCACTTGGTTCTTGGTGATAATCCATATTAGGACGAGATGGATTGACATATGGACGATTAACGTAAAATGGGTTTTGATTTTGATTCAGTTGTGGTAGTCGTGATGTATATTCAAAAGCGGCTGCACGAAAGCGAATACCCTGATTTTGTGGTGGTGTTATGCTGGTTAATTCGAAGTTTTTTTCGGGCGAGAAATTCAAATTTGGGGCATTTTGTGTTAGTCGGGATCGTCGGTCTTTTGATGTGGGAGTATTTTTTTTTTGACATGGTGAATATGGATGAGAAGTTGTTTGAATTGTGTGTTTAGAAGTGTGTTTGAGGTTGGTATTTATAAGGTTGTAAAGTGGTAAAGTTTAATAAAAAAAAGTTTTTTTTTTTTTTTTTTTAATAGCAAACGGTTAGATTTTTTGAATTTATATGTGTGTATAGAATCGGTCGTAAATTAGACCGATTGTTTTTTTTTTGTTCATCGACCGATATTTGACCCATGTGCCACATAGGGCTCGACCGATATTGAAATCGGTCACCCTCCTCACTCGACCGATTTTTTGCGGTCCACTGTGACAAGCCTTAGGTTGATCATTTGTGAACATGTATTTTACGGTAAGCCGCCCATCCATTCCTGAAATTACTTACTGTATATGTTTATTTTCTTTTGGTACAACGTATGAACAACTTTACGAGTCACTTAAGTTTTTGTATTCAACCTGTTTATATGATTACTCGACGGTATAATAAGATGTTTTGAACCATCAAGTCGAGAGTCGCTCAATCAAATTTTTTTATCTGATTATTGTGTAGGAAAATTACAGATACTTTATTTTCAAAAAGCCTTGCAAGTTTTTTCCAAAAAAGTGAGCTGTTTTTGCTGATTGTTCCAGGATGCTGTCAACCGGAATATCAGCTTCGATACGATTGCGAGCTTTGCTCTGCCATAAGGCTTCCCCTGGATTTTCTTTACACTTTAGGATACCAGGTAATCACATTTCCTATATGAAATTCGTTCTGTGATTGTGGATTTAAAATATACTTTGGTCTACTCACGACCCGTTTAACACGTTTCATTGTGCAGTGAAACTAAGACCCTTATAGGACTCATGTTGCAGAAGCCTACATCTTCCGCCTATAATGTTTGGACTTGCACAGACGTTGTTTGTTGTAGCATAGAACGCGTTGCTGCATATTAACGTTGCGATCATTTTCGTTATCGCTTCTGTAAGAAAATTAGGGTCATGATAGGAGACTCATGTACTTCGCAACTGAAACAATTCTTATTGACTTTGCTACTGATACAGGCTCAAACCACACCGAGGTACCAACCTCATTGTACTCGATCGCGGTCGTGGAGGTTTAATCAGGTTAAGCAAAAATTTAAAAATAAGAAAAACGTGTTATTGAAAAAAGTTTTTCTTAAAAATAAATATGTGCAGCTACTGTTTTTGGTTGGAACAATTAAATCTTAAGATGTATTCTTGCTATTTTTTTGGTGTTGATGCTTCGCAGAATGAGTGTATTTCATGAGATCTCACGGCTCATTTTTGCTAGAATTTTATTAGGCCCTGCTGTTAATAAGACTATTCTTTTTGTTGTTAACGTTTCAGTTGAACAATGAACTGTTTTGTGTGCAACTACAAATTGCCCGGATGCAAGCAGCAACAGCGGCAACATAAAATGTTCGAAGGCGAGCTGAAGCTGAAGCTAAATTGGAAGCAAATTGAAATAAGTACCTTGAGTGGGAAGTACCACCACAGACATTATTCGAGGTATTGAAAGCTTTATTTGTCATGATATTAATAGTCAGAGTAACATAGCGTTGTATGTTGTTTCCCTGATAGAATGTCAAGTAAGTTAATTCCTTATGTTAATGTTAATTTCTCAATATGTTACAGTTACGTAAAAGACAACAAGTAAAAGGATGAAATTGCTAAGCTTGCATCCGAAAAGAAAATGTTCCAAGAGAGACTTCATGATGCGGAGGCACAACTTTCTCAGTTAAAATCCCGGGTAAGTGATGAGTTGAAGGTTTGTTTTTCTTTTCTTTTTGTACTCCTCTTACTTTGGTGGAAAGAGTTTCTGCTTCAATGTTTTGTTTATGTAGCTAAAAAATATGTAGATATCTCTCCACCCAGAACCCTCCTATCTTATATCATGCCTCGTGCTGACCAAAAGATGTGGCATTTTTTACAGTAGTTTAGGTCTTAAATCATCTCTATTGATATGGGTAATATTTATGAGATGAATAATATGTATCATTTGTTGTTCTAAGAAAAATATACTTTTTCTGAACAAAGGTTCTGATTTTTTATATAGATAAGATTAGTTTGATGATTAGGTGGCTGGCTGTTAAAAGTACATCCAAACTTTCAGGGGGTGTTTCTGTCATAACATAAACTTCCCCATCTCTAACTCTAATTTTGTTTCTTGTTTTGTTTTTTATGCTTGTGCAGGGACCTAAGGTGGCACTTTCTTACTCTCTTTATCTTGGAAGTATACATGCCGCCCATTTGCCTGTTTCCTCTCATATTGCCTCCCACGCTTGTTCCTTGGTTGCTGTGTTCTCTCCTTTCCTGGAGATGTTGTCTCCTTGGTTGCTGCTTATAAAAGCCCTCCTTGGGTTAGGGCTGAAGTATCCTCTCAAGTTAATCGAAATCTACTTCTTAAAAGAGTAGTCTAGTGTTCTTGTTTGGGTCATTGTTAGACTATCAATCTAATCTTGTAATAGGTGACTGATCATTCTGATTCAGTCACCCCTTTTGGTCTTAAGCTGATTGACTCTTGTTGTGTTCAATCGTTGGCTGTAACTTGTATTGTAATCTGATCTTAATAAATTGAATCAAGGGGTGGTTGGTTGGATTCATACCCGTGTGTATTTCACCATTTTTACATGGTATCAGAGCTACGGCTCTATCGATTTGGTGACTTCAAGATCTAGGGTTTCCAATCAATTTGGGGGTTTCTGAAATTGGTAACTTCCCGGTGTGTACCTTGGTTGGCTTAACATTCTGTTGGGCTAATTGCTGATTGGATCGAAGTATTGAAGAAATTAGGGTTGTGTTCTTGAAACCCTAATTTTTCTGATTTGGGCGTTTGTGACTCTAGTGGTTTCAGACGTTTATTGGGACCTTTTGCCTCATTATTGTGAGGCCTTTTTCCGCTATCCCCTCTCCAAAAGCACTGTAAGCTCTTTTTCTCCTTTAAGATTAACAAGACTTTAGTTTTCTGGGTGCAAACGGGTTCGGCTAACATCTTGACCCTCCATCTTGAATGGTGTGGATACCTGCTCTGGCCAACCCCAGTCCAAAGACTGAGTCTTTGTTATATCTTGGGTGTGAGTCTCTTCTCTTTGCTTAATTTGAAGTTTCTTTTGTTATTTGCTTGCTTACTTGCTTGCTGTTTGCATCCCTGCTTGCTTTTCTGCTTGCTATTTGTCTGGTTTACCTGCTCTGTTTCTGTGCTCTTTTATGGCTGCCACTAAAGAAGACCTCATTAGTGGTCTTGACCTAAGTAATCCTTTGCACCTTCATTCTAGTGACATCAGTACTAGCTCTATTGTGTCCATTAAACTCACTGGGACAGAAAACTATAGGGTTTGGTCCACTGCTATGACCCTTGCTATTAACACTAGAAATAAAATAGGCTTTATCAATGGAGAATGTCTTAAGGAGACTTATGTCAGTAGTAATAATCTGTCTAAACAATGGGATAGATGTAACTCTATTGTGCTATCTTGGACTTTGAACTCTGTGTCTGAAGACTTGTATCTTGGTCAAATATTCTCTGATAATGCTGCTGAGGTGTGGTCTGAACTTAAAGAAACATATGATAATGCTGCTGAGGTGTGGTCTTAATGAAATGTATCAACCTATCAGGAGCAGCATTCTCTCCAGAGAATCACTCCCTGATGTTAAAGACGCTTTTGTGGTTGTCTCCAGAGAAGAGTCTCATAGAGGCTATGCCTCTTCCTCCTCTGGTTCTGAGTCTAAAAGTCAAATTGCTAGCTTTGTCTCTAAAACTAACTGGCCTAGTAATGGGAATAAGAGAACTGATAACAAAAAAGGCTTTGTTGCTGACAACAAGCAATCTGTGAATGATAATAGCAACAACAGGACATGTACTCACTGTGGCAAATCTGGCCACTCCAGTGAAAAATGCTTTGAGGTCATTGGGTATCCCACCTGGCATCCCCGCTATAAGAAATCTTCTTATAGAGCTAACTCTAGCTCTGTGCCTTCATCTGTGGAAAATGAACCCAGTCCTATGACCTTTACCAATGATCAAATGATGAAACTCATGTGTCTTATCAAAGACATGCCATCCAACAATGTGCAGGCCAATCTTTCAGGTATGGCCAGTTTTTTGAATAATAACATCTTCTTCAATGTTAATTTCCACAAGTTTTATAACAACAACACCTCTGCACATAAAGTCAGTTTTGGGTGGATCATTGATTCAGGGGCCAATCAACACATGACTGTTAATACTTTAAACATGTTCAATATTACTGACATATCTGATCTAAATCTTACTGTGGGACATCCCAATGGTACTCTAGCTAAAATCATGTATATTGGTAACCTTAAACTGTCTGCTAATGTAATCTTGTATGATGTGCTTGTTGTCCCTGAATACAGAGTCAGTCTTTTATCTGTTCATAAACTTATAAAGGATAGTAGAATGCTTGTTGGTTTTGATGAATCTAAATGTTATATTCAGGACATAACTCAAAACAAACTCATGGGGACTGGGAGTGAAAATGATGGCCTGTATTTGTTTGATTCCCCCTCTTGTGTTACTGTGGTAGGTAATTTTTCTGTTACTTGTCATGTCTCTAAATCTTTATGGCATAACAGGCTTGGTCATCCCTCTGACCAAGCTGTCAGCCTTCTTCAACCTGAACTTAAGTTCACTAAAGGGTCTCATGTGTCTCCCTGTGACATCTGTCACAAGGCCAAACAGACCAGAGAATCATTCCCCCTAAGTGATCATAAGAGCTCTGCCATTGGTGATCTTGTGCATATAGACCTTTGGGGGCCTTACAAGGTTACTAGCAGAGATGGTTTTAGATACTTTCTGACCATTGTTGATGACTATACCAGGGCTGTGTGGGTTTATATGGTTAAAACTAAAGATGAAGTGCATAATCTGTTTGTTAGCTATCTCAATCTGATTCACAATCAGTTTAAAAGCAGCATCAAAACTGTGAGATCTGACAATGGGACTGAATTTGTTAATAACCAAATGAGTAATCTCTTTGTCACCCTTGGTATTATCCACCAAACTTCCTGTGCTTACACCCCTCAGCAAAATGGGATTGCTGAAAGAAAGCACAGGCATCTGCTTAATGTAGCTAGGAGTCTGCTGTTTCAAAGTGGTCTTCCTCTAAGTATGTGGCCTGAATGCATCATAACTGCTGCCTACTTGATTAACAGGTTGCCGTCTTCTGTTCTGAGTGGGAAATCTCCATTTGAGCTTGTTTACGGTCAGAAACCTAGGCTCTCTCATTTGAGAAGCTTTGGTTGCTTATGTTTCTCTTCTGTTCTTAATAATTCAGATAAATTTTCTGCCAGGTCTGAAAAATGTGTTCTATTTGGTTTCTCTGGTACTAAAAAGGCTTACAAGGTTTATGGAATTGACTCTAAACTGGTTTTCTACTCTAGAGATGTTCAATTCTATGAGACTATTTTTCCCTTTAAAATGAAGTCTCAAGTACAAACTGATAAGAACTTTACTTCAAATGATCTGAATTTTTTTGATGAAGAGCAAACTGACCACAATCCCAATGATGAACAGAGGGGGATAATTATTACACCCAATGATGATGGTGGTGCCCCTTCATGCCCTAGAGGTACAAATACCTCTATTGATGGTGAGACTGTTGGCACCGCAACATCTATGGGTGAAAACTCTCTACCTGAGGGAAATGTCCCTTCCATTTCTGACAATGCTCCTCTTAATCCCACTCACAACATAAGTCCTGAGCAGCCTGCCCTTAGGAGATCCTCTAGAAATACTAAGACTCCTGCTAGATATAATGACTTTGTGGTTAATAGTAGTGTCAGATATGGTCTTGAAAAGTATGTGTGTTACTCTAATCTAAGTCCTGTTAATTATTGTTTCTCTACTACCTTAAATAAGTCTGTTGAACCCTCTTCCTATGATGAGGCTGCTAAAAACATTAACTGGGTTCAAGCCATGAACAATGAAATAACTGCGTTAAAAGAGAACAATACTTGGACTGAATGTGATCTTCCTAAAGGAAGAAAACCTGTTGGTAGCAAATGGTTATGGAAACTTAAATATAAATCCACAGGTGAAATTGACAAATACAAAGCCAGGCTTGTTGCCAAGGGCTTCAGTCAGAAGGAGGGATTTGATTATAATGAAATTTTTAGTCCCGTAGTTAAAATGTCTACTGTGCGATGCATGATTACTGTTGCTATGTGTAATAATTGGAGTCTGTTCCAGTTAGATGTCAATAATGCTTTTCTGTATGGTGACTTAACTGAGGATATTTACATGACTCTCCCCCCAGGCTTTGATAATCATAAGTCTAAAGTTGTGAAACTGAACAAGTCTCTCTATGGCCTTAAACAAGCCCCTAGGCAATGGAATGCCAAATTAACTCTTATTCTCAATGAACATGGTTTTGTGCAATCTAAATATGACTACTCTTTGTTCACTAAGAAATCTGGGGATGTGTTTTTAGTTCTTCTTGTTTATGTTGATGATATTGTCATTACAGGCAATAATGTTGATGAAATTGAGAAATTCAAAGTGTTTTTAAAAACCAAATTCCAAATCAAAGACTTAGGAAAGTTAAAATACTTCCTAGGCATTGAAATCTTGGAAAACAGTAAAGGTGTATGCCTTAGTCAAAGGAAATACTGCTTAGACCTTTTACATGAATATGGTCTGCTAGCAGCCAAACCTGTTGACACACCCTTACCTGAAAATACCACCCTTAACCACATTGAATGTGCTGATGATAAAGCTTTGAAAAACATTGGGAATTATCAAAAGTTGGTAGGCAAGTTAATTTACTTAACTCATACTAGGCCAGATATTTCCTATGCTATTCATTGTCTGAGTCAGTACATGCATGCCCCTCTTGAATCTCATTTAGATGCTGCTTTAAGGGTGTTAAGGTATTTGAAAGGGTCCCCTGGCAATGGGGTGCAAATTAACAAAAGTGAGAACCTTAAGCTTAAAGCTTATGCTGATTCTGACTGGGCCAGATGCCCTGTGACCAGGAAATCTGTCTCTGGTTACTGTGTATTTTTGGGTGACTCTTTGGTCACTTGGAAAAGCAAAAAGCAATCCACCCTCTCTAAATCTTCTGCTGAGGCAGAATACAGGAGCATGGCTTCCTGTACTTGTGAAGTGATCTGGTTGAATAACTTGCTGGAAGATATGGGAGTTAAAAGCTCCTTACCAGTGGTTATGTACTGTGACAATAGCTCTGCTATTCAAATTGCTGGAAACCATGTGTTCCATGAAAAAACTAAGCATTTTGAAATAGATGTGCATCTTGTGAGAGAAAAAGTTTCTGCAGGTATAATTAAAACTGAGAAGATACACACTTCTCAGCAAACTGCTGATATCCTGACTAAAGCTCTTGGCAGCAAAAGCCATGTGTACTTATGTGATAAGTTGGGAATGCTGGACATGTTTAGTGTGCAAGTTTGAGGGAGGGTGTTAAAAGTACATCCAAACTTTCAGGGGGTGTTTCTGTCATAACAGAAACTTCCCCATCTCTAACTCTAATTTTGTTTCTTGTTTTGTTTTTTATGCTTGTGCAGGGACCTAAGGTGGCACTTTCTCACTCTCTTTATCTTGGAAGTATACATGCCGCCCATTTGCCTGTTTCCTCTCATATTGCCTCCCACGCTTGTTCCTTGGTTGCTGTGTTCTCTCCTTTCCTGGAGATGTTGTCTCCTTGGTTGCTGCTTATAAAAGCCCTCCTTGGGTTAGGGCTGAAGTATCCTCTCAAGTTAATCGAAATCTACTTCTTAAAAGAGTAGTCTAGTGTTCTTGTTTGGGTCATTGTTAGACTATCAATCTAATCTTGTAATAGGTGACTGATCATTCTGATTCAGTCACCCCTTTCGGTCTTAAGCTGATTGACTCTTGTTGTGTTCAATCGTTGGCTGTAACTTGTATTGTAATCTGATCTTAATAAATTGAATCAAGGGGTGGTTGGTTGGATTCATACCCGTATGTATTTCACCATTTTTACACTGGCCAGTTTTTGAGTGTTGTTCCCTTAACAGTCTTTCACATGAATGATAATGAAGTCAATAGTAGCTTTCTAGTTTACAACTGATTACCATTTTGACTAATTTTTTTTGGATGCCGGAAAATAAGATCACACATGATTTAAAGTTTGGCATAACTTTTGCTCCAAATGATGGCTATACACATCAGTCATTAAAAGACTTTTTGGAAATGTCATACTAACAAGATATATTTCAGCTTAGGCCAGCAAAGGTTAGGAGTCATGGGAAATGTTTTGAACCAGTATACTTGGTAGACACATTATTTCATCTTTGATTCGTCTACTGGCCATGAGTGGTTCTATTGGAATCCAAATGCTCATTCCTTGATGATAGTGATTAAACTTCTCTGTTTGCAAGATTTATTTGTCATGATATTGAAAATAAATATTCGGAGTAACATAGCTTTGTATAAACATTGTTTCCTTGGTAACGTTAACAAAGTGGTCGCTGCTATGACAATATAGGTTTTTTTTTTTTTTTTTTTTTTTTTTTTTTTTTTTTTTTTTTTTCCTTCCTGAACTGCCATGATGACTTGGAATGTAAGTCAATACATCTTTTATAGTTTAAATGTATTAATCGAATTTTATGTGATAAAATACTATTCCATCCAATAGTGGCATGTTGCTTTTAGAAGTCAAAGTGTACATTCAGCATAATAAAACGTGTGTTTTTGTGTATTGTTCAGGTTATCTACATGGCTGTAATAGATTACTTAACAAAAAAGGAGAAAATGAAGTTTGAAAAATAAGAGGCATAGAATGCAAAGAAAGGCAGCAAGAAAAAGAGAGTAAGAAAGAGAGCAGGGCCAAAAGTATTTGGACAATAGATCAATGAGACAATGACGAGGATGACGATTTGTAGATGTAGAAATTTTGAACAGTTCTTGATCATCTTAATTCCCATGTTCATGTGTAACAACAAACATTGTATTTGATATCTTTTTATTGAAATAATTCTATTTACAAAAACTTACTTAAACAAACTTCGTTTATTCAATTGAGTACCCCCGATCGAAACTAAGCATAATAGCTAAATACGCATAACCCTTGCAAAACCGATTATTCTTTACGGTGAACAAAGCCCGTGCATCGCACGGGCCATGATGCCTCGTGGTCAATAAGAAATAAGTTTTCTATTCACGTGTATCTTTTTCATAATAAAAGAATCTCCTTTGTTGGAGATACTTTTTATTAGACCGATTTTATATTTTGCTAAACTTTTGTACTTTTGATATTCAAAAAAAGATATGTACTTTTGCTCGACCCACCCCAAGAATGCTAAATCGACGGCATGTGATAACCACTTTTTGTGTGACGGGTAGATAGAAAATGATATTCGTATTTTATTTTATTTTATCTTTTATAAAAAGGTTTCCTAACTTGTGCCTTAGGAGCACAACTTAAGCATACCAAAAGAACTCAAGGATTCACGAAAAATGACTCAGGGACCAACACAAAAGTACATAAAAGTGTACCTTTGTGTGGGTCCTTGAGTCGTACATAAAAGTGTACCTTTGTGTGAGACATTGAGTCATTTTTCGTGAGTCTCTGAGTATTTTTGGTGCGCTTAACTTGCCCCTTAAGGGGTTGGCAACCCACCACTCACCCAAAATCCCATCACTCACTCCCAACCAATCCCCTTATGCCACATTATTCAGTTACTTTTTCCATAACTCGCTTCAATTTTGTTGGCATCACCATCACTTACCCAAAATCCCATCACTCACCCAAAAAATAAATGCAACGCTCAAATGCTTTCCTTCTTCCCGTGCGTGAACCCATCACTCGTTTCCCATCACTCGGGCCATCACGTAGGCACGGCGGCGGTGTTTCCATGCGTGATAGATCCAATCCCGTGCCATCACTCACCCGTTGCCAACCCCTTAGGCCACAAGTTAGAGAATCATTTATAAAAAGAGAAAAACAAGTCTTTAAGTTAGCACTACCAACTCATATGTATTTTTATAATAAAAGGAGGACATGTGTCAATAAAAATATTTCGCACAAGTCTTATTATCGGTATACCAAGAATAAATTGAGAAAGTCTTCTTTTCTTTTTCTAATAAGTTGGATCATGGTGAAAAATCTTGACTAGATTTTTTCTCTAAAATTAACATTTGCCACAAAAAGATAAGTTCTACTAGTGACATACCAATGCCACTATGCCAGTGTTGCCACTATATAAATTAAATAAATAACTAGTTACTAAGGGCCCATTTGGTTGACGACTTTTGAGTGGGTTCGGAATTTGAAAATGAAAAACCCTTGATTGGTTGAGCTACATTGGTTTTAAAAGTTGTCAGAATTCCCTACTGTAAAGGTTTTGATGAATGCGGACCATATTGGTGGGGTTAGAAACATTATACAAAATCTTTTTATTGAGATTTGAGATATATTTAGGGTGTGTTTGTTAAAAGTAGCAGTGAGCAGTAGCTGTGAGCAATGAGCTGTAAGCAGTAGCCACAACTCACAGCTCACAGCTCACCACTCACAGCTTCTTAAAGAAGTATTTGAAAAATGAGCATTCCTAAAAAATAGCAAAGCTGACCACTCCTTTGCCAAACGAACAATAAAAATCAAAAAACTCATTGCTCACCGCTCATCGCCCCAAAAAAATCTAAAATGCTTCGCGACAAACATAGCCTTACTAGCCACACATTTTCCTCAATCTTATTTTTTTATTTTCTTTTTACCATGTATTTATGGTGTGGACTTTCTTTTTAATTATATATAAATTTATAAAATAATAATTTATCTTTTTATAATATATTTTTTCTTTACTCAAGGCCGGCCCAATAGTAATGTTGGGTTAGGCACAAGCCTAAGGCCCACCAACTACTAAGGCCCCAAATATTTTTACCTTACATCATTCTGATCTACATATCATTCTGATGTATGTATCACTCGATTGTATAAATGAGAAAATCGAAGTTCCATTACTCCAGTAACCATCACGTTTTTTTTGGGAATCCAAGTTTCATTACTCTGCTAGAGAAAATCGAAGAGCCTCTATAGCTGTCTGCTCTACCATGATTGTGTCATTCGAGTTTATAAAAGGTATGTTGATTATCCCTCATTTTCTATCTCTTCCTCTCTGTTCTTGGCAGTAATCTCTTAGCTCTCTCAATCTCTCATTATTATCTCTTGATGTCGTTCACCAATCACCACCAGGTCCGCCGTCCACCGCCTGTCACCACCACCCACCACCTGTCCACGGCTGTCACCACCACGCACCAGCAGGTACGACTCTCTGTGATTTTTTGTTTTTTTATTGTGTTTTTTAAGTTTAATTGTTTGATTGTCAATGTCAAATCGAGTTCGTAACTACAAATCTGGTCATACGAGGTTGAAAAGTTAAAACGAGAGGCTTTAATAGAATCTCAAAAAGGGTCATTACTAAAATTTATAAAGCCTGTTAATGTCGATGAAAGTGCTATTGTTGATGCTAATCTTGATGAAAGTGCTAATGTTGATGCTAATCTTGATGAAAATGCTAATGTTGATACTAATGTTCATGCTAATTTTGATGAAAATGTTAATCTTGATGAAAATGCTAATGTTGATAATAATGTTGGTGATAATGCTAATGTTGATGCTAATTTTGATGAAAATGTTAATGTTGATTCTAATGTTGATGTTAATTTTGATGAAAGTGCTAATATTTATGAACCAAGTAATTGGAATAAATATAACTAATAAGTTAAGAGATTTACTAGTTCAAAAAGGTCCTATAATGTTTAAAAATTTTGTTGGTCCAAAGGATGAACACTTAAGATTTTTTAGTTCTACTTATTATGTGCTAGATTTACCAAATGGAGAAAAATATGAAAGAAAGTGGTTGGTTTATTATAAAGTGTTAGATAGAGTATTTTGTTTTTGTTGTAAGTTATTTGATATTAATAATCAATGTACGAGTAGACTAGCAAGCGAGGGTATTAACGATTGGAAAAATATTCATGGAACTTTGAAAAGTCATGAAAAGATTAGAGTACGCATTATAAATATGAGAAAATGGTATGATTTAGAGATAAGATTGATGAAAAATAAAACAATTGATAAAGAAACTCAAGACCGTATATATAGAGAAAAAGAACATTGGAGAAGTGTACTAGAAAAGTTAATCGCTCTTGTAAAGACTCTAGGAAAGAATAACTTAGCATTTCGTGGAAAAAATGAAAAATTATATGAAAAAGATAATGGCATTTTTTTGAGTTTTATTGAGATGCTTGCTGAAATTGATCCGGTAATGAAAGAACATGTTAGACGTATAAAGAACAAGGAAATTCATAATCATTACCTTGGGCATAATACGCAAAACGAATTAATTAGTCTACTAGCAAGTGAAGTTAAAAACAAAATCGTTCAAAAAGTAGAGGAAGCTAGATATTTTTCTATTATACTCGATTGCACTCCCTATATAAGTCATTAAGAACAAATGTCAATTATTGTTCGGTTTTTAGATATTTCCTCAACTCCAATAGAAGTAAAAGAATACTTCCTAGGATTTTTAGTAGTAGATGATACAACCGGTAAAAGTCTTTTTGACACTATTATTGTTGAAATTAATAGATTAGGACTTTATATAAATAATATTAGAGGACAAGGTTATGATAATGGATCTAATATGAAAGGGAAACATCAAGGGGTCCAAAAACGTTTGTTAGATATTAATCCTAGAGCCTTTTATACTCCTTGTGGGTGTCATAGTTTAAATCTAGTTCTTTGATATGGCCAAGTCATGTAGGAAAGCATGTGAGTTTTTTGGACATATACAACGTATATATAATATATTTGCTTCTTCAACTCAAACGTGGGATGTACTACTTGAACATATACCAAATTTGACTCTTAAATCTTTATCACAAACACGTTGGGAAAGTCGGGTAGAAAGTGTTAAGGCAATTGTAACTCAAGCACCACAAATAAGAGAAGCTTTATTGGCAATATGTGATGATTGTAAAGACCCCGAAACTCTAAGTAATGCTAAAGGCTTGGTGGAAAATGAATTTGAAAACTTTGAGTTTCTTTTGGCAATGGTTATTTGGTATGATGTTTTGTTTGCTATTAATTCGGTTAGTAAATTATTACAAGAAAAAAACATGTGTATTGATGATGCTATAAAAGAATTGAATATGCTTTTGCGATATTTTGAAAATTATAGAGAAAATGGATTTGAAAAGGCTATGACCGAAGCAAAAAAATTAGCATTAGATATGGATGTAGAACCTAAGTTTTGTGAGAAACGTGTCATTCGTATAAATAAACGTTTTGATGACAATGTTGCTAACGATACTATAAAAAGTCCTATTGAATTATTTAAAAATGATTATTTTTTGTATGTTGTAGATCAAGATATTTCTTCGATTAGAAGTAGATTTGATTAATTTAAAGAGTATGCAAATATTTTTGGTTTTCTATTTACTATTGAAAAGTTAAATTCTTTTGATGATAAAAGTTTAAAAGAGCATTGTATTAATCTTGAGAAAGTTTTAAAATATGGTGATAGTTTAGATATTGATGGTCTTGATTTATATCAAGAACTAAAAATTTTAAAACATATTATTGATTTAGAAAGTGACACACCCATTAACATTTTAAATTATATTCAAAAGTTTAATACTTTTCCAAATGCGTATATTGCTTATAGAATTATGTTAACTATTCCCGTCACCGTTGCCACCGCCGAAAGAAGTTTTTCTAAACTAAAAATTATAAAAAATTATTTAAGGTCTACAATGTCACAAGAAAGATTAAATGGGTTAGCTATCTTGTCAATTGAAAAAGATTTATCTTATGAACTTGAGTTAGAAGATTTGATTAAAGAGTTTGCTTCTAAAAAAGCTAGAATGGTAAACTTTATATAAATATTTTTATTGTTTTTTACACTTAAAAAAGTAGATAAAAAAAATTAACTCCACCATTTATAAGCTTTTTAGTTTATATTTGCCGGTCCCAAGCCCGGACAAAGGAGGAGGGTTTTGATTGTTTGTAAACTGGTCTGCGTTATGCATTTGGTTTGTGTACTGTCAAAAGGGGCGTATTTGGTTGTTTTTTGTCTGCAATATGCATTTGGTTTGTTTCTGCTCAGAAGTTGAAGTACTAAGCTGTGCTCCGCATCGAAATGTTGTTATGTTGACTGGATTCTGTATGGAGGACCGAAGGAGGTTACTAGTCTATGAATATGTATGCAATGGCTCGCTGGATTCTCATATGTATGGTAATTTTGAAACTACCTTTTTCAAATAATAACACTAACAAATCAATACTCTTTATTGATGATTTGATAACATTTATAAACCCTTTTAACTGGACCTGTAACGTATGCAGCACATGATCGAGATCCATTGAAGTGGTCAAACAATATCCTAATCACCCATGATTTTGAACCTCTGGTATAAACCTCCCTAATGAAACTGATGTATATAGGTGATGTAAACATAAATTAACAATTAATATTATAAACGCAGCGGAAAACCATCACTATACAAGGATCCATAGTGCCATATGATCAATCAAATAAAACAAACACATAAGTTTTATACCTTTGTAGCGTGATCCGGGAGTCACCACCAAACACTACCAATCGAATGGAATGAGAAACCCAAGTGATCAAATGGAGATCACCTCTATGTGTATCCACACTACACGTCACCGAATACCAATTGACGCTAGTCGTTAACCCCGTAACCGATCTAGTCTTCTTTGATTAATCAAGAAACAAAGAAGAGAAGATGAAATTGAAAACCCTATATTGGTTTTCTTGTTTGTGCCGTGAGTTTTACAAGGAGAGAGAGGGAGGATTTTTTTGGTAACTTACAATCACAATTAAGAGAAATAATAGTGATATATTAACCAAAAATTCAAAGCAAATCTTCCCTAGAAAAACTCCTAAGGCCGGCCATGTATTAGGCTAAAATGGGCTCACCATTTGTTTTTCTAGTCCAATGAAATAAGTCCAACACTTAGTCATTAGAAGCCCAATAGCGGTTCCTGGTTACTTACGGTTATTTATATATCGTAAATACGATAATCACGATATATAAAATGGCACCTCAGTGTATATGTGTATGACCCCATAGGCTCACATATGTCTAGCCATATAATTAGTCATTATGACAAGAGCATACTCCAACAGCTCTCACTTGCGACGTCATAATAATCAAGTAATTATACAAGCAATGGTTAGCGTCTAGCAACACGCCAATGCCCCTAGAAATATGTGAGGTTAGTTTCTTAAACGTCTCATATAAGATGGTTTATATGTCATCTATCCTTTTGTTACAGATACCGTGTTGAACATTAGACATGGATCAAATGTCATTCTAATAGTTCAACTATTATGTTTCTCGATATAGATATTGAACAAGATTACCAAGTGAATTAAGATTCATCTTAATCTCATTTGGGTACGGCCATACAAACATCTGTTCAATTCATCGAGGGGCCCAATAGTATCTAACTCCAAAACAAGTGGAGGAACAAATCCCGTTTTGACTACACGTTTCATTCACATGCTTCATATCACTCCTGATAATGGCCTTTATAACTACCTTATTCAGGACAGCGTTTAACCATATCAAGGAATGAAATTCCACACATGCAAGACCTGCTTGCATCTCAAGTCTAAGGATAAGAGACATAACCTCTTGCGAGATTCACTATTGACGACGATCCATGTAGTGAATACTCGTAGGTTGGGTCAATCCAATGTTCATCACAATGAACAACATGTGAGTGTGGTAAATAAATCACCAACACGCTCACATTTGTCTTAATTTCATGATACTCCCGTATCGTCAACCGACAATGGATAATTTTAGAATAAATAAATTATTCATGGATTAAACATGCAAATATAGAACACAGTAGTATAAATGAAGACGATCATACCAGGTATATCAATTCATTGTATAATATGACTGCTTACAGTTCCATTATCCAATTACTAAAAACAGATATGCATAAGACTACTCATAGGTCAGAATCCGATGTTCCCACCATGATCGAATCATGTTGTACAAGGTAACAAGTAGTCATCTGAGTAAACTTTGAGAATACTTCTTTCAAAATTCATGAAAGGTTTGAATGATGATTGTCCTTTGTATGTGTGCAATCAAGTACAAGACGAGGATTGCAACAATACATTCCATAGGGTGTTTGAAGCCAGCAAAACACCTACACTAGTCAGTCATCTGAATAGTTTCTCAAACTATAAAGTATTCTTATTCTTTTAATGTATAACGCATTAATGCTCTCAGTCGAGCACATCCAGTCAGCAATGTTATCATTCATGATGACATCTTACCACGACTAGGGTTGAGTATCATCTCAGTTAAATAAGCATCAGCGTATGCAAATAAAACAGAGTTCCTCATATATCCGTAAATGTTTGAACATATCTGTGGTCCTTCGTAGGTCCATTATAATGTTCGTTTAACAATTATCTAATGACGTTCACTTAGATATTTGTTGTTATCAACTCATCTTCGCATTCATGCAAATCCCAATGCGTAATATGACTTACATGATGAATCCTTTAGTCGAACTTAAGATTTCCACTCATGTGTTCAATCTCATCAAATGAGACTGATCATTGAGACTCCCCTCAATAACGTGTCATATTGTGTTTAGGCTATATAACAAGGTTGTATGTCTTATTTTATAAATCCCTCAAGAGAAACTTCATTCCAAGCTAAGGATAAAAGTCTAGCTTAGATGGAATATTGTTTCTAATATGTTAATGACATATGAGATTTAAAAAAAAAAATACAGTGCTCCAACTTGCTCTTAGTGTACTTAGGAGTAATCTTATTAATCAAAATCAAATTAATGATTTTATAATTAACTCAAGATCTTTGCTCCTAGATGCATGATCTAATCCACACATGGATTATTTTATCTTGTATACATAATAAAGATTATATGGATTCATAAACCTTTTTGATTACTCATCGTCCTCGCAAAGGTAATCAATAAGAAAAGTGTTTTGATATCCTATTGTCATATTTCATTTTATATGAAGACAGGTATGACAATTAATCATCTTTATACATTTAATGTTTCTAGGTAGAAAGATTTAGTCATAGTCAATTTCTTGAGTATGAGTAAACTCCTTTTACTAGTCATGCATTAAATGTGTGTACAAGTTTTCCCTTTTGAGTCTTCTTATCAAGAAACTCATTCTTAACCTCACAGTCTTACTGATTGGTAAGAGATCAATCAAGCTCCATGAGTGATTGTCTTTCAAGCGCTGCATCTTAACATTCATAGTTTTGAGCTACTCATCAGATACGATATCTGATAATGCATCTCAGTAGTTAGCAGGTTCACCATGATCCTCTAACTTATGTCCCTCAGCATTGATATAAAAACTATATCATTCAGGTGCAAGAGGTATCCTTGCGGATTTATGAATGAGAGATATCAATCTATGGTTTAACATATGCATGTTCAACCTTAGTATGACATTAGCAAGTTTACTCAGAAGGTTGTGTATTTGGTTCTTGAACAACTTCAAGGTCTAAAGGTACTCCCACTTGCTTTTGTATGTAGAGACTAATCTCTAGATACTCAGCATCTTGAGTAACAATAAATTGTTTTCAAGTGGGACAACCAAAATACACCGTTAGTTCTTAACTCTAGTTTGTTAATTACTTACTCTTAAGTAGTTAACAAATTCAGAACTTCAATCAAGACATAATGAGATTCATCTCATGCCACAATACAATGGTGTCTTAAATTCCTTCTGGGTTGGAATCATATTGAGTGTACACATGGCACACCCAATTTCTAACCTTGATAGCTTTGGAGGTAAAACAGTTTAAGTCATCAAAGATCAAACAATATCAATTGTGTTTGATTTTCCACGATGGACTTACCATAAAGTTGTGGTATTCCATGAGGACTGATGTTGTGAGACTGTCACATAACTCATTAGATGAACTTATACTTTTGGCTTACATATCTACCAACCAAGTCAAACCAGATGGCATCAATAGTAATTTTAGCCTATTGCATACTTTACTTCATGTGTATGTTTTGACTAGAAAACATAAACATTTAATATTATACGTCGTAAGTGTACATGTCTTAACAAGAAGACATAACAAATCAACGTCTTACTTTACGTTATTTGTCTTTCAACAATTATCGGAATTGATGTTTGTGTCTTTACAAGAGACCTAAACATATTCAACCAAAGTAATTACGAGCGTCGACACTAGGCCTCAATAGTAATTTCAAGTTAATTTCATACTTCATGATTATGACTTTACAAGAAGACATAATCATATTTACTAAACAATTCAGTGAATATGTTGAAGTAGCTTTTCATGTTATCTTGATATTTGTTCTAATTAGGACAACCTACATTTTATGTGTAGAAGTCCTAGTAGAATCTTAGTTTCTTACCTTTCAGTCAAGAAAAACTATTAGTCATATTGTTATATGTTGTACATTGCATACATTAAGATTTATCCCACTTGTGCATGGCACAACATCATGATAGTATACAAGCACCACTACGCTCGTGTGTTTGTATGAGCAATATGAAAATGTCTAAGATAACATATGATTTTTAGTCAAAATCAAAATATAAATATGTAGACTTTATCGTTTTAATAATGAATCATGCATAACAAGTTTATAGATAACATTTCAGGAAGCAACATCAGAAACGCGACAAGTTATCTTATAAAATTTATGCAATGGTTCTTATATAAACTATGATGCTTAACATGTGGAAAGTAATGTATTATTTTAAGACAATCTGGAAATAAGATGGGTAACTTGTAAGGTAATAGAGCTTACAACTCCCACTGGATTAGACAACATTACATGTGTTTCGTCACCAGTAATATAATCACGTAGCTCCCACTGGATTAGACAACATTACATGTGTTTCGTCACCAGTGGAGAGTGAGCGGCGATTAGATACTTTCCTTCTTTCATTGAATATCTACACATTATTGCTAATGTGAGTCACTTTGACTAGTAAACATGTACTTAGGTATTCAAGGAAGTGCATCAAGTTCTAACATATAGATGATGGGCTAGCCATCATTGCTATTTTAACTTGAAAATAGGCATGCATTTCCTCCACACTTGGTCTACTATACCACAAGGGTATGTAGTACCACAGTAGATTTATTGGGTTAAGACAAACTGCTAGGTAATCATGCTAGTAATTGCATTGACCACTTTGCGGTTTATTGATATTTCCGTCTTCTAATTATTTGAACTCATTTTAGTATGGTAGCTAGTACGAAATAAGCCGACCAAGCAAGAACATGCAAATATCGCCAAAGGTCTGACCAATGAGCAAAATTTGCCATGGGTTGAAATGGCCCTAAGGTCTGACCAAAGAGGTCAAGTCAAATGCACGTGTTCTCTAGTTATCCAAATATCTTATATTTCTTAAAGGTTTCAAAACCGAAACTAGGGTTATGAAACAATCTTGAAAGAATAAGTTGTTTAACCATACTTAACCGTTTTGACTTTTACAAGACATCACGATTTCTAGAGTAGGTGTTCATTGAGTTTTATTAGAATTAGGAAAATTCAAATATTCCTATTATGGTTTTTCCTCATAAAGAAAAAGGATAGGAATAAGTCTCTTTCTTACAAGGAAAGAACGACTTAGTTTGTCATTTTAACAAGAAAAGAACAAACTCTTGTTTACGGATTGCATTAATACATTAATTGAATTTACAAAGTTCATATTTAGTATTTTCGATAATTAAACTTTTGTAATTTAACTACCCCATGTTTACAATTTAAAACAATTAATTTACGAAAAGGCTAAGATCCTCATTGAGGTTCGACCATTAATGCAGTTGATCTACTAGAAATGGTGGATTCAATAGGTAGGTAACATCGACCAATTGCATTACATGTACAACTCTTAGATCTTTATGGGACTCATGGCATCTAGTGTCAAACAACTAGTGTCATGTAGGCATGTTTAGTCCCATCTTTGCCTCGGGCAAGGGTCTGACCACAATACTCGATTAAGTCATCCTATTTGAAAACTGTGAGAATAATCCTAGGTCTGACCATAGAGAATAGTCACCCTGGGTTACAGTTTAGCCTAGGTCTGACCATAGCCAAAAGGTAATTGCAAGTATTCTCATAATTGGACGGCATGACTTAAATTTTGACGGGTAAATGTTTTGATGTGGATCAAAAACGTGTACGAAAGAAGCATGCATTCATTCTTCGTAGCACAAGTTAAAAACTTTTCTTAACTTAAGTCTAATCATTGTTTTAATTTATGTGTGTCAAGTTGTCCATTTTCAAGACTAATATAAATCCTAAGTGGATTATAATTAAGTTTGGACAATACAATAAATAAATAAATAAACAATCTTAACTAGTTTAAGTGTTATTTAGAAAACAATGATTTTTAAGTTTAAAATCATATTTAAACTTAGTTAAACTAAATCATAAGACTTAGTTCAAAATGGTTTATGTTTTGTTTCAAGTTTTAAGAAAACAATTTTCGTTTTATATGTAGTCACAACATACATAAAACAACCAAACAAACATAGAACGCGTTGCTGCATATTAACGTTGCGATCATTTTCGTTATCGCTTCTGTAAGAAAATTAGGGTCATGATAGGAGACTCATGTACTTCGCAACTGAAACAATTCTTATTGACTTTGCTACTGATACAGGCTCAAACCACACCAGGGTACCAACCTCATTGTACTCGATCGCGGTCGTGGAGGTTTAATCAGGTTAAGCAAAAATTTAAAAATAAGAAAAACGTGTTATTGAAAAAAGTTTTTCTTAAAAATAAATATGTGCAGCTACTGTTTTTGGTTGGAACAATTAAATCTTAAGATGTATTCTTGCTATTTTTTTGGTGTTGATGCTTCGCAGAATGAGTATATTTCATGAGATCTCACGGCTCATTTTTGCTAGAATTTTATTAGGCCCTGCTGTTAATAAGACTATTCTTTTTGTTGTTAACGTTTCAGTTGAACAATGAACTGTTTTGTGTGCAACTACAAATTGCCCGGATGCAAGCAGCAACAGCGGCAACATAAAATGTTCGAAGGCGAGCTGAAGCTGAAGCTAAATTGGAAGCAAATTGAAATAAGTACCTTGAGTGGGAAGTACCACCACAGACATTAATTGAGGTATTGAAAGCTTTATTTGTCATGATATTAATAGTCAGAGTAACATAGCGTTGTATGTCGTTTCCCTGATAGAATGTCAAGTAAGTTAATTCCTTATGTTAATGTTAATTTCTCAATATGTTACAGTTACGTAAAAGACAACAAGTAAAAGGATGAAATTGCTAAGCTTGCATCCGAAAAGAAAATGTTCCAAGAGAGACTTCATGATGCGGAGGCACAACTTTCTCAGTTAAAATCCCGGGTAAGTGATGAGTTGAAGGTTTGTTTTTCTTTTCTTTTTGTACTCCTCTTACTTTGGTGGAAAGAGTTTCTGCTTCAATGTTTTGTTTATGTAGCTAAAAAATATGTAGATATCTCTCCACCCAGAACCCTCCTATCTTATATCATGCCTGGTGCTGACCAAAAGATGTGGCATTTTTTACAGTAGTTTAGGTCTTAAATCATCTCTATTGATATGGGTAATATTTATGAGATGAATAATATGTATCATTTGTTGTTCTAAGAAAAATATACTTTTTCTGAACAAAGGTTCTGATTTTTTATATAGATAAGATTAGTTTGATGATTAGGTGGCTGGCCAGTTTTTGAGTGTTGTTCCCTTAACAGTCTTTCACATGAATGATAATGAAGTCAATAGTAGCTTTGTAGTTTAAAACTGATTACCATTTTGACTAATTTTGTTTGGGTGCCGGAAAATAAGATCACACATGATTTAAAGTTTGGCATAACTTTTGCTCCAAATGATGGCTATACATATCAGTCATTAAAAGACTTTTTGGAAATGTCATACTAACAAGATGTTAGTTTTGTGTATAATGATATTAATATTTGTATGTCCGGTTTCGAACCCGAGACTCGGGATTGCACACAATACGTGAGAGTTCCAATGGTTTGAATAATTAAATATACATTTTATATTTATATTTATTTATTCATTTCACTAATAACACTTAACGACGGTTAGTACTTAACGGTGTTAAAGATAACGACCGTTAAAGGACTAAAAGTGAAAAGAAGGATCTAGAAACCCATGGTTGGGTTGGATCGGCTGAAAATAGCCTTGGGCTAGGCTTGGCCGACTTTTAGAGGAGTAGGGAACAAGTTTGTGTTTTTAGGTTTTGCCTATAAATACAAATTCACTTGTTTTGATTTTCACCTAATCAAGTATCCCTAACTCTAGCCAAACTTCTATTCTTTTCTTCCTCTTGCTATACCTTGATCGACCCTATTTTTAAGTTCACTAGAACTTGGCGATTCAAGTGTTGCAACAAAGTGTTTGGTTAGTTAGTGATCTTGAACCTAGCTTTCCCATTGGAACGCTACTATCGCGTGTGTACAAGAACGAGTGACAAGCTTAATTTTAGCTTGTGATTCTTGGTGTTTTTCCCTTGTTTGGTTCGATCCATATCACACCCAAATTAGGGTTCTTGTTGTTCTTGGTGATTACGCGATTAAGGTACGTATTTATTTAAGTTAATTAATTACATGTTCATTAGATCTTTCCGCTGCGTGCTTTGTGATGTTTTATGTGTTTATGAATTTTAATAGTTCACATATTCCAACAGTGGCATCATGAGCCTCGTTTAGAACTTGTAATTAATTACTAAAACCTAAAAATTGGATCTTGATATAGATACATGCATTTAATATTCTAGGGTTTTAATTTGAAACCCTAATTTTTATATATGTGGATCGATCCACAATTAATTATTTTAGGGTTTATGTTAGTTTTATTAAAAACTTGTTAGAAACCCTAGATTATGCATGGAAAATTTTTTAGGGATTAATTTGTGAATACTATGTGATGTCACCAATTAATTAAATACGTACTAGATATTAACATGTTAATATGGAATTCATGATTATGTGTTAATATGGTATCCATGACAAAATCTTGCATATTTTGTCATGGTTTGATGTATGGGGCGATTTATATGTATTGTTTGCTACATGTTTTAAATAAATCTAAAATTAGGGAAGACCTCAATATATTAATTAAAAGGTTATGTGCAATGTGGTATCTAACTAACTAAAACTTACGCGGCCAAATTTATTTGGTGCTGTGGTCCATTGGGTACAATGAGCTCGAAAACCAATGGGAGTTTTGTTAGTTACATACATTTAAAATTACACATAAAATTAATAATAGGATTTATTGAAAAAGGTTTGCATGTGGCTATATGATATCGTGGATGATCATATATTTGTTATTATGTGTTTATTTATTTTGTGAATTACTTGATCTTTTGTGTTTTATATTATGATGGATTGTAAACTACAAAAGAGGGTAATTTTTCATAATAAAAATAAATAAGACTAATAACTATGAAACCTTTGTAGTAATTTTATTTATTGCCAAGTCTTATGTGCCGACAGTGGTTCGCTTCGCACGGTAATTTGCTCCCAGGCGAGACTAGCAATAATAAATTTACTACATTAATAGTTTTAGCAAGAAAATTATATTCTTTTAGTTGATTGATTGCGACTGTATTAAGTGGTCGAAGCGGCAGACCTAAAATTGACAAACTATAAAGTGGGTTCTAGTTGGTACACATTAAATTGTGACCTTAGAGGGGCACGGTTTTAACCAGCTTCGGCGGCTGTCGTCCCTACGCCCGCCTGTGCGTCAATTTTAGACTTACCAAGTACACCACAACTAATACGAAGCATCTTAAGGCAATGTTGTAATTTATTCAACGCCTCAATTAAAAGATTTGATAATTTGAGCTACGAATGAGTAAATGGTTTTGTTTTTGAAAACATATATGATACAAAGATGAATGCATGACATCTTTGTACATATTTATTTTTGATTTCACACATCAAAATTTATTACCCTTTAAATTTAAGTTAAATGTCACCCAACTACAAAAAGAAACACCTAAGGTTTCATCCTACATCACTAGCAGCCAAAGCTGAATGTTGATGTTCAAAGGGTGGTCATCTAAGGGTAAAATTGAGTACTTTATTGCTAGCAGCCAAAGCTGAATGCAATAAACCGACGTCAATTTACAGTTTCTTAAGTTGGTTAACTTAATTGGGCACTTTCATTACTAGCAGCCAAAGCTGATGTAATGGAACGGCGCCAAGGCATAAAGAATTGGGGATGAAACATGCTTACATTTTGCAACTGATGTTGGCAATATAAATGTAAGTCCCAAGATTTCTAGGAATTGCAATTTGACATTGGCAATTGGGTGATCCCGTACCTTATTGAGCACTTTTATTACTAGCAGCCAAAGCTGATGTAATGAAACGGCGTCAATTAGGATCCTAGTTTTCATAGAAAATTAAATGGTTTTTTAAACCAATGGGTGTTTAATTTTCTTGAAATATTTATTATCGAAAGTACTAACTTTTGAACTTTTTCTGTAGAAATGGCCCAACCCGGAAACTCGTCAAACATGACTTCCTGTTTCAAGATGATGCTTGAAAAGGAAAAACTGACTGGGACTAAGAATTTTAATGCTTGGTATCGAAATCTAAGGCTTGTTCTTAGGATTGCCAAACGTTATGAATGTCTTACTGAGGTTCTTCAAGAAGCTCCTCCTGCAAACTCTTCTAATGAAATACTTAGAAAGTACAATGAAACCTTTGACAGGCACAATGATGCGGCTTGTCTCATGCTATCGGGGATGGATGATCAACTGGTCAAACAGTTTGAGAATTATAGCCCGAAAAACATGATTGATGAACTGACACGTATGTTTCAGAAATCACATATGGCTGAATTGTATGATATACTTGACAACTTGGGCAAGTGTAAGCAGGATGCCACAACACCCGTAAGTGATCATGCACTTAAAGTGAAAGGTTATCTTGACCAACTAGATGAACTTAATTGCGGGTTTGTGGAAGACGTTAAAGTTGGCCTCATCAACAAATCCCTCAATGAGGAATTATATGGTGATTTTGTGCGCAACTTTAACATGCATTGCAAGGGGAAGACATTTTCTGAATTGCATGCAATGCTTATTGAGCATGAGAAGTCCCTCACAAAGAAAGCTCCTACACCTACTGTTATGGCAATAAGAGGTGGTAGAGTAGCTAAGCCCGGTAAACCGAAACATGTGAACAAGAAAGGAAAAGGCAAAGCTGACAAGGGCAAGCAGATTGTGACCTATCAGCAAAAGCCGAAGAAGCAGAATCCTCCTCCCAAGAAGGATTATCCCAAGAAGGATGCGGCTGCTTGTCACCACTGTAACACTCCTGGACACTGGAAGCGTGACTGTCCATTGTTGCTTGAGGAGTGTCGCAAAAATAAGAATGCCAAGGCTGGGCAGGGCGCCAGCACTTCAGGTATTTTTATGGTTGAATTATTTTCTTTTCCTCGTAAGCAAAATGCCTGGATATATGATACAGGATGTGGTACTCACATTTGTAATACATCGCAGGGGCTTAGAGGAGCGAAGAAGCTGAACTATGGGGAATGCTACTTGTACGTGGGAAATGGAATACGTGCAGCAGTAGAAGCCATAGGGACTTTTGAGCTAGTTTTACCATCTGGTTTAATTTTGGTTTTAGACAATTGTCATTACGCACCTTCTATTGTTAGAGGTGTCGTTTCAGTTTCTTTGTTATTGGATTTGGGTTTTAAGCATACTTTTAATGATAATGGAATTTCTGTTTCTCTAAATTCTATTTTTTACTTTAATGCTATTTCATTAAATGGTGTGTTTGAAATTGACATGGATAACCATGTATCCAATAAAAATAATTCTATGTATAGCATCAGGAATAAGAGAGTCAAGTCTAACTTAGACTCGTCTTATTTATGGCACTGCCGTCTTGCCCACATAGGCAAGAATCGCATGGAAAAGCTGCAACACGATGGGCTTTTGAAAAATATCAATGATGATTCAGTTGATAAATGCGAATCTTGCATATCTGGAAAGATGACAAAGAAACCTTTTCATAGCAATATGGAGAAGGCTTCGGATCTACTTGGATTGATACACACGGATGTGTGTGGTCCACTTAGACATGTGTCTAAACGTGGTGCTGTCTACTTCTTGACCTTCACGGATGACTATAGTCGTTATGGTTATGTTTATTTACTTAAACATAAACATGAAGTCTTTGAGACATTCAAGGTCTTTAAAAATGAAGTAGAATTACAACTCAGAAAGAAGATTAAGGCACTTCGATCCGATCGTGGTGGTGAGTACTTAAGCTAAGAGTTTAAGGATTATCTGGGTGAGTGTGGCATTATGCAACAACTCACTTCTCCTTATACGCCACAACAAAATGGTGTATCTGAAAGGAGAAATCGTACTTTGTTAGATATGGTACGATCCATGTTTAATCTTACAACTCTTCCCTTATCCTTTTGGGATTATGCTCTTGAAACGGCTGTTCACGTGTTGAATAGGATTCCAACTAAAAAGGTTGATAAGACTCCATATGAAGTATGGACTGGAAAAGCTCCCAACTTTTCTTACTTAAAGGTCTGGGGTTGTGAGGCGTTTGTTAAACGTGACTCACCTGACAAACTCCAACAAAGATCTGTTAAGTGTATCTTCGTAGGATACCCTAAGGAAACGAAGGGTTACTACTTTTACTTCCCACCTGAAAATAAGGTCATCGTGGCTAGGTACGGTGATTTTCTTGAAGATAATCTAATATCTCAAGAAATCAGTGGGAGAACATATGATCTTGAAAATGATCATGAAGATACTTCACCTTCTGAAAGCACTAACACACTTCCTGTGGAACCAAAAAGTTTAGGTCCTCCACCTGAAGTAGAAGTGGTACCCGTCCGTAGATCTTCAAGATCTGCAAAGGCTCCTGAGCGTCTATGTTTGAACATAGATGATGAGGAAACTATACTATTGGATCAAACTGATGAGCCAACTAGCTATAGAGCTGCCATTATTAGTCCTGAAAAGGAAAAATGGCAGACAGCCATGGATGGGGAAATGCAATCCATGAAAGATAATAAAGTCTGGACTGAAGTAGACCTTCCACCCAATGCTAAGGTAGTTGGGTGTAAGTGGCTATTTAAGAAAAAGACTGACATGGATGGCAATGTACACACCTATAAGGCTCGTTTGGTAGCTAAAGGCTTTACCCAAACATACGGTGTTGACTATGAGGAGACCTTTTCTCCTGTGGCCGACATTAGAGCTATTAGGATTCTTATAGCCATAGCTGCCTACTATGACTATGAGATTTGGCAAATGGATGTCAAAACCGCCTTTCTAAATGGTCGCCTAGATGAAGATATCTATATGGCGCAACCTGAGGGGTTTGTGAATCCAGAATTTCCTGAGCGTGTATGCAAACTTCAAAGATCCATTTATGGATTGAAGCAAGCATCCAGGAAATGGAATAAGAAATTTGATGAGGAAATCAAGAAGTTTGGATTTACTCTGAATTTTGATGAGCCATGTGTATACCACAAAGTTAGTGGGAGTAATACTGTTTTCCTTGTTCTATATGTCGATGACATATTAATCATGGGAAGTGACATACCAAGCCTTAATGAAGTTAAGAAATATCTTGGTAGTTGTTTTTCCATGAAGGATTTAGGGGAAGCAGCGTATATCCTTGGAATCAAGATCTATAGAGACAGATCTAAACGGTTAATCGGTTTAAGTCAAAGTGCTTACATGGATAAAATATTGAAGAGATTCAATATGCAGAATTCCAAGAAAGGATATCTGCCCATGCAAGTGAAACATGAATTGAGCAGTGAAATGTGTGCTTCTACACCTGAAGAGGAAGCATACATGAAGAAAGTTCCATATGCTTCTGCAGTTGGTTCTATCATGTATGCTGTTAGATGCACAAGGCCAGATGTGGCATTTGCTCAAAACATGACCAGTCGATATCAGCAGAATCCAGGAGTAAAACACTGGAAAGCTGTAAAGGACATTCTTAAGTATCTACGGAATACTAAAGATATGTTTCTTGTTTTCGGGGGAAATCCAGACGCAGAACTGAATGTTACAGGTTTCTGCGATGCATCCTTTCAGACTGATAAAGATGATACGAAGTCTCAGACGGGTTACGTTTTTGTCATAAATGGAGGAGCTGTGGACTGGAAGAGTAAGAAGCAGAGCATAACGGCCATGTCTGCTACAGAAGCTGAGTACATTGCTGCATCGGAAGCGGCACAAGAAGCTGTTTGGATAAGGAAATTCATTAAGGATCTTGGAGTGATGCCTTCAATAGAATTACCTATAAATGTATATTAACATTTAATATAATTTCATGATTATGTGTTAATTGGTATCCATGACAAAATCTTGCATATTTTGTCATGGTTTGATGTATGGGCGATTTTATATGTATTGTTTGCTACATGTTTTAAAAAAATCTAAAATTAGGGAAGACCTCAATATTTTAAATTTAAAAAGGTTATGTGCAATGTGGTATCTAACTAACTAAAACTTAGCGCCAAATTTATTTGGTGCTGTGGTCCATTGGGTACAATGAGCTCGGAAAACCAATGGGAGTTTTGTTAGTTACATACTTTTAAAAAATACACATAAAATTAATAATAGGATTTATTGAAAAAGGTTTTTGCATGTGGCTATATGATATCGTGGATGATCATATATTTGTTATTATGTGTTTATTTTTTTTTGTGAATTACTTGATCTTTTGTGTTTTATATTATGATGGATTGTAAACTACAAAAGAGGGTAATTTTTCATAATAAAAATAAATAAGACTAATAACTATGAAACCTTTGTAGTAATTTTATTTATTGCCAAGTCTTATGTGCCGACAGTGGTTCGCTTCGCACGGTAATTTGCTCCCAGGCGAGACTAGCAATAATAAATTTACTACATTAATAGTTTTTAGCAAGAAAATTATATTCTTTTAGTTGATTGATTGCGACTGTAATTAAGTGGTCGAAGCGGCAGACCTAAAATTGACAAACTATAAAGTGGGTTCTAGTTGGTACACATTAAATTGTGACCTTAGAGGGGCACGGTTTAACCAGCTTCGGCGGCTGTCGTCCCTACGCCCCGCCTGTGCGTCAATTTTAGACTTACCAAGTACACCACAAACTAATACGAAGCATCTTAAGGCAATGTTGTAATTTATTCAACGCCTCAATTAAAAGATTTGATAATTTGAGCTACGAATGAGTAAATGGTTTTGTTTTGAAAACATATATGATACAAAGATGAATGCATGACATCTTTGTACATATTTATTTTTGATTTCACACAATCAAAATTTATTACCCTTTAAATTTAAGTTAAATGTCACCCAACTACAAAAAGAAACACCTAAGGTTTCATCCTACATCACTAGCAGCCAAAGCTGAATGTTGATGTTCAAAGGGTGGTCATCTAAGGTAAAATTGAGTACTTTATTGCTAGCAGCCAAAGCTGAATGCAATAAACCGACGTCAATTTACAGTTTCTTAAGTTGGTTTAACTAATTGGGCACTTTCATTACTAGCAGCCAAAGCTGAATGTAATGGAACGGCGCCAAGGCATAAAGAATTGGGGATGAAACATGCTTACATTTTGCAACTGATGTTGGCAATATAAATGTAAGTCCCAAGATTTCTAGGAATTGCAATTTGACATTGGCAATTGGGTGATCCCGTACCTTATTGAGCACTTTTATTACTAGCAGCCAAAGCTGATGTAATGAAACGGCGTCAATTAGGATCCTAGTTTTCATAGAAAATTAAATGGTTTTTTAAACCAATGGGTGTTTAATTTTCTTGAAATATTTTATTATCGAAAGTACTAACTTTTGAACTTTTTCTGTAGAAATGGCCCAACCCGGAAACTCGTCAAACATGACTTCCTGTTTCAAGATGATGCTTGAAAAGGAAAAACTGACTGGGACTAAGAATTTTAACGCTTGGTATCGAAATCTAAGGCTTGTTCTTAGGATTGCCAACGTTATGAATGTCTTACTGAGGTTCTTCAAGAAGCTCCTCCCTGCAAACTCTTCTAATGAAATACTTAGAAAGTACAATGAAACCTATGACAGGCACAATGATGCGGCTTGTCTCATGCTATCGGGGATGGATGATCAACTGGTCAAACAGTTTGAGAATTATAGCCCGAAAAACATGATTGATGAACTGACACGTATGTTTCAGAAATCACCAATGGCTGAATTGTATGATATACTTGACAACTTGGGCAAGTGTAAGCAGGATGCCACAACACCCGTAAGTGATCATGCACTTAAAGTGAAAGGTTATCTTGACCAACTAGATGAACTTAATTGCGGGTTTGTGGAAGACGTTAAAGTTGGCCTCATCAACAAATCCCTCAATGAGGAATTATATGGTGATTTTGTGCGCAACTTTAACATGCATTGCAAGGGGAAGACATTTTCTGAATTGCATGCAATGCTTATTGAGCATGAGAAGTCCCTCACAAAGAAAGCTCCTACACCTACTGTTATGGCAATAAGAGGTGGTAGAGTAGCTAAGCCCGGTAAACCGAAACATGTGAACAAGAAAGGAAAAGGCAAAGCTGACAAGGGCAAGCAGATTGTGACCTATCAGCAAAAGCCGAAGAAGCAGAATCCTCCTCCCAAGAAGGATTATCCCAAGAAGGATGCGGCTGCTTGTCACCACTGTAACACTCCTGGACACTGGAAGCGTGACTGTCCATTGTTGCTTGAGGAGTGTCGCAAAAATAAGAATGCCAAGGCTGGGCAGGGCGCCAGCACTTCAGGTATTTTTATGGTTGAATTATTTTCTTTTCCTCGTAAGCAAAATGCCTGGATATATGATACAGGATGTGGTACTCACATTTGTAATACATCGCAGGGGCTTAGAGGAGCGAAGAAGCTGAACTATGGGGAATGCTACTTGTACGTGGGAAATGGAATACGTGCAGCAGTAGAAGCCATAGGGACTTTTGAGCTAGTTTTACCATCTGGTTTAATTTTGGTTTTAGACAATTGTCATTACGCACCTTCTATTGTTAGAGGTGTCGTTTCAGTTTCTTTGTTATTGGATTTGGGTTTTAAGCATACTTTTAATGATAATGGAATTTCTGTTTCTCTAAATTCTATTTTTTACTTTAATGCTATTTCATTAAATGGTGTGTTTGAAATTGACATGGATAACCATGTATCCAATAAAAATAATTCTATGTATAGCATCAGGAATAAGAGAGTCAAGTCTAACTTAGACTCGTCTTATTTATGGCACTGCCGTCTTGCCCACATAGGCAAGAATCGCATGGAAAAGCTGCAACACGATGGGCTTTTGAAAAATATCAATGATGATTCAGTTGATAAATGCGAATCTTGCATATCTGGAAAGATGACAAAGAAACCTTTTCATAGCAATATGGAGAAGGCTTCGGATCTACTTGGATTGATACACACGGATGTGTGTGGTCCACTTAGACATGTGTCTAAACGTGGTGCTGTCTACTTCTTGACCTTCACGGATGACTATAGTCGTTATGGTTATGTTTATTTACTTAAACATAAACATGAAGTCTTTGAGACATTCAAGGTCTTTAAAAATGAAGTAGAATTACAACTCAGAAAGAAGATTAAGGCACTTCGATCCGATCGTGGTGGTGAGTACTTAAGCTAAGAGTTTAAGGATTATCTGGGTGAGTGTGGCATTATGCAACAACTCACTTCTCCTTATACGCCACAACAAAATGGTGTATCTGAAAGGAGAAATCGTACTTTGTTAGATATGGTACGATCCATGTTTAATCTTACAACTCTTCCCTTATCCTTTTGGGATTATGCTCTTGAAACGGCTGTTCACGTGTTGAATAGGATTCCAACTAAAAAGGTTGATAAGACTCCATATGAAGTATGGACTGGAAAAGCTCCCAACTTTTCTTACTTAAAGGTCTGGGGTTGTGAGGCGTTTGTTAAACGTGACTCACCTGACAAACTCCAACAAAGATCTGTTAAGTGTATCTTCGTAGGATACCCTAAGGAAACGAAGGGTTACTACTTTTACTTCCCACCTGAAAATAAGGTCATCGTGGCTAGGTACGGTGATTTTCTTGAAGATAATCTAATATCTCAAGAAATCAGTGGGAGGGCATATGATCTTGAAAATGATCATGAAGATACTTCACCTTCTGAAAGCACTAACACACTTCCTGTGGAACCAGAAAGTTTAGGTCCTCCACCTGAAGTAGAAGTGGTACCCGTCCGTAGATCTTCAAGATCTGCAAAGGCTCCTGAGCGTCTATGTTTGAACATAGATGATGAGGAAACTATACTATTGGATCAAACTGATGAGCCAACTAGCTATAGAGCTGCCATTATTAGTCCTGAAAAGGAAAAATGGCAGACAGCCATGGATGGGGAAATGCAATCCATGAAAGATAATAAAGTCTGGACTGAAGTAGACCTTCCACCCAATGCTAAGGTAGTTGGGTGTAAGTGGCTATTTAAGAAAAAGACTGACATGGATGGCAATGTACACACCTATAAGGCTCGTTTGGTAGCTAAAGGCTTTACCCAAACATACGGTGTTGACTATGAGGAGACCTTTTCTCCTGTGGCCGACATTAGAGCTATTAGGATTCTTATAGCCATAGCTGCCTACTATGACTATGAGATTTGGCAAATGGATGTCAAAACCGCCTTTCTAAATGGTCGCCTAGATGAAGATATCTATATGGCGCAACCTGAGGGGTTTGTGAATCCAGAATTTCCTGAGCGTGTATGCAAACTTCAAAGATCCATTTATGGATTGAAGCAAGCATCCAGGCAATGGAATAAGAAATTTGATGAGGAAATCAAGAAGTTTGGATTTACTCAGAATTTCGATGAGCCATGTGTATACCACAAAGTTAGTGGGAGTAACACTGTTTTTCTTATCCTATATGTCGATGACATATTAATCATGGAAGTGACATACCAAGCCTTAATGAAGTTAAGGAATATCTTGGTAGTTGTTTTTCCATGAAGGATTTAGGGGAAGCAGCGTATATCCTTGGAATCAAGATCTATAGAGACAGATCTAAACGGTTAATCGGTTTAAGTCAAAGTGCTTACATGGATAAAATATTGAAGAGATTCAATATGCAGAATTCCAAGAAAGGATATCTGCCCATGCAAGTGAAACATGAATTGAGCAGTGAAATGTGTGCTTCTACACCTGAAGAGGAAGCATACATGAAGAAAGTTCCATATGCTTCTGCAGTTGGTTCTATCATGTATGCTGTTAGATGCACAAGGCCAGATGTGGCATTTGCTCAAAACATGACCAGTCGATATCAGCAGAATCCAGGAGTAAAACACTGGAAAGCTGTAAAGGACATTCTTAAGTATCTACGGAATACTAAAGATATGTTTCTTGTTTTCGGGGGAAATCCAGACGCAGAACTGAATGTTACAGGTTTCTGCGATGCATCCTTTCAGACTGATAAAGATGATACGAAGTCTCAGACGGGTTACGTTTTTGTCATAAATGGAGGAGCTGTGGACTGGAAGAGTAAGAAGCAGAGCATAACGGCCATGTCTGCTACAGAAGCTGAGTACATTGCTGCATCGGAAGCGGCACAAGAAGCTGTTTGGATAAGGAAATTCATTAAGGATCTTGGAGTGATGCCTTCAATAGAATTACCTATAAATGTATATTGCGACAACTCTGCTGCAATTACATTCGCCAATGAACCTGGAGTTATGAAAGGCGCCAGACACTTTAAAAGGAAACTTCACTATGTTCGAGAACAAGTCGATGATGGTGAAATAAAAGTACTCAAAGTTCACACAGATAACAATCTGGCTGATCCTTTCACGAAGGCATTACCTAAGGAGACGTTTAATCGTCATGCTCAAGGTATTGGTCTTCGTTTGGCAGATAGTTTCATGTAAATCTGTTGGATTAGTATTTCGATAGGGACGTGTAAACAATTATTGTTTTAATGAAATAAAGTGCGGATAACGTTTATTATCATTATTAATATTTGTGTCCTATATTTGCATGTTTAAATCCATGAGTAATTTATTTATTCTAAATAGTCCGTTGTCAATTAATAATATGGGAATATTATTGAACTAAGACAAATGTGAGGATTGGTAGAATGTACTGTAAGGTTAAGACACCAATGTCACATGATATTCAATATTGGATAAATTGAGTATAGGACTTATCCCAACTACATGATTATACTTTATGGATCATAGTCATTAAGTATATCATGAATATTTATCCTCTGACTTGAGATGCCAGATAATTGCCGAGGATGTAGCTCATTTTCTGTGAGATAGTCTAACGCTATCCGTAAAAGGTAGTTATAAGGGCTATTTTCAGAAATGATGCGAAGTTCAAGGGTTATGCTCGCAGTCAATAAGGAATTTGTTCCTTCAACTTTGTGTTGAAGTTTAATGCTGCTTGGCCACTCGTATGATTAACAAGATGTTTGCGTGCGCACGCCCAAAGTCTATCTGGAAGACGTTCAGATGTTTTGGTAATCTTGTTCAATTATGTATAAACGAGAAACTACTGTTAATTATGGAATGACAAGATCCATATCCAAATTAACGCGGTATTAGTAACAAAAGGATAAGTATGATGATTATATCATCAAGTGGTTTTTTCCAGGAGAACCACAACTCGGATCGAGCTGGGGGCATTGGGATCTGTTAAAGCTAGACTAGCCCATGTCATTACAATATTAATCATTATCCAAGTGGGAGCTGTTAGTTTTGTGTATAATGATATTAATATTTGTATGTCCGGTTTCGAACCCGAGACTCGGGATTGCACACAATACGTGAGAGTTCCAATGGTTTGAATAATTAAATATACATTTTATATTTATATTTATTTATTCATTTCACTAATAACACTTAACGACGGTTAGTACTTAACGGTGTTAAAGATAACGACCGTTAAAGGACTAAAAGTGAAAAGAAGGATCTAGAAACCCATGGTTGGGTTGGATCGGCTGAAAATAGCCTTGGGCTAGGCTTGGCCGACTTTTAGAGGAGTAGGGAACAAGTTTGTGTTTTTAGGTTTTGCCTATAAATACAAATTCACTTGTTTTGATTTTCACCTAATCAAGTATCCCTAACTCTAGCCAAACTTCTCTTCTTTTCTTCCTCTTGCTATACCTTGATCGACCCTATTTTTAAGTTCACTAGAACTTGGCGATTCAAGTGTTGCAACAAAGTGTTTGGTTAGTTAGTGATCTTGAACCTAGCTTTCCCATTGGAACGCTACTATCGCGTGTGTACAAGAACGAGTGACAAGCTTAATTTTAGCTTGTGATTCTTGGTGTTTTTCCCTTGTTTGGTTCGATCCATATCACACCCAAATTAGGGTTCTTGTTGTTCTTGGTGATTACGCGATTAAGGTACGTATTTATTTAAGTTAATTAATTACATGTTCATTAGATCTTTCCGCTGCGTGCTTTGTGATGTTTTATGTGTTTATGAATTTTAATAGTTCACATATTCCAACACAAGATATATTTCAGCTTAGGCCAGCAAAGGTTAGGAGTCATGGGAAATGTTTTGAACCAGTATACTTGGTAGACACATTATTTCATCTTTGATTCGTCTACTGGCCATGAGTGGTTCTATTGGAATCCAAATGCTCATTCCTTGATGATAGTGACTAAACTTCTCTGTTTGCAAGATTTATTTGTCATGATATTGAAAATAAATATTCGGAGTAACATAGCTTTGTATAAACATTGTTTCCTTGGTAACGTTAACAAAGTGGTGGCTGCTATGACAATATAGGGTTTTTTTTTTTTTTTTTTCCTTCCTGAACTGCCATGATGACTTGGAATGTAAGTCAATACATCTTTTATAGTTTAAATGTATTAATCGAATTTTATGTGATAAAATACTATTCCATCCAATAGTGGCATGTTGCTTTTAGAAGTCAAAGTGTACATTCAGCATAATAAAACGTGTGTTTTTGTGTATTGTTCAGGTTATCTACATGGCTGTAATAGATTACTTAACAAAAAAGGAGAAAATGAAGTTTGAAAAATAAGAGGCATAGAAAGCAAAGAAAGGCAGCAAGAAAAAGAGAGTAATAACGAGAGCAGGGCCAAAAGGATTTGGACAATAGATCAATGACGAGGATGACGATTTGTAGATGTAGAAATTTTGAACAGTTCTTGATCATCTTAATTCCCATGTTCATGTGTAACAACAAACATTGTATTTGATACCTTTTTATTGAAATAATTCTATTTACAAAAACTTACTTAAACAAACTTCGTTTATTCAGTTGAGTACCCCCGATCGAAACTAAGCATAATAGCTAAATACGCATAACCCTAGCAAAACCGATTATTCTTTATGGTGAATAAAGCTCGTGCATCGCACGGGCCATGATGCGTCGTGGTCAATAAGAAATAAGTTTTTTATAATAAAAGAATCTCTTTTGTTGGTGATACTTTTTATTAGACCGATTTTATATTTTGCTAAACTTTTGTACTTTTGATAGACTTATTTTGCCAAATTCAAAAAAAGATACGTACTTTTGCTCGACCCACCCCTAGAATGCTAAATCGACGGCATGTGATAACCACTTTTTGTGTGACGGGTAGATAGAAAATGATATTCGTATTTTATTTTATTTTATCTTTTATAAAAAGGTTTCCTAACTTGTGCCTTAGGAGCACAACTTAAGCATACCAAAAGAACTCAGGGATTCAAGAAAAAGGACTCAGGGACCAACACAAAAGTACATAAAAGTGTACATTTGTGTGGGTCCTTGAGTCGTACATAAAAGTGTACCTTTGTGTGAGTCATTGAGTCATTTTTCGTGAGTCTCTGAGTATTTTTGGTGCGCTTATCTTGCCCCTTAAGGGGTTGGCAACCCACCACTCACCCAAAATTCCATCACTCACTCCCAACCAATCCCCTTATGCCACATTATTCAGTTACTTTTTCCATCACTCGCTTCAATTTTGTTGGCATCACCATCACTTACCCAAAATCCCATCACTCACTCAAAAAGTAAATGCAACGCTCAAATGCTTTCCTTCTTCCCGTGCGTGATCCCATCACTCGTTTCCCATCACTCGGGCCATCACGCAGGCACGGCGGCGGTGTTGCCATGCGTGATGGATCCCATCCCGTGCCATCACTCACCCGTTGCCAACCCCTTAGGCCACAAGTTAGAGAATCATTTATAAAAAGATAAAAACAAGTCTTTAAGTTAGCACCACCAACTCATATGTATTTTTATAATAAAAGGAGGACATGTGTCAAGAAACATATTTCGCACAAGTCTTATTATCGGTATACCAAGAATAAATTGAGAAAGTCTTCTTTTCTTTTTCTAATAAGTTGGATCATGGTGAAGAATCTTGACCAGATTTTTTCTCTAAAATTAACATTTGCCACAAAAAGATAAGTTCTACTAGTGACATACCATCAATGATGAGTTGGTCTAGTGGTTGGGACTTCCCTTGGTGACCTTTAGGTCTCAAGTTCAAATATCACTAATGCCAACTTTGAGATATTAGGAAGTCCCTCTATGAGAGCTTGGCTTGGGTATACCCAGGTTCAAGTCTGAGGGGGCAGGGTTTACCCCTATTAATCGTCGTGCCTTCGGACGGATTAGTAGGGGGTTTTCCCCCCATCGGGTATTTGAATAGGCATTCCTACTTCGAGGGAGCTCTCTAGCGCGGGCCCGGTTAAGACAACGTAAGCTAGACCTCCCGCTATCGAATCGCGACACGAAGTTTCAACGAAATTCACCTTTCAAAAAAAAAAAACTAGTGACATACCAATGCCACTATGCCAGTGTTGCCACTATATAAATTAAATAAATAACTAGTCACTAAGGGCCCGTTTGGTTGACGACTTTTGAGTGGGTTCTGAATTTGAAAATGAAAAACCCTTGATTGGTTGAGCTACATTGGTTTTAAAAGTTGTCAGAATTCCCTACTGTAAAGGTTTTGATGAATGCGGACCATATTGGTGGGGTTTGAAACATTATACAAAATCATTTTATTGAGATTTGAGATATATTTAGGGTGTGTTTGTTAAAAGTAGCAGTGAGCAGTAGCTGTGAGCAATGAGCTGTAAGCAGCAGCTCACAGCTCACCGCTCACAGCTTCTTAAAGAAGTATTTGAAAAATGAGCATTCCTAAAAAATAGCAAAGCTGACCGCTCTTTTGCCAAACGAACAATAAAAATAAAAAAACTCATTGCTCACCGCTCATCGCCCCAAAAAACTCTAAAATGCTCCGCGACAAACATAGCCTTACTAGCCACACATTTTCCTCAATCTTATTTTTTTATTTTCTTTTTACCATGTATTTATGGTGTGGACTTTCTTTTTAATTATATATAAATTTATAAAATAATAATTTATCTTTTTATAATATATTTTTTCTTTACTCAAGGCCGGCCCAATAGTAATGTCGGGTTAGGCACAAGCCTAAGGCCCACCAACTACTAAGGCCCAAATATTTTTACCCTACATCATTCTGATCTACATATCATTCTCATGTATGTATCACTCGATAGTATAAATGAGAAAATCGAAGTTTCATTACTCCAGTAACCATCACGTTTTTTTTTGGGAATCCAAGTTTCATTACTCTGCCAGAGAAAATCGAAGAGCCTCTATAGCTGTCTGCTCTACCATGATTGTGTCATTCGAGTTTATAAAAGGTATGTTGATTATCCCTCATTTTCTATATCTTCCTCTCTGTTCTTGGCTGTAATCTCTTAGCTCTCTCAATCTCTCATTATTATCTCTTGCTATCGTTCACCAATCACCACCAGGTCCGCCGTCCACCGGCCGTCACCACCACGCACCAGCAGGTACGACTCTCTGTGATTTTTTGTCAGAATCTCTCATTATTATCTCTTGCTATCGTTCACCAATCACCACCAGGTCCGCCGTCCACCGCCGTCCACCGGCCGTCACCACCACGCACCACATTGGTTTTAAAAGTTGTCAGAATTCCCTACTGTAAAGGTTTTGATGAATGCGGACCATATTGGTGGGGTTTGAAACATTATACAAAATCATTTTATTGAGATTTGAGATATATTTAGGGTGTGTTTGTTAAAAGTAGCAGTGAGCAGTAGCTGTGAGCAATGAGCTGTAAGCAGTAGCCACAGCTCACAGCTCATCACTCACAGCTTCTTAAAGAAGTATTTGAAAAATGAGCATTCCTAAAAAATAGCAAAGCTAACCACTCCTTTGCCAAACGAACAATAAAAATAAAAAAACTCATTGCTCACCGCTCATCGCCCCAAAAAACTCTAAAATGCTCCGCGACAAACATAGCCTTACTAGCCACACATTTTCCTCAATCTTATTTTTTTATTTTCTTTTTACCATGTATTTATGGTGTGGACTTTCTTTTTAATTATATATAAATTTATAAAATAATAATTTATCTTTTTATAATATATTTTTTCTTTACTCAAGGCCGGCCCAATAGTAATGTTGGGTTAGGCACAAGCCTAAGGCCCACCAACTACTAAGGCCCCAAATATTTTTACCTTACATCATTCTGATCTACATATCATTCTGATGTATGTATCACTCGATAGTATAAATGAGAAAATCGAAGTTCCATTACTCCAGTAACCATCACGTTTTTTTTGGGAATCCAAGTTTCATTACTCTGCTAGAGAAAATCGAAGAGCCTCTATAGATGTCTGCTCTACCATGATTGTGTCATTCGAGTTTATAAAAGGTATGTTGATTATCCCTCATTTTCTATCTCTTCCTCTCTGTTCTTGGCTGTAATCTCTTAGCTCTCTCAATCTCTCATTATTATCTCTTGCTGTCGTTCACCAATCACCACCAGGTCCGCCGTCCACCGCCCGTCACCACCACGCACCACCTGTCCACGGCTGTCACCACCACGCACCAGCAGGTACGACTCTCTGTGATTTTTTTTATTGTGTTTTTTAAGTTTAATTGTTTGATTGTCAATGTCAAATCGAGTTCGTAACTACAAATCTGGTCATACGAGGTTGAAAAGTTAAAACGAGAGGCTTTAATAGAATCTCAAAAAGGGTCATTACTAAAATTTATAAAACCTGTTAATGTCGATGAAAATGTTAATGTTGATGCTAATCTTGATGAAAGTGCTAATGTTGATGCTAATCTTGATGAAAATGCTAATGTTGATACTAATGTTCATGCTAATTTTGATGAAAATGTTAATCTTGATGAAAATGCTAATGTTGATAATAATGTTGGTGATAATGCTAATGTTGATGCTAATTTTGATGAAAATGTTAATGTTGATACTAATGTTGATGTTAATTTTGATGAAAGTGCTAATATTTATGAACCAAGTAATTGGAATAATATAACTAATAAGTTAAGAGATTTACTAGTTCAAAAAGGTCCTATAATGTTTAAAAATTTTGTTGGTCCAAAGGATGAACACTTAAGATTCTTTAGTTCTACTTATTATGTGCTAGATTTACCAAATGGAGAAAAATATGAAAGAAAGTGGTTGGTTTATTATAAAGTGTTAGATAGAGTATTTTGTTTTTGTTGTAAGTTATTTGATATTAATAATCAATGTACGAGTAGACTAGCAAGCGAGGGTATTAACGATTGGAAAAATATTCATGGAACTTTGAAAAGTCATGAAAAGAGTAGAGTACACATTATAAATATGAGAAAATGGTATGATTTAGAGATAAGATTGATGAAAAATAAAACAATTGATAAAGAAACTCAAGACCGTATATATAGAGAAAAAGAACATTGGAGAAGTGTACTAGAAAAGTTAATCGCTCTTGTAAAGACTCTAGGAAAGAATAACTTAGCATTTCGTGGAAAAAATGAAAAATTATATGAAAAAGATAATGGCATTTTTTTGAGTTTTTTTGAGATGCTTGCTGAAATTGATCCGGTAATGAAAGAACATGCTAGACGTATAAAGAACAAGGAAATTCATAATCATTACCTTGGGCATAATACGCAAAACGAATTAATTAGTCTACTAGCAAGTGAAGTTAAAAACAAAATCGTTCAAAATGTAGAGGAAGCTAGATATTTTTCTATTATACTTGATTGCACTCCCTATGTAAGTCATAAAGAACAAATGTCAATTATTGTTCGGTTTTTAGATATTTCCTCAACTCCAATAGAAGTAAAAGAATACTTCCTAGGATTTTTAGTAGTAGATGATACAACCGGTAAAGGTCTTTTTGACACTATTATTGTTGAAATTAATAGATTAGGACTTTATATAAATAATATTAGAGGACAAGGTTATGATAATGGATCTAATATGAAAGGGAAACATCAAGGGGTCCAAAAACGTTTGTTAGATATTAATCCTAGAGCCTTTTATACTCTTGTGGGTGTCATAGTTTAAATCTAGTTCTTTGTGATATGGCCAAGTCATGTAGGAAAGCATGTGAGTTTTTTGGACATATACAACGTATATATAATATATTTGCTTCTTCAACTCAAAGGTGGGATGTACTACTTGAACATATACCAAAGTTGACTCTTATCTTTATCAAAAACACGTTGGGAAAGTCGGGTAGAAAGTGTTAAGGCAATTGTAACTCAAGCACCACAAATAAGAGAAGCTTTATTGGCAATATGTGATGATTGTAAAGACCCCGAAACTCTAAGTAATGCTAAAGGCTTGGTGGAAAATGAATTTGAAAACTCTGAGTTTCTTTTGGCAATGGTTATTTGGTATGATGTTTTGTTTGCTATTAATTCGGTTAGTAAATTATTACAAGCAAAAAACATGTGTATTGATGACGCTATAAAAGAATTGAATATGCTTTTGCGATATTTTGAAAATTATAGAGAAAATGGATTTGAAATGGCTATGAACGAAGCAAAAAAATTAGCATTAGATATGGATGTAGAACCTATGTTTTGTGAGAAACGTGTCATTCGTATAAATAAACGTTTTGATGACAATGTTGCTACGATACTATAAAAAGTCCTATTGAATTATTTAAAAATGATTATTTTTTGTATGTTGTAGATCAAGATATTTCTTCGATTAGAAGTAGATTTGATTAATTTAAAGAGTATGCAAATATTTTTGGTTTTCTATTTACTATTGAAAAGTTAAATTCTTTTGATGATAAAAGTTTAAAAGAGCATTGTATTAATCTTGAGAAAGTTTTAAAATATGGTGATAGTTTAGATATTGATGGTCTTGATTTATATCAAGAACTAAAAATTTTAAAACATATTATTGATTTAGAAAATGACACACCTATTAACATTTTAAATTATATTCAAAAGTTTAATACTTTTCCAAATGCGTATATTGCTTATAGAATTATGTTAACTATTCCCGTCACCGTTGCCACCGCCGAAAGAAGTTTTTCTAAACTAAAAATTATAAAAAATTATTTAAGGTCTACAATGTCACAAGAAAGATTAAATGGGTTAGCTATCTTGTCAATTGAAAAAGATTTATCTTATGAACTTGAGTTAGAAGATTTGATTAAAGAGTTTGCTTCTAAAAAAGCTAGAATGGTAAACTTTATATAAATATTTTTATTGTTTTTTACACTTAAAAAAGTAGATAAAAAAAATTAACTCCACCATTTATAAGCTTTTTAGTTTATATTTGCCGGTCCCAAGCCCGGACAAAGGAGGAGGGTTTTGATTGTTTGTAAACTGGTCTGCGTTATGCATTTGGTTTGTGTACTGTCAAAAGGGGCGTATTTGGTTGTTTTTTGTCTGCAATATGCATTTGGTTTGTTTCTGCTCAGAAGTTGAAGTACTGAGCTGTGCTCAGCATCGAAATGTTGTTATGTTGACTAGATTCTGTATGGAGGACCGAAGGAGGTTACTAGTCTATGAATATGTATGCAATGGCTCGCTGGATTCTCATCTGTATGGTAATTTTGAAACTACCTTTTTCAAATAATAAAACTAACAAATCAATACTCTTTATTGATGATTTGATAACATTTATAAACCCTTTTAACTGGACCTGTAACGTATGCAGCACATGATCGAGATCCATTGAAGTGGTCAGCACTCCAAAAAATTGCTTTAGGGGCTGCTCGAGGATTGAGGTATCTTCATGAAGAATGCAGAGTAGGTTGCATTGTGCATCGTGACATGCGGCCAAACAATATCCTGATCACCCATGATTTTGAACCTCTGGTATAAACCTCCCTAATGAGACTGATGTATCCTATGATAACTTGTCCGGAAGGGATCATGATGTCATAATTTAACATGATTTGGTGCAGTTTTACTGTCAAAAGGGGTGTTTGGTTATGACGTACTGCTGCAGCAAGGGGCGTTTGGTTGCTGCAGCAGGAGCATTTGGTATTGAGTTTGGTACTGTAATGGAAGTTGCTACTGTAAGTCTGGAAGTGTGAAGAATGGGTCAAAAGTAATGTGTAACCCATATTACTGTTAATGTGTAAAATGGATCAAAAGTCAACTAAGGTTTCTCATATATGCAGGTTAACACTTTGAGCCGGCCCCCAAAATTGATAAAATGTTTTTTACTTTAGTTTATACGCTAGTGAATTAGGCCCCCCAAATTGATCTCGCTTAAGGCCCTCAAAAAGCTTGAGCCGGCCCGGTCTTTACTACATCAAAACCAAATCCAAATCCAAATCCAAATCTAAATCCAAATCCAAATCCTAAACCCGTCTACAAACCAAACGGGCACTAAATTTGTTCTTGATGGTTCACCTATACATAAAAAGATAGAAAATTGAACAAAGATGGTGGTAAAAAACGTACAATGACACGAAATGCAAAAGTGAAAAGGTTTCTAGCTTTTAGCGACCCAAGTTTATGTTAAAAACGTTTGTAAACTGAAACGTACAGACACAAGTTTTCTACTTGAGAACTTTCTTGAAAAATTAACCTAATGATTTTTTTTAGTTGAGGTAGATGATGTCTACTTTTTGTTTCTGTGTTTTATTTGAAAAGTACTAAGAATTTCTCAACCAACATAACTGAAAATTCCTTGATATTCTTGTTAACATGATTTGAAGACCAAAATGAAGACAAATTAAAGAGAGGAAATGAACCGGTCATTTGATAATCTTTGTGTTTTCATACCATTGCTAATTATAGAAATTTCAAGAAAAATGAATGGAAGCTACTATGGTTTTGATGAGGATGGTGTGCATAACACCATATTTTAATTGCATAACAAAGAGTTGAATGAAGTCATAAAGTAATTTCTATTCCACCCTGCTACCAATGTGGTAAGCCACACCAGTTGTTATAGTGACAAAGAGAAAGAAATTAGCAAGAAAATGTTTGAAAAATATGGGTAAATTGTAGACGAAAGAGAACCTCGATCAGGATTTCTGTAAATATAATATATATACATGATCTAAGAAGAGCCTCTGCACCTCTCACTACTATCTGCGAATATATCACATTTATCTAGTATAGTATTATATTCAAAAAGAGAATAGATGGCTGAAACAAATGGAAACATTCATGCTCGTGATGGCATTCTGTTGAAGGCAGTGACAAAAATAGTTAAATTCCTATTCTGCTGCTCTTGTTTGTTCAAAAAAAAGAAAATATTCTGCTGCTCTTGTGACGACGAAGATGGCTAGCCCCTGCGCCGTTTATTGGCATCGGTGGGCATGGCAAGATGTGCACCTATACTAAAAAGGGGATCTTTGTGTGCTAGGTTATATTACGTTTGAGATTTTAGTATACGTACTCAATCTATCCTTTTATTTGTATTTAACTACTATTAGTAGAGTCTGTTAATTCATTTGGTTGACTAGTGTCTTATATGTATATCGGTATATGTATAATTATCGTTCTTTCATTTCTACGTGGGAATCATGTTTTAATCCCCTTAGCTTTCTTCTATGTTTGTTTTTTTTTGGAGATAGAAATGACAAAGTAATAATGGTTCTTGGTACGACGACTCCGTTGTTTGTCTTTGTTCTTACGGTTTGGATGGCTTGGTCTTTAAACTTTGTTAATGTAGTACATAACTCTAGCTATGTAACTTATTAATGAAAAAGCAATTAAAGTGCAAAAGAATCAAAATGTGAGTAAGGATATAACGGACATTACCAAGTGCATATCCATAATAATAATAATAATAATAAATAAATAAATAAATAAATAAAATTGAAGACACATAATATCTACTTTGGATGCGTAATCACATATGTTAAGGAAATTAATTAATCGGTGAATTATGTTAAATTAGGGACGGAGCTTGAGCAACGTTATTGGAGGGGCAGAAAGGAACCTATAATTATGTACAATATTATGAAAAAAGAAAAAATAAGCGTGGTCCAAGATTTGGGGCTACAATCTCCTCTTGCTCTTAGTAAGATTATAGAAAAAATAATCTCTAAAATTATAAGTTGATCCAACCAACTTTTGAGAAAAGGCTAGAGATTATTTTTTGTATAATTACTTTATTAACCTTCCAAAAAGACATGATGTTTAATTATGTATATTTCTATAATTAAGAACAGGTCACGTTGGGCTGTTTAATTATGTATTTCGACATTTTTTTGTCTTTTTATACTTTGAGAAACAATTAAGTTATCGAATACGATTAGTAATTCACTAAATTGAGTAGGTTTGAAATAGAACTTAACAAATTTTAGTCACTAATTCAAGTTTTACTAATGAATTAGTAATCGGATACGATTACTAGTTAAAGTTTTACTAATGAATGCTCTTTGAGCGGCTATAAACTCATTATCTCAATTTATATATATTATGTGTTCATAAATTTTAGTCGCTAAAATTGTTAAAAATTGAACTTAACGCAAATGGATATACATATTTAGCAAACACTTTTAACAAATTAGTAAAATTTGAACTCACAGTATAAATGTTTTAAACACGTTCAATCACCCGTGTATATTCATCAATGAAGATGACTGTCATGCTTAGTTACTGTGTTTAATGATGTATCAAAACTAATATCCAATTATTACTTGTTATAGGTGGCAAATTACTGCCGTGATCGTGTCCATACTGCTTTAGAAGATGAAATAAAGGTGATGAAGTAATAATTAGTTAAAGGAACAATAAACGACAGTGTACAAGTCGGATGGGAAAAAGCGTGCAAACTCATATTGATGTAATTATCGCTATATTTGCTTTACATAACTACATTCGTAACAGCTCACAAGAAGACATGATGTTTACGGTGATGGAGGAAAATCCGGATTATATACCACGAGACGAACTTCACGATGTTCATAGTCATGAAACGAACAATGAAAACAATTCTGAAGGAGCATCTAACGAGATGAAGCAGATACGTAACGATATTGCTACTTTAATATGGAATGCACATCATGGATTATAATTTAACATCATTTTAACGTTGTTTGTATTTTTACCTGGATTTTCATGCAATGCTACATATTTATGATTTATATCAATAATTTTATTTACTATTCTTATACATATTGGGTTTGTTATTTGTATGTCCAATTACGTCATTTTACACTTTTAATCTACAATTATAGCTAGTTTGCCAAACAATACTACAAAAAAAAAAAAAGCTACATTTTTAATCTTTTTCAACATCAGCATCAGCACCAGCAACAGCACCAGCAACAGCATCAGCACCAGTACCAGCACCAACAATTTTTGCCAAACACACCCTTAGTAAGCTTCCACCATGTGTTAAATGCTTTAGGTTTTTTGTTAGTGTTTATGATTAATACTAAATTGGAACTTTATCACATTTAAAAATATTGATCCAATGTCGCATTCGGTAAAGATTTATGATACATGTAGCGTTTGTACTTAATGTCTCCGAGCTTGTCTTATGGATTAGGACAGATGTAAATTAAGCCAAACATTCCGCTCCATAAACAAAGGATGGGCAGTATTATGATAGTGTATTATAGTGGCGGCCAGTGCCGTCAAATCTCATCTAGTTTTGTTGAGGGTACTCGCGACCAAAGTATGCTCTCAAACCATTTTTTAATCTAACATAAAGGTTTCTTTTATCCCTTTGAACACAACATGACGTGAAACCGAAATGAAGAAACAAGAAGAAACGAACTACTAATTCGTTGTTTCTCCTCTTTAAAATTTGATAGCGTGCATTGTATTTAAAATTAGGCGAAATCCGTGCATAGCGATCAGATTTTATAGCGCCAAATAATTATAATTGCGATATTTTGGCTACGTGTTTTTTTTTAATATATGATAATTCAACTAAAAAAACAATTTGAAAATACAGTAAAGAACGTATAAAAATATTTAGTGAAAATAAAAAAGAAAGCAATTTTTTTTTTTTTTTTTTTTTTTCAATCTTTAAGGAAAAAACATTTTCTCTTTATATATAATTAAACTAAGATCAAGATGAACAATGAAAATAAATGATAAAGCCGATTGAGCGGTAGGAAAAATAGTTTTTTCTACTTTGTGCTTGTTATCTAAAACATTTCCAACCTATGCTTTTTCATATGTGGTCTTACTCATCTATGCTCTATGATTAAAATAGACATTATCCATTTACAACGGGAATAGTGTATACTGTATAGTAACGTGAATTTGTTTGTGTGTATATATATATATATATATATATATATATATATATATATATATATATATATATATATATATATATATATATATATATAAGTGTATAGTAACGTGAATTTGTTTGTGTGTGTATATATATATATATATATATATATATATATATATATATATATATATATATATATATATATATATATATGTGTGTGTGTGTGTGTGTGTGTGCGCGCGCGCAAGAGTGAGAGTAGGGAAAGTTTATGAAATAAATTGTAATTAAGTATTTAAATAATTATAAATTGTATTGCCTTTTATAAGTAAGATAGTGGTATTTTACTCGGACAAAATTACTCAGTTTTTAAGTTTATAAAGACAAAATCAAAGTTTGACTATTTTCTTTTTTTTTTTTTTTTTTTTTTTTTTTTGATAAAGACTATTTTCTTTTTAAATGCAGTAAAGGTAAAGATTATATTACGGAAACTAGATATAATGCCCGCGCACGCGCGGGGTTTTTTCTAATCATTTAAATAAATTATTATTTTTAATTTCGGGTTTTAAGTATTATAACAGGACCTTCAAAATGTAGTGGGTTTTTAATATTAATTAGATTTGGAGGAGATGTTCTTGCGTCAATGATTGTGCGTGAATGAATGATAAGAGATCGAGTTTGATTGATAGAGGAGGAATTTGAGAATGTTGGAATTTCAAATATTTAGTGGGAATGATACTGAATTTTAAGTTTCAGCCCAAATCTTTGAAAAACTTGCTCCACCGTTTTCAAGTTTTAATTTTTTATATTTTGACACATATATTTTTGTAAGTTTTTATTGAATGATTACAAATCACATTCTTTTTTTTGTAGAATATGGATAAATTTAGAAGTATTTAGGCTTTTCTTATTTAATATTTTAGAAAATAATAATAATAATAATTTGATTATTACTTAATAAGGTATGATTTGATTTTTTTGAAATGTAAAAGTCCCCACTAGGGGTTTTGTTTTATTATATAAAAGAAATAAGCTTCAAGACTTAAAAGTGTCTTTTGGTTAATTATATACCATGCCACTAAAGAAATTTCAGCCACTAAAATATTGCCTTAAAAAAAATTGCGGCCACTAATGTTGCACATAAAAAGATAGAATTCAAAATTCAACAATTAGCTGATATCAACACGCCAACACAAGTTTGTTTTAGAAATTTATATAATAAATAATGATTTTTTTTTTAAATATATTTCCTGAAAAGTACTAAGAATTCCTCACCAAACATAGCTGAAATTCCCTTGACATGTATGTATAAACATGACTCATGAGAAAAGTATAACCAGGAAGTAAATGAAACGGTAATTTGTATGTTCTTCATTTTTTTTGCCAATCATAGAAACTTAAAGAAAAATGAATGAAAGATACTATCTATGGTTGTGATGCAAGTAGTGTGGCAAAGTGTGCAAGTAACTCAATATTACAATATGTAATGCATTATTTAAAGTATAATTATGAAGTGCTGAAGTAACTTCTATCACAACCAAGGATCGAAAATCCACACTAACCTTCTTAAATTTCAAAGAGAATTGAAAGAATTTAACAAGAAAATGTTCGAAAAGTATGGGTAAATTCTACATGATCTATGTTCTTATAAAGAAAGAGAAACTTAACAATATATATATGTGTTATGAAGAGAGCTGAATACAACTACATACATCAAAAACATATATCGTATCAGTATTTATCATACACCGGTTAAAAAGAGAAAAATGGCGGAAGCTAACATAAACATTCATGCTCGTGGTGACGTGCTCTCAAGGGCAGTGAAGGCTGTGGTTAGATTCATTTGTTGTTGTTCCTGTGAAGGTGAAGATGCATAGCCTCTGGATGTTGTTTATGGGTATCGCTAGGTATGAGTTAACTAGCACTGGTATCCCATAAAACTGCACCAATACCAAATCCGAATCTTATGATCTAGTTTGACATTCTAATTTAAGTTGTATTCATTTGTTTGTAATATCAATTGTTGTTTAATTTACTATATAGTAATTGTTAAATTGTTTTGTTTACTCCCCTATGTAGTTGTGGCCATAATGTCATAAACGTTTAATACATCGTTGTTGTTCTTATAAAATTATATATATTATACAATATATGTTTAATTCCTCCTTATTTACCTTTTATCTCTTAGTTCTTGTCCATGTTAGTTTGTTCTTTCTTGTGATTCAAACAACCAACCAAGCAAAAGGGTTTAATTAAACAGTTTTGTCCTTATAACATTGGCTTGTAACTATTTTGATTAATTGTTACTTCCTCCGTATCAAATTAATAGTTTACGTTTTCTTTTTGAATGTCCTAATTTAATTGTTCACTACTAAAAATAGATTGATAAGTTTGATCGAGTTTACCATACTACAATTTGTTAGTTATTATTACAAATTTTAAAGAAGACATTAATTAATTACTTAAGGGTAAAACTGTTATTTTGCAAAAAGTAAAAGAGAAAAAACAATAATAATTATGTTTTTTTTTTTAAACTGTGTGATTTTGTGGGAGTACAATTATTTTGAGAATTTGAGACGGAAGGAGTACTAACTTACTCAAGTAAAAAAATGCATAATATTCGAATATAATAAAGAAAAAATATCAAATTTGGCACGTTGTTTTGAATTGTGTCTAACTAAATTAGAAAATAAAAATATACATCGGACAACAACTTTAATGATATGTAATATAGTTGAGGTAGAAGTTAATATTTTAACAACTAAAATACAATCCTTCTCTAAAAATTTAAATAAAACATAGTAATACTTGGCATCGGACCCAACTGACAACGTGTCAAACAAAAACAGACATCGAACGACAATTTAATAAAAAAGCACGCTTGAAAGTGATACTACACTTTTGAAAATTTTTATATCCACCTAATAAACATTAAAAATTGACAAGTTAATTCATGTCGCCGATTTGACTGGAAAAGAAAAAATCAGTTTAAATTTATTCATGTTATACATGTTTGGTTAGCTGTAGAATAAAATAATACAGTAATAAGAATAAAAATTATGGGTAAAACTAACCGTAAAAGTGTCGACGCATGTAGTAACGAATACAAGTGAGTTAGTGAGATTTTTACCTATCAGTGAGACATTTTTTAATTTTATGTTTTAGAGCGACCGAGTTTGTTAAAAAGTGTCTTGAAAACAATTATTTTTACTTGTCATAGTATTACCGAGAGATGTGATCTACTAAAACACATACATATCACAGCATTGCTCCATCAATTTTGGCCAGCAAATTCAAGAACACCCCGAAACCTGTATGGTAATTTAGGTGTCGATGAGTAAAAACGTTGTTGCACTGTGTGCTATTAATGTGTTAGTGTCACTCATAGTACGACTCAGTGATGCCTGATTACGAGTTTACGACTGCTTGTCCCTTATTATGTCAATAAATATTTATGTTTGTGGTCTTGTGGAATACATTTTCATGTAGCGTTACAGATAGATTAGCTTGTTAATTAGTATCATGTTTGAAAATACTAAATCAATTAATCACTTGTAACAACGCTCCAAATAATGAAAAAGGTCGAGATTAGGGACAATGCCAAGTAATCCATATATCGAGATTTATCAAGCATTCGGCTGTAAAGGTACGCTAGGATTTTAAAAACTCATAACAAGAAATGCAATTGCTAGAGCGTAAATGTATAGTTTACATAAAAATATAGAAGACTAGTTCTCGCAAAGGTGTCTCATACCTTGGTTCATATAAATACGCAATTTACATAATAATACTCGCAAAGGCTAAGCAAGGAGAATCACTTGAGTAAAATCCAAGCTCTATTTCCCAAATTCAAAAAAAAAAAAAAAAATGAATTCACACACAAAAAACATTCAAAAAGAAGAATGGAAAGAACTAAAAATCCCCTATAAACATCAAATTAATGTTTCTAGCTACTTTTTTCATAGAAAGATGAAGCAATCCAAAGCTATATGAGGATTATCAAGATCCTCCATAGGAATCGGCCCTGTATAATCCACTTTAGACAACACTTGACCAACTTGAACATCTTCTACTTTTGAACCAACATCATACCCAAATCTCTCTTTGTTCTTCAAATAGACGGGTCTTTCTTTATTAATAACGTGGCGGTTAGGACTTGGTGGTCGTGTACTCATCTTTACCATACGATTAGTCTCATTGCGCGTGTTTGTTGAGTACACCATTGGTTGTCTTTGATAGTTGCTTGTATATCCATTGAATCTTCTACTAGGAGAAGGTGATCTCATGGTGATATTTCTCCCATTCCCAATAGTATTTAGCACTTTTTCTTTCTCAACTCTAAAGCTTTTTTGTCTTGTTAGATTTGGAGAGCTTGCACGTGCGCGTTTTTGTGTGCTTCCAGGAGTAGTAGCTTGCTTCACTTCTACAATTTTCTTGATGGGGTCTAAACCAATTATTTGTGGATTTTCAATAGCACAAGATTGTAAAAAGTCATTTGAAAACGAGCGGTCTACTTTTGAAAATCCAACTGATGAAACAGAAGAAGCCGTTGACAATGATGAAGAACCACAAGTACTACTTTGTGTAGAACATGTAAATGAAGTCGAGGTTATGGAAGGTGGAGACTGGATAGTTTTACGCTTTCGTGGTTGAGATGGTGGAGTAGATGGCGGCGATTGAGATATCACAAGCTTGTCTTCGACACTCGGGTTATGACATGATTTCCTCTTTGGTGGTGTACATTTGCTAATGCAACAACCCATTTGAAAAAACTTAGTTAAATTGTGATAATGCATGTTATTGAAAGTATAAGTTTGTGTTTATAGTGGAAAAGGGGATTGAAAAAAGGTAAAGATAACTTTTGCTTTTTTAGTTGATGTTGGTCGAATTTTGAATTTTGTTGCCGGGCATTTGTGAATTAAATCCCGTTGTCCAACGGTTGTTGTAAAGAAGAATAAAAATGATGAATAGTTGCCTGTTTTTTCTTTCATTCGCTTTTAGTCCACTATCGTTTGCGCAAATGATACTACTTTTTATATATGTTATCATGCATCTACAATTCTACATCTTTCAAAATGAAGTTTTCTATTGTACATGTCATATATATATATCAAAAACCAAGTCTTGGATATATATATATATATATATATATATATATATATATATATATATATATAGGGGGACTTTCAAACGAGAACCATTTTATCCGCAAGAACTGAGAGAACCACCAAAAACATACATGCACGCCTTTTAAAATAAAATAAAAATACATGCAAATCATCAATAATCGTAAACATCCACCTATGTTCTTCAATATCATTATGAACTCATCCTCTTTTTTCACAAAAACCTTACACACGGCCGCAATATTGTCGTTGCACGTTTTATAAGAACATACATGCACACCTTCAAAGAAAATTTTTGTATTTCGAATTTCTTATCAAATTCTTTAGAACAACTATGTTTTTTTTAAAACATATGTGTTGTTTTGAAAACATATGTGCAAAAATACAATTATTGAAGGCGTGCATGTATGTTTTTTGTGGTTCTTTCAGTTCTTGCGGATAAAATGGTTCTCGTTTGAAAGTTACACTATATATATATATATATATATATATATATATATATATATATAAAAAAAACCAAGTCTTGGAAAGTTAGGTCGACTAAAAAAATGCCAAAAAATGTAATCCGACTTTTTAGTTGGCACTTTGGTATCTAAAAGGGACGAAAAACTCCTAACGACTGCAATGTTATAAATTAGGAGATCAAAAGCAAACCGCGAAAGGGGACAATGTTGGCACCATTGCTTAGGTGATGGGATATGATATGACGGGACACGAATAGTCTTAAGTTATAATCGAACCATGGCAACATATTGTTTGTATTCCACCTAAATACGATCTAGTGAAGAGTGATATCACGTATACAAATGGGTTTGCATAAACGACAATATTTATTTAGTGGCAATTGCATATATGTCCCTCTTAAACTCAATACTTACATATATATCCTACTTAAACAAATAATTATATATATATATTATATATATATATATATATATATATATATATATATATATATATATATATATATATATATATATATCCTTCTTAAACTTTAAATATGACAAATATATCCAAATTTATTTTTTATATATAATTAAAGTTCAAAAATACAAATTAGTTATTATTTAAATCTAAATTGTCTATTACACCCTTGTCTCTTCTAATTTTCGTTCCAATATAGTACGTGTACTTTTGATTTCGTGCTAATATGATACGTGAGTAACTTTTGACCCGCAAAACATGTTAAAAAGTGATTTTTTGAGCAAAAATGGTCCCTTGTGATTTGTTTCTTTTGCAAAATAGGTCCCTTGCAATTTTTCAAAATAAGTCTGTGCGTTTTTAGGATGCGTTTAGTTGGTGAAATTTTTTCCTTTTTAAAGAAATAAAGATATTTTTCCTTTGTATGTTTTCATACGTTTTTATCCGTTTTTGTACGTTTTTATACGTTTTCATCCGTTTTTTATACGTTTTCATCCCGTTTTTATACGTTTTCATCCGTTTTCATCCGTTTTTATATGTTTTTGTCCGTTTGTATTCGTTTTCTTCCGTTTTTATACGTTTTCATCCGTTTTTATCCGTTTTTATTCGTTTACAGTGTCTAGTCTTTTTTAAAAAGAGTTTCAGCAATAGTTTCATTCACTGTTCTTCTTCTTATTAGATTTACCTGGGGTCACACAACAATTTCCCATATTTCAGATGGCGAAATCTTCATATTCTGTAAACCATCTCAGCCCGCAACTCTTCCCACTCCTCTGCAAGCCTGCAAGTTAAGGACCCATACATAACTAACAACGCACATATATGGATGTTAATATTGATCGTGTATCACTGACATTAACTTACCTGCATCAATGGGGACCGAACTCCAGCAGCCAAGATTTATGTTCTACTCTTACCACTTCTGCAAGAAGATGTTGCGCATCAATAAATGGTAACATTGCTATACTGCAAAAATAAGCGCGTAGAACAATCTTAAATACGCACATCATTAAATTAAGAAGAAACAGGATATGTAGCATCCTGTAAAATTCCTCAGTCATTTGTAAATGTTAATCAAGAAGTAATCTATCATTACAGTTTACCTAACCATTTTTACGAGCAAAAATTTATTTTTTTTGTTTCTATTATGCTACAATGAATTAGAACGTTGTTACGTGATTCACATTACTTTGGAACGAGCTCACACACATACCACGATATTCCAAATCGTGAACAAAAACCAAACCGGATCCTTGTTATTTATTTCTAAGCCCAACAGGCTCAAACCAAGCCCACTATTGTTAAGCCCACTAGCCATTATTCTTCACTACTAATCGGTTCAACATGCCATCACTTGGCCTCGATTTCTTGAGTTTTCAATACACAAGTCGTGCCACATTATACATGACTCGGTTCACCATACTACAAGGATTCAGGAATGACAAACCACATAATTTGGTTCAATCGTTTAAATAGAAAACGAACCCCAAAGCTGAGCTTGGTTCGACCATGGTACAAACACACTCAAGTGTTAACCAAACTTTCTAAAACTTATAATTGCCTAAGTCCTTGGCTCGTTACCTAACCAAGAGGGTTCTATAGGTCTCGACACATGGTTCCTAAATGATTTGGTCACATATATAAGTCGGTTGGACTTATATAATGTCGAATACATAATAACCAATCCACTTGCCTTCTATTTTTTTTCCACTAAACCGATCACACACACACTTGCAACTCTCTTAACTAATATCAAACACACTCAAGTACCCTAGGCCTAGCTTTGATTCCCAATCCCCTTATCCTAATTTTTTCGACATCCCATCAATCCAAGTTATGATTAAAGAAGGCTTATAACTAGTTCCATGCATACAATCTTATACGTACACTCACATACATTCACTATCAAAAATATTCTAAGTGTTCTTCCTACCGAGTGCATACGAGAAGCAAAGACCATCTTTCCAAGCGTTTGTTCCATCTTCCAACTCGCTAGCCATTGATCTCGATACATTTTTGGGTTCTTGAATGAGCTACGTGGCTATACTCTTGATCCTTAGTCCATATTTGGTGTCCTCACCACCCTTTGTTGGTGTAGTAAGTCATTCAACCTAGTTTCCATACGTATACATGTCTACTTATATTACTTTGCACGTTTAAAACTCCCATCGTAACCCTTTCTAGCTTTCACAAAACATCTTCGTATATAAAATGGCATCCTCATTCCTTGAGTAGCCATGCATGAAGTAGCATAATCATTCATAACTTATATCAACATTTATTAAGTTGTCGAGACTTATTTTATAACCATGTTACCATCGAACCATAAATATGCAATATAACCAAAACTAGACCACTTCACTTTGTCGATTAGAAAACAGGCCATAAAACTATTTTCGGACTTGTACCATGACGGGCTAACAACCCAGCCCACTTCTCCATAAGCTAAACAAATAAGCTTTGCTAATAAGCTACCTAGATAAGCTCACGTATTACCTTTTCTAACCCATAAGCTAAGTGCACTCGGAATAGTTTCTTAAACCTTAAACTTTATCGAGTGGGCCTTAAAGCCCAATAACCTCAAATAAGCAGTTTTAAAAACAGTTTTGTTAAGTTAAATGTGATCTATTTTAAGCCCACATTCAAGCCCAATCGATTTCGAACCCAATGGACCTTTAAAAATGTTAACGGGCTGCCATGGACCCTTAAGGCCCAATAACTCGAAAATAAGCTCTTTTCAGGAAATAAGCTGTTTTGTAGACTTTAATAAGCTGTTAGAAACTTATTAAGTAAACGGAAATGATAAACTCTAAAAATTGTGATTTTTGGACTAGAAATGCAAAAGTTATGCGAAATGGGTTAAAAGTGTAAATTTCCTATGAGTTAGTGTCAAAACTGTCATTTTGGTAATTTAAGGGTGGAAAATGAATATTTGGAAACCAGGAGTGTTAAAATGTTATATTAGAATAGTATAAACCTAAAATGCAAATATATTATAACTTTGGACTAAAAATGTAAAGGTTTCACCGTTAGGGTTAAAAGTGTAAATTTCATGTAACTTGAAGGTTTAATCAGTAACTTTATTCCTATATAATCACACTAATGTTTTATACATTTATATCCTAAGAAACATTTAGACATTGCGTAAGAATTATTTAAATGACGTTACGTATATAAATATATATAACGAATCTTTTTAACTAATAACATAACTTATCATCCACTAACTTTTGAGGAGATGATATCTACGGATTCAATATACATAAAACAAGATAATATTGTATATAATATTATTTTTGAACTTTAAGCATTTTAAGCATATCAACCATCCTTGCCACAAACCATTTCGTTATCCCATGCTATTTCCATAATCATTATTCGCGTTAAGTCAAGCTTAAACTATCGAAATCTCACACTTTCATATTATTCAGGTCGTGTGTTGGAGCCGTTCCCATATTACATTTAACGTCACATTACTTTGTCTACTACAGCTGAGGTGAGCTCATAGTCCCACTTTTATATGTATTTTAAACTCGTGGGGAGATACATGCTACAAAACAGAACACAAGTATTTTCTGTATGCTATACCTGTTTGATATTGCCTAAGTTACCGCTATTGCCAAAAGTCCCTTATATCATGAACCATTAATCACTTGCGAGTGAACGCGAATATAGTAAATAGATCTATTGGTAGTTGACGCCCCATTTGTGCTAGCCGGATAGATAGCCTTGGTGCTAGCCGGATTGATAGTCAAATGCACTTTATTTGAAAGGAAATAGGAAGATGGCAATCTCCTACTCGAGGGCCTCATACTTACACCATTTCTATGGTTTATTTTATTTATATCATTTCTATGATATCACACATGTTAACGTTTGAGTGTCATGAGACTTAGGACAATATACTACACTGCAATATTACTGTTTCTACTATAATTGTGTTTCTATACAATTATACAAATTGAGACGTGTGTTTAAACTGATTATTATATATATAAACGCTATGGATTCACTCAACAATTTTGTTGACTTTTAGCATGTTTATCTCAAGTAACTGATGGAGCATTTGAGGCACGGAGTGGGCAATAAACTGTTGGTTTTGGTGTCAAATAAACTCTATCATTCATTTTAAACTATTATATCTTTTGTGAGATACTAAACTATGGAATCCCTTTTGTACTAAAATTATTAAATGAATGATAATAAGTTTCAAAACGCCTCTTTTGAGTCGTTTTCTATGATTATGACTATGATCCTCGAAGTAATACCCCTATTAGTCTTCCGCTGTTAAGTTGAAATTTAGGGGGTGTTACAGGATAGCAAACAACAAAAGCACACCTGCGAGGCAAATTGCTTCCCGTTCATGTCCACCAGTTGGAGGCGCCAAAAATCGCTTCCTGTTCATGTACCACTTTTGCTGCATCAAGCTTGAATTTTACACTACTTACCATTCCAATCTGCCACTCTTGGCTGGCTAAATGTTTGAACGATGCTCCACCCAGTTCCTGCAGTAACATAGCGGTGTAAATTATTACTATATGAAAGTATTACTAATAATACTGATATGATTATGAATCGGTGTATATAACCAATAGCATCTATATTGTTCTCGAAGGCGAATCTGTAATGCATTAGCAAATGAACCCGGCTGATATCGGTTACTCAAAAGTATTCAATAGTTAATAAATCTTTTTGTGCATAAACATATTAGGTACACAATAAAAAGTTTTTAATTTTTTTTCCTAATGCTAATGTAGTAATGTGCACTTACACTACCAGTTTTTCAATAATTCAAAAGTTATCCACCTATCAAAACTAAATTTAAAAGAACTACAAAATAAGCAAGTCCAACTTGAACAGCAAGTAAAAAAAATGAAAAACCATTAACCTGATCAAGCGCGATCGGAACAACATCAGTGCATCCTCTCAACCCCCATTTTGTTAACGCATGTAAGGACAACATATTGTTAATAATACACTTACTTATCCTATCAGTAACTAATATAATGAAAATGTTGTTAGTTTTCTTTGGGTTACCTTTCGTATATCTTGCAAAAGGTTTTTAGCCATGTCCAAATAAGTTGGTCATTCATTAGTAGGTATAAAAGTCTTTCTATGCTAAATCTACTCTAAAATGAACACTTTTAAATAAGCAATTCTAAACAGCCGCTAATGTGACAACACATCATACCATTTTTCGATATAAGAGTGATTATGCAACTCTTAGAAACTTCTTAATTCATCATTAAAAAATCGTATATATATAGCTTACAGAGAAATATTACCTTGCGACCCTGCCTTTGTATTCTTCCTTAACTTCATCAGCATGATCATCTCATGTTGACGGAGGTGATTCTTCCACCTATATCTATAATTCAAAACCCCTAATCGAAAACTAATGACAATGGCAGCTAGCTGATATAACCCAAATATCATAGTAGCATATTTTGTACATAACTTACAATGAAGGCACGGATCTGTTGTCTAGTTGCTCAATCACCACCTCTAGTTTCCTAACCTCTGTGGTCCATCCAAACTTTTTCCCTGCAACTACTAATAATAACAATTATAAATAAACCAAAAATTATCAAATATAGCAAGCTCATTGACTGTATCATTTATGTGTGATAAAAAGATTGAATTTTTATACCTGCAGTGTTCCGGATATTATTTCCATGTCTCTCGAAATCGTACCCTGAAAAAAAATCCAAAAAACAAAATCGAATAAATTATAACTACATAAGAAAAAAGGAAAAATATTTTTTGGGTCTTTCTTCATTATCAACTGATTATTGAGTCTTTCTTCATTATCAATTGATTATTGATCTTGTTGTTCATATGGAACAAACATTAAAAAATAATCAAATGCCGAAATCAATTATGTATGATTAAACCCTAAAAAGATGATAATCTTAAAAAATAGAATTAGGGTTCATTAGCTTAATCTTGAAAACCAATACCTCTTGATCCTTAATATAATAATTAGCGTGTGTTTTTTGATGTCATTAGCGTGTGTTTTTTACTGTAAAGACTTAGGTTGCGGAAGAAATTGGAATAAGTGGTGCCGTTTTTTGATATTGGTTTTAACTTTGGATCTTGTGGTTTATGGGTTGGGTTTGTGAATTTGTGGAAGAAACAGAGAGAGGTGGGAAAGAAGCTTCTCGTAGAAGGACAGGTGTGGGAGGTCAGAGGTGTGTGTAGAAGATTATAGAAGGCTTTGTATATAGGATAAATTTGCACTGTTCTGCACTGTAGTTGCTACAGTGCTTTTGCTCTCACATACCCTCAACGGGTTTTAGTATAATTTCATGGTTTTTAGTTTAATTGGTAACAGTAATAGGCTAATTCAACAACGGTGGTTTTTTTTTAGTGGAAAGAAGCAGATGCTCAACAAGAAGAAAAACTACGGGTACAATAGTCATTGTATGAGTAAATGATAATTAACATGTATTAATAAATTTTAATTATTTAAAAAAATGTTTTATTTAAAGTTTAAGAAGGATATATGTAATTATTTGTTTGAGTTGGATATATATGTATTTACTGAGTTTAGGAAGGATATATATGCAATTCTCCCTATTTATTAGAATGGGTAAATATGAGCATTGAATTTGTGAAAATATCCATATATCAACAATATATTTATTAGAACTTCAAGGAAAGTCTCTTTAGTAAAGAGAAATAAATCAAGGCAGTTCTAAATGAAAGTCGTATCCTGGAATTCAAAAAGAGCATCATGTTAGTGGCTCGTCATGTAATTAGTTATAAAAAAGCCTATGAGGTTCTAAATGAAGCGGGCATAGAAGCCATGTGCTTGTCTTGTTGTGGTTGATATGGCATCATCGCTACTCTAAAAGACGAAGACCAGTTAGAGGTTGTTAGAATTTAAATACCATGACATTCATATAAATAAATCTACAACATCAAAGCACATAGCGGAAGCAAGAATCAATATTTAACATGTATAGAGATTAACCGAATAATAAAGATAACGTACCTTTGATCCTAGCAAGAACAAGGATCTAACTTCAATTCTTCCTCTTGAATAAACAATGGATTAACGAGAAACCCCTTACCGTTTGTTTCTCAATCCAGGATGGAATTAACTAAAGTAAGTTAATTACCAAGGTTTTGTACACACGTACTATAACCAATTAATGTATGGTGCTAGCAATAGAACACGATTAAACCAAAACAATTTTGTTTAACAAAAGGCAATGGATCGACTCCTTTAAGGGATATGTCGACTGATTTTACTCAAAGGAAGAAGAAAGAAAACTTAGGGTTATAGCAAGAGTGCACAAGGTCATAAACTAATAACCCTTGAGTTTGTATTTATAGGCTACACATCTTGGAGGACAAGTTAGGTTAGAATAGGGTTAGGAAACCCCCTAGGCCGATCGGCCATAGCCCAAATATGGGGATTCTAGAACTTTCTTTCCTCCTATTTGCACCTATGGTCCTTCCTTTATTCACTAACGGTCGTTAGTCAATTCCGTTAATTACTTAACGTCCGTTAGTCATTATTTCATGTTCAAATAATTAAAATATATAACGGTTATATATATTAATTATTTACATTAATCATTCATACGTAAAGTGTGCAATCCCAAGGTCCCGTGTTCGATTCTAGTCATACACGATTTAATATTTTTCCATAACTCTAACAGCTCCCACTTGGAAATCTATTAAAAGTGTAATGACATTGGTTAGCGTCTAGCAACACGCCAATGCCCCTAGTACAACTCGGGTGGTGGTCTCCTGGAAAAACCATTTGATGATTCATCATCATACTTATCCTTTTGTTTCTAATACTACATTAATAAAGATATGGATCTTAGTCATTCTTTATTAATCATTCTGTTTCTCGTTGTTTCTGATTGAGCAAGATTACCAAATCTTCTGAACATATTCAGGGGAGATCTTGGGCGTGCGCACGCAAACATCTTGTCAACCCTACGAGAGGCCCAACAGTATTAAACTCCAAACAATTTGAAGGAACAATTTCTATCTTGACTACGAGCATAACCCATGAAATTTGCAACACTCCTGAAAACAATCCTTATAGCTACCAGTTACGTATAGCGGTAAATTGAATCACAGAAATGCACTACATCCATGACAGTTATCTGGCATCTCAAGTCTGAGGATAACTATATACACATGATTTACTTGATGACAAGATCCATAAAGTAAACTCATGAAGTTGGGATAAGTCCTATATTCAATTCATTGAATATCATGTGAAATTGGCATGTCAACGCATCAATATACTTTCAAGTATATTCTACAAATACTCAGATTTGTCTTAATTTAATGATATTCCCATATCATTAAGTGACAACGGTCAATTTAGAATAACATAAGTTATTCACGGATTTAAACATGCAAATATATGATACAATCTATTATTAATGAAAACAAACATACCAAGTACTTTAATTCATTGTAAATAATAATTGCTCAACATCCCTTATCCAAATACTAAAATAGATCAATGCATGATAATTCTTATTAATGAATTATGCCTCAAGTCATGTCAAACATACTTGTTGACAAGGCATAAATCAACTAATCTTGATCTATCAGAATTTTGAGAATACTTATTTCAAGAACTTAATTAGTAAAATTCTTGTATGTGTGCAATCAATTATCTTGATATTGCCACATAATATTTCATAAAATGCATGACATCCTCAACCACGAATTTATGACAATTAAACTATCAAACCTTTTATAGTTTAAAGTATTCTAATTCTTTAATGTAAAATGCAACTATGCTCACAATTAAGCATAACTAGTACACATGGCCATTACCTAGGATGAAATCCTACCATGACTAGTATTGAGTGTCATCTCAATTTTATTAGCATCATTGCATGAAAACAACAATATGCTCTTTAAAATTCCGTAAACTTTAATATCCATCGTGTAATGTTTGATACCTTCCAATCTTTCAAGATTTGTCGGCTATATCAATTACGCAACAATTTGCCATATGGTTCATACTTAGAATTTAGGAGCAATTCCAGGATGAGGATGTTAATTCTATATCCAACCATATTCATTACACTTAGTTATCTAATAACTTTCAATTAGATATTAATGTTGTCAAATCATCTTTCATCCAAGCATGATACAACAAATAACATGATGACATGAAAAATCCTTGTGTCAAACTTAGATTTCATTCATGTTATATATTTTCAAAGATATGTTTCTATTCAGACTTTCTAATAGTATATCATGTTCTATTAGAATCAATTATTTTACCGCTTATGTTTATAACAATAAACATATATTCCAAGGTTGTATGTTTATTTCCTAAATCATCAAGTGAAGTTTCATTCCAAACTAAGACTTAACATTTAATGTTAATGGAATGTTACTTCCTATATGTTATACAGCATATATGAAATAAGAAAATAAATATAACACTCCCACTAACTTTCAGGAATAATAAGGAATCGTCTTATTTTAATTACAAATCAAAACTTGGATTTAATAATTAAACATAAGTGTATCTCCTAGATGCATGCATTAATCCATTCATGAATTATTGCACTTTGTATACTTTCAAAGATTATTTTGAATTCAAATACCATTTTAATTACTTATCGTCCTCGCACAAGTAATTACTCAAGAAAGGGTTTTGATATTCCATTGTTAATTTCATATTGATGAAACTAAGAATGACAATCATAATCTTATACTTTTAATGTGCCTAGAAAGAATTTCAATCACAGTTAATCACTTATGTGTGATTAATAATCTTTTCATACATTAAATATGTATACAAAATTTGTCCATATGATTTCTACACAAGAATATAAATCTCTAGGATTTTCATTCCCTTTGAAGAAACTCATCTTCATTCTATAGTATAACTATAGAGTTCAAGATTAACTAAGTTTCCAAAACTAGTTATCTTTCTGGACTGCATCTAAACATTTATAGTATGAGTAATTTTCCAAATTCAATATTTGCAATTTATCTTAATGACCAACAGGTTTATCATAATCCTGTAACTCATAATTCTCAACATATTATACAAATATTTGAGATATCCTTGCGGATCTATGAATGATAATTCCATCATCTTGAGATTTAACATTAACATGTTTAATCCTCATCATGACATTTACTAGTGTATTTTTAGAAGATTATGTATCTTGTAATTTTATCTTTTCAAGATAAAACCTCCCACTTGCCTTTTGCAATTTATAGACTATCTATAAATACTTAGCAAGTAGAGCAACACAAAATGGTTCTCTTTTTGGACATTACAAATACATATTGACCGTTCCTTTAAGTTTATTGATAACCTACTCAAAAGCAATTTAACAAATTCAGAACTTCAATTTTAAGACTTAATGTGATTCATCACATTCCATAATAAATGGTGTCTTATTCATCTTCTAGGTTGGAGTCTAATTGAGTATATACTAACCATACTCAATTTTCTAACCTTGATAACTTTTGGAAGAACGGAAGATATAGTTATCTTTAATCAAACAATATAACAAGAGTTTGATTTTCCTAACTGAACGTACCATAAACATTATGTATTTCATTAGGGTTAATATTGTAAGACAATCTTACAATATATAAGATAAATATATTTCGTTTGGCTTATCTATTCACCAACTAAGTCAGCTTAATGGTATAATAGAATTTCCAAGCCAATTGCATGCTATATAACATAAGTACTTTTTGACCAAGTCACTTCATGTCCATTTCTTAACAAGAAGACATAAACTGTTATAATCCCAATATACGTTATAAATCATTGATCAACTCAATGACTTCTTGTATATGTCTTAGTTAAAAAAACATAACAAGTTAACGTCTTACTTTATTATAAGTCTTGTAACAATTAAAAGACTTCATATTTATAACTTTACAATAAAATATAAACATGTATAACTAAAGTAATCATGAACACCACAATTTGGTTTCAATAATAATTTCAAGTTAATTTATTACTTCATTTATTTATGACATTCAAAGAATACATAAATATTCAAATTTTGAAGCAGTATTAGATTACTTCATTTATGTCATTCCAATAATACATAAATATTTAGTTTGAAGTAGTCTTATCACCATGCTGACACTTGTTCTATTAAGTATCTAATTTAGAAACTTGCAAATTAACATAGTTTCATTACATCAGTTGATCTGCTAGTAATGAAAGTATGAAGTTTACCTTTCCACTGTAATCTAGTCCAAGCTCTCACATGACGTAGATTACAACTTCAAGTGTTCTATTAATTAGATGTGATTAAGTCACATTAGAACATTAGTCTCTTACCTTGCAGTCAAGAGAATCCTTTAAATCATATTCGTATATGTTGTTCCTTGCACACAATAAAGATTTCTCCCACTTGTGCATGGAACAACATCATGTATCAGATAAACTAACACGTCACTCGTTTGTTTATGTGATCAATATGATTGTGTCATAGAAATTAGTAGATATAGAACCACATTGTCTAGTAAGGAAACGTACATGACTATCCTTAAAACCATAAGTGTCTACAATTGAAAAGTAATTATCTCAAGACATTCTAGAGATAATATGGGTTACTACCAAGATAACAAAGCTTGTAGCTCCCACTGAATTACAAATCATTACATTAATTCATTATTCAGTAATTACAACACAATGCTCCCACTGGATTTGACAACATTATAGGTGTTTCATAACCAGTAAAAGCAAATAGTGTGCTATTTACTTTCCTACACCTTTGAGAAATTCCATACGTAACAATTACTTAGGTAATAAAAGAATGTATTCTACTTTATTAATGATGGACTATCCATCAATGCAATTAACTTGAAAAAATTGGGCATGCAATTTCTCCCTTAATATGTTTACCATCCCCACAATGGTATGTAGCATCTTTAAGTGGTCAAAGCACAACAACTATATAAATCATGCTAGTTTGCCTTTTACCAATTTGCGGTAACTAGTCCAGCTTCTAATTTAATAACTCATAAAATGTGCAATTTTCTTAACTATTAAAGTTTGCTATGAGTTATTTCTTTAGAATTTAGACAATTCTAATTTTTCTATCATACCTTTCTCATTCAAGAAAAAGAATAGGATTAAGTCTCAATCTTCTCAAAGAAAGTAGACTAGGTTTATTCTTTTAGTAAAGTTGACTCTAGCCAAAAACCCCTACGGGTGTAGATCAATTTACCACTAAAAGAATGTCCCACGTTTACGGTTTTAACGTTACATTAATACATTAAAAGAATTTACAAAATTCAATTTTAGTATTTTCGATAATACAATTTTTCAAGAAAAGAAAATTACCCAGGAAATATTCATATATCCATTTATTTTTTTTGAAAACTAGGATCCAAATTTCCATAGTTTCACTACATCAGTTGATCTGCTAGCAGTGAAAGTACAAAATATGGTAATCTGTCGAACAATAATCGGCAAACAATTTCCGACTCCTAGATCATTATAGGAATTACATTTGCTAAAAACAATTTTGCAATGTAAGCATGTTTCTTCCCATCTCATGCTTTAAGTTTCAAGAACTCACTTACAACTTAATTAAGTCGTCTAATTTAGAAACTGCAAATACTCCATGTCATGGTCTCACGCCATGGAAATTTACCTTGTCATTAATATTTAGGTCAAGGTCTCACTTACGCTAAATATTAACTCCAATTGTCTCTTATAATTAGATAGCATGGATTTAAATTTTAGGGTATTTATTTTGATGTGACAATCAAAATATGTACGAAGAAGCATGCATACATCTTCGTATAATAAGTTTTCAAAACAATTTTAATTTCTAATTTCGCTAAGAGTTAAATCAACAAAGTTTTAATTGAGGTATTGGGTTCACCAATCAAAGAATTACCTCCAATTATCGCCACTATATCCTACTACTGCATGAGTCATAAAGACCCAAGGTATTCGGATAATTACCACAAAAGTGGCGTGTGAAATTGAGGTCAATTCACCCTTAAGATGATTTTGTAAAAAGAATAGCATTACTTGGTAGCTCCAATTAGACGCACAAAGGAGCGGATGTAACACCCCCTAATTTACGAGATAACAGCGGAAGACTAATCGGGGTATTACTGTGAGGATCGAAGTCATAATTATAGAAAACGGCTCAAAAGAGACGTTTTGAAACATAGGTCCTTCATATAATTTCAGTTTTACAAAAGTTTCATATCAGAGTAGATAAAATCCATAAAGGAAACATTGTTTTAACTGAATCACACGTTTTATTTTACACCATATTAAAGATAAGTCACAGCCCGCTCCATGCCCTTGCTGCTCCGCTAATTACCTGAGATAACATGCTTAAAAGTCAACAAAAATGTTGAGTGATATCATAGAGTTTGAATTTAATAATCAGTTTGATACACAAGTATGATTGTATTAGGAATACAATCAGTTTGAAAAGTTGATATTGTAGTATATATTGCCCTAAGTCTCATGACACGCAAACGTTAACAAAGAACCGTAAAACGGAGGTGTCACATCAAGTCAATGATAGATATATTGCCCTCATGTAATAGGTGATATTCCAATTCCTATTTTTCTCAAATATAATGTATCGCGACTAATACGACTAACCAAAAGGCATTCCGTCCAGTATTAATGGGATAGGCTGTCAAACCTTAAATAGATCTATTCACTATATTCGCGTTCACTTACTAGTGATTAATAGCTCATGATAAAGGGTCTTTTGGAAATAAAGGTACTTAGTCATATATCAAGTCAGAAAAAGCATACATAAAAATACTTGTGATCTGTTTATAACATGTATCTCCCTCATGGAGTTTAAAGGTGATAAATAAGTAAAGGTGAGGCTATGACTCACCTTATATGATACTGAGAATGGAAATAAGTAAGTTCAGATGAGATTATGGAAACGGCTTCAAAATACAACCTGAATAAATGAGGAAGTCTAAGAACTTGACCTAAATACGAAAGATGGAATGATAACGCGAACGAATAACGATTTGATCATTAGAGTGAGAATGTGATATGCTTAAAATGCTTCAAGTTAAAAAAATAATATTACATAAAATATTATCTTGTTTTTATGTCTAATATTCCAAAATATCATTTCCTTGAAACGTATAATTAAATTGTTTAAAAATCTCGTTATAAATATAACTAACGTAAAGTTATAAATAAACAAATGAAATATATACAAAAATGCAAATGACGTGAAGGAAATTCATAAAATGAAAAATAGAAATAAGAATGTCAAATATATTATGTTGGTCCTTGTCCTTTTCCAGTTTTTACAATTTTTTACCCTAACGGCATTAGCGTTGCACCGTTAGTCCTTTATCGAATATAATTTACATTTAAAGTCCACTACTTGTCCAATATATTATTCTGAGCTTGAAATATGATAATTTATCTTTTTATACCCTAATGATTCTGTTTTTACACTTTCAGTCCTTGTTTTACATGTTTGACCGTTTTAGTCCCTCTAGATGAACTTGCGTTACATTTTTAGTCCAATTGTGCAAAAATTATGGGAAAAATTATATTAAGTTTTCCGAAGCTTATTTAAGTTTATTTAAGCTTATTCCATCAGCTTATATGGCCTATAGCTTATTTTTCCTCTTATGGGCTTTTAACGATCCATTTAGTGGCCCGTTAACGTTTTAAAATCCGTATATCGTGAGACGAGTTGAGCTCATCAAAAATATCATTTTTCATGTTCTAAATTCATATCAAAAAGCCTAGATAAGCTAGCTTATCTCTAGCGTTCAAAATTATCTTAATGGGTTAACAGCCCATGTCGCTAGTTATAAATAGTTTTTGAAATGATTTTTGACGATTCGCTTTGGACGATTTAGAGTATCTAGATGAACTTATTTTTACAACTTATATGTACGAAAGTGTTAGCTAGCTAGGTGGTCTAACAGTTTATGTAAAAATGTTGTACGCTTGTTAAGTGAGATTCTAAGATATATGGTTATTTTCTAGGCGACATGGAACATGTTTCATAAGTAAAAGAGTTAGAAATAATTCTAAGTGTTTTTATAGTTTTATACGATATGAACATGATCCAAAATAGACTCGTATGATGCATGTAACGTGAGAATAAAAGTGAAAGGAGTGTGCATGATGACTCCTATGCCTTCCAAGATGGAGGCTCGCCATTATTCGAGTGCTTATACTAATATGGTACGTAAATAATTAAGTAATACATGTATACGTTCGACATGAATTATATGTGATGCATGGAAAGTGAAATAACGAACAAGACGAATCAAGGAGGGTTCTAAGGTACTTACTACACCTTCAAAGGTGGTAGAGGGTCGAATGAAGTGGATGGAACACAAAGAAAAATCCCACGTTAGCTTATAACTAAACCCGATATATATATATGAAACCTATTTCTCTCGTTATGCTTCCAAGCGCACGAATGGATTAATTCTGGATTTGCAGAGATGGTTTTATGGGTGAAATAGAGTTGTTAGGAGAGTATTCAATGTATGAAGAAGGTGGTGAATGAGAAATAGATATAGAAGACGTTTTTGAACACGTAAGGTCCAATAATTCACAAAACACTTGCAACTATACATTGTCAGTGAAATAAGAGACTTCTTTGATATTTACTGCAATCCTAAGACTCTAGAAAGAATATGTGAGAGCTTGAAAGGTGGTATTTTGTCTTGGTGACTCATGGATATGTCGACTATCATTTTTAAAGTATACACGATTTGGAAAATCGTGTAGCACTTGATATTTGATGATGAAACTCGACTATTAACATCTAGGCTAGAAATAATATTAGGATCACGTAGAAACAAACCGGAGTCAAAACGGTTAAGTTTTGAATTTATAACTATGTCGAGTTGGGTTGTTTTTGACTGATTAGTTTTGCCTTTCAAAACCATAGAAATACTTGACATAAAATTCTGGAATTTGGCACGCTTATAGTTGGCTAGGTGAGAAATGAGACGGTATAAAAATATATATATATATATATATGTGTCGCGTTTAAGATTTGAGAGAACGAGATGCTTTTTGGAGATGCTTTCTAGTCGAAATTCACATAGAATTACAAATAGGAAGTTGGGCTTGAAATGTGGGCCGAATGAATAGTAACGTTGGATTAAGTTGGGCTGGTAAATATTTCTGGCCCGATTAGTTTAATTAAGTAATAATTAACTTAATGAAATATTTGACTTTCGTAAAACGTGTCAAGAACTTGTTCCGTCATTTGGTGAATTTTGTGATATCGTAATCACAACCAAATAAGATAATAAGAAAATTTTCAAATTTTCCCCTAAAAATGGTGATTAAAATAATCACAGAGATTAATATAAGATTAAACGTCGTTAATTATTGGAAATTTTGCAATTTGTTACAATATCCACCCCTAAATTTTGAACTTCGTCCCGAAGTGCAGGTTTAAAATGATTACTAGGGTAAAGGATTATGGACGAAGAGTTGTCGAGAGATTTTCATTCGAAAATGGAGAAAACAAAATCTCGTTAGATTTATCCGTACTAGATGAAGTAAACTTAAATGTTGCAACTAATGAATCTAAGGGCTGTGAATAGTGAAAATAACGGTCAGGAATAGTGAAATTTTAACGGCTAGTGAGCAGTAAAATAACGGCTATGAATAGTAAATTCTAACGGTCGCGAATAGTGCCCCTAACAGCTAGTTTTGGTTCCAACGGCTAGATTTAGCCTATAAATACTCAATTTAATTTCCTATTCTTCCACCAACCATTTTTCTCTCATATAATTTCTCCAAAATGCCTCACCTTATCACAATTCTAGCAATCGTGTATGTCGTTCTTGCGGTTACTTACATGGCGTACGTACCTGACGAAGATTATGTATTATTGGTCTGCGTTCTAGGGGTTCTTATTCCAATTGTGATTTTTGCTATCGGCTTGGACAAGCTATGGGGGTAATAGTCTCGCGCTTAGGGTTGTTGAAATGAGTCCTTGTTATGTTTCTATGTATTCCTCAATAAATGTGAAATAAAACTTATTTGTCTTTATGTTTAAGAACTAGTCTTGCTATTGTTTCTAATGGTTTGTTTATATTTAACGTACAACATTATTAGGGTGATACATCCTGTGGTGGCTCTCGCTATTGCTGGGCTGGAGGTGGTCTTTGTTGCTATGGCAGGTCAACCTGTTGGAGATTCTATGCTTTTTATTGTAATAATTGTAACATTCGCACTTCCGATGCTAATTATATCTCTATGTATTAATTTCCACGGATTCTAATAAAATTTATGCTATTTGTACTTTCCATAAGTCTTTGTGAATTCTTAGGGTTTTCCTGTTTGTACTTTTGTCGGTTTTCTATCATAAAGGTGATGGGTAGTAGGTGTAGACATCTATTGTGGTTGGTCAAAAAGGGATGTTTATGAATAGTCTATTTTATTTCAAGATTTTGCTTTTGAATGAAGATTGTTATTAAAGAATTTCCAAAAGATAACTGTTCCATTTATGACATGATTCTTCCTAAATTAGACATAGGTAGCTAGGCTATGTATAATTGAGGACCAAATGATGTGATGCTTGGCTCAGTCACAGTGGTATTTATGCTTTTCAAAAAGTTTTAGATGGTGTTCAACGCGTTGTTTTTGTAAAATGACAACACGATTATTTTTCCAAAAGAATTAGAAAATTTTTGTTCATACTCCGATGATGAGCCAGGAATTTCTAGGGTGATACTAGGATATATTTGAAATGAATCTTAGGGTTTATAGGTGAACTCTTACAAGGTGGTAATAATCTATTGTTCAGTCAGAAATGATGTTAACCAAATTTCTAAGGTGCTATCAGTTTATTGTTACGTAACGACTATGAATAGGGTGAATGGAATAGAAATTGAAATAGACGTAGATTATGATTATTACGGAAATATTACAAGATAGAGTTTTCATACGGTAGAAAGATAGTTGTTACACTTAGGTTACATCCATCGTACCTAAGGTAAAGTATAAAAGGAAATACAACTTAGAAAGTTTTAAACTAGAGTTTATTCTTCTATAACAGGAATTTTTCTTCTTTTTAAACACTGGTGTCATCCCTTGACATTGTTGAGGTTCTAAAGAGTTTCCATTCTCTTTTCCACTGGTCTTTTTGTCCTAAGTGGTATTCTGGGTTGGGCACTGATTCTTGAAGTATCCCGTTTAACTTTTTGGTCTAGAAATCCTTTGGTAATGGTGATGGTAGGTTCAGTCACTCCTATTGTTCTCTTAAGGTGAGTTGGCCTACAATCCATAAAACTTTCATGAGTATGCTTATAAGACGTAGTCGTTTTCTTTTCTCCTGTGGCTATATTGTTGCTACTTGAACTAGCTACTATAGTCACTTTGAGTACTACTACAACGATGTTGGTTACTAACTTTTGGATAGCTTCAGGAGTCCTAGTTGTGGTAGGTGCTAGGGGGTATTTGTACTGCTCATGTTGGCCATCTTCTATCAATATCACGAGAAACACGGATTTAGAATCCACTTAAATGGTCATGTAAGAATAATTCAAGCAATAAGGTATTTGGATACTAGTCTTAACAATGTGGTCACAATGCGAAATCATAACCAATTGAGAATCATAACATTAGGTATGTCTGGGTAATATCGTAGATGAATGCTCAATTCTTTGATATGGAACTGTTTAAGGAACAAACTAATTCATCTACAAAAGTTGAAGTTCAACAACTTTCTCTTTATTCATCAAGTTTTCTTTCGAAATTTGTCTTAGAAAATTCTATGGTTTTGGCCTGGTTATGGCATGCTTAAGGAATCATAATAATCCTAGGTAATATCATGGTAGGTCTGGATATAATCACTATAAACAACATAGTATTAACAACTTGATTGATTGTTTTTGCAAAACAAACGATACAATGTCTTTTATTAATGCTCCATTGATTTGAGTGGAGTCATTGGTCTACCAAAGAGGGTAACAAATGGTGAGATTTTGTATGAGGGTATGAGGAATCATTACATGCATGCATAGCATTACAGTAGGACATGAATGAAAGAATTCATTCACAACGGAGAGATATAACAAAAGAGGTTGTTATTTATTGAGAGTTGGTTACAAGTTCTGAGAGTTTCAGGATTATTGAAAATACGTCAACACTAACCAAAAACTATTTGGTTTAGTGGGTACAGCAACGATATATATGAACTTACGATCAGTTACGTCCTTGACGTAGGCGTTTAACTTCTGCCTCAATTTCTAGTTGTGCAGTCTTGTTGATAAAGAAGATTTCATATTGAATCACGAGGGTTTAAGTTATAGTCAGAGGAATTAGGTGAAGATACATCATCTGGAATGCATGGTATTGAGGAGTCTGGAGTGTCAGGTAACGGAGAATTTGGCTCAACATCTTTCCAAATTGTTTCTTGGTGTGAATTCTGTCCAACCTCGAATGTTGTCGGACAACCAATCAACTCTTTATCTGAATAAGATTCAGTAGCTCTCCTTAGTTTCTGACGTGGAGGCGAGTGAGTAAGTGATGATAAGGGTGATAGTGACTTCGTAGATGAAGGAGAGTCTAGCTCAGACGGCTCTGCATCTGCAAAAGTGCGAGACCTCTTTCTGGCTAACATATACGGATCATCGGGGAAATGGAGCGATATTAGGCACTGTCGGAATGTCCTCAGATAAAGGAAAATCTGGTAATGCGGTAGGTGTCAGGGGTGGAGTAATGACAACTTCACCCTCCTCGAAGGGCTCCGTCCCGTCTGATGAGGTATCTGGTGCTAAGGCTGCTAAGGTATTCGGAACTAGTGGTGAAATAACTGATGCTAAGGAGTTCTCAGATTTTGAATCCGATGATATGCTCATATGAGGGATTAATGACATGGTACTGTAATAACCCGTAAATAGTAAAAGTAAGAAATCATTATCATTAAATGAGTAAGATTCTAATATACGAAGATTAGGATAACATAACCTTAATCAGTAATGTACTGAGCGCGGTAGCAAGCAGGCACGGAGGGCTTTAAGATAGTATGGTGTAAAATTTATTCATTTGAAAGTGTAGTTATAGTTCAATGTTTGAAAACATTTGGTTCTCTATAACTCTAGCTCTGATACCAATCTGTAACACCCCCTAATTTATGAGATAACAGCGGAAGACTAATCGGGGTATTACTGTGAGGATCGAAGTCATAATTATAGAAAACGGCTCAAAAGAGACGTTTTGAAACATAGGTCCTTCATATAATTTCAGTTTTACAAAAGTTTCATATCAGAGTAGATAAAATCCATAAAGGAAACATTGTTTTAACTGAATTACACGTTTTATTTTACACCATATTAAAGATAAGTCACAGCCCGCTCCATGCCCTTGCTGCTCCGCTAATTACCTGAGATAACATGCTTAAAAGTCAACAAAAATGTTGAGTGATATCATAGAGTTTGAATTTAATAATCAGTTTGATACAAGAGTATGATTGTATTAGGAATACAATCAGTTTGAAAAGTTGATATTGTAGTATATATTGCCCTAAGTCTCATGACACGCAAACGTTAACAAAGAACCATAAAACGGAGGTGTCACATCAAGTCAATGATGGATATATTGCCCTCATGTAATAGGTGATTTGCCAATTCCTATTTTTCTCAAATATAATGTATCGCGACTAATACGACTAACCAAAAGGCACTCCGTCCAGTATTAATGGGATAGGCTGTCAAACCTTAAATAGATCTATTCACTATATTCGCGTTCACTTACTAGTGATTAATGGCTCATGATAAAGGGTCTTTTGGCAATAAAGGTACTTAGTCATATATCAAGTCAGATAAAGCATACATAAAAATACTTGTGATCTGTTTATAACATGTATCTCCCTCACGGAGTTTAAAGTTGATAAATAAGTAAAGGTGAGCTATGACTCACCTTATATGATACTGAGAATGGAAATAAGTAAGTTCAATGAGATTATGGTAACGGCTTCAAAATACAACCTGAATAAATGGGGAAGTCTAAGAACTTGACCTAAATACGAAAGATGGAATGATAACGCGAACGAATAACGATTTGATCGTTAGAGTGAGAATGTGATATGCTTAAAATGCTTCAAGTTAAAAAAATAATATTAAATAAAATATTATCTTGTTTTTATGTCTAATATTCCAAAATATCATTTCCTTGGAACGTATAATTAAATTGTTTAAAAATCTCGTTATAAATATAACTAACGTAAAGTTATAAATAAACAAATGAAATATATACAAAAATGCAAATGACGTGAAGGAAATTCGTAAAATGAAAAATAGAAATAAGAATGTCAAATATATTATGTTGGTCCTTGTCCTTTTCCAGTTTTTACAATTTTTTACCCTAACAGCGTTAGCGTTGCACCGTTAGTCCTTTATCGAATATAATTTACATTTAAAGTCCACTACTTGTCCAATATAGCATTATGAGCTTTAAATATGATAATTTATCTTTTTATACCCTAATGATTCTATTTTTACACTTTCAGTCCTTGTTTTACATGTTTGACAGTTTTAGTCCCTCTAGGTGAACTTGCGTTACATTTTTAGTCCAATTGTGCAAAAATTATGGGAAAAATTATATAAAGTTTTCCGAAGCTTATTTAAGTTTATTTAAGCTTATTCCATCAGCTTATATGGCCTATAGCTTATTTTTCCTCTTATGGGCTTTTAACGATCCATTTAGTGGCCCATTAACGTTTTAAAATCCGTACATCGTGAGACAAGTTGAGCTCATCAAAAATATCATTTTTCATGTTCTAAATTCATATAAAAAAAATCCTAGATAAGCTAGCTTATCTCTAGCATTCGAAATTATCTTAATGGGCTAACAGCCCATGTCGCTAGTTATAGATAGTTTTTGAAATGATTTTTGGCGATTCGCTTTGGACGATTTAGAGTATCTAGATGAGCTTTTTTTACAACTTATATATACGAAAGTGTTAGCTAGCTAGGTGGTCTAACAGGTTATGTAATAATATTGTACGCTCGTTAAGTGAAATTTTAAGATACATGGCTATTTTCTAGGCGACATGGAACATGTTTCATAAGTAAAAGAGTTAGAAATAATTCTAAGTGTTTTTATAGTTTTATAAGATATGAACATGATCCAAAATAGACTCGTATGATGCATGTAACGTTAGAATAAAAGTGAAAGGAGTGTGCATGATGACTCCTATGCCTTCCAAGATGGAGGCTCGCCATTATTCGAGTGCTTATACTAATATGGTACGTAAATAATTAAGTAATACATGTATACGTTCGACATGAATTATATGTGATGCATGGAAAGTGAAATAACGAACAAGACGAATCAAGGAGGGTTCTAAGGTACTTACTACACCTTCAAAGGTGGTAGAGGGTCGAATGAAGTGGATGGAACACAAAGAAAAATCCCACGTTAGCTTATAACTAAACCCGATATATATATATGAAACCCGTTTCTCTCGTTATGCTTCCAAGCGCATGAATGGATTAATTCTGGATTTGCAGAGATGATTTTATGGGTGAAATAGAGTTTTTAGGAGAGTATTCAATGTATGAAGAAGGTGGTGAATGAGAAATAGATATAGAAGACGTTTTTGAACACGTAAGGTCCAATAATTCACAAAACACTTGCAACTATACATTGTCAGGGAACTAGGCTAGAAATAATATTAGGATCACGTGGAAACAAATCGGAGTCAAAACGGTTAAGTTTTGAATTTATAACTATGTCGAGTTGTGTTGTTTTTGACCGATTAGTTTTGCATTTCAAAACCATAGAAATACTCGACATAAAATTCTAGAATTTGGCACGCTTATAGTTTTCTAGGTGAGAAATGAGACAATATAAAAATAAATATGTGTCGCGTTTAAGATTTGAGAGAACGAGAGGCTTTTTGGAGATGCTTTATAGTCGAAATTCACATAGAATTATAAATAGGAAGTTGGGCTTGAAATGTGGGCCGAATGAATAGTAACGTTGGATTAAGCTGGGCTGGTAAATATTTCTGGACCGATTAGTTTAATTAAGTTATAATTAACTTAATGAAATATTTAACTTTCGTAAAACTTGTCAAGAACTTGTTCCGTCATTTGGTGAATTTTGTGATATCGTAATCACAACCAAATAAGATAATAAGAAATATTTCAAATTTCCCCGTAAAAATGGTGATTAAAATAATGACAGAGATTAATATAAGATTAAACGTCGTTAATTATAGGAAATTTTGCAGTTTGTTACAGCGGAGAGACAAACGTCCGACCGAAGGCTAATTAAAAACGCGTCCCTTTCGGATGACAATTTAATGTCAAACCTCCTTATACCCCTCTTATAGTTTGTCTAAACTGGGTGAGCCGTTCACACTATTGGTACAAAACTCATCAATCAATCAAAAGTTTATGATACTAAGTCTTAAAAATTATATTATAAATTATAAAATTGCTAGTCTCGCCTGGGAGCAAATTACCGTGCGAAGCGAACCACTGTCGGCACATAAGACTTGGCAATATATAATTTACCAAATCAAGGTTTTATAGTTATTAGGTCAATTTATTTTTTATTCAAAAAATTACCCTCTTTTTGCTTACAATTCATCAATAATTTAATCAAAAAAGGCTAGTAATTTAATAAAAATAAATAAACACATAATAACGCATATAATCTTAACCATTAAATCATATAGCCACATGCAAACCTTTTGATAAATCCTATTAATAATCTGTATGTGAATTATTATGAATATAATTACTAAGACTCCCATTGGTTTTCGAGCTTATTGTACCCAATGGACCACATACACCAACAAGTTGGTAGCGTAAGCCTTAGCAAGTATATACCACGTTGCACATAAAATATTCATTAATTTAATTAATTAGGTCTTCCCTAACTTTAGATCTATCTTTTTATTAAATGTAGCAAGTAACTTAACAATTAATTAAAACCCTAATCCATGATAACCTTGCATGAAGTATCATGGATTAATTCACAAGTCAAGGAACGTATCCCTTTACACACATAAACACACATGTTCCTAATTTTAGGGTTACAAAATTAGCTTTTTAATTAAAAGAGGGATCGAACCCCCCCCCCCCCCAAAAAAAATTAGATCGATTTTTATGGTTCTAAAAAACCCTAAAAAATTGACTAAACATGTTTAATCCAAATCAAGAATTTGATTTTTTTATGCGTTTCGGTAATACAATTACATGTTAAACCTGTCTCTGATACCACTGTTAGAATTTAAATACCATGACATTCATATAAATAAATCTATAACATCAAAGCACATAGCGGAAGCAAGAATCAATATTTAACATGTATAGAGATTAACCGAATAATAAAGATAACATACCTTTAATCCTAGCAAGAACAAGGATCTAACTTCAATTCTTCCTCTTGAATAAACAATGGATTAACGAGAAACCCCTTACCATTTTGTTTCTCAATCCAGGATGGAATTAATTAAAGTAAGTTAATTACCAATATTTTGTACACATGTACTATAACCAATTAATGCATGGTGCTAGCAATAGAACACGATTAAACCAAAACAATTTTGTTTAACAAAAGGCAATGGATCGACTCCCTTAAGGGATATGTCGACCGATTTTACTCAAAGGAAGAAGAAAGATAGCAAGCACTAGCTCCCGGTGCGACTTCATAAAAAGCAATCAAAGATAAGATCGAAGAGAATGAAACGTGGTTATAGCAAGAGTGCACAAGGTCATAAACTAATAACCCTTTAGTTTGTATTTATAGGCTACACATCTTGGAGGACAAGTTAGGTTAGAATAGGGTTAGGAAACCCCCTAGGCCGATCGGCCATAGCCCAAATATGGGGATTCTAGAACTTTTTTTCCTCCTATTTGCACCTATGGTCCTTCCTTTATTCACTAACGGTCGTTAGTCAATTTCGTTAATTACTTAATGTCCGTTAGTCATTATTTCGTGTTCAAATAATTAAAATATATAAAGGTTATATATATTAATTATTTACATTAATCATTCATACGTAAAGTGTGCAATCCCAAGGTCCCGTGTTCGATTCTAGTCATACACGATTTAATATTTTTCCATAACTATAACAGAGGTGTGGAAAAGGAACAATGAGAAGCTCAAGCCTGAGTTTATCAGTTCTTATAAACTAGATGAAAATGGTGGGCCTCTTCGAAGATTTACTTGGTTAGAGATCAAAGGGCTACTTCCCGTGGCTTGGACTACAATAGGAAAGCAAATTAAACTAACAAGAAGACACATAAACATCTAAAGTAACATGAGGCTTCTAGATTTGCTTCCAACTTCAAAAGGTTCCTAATCATTTATTGGGAGACCAAACACAATCATGTTTAGTTTGGGCTATTGTGTGGTGGAGGTGGTGGAAGGATGATGGGTCCCATGGGTGGTGTGAGGAGGTGTTCTAGGTATGAAAACCTAAAGCTAATCTCATCTCTAAGGTTCATGATGAGCTCAAAGTTGTGATGACAACAAACACAACTTAAGGTGTGTGTGTGTGTAGGGGATTATTAGACTTTCAAACTAAACGTTTGCTATTTATTAAAATTTTCACGAAACCCTAATTTATTATAACTATGATTTTACACAACTAAATTATAAATATTAAAGTACAATATTTTATACCTAGAGTACAAGTCTTTAAAGCACGGAAACTTAACTTTACTTTACTTCCCGTTACAAGCCCTAAATTTACAACTCTATGATTTTATCACACACCTTAATTAATATATACATGATTTTTATAAAATATAAATGTACAAGTCTTTCAAGCTCATGTACAAGTCCTTAATGCATAGAAACTTTAATGCTAATATAAATCTTATTACAAGCCCTAGTTTACCTTCTTTGAAGCTCACTTTACAAGACTCTAGTGCATGAACTTTAATAACTTTATAAATCCAAGGTACAACTTTCTAAAGCTTATGGTACAAGTACATTATGCATGAAATCAAAAATTATATTTCTTTGTTCCATTTTTTTTAATCCACAATTAAAGAATAACACAAACCAAGGATCAAACTAAGTTGTTTCAAATCAAGAACTCCAAGTACCACTTAATCTAGCATCATGTACAATCAAATAAAGCATAGAATCCAAGTTCACTTCCATATTTATTATTGGTTCGATGCATGAACAAAATCAACCAAACTAAGTCCTAATTTAGTTCTAATACAACTAAAACTTTATGTTGACCATGTATGATCATAATCGAACCACATCATCTCTTTTCTTCTACCCTTGGTTAAAATTTCGACACATAGTCTTGTTGGGAACTAGTTGAACCAAGCTACTTAACCCCATGAATTACCATACAACGTCTAATGGTCTAAAAATTTTCAAGTAGTTATCATGTGTTTCATTCTAAGCCAAGCCTTAGTATGAACCAACCTCCTCAAAACTCTATAAATACTCGCTCCCCCTCATTATGGTCATTCATCACACAAAACAAACACACTTTCCATATTTTGATTCATAACTCCAAGTTTACATATTCAAGTGAAGACTAGAGTAAACTACATCAAGTCCTTTGCAATCGTTGGTGAATCCTCTTGAGTTTAAATCCCCTCAAGTCACCTAAGATCTCAACACAAAGTCCTTCAAGAATACAAAAGGGTATAGAAGGATTGCTAGAAGTGTGAAGAAATTGCTCAATCAAAGTCCTAGTTCTAAGTCCTTGATATTTCTCTTCTATTTAAAAGCCAAAAGTTGTACGAAAACTAACTCCCACTCTTGCTGAACATCACTTACATGTTTCTTATCCTTAATTCATGCTATATATGGTCCTTATATTGAATTCATGATGTACAAAACCATTAAAAACAAGTTTAAAAAAAAAACTTATATGTTAATTTAGGTTAATTAGTGTAAAAATGATGGACTTTGGTACAATTTTTCTACAAAATCAACTACATATAGAGTTTGTAATTTACATATTGTTGAAGAAGAAATTAAAACGAAGACATAGCAATTTGAAACACCTAAAACGAGTACACAAGTCAAAAGATACGGCCAAATGAAATTACCAAAAACTTGTCGAGAAGCTGTCCATATTCTATGACAGATTCAAAGAACACGCAAAACGAAGCTTTTATGCTCCGATTCATCAAAAAATTAAACACGAAAGTTGTCCGGAACGATGTTTTCTTCAAAAACAAAGGAGCACGGGTCCAGAAAACGCACGGGGTGGGCTGGACGACGCGACCTGTTTTAAACCCGAAACTTAAACTTTCCAAAATCTTTTCTTAAACGACCTAGTTCCCGAACTTGATAATTTACCAAACTTACCAAACTTCACTAGTAACTTATAAGCGTCATTTTCATAAAATAAAATCATACACTTGACCTTCAGAATAGTATCTTCTTAAATGACAGGAATAATGACCATTTTACCCTTTTCCGCAAATTATAACCCAACACCCTCACTTTGAAAAATTATTGCGAGCAAACTACCATAGCTTAGAACTTCGAATCTGAACCATTAGAAAGATCACCTAGCAAACTTTTGAAATGATCAAGAACGTAGTAAAAACCTCATAAGACCTCGTCTTTATTTATTTTTGTTTCGGCCTTGTCGAGCATAAAATCAAACGCACCCTTTTTATTTTTTTTGAAAAGCTATAAGCTAGAAACCAAGTGAATAAGCCCTTTTTAGTTTAATTTCAAACTTATTATAACATATTTCAATAAGTCGTAACAAACCTCGCCTTTTTCTAAACTTAAAACGCGCCTAAAACGAAACTAGTACTATAAACGAAACATATTAAAACTTTAAGGGTAAAACGTGTAGATTTTGAAAGATGGAGTTTTCTTGGGCCGAAAGTGTAAATTTTACAAAGTTAGTAATATAAGGGCAGATTTTGTCAAAGAACCATAGTGGTGGGTATAAAATGTCACTTTTGAAACTATATGGTAAAAACTGTCATTTCATCAAAGTTGAAGGGTAAAAGTTGCCATTTTATGAAAGTTAAAGGGTATAAATTGTCATTTTATGAAAGTTCAGGGGTATAAACTGTCAATGTTTAAAACTATAAAGGTATAAAGCATAACATTTTATAAGTATTACGGCAAATATATTTTGGCTCGGTTTATGATAAAAACTAATAAACGAGATATATTTACCTCGTTAACAAACAAACGAAACATAAACATAAAAATAGGAAATATGATAAAATTTTATCATCCACCAACTTTTGAAGAGACTTCATGTTGTCTCATTTAACATTTACCGTTAACAAAACATTGCGATACAAATATTAAATCACGTATATTTGAATACAAATACTGAAATTTGACATATTCACCTAGGTTGCGTGTCGGAGCATTTTATTCGCTATACTTGATTTGTTCTCCATCCAGACTACTAAGGTGAGTTTGTAGCCCCATTTTCTATCATTTAACTGTTCTATAAACTCTTTGGGGTTGATACATGCTCGTTTTACTTACGAATCTTACTCGTTTTACTTGATTTATGAACCACTCTATTTGATTACTAAAACTTACTATATGCTGAACACAAGTACACTATGTATGCTGTTGATATTACCTAAGTTAACCATTTGTACTAGCCGGATAGATAGCCTTAGTGCTAGCCGGATAGATAGTCAAATGCACTTTATTTGAGATTAAACAGGAAGTTGGCAAGATCCTGCCCGAGGGCCTTGCTACTTACATCTTTATGATGTCTGTAACTTACATGAGTGTCTAAATACTCATCATTTTTGTCCCATCTAGACTGAAAAAACATTTAAAAATATGCAGATATGCTTCAAAATACAGGAAATATCATTTGATTGTGTTTTTTATGTGTTGCAAGTGCAAAAGGATTGAAAAACAGGTGAAAACGAACAAAGTTTGCATAATTGACAGTTTCAGTCCCTGAAGTTTCATAAATTGGCAGAATTAGTCCCTGAAGTTTCAAAAATGGCAAAACAAGTCCCCCGGTTTTCAAAAATGGAAAATTATCTTTTATGGTTCTTGTACTATTGAAACTTGGCATGAATGGCCCTTGTGATAAACTTTGGAAAGTTATCACTTCAGCCCCCTAAAAATCCAAAAATTACACTTTTGGTCCTTGTAATTAAATCATATCCTAAAAACAATAACCGGATCAAACTAAATACCCTAAGCCTATCCAAACCCAACTACATACCCAGCCCACTACCAAAACTATACCCAAGCCCAATCCTAAATAAACCCAAACCCGACTTTCTTAACTAACCAGAAGGTTTGACCTTCGGTCAAACTCTTCTTCCAAACCTTGACCCGCCAAAACCAATACCAGAATCCACCATTCCACCGCCTTATCCCTGACACACCCACCACCTTCCACCTATCCCACTTCACCTAACAAACCAAAATACATTTAATGCTTCTTCCCCAGTACACTCAACCAGAGATAGTGGATTTTTCCACTATTTCAATTTTGGCGCCAAATTCAGTTTCGAAGGCTGAGATCACTTCAGACCAATCCAAGGGTGCAGAATGGATCAGAGAAGAAGTTTAGACATATCCCATCTTAGTTTTGTATATATAGGACCTCTTTGTAAGCCTAAAAAGGCAGTAGTTAATTTTCCTTAATCGTTTTTATTGTCTTTCTTAATTACATTGTCATTTAAATGCTTTCAGTGTTTTATTACTCATTGACAACGTGTAATAAACCTATTTACAGTACCAATTTCAATCTATCTTTACATTTCCATTTATGCTTAATCGTACCTTAAATTTCTTGTCATTTTAAATATTGTTGATTGTAGTTGTTTAGTGGACTATATAGCTCACATAAGCTCCTGACAAAGCTTATTTAAGCTTTTAGAAACCTTAAAACAAGTTATAGTCATTAAAACAAAAACACCAAAAAGAAATCAAGAAAATAGAAAAGAAAATAAAAAATTCAGTTTATATGGTGAAAGAAAGCTGGAGCAAGGTTTATACTGGATTGCCTTTGGGTTAGTAGCTTATTGGCAAGCTTATAGGATTGTTCCTTGTTCTTGGTTCTCAGTTGGTTGCTTGGATGCAAGTTGTAAGCTAAATTCTTGATTTTTAGCAATTTACTGTGCTTGTGCTTTTTACACTGTTAGTTTACTAATTTCATGCTTATTTGGTGTTACTCAGTCATATTATTGCTTGTTAATTGGTCTTTGTTCATTAAAACTCATGGTTGTTAAGAATTTCAATTTCACTGTTAAATAAGCATTAAAGTGATTCATGGTTAAAATGATGTTATCAGTGGTGTTTTATGCTTAATTCAGTTCACATAATCATATCATAACTTTAGAAATCAGTATTGTGAACTAAATCAGTAGAATCATTTGAAAATCATAAATTCAGTTTCAATAAGGACTGTTTGGATTTGCTGATAGATTAGTATTCCAGTGTATGCTAGTTGTTGTTATATGTCATATTAGTTCATATTAGCTCAATTCTAGCATAAAATCCAGTACTTATTCAGTAGATAGTCAAAATCAGTTTCAATTTATTTTTTCTGCATAATAGTTAGCATATCAGTTAGTTTAATCACACATACAGTTGCAATAGTTGTTAATCTAGCTTAAATCATTCATATTATAGCTTATTTCATCATATATAATCAGTAGGATTGATTTAAAGTTCATATAAGTCAACTTTTTAGTTAAACCTTAAAAAGTCAAAACTTGCCCTGTGCACAGGTTCATAAGCTACTTTCAAAAGCTTGCATCTTGTTCATCAGTTAGGATTAGCTTGTGATAATTGTTGTTTTTAGAAGCCCTTCTGGCTAGCTTGCTACATGTATGCTTGTTTTTCATTTATCTGCTTATTTGGACTGCTTATTATGCTTTCATATTTTCTCAAAAACCACTCACTACACTGAGTTATCAGTGTAGTTGAGACATTTTTCATAAGCTCTCAAAAGCTCTCCAGTGAACTTGAGCTTGTGTGGTTTGGTTCCTTGTGAAGCTTATCCACCAATCTCAAAGGTTCAGGGCTTATTGTGCATTTTCTAGCTTATTTAATAAGCCTGCTTGTAGCTTTTTGTTTGTCCCATTTTTCAGTATACACTGAGTCATCAGTGTATTTGCTGCTTTTTCATAAGCTCCTCAAAAGCTCATTTGTGGACCCCACAGGGTGAGCTTGGACTTTTTGGAAAGCTAACCAACCCATCTTGCTACTCCAATCTTCACTTTGTGCTTTAAAGCTTATTTCATAAGCTTATTTTGCCTCTTAAGACAGCAGCAGGTTAGTGTTATAGCAATACCTTTATTACACTAGCAGTACCTTACTCATCCTTTTTCATAAGCCCTTTATAAGCTCATTTGTGGTCCCCACAGTGTAAGCTTTGGCTTTTTGGAAAGTCCACCAGCTCAGCTTGCTACTTTAGTCATTTATTTGTGCTTATCAGCTTATTCCATAAGCTTATTTTGCCCTTAAAGTTGACTGCAGGCCTGAGTGGTTGACTGTGGTGATTAGTAAGTTCTGATTTGCTTATTTGCTACTTTAAGCTTATTCAGTGCTTATCTTTTGTACTTTTTACTCATTCCCAGTCCCTTTAACTTATTTTCATCTTATTTCACTTTTGTTTCCTTTTGTTTAGCTTATTTGAAGCTTGTTTAGCTTATTATCCATTTTGAGCCAAAAAGCCCAAACTGATAAGCTCATAAGCTTTCAATCTGCTTATTTTCAAGTTCCAAAGTTTTTGTCTTTATTAAAGTTTGTTACTATCAGTAGTTAAATAGTTTTGTAAAAGAAAAACCAAGAAAATCAAAACATAAAATAAGTGATAGCTTCTATTTAAGCCATTTGGCTTATTTTTCTGCTTTTTCATTAAGCACTTTTCATTTTTATATTTTTTCTAGCTTCCTGTACTTATTTAATATTTCTATAAAAAGTTTTAGATTTTTCTCAGATCATTTAGTATTTATTAGAATTTTTATTAGTTTTAAAAGTATTTAAATAAGTAATTAATTAATAATAATTAAATAAAAAGTAAAATAAATATTTTTATTTTTCCTAAAATTTTCTTTTATCATTTGGATTCTAAAAATATAATTTTCACATCCGTGGGATTTATATTGGTCAGAATTCACGTTTTATTTTGTACGTTTACGTAATTTTTATTTAAACGTACGTTTTTAAGTTTTAAACGTTTCTAAGTCATTTACTTTCACGTAATCGTTTTTATAGCTTGTTTAAGTTATTTTCTTTTATAATTCCTTAGTTTGAACATTCACACCCCTTTTCCTATTCAATTTCACCCGATCACAAATTCGTTCTATTACAGTGTTCACACCTCGTTGGGACTTAACGACCGGGGATACACTAAACTCCTTTGGTAAATTGTATTGTGCCCTAGATTGTTTGACTCTTGTTGACCATTTACTTGGTCAATATTAGCAGACCGTTTGGGGCAGATCAATGTCAGTAACTTACATCAATAGTTCATTACTATGATGTCCAACAGTTAACGTTTGCGTGTCATGAGGCTTAGAGCAATATTACGGTACTGTAATGATAAGGTACTGCCACTACTGAATTTATGGGTGCAACAACGGGGCCCACTGTCTATTAAACTTGAAATTTGTGTTCAACTGATTTGCATGCAAACAGTATGGTTTTCACTCAACTTTGACTATCGAAATCAACTGTTTTACTTGTAAACTCTATGAACTCACCAACATTTATGTTGACACTTTTAGCATGTTTATCTCAGGTCCATAATGAACGAGGATGGCATGGAGGAGTACGGATACATCAAAAGGGCTATAAATTTTATTATTATTCGAAACTTATTTTGTAAACCTTGAAACCACTGGGATCTCTTTTTGTAAACTCTGATATTCGAATGATAAATCTTTAAAAACGACTCAACTAGAGATCGTTTTCTATTATTATAACTGTTGTGCCATCGAGTAACACCCAGTTTGAATTCCGCTACGTATCTCGAAATTGAGGGTGTTACAAAAGGTGATAATAAGGTTAAAGTAGGTGAAATATATAAAATAGGTGATTATGTGTTAGTAGATGAAAGCTTGGATGAATACGCTATAGAAAACTCTAAAGAATAGGACGCTTTCGTAACGGGTTTGCAAGACACTCCGTCGGTAGCAAGTGGTAGAGATTAAATTAAAAGTGGTGGCATGGGGGGTATGGTATGCTTGGCATTGGTGCAAGTTGTCTCATCCTTTGGTCTCTAAGATGGCATATTCTTTTAAAAACAATCATACTTGACACAAATGTATGTTTCGCGTAGCGAACAAAAAAAATTTAGATTTTAACTATCAAACTCGAGTATTTAGTCTTTTTTAAGTATTATGACCATTATACCCTTCCAAGTTACATAAATGGTCCCAGTGACTTTTTGAAAATTGCATCCACCGTCCTTACGCTAAATTACATAAATGGTCCCTGTCCCTACGCTAAATTGCGTCCAATGTCCCTATTTTTTTCGAATTTTTTTTTTCTGAAATGTTTTTTCTGAAATGTTTTTTCTGAAATTATTTTTTTGAGAAAAAATTTTTCTAAAAAAATTATTTCAGAAAAATAAAATGGAAAAAAAAAAATTATTTCGAAAAAAAAAATTATTTTTCTAAAAAAATTATCTTAGAAAAAAATTTCTTTAAAAAAATAACTTCGATTTTTTATTTTTTCGAAAAAAGTTTCTAAAAAAATTATTTACAGAAAAAATAAATGGAAAAAAAATTAATTTCGAAAAAAAAAAATTTCTAAAAAAAATTATTTCAGAAAAAAAATTTCTAAAGAAAGTTATTTCACGAAAAAAAATTTCTAAAAAAAATAATTTCATGAAAAAAAAATTCGAAAAAAAAATAGGGACGTTGGATGCAATTTAGCGTAGGACAGAGACCATTTATTTAATTTAGTGTAGGGACGGTGGATGCAATTTTCAAAAAATCAATGGTAAAATAGTCATTACAGATTTTTTTTTTTTTTTTTTTTTTTTTTTTTTTAATTTTTTTTTTTTTAGTACTTGAAAAAGACAGAATACTCGAATTTGATAGTTAAAATCTAAATTTTTCTCATCCTTTGGTCGCTACATGAAACACACATTTGTGGCAAGTATAATGATTTTTCAAAGAATATGCCCTAGTTTTTACTTGCTTACTTCAATTGTCTTCTGTTCTTCATAGTTCAGCAAGGTGGTTGCTTAGTGTGGCCTTTCAAATTATTTATTCTTGCATGGCTCAAGCAATTTTGTTTAGTGTGACGTTTTTCTATCGTTAAATCCTCAGTTTAGCCACATAGTTTAGTCACACATGGCTCAAGCAGATTTTTTTTCTGTATGTCAATGCCTTTCCTGTATTTTGATATAGATCTTCTATACTCATTCAATTTCAATATACAATCTTTTACCTTTTCAAAAAAAAAAAAAAAAAAAAAAAAAGATTTAGGTGAAATGTATGGCTCTGTCAAGTCACTCGAAGGTATGTCATGTTGCATTTTTCAGACGATCAGGGAGTCTATTGTTTTTTCTCCATAAGAAAGACTTCAAGCATATATGCATCACATATCACGATCACAACTTTAAGTTTTTTTTTTTATTTATTTTTTTCTTCCCTATTGTGGAAAGACCATATATGTTCATATCACATATACAACATTTCATAAAATATGGGACCTTGATAGAATAACGGAGAAATAATTTATATTCATTAGATAGAATTAGTTCAACAAGATGAAACCAAACCATGTGCTATGTAATAAACCTATGAAGTGATGAGTAAATTGTATATCTAGCAAGAGGCAAGTGTAGTATACTACGAGTATATGATATGATAATGCTTGTAGTTAAATGAGAACATATACCATTGATCTATATAGGATAGGATTTGCGTGATAGTATTAGAAAACAATATATATATATAGACATGTATTTGATTAATGAACGGGTAAGGGGCTGGGGTTATTGGGAATGCGACCAGGGTTAGGGTTGGGGCTGGGTCTGGAGCTGAAACTGAGACCGGGAGGGGCGGGAATGGGGTCGTCCTTTGGAAGAACCGAGGGTTGGATGCATCCTTGCATACATACAAAGGTAGAGATACCACAGTCCGTAATGCATGGTTGGATACTTTGAGAAGATCCAAGGGTGCAGGTGATCCCACACCCCACAATTTCTTGACTACATCCTGTGAAGCATTGCATAATTACTTGAGCCCTTTGACCACCTCCAAGTAAACCTCCGATGTGTTGTGCTTCTGCTTCTTCTGGTGGTGGTCGTTGTTGTTCTTCTTGTGCCATTGCTAACCCAATACTACCGCCACCACTCTGGGGATTGATGCTGGACATAATCACTACTACTGTAAACAGCATGCAATATCGTGCTAATGTTGAATCTCTGCTCGGAGACATGGGGAATAATGAATTTTGACTAGCTGTTTAGAAAGGTATATGATGTGTAATCCAACCCAAACCAAAAGCAAAATATTTACATATGGGTGCAACCCATAAATATATATCCAATAACTTAACCGTTTGTGTTTGTGCAAGTTATGCGGTGGCCGTATATGTATACTAATTTTCAGGAGGATTTCAAGGAAGCATGCGTGAGGGATGAAGAAGTAGGTAATGCTAAGTAGTGACTTCTTGATTTGCCTTCATTCAGATGGTGTGAAGCTAAGAAGAAACTATAACATATATGTATGGAGTCCAAAAGTACATGTTGATCTACCAGCACCCGCAATACAGGTAGCGTGAGAGCCTTAAAAAGACATGTACCGGGTATTAGGGAACGGTATTAAAGTTTCATTCTGCCACGAACCTTTTTCATAACCGAAAAGTATATTACAGAATAATAGCGAGATGCTATATGCATGATACAACTCTTAGTTTGTGTGTGGTACCCTTGGCTCTCTTTTGTTATAAACTTCATCAATGCATGGGTACCTTGAGCAGATAATAATTTCAAGTTTACATCACCAAAAATGGCAAAAGTATTGGTATAAACACAGTTATTTGCACGTTTGACATCTTCCCCAAACAAATTATATATTGTAGTTGGACCAAAAAGATAGCTTTGATCCTTTTTTACCCAAGACATGATGTGATTGCACGTAATCATATAATGACTAAAATTTTGTCTAAAGTTATAAGACAAATTGGAATGGTAATAAAAATTTTGCTGATTCTAAAAAAAAAATTGGAATGGTAATAATCATTTAAGCATGAGTTCAGGACTGATAAAACTAGATTTAGTTTTTCTATAACGACATAAACTGATTCTAACGGAAAATTTGATGAGAACATTAGAACTTAGTTACATGTGTGGGTCTTAAGGTAATGCAAGTGTAATACAGTTTTAAGTATAACATACTTATTGCTTATCCAGGCCCATCGGGCCATAATTGGAAGCCCAACAACTTGCATTTTCATTTTCTATAACATAAAGGAAATGCCATTTCCAATATATAAATGAGTCGGGCGACGGTCGGCCGCGTTGCGGCCTCGCGGGTTTTTTTGCGGGTTTTGTTGGGAAAACTATTTCGTTAATAATGGTGCAAGTTTTATAATTTTTCGAGGCCGGTTGGTACGAAAAATAAATTAAAAAAAAAAAAAAAAAAGTGGGCCGGTTACTGTAGCAGCCCAGTGGCTACTGTTCATCACTGTAGACTCAGCGACGTCGTATTACATGTGCTATAATATCAAGGAAATGCCATTTCTATATAAATGGGTGAGAAATGAAGAAAAGTGTTCATGTTTAAGAAACCTGTATAAGATTTGCTTGTTTCAAACTGGTTATATTTAGGGGTGTTTAATGTTTGGTTTGACATCAAATAAACGGAAGGGTAAATCAGTCTGAAACCGACTAAAACAAAACCGAATCTTTTAATTGATTTATGGTTTAGGTTGGAACCGAACCAAAATATTTATCTGTGTTTGTTAGACAGTTTTATCTAGACCAAGCTAAAATATTATGAACATTTCTAGCAACATAAAAAAAATAGTCACATATAATTCTAATTTAGCGTCAAACCAACAATCTTAAATTATCCTTGAACTAAAATCATAAAATCAAGCTTATAGATGCATGTCAAACCTACTTCGGTTTTACAATTTCGATGTCACGTTTAGGGTGCGTTTGGTTCATAAGTGGGATTGGAATTGGATTCGGATTTGGTAAAAGTTTGAAAGAAATAATGGAGAAAGAAAATATAAATTATATACATGTTTGATAAGTTTTATTATTTTTGTTTGAAATAAAAAAAGTAAAAAGTAAGAAAAGTACAAATAATATGTGGCTCAAAAAATTCATCAAAAATAAAAATAAATAAATAATAAATAAATTGATTGGTTGGGTTCAAAGAAACCTACCAAAATAGATTGGTTTCAAAATTTGAATCCAAATACCATAGTAGGGGAATCAAAATTGTATCAAACAAAGGATTCAAGAATTCTTTGATTCAAAACCCCTGATACCCTTATACCAAATAGACCCTTAAAACTCCTACCATCGTTTCACATATAACTAGCCGATTAAAGAACCAAACTCCCTTTCGTAGCTATCAGACCTTTGGATTTGTTAATCTTAGTTGGAACTTTTATGTCTTTGTTTATCACTAAGACTAAACGGAGTGGTAGTGAGTGACAACTCACCACGGTGATTCTCAAAACAGAAGTTGAAGTCACGGTTAAATTTGTATCCGTATGGTGAGTAGCTCACCAAAGTGAGTTGTGTAAAAACTGTGGCTCCACTCCAAAAAGTAATTGTTTTTTATTTGTATTGTGAGTGTGTGTGGGTATTTAGTTGGGTATATTTTTATAAAGGTGAATGAGAGTGACTAAAACAGATGTATGATGAGTCAAAGTGAGTGAAAGTAAGAGCAGATAGAAAGCAGAGTAGGCGGTGAGTGAGTCACCACCACTGCTTTTAGCCTAAATGGCTGTTTGGGCACAAACTGAAGTATTTATAAATTATTTACTAAACAATGTTTTGAAGATTATTGGAATAGAAAATTACGAGATTATAACGGTCGCTCAACTTTTATATCTTCTTTAGACAAAAAAAAGTGCTTTTACCAAACTAGACCGAGCGACTTGCGACTTTTTTTACTTTTGATAAGAAGTCGCCAAGTGGCATGTACTTTTTCTGCATGTGTTAGTTATAAAGGCATGTACTTTTCGAGTGACCTAAGTTAAGCGACTTGTGTGTACTTTAAGCGACATTCTATTTTATCGTTTTCGAGTACAAAAGTCAAACATCAAATATTAGTTTTTTATTCTTTTTGTACCCCAACAACAGTCAAGCGATCTAAGTGACTTACGGCTATGTACTTTTAGCGACTTTTTTTCCTCTCCTTTTCACTGCTACCTTTCGTACTTGTTTTTGAAAAAAATATAACTTTTTTTAATTTATTTTTAACACATATTATAACTTAATTTTTTTTTTGAAAACACAAACAAAACACTTTTTTTAATTCGTCACATCTTAACTTGATGTTGCTTTTGTACAAAAGTCTCGTAGCAATCCATTATATGCATTATTTTGAGGCTTTTTGGAAGAAACAAAAGCTTTTGTCGGTCTCAATTATGTGTTATAGCCTCTTGGATGTTATAAGTATGCGCCTAATGGGGTATAATTTCATTCGTATAATTGTTTCTAAATATAACGAAGTTATCACTTTTTACTAAGTTGTGTATATTTCTTTTAATTTTCCTAACAAATGTAATAATATTGCTAATCCTACTTATCTTATACCATGCTTAAGCTTGTCCCCTTTTTTTGCTTAGGTGTCACCTTTTGACCCACGTTGACCCCGTTTTATTCTAAAAATACCCATTACATTTACAAGTTCCGTTATATGCTATATGTATAGTTCCAAACACCCATTTTGTCTACTTAACAAACACCCCTTTTTCTTTCAACATCATTCCACCACCCTAGCAGCACCACCACCAACCACCAACCACCAGTCCAGCAGCCCTACCCACACCCACCACTTCAGCACCACCACCATCACTACAAACCTTGAAGATCTTTATTTGTAAAACAAACCAACATTCAAGTACACAATAAAAATGCTTATCTTCATCCTAACTAGATCTAAACCCACAAAACCCAAATTTAGGTCTTCATCTTTGTCCAAAAATAATCTACCATAAAACTTGTACATTCCAATCAAACCATAAAACTGATAGTATCTGTCGAACCCTCATTCTTACAGCAATCAAAATCAAATCATAAATCAGACTCATCACACGCATTACCAAAACCACACAACACAACAACGATCAATCAATTGTCATCTTCCGATGAACAACAACTTACGGCATCTCCCGGCATCGAAAACATCGATCGTGGCTGACGATAACAACGATCTACTAATCAAATATTTTTACCGGGCTAATGCGATTGGTTACAGACGGTGACGGGTGGTGACGAAATTATGATGGTGATGCGCCACTAATTAGATCGTTTATGTGGGTGGGTATTCGTTTATTTGGATAGTTTTTGGGGAGTGGTTTGTAGCTTTTTTAGATTTTGTTGATGAATGGTTTGTGAGTATTCAAATAAAGAAAAACAACAAACTTAAAGTGAATATATAACAACCCTAATTTAAACCAAAGAAACTAAACCACACCCAAATGAACATAAGTAATAATCAGTGAAAGTACATAAAAAAAAAGTAATAAGAATAAAAGTACAAATTAAACAGTGAAATTACATAGGTAATAGTGAAAAGGAAAAAATAAAAGTCACTTAAAGTACATAGCCGTAATGTTGATGGTAAACATGCAAGAGATGAATATGAGTGAGACAGGCCCGGTCTATGATACCGACGACTTATCTCAGGTATATGAATCTGATTGTCTTATTCATGAAATTGCATCACCCTCTGCCTCTTCATCTGCACAAGAAAATATTGGTCAAAATGACTTACCATTATCATCTCAAGACAATGATCAAATAAACACCATTGTTACAATTGATGATGATCAAATTAACCCCGTGGTTTCATTTGATGATTCTTTTGATGATGACAATCATGATCACATTGAACAAAATGATCTTATGCATGATACAGATCCAGAGCTAATGACCTTGCTGTTGACCACCCAAACACAATTAAATGCACAAAAATCCCAGATTGATAAATGCAATGACATTAACAGAAACTTAAAAGCCAAAGTTGCATTGTTAACCAAGGATCTTGAGTGCTACAAGCAACAACTTTCAAATTTTGAAAACAAAGAAAAACGCGAGAAAAGCTTTGAGTCTGCATTCCAAGATTCATACGTGAAGGTACAAAATTTAGAACATCAAGTTCGTGAATTGACCGTTTCCAAAAATGAATTAATTTCACAAAAGGAACAAGAAAAATTTGATTTTCAAAAACAGGTTGACATTCTCCATTCTGAACTTTCTAAAACCAAAACAGAATTGTCAACTTGTCAAGAAGATTTTTCTGAACACAGACAAGTTTCAAGGAAATGTGTTAATTCATACCTTGAGGAAATTGTGGCATTGGAAGGCAAACTTAAAGAATTTCAAAACGTTGTTTATAAAACGGGTGAATCTGTAACAACCATTCAAAAATTAACGGTCAAACCAAATCCCCAAGGATATGGCTTTGCAATTGGAAATGATCAACCACGTTTTTTAAACAAAGCACTCAAGGAAAATCCAAAGTTGTACAGTGCAGAATTATTGTTGGATGATGCTTTCACACGTGTGGTTGTGTATAATACTGAAGAGGAACTGGAACACGAGGACGAGAGTCGATCTAAGTTGAGTTGTGTATATTATAACAAACCATACGATTACTCAAAAGCACCTCATATTTGTGAAACTTTTGTACCACAAAAAGATATATCTGCACAAACGTGGTCTTTAACTGAAATAAATGTTTCGTCTGAAGTTGGTCCCGTAACCACTGTAGCACAAGTCAATGGTCCATTACCAAATCTAGGTGTCAATGAACAAATGCCAAAACAATGTCGCATTCTTAAATATTTTAATACATTTATGGATGACATCAAACTTTTGGAAGACGCAATTGAACGTAATTCTGAAATCAAAGTCTCTACTTTTCTCTCTCCCTATGAGAAAGAAAAGAGAGAAGTTTTTCAAAAGCAATTTTTGCCATATGTCAAACTCCTGCGACTTTGTGCAACACAGTGGGAACAGGAACTTCAATCAGAAGTTGCATCAATGATGAGCATTTTCAAAGCAAAAGATAACAAAATTGCAAAACAAAAATGTCAAAAGAAAGCTTTGGAAAAAGATTCAGATCGACTCTTGACGAATGTTCTCAGTTCTGATGTGATATCTGTAATTATGAATGCTATCTATTTGTCATGCAATGAATTGCTTGTTGATGATCACTGTGTTGAAATTGAGACAATGAGAATTGAGATTGATAATTTGCATAGAGAAAATGAGAGACTTAAACAAATCAATGATGATGTGGAAACCAAATGTGCAAAAGAAATTTTCAAACTTAACCAAAAGCTGCAATGGTGTCAGTCTCAGAGTATTAACTTTGAGTTAGCACTACAATGCCAAAAAGAATCTTTATCTTCTCAAAACGTTCATGTTTTAAAACTTCAAAATCTTGAAAAAGAAATTGATGTTTTAAAACATCAAATTTTTGAGTATGAAAAAGATATTGATGAAGTTTGTGAAAATAGAAATGACACTGTTCGGTTAAACAGAGAATTGGACACAAAAATTCAAGAACAAAAACACATCATTATTGATTTGAAAGAGAAACTCAGAGTACTTGACAAAGGGAAAGTTGTACAAAATAATGTGATTGCTCCAGGAATGTACAGAGTAGACGAGACTCATAAGACAGCATCTTCAATAACCACTAATGTGCAAGCTTCAACTTCTACAGGATTAGGCAACCCTTCTAAGGTTAAAAGATCCAAGACCACCAAAAAGACCAACAAGAAGCTTAGTGTCTGGAAACCTAAGAGTGGATCACCTAAAGATGCTGAAGTAGAAATTCACAATAGGAAGTCGAATAAAACGCATGTTATGTCTAGATTAGAATCCAACTTGTCAAAGTGTAATTCTGAATATGATGTAACGAATGCTGAATCTTTGAATGTTTGTAATGATGTTATGGTTGATGCTTACTGTGTGTTTTTTCATACTAATGTGTTGTCTGGTAATCATCGGAAATGTATTGCTAAAACCCTTTTGTCACGTAAACAAAAATGTACTACTGGCATTTCCTATAGGCCCATAACCGCTGCTAAGTCCATTTTAGGAAAACCGCCACAAGTAGTTTTTGAGACCAAAGTTGACAAGACCATAGCTGCACCTAGGACAATCCGATCACCAAGTGCCTTCACTAGGAAGAAAGCAGAATCTAGTTGGACGTGGCAGCGTTGGTTACAGCATAAACCTAGTTTTACTTGGGTACCAAAGATGCTTAAATCTTGTATTACTAACCCAACGGGATCCACCGTTTCCAACTCTCCATCTGTGTCCTCTTCTTGTGATGCAGGTGATTCAAATTGTGCTATGGATTGTTGATAGCGGGTGTTCCCGGCACATAACAGGCAACTTAAAGCTTCTAGTAAACTTCGTTGCGAAGTTCATAGGCACTGTCAGGTTCGGGAATGATCATTTCGCTGCTATCATGGGATATGGTGATTATGTCAACGGGAACATCGAAATCAGTCGTGTCTACTATGTTGAGGGCCTTGGTCATAATCTATTCTCCGTCGGGCAGTTCTGCGATGGTGACTTAGAAGTAACTTTTTGGGAGAAAACATGTTTTGTTAGAGACCTACAAAGGAACGACCTTATGAAAGGAAAACGTGGCACCAGTCTTTATACTATTTCCTTCTCCGACATGACTGATTCGTCTCCGATCTGCTTACTATCCAAGGCACATTCAACCAAAGCATGGCTATGGCACAAACGCATGTCTCACCTGAATTTCAAAACTATGACCGAGCTCGCTCGCAAAAAGTTGGTCGATGGTCTTCCAAGATTCAGATACGCCAAAGATCATTTTGTCCCGCTTGTGAACAAGGGAAGAGTACTCGTGCTCACTTTCCTCCAAAAGCTGAGCACAGTATGGATCATGTACTTCAACTTCTGCATATGGATCTTTGTGGCCCGATGCGTGTTCAGACTATAAATGGGAAGCGGTATATTCTGGTAATTGTAGATGACTTCTCTAGATGGACTTGGGTATATTTTCTTCGTAGCAAAGATCAAGCTCCTCCGATGATCATCACCTTTCTCACAAAGATTCAAGTTCAGCTCCGCAACACCGTCCGTAAAATTCGAACAGACAATGGAACAGAATTTAAGAATCAAACTCTTAGGGAGTATTATGAGAAAGTGGGTATTGAGCATCAAACATCCATTGCACGCAGCCCAGAACAGAACGGAGTGGTCAAAAGATGCAACCGAACGTTAGTGGAAGCAGCAAGAACGATGCTGATCAATGCTCAATTACCGGATTATCTCTGGGCTGAAGCCGTTTCAACCGCCTGCTACACCCAAAACAGATGTATGATCACCAAAAGGCACACAAAAACACCATATGAAATTGTTCACCGCATAAAACCAAATATCAATTACTTTCATGTCTTTGGAGCTCTTTGCTATTTAATGAATGATCGTGATGACCTTGGAAAGCTAAAAGCCAAAGCGGATATAGGGATTTTTGTCGGATATTGTGAAAATTCCAAAGGATTCAGAATCTAGAACCGTCAAACACGAGAGATTCAGGAGACTATACATGCTAATTTCGATGAGCTCACCGATATGGCTTCTGAGCACAACAGCTTAGGACCCGAATCCAACCGTCTCAACTTCCCTGATCCTTCAACTGCATCCTTCTCTCTAAACCGCAAAGACCTTGAAGATTTGTTTGCTCCGCTATTTGATGATACTATTGTTAGTCGTGCTTCTAATGTATCCACAAGTTTCGCTGCACAACCACTCGCCGAGAATCAAAAACCTGATACACCAGTAACTACAACCACAACAGTTGCTGAAGATGCACCTCAACCAGTAACATCATCAGTAGATCAAACAGCTTCTACTTCTGCATCTGCAGCTGAAGATCCCCCTCTACATTCTTCTGAAGTACCCACACCAGCAGATTATGACGGCAACGCGTTCTTCAATCCATTTGCTCCAGCTACTACCATTCCAGACATCGGAGAATCGTCCACGAGCAATTTGGAACCGTCAAATCTGCACCATACTTATCAACACTACCCTTCTACCCACAAATGGACTAAGGATCACCCTCTTGTGAATGTAATTGGCAACCCAGAAAACCCAGTCATGACACGACAACGACTCCAAGCAGACAGTGAAACTTGCATTTATGCACTCACCGTTTGTCAGTCCGAACCCAAAAACATTAGAGAAGCCCTTACCTACGACAATTGGATTGAGTCTATGCAAGAGGAATTGGATCAATTCAAGAGGTTGGAAGTTTGGGAATTGGTAGAAAGACCAGATGGGGTTTACGTCGTCGGGCTGAAGTGGATCTGGAAAAATAAGTTAGATGCGGATGGTACGGTTATTCGTAACAAGTCCCGGTTGGTGGCTAAAGGATTCAGTCAAGAGGAAGGAATCGACTTCAAGGAATCTTTTGCACCAGTGGCGCGTCTTGAGGCCGTTCGAATGTTCCTGGCATACGCTGCTCACAAGAATATCACGGTTTATCAAATGGATGTGAAGACGGCATTTCTCAATGGACAACTCCGGGAAGAGGTGTACGTTACACAACCAGAGGGCTTCTTCGATCCAGAGCATCCGAACCACGTCTACAGGCTCAAGAAAGCCCTCTATGGCCTTAAGCAAGCCCCGAGGGCATGGTACGGCAAATTATCTACATTCTTACTAGCCAATCACTTTAAAGGATCAGTTGACGCGACTTTGTTTATACAAAAACACGAGGAGGATATTCTCATTGTTCAAATTTATGTAGATGACATCGTTTTTGGTTCAACTCATAAAAAATATTCAAACGCTTTTGCAAAACTAATGAAACTAAACTTTGAGATGTCCATGATGGGTGAACTCAAGTTCTTCTTAGGACTGCAAGTTCATCAATAATCCCGTGGTATTTTCTTAAGTCGGTCCAAATATGCTCAAGAGATTTTGAAAAAACATGGCATGACCAGCTGTGACACCTATAATACCCCCATGTCTTCCTCATCCCCAAAGCTAGATGCCGATCTACATGGGACACCCATTGATCCGACAAAATACCGTAGTATGATTGGGTCTCTCATGTATCTCACAGCTAGCCGGCCGGATGTTGTATTTGCCACGTATCTATGCTCCCGTTATCAGTCAAGACCAACTGAACGTCATTTGTCTGCTGTTAAGAGAATCCTTCGATACATAAAGGGAACCATTCATTTGGGGATCTGGTATCCGAAGGATTCTGGTTTTGAACTTGTTTCTTTTTCAGACGCTGACCATGCAGGGTGCTTAGACACAAGGAAAAGTACATCAGGGGGAGTTCAATTCTTGGGTGACAAGCTCGTATCTTGGCAATCGAAGAAACAAGATTGTACATCACTGTCGTCAACGGAATCTGAATATGTGGCCATGTCAGCATGCTGTGCTCAAGTCAAATGGATGAGATCACAACTGATGGATTATGGTTACATCTTCAACAAGATTCCAATGTACTGCGATTCCAAGAGTGCCATTGCTATCTCCTGCAACATAGTCCAGCATTCAAAATCCAAGCATATTGCTCTACGCTATCACTTCATCAAAGAGCACGTGGAGATGGGTACAATTGAATTATATTTCGTGGGTACAGAATACCAACTGGTGGACTTATTCACCAAAGCTTTGCCTCATGCAAGATTTGTGGAATTAGTTCACCAGATTGGTATGCAATGTTTGACTCCAACTGACTTGGAAAATTTTCTTCAAAATAATTAAACCGAGTCAAACATCAAAAATATCTTTGTAAATATTTAATGAAAAACACAAAAAGATTTTCTATTCAATTTAAAAAAAAATGCAAGTACAAAACCTTCAACACTTTGTTCATTTTAAAACGTTTCCAACTATTATTGAACAAGTGTTGAGGGGGAGAACGACATCAAATTTTAAAAGTTTTTAAAAAAAATTTGTACTTGCATAATTTCTTCAAAAAAATTGTTGCTTCAAAAAGAATGGTGGAAATATAATTTGAATGTTAAAGTTGTTAGTGCCAAATATGCTAAGTTTAAAAACTTAGAGTTAGTGAGTTAGGAACTAAAAATGCAAACATATAACATTTAGTGACTAAAGGTGAAAAGTTGGAAAACGTTAAAACAATTTAAACAAAAAGGGTGAAAATTGAGTAAATGCCACATTTACTTTCACCTGACAATATCAACCACCGCAGTTAATACTTACCCACCAAGATCTACGGCCAGAATCAAACCTACTAATCCGTTCAATATTCTTCGATTTTGTGAGTAAAAATATGTTTAATATGTGATTATAACAAACGGTCTTGAAGGATTTAAAGATCCAACAGTTCATTTTTTGCAAAATTGAATGATTAATATCTAGGGTTTAAGCAAAATCGAACATCTTGATTCTGAGTGATTTAGTTGAAGTTGTTTGGTGTGTTAGTGTCGGAATTAGTCCTTATTTATGTTATGTATGCTTAATTAAACCCAGAAACACGTTTATTGCATGTTCAGATTTAGGGTTTAAGCGTTGAAATTGGGGAAAATTGATTATTAGTGTTGTAGTGTAATTAAACCATTGGAATGTTGGTCTTATGCGTTGAATTGATTGTTTGTGCCTTTGAATTGAACCCAGAAACACCAATGGTGTGATTTAGATTGTTAGGGTTTAAGAAGAACATGTTCAGGTTGAATCTTATGATTATGTGGTTAAAAGATGTTATAATTAGAACACAAGACTCAGAAATATCATAGGATGCTATTGAAAAAGAAAAGACAAACATTTAACAAGTTTTTTGATAAAACGCGATAAATCTGATGAATAGTACGACTACAGTAGTTATCGAAAACTCTTGTATAAGAGATTATCGAAATTGCCAATAGTATCGCAAATGTGATTCTATCGCAAATGTGATCTTATCGCAAATGTGATCTTATCGCAAATGTGATTCTATCGCAAATGTGATCTTATTGCAAATGTGATTTCTATAGAAATTGGACAAATTCCTTAGAAATTTCAAAGTCTATCGAAATTGGACAAATTCTATAGAAATTGGTAAAATTGATATTCTAAGATAACTGCTATGTTTAAACATATAAAATCAATCTAAGCAACAAAAGGATCACATGTGTAACATCAAGTTTAAATATTTGCTAACTATCATGTATCCTGCATATTTGTGCTTGATTGATGTTTCAGAAGTCTCCAATGGCTGCACCTCAACAACAACCACTCCCAATGCTCACAAAAGCTGATGTTCTCCCACGAGGATACAAGGCAGAATTTGGCAACAACAACGCGAGGGTAGATTTTCAAAAGATAAAATGTCCTGAACCAAGCTGTCAGATTGCTGTAGAAGTACTTAAAGAACACAAGTGCAGGAGCTTACTGGACAGATCTGATAGCATTCCTGAATTGTACATTCATCAATTATGGAATACTATAGAGCTGGACTCAGATGAGAGGTACTTCACATGCACGCTGGATCGCAAAAAGGTTAAAGTCACTCCAAATCACCTTCGCAGAGCATTGGATCTACCAGAAACACCAGAACCTGCAAACAGATTCTATCCTACCCCAACTGAAGCAGAAGTCCTCAAATTCCTAATAGAAATTGGCTACGATGTACAACCAGAAATACCAATAACGAAAATTTCAAAAGTCAACGCCAAGTACATCCCACAACCCTGGAGAACCATCTATTATATCATGATCCGCTCCGTATCAGGAAGGGATAGTAGTCATGAGCACCCACGTTTGTCGCATCTTCAAATCTTCTGGGGTTTAGTCAATCAGGAAAAGATTGACTATGCTGAACTTATCTGGGAAGACATGACCTTTCAAATGCAAAAATCATTCAACAAAATTCCATTTGTTCGATACGCCAAACTGCTCATCAGTCTTTTACTTGACGAGAACAAAGACATTTCTCCTCGTCCTGAAGATCGAGAGATACATCTGTACAAGATGGACAAGACTATCAGCTTAATCTACTTTCCCAAAGAAAGCACACACAAGCAAGGGATAAGACTACCAGAAGCACTGTTGACAGAATCGGTCAAAGAAACTCAAGCTTTCAGAGACTATGATAGTGCATTTAGTCAAGATCGCGTGGGGTTTTCCAAACATGAAGAAGGGTCTGGATCAACTAAGACTCGTTCAAAGGGAAGTAGCAAAACTGGTAGTGCTTCCGGTGCGTCTAAGCAAATCAAACCTTCTGCTCCTAATATCATCAAAAGAAGAATTCCAGTCACGATTCCTAAGCGAGAACAAGAAGAAGGTGGGATTGTTGCTGAAGAAGAGTCTGACTCTGAAACTGAATCCGAAGAAGAAGAAACTGTTTACATGAGAGAACAGTTAGACACTTATGCAGCAATGGAAGAAAGCAGAAAGTCTCACAAGGAAGATGAAGAAAGAAGAGCTAAGTTAAGGTTTGACGAACAACTGAGAATGGAACAAAAGAACAAAGGAGCTGGAGGATCTGGAACAGTTAAACAAGTGACTCCAACCCATCCTGATCCGGTTAATCAACCCGGAGGGTCTGAAGTTGCTAAAGACACTACACCGCAGCCTGACTCGGTTAATCAACCCGATAGGCCTGAGTCTCACACTGAAGACATTCCACCTCCACTCAGCCCGGTTAATCAACCCGGCAAGGGAAAGGAAAAGATAGCTGATGAAGAAATGAAGGATGACAAGATGAATGAAGAGGATGAAGGTCATATGGAACAATATGAAGATGAGAACTTAAATAATTTTTGGACGGAGACTGATGATGAAAAGTCATTGATTGATGAGGAGGAAACTACAAAAGCTGCAAACAAACTTGAAGCTGAATATAAGGCAGAAGAAGAAAGGAGGAAGGAAGAAGAACGAAAAAAGAGGGAGGAAGAGTAGAAGATGGCCGAACGTGAAGCAGATGAATATATTCGAACACCACCCATCACTCCACCTCATTTAACACTCACTTATCCAGAGCCTCAACATGCCTCTCCACCAAAGGCTCAAACGCCTTCAGCCCCTCAGCATGCCTCACCACCAAAGGCTCCAACACCTCCTGTATCATCATCACATCCTCCATCACCACCACAACCATCACCAGTCAAAGAAGCAACAACAACAGATGAAAAACTGAAAACAATCATCAAAGGCAAGAAAACTAAGAAGATCGTTAGGTTGACACGGGTTGAAGTCGTCTCTCCTGCAGCTAAAAAGTTGAAAAAGGCAGCAAAGCTGGCAAGAGAAAAGAAAGACAACCAGCTGAGTGACCAAGTAAATGAGTTAACGAATATGGTCAAAGGTCTTACCGCTCAAGTAAAAGAGTTGCAGGAAACCAAGAATCGCATGGACGAATTCCTTGAAGATGACGTTAAAGCACAATTGCTCAAAGAAGCTAAGGGTAATACCAAGGGGTATGTCAAGAAGTATTTACCCAAGGCTGTATCACAGCAAATTGAAGAGCATTTCGATTCAAGTCTTGAGGACAAAGTCAGGAACATTATAGCTTCAGTACCTCTTGTTTTCTCAACCCAACCAGCAAAGCCAAAGGAACTTACAACCGAACAACTCTAACTAGAACTCCTCACCAGACTCACAGCAATCACCTCACCTACAAAAGAAGAAATAGCTCTCTATGAGGCTATTAATGCTAATCTGGAGTCTTGCAAAGTTGCGGCTGATAAGGGAAAACGTCCACGAGAGGACGAAGACCAAGATCCAGACCCACAGGCTAAGTACACAAGGGTGACAGCGGATCTGGTCCACAGCTAAAAGAACCCATCGGACCATCAACCACAACAGCTTCTCAACCACCGAAGGCTTCGGGTTCAGGTCCAAAAGAGATGGAGCATCAGTTTGAGCACGTTGCCACAGAGGAAATGAACTTTCAGCAAGAATTTGATCAACCTCATTCACCGCCAAAGACCAAGGCTACATCAAGCAGGAAATCTTCTAAAAGACCAAACGTAGTCTCATGGTTAGATAAAGATGACACACAAGGAAATGAATGGTTTGACCAATTGGCAAGTGCTCAAGCACAAACAGACGAAGACTCAAAGATAGAAGACAACACATTTGAGTTCACTCAACAACTCAAACGTACTCAAAAAGTCAAAAAGATGACCAAGAGGGAACTACGTCGGATAAAAAATGATGCCTTCAATCTTCTCAAGGACAACTCCTCAAGTGCAGCTGAGCTCGAGTATCACCTCGAAAACATTTCCCGTGCAATGTCGAGCGAGTTCAGTTGGACGAATCCAGATGTGATATTGGCTGGAAGCACCTCCTGAACCAACCAACCATATATCACAGACTGGACGAAGCCACTGCCGGTAATTCGAGTCACTAATCAACCATCCGTTCCATATCAATTCTTCTTCAACAACGACCTTGAATTACTCATACATGGAGCAGAATGTTAACCAAAGTATGCAACCTCGATAACCTTGATACCAGCAGCAAATTATCCGAACCCTGCCATCGAGGAAACTGCAACTCATCTCTTCACTTCTCAAAAAGTGGAATATGACCAAGATGCGCAGCTGGGAATTTATCACTGGTTCGAGAAAAGGAAGACATGGTACAAAAGCAAACTTACCAAGAAGTCATCTTCCTCAGTGAAAAGTGACCTAAGAATTGTTGCTGTGGTAAGTCTAACGGGGGAGAAGAAGTATGATTACACCTTCTTGTCCGAGATCAAGGTTAGAACGCACGACCAGCAGCTCTACTCGTTCTCAGAAGCGGATTTCCCGGACTTAAGTCTTAATGATCTTGAAGACATGTACCTGATCAAAGTTCAAGGGAGACTGCAACATATCACACCAGATCTTCAATATGATTTCAGTACTTCTATTCTCCATTTTATCAGAAGGAAGATCATAAAAGAACGGGTAGAAGATCTTCAGCTAGGGGTCGAGAGCTATCAGAAGAAGTTGAACATAACTGCACCACTGCTAAAACTTCCTAAGATCAACAATGAAGCTCAATACACCTTCAAGAAGGAGCCAACCTTTGGATTCGTTTACAAGAGCGATCTGACGATTAACTGCTTCATGGCGTATAAGGAGATTCAGAATTTCTGCGACCACACACTGAAGAAGATTCGTGATGGGTTAGTAATTCGGGTTCGAGATCAACAGTTGCAGAAGTCTAAAAGATGGACGAATGATCAACTGAGACAGATTTATTAGTTTGTGATCAAGGTTGAGAGAACGCTATTCCAAAGAGACCAAATGAGGAGGCTCGAAAGCTATGTTGGAGGACGTCCATCCTTCCTGGTCAGAAATTTCCAAAGACCAGATCCAATCTACACCTCATTCGGAAGGGGAGGATGATGTAAGAGTTTGATTTATTCTTTGATTGATTATTCTTGCTCATATGATTGTTAAATATGGCTTGTGCACACATAACAGTGCACAACCCGTTCTTGTAATGAAAGGACCCTGAGGTACGCTTCAGTGCCTCAATCATGCTCAAAGGAGCGAAAGCTTCTTACTTATGAGTAGAATTAAACCAGAATTTTTCTAAGTTTTTTCAAAATTCTGCTCATAAGGACAAGTATTCCCTCGTCAAGGGGGAGTATTTGAAAAATAATCTTTGTTCCACAAACAAAAGTTCTTGAAATTCTTCCCATAAAACTCAAAAAGCATATTTTTATCAAAAGTTTATCAAAAACATCATAAGTATGCTATTTTTGAGGGGGAGAATAAAGATATGATAAAAATATGGTAACTCAAAAGTTGATATCTCATAAGAGCTTGACTCAGAATTGACCCTCGAATTGACGACAACAAAAGTCAATAGTAGAAAAGACATGTCCAGAATAGGTAATAATTTCAAGCCAGTTTATCTGGTGATGTAAACGTGTCTCGCGAAGGATGTGTCTGAGTAGAATGTACATATTTCGAGCGATTTTTCCTTGAATATGATCTGGACGGGTAATAATTTCAAGCTAGGTCAACTAGTGATGTAAATGTGTCTCGCAACGATCATGTTCATTGAAAATCAATCAATTCAAAAAGTGCTAACTCTACCCGACATGTGCAAATTTACCTTAAATACTTATGAGCACATGTTAAGGGGGAGTATTTCGGAAAATCACAAAACTCTCAAAGTGTTAACCAAATATGTTTTTACAATCATAAGCACTTTGGAGATTTTCAAAAGGTTTGGTTTATGTCAAAAATAGGATAGTCATGGTGATATAAGGTGACTAAGGTTAGGAATAACCGTCCTATGATCCGCCAGAGCTGGAGGGATCTACCCAAGGACAATACCAATAGTTTAGAACTAGAAAGTCCTAGGTATGATGAAAAAAGGAGAAATGAAATGAAAGGAGAAAGAAGGGGTTGAAGAATGAAAAAGAAAAGTAAAGAAAAGGGTGAAAAGAAATAGCCCTCCATTTGTTCAACCTTAGGGCAGACACCGGGTTCAATACATATGCTACTGGTTGTTACTACGGTAACACCGGTATTGAAGAATTAAGTTGTCATAGACCCAGTGACGCACTGCACTAAACCTTCTAGCCACTCAGGTGTCTCTCAAAAAACACTTGTTTCATTTCACACGGAGAACCCTTCATTATCTATCGACCTCTCACTCCGAGATGTGTTGATATTGAAAAGGAGGCAATCTGCTCCATGCCTCCGACGACCAAATATATGCACTTAATTGAGTCTAGAGCAATAAGATACATCAAAGATCTCTTAGGAACACTTAGCATACACTGGTTGTTCAACAAAAGGAACACCAGTTGTAAAATATAAGAGTGTCCTTCGCAGATCTTAGCAATCTGCCGAGAACATTCATGAGAGAATTCATAAATTATGATTCTCAGTGATTGAATGGAAATCCTGCCAGGGTCAACATCAAACAGCCCTGACAGCAGGTCACTTCGGTAATCCCTTGTGGGTTACGCTTAGTGTTAGTTCCAAAACGGTCTACAGTCGTGAGGTGATCCTCAGCGGCTCACTGAATCGTGGGTGCACTTCGGTGTTTCTGTGTAAGCCCTTTCGGGGTTATCCGATTTAGAACGGTCTGGGTTAGGATTAGAGAAAGTCTTCACACTATGCTGTTGACGATCTCGAAGTCCGAATCTGTAAGTGCCGGATGATTTATTGCTAACTGTTTACCTGCAGCAAATCATGAAGACCTGAAGTTCCACCATCTTTCTATCATGCTCATATCCTGAAGCAAAGTTCTCACAAAGACTAAGGAATAACAAAAGTTCAAAAAAATTCATGAAAAGTCAAAGATCAAGTACGTTAAACTTTCACAAGTCAAAGATCAAGCTTATTAAGAGAGAACTACGTGATATATGAAGAACAAAAGTCAAAGAACATATGAGCATGGTGGAAAAGACGTAAAGACAATATTGGAGAGAGGCAGATCGAGAGATTACCACATCATATCACAACAAGAAAAAAGAACAAAGATTATAAAGACGTCAAAAGCCAAAGAAGCAAAGATGACGTCGAGCAACCAAGATGACCAAGCCTTAGGGGGAGATTGTTAGGAACACGTTTCATATATTTACAAGTCTTGGTCATAGCGCTTATTAAGTTGCTCTAATTGGGCTCTAAGTATGTTGTAAATCCCACGGCTCATTAGGAGCTCATGGGCCATATGGTCATGTTAATTCCTTCTAGAAACTATTATGCATGTGACGCCCTAATTCTGTGCCTATAAATACAAGGCTTGGGTGGTCATATTAGTTGTTGGTTTTATTCACTACTATGCAGAAGCTTTGTTAGTCTATTAAGTGTAATGAAATCATCCGTCTATTATTCTCTTCATCTATAATCTCTCGTTGTTACTTTATTAGTTTCATACGTAGTTTAGTTATAGTAGTTAACGTGGTATTAGTAGTGAGTAGATCTTGTGTTGAAGCTTTAATAGGGACTATCATGACTTCTTATTAAAAGTAAAAAAGTCGCAAGTCACTCGGTCTAGTTTGGGAAGAGCACTTTTTTTGGTCTAGAAAAGGTATAAAAGTTGAATGACTGGTCTAATCTCGGAATTGTCTCTTTAAATTTGGTTTTATTTTAAACGAAAACGGAACAAATTTAAATTTCATGTTTTGTTTAGTTTTACTTGATATGGTTTTGTCTCTCAGATTTTTCAAACCGTTAAACCTGAACAAAACAACCCAATAAATTAATAAACCGAACTGATGAACACTACAGTGAACTAAAAATTACAACTTCACTCTTAGAGTGATATAGTTGTATTTAGTAAGTTGATTGTTTGTTAAGTTTATGTTTATAAGCATACATAGAAAGTGGAGAGTCATATAGATGTCTTTATCCGCAATTCTTTTTCCCGTCATCACTAGCTTTTGTTGGGAATTAAATATTCAAGAAATTTAATATCGGGTTCTATTCAAAGAAATACTCTAAGTATGATTCTGCTGCTAGAGTATTTGGTTCCTGCTGCTAATGTTTGTTCCTGCTGCTAGAACATTTGATTCTGCTGCTAGCGATAAATGATTCTGCTGCTAGGCTTAACATTCTGCTGCTGAAGGATTCTGCTGCTAGCGTTAACATTGCTGCTGCTAAAGTACATTCTGCTGGTGAGTGGATAAGTATGAAAAGATATTATGTATATTTTGGTCAACAATATACGGTAGATAATATCTTACCCCATGTGCTTAGTTAACAAGTTGTGTACACAGATACATGTTGTATCTTATGTACTGACACACTCAAGATAAGTTAGCAAGTAGTTTATCAAGACTTTAAGCAATATTGTAAAGATCTTCTTGGACTATAAAAGAAGATCTTAGACTAGATATTATGTGTTGGTTGTTGTGTTAAAAATACTTAGAACTTTCATAACTGTTAGAAGAACAACAAACACAAAAATATCACAAGTAAGAAAAACTTAAGATTCAAGGTTGTAACCCTAGTGATAACTCAAGATCACTCGTATTATTATCTTAATAATATTGAATCGTTTGGTGATAATCTTTCATTGTTCATTGTCATATAACAAATACAACTGTTCCATTTCCATAACACAAATAACCTTCTAAGTGTGATTAAGTAGATTCCGCATTCTTAATCATATTAACTCAATATATCATACACACAAAGTACAAAAGGTTTAACCACCTTAACCGTGTGTCGAATCCTAACAAGTGGTATCAGAGCACAGGCTGATATTTGATTTAGAAGAAGAAGAAGAAATGGACGTTGAATCTATTCAGACAAATGTTGCTGCGAAGATTCCTATGCTCAAACAGAATGAGTTTGAGATGTGGAGGCTGAGGATAGAGCAATATTTCCAAGTGCAAGATTATGCACTTTGGGAAATCATTGAAGATGGAGACTCTTACCAGCCTACCACCACTACATCAACAGTGGACGGAAAAGTGGTGTCAACTCTGAAGACAAAGCCAACATCTGCAGAAGAAAGAATAAAGAAGAAAAATGACTTGAAGGCAAGAAGCATGCTGATGATGACCATTCCCAATGATCAACTTCTAAACTTCAGCAAGTTCAAAGATGCCAAGTCATTATTTGAAGCTATTATTGCCAGATATGGTGGAAATGAAGCCACCAAGGAAACCCACAAGACACTGCTCAAGCAGCAGTTTGAAAACTTCTCCTCTGCATACAATGAATCTCTTGACCATATGTTTAATAGGCTTCAGAATATTGTGAGCCAACTTGCTATTCTTGGGATTGAAATGCCTCAAGAAGATTTGAACTCAAAATTTCTGAGAAGCTTACCAGAAGAGTGGGCTATGCATGTTGTTTTCTGGAAGAACAAGCCAGACCTAGACACCATGGAACTGATGGACTTGTATAGCAACTTCAAGATTGTGGAGCAAGATTTGAAGAAGAATGGAGGTACTAGTTCTAACACTGGGAACAAGGCATTTATGTCAACTCCTAGTACCTCAAAATTAAGTGAAGAGGTGAAAGTTGTTGATGATGTTGGTGCTGCTAGTTCATCAAGTAGTACCATGGGTATTTTGGATGAAAAGACTTGTTGTGCCTTTCTTACAAGTCAAAATAATGGGTCCATGCTCACCTATGAAGACCTCCAAGAGATCAATGATGACGATCTGGAGGAAATGGATCTACAATGGCAAATTTCTCTTCTTAGCATGAGAGCCAAGAAGTTCTATCAAAGGACGGGGAAGAAGCTCATAATCAGCAACACTGATGCTGCTGGTTTTGATAAGTCAAAGATAGAGTGCTATAACTGCCACATGATGAGGCACTTCTCAAGAGAATGTAGAAGGCCAAGGCAGCAAGATAGCAAGAATAGAGGTTTTGGAAGCAAATCCAAAATAGAGGAGGTTATTGAGCCAAAAGCTATGGTAGCTATTGATGGCTTAGGTTTTGATTGGAGCTTCATGGCAGATGAAGAAGAAACTCCTACTCAGATGGCACTTATGGCTTTTTCTGCTACTGAGGTACAAAATCATAAAGCTTGTTCAAATACTTGCACTGCTCTTAATGCTCTACAAGTTTTAATCAAACAATATGATGATCAAAAGAAAGAGCTAAGCAGCACTTTTCAAAACTTTATAAACTATAAGTGTGGATTAGAAACTCTAGAAAAACAAATCACACACTATAAGGAAAATGAATTAGCTTTTTCTGATGACAAAGCTCTCCTAAGACAGGACATATTCTTTACAGATGCTGAAATTAAGCTTTTGAGAGAAGCTTTTGATAGGGTCAAAAAGGAAAATGGAAACATTCACTTGACTACACAGGCACTAGAACATGCTTCTAGAGGTGTGCACAACATAATAGAATGTCAAGTGATTAATAGAGCCAAGTCAGGGTTAGGATATAAGAGTGTCCCACCTCCTTATAGAGGCATCCCAAAACCCCCAGGGATTGACTTAAGGAATTCAGGCTTGCCTGAGTTTCAAGAACCAATAATGGAATATGGTTCTAAGACTACTGAGAGTCTTAAGGTAGAAAAAGTAAGTGAAAGTTTAGATAAAACTTTACTTTATCAGGACAAGGTGTCCTTTGTTAAGAAATTAGATGCTATAGTTGTTGAAGACTGTACAACTGATAGTGATGAAGAAGATCAGGTTATGTCTAAACCTGAAGTGGTTAAGAAAGTAGGAACAAGTGTTCCTAAGATAGTCAAACACAATACTGATAAGCCTAAATCAAACATTAAACATGTTAGGCAACCAGTTAGATATTTTGAGCAATATAGAACCACCAACAAGCCCAGAGGTAACCAAAGGAATTGGAATAACCTCAAGTCTCATCAACTAGGTGATGACTTTGCCTTTTATAACAAAGCTTGTTACACATGTGGTAGTTTTGACCATCTTGCAGCTTTCTGCAACCATTGGGTAACTGGGTATGAAAACAATAGGGTGAATTTCAAAAGGCAAACTCCTCAAACTCACTTTCACTCTAGTTCTAGTGTTAATAGAACAAAACCCAAAACAGTCTCAAATAAGTCTATCTCAAACACAGATCCTGCTGGTAGACAAATGGTTCCTGCTGCTAAGCCATTGATGATTGTTAACCCAAAATCAACAGCTAAGAGTGCAAAAACATTTTTCAAACATGCACCAAAGACTGTTCTAAGGCCCATTCAAACAAAAGCAGTAGTCCAAAAACAAGTTTGGAAACCAAAGGGTAGAGCTGAAAAGTTAGCAGTTCCTGCTGCTAATCAATCAGTTCATTCTGCTGCTAAGGGAAACAGGGCAAATGCTGTTAAGGCCTCAGCATGTTGGATTCTTAAATCCAATGTTGCATCAACTGTCCTTAAAAGATTAAATTACATTGATGCAAGAGGCAGATCCAAGTCAGTAATGGCTTGGGTCCCCAAAAGAAACTAATACTTCTCATTTTTGTGCAGGAACATTCAATTGATCAACAAGAGGATCAAGGATACTCAGATAGTGGATGTTCAAGGCACATGACAGGCAACAAGTCTTATCTCTCAGATTTTCAATCAATAGATGGAGGATATGTTACCTTTGGAGGAGGTATTGGTGGCAAAATTTCCGGTAAAGGTACCATTAAAACTGGAAATTTAGATTTTGAAGATGTGTTCTATGTAAAAGAGCTAAATTATAATCTTTTTAGTGTCTCACAAATGTGTGACAAAAAGAACAATGTTCTTTTCTGTGAGACTGAATGTCTTGTACTTTCTCTTGATTTTAAGATGCTTGATGAAAGTCAAGTACTTCTTAAAATTCCTAGAAAGGGCAATATGTACAGTGTTGACATGAAGAACATTGTTCCTAAAAAGAATTTAACTTGCCTTGTTGCAAAGGCCACATTGGATGAATCAATGAAATGGCATAGAAGGCTTGGTCATATTAACTTCAAAACCATAAATAAAATTGTTAAGAATGGTTTGGTAAGAGGTTTACCTCACAAAAGATTTGAAAATGATCAAACATGCATTGCTTGTCTAAAAGGCAAACAACACAAAGCCACTTGTAAGCCCAAGATTTTTAACTCAATTAATCAATCATTGTCTATGCTTCATATGGACTTATTTGGACCTGTTTCAGTAAGAAGTATAATGCATAAGAGATATTGTCTTGTTATAATTGATGACTATACTAGATTTACATGGGTTTTCTTTTTAGGTTCTAAGGATGAGACTACAAGCATCCTTAAGACATTCATTACACAGATAGAAAACCAAATAGACAAGAAAGTGAAAGTCATTAGATGTGATAATGGGACAGAGTTTAAGAATAGAGTTATGGATGATTTCTGCAAACAAAAAGGTATTAGGAGAGAATTTAGTGTTGCTAGAACTCCACAACAGAATGATGTTGTTGAGAGAAAGAATAGAACACTAATTGAAGCTGCTAGAACTATGTTAGCTGATTCTAAGCTACCTATAACTTTTTGGGCTGAAGCAGTCAACACTGCTTGCTATGTCCAAAATAGAGTTTTAGTTATTCAGCCTCACAATAAGACATCATATGAACTTTTTAGAGGTAGAACTCCTGCAATAGGATTTCTTAGACCTTTTGGATGTCATGTGACAATTCTCAATACCTTAGACCATCTTGGAAAGTTTGATGGCAAAGCAGATGAAGGATTCTTTGTTGGATATTCTCTTAACAGCAAAGCATTTAGAGTATACAACACAAGAACTATGATTGTAGAAGAAAATCTACATGTGGAGTTTTTGGAAGATAAATCCAATGTAGAAGGTCAAGGACCAAAATGGCTATTTGATCTTGAAACACTAACCAATTCAATGAATTATGTGCCTGTTGTTGCAAAAACTAATGATTTTTCAGGTTCACAAGCAACAGATGAGGCAAGGTTAGAAAAGGAGACAAACCAAGATCATGTTTGGATGCCAATATGGTCAAGTACAAGTGTGGAATCAACTTCAACAACTGATGAATCTTCTTTTGGCAAAGCTAAAGAAGGTTTTGAAGATGAAAGGAAGGAAGATGGAACTCAGGAACAACAAATTGTTTCTACTGGTGATTCTGCTGTTGGCCCTTCAGAAACGAAAGAAGCAGAATTCTCAGACAGTGAGGTGGATTTCAACAATCTTCCATCAAATTATGAAGTTCCTTCTACTCCACAAACAAGAATTCACAAAGTCCACTCCCTAGATAATGTGATTGGAGATGTACAATCAGGTGTGAAGACAAGACAACAACTGATGTCTTCAGACCAACAAGGGCTTCTTGATGCCCTTTATGCTTCAAAGCAGCATGAGTTTTCAAACTCTTGCTTGTTTGTATGTTTTCTCTCACAAGATGAACCAAAGAACATTCTGAAAGCCTTAGATGATTCAAGCTGGGTAGAAGCTATGCAAGAGGAGCTTCTTCAGTTCAAGATTCAGAAAGTTTGGGTGCTAGTTGATTTACCTAAGAATGGAAAGGTAATTGGCACTAGATGGGTTTTCAAGAATAAAAGGGATGAAAGGGGCATAGTGATTAGGAATAAGGCTAGATTAGTAGCCTAAGGGTACACACAACAAGAAGGGATAGACTATGATGAAGTTTTTGCTCCAGTAGCAAGACTTGAGGCAATTAGGCTTTTCTTAGCTTATGCTTCATTTTTAGGCTTCACAGTTTACCAAATGGATGTCAAGAGTGCATTTCTATATGGCACAATTGAAGAAGAGGTGTATGTCTCACAACCTCCAGGGTTCATTGATCCTGACCATCCAGAAAAAGTGTACAGAGTTGTAAAGGCTCTTTATGGACTTCATCAGGCACCATGAGCTTGGTATGCAACACTAGCTTCCTACTTATTAGAAAATGGATTTCAAAGAGGAAAGATTGATCAGACACTTTTCATCAAACAGCACAAGAAGGATCTTCTGTTAGTGCAGGTGTATGTGGATGACATTATCTTTGGATCTACTAGGAAGGAGATGTGTTTAGAGTTTGAAAAGCTTATGCATGATAAGTTTCAGATGAGTTCTATGGGAGAACTTACATTCTTTTTGGGTCTGCAAGTTAAGCAATCAAATGAAGGAATCTTTATCTCTCAGGACAAGTATGTTGCAGAGATACTTAGAAAATTTCAATTTGCTGATTCAAAAGTAGCAAGAACACCAATGGATTCTGAGAAACATCTTCTTAAAGACTTAGATGGAGAAAATGTAGATGTACACACATACAGATCTATGATAGGCTCCTTGATGTATCTTACATCATCAAGACCTGACATCATGTTCTCTGTTTGTGCTTGTGCAAGATTTCAAGTAACTCCAAAGGTTTCTCATTTAACTGCAGTCAAGAGAATTTTTAGATATCTCAAGGGTCAACCAAGGTTGGGTCTATGGTATTCTAGAGAATCACCTTTTGACTTGGTAGCATTTTCAGATAGTGATTATGCTGGTGCTAGCTTGGACAGGAAGTCAACAACTGGAAGATGTCAATTCCTTGGGTGTAGACTTATTTCATGGCAGTGTAAGAAGCAAACAATTGTGGCTAATTCAACAACTGAAGCTGAATATGTAGCTGCTGCAAGTTGCTGTGGTCAAGTTCTATGGCTTCAAAACCAACTCCTTGACTATGGGTACAATTTCTTAAACACTGTTATTCATATTGATAATAGTAGTACAATTTGTATTATTAAAAATCCAGTGCAACATTCTAAAACAAAACACATTGAAATTAGACATCACTTTATAAGAGACTGCAATGAGAAAAGATTAATTCAAGTTCTTAAAATTGCTTCAGAATTCAATTTTGCAGATCTGCTAACCAAAGCTTTTGATGTTGGAAGGTTTCAGTACTTGGTAGCAAGTATTGGAATGCTTAATCCTCAATGATTTTAAACTTTGTGTTTTTGTAAATAAATTTTTGTTTGTGATGCTGGCTTTAAAAGATACTACTGCTATTTACAAAAGTTTTGCTGCTAGTACAAATTTCATTTGTGTTATTCATTCAGTTAGTCCTATGATTATTCTAATACAAGACAAGTACTTTGTACATTGTTCTTTTGGTTTTAGACTAACAATTTCAGGTATGAATATTTGAACACAAAGGATGTTTCAAGTGAAATGGAAGCAGCAGAATGATAATATCAGTTGCTGACATAATAGGTTTATGATGGACTGAGTTTGGGAATTTAAAACTCCTTAAAACTTCTTTCTTGAAACCTAAGTATGCAATTTCACATTGAATTGAGGACTTAGTTGGTCAGATAGTAACTGACTCAACTTACTTTCTATCATTTTATACTTTCAAGTATAATGTGTTAATCTCAGGATATCTGATAGAAAGAACAAATAGTAAAAGTGAATCTAACACTTGTGTTAGAGGCAACAATTGCTATGAGCTGGAAACCCTGTCAAGAAAGCCTTTTGAATAGGTTTATCTTTACACAGGCAGTTATTTATAACTGAAAACATTGGTTCTCACACAACCAGAGGTTGCTTTAAACCGAAATTTTGATTAAGTGTCTGTTATACACTTAATCCCTTCAAAATGGTTGAAAGCAGTATGGTTTTTCATAATAAAATCAAGTACATACTGCTAAGGCAAAAGTTTCTTAAAAGGATTTTAAAAGAGACTCACCAAAACCATCCATTGATGGACCATGAGTCAAATGCCCCATGAATTACCTCTCATAGGAGTTAACACACCTAGAAGTGATGAGGGCAGTAAATTAAACTCTTAAGGAATTGATGGCTACATGTACAACACTGTCTGATAACAAGTTCTCATTGGTAGATCAGATAATGGAGAGAAATATTTTGGTACATAGTGAGAGATCTTCCAAACAGGGGAGGATAAAATTTTATTTGCTTCAGGGGAGGAAACATCTCAGAGGAGGAAGTAAAAGTCCAAGAAAGGAAGAAAAACCCAATGAAAGGGAGGAAAAGACAAGAGCATACAAGATGATGACATGGAGGTTGAAAATGACAAGATCAGAACTAAAGGAGAAAGTTCTATCTAGGTCAAACGGAGAAAAGTTTCAATTTCAGTTCACCACGTTTGTTCATCACTTACAAAGGCATGATGATAGATGATTTCACTTGTTAAAACAAGCATCGAAGATACACAGCATCATTGCCTTTTATAATTCCTCCATCCAAGGAAGTTGCACCATCTTTAGGTCAGTGTTTAAGATGTGTGTTGATATTGTTAAAGTCAAAGAACAAAGCAGATGAGTTACTGAGAAAGATATTCAATCTTGAAGAACAGAAGTGTTTGAAAGATCTTCACAATCCATAATTTAATTCAGAAACATGTTGAAATGGATTCACATGTTTAGGGGAGGATTGTTGGGAATTAAATATTCAAGAAGTTTAATATCGGGTTCTATTCAAAGAAATACTCTAAGTATGATTCTGCTGCTAGAGTATTTGGTTCCTGCTGCTAATGTTTGTTCCTGCTGCTAGAACATTTGATTCTGCTGCTAGCGATAAATGATTCTGCTGCTAGGCTTAACATTCTGCTGCTAGCGTTAACATTGCTGCTGCTAAAGTACATTCTGCTGCTGAGTGGATAAGTATGAAAAGATATTATGTATATTTTGGTCAACAATATACGGTAGATAATATCTTACCCCATGTGCTTAGTTAACAAGTTGTGTACACAGATACATGTTGTATCTTATGTACTGACACACTCAAGATAAGTTAGCAAGTAGTTTATCAAGACTTTAAGCAATATTGTAAAGATCTTCTTGGACTATAAAAGAAGATCTTAGACTAGATATTATGTGTTGGTTGTTGTGTTAAAAATACTTAGAACTTTCATAACTGTTAGAAGAACAACAAACACAAAAATATCACAAGTAAGAAAAACTTAAGATTCAAGGTTGTAACCCTAGTGATAACTCAAGATCACTCGTATTATTATCTTAATAATATTGAATCGTTTGGTGATAATCTTTCATTGTTCATTGTCATATAACAAATACAACTGTTCCATTTCCATAACACAAATAACCTTCTAAGTGTGATTAAGTAGATTCTGCATTCTTAATCATATTAACTCAATATATCATACACACAAAGTATAAAAGGTTTAACCACCTTAACCGTGTGTCGAATCCTAACAGCTTCTTAGTTCATTCTAAGAATAACCATCCAGCATGTTATTGACGTGGGATGATGTTTCTAGTAAGGGATGTCTTTCTTTTATTTTCTGTGCCTGACATATGTTGTAATGTGCTTGACAATTTCCGTGTTAAATTTTGTTATCTATTTTTAGATCACACGAGTTCATCTTGCAAGAGATGGTGATGGTCGCATGGACAATAACATGACAAAACAACAACATACATATATTTTGTTTTAGAGGCAATTCTGGAAATGGACAAGTAGCCCGACGGGTTACCTTTTTTAGACGGGAATATTTTTTTTCTCAAACTAGACATGGGCTACTTTGGATCTGTGCTACCATATTTAAAATCATGACATGTGTCCACTTACAAAAGTACATGAAGTACAAGTGAGTAAGCTATGTTTAAGACTTGTCCCCTACGAGTACTTTGGGCTACTACTGTTCTGTCAGGGCGACTATGACCCAGGGCGACTTGATTTTTGTCTTTTAGTGAAAAAAAGTCAAACCTCAAATAATAAAAAAATATTATTGGGCTACCAGTGACTTGGGTTACTTACATTTACTAGGTTGGGCGACCATTTGATAGAAAAGTGTACTTTTCTGATACACCTTTCTAAAATACTGTGATATCTACCTCGAAAATTGTGCATACTTCAATTTATAAAAAAAAAATACACAAATACACAAATACAAAATACACAAATACTCAATTTTTACTACTTAAACACACTTACACACACATGCAGAATTTTGAAATTTACTTAGCATATCCAACACACCAATGCTTTTGAAAATCACTTAGCGTATTTAACACACTACAACTACTCCAGGTCTTAACACACAGTAGGTTTAACTCAAAACACACACAAGATAAGATCTAACCCAATCACACACTAGATCTAACTCATTACAATCGTTGTTCATCTTTTTCGCCTAAAGACGCAGTAACTGTTCATCTTCTTTGACGCTTAACTCTGACCGATCTATATTTATAATGGATTTTTATAGGGTATTTTTGTTCGTATTTTTTGAAACCCTAAACTTTTTTTGAACTTCTTATTATGTTCTTTTAGGGTTTTGTTTGTATTGCTTGTATTTTATGTTTGTGTTGTTTCCGTGGCCTTTATCATTTGCTTATTTTGTATTTTTTTTGTGAGTATGTTTTGCTGATATTGTAGATGCTTAATATTTTAGGGTTTTAAAACCTTATTGTTCAATAAAGTGGTAAATGTTTTAAAAAATCGTTTATGTTCTTTTATTTTATTTTTATTGTTGTGTTGAATAATCTGATTAATTGTAATACGGACTTTTCCATGTAAGGCGTGTATTTTATTGTGCATGGGATGCATTTTATTGTGTTTGTATATGTATCTAGGGTTTTTTAGGGTTAGGGTTTTTGTTTGTGTATGGCATGTATTTTATTGCTAGGGTTTGTTAATTAAAATCTCAATAGTGTCTATAAACTGGTTATTTGATTTTCGTATGTGGATAGTGACTTGTATAAACTGTTACATAGTTAGATGCTTCTATATTGTGGTTAATCTGCCCAAGTTTGACAATTAAGGGCTAGAAGGTTTAGTGCAGTGCGTCACTTAGTCCATGACGACTTAGTCTTCAATACCGGTGTCACTTGTAGTGACTTCTAGTAGCATATGAATTGAACCCGGTTTCTGCCCTATGGTTGAACATATGGAGGGCTATTTCTTTTCACCCTTTCTTTTACTTTTCTTTTTAATTGTTCAACCCCTTCTTTCTCCTTTCATTTCTTTACTCCTTTTTTATTAATCATACCTAAGGACTTTCTAGTTCTAAACTATTGGTATTGTCCATGGGTAGATCCCTCCGGCTCTGGCGGATCATAGGATGTAATTCCTATACTTAGTCACCTTATATCTCCATGACTATCCTATGTTGCCATAAACCAATCATTTGAAAATCTCTCAAAGTGTTTATGATTGTAAAACATATATTGTTAACACTTTGAGAGTTTTGCATTTTCAGAAATACTCCCCCTTCACATGTGCTCATAAGTTTTTAAGATAAATTTGCACATGTCAGGTTGAGTAAGCACTTTTTGAATTGATTGATTTTCAGTGAATATGACCGTTGCGAGGCACGTTTATATCACTAGTTAAACTAGCTTGAAATTATTACCCGTCTAGGTCATATTCAAAGAAGAATCTCTCGAAATCGGTACACTCTACTCAGACAAGTCCTTTGCGAGACACGTTTACATCACTGGATAAATCAGCTTGAAATTATTACCCGTCTAGGACATGTCTTTTCGATTAATGACATTTGATATTCGTCAATTCAAGGGTACAATCTGAGTCGAGCTCATGTGAGATTTCATACTTTAGTTACCATATTTTAATCACATACTTATTCTCCCCCTCAAAATAGCATATTAATGTTGTTTTTGGAAAAATTTTGATTAAAATATGCTTTTTGAGGTTTACGGGAAGAATTTCAACAAGAACTTTTGTGTTATGAACAATGATTTAGTTTCAAGTACTCCCCCTCAACAAGTGAAATCACCTTTTAAGAGGGAATACTTGTTCTTTTGAACAGAATTTTGAAAAACTTATCAAAATTTTGATTAATTCTACTCAAAAGTAAGAAGCTTTCGCTCCTTATATTAGGATTGAGGCACTGAAGCGTACCTCAGGGTCCTTTCTTTACAAGTACGGGTTGTGCACTGTTATGTGTGCACAAGCCATAGTCATATTAAAACAATCAAATAATTGATAATGATACCAGTGTTTTACTCCGGACGGCGGAATATGAGAATATTCGGATCTCTAGCTCGTCCACCCACATAACTTTCCAACTTTTTCATCTGAAACCGATGCTTTAGCCTGTGGTCAATCCATACCAAGAACTTGACCGCTTGCTTCACATCGTTTCTCCTCGAAGTCTTGTGCCTTCATGTGCCTCAGCCAACCCTTCTTCCTTCCTTGTGTGTGATTTTCCAAAATGTGGTCAAGTTTAGCCCTAACTTGTATCAAAGTTTCATCGCTAAACTTGTGAATATCTCGGTAGCCCATGAACTTTGGTCTTCCAGATCTCACGTACACTACTCCAAATGGTCTGTTTCTGAAGTAATATGGCTTCATTTCTGCCCTACCCGGAGGTCGAAGACCAGGTTTGATTAGATTCAACTGCTTCTGGTAACTTTCAACACTAAGATGAACTTCTTTGACTCTTTTCTTGATCACTATACTTTAGATGTAAATAAGTAGAGAGTTGATGATGTCGTATTGAAGGCTACCAGGGAGATGCTCGAGTTTTCCTTGAAACTTGAGTAGATACATATATCTTCGATGTCGTTTAGATTCAAATAAGGATAATCGGCTTCGTTGAATGTGTACTACTTGTCGTCTTGTCTTCGAACCGTGATCTTGGTCAGAAAATTATATCCATACTTTGACTCTGTCTCAACACTCTTAATGGAAAGAATCTTACTTTTGTAGTATACCTTATGTTTCGAGGTAAACGTAAGTTCCATTTTTAAAACCATTTCCTCATGTCAGGCCAGTGGAAGATTCTCAGAATAGCTTCATCATTGTATTCTGCAATCGAGTTGCTAAACAAGTCTCTGATCTGTTATTCAAATCCTTCTTGCACGTATGTAGCGGCCTTGAAATTTGTAAGGGATGTAGCATAACGTTTTTCTGGATTAGTATTCCCATAAATCAGATACTCCAAGTCATTGTTGAAGAAGTAAGCTTTAGGTATCTTGGGATTATGGGCATAACCAATGAGGGGTAAGGGTTGTGAGTAGTCACAAAATTGGAAAGTGTCGGTTTGATGAGAAAATCTTGCACCATCCCAGTTAATGTTCTCAGATAAAGCTCATGCAACTTGTTCCAGATTGTATTCAAATTCCAGTTGAGAAGTCGTTGAAGTCTTGAATTGAGAGAAACCTACTATGCGGATTTTGATAATATCGAACAGTTGTAGTTTCTGGATCTTCATCACTTTCCTAAGTTTCTTTGTGAAGTCCACACCTGAGCCTTCTACAGGAACTTCATCTTCTGGAATGTCTGGGTAAGCATCCACCATGTCTTCAAACCATTCATACTGTTCACCCATTCAGGAGCGGGTTTGAGAGGTGCATTAGCAGGTGGTGCAGGAACAACTGCAGCTTTATGAGGAACATCTTCAGCTTCAGCTTGATTAATGGTGATATCATCATGAGGTTCAGCTTCATCAATGGTTCCAGTCTCTTGAGGCACAAGTTCTTCTTCGCTAGTTTGCTGAAGTTTGGATGATGGTACCGTTGCTGTAGGTCCAGTCATTCTCGTACGTTTCTCGCTCCGCTTCACTTGGTCGTCTTTGTCATGATCATCACGACGATGTTTGCTAGGCTTGAACTTCTTGCACGACTCATCCTTCTTTTCAGCTTTCCTCCTAGATTTGATTAAAGCTTTGCGAAGATCTTCCTCTTCTGGATCATTGATGATAGCCTATAGCAATTGTCCTTTAAGATCTGCGGCTGAAGGCTTTGATGGTTTTGTTTGGATTATGAGCGGTGTTGATTGAATATGATGTGCTACAATTCCATCAAGCTTCCTCTTTACCTATTCCTTTAGGAGTGTTGGAAGTGTCTCCTGAAGATGTCTGCTGATCTCTTCTGGTAGATTTTTGTTGATATAGTCTTCCATTGCTAAAGAGACATCGTATGTCTTGAACTCATTGATGTCATTTTGCTGTGTCATCGCTTGAGCTTGTAACACGCTGAGTTGTTCTTTGATAGCCTAGAGTTCACTGTTATCTGGTTGTTGGGGTGTAGGTAATAGTGATGGAGACTGGGTTTTGGAAGCTTGATCCATATATGATGGTATCACAGGTGGAGTAGGTATACGATCTTCATTTTGATCATCATCATCTTGGTCATCGCCATCCTCATCACTTTCACCGTCTTTGTCATCATTACTTTCATCTTCTTCATCCTTATCATCACTTTCATCGTCTTTATCTTCTTCATCTTTGTTCTTATCTTCATCAGAGTCAGATTCTGAGGGCGTGTGAATGAGTTGTTCTGACTCTTCAGATTCACCCTCAGATTCACTCATTGAAACACTTTTTGATTTTGACAATGTAGCTTCCGTTTCATCTTGGGACTGAGACAAGGTTTCTTCTTCACTAACCTTTGATGCAAATCCTTCATCTTTCTTCCTTTTCTCGAGTTTCTCAATAGCAGCCAAATACTTTGCCTTGTTTTCTTGAAGAGCTCTCTTGAGTTGTTCAATTTCTTCTTCTTTTGTCTTAGGTGGTTGAAGGGTGTCACTCGGTTTATCTTGAATCTTTTTTGATTTGCCCTTGCCTTTACCTAGTCCTTCATCATGTATTTCCTTCTTTATTTGCATGATTCTTTTTCTTCTTTCATCCCTTAAGCTTGGTTCCTCTTCTTCTTCTTCCTCTGTAGATTCATCCCTGAGCATTGGTTTCCTCTTTGTAGCTTGGGAGATTTTCTTTGTTCTTGTTGATCCGGCATGATTCCTCTTCCTCTACCTCTTGTTCCAGCTATACCCTTCACGGTTATCCTAACTGTTCCTGCCTTCTCAGCTTCGTCATACCTTTCATAGGATTCGGTTGCCTTCACCGACTCTGTAATAAGTGTGTCTGGAATTCTTAAACCTTGTTTGGTGGTGTTGGTGGTATGAATTCTTACTTTGGAAAAAACATGGTCCATCTGTACTGTGTGAGCCTTTTCAGTTGGACGTCTGTCAATTTCTGGATCCTTTTCCATGAAGTGTGCTATGAGAAGTTTTGTGAAGCGTGGGAAAGGAATCTTGTAGCCCTTCTTTAGTCCAAACTGGCGAGCTTGATAGATCATGTCTGTCCAGATGTACTTGGCATGATCCATATGGTAAAGGTTGATGACTCCCCAAAATAACTGAAGATGTTCAATTCTGGGGTGCTCAAGACCCATTTCCTTTCCTGTGATACTGTGTCTCAAGATGGTGTACATGGTCAACCATGGTTAAGGAATTTATCTTTGGTCCACCTTTGAATGTGAAGAGAGTTCTTCAACTGAATCGTCATAGCCAAGGTGTTTTAATGACCTGACTATACGTTCAAAAGTAGGATCTTCTTGAAACTTTGTGTGTTTGCCGAATACTGTTGGAGGAAGCCCAAGAACGTTGCGAAGAAGATGAACATCGAACATGATCCTCTTTGTATCAAGGGTAACGGCCATGGTCTTGTTGTCTCGACTGATGAATAACATGTGCCAGAATTGATTGAGATAGACTTCTGGAACTGTTGCAGATTTTGCCATAACATGTTTGCAGAATTGCTTCTTCAGGATTTCAACCATAATCTGACAGGAAGGATGGCATGGTAATTTCTCCAAGTCAACTCTGGAGTTGGATTCTCCAATCTTTCGTTCATCACCTTCTAGTATCAAGTCATTCCTTGCTATGGATGTTTGAGACATTTTGATCCTGAGTAGCACAAACATCAACAAAGACACACAATAGAAATTGTATATATATGTTAGTGTAAGTCACTTATTACATGATCTGTGCCTAACTGATATGATGCACCATATAGAGAGACATGTAAGATGATCATGAATAGTATGAATATAGTAAACAAACAACCATATTGGAGCAAACACACTTTTCAATTTAACTCAATTCTATACTTAGAAAAAATTTCACTAAGTCTGAAAAACATGGCTTACTCGAAGGAAAATAGGTTACTCGAAGAAAGAATGATAATCATCCTTACTCGAAGGATTTTAGAAAAAATTTGAAAATAACCGCCCTTACTAGGAGATAACCATTTTCCTTACTCGAAAATTATGAAACCCTCCTAACTCGGAGAAACTTGATACAATCCTTACTTGAAGAAATAACACCCTTACTCGTAGATTCTGATAAAATATTACTTACTCGAAGAGTGGTGTCTTACTCGAAGAGTTCAAGAAAAGAAAAAAAAAAAAAACTTAGTTGAAGGATGTAGCCTTACTCGAAGAGTTTAATAAAAATTCCTAAGTTGAAGAATATTTCCTTACTCGAAGAAGGTAAGGAAATATTCCTTACTAGAAGAATTTAGATAAAACTTTCCTAAGTAGAAGAAATATTGCTTACTTGAAGAATTTTATAAAATATTTCTAAGTAGAAGAATTTGATCTGTTACTCGAAGGATTTCTCAAAATTTTCTAAGTAAGCAATATATTTCTTTTTACTCGAAGACCTTCATTCTTAGTTGAAGGATTTCTTGTTTACTTGAAGACATTCAAACTTATTGAAATTTAGACTGTTTCAGACATCAAGCAATCATCAACTATCTTCCTAAACATATTCTAAACATATCCTAGCACCCAAAAATTCAAACAAACATATGTCACAGCAGATCATTATGCCTCAAGCAATTCTTCGACTAAGACCATGTGTTAGTTTTAAGCTATAAGACTTTAGGCGCATTTTTTAGGGACATATACAAGCACAACCAACTACTCAAAACACATATACACTTCACCATTTGGTACCAGCAATCAATTCGACCACTTAAGCCCTAAACATTCAACTTTTTATTCACTGGTGTTTGATAAACTAATTAACAAGCAATAAAGCATTCCTGAACATGATGTTAAGCTAATGAACTATTTTAATTAGACCAGAACCTAACAAACAAGAAATGCCCAAATATGAACCTTAAACCCTAATTCGTCGATTGAACAATTAAGCCACAGAAATGTTACACGAATTTAGGAGAATGATATTCAAACATAGGTGAATGATTATAACACTTACAATCATAAGTTTAGAGAAAATCAAAAATCTTGAATGTTAGAGTAAAATTGGCGGTAAGATGTCACGGTTTTGTGTTTGTGTGTTTTTAAAATTCTAAGTTGGGGCTTATATAGAGTTTAGTTTGGAATGTTGTCACATTTTGTTCCTTAACCCGTTTTCCAGTTCAAACACAATCCTTATGTGGTAATCTATTGACAGTCGACAACAACAGCCCTTGAGGTTTGTTGTTGTTTCAACCTTGGTCCAATTGTTTGTAAACTTTAATAATTTTCATTTCTCCCCCTTGAACTAACAAATATATATATTTTTTAAATTTTGTCAATATTTTAGTTCAAGAGATCACGAAAATGTTGCACGAAGAAGATATTTGTAAATGATGAAGATTTTGATAAGAGTGTGCAAACATTATAAAAAATTCTCCCCCTCAAAATATGCTCGTGATTAAAATTGATTAATTGTGAAATACAAGAACATATTTTGATTCGTTTAGAATTTTGCACTCTGAAAAAAGAGAGGATATATATATATATATATATAATATATATATATATATATATATATATATATATTTTTTTTTTATATATATATATATATATATATATTTTAAAGTAAAAGTTGAAAATCTTTTTGTGTTTTTGATAAAATATTTACAAAGATAGTTTTGGTGTTTGACTTTATTAATTGTGTTTAAGAAAGTTGTTTAAATCCTCTAGAGTCAAACACCGCATACCAATTTGGTGAACTAATTCCACAAATCTTGCATGGGGCAAGGCTTTTGTGAATAAATCCGCCAATTGGTATTCAGTACCCACAAAATATAATTCAATAGTACCCTGTTCCACATGCTCCTTGATGAAATGGTATCTAAGTGCGATATGTTTGGACTTCGAATGTTGAACCGTGTTGCATGAGATAGCAATGGCACTCTTGGACTCGCAATACATGGGAATCTTGTTGAAAATGTAACCGTAGTCCATCAGCTGTGATCGCATCCAAATGACTTGAGCACAACATGCTGACATGGCTACATATTCGGATTCTGTAGACGACAATGAGGTGCAATCCTGCTTCTTTGATTGCCAAGAGACAAGTTTGTCTCCTAGAAACTGCACTCCTCCATTCGTACTTTTACGTGTATCTAAACATCCTGCATGATTAACATCTGAAAAAGCAATTAGTTGAAAACCAGAATCCTTCGGATACCATATCCCCAAATGGATGGTTCCCTTTATGTATCGAAGGATTCTTTTAACCTCATAGAGGTGTCTTTCAGTTGGTTGAGACTGATAACGGGAGCATAGATATACAGCAAATACAATATCTGGTCAGCTGGCTGTTGGATACATGAGTGACCCAATCATACTTCGGTATTTTGTAGGGCCAATTGGTGTCCCATGTAAATCAGCATCCAGCTTTGGAGATGATGCAGACATAGGAGTATTGTACGTGTCACAACTTGTCATGCCATGTTTCTTTAAAATCTCTAGAGCATATTTGGACTGGTTTAGAAAAATACCACGAGGGGATTGATGAATTTCTAGTCCTAAGAAGAACGTAAGTTCACCTATCATAGACATCTCAAAATTTTGTTTCATTAATTTTGCAAAAGCATTTTAGTACTTTTTATGTGTTGAACGAAAAATGATGTCATCAACAAAAATTTGAATAATTAAGATGTCCTCCCCGTGTTTTTGAATAAACTGTGTAGGATCAACAGATCCTTTGGTCAAGTGATTAGCAAGTAAGAATGCGGATAGTTTATCGTACCATGCCCTCAAGGCTTATTTAAGGCCATAGAGGGCATTCTTGAGTCTCTACACATGATTTGGATGATCTGGATCGATGAAGCCCTCTGGTTGTGTGACATACGCTTCTTCACGGAGTTGCCCATTCAGGAATGCAGTCTTCACGTCCATTTGATAAACAGTGATGTTCTTGTGGGCAGCATACGCCAGAAACTTGCGAACAGCTTCAAGTCTAGCTACTGGTGCAAAGGATTCTTCAAAGTCAATGCCTTCTTCTTGGCTAAAGCCTTTGGCAAACAGACGAGATTTGTTACGAATAACTGTTCCATCAACATTCAGTTTGTTTTTTCCAAATCCATTTAAGTCTGACAACTTAGACTTCATCAGGTCTTGCTACCAATTCCCAAACTTCAAGACGTTTGAATTGAACAAGTTCTTCTTGCATTGATTCAATCCAATTGTCATAAGTCAATGCTTCTTTAATATTCTTTGGTTCTGATTGACATACGGTAAGTGCATAAATGCATGTTTCACCATCTGTGTGAAGTCTTTTCCATGTCATGACTGGATTGTCTAGATTACCAATCACATTTACTAAAGGATGATCTCTTTTCCATTTGTGGGTTGAAGGGTAATGTTGAAAATTATTGTGCATATTAGACGGATCCAAGTTGCTTGTTGACGACTCAGCAATATCGGGAACGGTTGGAGCCGGAGCAAATGGATTAAAGAATGCATTTCTGTCATAATTTGTAAGTGCGGGCACTTCTTGTTGTAGGGGATCTTTAGCTGCATTCTTAGTATTGGAAACGGTTTGTTATTTTGTTGATGGTGATTCAGTTGGAGGTGCATCTGTAGTAACTGTTGTTATAGTAGCAGGTGTATCAGGTACTGGATTAAGATCAGGTTGTGCATCAGAACTTGTAGATACATCTGGTGCACGACTTGCAAAAGAATCATCGAACAGTGGAGCAAACAAAGTTTCCAATTCCTTATAGTTGAGGGAGAGTGGTTCAGCTGATTGATCGGGGAAATTAAGACAGTAGTTGCAGGTCCTAAGTTGTTTTGATCAAAAGCCATTTCTGTAAGATCATCAAAATTAGCATGTATTGTCTCTTGAATTTCTCTAGTGCGACGTTTCCAGATTCGAAAACCTTTAGAGTTCTCACAGTATCCAACAAAGATACCAATGTTAGCTTTGGCTTTCAGTTTTCCAAGATCATCACGATCATTATTTGGGTAACAAAGGTCACCAAATACATGAAAGTAATTTATGTTCGGTTTACGGTTGTAAAAAATCTCATATGGAGTTTTGCGATGCCTTTTGGTTATCATACAACGGTTTTGTGCGTAACAAGTAATGGAGACAGCTTCAGCCAATAGGTAATCAGGTAATTGAGTGTTGATTAACATCGTCCTTGCAGCTTCCACTAACGTCCTGTTGCGTCTTTCGACAACCCCATTCTGTTATTGTAACACCCCAACCCGACAAGGGTAAAGATGCCACGCAAATGGTTTCATATCAGATATAACAAAGCATACATTCAAAAGTAATACAAAGATTCTCAAGGGTTACAAAGGAAATACTGAGATTACAAGGCTACAAAAACGGATACAAATTCTAACAATAAAATAACTTCTAATCATCTCTAGGCCAAAATAACTGTCAAGCCTTCTAGGTCCAAAAGTCTCTTCACTCATACCCATCTTCCATCTAAAACCTGCCGCACACGAAAAGAAAACGTGCGGCTGAGCTTACAAAGCCCAGTGAACAGATATATAATAAACGGAAACGAAAGTAAACGGAAATAATCAGATGTAGCACAATGAATGAGATATAAATAAGGTACAAGAGTAAAGGTTTAGGATAGTCATCCACCACGAGCCCAGAAACAGATCATATCATAACAGTGTAACCATAAATCTTCATAATCATATAGAGGGGAGACCTCTCAGATAATCAGATAATATGAGGGGTGTCCTCATTCTTCAAATGGAGTAGCTAGCTCCCAGATATATGTGAAAGGCGTGTATTGCACACAAGCACCAGTCACCAGACAAATCATATCAAATCATGTTAAATCCACTAAACAGAACAGATCTAGGATTGCAATCCATACGCCCCCCAGAAATATATATAATCCATAAACAAAGTAATGCGCATATCATAATCAGAATGGGGACGGTGTGAGGAATCACTCACCCACACATGAGTCATGCCAGTGGTGCATCACAGACACGGCCAGGTTACCTTCCTGGCTAGGTAACAGAAAAGTGGCTCGGGTATCAAACTAAGAGTCAAGGTCAAAGGTCAAAGGTTCATATTATAATCAGAGTGTCATATCAGAAGGTTCAATATCAGAAGTTCATAATCAGACCAGTCAAAGTATCAGAAGGTCAAGTATCAGAAGTTCAAATATCCGAAGGTCAAATATCCCAGGTCAATATCCAAAAAGGTCAATGTATCCGATGGTCAAATCTTCAAAAGGTTCAATATCAAAAGTACTTTTCAAAAGGTTTTCTCTTAAGGTTCACTTAAAAACAATCCTTCAAAAATAGTTTTCATAAATGGTCTTTCAAATAGTTTTCATAAAACGAACTTCAAAATAGTTTTCTTAAAGTCAATATATCATGCTTGAAAAACCCTTGCAAAATACTTTACTTAAAACATTTCCATCTCATATCAAAAGGTCTTCATATCATCGGTTCAAAATCAGAGGTCAAAGGTCGAAGCAAAGGTGTCATAGCAAGGGATCGTAACAGAGTATCAAATCAGAGATTTAACAGATCAGAAAAGAATCATAGGAAACCTTACAGAGAAGGTCAGAATATCTGTACCTTAGACCGCAACTGAAAACACAACCAGAAACATAAAGATCAGAAGCAGCTCCATCTTCAGCGAATCTACGCGAAATCATTATCGTCTTATTATTAATAAGTTATTTTAAATCAGATACTCATTTTGGTCGGCTTTCCTTTTTGTAACTTTCCATTTTAGCATATCTTCAATAGTTCAGTGCATGACTCATATTTTAACGATTATAGTTTTCAACCTTCTTAGACTTAATTAGGGTCGATCAAGGGAAAAACACCATAGCTTCATACGTTGTATCTTTTGGATAAATATATATATATATATATATATATATATATATATATATATATATATATATATATATATATATATATATATATATATATATATATATATATATATATATATATATATATATATATATATATATATGTTCGAATGACAGAAAAAGTCATACACATATAAAATGATACCATTTTTTTGTCTAAGTATAACCATGCGTATAGATTAAAAGTCATTATATTAATTTGTGTTTCATGCATATTAAAATCATGCAAGCATTGGCCTATATATAATGTCAGTATGTTCATACATGCCATTTATTTCTTCCATTCGTATGACCCTAATTCAGAATATAACCGAAGTCGACTCGCCCCCTACACCACTCGTCCTCAGTTTTCCTTGCTAGATTTATATATGTTATGTGTTACGAACCTTTTTAGATTGATACTAACACATGCCCACAGTATGACATTATCGACACATAAAATCAAACCCTTGCACCAGCCCACTCAACACCCATAAATACTAGACCCGACCTTAGCTTAAAACTCCTCGATACGCACCCAAAATTCACCCTGTTACACTGTTTTAACACACACCAAAACACCCTAGTTCGACATACATAAGACACCTCAAAGTCCCTTTATCTGCCCAGCCATGCGACGTAACATGACCCACTCATTTCCAGCCCCAAATCGACACACATAGCAGCAAACTTTTAGCGACCCATTACACAGCCATACAACACCCATAAGACCAGCATATACGACCCATAATAGACCCATTTAAAACCACATGAAATAACTCCATATTAACACACGCCACCCCTTGCTTCAGCCCCTCGTTACACACTCATAACACACCCATTCGATAACAACTAACCGGACAGAAACATGCTTTACAATATCCCAAAATAAATCCAACCCTTTTCTCCTTTTTAGACCCTACATACACACCCAACTATCCATGCATGTACACCCTTCTACAGGTTCAGAACAACTCCACTTACTTATGTTTTATGAAACAAAATAATTTAACGACATATGACTCATACGAGTTTACATACTCATGATTTCATGTGACCTCAACGTTAGCGATTATATATATATATAACAGATTTACTTGACAGAAAAGCATGGCTCAATAGTTGTTATAGTATGTTTTAAGTTTAGATTATACACATCATTTGTAGGTGTGTCGAGTGGCTAGAACAAACAAGTGATAGAGATACCTCTTGTCGACTGATAATAATGAAGACGAGAACACAGCAAGAACCAAACCACTTCGAACCAATCAGCAAAACCCTCGAACACCTTGGTCTTGAAAAAGAGAAAAAGAAATAAATAACAGAACTTCGTGTTTTTATTAGGATTTGTCGAATCAAAAGAATAGGCAGAAAAGAAGCGTGTGAAGGTAGCTTAGATAGGAGGAGCGTGTTAAATATGTTGAAGAGCTCGGTTACAAAGTCAAACAAGTGGGGTGTCTTATGAGAAAGAAATGTATATAACATTTATGATGGCATAAATTTCGGTAATTGATTTGGTACAATGATGTGTGATTGATTGCTTCCGTGATTTATGGGGAGAAAAAGAAAACCGAATATCTTGATAAGGAAATGAGTCAATTTAATTTTTTTTTTTTTTTTTTTTTTTTTTTTTTTTTTTTTTTTTTTTTTGGGCTTGTGATGAATTAAATAAAACAATGTTATCTCTTCACATAGGCCGAAGATTTGGAAATTTAGACAAATAATGTGGATCGACTAATGTGGCATAAGCATAGGGAATTATTTATTTTGTACATATTACTTACATAGTGTAAGGTTTTAATTTATTTAATTTGTCGGTTGCTTTTGGTTTTAATTACTTTAAGTGAAGTTCAAATAATGTTACTTACTAAATTATCATAAGTTCTCAAAATTTAAATTTAGAGGGCATTTTAGTCATTTCGGATTGTGTTAAATTTTGGGTTTTACAACTTCCTCCCCTCTAAAAAAAAATTTTCGTCCTCGAAAATTGAAGTCGCAAGGTTAAACGAAGTTGTAGCAAATCGTAAAAGGTCGTCGCGAACAATTCTCACGCCGGGGAGGTTCTTCCAGAAGGATCTTCAAAACAAATGGTTTCTCATGACTCGATCAAAACAAGTTGGGTTCAGATTCCTCAGAAGGAGACAAATTAGGTTGATTCAGAACAAAAGGTGTGAATCTCCAGAAAGCTCACATGGAAATACGAACAAGATTTCAAATCAAATTGACTGTGTCAACAGTAGAGAGCTCTTCACAGAGTTTTCCAGATTTATAACTGAGGTCAACAGAATGCAAAACGAGAGTCCAACTCATCCAGATATCTAATGAACGAAAGCAGAGTATACGCATAGATAGGATGAACCTAACGTCTCACCAAACACGGATAATCCTACAGAGATCAGATTCTAAACTTAGGTACTCCCCAAGATATCCTATGGCCATAATGAGTGCACGTTATATGGTGTAAGTATTATCACGTTGATCAGGCGTCATAATACTAGCACCACATAAATATGCCTTCATGATGATCATACTTTATCTCAAGTCGTAATCAAAACCACCTATCTTAATCCACCTAGTACTTCTACAGTCTCAGAGGCCATCAAAATCAAGCACCATAACTAAGAGGAAAACGAACTACTCGAAGGAGTTAACGAAAGTCCCAGAATGTCTATCAGAATTTGGTAAATCGTTAAAAACATCAAATCGTCCATCATTCGTCAAATTCCTCATAACAAAACCATCGCCCAGCATACGCAGAATGAACACCGAGCGGAATTACTAATAGGGAACATAACTCATTCAAGGGGTCCTATCATCAGATAACGGAAATTTGAGTAGATTAAGAGAAAGTAGATTACATCATTCATGGCTTCATTCTTCACAAATTACTCGTCCAAACACAAACGTTCGCTTCAGAATTATCGTCCATTCAAATATATGATCTTAAACTTCTTCCAAGTCCGTGCATTCTATCGTATAATCATAGTATGGAAAGGAAATATAAACTCGAGTCTGGTCCCTCAAGCCTTCGGCACCTCTTCTTGGGACTGTGGTGTAGTAACGTGAATCTCCGGTATGGTCACTGTGCATTCTTCCGTTCGCGAGTCTGCCTCTGCTCTCAATTCATCTTAGTACAACTAAAACGAATAGGGAAGCAAGACTGCGTGTCTTTCGATAGATCTTCTAGCACGGTTCGAAATTCACCAACTCCAACTGCCGTCATCGCCGGATGCATGGTAGTATTGCCTGCTAAAATCTCTGGACGCCACTCGAATCTACTTCTTCTAGAATGATGGTCCACCTGTTCCTCTTTGTGCATAAAACTGAAATACTTTCCGGAGGTTACTCTCAAATAGTCATCTCTTTTCTTAGAAGTCCTTTTGGTTGCTTCTTCAATCCTTCAATCATCCACAGAGGTCGTCTGGTACGGAGTTTACAAAGATAGAATCAATCATTGGCAAGCAGAAATGGAAAATGATACGGTTAGGTTTACGATAGTTGATATGCTGATGCAGAATTTTCTCTTTCTTCTTCATAAACTAAGAGGGGTATTCAAAATGAAACACTGAGGTGAACAAGATCATATTCCATCATCTTCTCCAATTTCTCAACTTCAATGGCATCATGGTTCGTCAACTGAGATTGTTTCAAATTTCATTTCATTTCTCAAGCAGGAGGGAAACCCAAGAGTCCCATCGGAGTACACCAGAAAGTTTGCACAACAAAACTTCCAATGCCAAAGTTTTTAAGGGTGACTACTAATGGGTGTCAGGAGGCAATTAACAATCAAATGAAATCGAGGTAGATGTTTCCATAGAAGCGTTAACAGATTTGAGTGGCTACCGGTTATCATAACGAAAGTGGGATGAAAAATCTTACTAAAGGTCACAAATCAGATACGGTTTTCCCTAGCAGCGTATGAGGGCCAGCCAATTCATAGCTTAAAGACCTCAAAATCGAATATGTCAAAAGTAAACGGATTCGAAGGATGAGTACGGTCGCCAAGCCAGACGGATAGTTCATATATCAAGGTCAAGTACATGTTCCAATAAAATGTGAGACAGATAAGCGAACCATTCCAGGTGTCGGAATCTTGTTTAGCTATTTAGCATAAGGGGCTGGTAGGTTGGGAATCATCGTAATACAAAGATCGTATAACTGTCAAGAGTGAGGCATATCGAATATCAGTTATCAGCATCATCATGCTTAGTTAACCATTTCTCATCGGGACAAAATTATCGTCATATCCATGGCTCACGATCACCAGAGTTCTCATAGGAGTAGTAATGGATTTCGCAAGGACAGAGTAATATCAGGTGGTACATTTATATCCAGCATGGGTAATTAATTCACAAAATGTGTCAAGCACCTTAAGGTGGAATGACCTTCGGAATGGTCAGAGGAGTATCAAACTGCTTATCAAATAGGTTGGAAGTGAAGAACAAAATCAAGTAGAGATAGCAAAAGTTTAATAATCGGAAATCATGGTAGGGAGTTCAAAATGGTTTTCAAACACCGAAGGTGAAACATAGGAGGGTAGTCGTCAATGATCAATCAACCTATCCTTTATCAGAATAAAAATCAAAGTTAACTATTCAATGAAAACAGATCGACAACGCAAGTCTTATCGTTCAGAAGTGAGAGGAAAACATTCTTATACTCGTGGTTAAAACACCACCAGACTTCTCATGAAAACGGAGATGTTTAAGACGAACTCAGATAGGGTCAGAAGATTCATAGATTATCAAAAGCAATTAACAGAATGTATCAAGTAGGTTATCGTCATGGAGATTCTCAGAATACCCGAAGAGACATCAAAATGATTTACAAAAGAATCAGAGGTCAGAGTAGGAATCTTAGGTGGTGCAAAACGTGAGTTTTCAATCTCCAAAAGTGATCTCAACAACAGGCATAAATCAGAGTGATGCGGAAGCAATGCTACTTAAACAAAAGCCTTATAGTCTACCCATTCCTCACTGGTCAAAACTTAAGTTCCTATAGGGAAATCCTAAAGCAATTTCTTAAAGGTTATCTTATGAGCGCCTACAGTGGAAACTTAATGGTCCAAACTTCACAGGTCAAGGGTAAATGTATTACGAGTCGCAGCCTGTCGCTCTGATACCATAAATTGTAACACCCCAACCCGACAAGGGTAAAGATGTCACGCAAATGGTTTCATATCAGATATAACAAAGCATACATTCAAAAGTAATACAAAGATTCTCAAGGGTTACAAAGAAAATACTGAAATTTCAAGGTTACAAAAACGGATACAAATTCTAACAATAAAATAACTTCTAATCATCTCTAGGCCAAAATAACTGTCAAGCCTTCTAGGTCCAAAAGTCTCTTCACTCATACCCATCTTCCATCTAAAACCTGCCGCACACGAAAAGAAAACGTGCGGCTGAGCTTACAAAGCCCAGTGAACAGATATATAATAAACGGAAACGAAAGTAAACGGAAATAATCAGATGTAGCACAATGAATGAGATATAAATAAGGTACAAGAGTAAAGGTTTAGGATAGTCATCCACCACGAGCCCAGAAACAGATCATATCATAACAGTGTAACCATAAATCTTCATAATCATATAGAGGGGAGACCTCTCAGATAATCAGATAATATGAGGGGTGTCCTCATTCTTCAAATGGAGTAGCTAGCTCCCAGATATATGTGAAAGGCGTGTATTGCACACAAGCACCAGTCACCAGACAAATCATATCAAATCATGTTAAATCCACTAAACAGAACAGATCTAGGATTGCAATCCATACGCCCCCCAGAAATATATATAATCCATAAACAAAGTAATGCGCATATCATAATCAGAATGGGGACGGTGTGAGGAATCACTCACCCACACATGAGTCATGCCAGTGGTGCATCACAGACACGGCCAGGTTACCTTCCTGGCTAGGTAACAGAAAAGTGGCTCGGGTATCAAACTAAGAGTCAAGGTCAAAGGTCAAAGGTTCATATTATAATCAGAGTGTCATATCAGAAGGTTCAATATCAGAAGTTCATAATCAGACCAGTCAAAGTATCAGAAGGTCAAGTATCAGAAGTTCAAATATCCGAAGGTCAAATATCCCAGGTCAATATCCAAAAAGGTCAATGTATCCGATGGTCAAATCTTCAAAAGGTTCAATATCAAAAGTACTTTTCAAAAGGTTTTCTCTTAAGGTTCACTTAAAAACAATCCTTCAAAAATAGTTTTCATAAATGGTCTTTCAAATAGTTTTCATAAAACGAACTTCAAAATAGTTTTCTTAAAGTCAATATATCATGCTTGAAAAACCCTTGCAAAATACTTTACTTAAAACATTTCCATCTCATATCAAAAGGTCTTCATATCATCGGTTCAAAATCAGAGGTCAAAGGTCGAAGCAAAGGTGTCATAGCAAGGGATCGTAACAGAGTATCAAATCAGAGATTTAACAGATCAGAAAAGAATCATAGGAAACCTTACAGAGAAGGTCAGAATATCTGTACCTTAGACCGCAACTGAAAACACAACCAGAAACATAAAGATCAGAAGCAGCTCCATCTTCAGCGAATCTACGCGAAATCATTATCGTCTTATTATTAATAAGTTATTTTAAATCAGATACTCATTTTGGTCGGCTTTCCTTTTTGTAACTTTCCATTTTAGCATATCTTCAATAGTTCAGTGCATGACTCATATTTTAACGATTATAGTTTTCAACCTTCTTAGACTTAATTAGGGTCGATCAAGGGAAAAACACCATAGCTTCATACGTTGTATCTTTTGGATAAATATATATATATATATATATATATATATATATATATATATATATATATATATATATATATATATATATATATATATATATATATATATTATATATATATATATATATATGTTCGAATGACAGAAAAAGTCATACACATATAAAATGATACCATTTTTTTGTCTAAGTATAACCATGCGTATAGATTAAAAGTCATTATATTAATTTGTGTTTCATGCATATTAAAATCATGCAAGCATTGGCCTATATATAATGTCAGTATGTTCATACATGCCATTTATTTCTTCCATTCGTATGACCCTAATTCAGAATATAACCGAAGTCGACTCGCCCCCTACACCACTCGTCCTCAGTTTTCCTTGCTAGATTTATATATGTTATGTGTTACGAACCTTTTTAGATTGATACTAACACATGCCCACAGTATGACATTATCGACACATAAAATCAAACCCTTGCACCAGCCCACTCAACACCCATAAATACTAGACCCGACCTTAGCTTAAAACTCCTCGATACGCACCCAAAATTCACCCTGTTACACTGTTTTAACACACACCAAAACACCCTAGTTCGACATACATAAGACACCTCAAAGTCCCTTTATCTGCCCAGCCATGCGACGTAACATGACCCACTCATTTCCAGCCCCAAATCGACACACATAGCAGCAAACTTTTAGCGACCCATTACACAGCCATACAACACCCATAAGACCAGCATATACGACCCATAATAGACCCATTTAAAACCACATGAAATAACTCCATATTAACACACGCCACCCCTTGCTTCAGCCCCTCGTTACACACTCATAACACACCCATTCGATAACAACTAACCGGACAGAAACATGCTTTACAATATCCCAAAATAAATCCAACCCTTTTCTCCTTTTTAGACCCTACATACACACCCAACTATCCATGCATGTACACCCTTCTACAGGTTCAGAACAACTCCACTTACTTATGTTTTATGAAACAAAATAATTTAACGACATATGACTCATACGAGTTTACATACTCATGATTTCATGTGACCTCAACGTTAGCGATTATATATATATATAACAGATTTACTTGACAGAAAAGCATGGCTCAATAGTTGTTATAGTATGTTTTAAGTTTAGATTATACACATCATTTGTAGGTGTGTCGAGTGGCTAGAACAAACAAGTGATAGAGATACCTCTTGTCGACTGATAATAATGAAGACGAGAACACAGCAAGAACCAAACCACTTCGAACCAATCAGCAAAACCCTCGAACACCTTGGTCTTGAAAAAGAGAAAAAGAAATAAATAACAGAACTTCGTGTTTTTATTAGGATTTGTCGAATCAAAAGAATAGGCAGAAAAGAAGCGTGTGAAGGTAGCTTAGATAGGAGGAGCGTGTTAAATATGTTGAAGAGCTCGGTTACAAAGTCAAACAAGTGGGGTGTCTTATGAGAAAGAAACGTATATAACATTTATGATGGCATAAATTTCGGTAATTGATTTGGTACAATGATGTGTGATTGATTGCTTCTGTGATTTATGGGGAGAAAAAGAAAACCGAATATCTTGATAAGGAAATGAGTCAATTTAATTTTTTTTTTTTTTTTTTTTTTTTTTTTTTTTTTTTTTTTGGGCTTGTGATGAATTAAATAAAACAATGTTATCTCTTCACATAGGCCGAAGATTTGGAAATTTAGACAAATAATGTGGATCGACTAATGTGGCATAAGCATAGGGAATTATTTATTTTGTACATATTACTTACATAGTGTAAGGTTTTAATTTATTTAATTTGTCGGTTGCTTTTGGTTTTAATTACTTTAAGTGAAGTTCAAATAATGTTACTTACTAAATTATCATAAGTTCTCAAAATTTAAATTTAGAGGGCATTTTAGTCATTTCGGATTGTGTTAAATTTTGGGTTTTACAGTTATGGACTTCTATCAATAGATGTTTGGTGTTCAATTCCCACTTTCTCAAAGTAATCTCGAAGAGTTGGATTCTTGAATTCAGTTCCATTATCTGTTTTGACTTTTCTAACTGTATTGAGAAGCTGAATCTGAATTTTGGTAAGAAAGGTGATGATCATAGATGGAGCTTGATCTTTGGTTTGTAGAAAGTAGACCACAAGTCCATCTGGAAAAATCATCGACAATTACCAAAATGTAGCATTTCTCGTTGATTGTTTGAACATGCATCGGTCCACACAAATCCATATGGAGAAGTTGTAGAACATGATCAGTATTGTGTTCGGTTTTAGAAGGAAAATGAGCACGAGTACTTTTCCCTTTTTCACATGCTGGACATAGGTGATCTTTTGCATATCGAAACCTTGGAAGACCGTCGACTAGTTTATGACGAGCAAGTTCTGTCATGGTCTTGAAATTTAGATCAGACAGTCGTTTGTGCCATAACCAGGATTTTGTTGAATGTGCTTTAGAGAGTAAACATATGGGAGAAGAAGCGGTCATGCCAGACATAGAAATGGTGTAAAAACTTGTTTCGCATTTGCCCGTCATGAGATCATTTCCTTGTAAATCACGAACGAAGTAAGTTTCCTCCTTAAATTCAACTTCCAAATCAGCATCCCAAAATTGCCCTACTGAGAAAAGGTTGTGTGCAAGGACTTCGACATAATATACACGGCTAATCTTAATGTTGCCATTGACATAGTCTCCTTAGCCCATGATAGCAGCAAAGTGATCATTCCCGAATTTGACAGTGCCTATGAACTTTGCAACAAAGTTTACTAAAAGTTTGAGGTTTCCTGTCATATGTCGGGAACATCCGCTATCAACAATCCAAAGAACAATTTGAATCACCTACATCACATGAAAACAATACAGATGGAGTGATGGTAAAGGTGGAACCCGTTGGGTTAGTACACAGTTATTAAGCACTTTAGGTAACCAAGTAAAACTAGGTTTTCGTTGTAGCCAACGTTGCCATGTCCAACTAATTTCAGCTTTCTTCTTAGTGAATGCACTAGTTGATTGGATTGTTTTAGTAGCAACTATGGTTTTGTCTACGGCATTCTTAGAAACTACACTTGGCGCTTTTCCTAATATAGACTTAGAAGCAGTAATGGGCCTAGAGGAAATACCATATGTACGTTTTTGATTACGAGACAAAAGAGACTTTGCAACACACTTTTGATGATCACCAAATAACATGCTTTTTTGACAAAACACACAAGAAACATCAACATTCAAATCATTCAAAAGATTCAACGTTTTAGCATTCGTTACATCAAGTTTAGAATTACAAGTTTTTAAGTTTGATTCTACATCAGACGTAACATGCTTTTTATTCAAACTCCTAAGGTGGTCTTCTACTTCTTGGTCTTTTAGTGTGCCGCTCTTACGTTGCCAGATACTAGTCTTCTTTTTGTTTCTTTTAGGCTTGGATCTGCTAACGCTAGGAGGGGTGACTATTCCTGTAGAAGTCGAAGCAGTCAAATTAGTAGTCTGATGGGATGCTTGCCTAGGTGTTTTATCCACTTTATACATTCCTGGTGCAATCACAGTTGTGTGAACAAACTTCCCCTTTTCAAGTAATTTAATTTTCTCTTTGAGTTCAATGATGATGTGATTCTGTTGTTGAATTTTTGAATCCAATTCTCGATTTAAGCGAACAGTGTCATTCTGATTTTGAGAAACTTCATCAATGTCCTTTTCATATTCAAAAATTTGACCTTTTAAAACAACATTTTCCTTTTCAAGATTCTTATTTTTGGAAGCGTGATTTTTTTGAGAGGACATTGTTTCTTTGTGAATTTGCAACTTTAATTCAAAATCCAGACTCTGAGTTTGACACCATTGCAACTTTTGATTGAGCTGAAAAATCTCTTTAGAAAGTTTGTTTTGCACATCATCATTGATTTTGCTGATTCTCTCATTTTCTCTTTTTAAGTTCACAATTTCAAGTCTCAACATTTCAGTATCAGCAGAGTGATCATCAACAAGCATAGCATTGCAAGACACATAAATGGAATTCATGAACACAGAGATAATATCAGAACATAGAACATCTTCCAAGAGGCGATCTGATTCTTTTTGTAAAACTTTGTTTCCACATTTTTTTTTGAGATCGCATTTTCAGTTTCATTAAAAGTGTGCATCATGGATGTTACTTCTGATTGAAGTTCCTGTTCCCAGTGTCTAGCACAAAGACGCAAATGTTGAACATATGGCAAAAATTATTTTTGAAAAATTTCTCTCTTTTCTTTTTCATAGGGAGAAAGAAAAGTAGAATCTGTTATCTCAGAATTACGTTCAGTTGCTTGTTCCAAAAAATTTATGTCTTCCATAAATGTATTAAAATATCTAAGTACAAGACATTATTTTGGTAATGGTGCAATTGCACCCGAATTTGGTAAAGGACCATTTACTTGTGCCGCTGGTTTGACAGGACCAACCTCTGAAGAAGATTCAATCATTTGCATTAAAAACCATGATTATTCTGTTTTATCTTGTTGAGAAACGAAGGTGTCGGTAATATGAGGTACTTTTGAGTAATCAAATGGTTTATTAAACTTAACATTGCTCATTTTAGATCGACTCTCTTCTTTTTGTTCTATTTCTTCTTCACAATTATGTACAACAACACGAATAATAGAGTCATCAAAGAGATGTTCTACACTATACAACTTCGGATTTTCCTTGAGTGTTTTGTATAGAAAACATGGTTTGTCATCACCTATAGCAAACCCATAACCTTGGGGATTTTGCTTAAGAGTGAATTTTTGAATTGTGGTTACAGACTCACCAGTTTTATAAACAACCTTTTGAAACTCGTTTAGTTTACATTCCAACTCTACGATTTCCTCAAGATAAGAATCAATCCGTTTCCTAGACACTTGTTTATGTTCAGAAAGACTAGTTTAACAAGTTGACAACTCTGTTTTAGTTTTTGAAAGTTCAGAATTTAGGTGTTCAACTTGTTGTTTGAAATCTAATTTTTTTTGTTCCATTTGAGAGATCAGGTTATTTTTGGAAACAATTATTTCTCGTATCTGATGTTCTAACTCTTGTTCTTTAACATAATATTGTTGGAATGCAACTTCAAAAGTTTTTTCCCAATTTTCTTTTGTTTCATAATTTGTAAGTTGTATTTTATAGCACTCAAGATCCTTAGTCAATAATGCAACTTTTGCTTTTAAGTTTCTATTGATCTCATTGCATTTATCAATCTGGGATTTTTGTGTGTCCAACTGGGTTTGGGTGGTCAATAGCAAGGTCATGAGTTCTGTATCTGGACCAAGCAAAAGATAATCTTGTTCAATTTGATAATTATTATTATCATCAAGTGGATCATCAAAGGTAACAAATGTGTTAATTTTATCTTCATCAAATGTAACCACTGTATTCATTTGTTCATCTTCTTGAGGAGATAATAATGAAGCATTTTGAACAATTTGCTCTTCGGCTGATGCAGATGCAGACGGTGATACAATTTCATGTATTAGACATGTTGAATCAGGTACTTGAGACAGACCATCAGTATCATATACTAGGCCTGTTTCACTCATGTGCAATTCCTGCATGTTGGCCATCAACATCATGGCTGCATTAGCTTCTAAGTCTTCCATATCATCATCAGAGTATGCATTTGCCATGAAGTTGTTCCCTTTTTCAGTAAGAGTGCCCCCGATTCATCCTTAAGCGCAAGAAGTAGTGCTTTCTTGTGATACTCACTGCCTCTTGTTCTCGGTTTGGTACATGCACTAGCCAAATGACCATTCCCATTGCAGTTGTAACATCGAACCATTGTGTTTCCAATCCCTTGATTCCCGGTTTCAACAATCTCAGCCCTTCTCTGTGGAGTACCAGCGTTGTTCCAACTGCCAGCTGCTGCATTAAACCTTTGCCCAGTTCCTAAGTTTCCCATGTAACCTCCTGATCCATTTCTTCCATAAGCTCTATTATGAATCTCAACTCTTCCATCTTGGACAACAGCTTGATTACGAGTGTTGGATGAATTACGAAGACGGTTGTTAGATTTGTTGGAGAATTTGCTGAAAGAACGAGCAATCAATGCAAATCCTTCATTCAATGAATTGAATGCATCATCTTCATCACTGTTGGCATTGGAGTAAAGCATGGTATCCGTGTTGTCATAAGGAACAAGTTGCTTGTCTGTTGATTGCGGTGTTGATTCATATGGAATGAGTTGATTCAACGAGGTTTGTTGAGGACAAGAAAAGTGATGTTGTTGTTGGACAAACGCCTGGTTTGACTGTGGAGCAAAATAAGATTTAGCTATTAGTGCTAATGAGTTTGGAGTTGTTGATGGTGAATAACTACCATGAGCAGCTCTATATTTATCAACTTCTGACTGATGATGCTTCAAAGAATCACACAACAACCCACAAGATGCGTTGTGTGGATTCTTTTCTTGACGAACAATGCTGACATATTTCTGCCTGTCAGGACCAAGACAACTGAGGAACTTTGTGTTTACTGCAATCCTGGGGAGAATAATGTTGTGTCTGTCCAAGTCGTTTATGATGTTGGTGAACCTATGGTAATAAGACTCTAGTGGTTCTCCTGCTTCAATCATGAACATTGTGTATTCGAGATAGAGTTTTGATTCTATATCTTCTTGGTTCAATTCAGTGCCTTCCATGAGAAGATGAACGTGTTCCCACATGTCCTTAGCAGTGTTTTGAGCATCAATACTTCTTAAGATTGGATTAGGAATTCCCTAAAGAATGTAAGACATTGCAAGTTCATTGGCTTCATGGTGAAGTATTTGTTCTGCTGTAAGCTGAGCATCAGGAATAGGGGTCACAGTTGCTTTTCTTGGAGGAATAGCATTTGGAAATCCAGGAACCGTTGTAGTTGGCACTTGAAATGGTCCTTCAATGATAGCCTTTTTCATGTATTTGCCATGCGGTTTCTTGAGTTCGATGAATCGTAAAAATTGACTTGCTCATTGCACATAGTTACCCGAAGTGAGCATAGGGGGTGCGTCTAAGGATCCAGCCTCGTGTCTTGATTGTTGACTACTCGAAGCTTCCTTACTCGAAAGATGGTTACTCGAAGAATTTAATTCGTTACTCGAAGACTAAAGTGTGAAGAAGTATATGTTCCCTTACTTAAGGAAATTAAATCCTTATAAATTCTGATTTCCTAACTCGGAAAGTATAAACAAAACTTTGTTACTCGAAGAACTTGGTTGCTCGAAGAAATCTTACTCGAAGAACTTACTTGCCCGAAGAACACTTGCTCGAAGAATCCTTGCTCGAAGAATGAGATTTCACCAAGTATATAATCCCTTAGTAGAAGGATTATAAATGAAGAAGTTCTGATTTCCTAACTTGGAAAGTATAAACAGAACTTAAGAGTAATCTTCTAACTCAAAGAATGTTGCTCGAAGAATCTTCTTACTCGAAGAAGTCTTCTAACTCGAAGACTTGCTCGAAGGATCAAGGATTACTTGAAGGCTAAGTTGAAGATTTACTTCTTACTCGAAGATCTTCAACTTCCTTACTTGAAGAACTGAAGCTTACTCGAAGGACTAAGTTGAAGGATCTCTTCTAACTCAAAGACCTTCAACTCTTACTCGAAGAACACCTTCTAACTGGAAGGACAGTACGTGTAAATCTTCAAATTTTCTACTAAATCTAATCTAAAATAATCTAATTTACCCCTTGGTGTTTGATACCACTTGTTAGGTCACAAATCTATCACACAAGCTACGTAGATCTAGAGAGAGAAAGTTAGAGAGAGAAAGTAAGAGAGAGAAAGAATGGAAGGAACATGTGTATGAATAATGAAATGTATTATGAAATTAACTAACACCCTCTCCCTACAAGGGAGGGGTTATTTATAGTGTTTGTACATATATGGGGCGTTGCCCTAATAGAGAATAAATAAAAGGCCACGGACCATGGGCCTTCTACATAGGGAGAACCTTAATAACTAACATAAAGGCCTAAATAATAAAGCAAACTATTACATAAATTATGACCGATACTTGATAATATGAAATGTGTTCCCAACTGTTGTTCCCCTTACACGATTAAAATTAATTACAAAGTTAAGCTAACCGTGTTCCATGACTTAGTAATGTATTGATTAACTAAACAAATAAGTAAAACGTAAATGATAAAGACAAGATTTTTTCAACGTTTAAATTCTTATTAGAAATTAATCAAAAGAATCTATACCCAAGTGTTTTCGGAAAAAACACTTGGGATTGAAATGACAAGTATGGTGTTGTCTCCTCACGAAACTTAAGCTGAGCTTAAGTGGCAACTATAAGGAACCACTGAGCTATCTCAGGGACTAGGTTGCTCCTTGGAGAAGTAAAAGTGGTTTGTGAATGTCTAAGCATTAATTGCAAAAACTTGTTGTTGGGAATTAAACCAACAGTTATTACTGATAGGCTCAGAGTTTCAACTGGTGCATATTAACACTAGCAGTAATAACTGCCAGTACAAACAATTTGTACTGCTTATGTGATGAATACGTGTAATGTGATAAGTATAGAATAGATTTGGTGTATAACTTATATTTATAGATTGACACGTATTTAGAAGTTTACTTGTACAGGACTCCTTGTTCTATAAAAGGAGGTCCTAGGTTAGAGTTTAAGTACGATTAATTCATAGAGATTCAATGTTGTGTAACCCTAGTGATAAGTTAAGATCACTCGTATTATTCATCAATAATATTGCATCATTTTGGTTATTCTCCTTGTTCATATACATTATTGTTCCATTCATACATTCATATATACAAAATCTTCTAAGTATTAGCTAGTAGATTCCGCATACTAGTTAGTATCTACTCAAAGTATCTCATACACGTTATATAGGACTAACATCCTAAGTGTATAATCAATCCTATCAAGTGGTATCAGAGCCAGGTTCTGATACTTTAAATTAGAAGATCCAGAAGAACTTTTTCTCTCTCAACAAGGAAGATGGACATGGAGGCAACCCAAACCAATGTGGCTGCAAAGTTGCCATTACTCAAGCCCAATGAATTCGACATGTGGAGGTTAAGGATAGAGCAATACTTCCAAGTTCAGGATTATGCACTCTGGGAAATCATAGAAGAAGTGAATTCTTTCAAGCCCTCAACCACTACATCTACTGTTGATGGCAAAATTGAGACAACTGTGCAGACAAAGCCAGTGAGTGCAGAGGAGAAGATTCCGATGAAGAATGACCTCAAGGCCAGAAGGATGCTGCTAATGACTATCCCTACTGATCAACTCTTGAACTTCAGCAAGTTCAAGTGTGCCAAGACACTATTTGAGGCCATTGTTGCTAGATATGGTGGGAATGATGCCACCAAAAAGACACAGAAGACACTTCTCAAGCAAAATTTTGAGAACTTCTCAGCAACTAGCAATGAATCATTGGATCATATGTTCAACAGGCTTCAGAAACTTGTAAGCCAACTTGCTATTCTTGGAATTGAAATACCTCAGGAAGACCTCAACTCCAAATTCCTGAGAATCTTACCATCAGAATGGGCTATGCATGTTGTTGTGTGGAAGAACACACCAGATATTGATTCTATGAGCTTGATGGGCTTGTATAGCAATTTCAAGATTGTGGAGCAAGATGTGAAGAAGACTACTGGAACAAGCTCAAGTACTGGGAATATGGCATTTATGTCATCTCCTAGTACCTCAAGTCCTGTTGAAGAAGTTAAGAGTGCTGGAGGAGTTAGTACTGCTAGCTCAAATATTGGTACTGCTAGCACATCAAGCAGTACTAAAGGCATTATAGATGAGGCAACTTGCTGTGCATTCCTGACAACTCAGCATAATGGATCCATGTTGACATATGAAGACCTCCAAGAGATCAGTGATGATGATCTGGAGGAGATGGACATCAAATGGCAAATTTCTCTTCTTAGCATGAGGGCTAGGAAATTCCATCAGAGGACAGGGAAGAAGATTACCATAAACAGCAATGATACTACTGGTTATGATAAGTCAAAGATTGAATGCTATAATTGCCATAAGATGGGTCATTTTTCAAAGGAGTGTAGAAGGCCAAAACAACAAGATAGCAGGAATAAGAGCTAAGGAGGCAAGACCAAGACTGTGGAGATTACTGACTCAAGCTCAAAAGCTATGGTAACCATTGATGGCTCAGGATTTGGTTGGAGCTTTATGGAAGAAGAGGAAGCAGCACCTACTGAGATGGCACTCATGGCTTTATCTGATTCTGAGGTACAAATTGCTAAGTGTTCTAAATTATGTGTTGCTTTAAAAGAACTAGAAACTCTTAGGAAACAATATGATGAACAGAGAATAGAGCTAAACAAGGCTAGTTATAATTTAGCAAATCATAAGAGAGGTTTAGCTGTCTTAGAGGAGAAAATTGTTCACTATAAGAGTAATGAGTCTAGTTTTGCTGATGACATAGCTATGCTTAAAAGAGATTTAACCTTTAGAGATGCTGAAATTAGTATGTTGAGAGCTGAATTGGATAGGATCAAAAGGTCTAATGAGAACATTCAATTAAGTGTAGAGACACTAGAATATGCATCTAAAGGTGTCAATAAAATAATTGAGTGTCAAATCATCAACAAGGCTAAGTCAGGTCTAGGGTATAAGTCTGTTCCACCTCCTCACAAAGGAATACCTGCACCTCCAGGTATAGACCTAGAACACACAGGTTTGCCAGAATTTTAACTACCCAAGCTAGAATATGGTCATAAACCAAAAGAAAATGTAGTAGTTGACAAGCCTGTAGAAGTAAGTGCAACCTTTGAGAGTGCAAGTGACACTTCACTCACTGAGGACAAGGTGTCCTCTGCTAGGGACTCAGATGCTCCAATCATTGAGGATTGGACTTCTGATGATGATGAGGATGATCAGGTTAAGGCTAAACCTGATAGTGTTAAGGTATAGAGAACAAGTGTCCCCAAGGTGGTCAAGAATAATACTGCTAGGCCTAAAACCAATGTAAGACAAGTTAGGCAACCAGTAAGATATTGTGAAATGTATAGAACCACACACAAGCCCAGAGGCAACCAAAGGAATTGGAACAACCTCAACTCTCATCAATTAGGTGATGACTTTGTCCTATACAAGAAAGCTTGTTTTAATTGTGGAGAGTTTGACCATCTTGCAGCTTATTGTTACAAAAGGGTAACTGGGTATTCAAACCATAGAGTGAACTTAGAAAGACCTCAAAATCACTCTAACCTTGCTAGAATGACACCCAGAGCAGTTCTATTGAAGTCTGGACCAAAACAACTTAGTACTGCTAGACCAGCAGTTTACACTGCCAGACCCAATAAGACTTTTTACCCAAAACAAGCAGTCAAAGGTGCAAAAACATTTTACAAATCTGCACCAAAGATTGCTAAGGGTCACTTTTATAACAAAGTAGTGGTAAAAAACGAATTTGGAAACCTAAGGATACAACTGCGAAGCCAACAGTTCATACTGCTAGGCAAGAAGTTAATACTGGTAGTTTTAAAAACACTGCTAAGGGAAAGATGGGCAATGGTATTAAAGCATCAGCATGTTAGGTTTGAAGACCACTTCAATCCAATGGTGCATCAACTATTCTAAAAAGGTTTAATTATATTGATGCAAGAGGAAAACCAAAGTCAGTGATTGCTTGGGTTTCCCAAGGAAACTAACTTCCTTGTTTATGTGCAATGTTAGTCATATGCTTATATGTTATGAGACAAGTGTTTTGCACTTTGTTTTCTTGGTTTTGGACTAACAATTGCAGGTTGATTGAGCAAATTACTTGGAATTTGTGAATTAAGTGATTGATGCTTTGGATGGTATGGTGCTTTGGAAATTGAAGTGTGTAATGTTTGCACACAACAAATGGTAATTGGTTCACCATGTCTAACCCACATCAAGAACCAACTAGTCCAGAGCAAACGATTTCTGGTAAAGACTTCTCAAATCCATTTATGGTTGATAGTTTACCAAAAACTATATGGTTATCAACTCACCATATCTCACAGTGAAGAGTTGGCTAGTCCAAAGCAAACGGCTATTGGTAAAGACACATCAAATCCGTTGATAGCTGATAGTTTGCTAAAACTTATGTGTGGGTAGTATTGTTTTTAGTCATTATCAAGTTTATACTGCTCCTTAAAATTTTTCTTAAAAAGTTAGTACTGCTAGTGCAAAGTTTGTACTGCTATTGTAAACTTTATACTGCTGAACTAGCCGTTGGAACTGTTGTGTTAGTAACAGATTTTTTATCTTGCCGTTGGGTAAAAATTGTTATTACCATACTTATAGGGTTTCTTAAAGAGATAATTATCTTCTTTCTAAATATTTACTTCTATACTTTCTAAAGACAATAATTATCCCTTACGCAAAATTCTCAAACCCTAACAGTATCTATATAAAAACCCAATTGGCTTCTCACACCTTAAATTAAACCACATACGATCAATTTTCTTGTTTAACTTGCATAATTTATGATGGCAAATTTGGAGTTTGTTAAGACGCACAATCAGGTTGCCTACTTGGAGAAAACAGAGCAGGGGATGGACCTATTTTTCATGAGATTGTGGACTTCCTAAACACAACTCACATAAGGTATGCTTTTACCATTAACCCTACTCTTTTTGTTTCTCAAATCATAGAGTTTTGGCAGACTGCTACTGTCATAACCAGTGAGAATGGAGGCATAGAAATTCATTCTAATGTGGATGGCATATCATTCATTGTTACTGAATCTTCTATTAGGAGACATCTTAAGTTAGAAGATTCTGATAGTATCAATGACTTGCCAAACACTGAAATTTGGCAAGAAATTGCTAGAATGGGGTATGATACATCCAACCATAAATTGACTTTTCAAAAAGGATGTTTCTCCCCACAATGGAGATTTTTAATCTATACTCTCTTGTATTGTTTGAGCCTAAAATGAACATCATGGGAGCAATTCAGCAGCAATATTGCTATTGCTCTCATCTGTTTATCAACAAACAGAGTTTTTAACTTTTCTAAATTCATATTTGAGAGTATGATAAACAATGTAAAGAGTAAAACTAAGTTTTTGATGTACCCAAGATTTGTGCAAGCCTTATTGAACAAGAAAAAGAATCAGTTAAAGAAACACAAGCAAACCTTTCCAACACCTTGCCTGCAACAAAAACTTTTTTAAAATATGGCTATGGCAAGTAGACTTTTCAATGGGGTAGTAATACCTCTTTTTCCTGAAATGTTGGAAAGAATTCAAAGTTTTCAGGGTGAAGGGTCAGTACTCCCAACTGAGCCCCAATACACACCCATTGTGGTTCTATATATCACTCATACACCCCATGTTACAACCACCTATAGGAGAAGAATCAGAAAGGAGACTAGGGTTCCTCAGCCTAGTCATCCTACTCAGACCTTTATAGCAGATGAGGCTATCCATGGTGATAGTATGGATGGGGCTTACATTACTGCTTCAGGCTTAGTAGCTGGGCATGATAGTGTAAACATCATTAAGACCCCTACCATGGTAACATCTAATGTGCCAAGTCCTCAAAGACTTGCCACAGGTGATGTAACCCCAAGCCAAATAGAATATTTGGGTGGTTCAGGAGTACATCCTAGTCCAAATAGGGCAGAAACTGAATCTATGCCCCTTGATTCACCTCTCCTAGTAGGTAACACAGCTAGAAGTGATGAGGGCAGTTCTAAACATAATGAATTGATGGAACTCTGTACAAATCTGTCAAACAAAGTGGTAAGTCTGGAGGATGAGCTCAAAAGTCATAAAAGGAATTTTGCCCTGGTGTACACAAAGTTGGTTACAAGGGTGAAGACCTTGGAAGATCAAGTCCAGAGGTCAAAAGGGAAAAGATCCAAGATGGTACTTTCTACTAGTTCTTCAAGTTCTGATTCAGATGATGGTGATGATTCTCCCAAACAGGGGAGGAAAACGAGGAAAATAGGGTCAGAAACTCAGGGTAGGAACTTAGATTTTGAAGAACATGAGGGTGGTGGTAATAATGATGATTCTCAAATGAATTCAGATCAAGCTACAGAGCCTGTGGATCTTGAAGAGGGTACAGAGTTGGTAAACCTTGAAGAGAAAGAAGATATTCATGATACTGCTCAAAGTTTACAAAAAGGTACTGCTGGATTAGAGGGAGCAGTACTAACTTCTGAGGTAGCAGTACAAACTGCTCAAGACAAGGGTAAAGGCATTCTAATTGATGATGAGCCACAACCAAGGAAGGTAAAGCCTAGAACTCAAGCTCAGATTGATTTTGATGAAGAAATAGCAAGAAAGGTTCATGAAGATGAGGTTGCTAGCTTCATGGATACTCAGAGAATGGAAAAGGAAAGAATGGCTTCTGATGCTCTTATTGCTCAAGAATCACATGAAGAACAGATACAACATTTGATTAATACTGATCCAGTTGTAAGGGAAAAGGCCTTAGAACTGCTTGCAGATGAGAGTTTAAGTGTTGAAGAAAGGTCAGCTCAACTTGCTGATTTCATAAATTCCAGGAATGATGAAGTGGCTTTGTATGATATCATGGAGAGTATTAGAAAGAATCAAAGTCAGAAGAGAAAGAGGAAACCTACAAAGGCACAGATCATAAGTGGGATGAAGATGTATCTTAGAAATCAAGCTGGTTGGAAAGCAGTTCAACTGAAGGGGAAATCAAATGAAGAGATTGAATATCTTTACTACAATGCTTATAGAAGAGCTAAGAACTATATTCCTTGGGACACAGATATAAGAACTCCAAAGAGACTTAAGACTGCTGAGAAAGAATCAACTGAGAAAGTGGAAGTACAAGCAGAAAAAGTTGAATTGTCACAAGAACAGATGAGCAAGATGTTAGTTATGAAGTGTTAGCAGTAATGATTTCTACAAAGCTTAGATGTGAAGAAAACTCTGAAGTGATTCAAAATCTATATATGATCAATATGAAAGGAAGAGACATAATAGAAGATGAAGTGTTTGGAAGAATCCCCCCCATCATCTACAGAGTTGAAGTTTAATTCAAGAAACTTAGTGATTTGGAGAGAAATCATAAGTTTAGGGGTGGATTGTTGGGAATTAAACCAACAGTTAGTACTGATAGGCTCAGAGTTTCAACTGGTGCATATTAACACTAGCAGTACTAACTGCAAGTACAAACAATTAGTACTGCTTATGTGATGAATACGTGTAATGTGATAAGTATATAATTGATTTGGTGTATATCTTATATTTATAGATTGATACGTATTTAGAAGTTTACTTGTACAGGACTCCTTATTCTATAAAAGGAGGTCCTAGGTTAGAGTTTAAGTACGATTAATTCATAGAGATTGAAGGTTGTGTAACCCTAGTGATAAGTTAAGATCACTCGTATTATTCATCAATAATATTGAATCGTTTTGGTTATTCTCCTTGTTCATATACATTACTGTTCCATTCATACATTCATATATACAAAATCTTCTAAGTATTAGCTAGTAGATTCCGCATACTAGTTAGTATCCACCCAAAGTATCTCATACACGTTATATAGGACTAACATCCTAAATGTATCATCAATCCTATCACTTGTCCACTTTTACTCCCTTATGATCTTATTTATAGACATGTATAAAGAGCATCCGTGACTTAAAAGACAAAAGATGACCTAAACTAATAAGGAAAAAATACTGATGTATTTTTTCGCTGTTACAAGAACCTATTTTGGGTATAGGACAATATTGCTTTCTGAGTAACAATGATGACACTATTCTTGTTCTAAAGCCTTTCAGGGAAATTTTGACTTTGGCCTGATAAGGACTTCTCCCTATCTTTTCAAACCCTTCCCGCCTTATCCCACCTTTCTTTTAGTCTTCAAGTTCTTCAGTATTCGGTCTTTGGTCTTTAGTCTTCATTCTTCATAGTTGTTGAGGAGACTGGGATTCAGTGAGTTATTGTCATCACTCACTGAACCCATTATCTTCTTCTTTGGCTTAGGTGTCATTCAGGGATTTCTGCCTCACTGAATGGTGAATCCTTTTTCTTAGACTCGTCCTAGGCATCTTGAAGATAACTCACTGAATGATTGTTCACTCAGTGACCTGAGAGCGTTCAAGGTTATATGACACTTAGTGTCACACCCACAAAATCTGTGTTTGCAGCAGAATGGAATTCCGGGGACGTGATGCTCATGGTCAACAAAGTACAAGGAATAAAGAACGACCTCTAAGTGAGTCATTTTAAAACAAGCATTTGATTTAACATAACGTTTTACAAAACATAGTTATCAGAGTTCACCATCAAAATGTAAGATTTAAATACATAACCAAACACTAAATAATGCAAGAAAATCTTCATCATGATGTGCTTCCAAAATGTGACTTAAAAGTGCTCCATACAAAGAGGTATATCATCATCACCTAATTACCTGAGAATACACGCTAAAAGGGTCAACAATAATGTTGGTGAGAATCATAGGTTTAAGTAAACGGTAATATGTGGAGCACAAGATTTCAATAGCAAGACAATACAACAAATATAGTGTCACAGCCAAAAGCAATATATACAGTGCCTAAGCTCATGACCCCGAAGCTCGACGTCATGGTATGCAATAAAGCATAATAATAATAATGCCCCAAATAAGTGTTTCCCAGACACTCGGAAATAATCCGAATGATATGCGTTCGTTTGACAGGTTGGCGCGACCAACTCGGACAAGGTGTCAACCCAAATAGATCTATTCATAACATCCGCACTTACAAGTAATTAACGGTTCATGATTCAAAAAGGGACTTTAATGGCATTGCGGTAACTTAGGCAAAGTAATAGTTTTTAGTATTTGTTTCCGTATGTAAAAACAAGTAGTGTATTCCCACCCCGAGGGTTTAGAAATCATGTATAAACAATGTAAAAATCGGGGCTATCAAACTCACCTTAGCAAAAGAAATTCCCGATTGGTAAATTTGTAAACGGCAAATTAAGTCTGATAATTCTAATTGCGACCTAAATAATACATATGTCTTAGGTTCGAAAACAAGGCCATGCACGCAAGTTCATACTTTACTTTATCACTTGTACATGTTGTAATATTTATCGTCAAAATATAGTTGCGTCAACTTGATCATTTATTTAGAAAATTTCCCTTTTTAGAAAACGTAACTTGTTTATCTCATGATCAAATTTTAGTTGTCATGTTAATAAGTATTTCAAAAATCTCTAACGCGCCTAACAAGTGCATATAATGTTCTACCATTTTTTTTACGCCATTTTAGCCAAAATATACTCTAAAAGGTCCAAAATCTACTCCAAATAATCCTAACAGCTTTTCTAATAGCCAAAAAAATATGCTGTCAACGTATATTTCGTCGTAAACTTTTGTTAGGCCATAACTTTTGCGTCGTAGCTCCGTTTCTTAAGTTTTACCTATCCCCGCGAAGGTATTTAAGTGTACTATCGGATTTATAAGGTTTCGGCTAGTCTAGATACCATTTAACCTCAGTTTTCATCTCTCCAAATTCTTAACAGCTTCACAATTTTTCTGAAAATGTAGTTTTTGTCGTAAAAATTGAAACTAGCGTATCTTTTTCGTTATAAGCCCGTTTTAACTCATTCAAGAGGCTACGTTTTCATTATTGATTCTATTTTCTATATTTCTAGTCTAAACTTGTCACCACACTACTGATTTTTCTGTATTAACCAAAACGGGACAGATTTATTTATCAAAGTGTCAAATTCTTTTTCCTAGTCTTCTAGTTATTTTAACCACTTAACAACCACTTCAAATCTAGTCCTATTCATCCATCAAATTCTCAACAAAATAATAGTGATCTAACCATAAACTTAACAATATTCAAAGGTCCATGTAAATGATCATCAAGGATGTTTAAAACTACAAGTTTACTAATATACATGTATATATAATGTTTTCATCACTTTCTTGTGGATATTTTTACTATCTAGGTTTCTTGTAATAAAAACTTGTTCAAAACATAATCTTTTGTTAAGGGATCATTGTGAATGTAAAACTTTATCAACATGTACCAAGTGATAACTAAGTATGTATACTTGACTAGCGTTATAACATGAAAAACAAGAAGTTTTGCAAATATAAGATCACTTACAAAAGAGATTAGTGAGATGAGAGTGTAAGACACTTGATTAACTCCAAGATTAATGTTCCAAATCCTTGCTAAAGTGCCCTAAGTATGCTTGATCTTAACCACAAACAAGATATTTCCTTCCTTGCTCCTTATAGTGTGTCGAATTGTAGGTATATATGGGAGGTGATTATATTTTTTCCTTTACTTGAACTAGTAGGTGTAAAAATGAGGATATTGTTAATACATATATCGTCCCAAAAAAGTTAATTATATTTTACGATATTTGCTTAATTTTGTTAATGACAATCACAAAGAATGTCTTTAAGCAAGGCATAAATATAAGATTAATTCTTTTGAATTTATAGTAACAAGTCTTTTATAAATAAATTTTACACATTACATACATTTTACATTTACATGTTATACTTTTATTTCTTAAATTACAAATATTAACACATGACATCATGGCAAACCTTATGAGAAAATCTTGGGAAGATTTGAAATATTTTAGAAAGATTCTTAAGCAACAAAGTTGACTTTGGAAGATATGGGAAGATATAGCAAGATATGGAAAGATTTGTTGAAGTCTTAGCTGTCCTGTACCCGCGGATCCAAACCAGTACAAGGGCGGATTCAAATTAAGGGATCCGCCAAATCCGCCACCTGTTGATCACCTTTGCCTATAAATAGCAAGCTGATCATTCAGGCACATCATCACTCATATAGCTTAAAACATATATTCATTCATTTGTACATCACTAACCCATATCATTCATTCATTTCATTTTGATCTTACTTTTGTAGCAAAGAAGATCAAGCATACAAGCTTCAACATACATACTGTTGCAAGTGTTATTAGTTTGATATAGTTTGATTTTTTAGCATTCACACATCATTGTTATACTTTTTATTCAGTAGAGTTTAATTAGTGTTTTAGTCCTTAAAACACAAAAAGTGTCGGGAGTGGTTGTACCCTTGTTAAAGAACCAATAGGAGTGGTTGTACCCTTGTAAAGAACCCGGTGTTTAGCTTAGTACCAGATAAAGAGTAAGCGAAGTGTAAAGGTTTTCTCCGCCTAGAAGGGAGTTTGTTTCTTAGTGAAGAAAAACTCTCGAGTTAGAGGCTTGAGGAGTGGAGTAGGGCAAGGAAGAGAGTCCTTGTAGCTGAACCACTATAAATATCCGTGTTGTGTGGTTTGATCATTCCTTTCTTTACTTACTAAACTTATATTGCTTGTTTGTGTATATTTACTTTGAAATCACGATAAGTCACAAAGCAAATTAATCTTTTAAAACGGTAAAACTATTCAACCCCCCTTCTAGTTTTCCACAATTGGCATCACAGCTACGTTACTCAAGATTTTCAAATATATTGTATTTTAAAACTTGAAACGATCAATGGATTTTGAAAACTTTAAAGAAGGGCAATCTATGCAAAGACCACCACTATTTGAACCAAATTGTTTCATATACTGGAAAAACCGCTTTGAGACATATGTGAAGTCAAAGGACATAGATCTATGGTATATAATTGTAGAGGGTGATTACAAGCCCATAAGTAATAATATTTCAGGTGGTCGGGATGAAGGTGCTTCTCTTACTCGTCACAGTGATGAGCAAAAGAAGTTGATTGCCAAAAATAACGAAGCCAAAATGATGCTTTATAATGCTTTACCTAAGAAAGAATATGAAAGAGTTTTTATGTGTAAAACGGCTAAGGATATTTGGCAATCATTGATTATCACTCATCAAGGGAACTCACAAGTCAAAGATAACAAAATTGATCTTCTTGTTCAACAATATGAACAATTTGTTATCTCTGAAGATGAGACCATTGATAGTGCGTTTGCTAGGTTTAATGCTATTATTACATCTCTTAAAGCACTTGATGAATCTTTTTTTAGTAAGAATTTTGTCAGGAAATTTCTAAGAGCACTCCGTCCGAAGTGGAGAGCAAAGGTGACAGCTATTGAAGAATCTAAGGATCCTTCAAGCATGACACTGGATGAGCTCATTGGAAATCTCAAAGTTCACGAGATGGCGATGGAAAAAGACTCAGAAATAGTTAAAGGCAAAAAGGAGAAGATGAAGTCCATTGCCTTGAAAGCTAGGGTAGAATCAAGTGATGATGAAGAGTCTTGTTCTAGTAGCGAAGACGAAGAGTATGCCATGGCCGTAAGAGATTTCAAGAAATTCTTTAGGAGACGAGGAAAGTTCGTAAGACCACCTCGTGAAGAAAAGAAATCCTTCCGGAAAGACCGTGATGATAGGAAAGGAAAGGTAGATAGGAAATGTTATAGGTGCGGGGATTCTAGTCACCTAATAGGAGAATGTCCAAAGCCTCCAAAGAACAAGTCTCAAAGAGCATTTGTTAGTGGAGCTTGGAGTGATAGTGAAGGTGATGACGACGAGCCTAAGAACGAAGAAGTTGCTCTCATGGCTCATGACACAGAAGAGGTACATTCTGACTCGTCATATTCTTCTATAGATGATGAAACCTTAGAAGTAGAATATAACAAACTGTGTGATATCACTTTAAAAATCATAAACAAAAATAAGTTCTTAAAAACCAAAACGACACTTTTAGAAAACGATGTTTATTGGTTTAAAGAAAAAGAGATACGAATGGAAAAGGGTAAAAATAGTAAAGAAACCTGTTTCTCTTGTCAAGAGCTTAAACTAGAATTAGAAACTCTTAAAACCACACAGGAAGATCTCATTAAGCAAAATTCTAAGTTTAAAAAGTTTGATAAAAACATAAGCTGTATAGATGAGATAATGAAGATGCAAAAATTACCTCATGATAAAACCGGACTAGGTTTTATGAAACTAGGAAGCTTAAGTGACTTTAAGAAACAAACAGTGAAAGAAAAAGAAACTGTTCCAACTGAGTCAGAAACCCACGGATCCGACGGATCCAAAATTTTGGATCCGCCAGTTATACCCAAGGGATCCGCAGGTACTGTTGATGAACAGAAAGCTCGTAATTCGGATCGTACTGAATTCGTTAAGGTCACTAGAAAACCTAGCACTAGTACAGCTGTCAAAAAACAAAAACCATCAGTCTCTATAGGAAAAGGTCAAGTTAATAATGAGTTTAGAACTAAAACGGTTTTCCCAAACAACCCTTTCCAAACAGTAACTTAACTCACAACATCATTATCAAAGAAATTGGAACCAAAACATGTCTAGGAACTTTCAAGGTCCCAACTACATGCCATGGAACACTTGTACACCATTTCCATACATGAACCATGATAATGTTATGTTTAACCCAAACGGACCCATGAGATATTGGGGACCAAACGCTTGAGTTTTTCTTGAACTTAGGTGTGCTTGAAAGTTGAGTTAGAACCAGATGAGTGGATTAAAGATAGTGGGTGTTCAAGACACATGACGGGAAACAAAATCCTTTTCTCAAACTACCAAGTGTACGACGGAGGTAATGTCATATTCGTTAGCAAGCTTAAATGTAAAATCATCGGAAAAGGTACAATCTCTCATGACTCTCTCACTATTGATGATGTTGCTCATGTAAATAACTTGGGTTTTAACTTGCTTAGTATTAGTCAATTATGCCGTAAAAAGTATAATGTCATTTTCAGTGAAAATGGAAGTAAAATACTTAAAGACGGTATAACCATAGGAAAAGGTGTTTTAAAGAATAACGTATACGTTATGAAATTAGACAAAACACCTAAAGACAAACTTTGTCTCACTTCTTTGGACGATAACTCAACTCTATGGCATAAACGCTTAGGTCACGCCAATATGAGGCTAATTCAATCCTTATCATCTAAGGAACTCATTAGGAACCTACCGAAGTTGAACTATGACCAACACTTTTGTGATGCTTGCAAAATTGGAAAACAAGTTCACAATAGCTATAAGGCTAAAAACATGGTGTCTACATCTAGGTGTCTAGAATTGTTACATATGGATTTGTTTGGTCCATCCGCTATACAAAGTTATGGAGGAAACTTCTATACTTTGGTACCAAAGTGTGTCCACTTGCTTATGTACGAGTCATTGAGTCGAGATAAGGTGTGAGTGGTACAAACCGTGTTGACTGCGATAAAGTTGTTGTCTGTTTTTATATGACAAACCACACTCCTTGTTTATCCCATTCGACATGTTTCCTACTACTCTCACCTTATATCATATTGACATGTAACTTTTTTAACCAACTCCTTTACATATATAAACTCTATTTTGTTCCTAAATTTTAGATTTTATTGAACTATTTTTATAGAATATACTGGTCTTTGATGTTGTCATTTGTGTATTTGTGTGTATGAGGCTGTGATGATAAGTATCTTATTAAATCATGCAAATGATGCGATATTCCTTGTCTTGGAGTGGCAATTCTATAGTTTATACTATGCAGCCATGTGGGTTATATCCTGATGTTTTTGAAATTATTGAGTTATACAGATCTGAGCCTCACTATTACGTACAAAAATTAGACAAAATTTATAGTTGCTTGATATTTGCAGCTTCTGTTGTCTTATGTGAACCCATGGCCATGTCCTAACCTAGAAACAAATTGGACAGTGATTCCCAAGTGTTTTTTTTTGTTTTATTTTTATTTTTTATTTTTATTTTATTTTTTATTTTTTTTGTACAAGAGGCTGTGATGAAAAATATTTGGTTAAATGATGCAAATTATGAGATATTCCGTATCTTGGCAGGGCAATTATGGTCAAATATTATTGCAGCCATGGCGGTTATATCCGATTGTATTTGTAATGATGGTTTTTCCTTTCTTAGCCTCAATAGTATATTCTGAAAACAAAATTGTCCCAAGTTTTAGTGTGTAGAAGCTGATGAACAGTTGCCTGAACGATAATAAGTTATTGAATGGTATTGGCTCTCGCTGAACAAGACACCACTTTTGAGTATGATATAAAGTTGCCTAATTCTCCCTATCAAATATGGAAGAACAGTGACATCAGGGCAAATTTATAATCATACTCGAAACTAGTGTCTTTTTCCATCTTTGTTCCTTTATAGCAGTCAAGTATCAGCTTTATTAAGATGTTTCGATGAACAAGACACCACTTTGAGTTTGAACATATAGATTGTAACACCCAACCCGACAAGGGTCAAAATGTCACATAATTGTGTCAATCAGAACATAATAAATGCAAGCGGAAGACTTAAATAAATAAATACAAGTCATGAAACAAAATGACCTCCAAAGAAATAAAAATCAAATCCAACTCTAAAATAAAATAAAATAACCAAGACATAAGTCATAAACTAATTCCAAAAGATAGGGAAACTAAGGTTGGGTTGGTCCTCTAAAAGCTCCTACTATCATCACTCAAATCCCAGCACCCCGCTTGAATACCTGCCGCAGAGGAAAGAAAATACGGCTGAGCTTAAAAAGCCCAATGAACAGATATAAACAAATAATGAACTGAACATAAATAAATATATGAAATCCAAATAAAAAAGAATCTACCGAATAAGATGTCACAAGTCATGAGAATCAAATGAATAATAAATCAAATAAAAGCTAATGAAGTCAATGAATCATAAGGAAATGCCCACGAGCTCACAAAGAATGCCACCTGCTTAACCACATAATCATATCATAACAAATGGAGTCGCGTACTCCCAAAAGTGACATGGGGTGTATGGCACACACAAACCATTCACTACTAAGCCACATCATAATCATATCACAAAACAATCCTAGGATGCATCCATACGCTCCTTGCAAAACAAAGTTATACATACACCACCATACACCTGTAATCTGACAAATATATTGGCGTACCAAAATGGCAAATAAGTGCACGAGCTCAATAATCATATACATATCAAAAGGGAACGTCGTGGACCAATCACACTGCCACAGATAGTGTCATGCCATTGGTGCCTCAATGACATGGCCATGGTACCTCCATGACTAGTTAGCTCGGGTAAAAGAATAAACAAAGCTATTACATCATAATGAATTAATTATAGTATCTCCAAACAAAAGTATAACAACAGGAATGAATGCCATATCAAATGACATTGAACTGAATATCATATCCTAAGGAATCATATCAAACGAAAATCAGCAACGAATATCATAACGAATGAAATAAAGTCAAGGATCGAAGAGTCATCCAAAACCCTTACTGAGAAAGGGTAGAATATCCATACCTTAGAAAGTGGAATGAAAGCAAATGGAAAAGTGATCACAAGGAAAAGAATGTCACATCTTCTTTAACGAAACTACACGGATTAGGGTTCAAAGAATACTTATTAGCTCGTTAAATGTCATAACGGATTTATTGCTTATTATTAATCACGTTCTCAACTTAGGGTCTACAGATTAGGTTAGATTCATAAGTATTCCAAGTTCTAAGGGTTAATAATGATAATTAATTAGGAATAGGTTTTATATGTGTTTCAAATCCTTTGTTAACTTAATTTGGGTTTAAATGTGCCAAAACAAATTTTTAGGTTTAGAATGCAAATCTGACTTAGTTTCTTATGAATTTATTGACCTATGAAATTAGCTCTTGAGGATCTACTAATTTTATCTAAGACATCCAAATGAGTTAAGAACCTCCCCAAAATTTCCCAGATTTTATTACTAAGTGAAAGTACCATTTCAAAAATCATTTCCCCAAACCAGTCCAGAAAGTGCACTGCAGGTGTACCCCGAAAGTTTGTATTTATTTTACCAATTTGAACCTTTCAGAAAAATCCACAACAATTCCAGTAAGTCATATCCATCTTAAAAATTATCTCTGTCAATTGAGACCTCTGAATTCCTTATGGTTTTAAAACTAAAAATCAAAAACACCAACTGATTTTCAGACTTCCAAAATACAGTTTTGACACTTAATCTAGTAAAAATAAAAAGACTTCCCTTCCTATCTCCAATGACCACAAAATTTATATATTCAGAAAGTAGGCAACTTAAACTTAATATTAGACTCAAGAATCATACAAAAAAAAGTTGGCATCATCAAATTAGACCCCTTTAAATCCGACCAAAATTCTGGACAACATCCCATCAATTTACAAACAAAACCCTAACACTTATTAACATCCTAATTGACCCACAATTAATTCTAGGGTTTCCAAAATGTAATTAATGTTCCCTTAATGTTATACGACGTCTCTTAATTACAAAATATTAGGGCTTGATTCAGATGTAGGTTTAACATGATTAAATTCTGGTTTTATGTGTACATGTATATATGTCGAATAGATGAGATAAATACAAGGAACCATGAGTACCTATTTAGGGCAGATTTTATGGCAGATTAACGAGACAAAACACAAGGAAAATTGATAAGAACAAGGCTGCTACACACTTCAATCGATCACAAAAGGGGTTGCAGTACTTGACCACTTCTTCTTGATCTTTGTAGAGAGAAACTAAGGAATTTAGAGTTTGCAGAATTTCGGTATGGAGGGAGAGAGAGAGCCAAATATTAGGTGAATAATGAGGAGGGAATGAGGTGTGATTTATATTAAGAAAACCGTGTATGTAGCTAAGGAAAGGGAACACCAAATCTTTTCATTTAAGTAGGATATTACTTGGTCTTATCATGTTTAACATGTGAAAGGGTGGGATAAGCAAGAATTTCGGTTCCAATATACCACAAGGAAATGTGCACATGCCTAGAACAAGATAAGGTAAGTTACACACATTATTTAGTTAATTACTTAGGCTAATACACATATTAATTTAATTAATACATAGTATAAGGTTTTAACTACTTATCAGTAGTCATAAGACTTAGGATAAAATTTCAAATTATATAGGAATTTAGGAAAACGGACTTTATGGTTTTACAACTCTTCCCCTCTAAAAAGAAATTTTTTTGCTCAAAAATTGAAGTAGACAGATTTAACGAAAATGTACCGAATCACGAAAAGAAATAAAGATAACTAACTAACATCCTCAGGCTCTTTGGCTAAAGACAGATCATCATGGATTTGTTCTAACGGTTACAAAACCACATGAAGAGGATGATTTTAGAGGACATGCCAGATTAGGAACCATAGTAAATGATGTACTTAAAATAACATCAAGGTCACACATTTCTAAAGGAACAAATTGGCAGAACGGATCTTATCATCAAAACGTAATGGATAATAACCACAAGATTCATCATAAGAATGGAAATGGGTAATGCATAATCTGATAGTGTGGGGGAAACCTTAAGGTGTTTAGCAAAATCAGAGAAACCACTAAATGTGTCCAACACATCATGGTTGGAAAATTCTCAGAATGGACGAATGAGCATCTAAACAATTAACAAATGAATCAAAGGTTCAGGAATGAATGCGATTATATCATAAGGTGAAACCTATATGGTGAAAAGGCATTACCACAAAGTTCTCAAAGCATTCTAAATTTAATTGGTCACTAAACTTACGTTGCGTATCCTAACAGATTTTCTAAATCTCCGAAAAGAATGATCTTAACAAGAGCTCAAATAAAGGCAAGAATAATAACCAAAGTGATGCGAATGAGTGATATTTAAATAAATATCTTATAGTCTACCCAATCCTCACCGGTCACAACTTAAGTTTCACTGGCGAAACCTAAAGCAAATTTCTCAAGGGTCAATTCATAAGCTCCTATAGTGCAATTCTAAGGGCCACATCTTCACAGGTCATAACTTAAGGTACTATAGGTCGAATCCTAAGATCTGATACCATAATTGTAACACCCAACGCGACAAGGGTCAAAATGTCACATTATGGTGTCAATCAGAACATAATAAACGCAAGCAGAAGACTTAAATAAATAAATACAAATCAAATCCAACTCTAAAATGAAATAAAATAACCAAGACATAAGTCATAAACTAATTCCAAAAGGTAGGGAAACTAAGGTTGGGTTGGTCCTCTAAAAGCTCCTACTCTCTTCACTCAAATCCCAACACCCCGCTTGAATACCTGCCGCAGAGGAAAGAAAATGCGGCTAAGCTTAAAAAGCCCAGTGAACATATATAAACGAATAATGAACTGAATATAAATAAATATATGAAATGAAATCGAAAAGAATATGCCGAACAAGATGTCACAAGTCATGAGAATCAAATGAATAATAAATCAAATGAAAGATAATGAAGTCAATGAATCATACGGAAATACCCACGAGCGCATAAAGCATGCCACCTGCTTAACCACATAATCATTTTATAACAAATGGAGTCGCGTACTCCCAAAAGTGACATTGGGCTTATGGCACAAACAAAACATTCACTACTAAGCCATATCATAATCATATCACAAAACAAACCTAGGAAGCATCCATACGCTCCATGTAAAATAAAGTTATACATATACCACCATACACCTGTACTCTGACAAATATATTGGCATACAAAAATGTAAATTAAGTGCACGAGCTCAATAATTATATACATATCAAAAGGAAACGCCGTGGACCGATCACACCGCCACATATAGTGTCATGCCATTGGTGCCTCAATGACATGGCCATGGTACCTCCATGACCAGTTAGCTCGGGTAACAGAATAAACAAAGCTATTACATCATAATGAATTAATTATAGTATCTCCAAACAAAAGTATAACAACAGGAATGAATGCCATATCAAATGACATAGAATTAAATATCATATCCTAAGGAATCATATCAAATGAAAATCACCAACGAATATCATAACAAATGAAATAAAGTCATGGATCGAAGAGACATGCGAAACCCTTACTGAGAAAGGGTAGAATATCCATACCTTAGAAAATGGAATGAAAGAAAATGGAAAAGTGATCACAAGGAAAGCAACGTCACATCTTCTTTAACAAATCTACACGGATTAGGGTTCATATAATACTTATTAGCTCATTAAATGTCATAATGGATTTATTGCTTATTATTAATCACGTTCTCAACTTAGGGTTTACAGATTAGGTCAGATTCATAATTATTCCAAGTTCTTAGGGTTAATAATGATAATTAATTAGACATAGGTTTTATATGTGTTTCAAATCCTTAGTTAACTTAATTAGGGTTTAAATGTGCCAAATCAGATTTTTAAGTTTAGAATGCCAATCTGACTAAGTTTCTTATGAATTTATAGGTCTATCAAATGATTTCCTGAGGTTCTACCAATTTTATCTGAGACTTCCAAATGAGTTAAGAACCTCCCCAAATTTTCCCAGATTTTATTACTAAGTGAAAGTACCATTTCAAAAATCGTTTCCCCAAACCTCTCTTGAAAGTGCACTGCAGGTATACCCCGAAGGTTTGTATTTATTTTACCCATTTGAACCTTTCAAAAAAAACCTTAAAAATATTCCAGTAACTCATATACATCTTAAGCATTCTACCTGTAAATTGAGACCTCTTAATTCCTTATGGTTTTAAAATGAAAAATAAAAAACACCAACTGATTTTCAGACATCCAAAATACAGTTTTGACACTTAATCTAGTAAAAATCAAAAGACAACCCTCCCTACCTCCAATGACCACGAAATTTATATATTCAAAAAGTAGGAAACTTAAACTAAATTTTAGACTCAAGAGTCATACAAAAACACGTTGGAATCATCAAATTAGTCCCTTTTAAATCCGACCCAAAATCTAGATAACATCCCATCAATTTACAAAGAAAACCCTAACCCTTATTGACACCCTAATCGACCCACAATTAATTCTAGGGTTTCCAACATGTAATTAATGTTCCATTAATGTTATACGAGGTCTCTTAATGACAGAATATTAGGGCTTGATTCAGAAGTAGGTTTAACATGATTAAATTCTGATTTTATGTATACATGTATATATGTCGAATAGATTAGATAAATACAATGAATCATGAGTACCTCTTTAAGGCAAATTTTAGGGCAGATTAACGAGACAAAACACAAGGAAAATGATAAGAACAAGGTTGCTACACACTTCAATCGATCACCAAAGAGGCTGCAATACTTGACCACTTCTTGATCTTTGTAGAGAGAAACTAAGGAATTTAGGGTTTGCAGAATTTCGATATGGAGGGAGAGAGGGAGAAAGCCGAATATTAGGTGAATAATAAGGAGGGAATGAGGCGTGAAGTATATTAAGAAAACCGTGTATATAGCTAAGGAAAGGGAACACCAAATCTTTTCATTTAAGTAGGATATTACTTGGTCTTATCATGTTTAACATGTGAAAGGGTGGGATATGCAAGAATTTCGGTTCCAATATACCACAAGAAAACATGTACATGCTTAGAACAAGATTAGGTAAGTTACACACATTATTTAGTTAATTACTTAGGCTAATACACATATTAATATCATTAATACATAGTATAAGGTTTTAACTACTTATCACTAGTCATAAGACTTAGGATAAAATTTCAAATTATATAGGAATTTAGGTAAACGGATTATAGGGATTTACATAGATGGTCGGTTCTCCCTATCGTAGATGGATGAACAAATACACCAGACCAACTTTATGTTCGAACTCAAAAGTGGTTTCTACACCCATCGTTCAATACATCATCCACCCTTCATCCTTCATCCAGATACGATTGGTTGTACCTCTTCTCTTTTACTTGCTTATGTTTTCATTGTTTTTATTTATTTATTATTTTTTTTTTAATTTTTTTGTTATGGTTGAAGCTGGTTAAATGTGATTGATGGAGATCATATGTTGTTTGATACGTAAGAGGATGTGATATTGGTTGCATATGTGTGCCTGCTGGCCAGTTGAGAATAGATGAACAGTTGCTGTAAACACATAGTAAAGAAGTATATTTCTTCTGTAATTTCATGTTTTAAGGTTCCTGTAGGATCGGTTGTCCTTATTAACAGGAGGCTTTCCATGAAACCATCACCTAAAATAGGGACAGTCGGTCCTACAGGACCCTTGAACATGATGTTAGAGATGCACATGAAGATATGATTGGCTGTACCTCTTCTCTTTTAGATGCACATGTGATATTGGTTGCTTATGTGTGTCTGCATACCGGTTGAGATTAGGTGAACAGTTCCTATAAACGTAAATATCTGTATTCCCTCTGTAATATCATGTTCTAACATTCCCGTAGGATCAGTTGTCTCTATTAACAGGAGGCTTTCGATGAAACCTTCTTCTAAAATAGGGACACTTGGTCCTATCGGAGCGTTGAACATGACGTTAGGGATGAACATGAAACCTTCACATGAAACTTATGTTATAATTGCTTGTCCCAAACTATGTTATAAGGTAAGACCCTTATTATTTTATTTGATTAATCCTTTGGTATGTGTACTGTGGTACCTACTACTTTTCATGAATCTAGCTGTAAGCAATGCCACTTAATTTAGACTCTTACCACTTTTATATAACAACATCGTTCATAAAGTTTTCTTAATAGCGAGAGGTGGGAAAGAAAAATAGGATGTCGTACAAGTGTATTTGGTGCAAATGCATTTTGCCATATCCTCTTTTTCTTTCTCATCTCTCGCTATATAAGAGTACCTTATGAGTGCATCCTGTTCAACAATGAAACGGACTTTAAGTTATAAAGTTCTTTTATTGAACGATGCATTGCCAGTTTCATTAATAAAGTTTACTTAATTAATAAAGAGTGATGGGAAGGAAAGATAGGATGTCGTAGAAATGTATTTGGTGCAAATACTTTTTTTGCCATATCCTCTTTTTCCTTCTTATCACTCTCTATATATAAGTCTGTTTTACCAGTGATCCTTGCTTGTTGTCGATCTAAGCTATTTGTTGGGTACCCCCATTATTTTGTGGGTGACGGGTTTAAGCTTGTAAATCAGACTGGAATTTAGAAAATGGGCTTTATGACTGGTATGAAGTTCTTTTCTTTAATTCCATTATTTTATATGACCTTGAACCAGCCATCTACGAATTAATGTGTGTAGTTGACAAATAGCGCAACGAAGTTGTGTTATGTGTTAGGTTAATGTTTGTCTGTTACATAGTCTTCCTTTGTTCACTGTTTTTCTGTTAAAGTATTATAATGTTAATGTTTGTCTGTCATATACTTTATCTTTGTTCACTGTGTTTCTGTGATTTTACTTTTATGTTTGTTAAATCTGATGAAACAATTATACTTGTTATTATTATTATTATTATTATTATTATTATATATATATATATATATATATATATATATATATATATATATATATATATATATATAAAAGGTACAACGTGTTTTGTGTTTAGTTTTAGAGTTACTACTGCTTGCATGGTTATGACTGCTAATAGTTTACAAAAGAAATGTTTTAAGTCATTACTGTTGTTAGTTACAAAGATTACAACTGCTTGTGTATTTTACTACCGCTAGTGTTGCTGATGATGTTCAAGAAAATACACCAAGTGGTTACTACTGCTAGACTAAATGTTACTACTGCCAGTTCAGAGTTACAACTGCTAGAGTTAGAGATACGACTGCTAGAGTGTTTAGTTTGTACTGCTTATGAGATAAATTTGTATAGTCAGTTAGATAAATATAGAAAAGATTCTATTAAGATTTATCTTGTAAAGCAGGTAATGGTAAGCCAACTAGGACTCCTTAGAATATAAAAGGAGGTCCTAAGGCATAGAGATAGATATGATTATACGAGATATACGATTCTTACGATTCTTTAGAAAACTTTAAGGTTGTAAACCCTAATACTTTTGAGTATTCGTATTATATTAATAATATTGAAGTATTTGGTTTGATATTCATTGTTTACTAATAATTCAATATAAAGTTCTTCTTAAGATCAAATACAAGATTCCGCATTGTGTTTGATATACTTCAAGATAGTTTCTATACTTAGTTGTTTTAGATTTATCTAAGATAACTAAACCTTTACAAGCTAAGGGATTCGATCAAGTATATTGTTGCGATCAACAAGTGGTATCAGAGCTTGTGATCAAGAAGAATTTTTTCAAACTCAAGACTGTTCTGATCTTACAGAAGACATGGAGTCAGAATCTACACACATGATTACTGCATCAAAGGTGCCAATGCTCAAGTCTGGAGAGTATGAGGTATGGAGAATGAGAATAGAGTAGTATATTCAGATGGTTGATTATTCTATGTAGGAGGTCATAGAGACTGGAAATTCTTTACCTAAAATAGAAACTTCTGTTGATGGTGATGTCATTACCATGCCTATTAAAACTACTGAAGATAAGACACAAAGAAGACTGGAATTTAAGGCAAGAAGCACTCTCATGATGGGCATTCCTAATGACCAGCAGTTGAATTTCAATCACATCAAGGATGCTAAATTGTTGTTAGAAGCAATTTAGAAAAGGTTTGGAGGTAATGCTGCTACCAAGAAGACCAAGAAGAACCTTTTGAAGCAACAATATGAGATTTTGCTGCTCCAAGTTCTGAGAATCTTGATCAGGCTTTTGACAGGCTTTAGAAACTTATTAGTCAACTAGCATTTGTGGATGTCTCAATTCCTCAAAAAGATATAAATCAAAAGTTTATGAGAAGCTTGTCACCAGAGTGGAATATACATACTGTGGTATGGAGAAACAAGGCTGATCTTGATACAATGAGTTTAGATGATCTGTATAACAATCTTAAAGTTTATGAACCTGAAGTCAAAGGGTCATCTAGCTCATCCTCAAGCACACAAAACTTAGCTTTTGTGTCCTCCTCCAATAACAGTTCTGGCAGTACTAATGAAGTAGTTAATACTGCTCATGGAGTTAGTACTGTTGGCACACAAGTTAATGCTGCTGGATCTACAACCCTTGATAACTTGAGTGATGCTGTTATATATGCTTTCTTAGCTGGTTAATCTACTAGTCCTCAGATTATGCATGAAGATTTGGAACAGATCCATCCAGATGATCTTGAAGAGATGGACTTAAAGTGGCAGATGGAAATGTTGACAATGAGGCAAGAAGATTTTTGATGAAGACTGGAAGAAACCTCAAGTTCAATGGGCAGGATAACATGGGTTTTGATAAATCCAATATTGAATGCTACAACTGTTATAGGAAGTGACATTTTGCAAGGGAATGCAGGGCACCGAGGAGCCAAGACTACAAGAATGGAGAGAGCTCAAGGAAAGTTGTATCTAAGGAACCTAAGACTTCTATAGCTTTGGTGTCTTGTGTTGGTTTAAGAGGATATGATTGGAGTGACCAAGCAGCTGAAGGACCAAACTTTGCACTTATGGCTTACTCTTCTTCATTAAGTTATGATTCTGAGGTATCTAATGATTCTGGTTGTTCTTATAAATCTTGTTTAGATACTGTTGAGGAACATAAGTCTAGGAATGAAAAACTAATTGAAGAGGTAAAGATCTTAAAGTTAGATAATTTAGGCTATAAAGTAGGGTTAAAATCTGTTGAGGAAAGACTTGAATTTTTTAAATAGAATGAGTTACAGTATGAAGAGAAAGTTAATGTTCTTGAAGGTAAGCTTTATGTTAAAGAGCATTTCATTAAAGAACTTACTAAAAGGTTAGAAAAGGCTCAAAAAGAAAAAGATGCAGCTTATCGGGAAAAAGAAAAACATCAAGCTAAGGTAAATAAACTTGAATTTGCATCTGAAAGTGTAAATAAGACAATAGAGTGTCAACTTATGAGGAGAGGTAGTGGTATAGGTTATAATGAGGTTCCTCCCTCAAATACAGGAAAGTATGTACCTGCGATACCTGAATTGTCTTGTTTAGTTGAGTCTAATGCTATGCCTTTAGGAGAGAATAGTAAGTCTAATGAGGAGAAACCTAAGGTTGAAAAGACATATTCTGATGCACCTATCATTGAAGATTGGGTGTCTGATGATGATGAGGAATAGGTGAAGACTAAACCTAAGGTTGAAAGTATAACAGTTAAACCTAGTGTTGAACAAGTTAAGTTTGTCAAACCTAGTTTTGGCATAAGGTGTCTAGGAAAATTGTTGAATACACTGAGCAACCTAGGGAGTACGCTAATAGGCCTAGAGGTAACCAGATGAATTGGAATAACATGATGTCACAAAGATTAGGAAGTGACTTTATGATGTTTAACAAGGCTTGTTATCACTGTGGTAGTTTTGAGCATTTACAGGAAAATTGTTTTTACTATCAAAAGCCTGTTTGGAACTATGCTAGGTGGGTGAATCATCAATGTTTCTCTAAAAATACTCACCCACATGCTAAAAGAAACATGGTTCCAACAGTAGTACAAATGAGATCTGGTTTAGTATCAGTTAATATTGCCAAGAAAAATGTTTCTAAACCAGCAGTAGTAACTAATACTGTTAGATCAGTTAGTACTGCTAACTCAAAAATAACAGTGAATGGTGCTAAAAAATTTTAAAAGTTTTCAAATAAAGCACATTCAACTGTAAAAAGGCCCATTTAAAAGAATACAGCAATTAGTGCTGCTAAGGCAAAAGTAGTAGTTTCTACTACTAAGCCAAAAGCAATAACTGATACTGTTTTGGGAAATCATTTTTATGCTGTTAAGGCCTTAGTTTATTGGGTCTGGAAACCAAAAGTTAAAGTTTTAAATCATGTTTCCAGAAATGGCAGTGCATCCATAGTTTTAAAGAGGTATGATTATGTTGATGCACAAGGCAGATCCAAGTCAGTAATGGATTGGGTCCCCAAAATGAACTAATTTTCTTACTTTATGTGCAAGGCAATCCACAGGTGGTATTAGAAGATAAATGAGTATTTGACAGTGGATGTTCAAGGCACATAACTGGAAACATGTCCTATCTTGAAGATTTTGAAGCAATTGATGGAGGATATGTTGCTTTTGGGAGTAATCCCAAAGGAGGGAAAATCACAAGAAAAAGTACAATAAAAACTAATAAATTAGATTTTGATAATGTGTACTTTGTAAAAGAGCTTAAGTTTAATCTCTTTAGTGTCTCACAAATGTGTGACAAAAAGAATAATGTTCTTTTTACTGACATTGAATGTTTTGTCTTATCTCCTGACTTTAAGTTGGCTGATGAAAGTCATGTTTTCCTTGAGGTTCCTAGAACAGACAACATGTATAGTGTTGATTTAAAGAATATGGTTCCCAATGAAGGTTTGAATTATCTCTTTGCAAAGGCCACATCTGATGAATCTAAGATTCGGCATAGAAGGCTTGGACATTTAAATTTCAAAACAATGAATAAATTGGTTAAAGGAAACCTTGTAAGAGGGTTACCTTCAAAAGTTTTTGAAAATTCTGAAATCTCTGTTGCTTGTCAGAAGGGAAAACAATACAGAGCTTCTTGTAAGACTACAGTAGTGTACTCTACAAATCAGCCTTTACATATGTTGCACATGGATTTATTTGGACCAACATTTGTAAAAAGTTTAATGAAAAAGATGTATTACCTAGTTGTCACAGATGATTATAGTAGGTTTACTTGGGTTTTCTTTTTAGCAACTAAGGATGAAACCAGTAGCATTCTTAAGGCTTTCATAACCAAGATAGAAAACCTAATTAACCATAAGGTTAAAGTGATAAGATGTGACAATAGAACCGAGTTTAAGAATAGGGATATGAACCAGTTATGTGAGTTGAAAGGTATTGAGAGACAGTATAGTGTAGCTAGAACTCCTCAACAAAATGGAGTTACTGAGAGGAGGAATAGGACACTAATTGAGGCTGCTAGAACAATGTTAGCTGATTCTAAATTACCTACTACTTTTTGGGCTGAAGCAGTTATTACTGCTTGTTATGTGCAGAATAGAAGTAAAGTAGTTAAGCCTCACAACAAGACCCCTTATGAACTTTTACATGGTAGAAAACCATTGCTAGATTTCTTAAGACCATTTGGGTGTCCTGTTACTATCTTGAATACCATAGATCACTTAGGCAAGTTTGATGGCAAGGCTGATGAAGGATTCTTTGTTGGATACTCAATAAATAGCAAAGCTTTTAGAGTGTTCAATAGTAGGACCAGGAAAGTGGAAGAGAACTTGCATGTTAGGTTTAGTGAGAGTACACCTAATGTTGCAGGGAGTGGACCAAACTGGCTGTTTGATATTGATTCACTAACCAAGATTATGAATTATGAGCCAGTTGTTACAGGTACAGAGTCTAACAATTTTGCAGGTACAAAAGCAAGTAATGATGCAGGTCAAGCTGGTAAGGAGACAAGACCTGGCAAAGATTATATTTTGTTGCCTATTTGGACTGTTGATCCACCTTTCTCAACCCAAGAGTCAAAGAGTTCACAAGAAGATGATCTTGCTGAAGATCCAAAAGATGATAAAGAAGATGGTGTAAAATCTTCTAATGATGATAAAGTGGTTAATGAAGAAAAGCAGACTAATGAACAAGAAAAGGATGATGTATCAGATAATGTTGTCAATGAAGAAATTAACACTAGCATTACTAACTCTGTTAATACTGCTAAGCCATGTGTTAATGTTGCTAATGAAGAAAATAACACTAGCAGTACTAACTCTGTTAATACTGCTAAGCCAAGTGTTAATATTATTGACAAGGAAGACATATCTTTTGATGATGATGACTATCCAGATGATCCAAACGTGCCTCCATTGGAAGAAATATATCCTGATACTGATGATGCTGTACTTGGTGCAGAGGCTGATTTAACCAATATGGAAGATGTAGTTCCTGTCAGTCCTATTCCAACTACAAGAATTCACAAGAATCATCCTAAGGAACAAATCATTGGAGAGCCAAAATCTGCTGTTCAAACAAGAAGAATGATAAAGGATTTGAAGGAACAAGGTTTCTTTGCTTGATCCCTTCATCAAAGAAACAGTCACAAAGATCTTCAAAACTGTTTGTTTAATTGTTTTCAATCACAAATAGAACCCAAGAACACTCATAAAGCATTACAGGATCCAAGCTGGGTGGAAGCTAAGCAAGAAGAGCTTCTACAATTCAAGCTTCAAGAAGTTTGGACTCTGGTAGATTTGCCTAATGGGAAAAGGGCAATTGGTACTAAATGGGTTTTCAGTTGCAAAAAGGATGAAAGAGGCATTGTGATTACAAACAAGGCAAGGTTAATAGCTCATGGATACACTCAAGAAGAAGGTATTGATTAAGATGAAGTATTTTCCCTAGTTGCAAGAATTGAAGCTATCAGATTATTCTTGGCTTATTCTTCATACAAAGACTTTGTAGTGTGTCAAATGGATGTGAAAAGTGCTTTTCTGTATGGGACAATTGAAGAAGAAGTTTATGTCTCACAACCACCTGGTTTTGAAGATCCTAATTTTCCTGACAAGGTTTACAAGGTGGAGAAGGCACTATATGGTTTACATCAAGCGCCCAGAGCTTGGTATGACACATTGTCAACATACTTGTTGAGCAATGGTTTTTGTAGAGGGAAGATTGATAAAACTTTGTTTATCAGAAGACACAAAGATGATATCTTACTAGTTCAAGTTTATGTTGATGATGTTATCTTTGGATTAACAAATAAGGTTTTATGTGTTGAATTTGAGAAGCTAATGCAAGAAAGATTTCAGATGAGTTCAATGGGTGAACTTACATTCTTCTTAGTGTTACAAGTTAAGCAAAAGGAGGATGGCATATTTATCATTCAAGATAAGTATGTGGCTGAAATTTTGAAGAAGTTTGGGTTTACTGATGTGAAGCATGCAAAGACAACTATGGAAACTTCCAAGCCCCTGCTCAAAGATAAAGATGGTGAAGAAGTTGATGTTTATTTATATAGATCAGTGATTGGCTCATTGATGTATCTTACAGCTTCAAGACCTGACATTATGTTTGCAGTGTGTGCCTGTGTAAGATATCAAGTCACACCAAAAGTTTCACATCTTAATGATGTGAAAAGAGTTTTTAGATATTTGAAAGGTCAACCCAAATTGGGCCTTTGGTATCCAAAAGATTCACCTTTTGACTTGGTTGCATACACTGATAGTGATTATGCTAGAGCTAGCTTGGATAGAAAATCAACAACAGGAGGTTGTCAGTTTTTGGGATGTAGGTTGATTTCATGGCAGTGCAAGAAACAAACTGTAGTTGCAAATTCCATAACATACGCTGAGTACGTAGCTGCTTCAAGTTGCTATGGACAAGTGCTCTGGATTCAGAATCAATTGCTGGATTATGGGTACAATTTTATTCATACTAAAATATATATTGATAATGGCAGTACTATATGCATTATAAGAAATCCTGTTTATCACTAAAAAACAAAACATATTGAGATAAGACATCATTTTATAAGAGATTGTTATGAAAAGAAGTTAATTTAAATTGTTAAAATCCATACTGATCATAATGTTACAGATTTGCTCACAAAAGCTTTTGATGTGGTTAGATTTCAATTTTTGGTTGTCAATATTGGAATGATAAATCTTTGAAAATTCTTATCTCTTTGTGTTTTTGTAAAGTTTTGAAAGGATTAGTACTGCTATTAGGTCAATAAATTGTTTCTTCTGCTAAGTATACTTTAAAACTGTTGTGTTAATTCTGCTAGTTATACTTAGAACTGCTAGTTAATACTGCTAGTTTTTCTGAACAACTGCTAAGTATAATTAGATGGTGTAAGGTGTTATTGCTTGTGTTTTTCTTGGTTTTGGACTAATACTTGCAGAATAAGCAAAGTAACATGCTTGAAATTGGTGCTGTGTGATAAGCAAATGTGGTGGAAAGTTTACTATCATAATTGATTAATGATAGACAGAGTTTAGGGATCACTTGAAAAAGGTTTTAAACCTCAGTTGGGAGATTCTTTAAAATCTCTTTCTTGAAAGCAATTTATGATATTTTTAAGATGTATTAATGACAATAGTTAGACAGATAGTAATTGAGCTACCTCACTTTATACCATTCTATCATATTCTAATGACAGTGTGACTAGTCTAAGGACATATGGTATAGAGAACAGCGAGCAAAAGTGAATCTAATGCATTTGTGTTAGAGGCAACACCTGCCACGAGCTGGAAACCCTATCAAGAAGGCTCTTTTAATGAGTCTATCTAATCACAGGCAGTATTTATACTGACATCAATGGTTCTCACACAACCAGAGGTTAAATGCAACCGAAAAATGATTAAGTGTCTTCCTTTACACTTAATCCCTTCAAAATATCTGAGTGCAGTATTGTTTTTAAAGATATTGGGAAAATACTGCTGTGAAATTTTTTTTTGTTAAAAGTTAGTGCTGCAAAGCATAAACTTAGTGTTGCTAACTCTAACTTAGTGTTGCTAGGTTTCCGCTGCTAGGTTTTAGAGTGCAGGGTATGGTTATGTAACTTTTCACTTAAGGGTATAAATCCCCAATTCATTCACATAATCAGTTTCATGCGCACATAATTCACTCTCATCTAAACCCTAATTCAGTTTTTATCATCAAATCGAAAAACCCCAAAATCAAATCATCATGTCGCACTTAATTTTTACTGAACCACACAATAATGTTGCATTTTTAGAAAACTTAACGAGTCTGTAGATTTTACTGAAATCATTGATATTCTTAATGCAAGCTATATAAGGTTTGCTTTAACAGTAAAACCTACTATATATGTTTACAACATTATATAATTTTGGTCGTCTGCTAAGGTCGAAACTCATAAAGGGGAAGTACAAATTCATGCCCTTGTAGATGGGCAAAAGATACTCATTACTGAGGCATCTATTGGAAGAGATCTTCATTTAGGAGATGCTAATGAAATTGAGAATCTTCTTAATGCTACAATTTTTTAAAAACTTTCACTAATTGGATATGAGAGGAAAGATGATGCTTTAAAATTTTACAAATGAAACTTCTCTCATCAGTGGAAATTATTAATCCATATTGTTTTAGTGTGTCTTAGTCCAAAGACCACTGGTTGGAATGAATTTAGTAGAAATTTGGCATCTGCTATAATTTGTTTGGCTGATAATGATAAAAGATTTAATTTTTCTAAATTAATTTTTGACAATATGGTTAAGAACTTAGATAGTTCTTCAAGAAAATATTTTATCTATCCAAGGTTTTTACAACTCTTTTTGGACAATCAGTTTGTTAAAAAGAAAAGTCATAAAAATGTTTATCCAACTCCCTCTCTTACTAAAAAGGTTTTCACTAACATGAGGAGGGATAGAAAAGATTTTTCAGGAAAAGTTACACCATTGTTTGCTACAATGTTGGCACTTGCTAGACAAACTCAGGGTGAAGGTTCAGCAATCCCAGCTGTTACCCATCACACACCCACACTTTTGGCATCATCATCACAACAACCTCAAAAGACATACAAACGTAGGACTCATTCACAGATCACTGAGCTACCTCAGGCTAGTGGTTCTACTCACATTGTTGCAGATGAGGTTGTCATTGGAGTAGAGAATGACATGTTGGTAAGGGCTGCCACTACTATGTCTAGCTTAGAATCAGCACAGGCCAGTGGTACCATCAATAAAACCTAAACCAAGACAACTTCTAATGAGTCTGGTTCCCATGGAACTGATTCAGGTGAAGGACATAGTCAAATGGCTAATATAGGGGGTTCAGATGCTCAACCTAGGGTTGAGGCTGAGCTTAACACTTCCAGTGTTCCACCTCTCTGGCTAGGTAACACAAGCCGAAGTGGTGAGGATAGAATTGAACTACTTAAGGAATTGATGGCAACTTGTACCAAATTATCTTCACAAGTTCTTGATCTACAACAAATGACTGCTTCTCAAGGTGGTGAAATCAAATCTTTGAAGAGAAGGGTTAGATTCTTAGAAGGTATCAAAAGGTCAAGAGCTCCAAAACTTAAATGAGTACATAAGGTGGGCACAACTCAAAGGATTAGTTCTTCTGAGGCTATCAATTTGGGGGAGGATGCTCCGAAACATGGGAGGAATGAAAGCCAAGTTTTAGGGGAGGCTAAGGATAATGAAAGTGCTGGATTTGGTATGGATATAAGTATTGGTGCAGAGAGTGATGAAAATGAGTTTGTGGTTGCTGATACTCAAGGAAATGAAGTGGTGTTGGATAGTGTTGCTATGGTTGATAGTGCGGCTGGTAAAGATGCTAGTGCTGCTAGTAAGCAAATGCTACTGCTGCTAGTGAAAAAGTTTCTACTACTACACCAAAAGTTACTACTGCTGACAAAGAAACAGTTACTACTGCTGAGGTTATGGATGATGAAAGTATTTTGGCTCATGCAATGATAGAATTGAAGACATCCAAACCATAAGTCAAAGGTGTTGTTATATGAGAGCCATCTTCTACCCCAAAAGCTACACAACCACCTCCACAAGAAAAAGGCAAAGGCAAAGCTATACTTATTGAAGAGCCTGTGGAGGAACCACTTTCAAAAGCAAAAAAAAATGCAACTTGATGCAGAGATTGCAGAAAAATTAGCTGCAGAGTTTACTGAGGAGAATAAGAAAGTTTTGGAACAAAGGAAAATTGCTGCTGAGAAGGAAGCTAAAACTTTAGCATTGATTGCTGCATGAGATGAAGAAAGGGCCCAGTGTGATGCTGATTGGGAACTTGCCCAAAAGCTAACACAAGAAGAACAAGAGCAGTATTCAATTAATGAAAGAGCTAGAATGTTGAAAGAGCTTAGTGAAGAAAGAAAGAAGTTTTATGCATCACAAAGGTTAGCGGCAAAGAAGAACAAGCCACCCACCAAAGCACGAATGAGAAAATATTGTTCAAACAAAACAATGTAACCGCGTATAACCATGTTAAGAAAATGAAATGTAACTGCGTATCATCTGAGACATATAACAAAATAAGTTCTTACGCTACACACTTTCAGAATATAACCAATTATAAATGATACGTTCGGATTATTACCTTCATATTCATGTCGACGTTCACAAAACCACTTTTTAATAAGGTCTCTGTAGAACTCCATCAGCATCGATATGGGCACTCTTCGAACATGTCTTATTAAAGAATTTATTGATTCGGCACTGTTTGAAGTCAGGTAGTTATATCTATGTGCAGGGCAATGTGCCCTTGACCACTTATCAAACCCTGCATCTTAAAGTTTTTGGTATGCTTCTGGTCTAAAGCCACGAATATCATATATTGCTCTTTCAAATTCCTCTGGTGTGTAAGCTTTGCAGGTCTTCCAATACAATGCCTTTAGCTTTCTCTTTTTCAAACCGCAATTCATCATCAAATGACGATAGCAGTACCCATGAAACGAATTAGGAAAAATAGAATTACAAGCAAGGGCAATTGCTGGATGCCTGTCTGAAATGATGGCTAAATCTGGTACTTCACCGAAGCATTCCTTCAACCTTTTCAAAAACCTAGTCCATGATTCACCGGTCTCACCCTGCGACACACCGGTGGCAATGGGTACAATCTGATTATTACCATCCATTCCAACAGCAAGTAGATTGGTACCGAGGTATCTCCCCTTAAGATGTGCAGCGTCGATTATCATCAACGGCCGCATAAACCGTAAGAAACTCCTAATCTGGTGGAACAACAAAAAATTACATTGGATGACAATAAAATAAACATCATAGGTTAATAATATTCAAAACGCATATTAAAAAGTTGTTTACCGCAATACCAAAGCCTATAAATACCATCTTGAAGCGTCCTTCGTCATCGATATCAATGGCCATTACGGTACCTTCGTTTTCCAACTTCAAGTTATAGCAATAATGAGGTAACTGCGCAAAAGATTCCTTAGGGCTACCTGTCAACGTCTCCTGTGCTACATCCCCCCCCCCAATGCTCATTTGTATGAAATGTTTATTTTCCATTCAAAACTAATATCTTTTTGTATGTCTTTTCCTCTAAGGACCCTGCTAAAATCTCTCCACTTATCGACAATAATGTGTGCCACTAATTTTTGTGTTGCGTTGCGATGATTAGGAAGGATTTTAGTACGAGAACATGTGTGATTGTAATTGATTCCTATTATTTCGAATTTAGTTCCCTTTGGAATCTTTTGTGTGAATATATGCCAATCACAATTTGGGTCGACACATCTTACACCATACCTAGCTGTACAAGATTTAACAACTACGTATTCAAAACTTTCTCTTAAAGATTTTTTTCCTATCTCAAGTATGGCTTCATCATTTCCCTTGTTAAACTGAGTGCCTTTTTTCATAATGAATGGAGCATCAAATTTATAACTTATCAGTTTTTTAATAACAGGTGTAGGTACATTGGGTGTGGTAGGCATATTTGTAAAGTTGTTTAGTCTTTGCCACTTTTGGTGTAAATTATGGTATTCGTTTACATCTTCATGGTCATAGTTTCCTTGTTCGGGAAACAAAGTGATGAAGCGAAAAGTGTACCGCTTTTAGGGGGTCATTTAAGCCCTAAATCGTATTTATTTGATCAAATATTGCCCTAAATCGTTCCTTTTGTCATTTTAGGTACTTTGGAGAAGAAATCTGGAAAAGGAAGCATTTTGGACGTTTTTGGAGCATAAAAGTGAAGAAAACGACAAAGTCTCAAAATTATGCTAGAAAGTACCTTTGACGGCGTCAGGGATTGCCCTTGACGGCGTCATGGCTTGGCAAAAAAGGTGGATATGAAAATTACTCATGATAAGCCAGAGAATTTTACAATGGAAAATCTGACGGCGTCACCCTTTGAAGTGATCAAGGCCATCACAGTTTAACTTAAAGAGGGACGGCGTCAAGCCATATTCTGACGGCGTCAAGCTTTGATAAGCCAGAGCGGATTTTGGAGGTCTAAAGAGGGACGGCGTCAAGAAGGCCATCCGGGAACCCTAGACATGGCGAGGTGACGGCGTCAAGTCCTATAACGTGACGCCGTCAGCCCTTAAACTCTATATATAGTTTTGCAATTTTTTGTCATTAGTGTGCAACTTTGTGATGAGAAACCCTAAAGACGAATTTCTGCCATTTTTAAGGGTTTTCATACCCTTGGATCTCCCATGTTTAATTGAAGATAAGTAATTGTTTAATCAATCAATATGTCTATGTGTTGTTTGATTATATATTGTTCTTGTCTTTTAATTAACATGCTAGGCTAGATTTATCTTGTGTTTGCTTAGATCTAATGAAACCTAGCTATTGATTATTGGTTATTAGTGTGTTATTAATTGTATTGGATGATTGTTTATTGTTGATCCCAGTTGAGCTTCACGATCTTATTAACTACCTTAGATAAATCTAAAGTAATCGGTATAGAAACTGATTTTAGGTTGTATATCAAATATTATGCGGAAACTAATATTTGATCTTAAGAAGAAAAACACAAAACGAATTATCCAACAACACTTCAATTATATATTAATAACGATTGCTCTGAATAGCAATAGGGTTACAAGAAACCTTGAAGTGAAAACAATAATACGTATGCTAAGATAGTTAATCAATCGACCTCTAACTCTAACCCTAGAACCTCCTTTTATAGCATAAGGAGTCCTAGTCGGTTTACAAGACTTCCTATACAAGTAAAATATTCATACGTATCTTTTCTATACTTATCTTAACATACTTTACATAATTAATAAGCAATAGAGTAATCCTTCTAGCAGCAGAGTCCTCGTGAGCTAGCAGCAGAGTTACAATATGCCTATTATACCAAAACAGCAGAGTTATCAAAACAGCAGAGTTCTTATGCTAATCAGCAGAGTTACATAACTATCCGGCAGAGTTGTAATTCTCCAATCAGCAGCATTTCAGACCCAACATTTATCGATATTAGGCTTAAGAAAACTGGCTAACTTCCTATTCGGTAACTTGCTTGAACGTCTTAAGAAACATGAACCAATGCGTACTAAGGTTTTTATGGTTGTATTTAATGCATGAGCGAATTCTAGTGATCCCATGTTAGGAGCTTCTTAGCCGGCTCGACATAGGAGTGAAGTAGGAGCTTGTAGAGTTGGGGAAGTACGTACGCCACCCCACGATTGGTATTAAGGAATACACCCGTCATCCACGCAATTAATACACACTAATCAACCGGTAAAAGATAGTTAGGGAGTAAGGAAATCTAAGTAAACACATTTCTCTCCACATAAGTTTCACAACTCTTTTCATTTTCAGTTATTTTATTTTATTTGCATTCGTAGTAATTTGGGTTAGTTGACTAGCAACTAATTCCGCCCACTCCTTCAAACCCGAGATTTTACTTGCTTTCATAAAAAAATATAAAAATACAAAAAGAATCTTCCCTCACCCTTAGACCTACTAAAGTAGTTTTTCATACCTAACGAACACTATTCCCTGTGGAGAAAGATCAATCCCCCGTACTTACCACTACACTATACTACATCGGTCAGGTACACTGCCTGGTGGGGTTGTAAGCCTCTTGAGATCCCTCGAGAGGTAAAACCTGTTGTAAGGTTGCAAAACCACGCATCACAAAGAAACATTAAGATCTATATCTAGTTTTTTAGATGAAGAAGACGGTGTTACCTCTATTACACAGTTATTTGTAACAAACTCAAAGGTTTGGACGAAAAGCTTCAAGACTTCATTCGAACCAAATATTTCATTCTTGAAAAATACTAAATCATCCTCGTCGATTATGTACATTATTTTGGAACCGGATATGTATGATAAAGAGATGCCATGCTTATTGTCAATCAAAAACTTTTTCTGTACATACCTTTGTAGTTGGGAGTAGTTAATATAGTTCAGTAGTAAAACACCATAGACTTTTCCTTCATACTGCAAATGGAGCTTAAACTTTGGAGCAGTGGAAGTCATTTTTTTGGCTGAAATTAACCAAAAACCTAGTCATACCATTGAATACAATATATCTAAGTTGTGGTCGCCCTAAATGAGTTAGTATAGTCATAAATAACATAACCTACTAGTGGCCTAAAAAAATAAAGTATAGCATTTACTTCATTCATCTACTAGTCGCCCAAAGCAAATAAATTTCAACCACTATAAATAGCATACCACATCATCTTTACTTCTAGGTTAATCAAATAAGTAACTATGAACTTATCTTCATCTTCCAGTTCCAGTAGGCCTTATCGTAGGTATTATTGTCCAGAAGAAATTGCTAGAACGACTCATTGCCAGCATAATTATTCAATTTATCCACAGGTGTCGTGGACACCAAGCCATCCGGGGAGAAGATTCAAATCATGTCCGATTTGTGTAAATATACGTGTTGTCTTATTTAATTGCAATATGTATAGTTTTAGAAGAGTATGTGTTTTGTTTAGGATCGCGATGGTAAATTTGATGTTTTTAGATTTCTTGATCCCGAATTCCCTCGCAGTACTACAAGGACTTGTTTTACAACTTGTATGTTGATAAAGAGACTATGCTGCGCAATCCAATAAATGGCGGAAATCTGCAACATTCAGAAGAACAACTTGGAGTGTTACGACAATAGTTGGCAATGTTGAAGTTGAAATCCAAAGTGTATGATAGAATTGTGATAATAGCAGCAACTGATTTGTAATCTTTGTCGTTGGAATTTGTGCTATGATTGACTTCTCTTAAATTAGGTTAAATTTGTAATGGTAAGTTAATTTTAGTAGTATAATGTTAATTTCATATCCTAACCAAAAGCGAAATAAATAACCACAAACTGTAGAAAATACAAAGGTTACATTATAAATCCGCTAACTATACAAGAGTTCATATCCTAACCATACAGCAATTGTTTGTTACATTATAAATCCGCTAACTATGCATGGTTGTTAATAACCATAACGGTTGACTCCATTAACAAGAATGTACACGACGGTTGAATGAAGTTAAAAAACATAATGGTTAGGAATTTACAGCATTTATAGGATGCTTCACCATCCATGAATGTATCATACAGCAGCTATGCCACATATTTTTTCACAGGTGCCCAACACAGTCTTGGGACAAGACACAACAACAAATTGTCATGCATTTTGTTTGACAGGTGCCCAACACATTCTTGGGACAATACACATCATCAGATTGTCATGAGACTGTCATGAAATACTACAATTGTTTGTTACATGTTTTCATCACTACCACATTTAAGTAACTCACATATCCTCCTTGTTGTTCCAGAAGTACTCAAGCATTCTCTCATGATAGGCTAGTGCTACATGTAGGGGAGTATCTTCAAAAGTCAATGGAAGGTTGTGACACAACCTATACAAGAAGATACAAACCCAAACGCCACAGTCACCATACATATGATGCTGCCTTGGGACATCGGCGTAGGCTAAAGTGATTTCATACTCGTAAATTGGTATGCCTATGTCCTTCAATACATCACATTGATTGAGATAACAGAAAAGCTGATATGGCAACCTATTCCTCATATCTATCCACCATGGCCTGCAGCTATCCTTCGCCCATCCTAGCGAATTGTACAAGGTAACAATCCCCATACGGATGTCCAGCTGACCAAGACACCAATGCCAATCTGGTTCATTGATGGGAAAGTATACCAGATATACAGAAGATTCCAATTTAGTAAAAACCAATTCAACAACTAATTTACAAACTTTGAACAAATCTGATATACACACCTTATCAACATTTTCCCATGGAACAGGGTACCGTAAGCCGTTGGCCCAGTATTCAATGAAGTTCCCGCCAAGGACGCACGGACAGAAATAAGAACTAATCACAGCCCAATTAGTGTCTGTTGGTCTGAAATGCCACATCAAGTCGACCCAAAGATTTAAATGCTGTGAATTCAAACAACATTGAAAGAAGTTAAACGAATACTAAATGTTAAGATCATTTATAGCTCGAGGTTGTTTAAACCTCATCTAGGGATTACACAATAATAATGATAAGAACAATACGCAGCGGAATAAATAAGAACATCATTATTATTGATTACAAGGTTTCTTCGTCATCATCTCCTAATAACTACTAACATAAAAACCTAGGCGTCCATTGTAGGAACTTGACGCCTAGACACACATACACACCTTATCCTGGATGTTACATCTCTAACATCTGTACAAAATTATAAACGCCCCATTTCTTTATATAATAGAGATTTAGGGTTACAAAGGATAGTTACTAAAAATATAAAAGATCTTCTGCATTTTATAAACTTTCATCCTTTGTCTTCTTAAGCCCTTCATCTTTCATGTTTTGTCATCATCAACTCAAATATAATTCCCAACAATCTTCCCCTAGTTGATCATGACAAAACTAATATGAAAGATGTTGTCTTCCCCTTAATCCATGCATATCATCAAGGATCTTCAAGCTGCAAATCTTCAAAATATTCTTCCCCTTTTTGTCATCAATAATTAGGGGACAAAGGTATGTAACTCTGATCTTCATAATCACGAATCAGTACCATACATCCAACTTAGTCTTCCAATGTCTTGAATTGCCCTCCATGAATGAACACCAAAACGCTTTCTTTTATAAATGAACCCAAGACAGAAAAATCCCAAATCTTCAGTAAAAATACCAACGAGCAATCATAAAAACCTTCACCTCAATGTAGCATATAAATGGTTAATCATTTAAACAATACGCTTCCCCTGTAACCCATATGTTAACCATTTGAATCTCCAATTTTGTAGACTTTATGTAATGATGAAGAAAACTAACCATTACCAATTCGATGCTCTTGTACTAAATCTGACTTCGAACGTATAATTAACGTATATGGAGATCGCAATCTCTTGACAATAATCACTGAGCACAATAACATAACTCCTTCAAGTGTTTGTCAATTCGTAGTCACCTGAACGAACGAACAAGTTACCTCCTGCTAAAAGGTATGATAAAACACAACCTTGAAAAATTCCACCTCATCCTCAAATAAGCAACAAATAAGCCTCTTCGCCAATAAGAACAAATAAATGCGAGCCATAAATCTTTTAAGAACATAAACCAACATCTAAAAATCAAATATCTTCTGGTGTGTGTGCTTCCCCTCAACTTATGTAGTCCCTTTCCCTTACTGCTCATAAGTAACTCTGTTGGGAATTAAACTAACAGTTAGTACGGCTCATACGTAAATTAGTACTGCTGAAGATTGTTCAAGAATACACTATCAGTACTAAGTCAGTTAGTACTGTTGGTATAAGAAGTTAGTACTGTTTATTAGATAAAGACTAAATCGTGCATGGATAAATATAGAAAAGATATGATGTATATCTTATTTGTATAGGATTATACGATTGATAGTTTACTTGTAATGGACTCCTTGTCCTATAAAAGGAGATCCTAGGTTAAGTTTTATATACATGCATAATTGTTAGAGCTTCACGATCTCATTGTAATTCACATAGTTATTGAAGCAAATCGTTTGGTTAAACTGTGTGTTATCATTCTTACTGTTACATCCATACGATCACATACAATCACCAAACACTAAATCTTCTAAATACTTGGTGGTAAATTCCGCGTGCTATCAAGTATATACTCAAAGTATCCTCAACACAATTCGTGTGTTTAGATCCGGTCAAGTGGTATCAGAGCCAGGTTTCTGATACTTTGATTTAGAAGATCCAAAAGTCTTTACTCACTTGTTACTAAGAAGATGGACATGGAGACACCTCAAACCTCAATCCTTGCAAAACTCCCCATGCTTAAACAGAACGAGTATGATTTATGGCGGCTCAGAATTGAGCAATATTTCATGGTGCAAGACTATGCATTATGGGATATTATTATCATGGTGATTCCTTCAAACCAATTCCCCCTGAAGAAACACGTGCTGATGGTTCGAAGACCACAAAGCTCAGCACTGAGCCTGTCACTAATGAGGAGAGAATCAAAAAGAAGAATGATCAGAAGGCTATGAATTTGTTACTCATGGCAATTCCTAATGATCAAGTGCTAAACTTTAGCCAGTATGAGACTGCTAAGACTCTTTTTGAAGCAGTGGTGGAAAGATTTGGTGGCAATGAAGCTACCAAGAAGGCATAGAGAACCCTACGTAAGCAGAGTTATGAGAACTTTAGTGCCTCAAGTTCTGAATCACTTGATCATATCTTCAATAGGCTTCAAAGGATCATTAGTCAACTAACCGTACTAAAGATTGTGATCCCTCAGGAAGATCTTAACATGAAGTTTCTTAATAGCCTACCTGCTGAGTGGAACACCTATGTGGTTGTCTGGAGCAATAAATCAGAACTGGAGAAGATGACATTGAATGAGCTCTACAACAATCTTAAGATTGTTGAGCAGAAGGTGAAGAAAGGAGGAAGCACTAGTTCTAGTTCTGGAAACATAGCATTCTTATCATCTTCCAACAATAACAGAGTCACACCTCGCCGATGGCGGAAACGCGAGTGCAACATCATGGATATCATCACAACACATGGCGTCTATATAGAGAATTACTATGTGCAAATAAATTAAGCAAAGTACAGACACAAAGTGTCGTAACGATACCCCAAAATAAAACAACCAAAAACAATCTCCAAGGTATCTTCATTAAAACATAACGTAATAATGGAAGACATTCAATGTATCATAAACAAAATCCAACTAAATCAAATTAAAACTTAAAGATAGTCATCCTCAAATGCAACTAGGTCTCTTCTAATCGCGCCCTTCTATCTTAGCCTTAGAATGCTCACCTGAAAATGATGCTTAAAAACGTCAACATAATGTTGGTGAGATTCATAGGTTTAAGACACACAATACACCTCGATTATCAGTTCACTGTGATTATAAAACATAGCAGGACAACAAAAATATAGTTATTATACAACTAACATGCAATCACAGCTTACGGGACGGAACGTGCCCACCGATCCAAGTATAAATTGGGACGGAACGTGCCCACCGATCCAAATACCACCACAATTGGGACGGAACGCGCCCACCGATCCAAGATAATGGGTAAATTAATACCCTTCGGCCGGACCACACAGAATAATAATGAGTAGAGCCACTAGGACTTTCCCACTCAAATAATCACCACACAGAAACACCACAATAACATGCAGTATACATATAATAACCATTACAAGTCCATGCTTTTTATTAAACACATAATCACAGTAACTCAAAACATTTAAACAAGCATCATCTCCATCCCAAGTTTAAAACAAAGTAAAAATTGGGACTATGAAACTCACCTCAACTCCGCAGCTTCCAAGTTATCAACACACAAATCTATACAAACAAACAATACCACATTACACGCGACCAAGCTAAAAGCTATAGTCCATGTAACACATATATATGATGGATGTCTAAGGTTCATATAACCCACTATGGATTACCTAGACTCCATACTAATCATCACCCAATACTTTACACTCACTAAATCCCTTAATTAAAACTTTCAGAAAACGCAGATTTGTAGGGTACTTTCACCCATATAAAATCACAGCGAATAACGCTTCACAACTCACACCAAAAATTCAACATGATCCTTCATAAGCATACAAGCTTTTCCCATAAGGCCATGCACTAAAAACACACACAAGTACTCAATGAAAAATCAAACATGACAACCATCCAGATTCGGATCTGATCGGACATCAAAAAGTTTTGACCCCGTAGACCTACTCGCACAACTTATTATCGCCTAATTTTCACGTGGAAGTCAAATATAATATAGAAATCAATTCCCACAGAAGTCCTATCCCTAATTACACTTTGAAAGCCACCGTTGACCTCAATACTTTTACCCTAATTCTATCCCGGTTTAACAGTTTTGAAACCTTAACTTACAAAAATCGTTTGACTGACTTCCCACCTCAAAATTGATCGTGGTTGGAATTTTTGGAAAGCTCTTTCTATGAACTATAATTTAGACATAAAATTCGTGATCTAACTCATCTTCATCTATTAGATCTCATCGGATCTTTACAGACTTACAAATCTGTCAAAACCCTAACTCATTAATTAACATGTTTTAAACCCTAATTACTTCACCAATCATTATAATACTACTAATTAATGATTCCCACATGTTTAATATCATTAATTTACAAAAACCCATAAACCCTAAATCCATCACAATTTGTATTACATGAATTATAAAAATTAATTAAGCATATGTATTAAAGATTTTACCTTGATTCTTGACTTTTATCTTCAAAAATAAAAACCCTAAATTTTTCTCTCCTTCTCTTCTTGTGTTGGCCGAATTTTATCAATAGGGAGGAATGAGGGTTTTGTTTTTGTATTTATAATGCTCCATAGAAAATTCTAGATCCTCCTTATAATTGGTAAGTGTATTTTGATTAAAATTTGTTTCCTTTTTCCCTATTAAAACCCTTTTGCCGAATTTTATATACATTTATATAATTTTTATTTTCATTTATTTATTTTTTATTAAATTTAATTGTTACACTTAAAACCTTGTACTCTTGATATTTTATAAAATCCCTATACCAAACTTAACACCTTACGCGATAAACTTCCGATTTTACGACAACCCGGAAAAATATCATTTTCAAAATAAAGTTTCCAAAAATAGAAATTTCACCCTTATATTTAATATAACCCATAAAAATAATCTCCACGTAACTTACTAACGCTCAAATAGTTGAACGAAGACTTGTTACGCAAAACCACCAAAACACCAAAATTACACAAGTCATTTCTACACCATCAAGGCGATCAAAATGAAATTTCCCCAAAACTCACACTACTCAACATGATAAAATCTCACACCAAGGGATTTTGTGCCAACACACGTACTTATTACCCATATACCGCACATTCACCACATAAAAGCACATAATACACACCACATAAAAGTTAAATAGATTGAGACTATTAGTCAAACTAACCTGCTAAAATCACAGTTGTTACATCATCCCCCACTTAGGGAAATCGCGTCCCGAGATTTAACAGCTCGTCTCATCAACTTTCTCAGCAAACAATTTCGGGTACTTAGACCTCATCTGATCCTCAAGTTCCCAAATAAATTCAGGACCACGCTTGGAATTCCAACGTACCTTTACCAATGCTATCTAACCACGTTTCATACTCTTGACCTCTCGATCCATAATCTCGACAGGTTCCTCAACAAAGTGAAGAGTCTTATCAATCTTAATCTCATCTAATGGCACATCCAAACTAGCATCCGCCAAACACTTCTTCAGATTAGATACGCGAAACGTATCATGCACACTACTTAACTCCTCAGGTAATCCCAACCGATATGCCACAAGTCCAATCCTTTCCGTAATTTCAAACTGTCCTACATATCTTGGTGCTAACTTGCCTTTCTTACCGAAACGCACAACACCTTTCCAAGGAGACACTTTCAACATCACAAAATCACCAACACTAAACTCCAAAGGCTTACGGCGATTATCCGCATAACTCTTTTGGCGATCTCTTGCTGCCTTAAGTCTTTCCTTAATCCGAAACACCTTATCCGTAGTCTCTTGCACTAGTTCAGGACCAATTAGTTGGCTTGTTCCAACCTCTGCCCATAGAATAGGTGATCTACACTTCCTTCCATACAACATTTCAAACGGTGCACATCTAATACTGAAATGATAGCTGTTATTATAGGAAAACTCCGCCAAAGGCAGATGAGTATCCCAGCTTCCTCCAAAATCAATAGCACACGCCCTAAGTAAATCTTCCAAAGTCTGAATCGTTTGCTCACTTTGCCCATCAGTTTGTGGATGATAAGCAGTGCTCATATCCAATCGTGTATCCAATGCTTTTTGCAACGATTGCCAAAACCGCAAGGTAAATCTACTATCGCGATCAGAGATAATCGACACAGGCACACCATGTCTCGCCACAATCTCATTAATATAAATTCTCCCCAACTTCTCCATCTTATAATCCTCACGAATGGCCAGAAAATGTGCAGACTTCGTCAGTCTGTCCACTATGACCCATATCGTCTCATGTCCATTACTTGTTCTAGGAAACTTAGTAATAAAATCCATTGTTATTCTCTTCCATTTCCATTCAGGAATCGGCGGCTGTTGAAGCCATCCTGAGGGTTTCTGATGTTCAGCCTTAACTTTCAAACAAGTCAAGCATTGGCTAACATATTCAGCTATTTCCCTCTTCATTCCCGGCCACCAGTAAGCATCTCTAAGATCATAATACATCTTGTCCGATCCTGGATGAATCGAGTATCTCGACTTATGTGCCTCATCCATTATCAACTTCCTTACACCTCCTACCGATGGAACCCATATTCTATCTAAGAAATACAGTCCACCATCCTCCTTTTTCTCCATTTGTTGATCCAATCCACGCAGCATCTCAGCGGTCGCATTCTCATCCTTAAGAGCTTCCTCTTGTGCTGCCAATATCTTACCCTTAATTTCTGACTGTAATGTCATACACATCGCTCGCACACGCTTAGGCTTAATCCGCTCCTTTCTACTTAAAGCATCAGCTACCACATTCGCCTTTCCAGGATGATAGCGAATCTCGCAATCATAATCACTAAATAACTCAATCCACCTTCTTTCTCGCATATTCAGCTCCTTCTGACTGAAAATATGCTGAAGACTCTTATGATCTGTATAAACAACACTCTTTGTGCCATACAGATAATGTCTCCAATTCTTGAGAGCAAATACTACCGCACCAAGCTCTAGATCATGAGTGATATAATTCTTCTCATGAATCTTGAGTTGTCGGGATGCATAAGCTATCACCTTACCCCTCTGCATTAATACACACCCAAATCCTTGATTCGACGCATCACAATACACAACGAAATCATCTGGCCCATCAGGTAACGTCAGAATAGGTGCATTACACAAACTATCCTTTAGTGACTGAAAAGCCACCTCCTGCTCTTCTCCCCAAACATACTTCTTGTTTTTCTGAGTCAACAAAGTAAGGGGTTTAGCAATCTTCAAAAAATTTGCTATAAATCTTCGGTAATATCCTGCCAATCCTAAGAATGAACGTATTTTGGACGGCGTTGTAGGAGCCTTCCAGTTCTTGACCGCTTCTATCTTACTAGGATCTACATGAATTCCTTCACTATTCACCACATGTCCAAGAAAATGTACCTCCTCTAGCCAAAACTCACATTTTGAGAACTTGGCGTACAATTTCTCCTTCTCCAGCAATCCAAGGATCAACTTCAAATGTTCTCCATGCTCCTCCTTCGACTTAGAGTAAATTAGAATGTCGTCTATGAACACAATCACGAATTTATCCAAGTAAGGCTTGCAAACGCGATTCATCAAATCCATGAATACCGCAGGTGCATTTGTCAACCCGAATGGCATAACCGTGAACTCAAAGTGTCCATAACGAGTCCTAAAAGCAGTCTTTGGAATATCCTCCTCATGCACTCTCAGCTGATGATACCCAGAACGTAGGTCAATCTTCGAGAAAAACCGAGCACCTTGTAGTTGATCAAAAAGATCATCAATTCTAGGAAGAGGATACCGATTCTTAACCGTTAACTTGTTCAATTCCCGATAGTCAATACACATCCGGAACGAACCATCCTTCTTCTTAACAAATAACACAGGTGCTCCCCACGGAGAATAACTAGGTCTAATAAACCCCTTCTCCTGAAGTTCTTGCAACTGCGCGGACAACTCCTGCATCTCAAAGGGTGCTAAACGATATGGGGATTTCGCCACAGGTGCCGCTCCAGGAACCAACTCGATACGGAATTCAACTTGACGGATTGGAGGCAATCCAAACAAGTCTTCAGGAAAAACGCCTGGAAACTTACATACCACAGGAATCTCTTCTATTTTACGTTCTTAAGGGACTTCAGCTCACTCCCTACGCATTCCCCTTGTATCCGAAGTATGTCACCATTCTCAAAAGGGATACGAACTACCTTTTCATGGCATACAACTTCAGCCTTATGCTTAGACAACCAATTTATCCCCATCACCACATCAAAACTCCATGCCCAAAAGGTATCAAATCAATCATAAACGGAATGCCCTCCAACACTATAGTACACCCACGAATAACCTTGTCAACCTCTACCTCCCTACCGCTAGCTATCTCAATCACAATACTAGACCTAAGTTCACTAGGTTCAACATCTAATAGTCTAGCAAACGAACCAACTTAAATACCACACCATTAGTACCAACAGATAATCAAGGTATCAGCGTATGATAGGTAGAATGGAATCTTACCACCCACACACTCCTACATACAACGATTTCCCAAACGGTTAAGAGAATACATCTCTAACCATACAACCATCATCAATATGATATCACATAACACCTACCACAACATATAACAACAAACATCAATCAATGTAATCATGGTCACAAGTCCACGTGTGTGATACCCTTATAATTATGTTCGCGACCATAGTTATAAGGCCTATTCCACACGCATACTTGCTTCCAAAACCACACATCTCAATGATAACGCATATATACCACATAGCACCTAATATACAACACAATCCATGCTATCATACTTGCAAGTCCACTTGTGTTGTGAAGCATGTATAATTATGTTGGCCACCATAATTATCTATGCTCCCTTTCACAAGTGTACTTCCTCCTATGACCACACTTCATGCAAACAATCATCTCACATGGAACAATTCCAACGATCATGGAACAATTCCAATGACCACTTAACTCTATAGTCAAAATCACATAGATAAAACTGATCCAATATTCAGGAGTAATCATGCTCCAACATGGCTCCCGACGGCAAAAGACAATATAAGAATTCCAAAACATGACACAAAACAAAAGACGTCGCACAATGGCTCAAACTCCACTCTCGCACTTGCATCCCCACTCAGATCAGTTAAACTTACTACCTGCTGCGGACTCCAGATCCGATACCACGTCATTCCATCCTAACTCCCCTTCATTTTTGCTCAACCACCCATTCCTGTTTCTCTCTTCCAACTCCGCATGATCCACAAGTACATACAACTCACGAGGTTTAGACAGAACCACCTTTCCTTCATATGAGAAGTGAGGACACTTCCTAGAGTACTTGGTATCGGCACCATTTCCAACTGTCACCGTGATTGCAAACCTCTCCACTTCTTCTCCATTAATGTTTTCCATATACATCCCATCCTTGTCCGAACATAGATTTATGCTAGCGGGAACTCGGATTCTGCGGTTAGTCCGCTTCATCCTACCACTTCCCTTACAACCGGTAGCAAAATGATAGCCCAACGAAACTTCTTACGCGAGGGAGGTGACATACTATAATCGACGTATATAATACTAAGTATAGGGGTTCAATCGGCGTCCGAAACTCGACAAAACTTCTCATAAACTCAAGAAAAATAGACATATAAAATACCATACTCACACATAGGCCCTAAATGCAACTATATGAGGGACTCCTAGGTTATAGTCTAGGTTCAACCACCTACTTCTCTATAACCAAGGCTCTGATACCAATCTGTCACACCTCGCCGATGGCGGAAACGCGAGTGCAACATCATGGATATCATCACAACACATGGCGTCTATATAGAGAATTACTATATGCAAATAAATTGAGCAAAGTACAGACACAAAGTGTCGTAACGATACCCCAAAATAAAACAACCAAAAACAATCTCCAAGGTATCTTCATTAAAACATAACGTAATAATGGAAGACATTCAATGTATCATAAACAAAATCCAACTAAATCAAATTAAAACTTAAAGATAGTCATCCTCAAATGCAACTAGGTCTCTTCTAATCGCGCCCTTCTATCTTAGCCTTAGAATGCACACCTGAAAATGATGCTTAAAAACGTCAACATAATGTTGGTGAGATTCATAGGTTTAAGACACACAATACACCTCGATTATCAGTTCACTGTGATTATAAAATATAGCAGGACAACAAAAATATAGTTATTATACAACTAACATGCAATCACAGCTTACGGGACGGAACGTGCCCACCGATCCAAGTATAAATTGGGACGGAACGTGCCCACCGATCCAAATACCACCACAATAGGGACGGAACGCGCCCACCGATCCAAGATAATGGGTAAATTAATACCCTTCGGCTGGACCACACAGAATAATAATGAGTAGAGCCACTAGGACTTTCCCACTCAAATAATCACCACACAGAAACACCACAATAACATGCAGTATACATATAATAACCATTACAAGTCCATGCTTTTTATTAAACACATAATCATAGTAACTCAAAACATTTAAACAAGCATCATCTCCATCCCAAGTTTAAAACAAAGTAAAAATTGGGACTATGAAACTACCTCAACTCCGCAGCTTCCAAGTTATCAACACACAAATCTATACAAACAAACAATACCACATTACACGCGACCAAGCTAAAAGCTATAGTCCATGTAACACATATATATGATGGATGTCTAAGGTTCATATAACCCACTATGGATTACCTAGACTCCATACTAATCATCACCCAATACTTTACACTCACTAAATCCCTTAATTAAAACTTTCAGAAAATGCAGATTTGTAGGGTACTTTCACCCACATAAAATCACAGCGAATAACGCTTCACAACTCACACCAAAAATTCACCATGATCCTTCATAAGCATACAAGCTTTTCCATAAGGCCATGCACTAAAAACACACACAAGTACTCAATGAAAAATCAAACATGACAACCATCCAGATTCGGATCTGATCGGACATCAAAAAGTTTTGACCCCGTAGACCTACTCGCACAACTTATTATCACCTAATTTTCGCGTGGAAGTCAAATATAATAAAGAAATCAATTCCCACAGAAGGCCTAACCCTAATTACACTTTGAAAGCCACCGTTGACCTCAATACTTTTACCCTAATTCTGTCCCGGTTTAACAGTTTTGACACCTTAACTTACAAAAATCGTTTGACTGACTTCCCGACCTCAAAATTGATCTTGGTTGGACTTTTTGGAAAGCTCTTTCTCTAAACTATAATTTAGACATAAAATTCGTGATCTAACTCATCTTCATCTATTAGATCTCATCGGATCTTTACAGACTTACAAATCTGTCAAAACCCTAAGTCATTAATTAACATGTTTTAAACCCTAATTACTTCACCAATCATTATAATACTACTAATTAATGATTCCCACATGTTTAATATCATTAATTTACAAAAACCCATAAACCCTAAATCCATCACAATTTTTATTACATGAATTATAAAAATTAATTAAGCATATGTATTAAAGATTTTACCTTGATTCTTGACTTTTATCTTCAAAAATAAAAACCCTAAATTTTTCTCTCCTTCTCTTCTTGTGTTGGCCGAATTTTATCAATAGGGAGGAATGAGGGTTTTTGTTTTGTATTTATAATGCTCCATATAAAATTCTAGATCCTCCTTATAATTGGTAAGTGTATTTTGATTAAAATTTGTTTCCTTTTTCCCTATTAAAACCCTTTTGCCGAATTTTATATACATTTATATAATTTTTATTTTTATTTATTTATTTTTTTATTAAATTTAATTGTTACACTTAAAACCTTGTACTCTTGATAGTTTATAAAAACCCTATACCAAACTTAACACCTTACGCGATAAACTTCCGATTTTACGACAACCCGGAAAAATGTCATTTTCAAAATAAAGTTTCCAAAAATAAAAATTTCACCCTTATATTTAATATAACCCATAAAAATAATCTCCACGTAACTTACTAACGCTCAAATAGTTGAACGAATACTTGTTACGCAAAACCACCAAACACCAAAATTACACAAGTCATTTTTACACCATCAAGGCGATCAAAATGAACTTTCCCCAAAACTCACACTACTCAACATGATAAAATCTCACACCAAGGGATTTAGTGCCAACACACATACTTATTACCCATATACCGCACATTCACCAAATAAAAGCACATAATACACACCACATAAAAGTTAAATAGATTGAGACTATTAGTCAAACTAACCTGCTAGAATCACGGTTGTTACAAACAGTTCTGATGATATTGAAGCAGTTAGTACTGCTAGCCCTAAAGTTAGCACTGCTAGTATAAAAACTAGTACTGCTGGCTTAACTGATGAGACCATACATGCATTTGTGTCAGAACAATCTGGTGGGTCTCAGATCTTTAATGAAGATATTCTTCAAATTGCTGAAGATGATTTGGAAGCTATGGATTTAAAGTGGCAGTTGGCACTAATAAGTATCAGGGCTAAGAAGTATTACCAAAGGACTGGGAACAGGATTACCTTCAATGGAAGAGATGTTGCTGGGTATGATAAGTCCAAGGTGGAGTGCTATAATTGTCACATGATGGGGCACTTTCCGAGAGAATGTAGAAGTCCAAGACAACAAAGCAACCAGGGTCAAGGGTTTAAGAATCAGCAAGGAACAAGAGAACAGTTAATGTAGAAGAGCCTTCTTCCAAGGCTATGGTAGCTGTGGATGGAGCTGGATTTGATTGGAGCTTCATGGAGGAAGAAGAGGAACCAGCTAATTTGGGTTTGATGGCTTTCTCAGACTCAGAGGTACATATTGTTCAAAAGTGCTCAAATACTTGTCAAGCTTTAAAAGATTATGAATGTCTTAAGAAACAGTATGATGATCTTAGAGTAGAATTTAATCAAGTAAGTTTTAATCTGTCAAATCATAAAAGAGGACTAGCTGTTTTAGAAGAACAACTTGTGTTTTATAGACAGAATGAGTCAAACTTCTCTGATGAGATAGGCATTCTAAAAAGGGACTTACAACTAAAAGATGATAAAATGAGTGGACTTGTATATGAACTAGAAAAGCTTAAAAAGGAAAAAGAAAACATCCAGTTAAGTGTAGATACTCTTGAACATACCTCAAAAGGAGTTCAGAAGATAGTAGAGAGTCAAATACTTAACAAAGCTAAGTCTGGTTTAGGCTATAAGTCAGTTGCACCCCCAATTAGAGGAATGTTTGTCCCACCAGGAATTGATTTAGCTCATACAGGTTTAGAAGAGTTTAAGGATATGGATTTTCCTGGATATGGTGTTAAAATAAGTGAGAATCCTGTTAAATTTGTCAAACCTGAGGATTCTTTTGTGAGTGCTAGTGATAAATCTCTTTCTGAGGAAAAGATGTCCTCTGATAGGAACTCAGATGCTCCAATTATTGAGGATTGGACATCTGATGATGAGGATGATCAGGTTAAGGTTAAACCTGATGTTGTTAAGGTAGAAGTTAAACATGCTCCTAAGGTGGTTAAAACTGAAAACATAAAACCAGTTAGGAAAAATGTCAAGTATGCTGAGATGTATAGGACTAAGAACAGATCTCCAGTTTCTAAAGATAATCAGAGGAATTGGAACCACTCAAAATCTAAGCAATTGGATGATGAGTTTGTTATGATTAGAAGAGTATGCTTTGTTTGTGGAAGTTTTGACCATTTGGCTGCTTATTGTGATTCTAACCCATGGAAAAAGAATGTTTTTGGGAATTCAAGGGTGAATAGGAATAACAATGCTAGGGTAACTCAAAATAGTCCAACAAGGTTGACTGACCCTATTGTGAATCATAAAATGCCACCCAGAACAGTTATTTAAAGGTCTGGCATCAAAGCAGTTTCAACTGCTAGACCAAACAAATGGTTTAAGAACAAACGAACTGTTTCCAGTGCAAAACAAGTTTCAAATCATGCATAAATAGTTAAAAGGCCTTTTTATAAGAAAACAACAATGACCAATAAAAAATGGGTGTCTAAAGCGAAACCAGCAGTCCCAACTGTTAGGCCGGCAGTTCCAACTAGCTAGGTCAGCAGTTCATACTGCAAGAAATATTAATGTGTTAAGGGTAAATGGGGCAATGCTGTCAAGGCCTCAGCACATTGGGTTAGAAAATCTAACAAACCCAATGGTGCATCAATGACCTTCAATGAATTTTCTCATATTGATGCACAAGGCAGATCCAAGCCAGTGATGGTTTGGGTCCCCAAAAGGCACTAAAACCTTTATTTTGTGTGCAGGAACATCCTTCAAATGGTGAAGAAGACAGAGGCTACTCAGATAGTGGATGTTCCAGGCACATGACTGGTAACATGTCATACCTTTCAGACTTCATTGCCTTGGATGGAGGACCTGTTATCTTTGGAGGTGGTGTTGGAGGAAGGATTACTGGTAAAGGTGTAATTAAAACTGGTAATCTTGATTTTGATAATGTGTATTTTGTACCAGAGTTAAAGTACAACCTCTTTAGTGTGTCACAGATATGTGATAAAAAGAATAAGGGTCTTACTTGCCTTGTTGCAAAAGCCACATTGGAAGAATCAATGTTGTGGCACAGAAGGCTTGGTCATGTTAATTTTAAAACCATTAACAAAATTGCTAAAAATGGTTTGGTAAGAGGATTACCTAACAAAACTTTTCTGAATGACCAAACCTGTGTTTCTTGCCTTAAAGGTAAACAACACAGAGCCTCATGTAAGCCAAAGGCCCAGAACTCTATTTCTCAAGCTCTATATATGTTGCATATGGACTTATTTGGTCCTACTTCTGTGAATAGCTTGAATTTTAAAAGATACTGTCTTGTTGTTACTGATGATTACAGTAGGTTTTCTTGGGTATTCTTTATGAAAACTAAGGATGAGACAAGTGAAATCCTTAAGACCTTCATTTTTGAAGTAGAAAACCTAGTTGATAAGAAAGTTAAAATAATCAGATGTGACAATGGGACTGAATTTAAGAATAGGGTGATGGATGACTTTTGCAGAGAAAAAGGTATTAAGAGGGAGTTTAGTGTAGCTAGAACCCCACAGCAAAATGGAGTAGCTGAGAGAAAGAATAGGACTCTTATAGAGGGTGCTAGGACAATGTTAGCTGACTCTAAGCTACCAGTTTCATTTTGGGCTGAAGCAGTTAGCACTGCTTGTTATGTGTTGAATAGGGTTTTAGTTGTGCAACCTCACAATAAGACTGCTTATGAGCTTCTTAGAGGTAGAACCCCTGCTTTAAGCTTCATGAGACCTTTTGGTTGTCATGTTACTATCCTTAATACCAAAGACCAACTAGGAAAGTTTGATGGGAAATCTGAGGAAGGTTTATTTGTTGGTTATTCTCTGTACAGTAAGGCTTTTAGGGTGTACAATACAAGCACCAAGCATGTAGAAGAGAACTTGCACATAGAATTTTTGGAGTATAAGCAAAATGTTGCAGGCATTGGTCCAGATTGGATCTTTGATATTGACAGTCTTTCAGATTCCATGAATTATGTGCCTGTTGCAGGTACAAACACTAACAAAAATGCAGGTTCTGAAGATGAAGATGATGAAGATTGTCTATTGATGCCAATCATGGAAGATAGTCCGCTGTATAGTTCTTCTACAAAGAATGATGATATTCCATCATCAAGTGGTGTAAACAAAGAGAAGGAAGCTGATATAGGCATTGGACAAGAGGGAAAAGAAACTGAAATTCCAACGAACAGTACAAATGAAGTTAGTACTACCCAGTCACAAGTTTCTACTGCTGACCAGAATGTTGATAATGTTGGACCAAGTCAACTTAATCTTGATCCACCAGTTATCACTGCTGCCCAAGTTGATGATTTTGATTTCTTTGGAGATGGTCTGCACAATATGCCTATCAACTATGAAGCTTCTTCTACTTCTTCAACAATTGTGCATAGAAATCATCCACTTACCAATTTCATAGGAGATGTACAATCTGGAGTCAAGACAAGAAGACAGAGTCAAGATCCAGATCACCATGGTTTTCTTAGTGTTGTGTATAAGGAAAAACATCATGAAGATGAGCATGAGTGTATGTTTGTATGTTTCGTATCTCAGATTGAACCAAAGAATGTGCTAAAGGCTTTATAAGACTCAAGTTGGGTTGAGGCAATGCAAGAAGAACTGCTTCAATACAAAATTCAGAAAGTTTGGGTTCTGGTTGATCTACCAAAGGGAATGAGAGTGATTGGTACTAAGTGGGTATTCAGGAACAAGAAGGATGAGAGGGGTCTTGTGATAAAGAACAAAGCAAGATTGGTTGCTCAAGGCTATACTCAGGAAGAAGGGATTGATTATGAGGAGGTTTTTGCTCCTGTTGCCAGGCTTGAAGCAATAAGGCTATTTCTTGCTTATGCTTCCTTTATGGGTTTTATGGTCTATCAAATGGATGTGAAGAGTGCCTTTCTGTATGGTACTATTGATGAGGAGGTATATGTTTCTCAACCTCCAGGTTTTATAGACCCAGACCATCCTGACAAGGTTTATAAAGTGGTCAAAGCTCTTTATGGCTTGCATCAAGCTCCAAGAGCTTGGTATGGGACTCTTGCTACTTATCTGTTGAAGAATGGGTTCCATAGGGGTAAAATTGATCAAACTCTCTTTATTAAAAAGGACAAAGGTGATATTCTATTGTTTCAAGTTTATGTGGATGACATCATCTTTGGTTCCACAAAGAAAGAGATGTGCAGAGAGTTTGAGCAATTAATGAAAGATCAGTTTGATATGAGCTCTATGGGTGAGCTTACTTTCTTTCTTGGCCTTCAAGTACAGCAGAAGCCAGATGGAATTTTTATCTCTCAAGATAAATATGTTGGTGAAATTTTAAGAAAATTTCAATTCACAGATGCCAAGGTTGTTAGCACTCCAGCTGATAAGGAGACACATTTGTTATTAAAAGATCACAGTGGTGAAGATGTGGATGTGCACATGTTTAGATCTATGATTGGGTCTTTGATGTATCTCACATCATCCAGGACTGACATTATGTTTACAGTTTGTGCTTTTGCAAGATTCCAAGTCAATCCTAAGGTGTCTCATCTAACAGCTGTAAAGAGAATCTTTAGATATCTTAAAGGTTAACCTAATTTAGGCGTATGGTATCCTAAAGAGTCTGCATTTGATCTGGTGGCATTCTCAGACTCTGATTATGCTGGTGCTAGCATGGATAGAAAGTCTACAACAGGTGGTTATCAATTTTTGGGATGTAGATTAATCTCTTGGCAATGTAAGAAGCAGACTATGGTGGCCACTTCTACTACTGAGGCTGAATATGTGGCTGCAGCAAGTTGTTGTGCTCAAGTTCTTTGGATTCAAAATCAGATGCTTGATTATGGGTACAATTTCTTAAACACAATTATACACATAGACAATAGCAGTACATTATGTATTATTAAAAATCCAGTTCAACATTCAAAAACAAAACACATTGAAATTAGACATCATTTTATAAGAGACTGTGTTGAAAAGAGGTTAGTGAAAGTTGTTAAAATACTTACTGATGACAACTTTGCTGATTTATTAACAAAAGGTTTTGATGTAGGAAGGTTTCAGTACTTGGTAACAGGTATTGGGATGCTTAATCCTTCAAAAGATTAATGTCTAAGTGTTTTTGTTTTTGTACTGCTAGTTGTGCTATTTGTATAGTTTGTACTGCTGCATTGTTTTTAGGTACTGCTTATGGACATTTGTTAGTCATATGTGATCACTGTTAAAAGAAAATATTGTGTATTGTGTTTTCTTTGGTTTTGGACTAACTTTTCAGGATAAGAAAGCTTTTTAATATGGATTATGCTTTGGAAAGTATGGTGGTTTGCAATGTCAAGTGTGAGAACTTATCACACAACAAATGGTAATTGGTTCACCATGTCTAATCCACATAAGAACCAACTAGTCCAGATCAAACGATTTCTAGTAAAGACTACTCAAATCCGTTCATGGTTGACAGTTTACCAAAAACTGGATGGTCATCAACTCACCATATCTAAGTGTAAAGAGTTGACTAGTCCAAAGCAAACGGCTATTGGTAAAGACATATCAAATCCGTTGATAGCTGATAGTTTGCTAAAAACTATAAGTGGATAAAACTGTTTTCATCTCCACATTGAGTTTATCCTAATCTCTAAAAACTTTTTGCTAAACAGTTTGTACTGCTAGTTTCAACTAGTTTGTACTGATGGTTTAAACTTGGTTTCATACTGAGTTTATGCTCTATGATGCACCTCTCTCAGAAGGTTACACATCTGGAAGTGTTGAGAGCAGTTTGCAACTACACAACTGAATTGATGGTAACTTGTACATATTGTCATAATGAAGGCTGAGCTTAAATGTCATATGTTCTAGTTCATGTGATGGTGAAGATTCTTCCAAACAGGGGAGGAATTCGTTGCTGTTAAAGATGATTATGTAACTCAGGGGAGGATATCAACTCAAAATCAGAGATAATTGTGAAGATTTTAATGGAGTACTTACTGTTATGGTTTCTTCAAAAGATTATATGTGAAGAAAATTCTCAAGTGATTCAAGATTGAAGATAAGTGTTTGAAAGAATCCACCCCCATCATCAACATTGGAGTTTAATTCGAAAAACTTACTGATTTACACAGAAATCATAAGTTTAGGGGAGGATTGTTGGGAATTAAACTAACAGTTAGTACGGCTCATACGTAAATTAGTACTGCTGAAGATTGTTCAAGAATACACTATCAGTACTAAGTCAGTTAGTACTGTTGGTATAAGAAGTTAGTACTGTTTATTAGATAAAGACTGAATCGTGCATGGATAAATATAGAAAAGATATGATGTATATCTTATTTGTATAGGATTATACGATTGATAGTTTACTTGTAAAGGACTCCTTGTCCTATAAAAGGAGATCCTAGGTTAAGTTTTATATACATGCATAATTGTTAGAGCTTCACGATCTCATTGTAATTCACATAGTTATTGAAGCAAATCGTTTGGTTAAACTGTGTGTTATCATTCTTACTGTTACATCCATACGATCACATACAATCACCAAACACTAAATCTTCTAAGTACTTGGTGGTAAATTCCGCGTGCTATCAAGTATATACTTGATGAGGCGAAAAGTGTACCGCTTTTTAAGGGGTCATTTAAGCCTTAAATCGTATTTATTTGATCAAATATCGCCCTAAATCGTTCCTTTTGTCATTTTAGGTACTTTTGAGGAGAAATCTGGAAAAGGAGGCATTTTGGACGTTTTTGGAGCATTAAAGTGAAGAAAACGGCAAAGTCTCAAAAATCGGCTAAAAGTTACTCTTGACGGCGTCAGACTTTACTCTGGACGGCGTCATGCCTTGGCAAGAAAAGTTGGACGTGAAATTTACTCATGACGGGCCAGTGAAAATAGCATGTGAATTCTGACGGCGTCACGCTTTAACTTGATCGAGGGCGTCACGGCTTAAATCATAAGGGGACGGCGTCACGTTCATGGTTGGACGGCGTCAAGCCTTGATAAGCCAGAATGGATTTTTGAAGAGCTAAAGAGGGACGGCGTCAAGAAGGTCATCCGGGAACCCTAAAAGCGGCGAGGTGACGGCGTCACACTCCATAAGGTGACGCCGTCAGATCCAAAAATCTATATATAGTTTTCTAATTTTTTGTCATTAGAGAGAGCTTAGTGTGTGGAATTTTGGGAGAAAACCCTAAGACGATTTTAGCATCTTTTTCAGGGCTTTTTGCCTTGAGATCTTCCATGTTTCATTGAAAGATAAGTTATCAATTAATCATTCAATATGTCTATGTGTTGTTTGATTCTATCTTATTCTTGTCTTTTGTTTAACATGTTAGGCTAAATTTATCTTGTGTTTGCTTAGATCTAATGAAACCTAGCTATTGATTATTGGTTGTTAGTGTGTTATTAGTTGTATTGGATGATTGTTTATCTATGTTAGGCTTAAGAAAACTGGCTAACTTCCTATTCGGTAACTTGCTTGAACGTCTTAAGAAACATGAACCAAATGCGTACTAAAGGTTTTTATGGTTGTATTTAATGCACAAGCGAATTCTAGTGATCCCATGTTAGGAGCTTCCTAGCCGGCTCGACATAGGAGTGAAGTAGGAGCTTGTAGAGTTGGGGAAGTAAGTACGCCACCCCACGAATGGTATTAAGGAATACACCCGTCATCCACGCAACTAATACACACTAATTAACCGGTAAAAGATAGTTAGGGAGTAAGGAAATCTAAGTAAACACATTTCTCTACACATAAGTTTCTCACCACATTTTAATTTCAGTTATTTTATTTTATTTGCATTCGTAGTAATTTGGGTTAGTTGACTAGCAACTAATTCCGCCCACTCCTTCAAAACCGAGATTTTACTTGCTTTCATAAAAACTATAAAAACATAAAAAGAATCTTCCTCAACCCTTAGACCTAATTAGAGTAGCCTTTCATACCTAACGAACACTATTCCCTGTGGAGAACGATCAATCCCCCGTACTTACCACTACACTATACTACATCGGTCAGGTACACTGCCTGGTGGGGTTGTAAGCCTCTTGAGATCCCTCGAGAGGTAAAACCTGTTGTAAGGTTACAAAACCACGCAATCAAGTTTTTGGCGCCGTTGCCGGGGAATAGTTATTGTTTAGGTTGAATTTTTATTTCTATTAGGTCTACTCACTAGATTCCTTTCTAGTGAGATTTTTATTTTATTTTTTCAAGGTTTTCTTTAGTCTATCTATTTTCTTCGTGTCTTTGTCCGTAACCATACCATCCGACATCATGGAAGATGGTAATATCCTTAACCCACACAACCCACCACCACAACAACCACCACCACCTCCTAGAGCCCGTACTTTAGGAGAGTATTCCCGTCCTAGCCACCATGGCTATCGAAACACCATTGAGCTCACTCAAGGAGCCAATATCACACCCTTGCGATCCGACACCATCCGGTTGGTGCAAAGCGGATGCGCATTCCATGGACTTCGTTCTGAAGATCCTAATCAACATCTCAAGGACTTTCTTAAAATCGTTGATTCTATAGACCTTGATGTTGCCACTCGAGAGACGACCCGATTGCGTCTCTTTCAATTCTCTCTGCGGGACCAAGCTAGTCAGTGGCTAGAACGTCAACCCGCAGGATCCATCACCTCTTGGGATGATCTCACCACTCGTTTCCTTGCTCAGTTTTTCCCACCGGGAAGAACTACCAAGCTAAGGAATGATATCTTGATGTTCCAACAACGTCAAGGCGAAACTCTCTATGAGGCATGGACTCGATTCAAGGACTTACTCCAAAAAGTCCCTCACCATGGCATAGAACTTTGGCTCCAAGTCCAAATCTTCTATGACCATATCAATCTCTCCACGAGGCAAACCATTGACCAAGCGGCCGGTGGCAAGCTACGTGATCTAAGTGCGGAACAATCATGGGCTCTCCTAGAGGATCTTGCTCTTTATGACAACGAAATTTGGAGTGATCCCCGTGATTTGAATAAAACGGTCAAGGCAATATCTTTGCCTTCGAATAATTCAAGCACTTCCGACCGTAGGATCATAGAACTTGAAGACCAAGTCAAGTTTCTCATGAAATCCTACGAGGCTCCTAAACCTTCAAGCCAAGTGAACAAAATCACTTCTTCATGTGAATTATGTAGTGGTCCCCACGACACTCGTGATTGCATGGAACTCCCCGAACAAGCTTTTGTGGACTACGCATCCTCGCGTACCGACGAAGCGGGAGACAAGTGGTACACTTTCAAACCCGAGCCAAACCATTACGGTGATACATACAACCCTTCATGGAAAAATCACCCGAACCTTAGGTGGAAACAAAACCAAAACACGCAACAAACCAATTCTTCCAACCCACCTAATCGTTTCCAATCAAGCGGTTCCAACTCGAACCGTACTTTCAACAACAATCCTTCCGGCAATGGTAGTACCGATAACTTTGAAGGATTGATGTCTCAATTTATGGCATCTCAAGAAGCTCGTTTAGCCAAGTTTGAAGCCGATTTCAAACAAAAACAAAGCGAGATGACCGATAAGATTGACACCTTGTTGAAAGCCCTCAATGACCGAGAAATGGGAGCACTCCCTAGCAACACGGTCAAGAACCCGAAACTAAACGTCAACGCTATTGCATCGGTTTCGTCCCCTAGTTCTTGTCCACAATATTATTCGGTCAATTCCATGAGCACGTGTTTCAACCAAACCCAAGTCGTTCCAAATGACCAAGAAGTTATGACATCCAAATTGGTCAACAACATAGTTGAAACACCTCCCACTCAAAACCTTGACGAAGAATTCAAGGAGCTCCACCTTGAAAGTCCGGTTGATGATGAGTTGGATGAGAAGAAGCTCAAGTTAGGCGAAAAAGGGACCGCCTTTGTTCAAAACAAGCTACCTAAGAAGTTAGATGATCCAGGCTTATTTGTTCTACCTTGCAAGATCGGTAATTCGGAGGCTTATGACACATTAGCCGATCTTGGATCAAGCCTTAACCTACTTCCGTTACCTCTCTACACCTCTCTAAAATTAGGAAAACTTGAAGAAACCGAGGTGATAATAGGCTTAGCGGATGGAAGTGTTGCTTACCCGGTTGGAGTAGTTAAGGACGTGTTAGTGCACATTGGAAAACTAACCATTTTAGCCGATTTCCACGTCCTTGATATGGTTAGCGACCCTACATGCCCCTTGTTGATAGGTAGAGGATTTTTGGCGACCGCTAGTGCTATGATTGATTGTAAGGAATCCAAGATAGCGGTAGGAGAAGGAGATACTTGGTCAGTCTATGATGTTAAGAAACACGCCTATGATACTAGTGAGGAACCGACACCCCATTGGTTAGAGTTGAATAGGAGACCATCTAGATATGGACCTTGGATAGATAGAGGCTTCATAGGACCCCAACGCCCATTTTACCTAGAAGAGGACTTTGTTAACCGAACGCATTCGGTGGAGCAACTCTTGGCTAGGGACACCGAATTGGATCCATTTGAAGACCCTCTAGTTTTTAGAAGGATGATTGATTTCCTAGGAGTTTTGCCAATTAACCTAGGAATGAATAAGTGGATTTGTGAGGAAGATGATCATAAGTGGAATTGGGATAAACCACCCAAAGATGGAAATGGGTCATGGCATATCAAGATGACATTGTATGACCCGGATGGAGAGAAGTTTGAAAAGATATATCGTACTAAGCAAACCAATAGGAAACTTCAATCCAAGCTTAACCCTAAAGACGTCCTTGATGACGAGCTCACTTACATAGGGTAGCGTGACTTAGAGTCTAGCTACAAGACTCGTTAATAAAGAAAAGCGCTTCTTGGGAGGCAACCCAAGCTTTATTTGTTTTATTTGCTTTGTGAGTTTATTTATTTGTTTGTTTGATTTTATTTTCCGTATGTGTGTTTAATTTTTATCATTATTGATTCATGTTCAAAACTAAATTGTGAAAATGCTTTATGTTGTTTTTTAACTTCGTCTTAACTACATATAAAGGTATTTTGCAAAAGATAAGTGTAAGAGAAATCTAAATCGGTTTATTAGAACACAAATTAACATGAATCGTAATAATAATAAATTAGCATACATATTAGTAGTTGTTTGAGTCAAATGCTTGTATCGAGTCATAATGAGGTTTTGCAGGATTTCCAGGAAGTAAGGTAAAGGTTTTTCCAGAAATTTTCCGGAAACTTAAAATGAAAATTTTTGTCAGGTCATTTCTGACGGCGTCAGGGGTTATAACCTGACGGCGTCAGATTTAATTTCCAGAAATTTTTGAAAGTTTTGTTTTCATAAAAAGTTTTTATTAAATCTCCAACTTATAATCTCCAGGAATCTGCAAAATTATCAGTCCACAAGCATTATATCCTTATATATAGATTTTATCCCGCCGATGTTATGCAGGTTTTCGTGTTTGTTTTCTCAGGTTTAACAGGTTATTTTGGACAAGGAAATGTTTTGAATCAAGCTTGTGGCGATGCATTAGTCATGGAGCTTCAACATTCTCCTTGGAGGAAGATTTAACCGTGTAATTTCATTATCCACCGAGCGAATCAGGGGAGTATTTGATTTCATTCTTTTACTTTATGCTTTTACATCTTGTTATTTGAACATTGGGGACAATGTTCATCTTAAGTGTAAGGGGAGGGTAAAAGTACGATTTTAGAGAATACAATTGCGCTTGATTTTTGTTTGTTTGATGGTAGATGTGTAATAAAACTGAGAGAAATACTTGTTAAGGTAATTTTAGTGCCAAATTTAAAGTTTTTTACAACATATAGGAGTGAAACTTTGATCTTAATGAGCGTCTCACGGATAGGAGTTATATGACTAGCACAAAAAGCCGTACCACTAAAAAAATTTTCCACCCTAAATATGTGAGGTTCGCCCCTAGAATTGGTAGGAAAAGCATTTATGCTATGATGTGTGTACCGGTAGCACTTAGATTCTAGAACTTGCGTTAGGACCATTCCAAGGCCACAAGTGAGACTACATTCGTGTAGTTAGATTTACTACATGATAAGAGGCATTAGGATTAACCCATTGTTTTACACCTGTGTTTTTGTTATAATTACATTGGCTACATTGGTCAAGTAATTCTCCCACACCCTTTGCGTTGTACTCATTTTTAGTACACGATACCCCTAGTATACCCCTCAGAGCCTATCTTTTCGTTTCGACCTTTAAGCATTTTACTTAAAGGAAGAATTTGTTACACCCCACTAAAATGTACACCCAAATCGCCTTAGCCTACCTTGTATGCACTCATTTTTAGTGCATTATTGTTACAACATTTGTTCAAACCCAAGTTAATTATCTAGTTGATTACATGGTTGCTAAGTCGAGTCATATCCTTGTACATATTGTTTTGGGACGATTGGGACTCATGGGTAAAGTACTAGTATAATGGAGTAATGGGGAAGAACATCATTTATTACCCCCATATGTGCTAAATGTTTTAAAAGTACTCCAAGTTTTTCAATTATCTTAATTTGAGTCATTAGATTAGTATTTGTAAAGTTATGTAAAAGTTCAAGTGTAAGGGGAATGCAATGCCCCTATGATGTATTATTTTGGATGGTAGGGCAAAAGTGTATGAAAAAAAAAAAAAAAAAAAAAAAAAAAAAAAAAAAAAAAAAAATCGAAAAATCAAGAAAAACACAAAAAAATGAGAAAATGAAAAATAGAAAAAACATACGGACTACCATCCCGTTTTATTTTATGTTTGTTTTATATTTTTGTTATTTTGTTATTTCGTTTCTAGCTTAAGATCGAGTCTAGTCTTGGCTTAGCAACATTGTATAGTACATGTAATTGATCAAGATCTTTAACTAGCCACCAGTAAAATATCCCGTATCCAACAAAACCGTGTTTTCCTTTTCCCTACACCTTACGTTATAACCCATTTAAAAGCCCTCTTTGATAGTTTATCTTAGGTGCTTACGCCTAGTGGAGGAGGTTTTCGATCCTTTCCCAAGCCTATGGTAATCTATTTGCTATGACAGGTAGTGAGAGATATTATCCGTTTTCATTTATGAGATTTATTTTGATGACACTTGAGAGATGTGAGTATCTAAACACTACTTGTGAGGTGCTAGTTTATAATCTCCGTGCTTATTATGATTGAAGTGGAACGATTATTTGTTGTAATTACTTTTATGTTAGCATTAAATGACCCCTAACTTGTATTTTTATTAGAATAAAAGCGCATTTGCTTGAGGACAAGCAAATCTCAAGTGTAAGGGTATTTGATGAGGCGAAAAGTGTACCGCTTTTAAGGGGTCATTTAAGCCTTAAATCGTATTTATTTGATCAAATATCGCCCTAAATCGTTCCTTTTGTCATTTTAGGTACTTTTGAGGAGAAATCTGGAAAAGGAGGCATTTTGGACGTTTTTTGGAGCATTAAAGTGAAGAAAACGGCAAAGTCTCAAAAATCGGCTAAAAGTTACTCTTGACGGCGTCAGACTTTACTCTGGACGGCGTCATGCCTTGGCAAGAAAAGTTGGACGTGAAATTTACTCATGACGGGCCAGTGAAAATAGCATGTGAATTCTGACGGCGTCACGCTTTAACTTGATCGAGGGCGTCACGGCTTAAATCATAAGGGGACGGCGTCACGTTCATGGTTGGACGGCGTCAAGCCTTGATAAGCCAGAATGGATTTTTGAAGAGCTAAAGAGGGACGGCGTCAAGAAGGTCATCCGGGAACCCTAAAAGCGGCGAGGTGACGGCGTCACACTCCATAAGGTGACGCCGTCAGATCCAAAAATCTATATATAGTTTTCTAATTTTTTGTCATTAGAGAGAGCTTAGTGTGTGGAATTTTGGGAGAAAACCCTAAGACGATTTTAGCATCTTTTTCAGGGCTTTTTGCCTTGAGATCTTCCATGTTTCATTGAAAGATAAGTTATCAATTAATCATTCAATATGTCTATGTGTTGTTTGATTCTATCTTATTCTTGTCTTTTGTTTAACATGTTAGGCTAAATTTATCTTGTGTTTGCTTAGATCTAATGAAACCTAGCTATTGATTATTGGTTGTTAGTGTGTTATTAGTTGTATTGGATGATTGTTTATCTATGTTAGGCTTAAGAAAACTGGCTAACTTCCTATTCGGTAACTTGCTTGAACGTCTTAAGAAACATGAACCAAATGCGTACTAAAGGTTTTTATGGTTGTATTTAATGCACAAGCGAATTCTAGTGATCCCATGTTAGGAGCTTCCTAGCCGGCTCGACATAGGAGTGAAGTAGGAGCTTGTAGAGTTGGGGAAGTAAGTACGCCACCCCACGAATGGTATTAAGGAATACACCCGTCATCCACGCAACTAATACACACTAATTAACCGGTAAAAGATAGTTAGGGAGTAAGGAAATCTAAGTAAACACATTTCTCTACACATAAGTTTCTCACCACATTTTAATTTCAGTTATTTTATTTTATTTGCATTCGTAGTAATTTGGGTTAGTTGACTAGCAACTAATTCCGCCCACTCCTTCAAAACCGAGATTTTACTTGCTTTCATAAAAACTATAAAAACATAAAAAGAATCTTCCTCAACCCTTAGACCTAATTAGAGTAGCCTTTCATACCTAACGAACACTATTCCCTGTGGAGAACGATCAATCCCCCGTACTTACCACTACACTATACTACATCGGTCAGGTACACTGCCTGGTGGGGTTGTAAGCCTCTTGAGATCCCTCGAGAGGTAAAACCTGTTGTAAGGTTAAAAAACCACGCTATCAAGTATATACTCAAAGTATCCTCAACACAATTCGTGTGTTTAGATCCGGTCAAACTCTTTAATATAAAACATGGACTAGCATAAGCACCAACAGTCTACCACGCAACAATGAATAACCACAAAAATCCAAAAGTGGTAATTCCACAAAACTAGTTGCATGAATTATATTTAATCGGAAGCTACCATGCAACAAAATTCAAAACCTACACAACCTATCACCATCCCATGATATAGGTCAAAAGAAATAAAAATAGCACCGACCCATTATGGAGACTAGGAATAAAAATATCATCGACCAAGCTCTTCATAAGGCATGCATGTATAATCGACTTCAACACACAGAATCATGCATGTGCACCGACCTAGTTAACATTCTTATAGCTTCGACCGTCCAAAGTGAATGAATAATAAAAGAGATTAAAAGATCATCGTCCAAAAAGGTTAGAATTACCGACCCATGTGATATATGATATCACTCTTCATATAATATATCCTCAATCGTCAAAAATAAAAACCAAACTTCTTGCCTTGTCTATGGCGAACCAATAAACTTCCATAGCTTAACAACAGAAATCCATCATGAATCAATAATCTAACATCGAATAGCATGGCAGTACTATGGAATGTCGGTAGTACAAAGTTCATCTTAGGGCAGTACTAACGGTGTGAAGCTACCAGTACAAACGGACCTCGGCAGTACTAATACGAACGAGAGCAGTACTAACCTGACACCCAATAGTACAAAGTCGAACAACGTAACAAGCAAAGCAATATTAATCGTATAAGGAGCAGTAGAAACTAATACCATAGAAGCATAAACCAAGAGTAGCAGCATTAATAACGAGCAACACTAATATACCAAGATGCTAACTCCAACCATGATAATAGTCAATCGTATGTAGGTAATGACTGATCAAGAAATTAAATTCGTTCCACCAGTAAGATCTAGTTTACCACACAGCCTTCTCCACATCAGTGTAAATCATCATAGATCTATAATCTTCAAAAATAGCTGCCTCGTTACTATCACTATCCAAGTCATGATGACCTTTTGCAAAAGACGACAAGCGTATTATATGGCTCATTATTTATGGTTCAAATAATGAAGAACCCCACAACCGACCAATTAAAGAATGATGCCGACCAATAAAAGTACAAGGTCATCAATCAGATATAGAATTGGTAGCATCATGTACTAAACGACAATCAGTTGTGCGAAACCTTAAAAACCAATTATTCAAAAACCTTAAAAAAGATCGTACCTTCTTCCACACTGCTTTCCAACAAGTATTGAACCAAATTCAAGAAGTTGAATCAAGAAAACCCTAAAAATTCAAAAATTCGGAACACCTCTACAGCAGTTTTCAAAAATTTATACCTGATGATCTAGAGCTCAGATCGAAGATCCCTGCGGAGAAAATCTTCCTTTCCATATGAAGAATCTCCAGTAAAAATTTTAGACCGATCCAACGGTTAACGAAGGAGTTATCGTCCTTTGAAAACAGCCCTGTAGCGAGTTACGAAAATTGACAGTTACGAATTTTTTCTTGTTTTCTTCGATCTTCGACAAACCAAACCTTGTTTAATCCCACGATCACGAGCCCCTAGGCCCTGATACCAATTGTTAAGATCGTTTATAGCTCGAGGTTGTTTAGACCTCATCTAAGGATTACACAATAATAATGATAAGAACAATACGCAGCGGAATAAATAAAAACATCATTATTATTGATCACAAGGTTTCTTCGTCATCATCTCCTAACAACTACTAACATACAAACCTAGGCGTCCATTGTAGGAACTTGACACCTAGACACATACACCTTTTCCTGGATGTTACATCTCTAACATCTGTACAAAAAAATGAACGCCCCATCTCTTTATATAATAGAGATTTAGGGTTACAAATGATATTTACTAAAAATATAAAAGATCTTCTGTATTTTATAAACTTTCATCCTTTGTCTTCTTAAGCCCTTTATCTTTCATGTTTTGTCATCATCAAATCAAATATAATTCCAACACTAAAGTTGATTAAAAAAAAAAAAAACAATAACAAATGTAGGTTTATTTAACGTACATTGTCGAAAAGCCATCCTTGTCTTGGTACGTCCAGTCACAAGAAGGCCAACAAAAAATTTCTTCCAATAGGAATGTCTCTATGACCCCAAGGAAAATGATATTCTGGTGTCTTTCCGTTTCTTACAAAAATTTTCATATATTCTGGCACAGTGACCTTTGTCCTTTTTGCATCCCTCAGGGCGTGACATATCCTTGATAAATTGCAATAAATTAAATAATTGTATAGCATTTGAAAAATCGAAACATGTGACGTTTTTGCATTTATAAATAACTAGTAATATACCTCTTCAAAAAATGGGAGATTCAACACTTCATCACTAAACACCTTCCCACGCGGTGTAACGAGTAACATTTTTTCAACCGGTGTGAGTGACACGGTAAAGTTTAGTTATATTTGTTCTGCCGTTGTCATTGAGCGTGTTTTAGGTTTCCGAGGATATGGAGATTTGAAAGGTTTACCTACATACGTCTTCCGCAACGGTGGTCTTTTTTTCGTCAAAGAGGACAAAGCAGTGTCCAGGCAAGGTCGCTCATTAGATTTAGCAACATTTTTGTGTGAGGACATTATCAATTTATCCTGCAATTACAAAACTATGATACGTTAACCTATAATGTAAGTTTTTCATATATAAACAAGACATGATCATAAGTATACGCACATGCTAATTATAATTAAATAAACTTCATATAAAATGCAGTTGCAACCTAGATGTAAGCAAAACCCAACATAAAGTACCTCAACATCTTCCTTCTCGACCTCAACAAGCTCCTTTTCGAACTCCACATTTTCCTTCACCATACTTGTTTCTTTATCAACATCCGCATCCTCCTTTTCAACCTCAACATATTCCTTCACCAAACTTGTTTCTTTCGTATGACCATCTTCAATCATTGCATCCAAAGAATAATTTGACTTGTTCTTTTCTTCTGTATCAGGGTCCATGAGGTAATCGAATTCATCGGCATAAACATCAACCTGCCAAATTTCGAAATTATGTTACACAAATACAAGATAGCAAGTTTATAAAATATCTGAAAAGGAACCTATATGTACATACATGATCAGCGACAACAGATATTGCTTCAATCGTGTTCAAAATAGGTGGTGGAACTGGGTTATCAACAAGAATTAGTTCCAGTCCCGGATTACTTAGTGTTTGTTCAAAGGCTTCTAATCGAACGTTCAAGGAAGACTTCTGAGAATCATCAACGTCAATAGCCTTCAAAGAACTGCATGCTACTTGGTCTATATCCATATCCTTGGATGAATCGGTTCCCACTTCACAATCACCTGCATCACTCGTCTTGATTAACCCAACTGCAACTTCACCATTACCGGCTTGACCAATAGAGGTCGAGGCCTGTAAATAAAAACACATTAACAAATTAACTATGAATGTTGCTAGAAACTGAAATTTGAAGGAATAATACAACACAAAATTGATCGGCGAATACCTCATAGTGGCCCGCCTTGAATGAACCAGCTGCTCCTTCACCATTACCGGCTTCACAATTCGAGGCTGAGGCCTGTAAATAAAAACACATTAACAAATTAATTGTAAATGTTGCTACAAAATGAAATTTGAAGGAATAGTACAACACTAAAATGATCGACGAATACCTCACAATGGCCCGCCTTGAATGAACCAGCTGCAACTTCACCATTACCGGGTTCACAATTCGTGGTTAAGGCATGTAAATAAACTAATTGTAAATGTTGCTAGAAACTAAAATGCGAAAGAAAAATACAACACTACATAGATCTGCGAATATCGGACAATGGCCCACCTACAACTTCAACATTATCGGCTACACAATTGGAGGTTGAGGCCTGTAAATAAAAACACATTAACAAATTAACTTTAAATGTTGCTAGAAACTAAAATTTGAAGGAATAATACAACACTACATTGATCGGCAAGTACCTCATAATGGTCCGCCTTCATTGAACCAATTGCAACTTCACAATTACCGGCTTCACAAGTCGAGGTTGCGGTCTGTAAATAAAAACAGATTAATAAATTAACTATCAATGTTGGTAGAAAGTGGAACGTGAAAGAATAATTCTACTTTTACGCTAACCTTTGAAATTTCAGGAATCACTGGAGTTCTTATCTTCAACACAATCTCCGTATCCAACATTTTCTTTTTCACATCATTGATTTCATGGATAAGGTCTACACTTTGTACACAATCCACGCACTTCTCTATAGAATCAATTTTTTTTCAACTCTTGAAACTCAGTGACAAGTTTTGGTAGATCAACATTAGGTGCGACTTCATCTACAACAACCTCATTTACTCCTTGAACAACTGGTTCTTTAGGAGTTTCTGATTGTCCATTTCCATTTACGCTTCCTGCTTGTTGAACCTTTTGTGTAACATCTCCAGTGTTCACAACATCCCCGTGTTGGTCAAGATTTTCAGTTACATGGTTGCCTTCGATAGTGAGTGCCTTCGACTTCGACATGGCTGCCTTCCTTTTTTTCCCCTTTCGATGTTGGCCAGAATGACTGCCTTCAGCAACACTAACATTTTTTTCAACATTACCATCAGCAGCATTGTTTTCAACTAAGGCAATAATAGCTTCTTAGTCAACATTTGCACGATTGAATCGATTAGCCAACACATTGAAAAAATCGACACTGATAATATACCCAGGTGCCTTCAACTATTTATTGGTTGGAACAAGGTCAATGATTGGATCTGGCATCTAATAAAAAAACCCAAAACAAAAGTGTTTCATTAACATATGTAGATTCTTGTATGTGTATCGCATTATCATCTATGTAAATGCTTATTAGGAACCAATAGTGTTGATTTCTAAAGTATTTTGTCTTAGTTACCTAAAGCAATGTTATATCAATGATCAGCCGCGCGGCAACACAGTTTCATTAAAACAAGCATATACCTTCATTAGCCATAATATCATAGAAATTACAAAGCTAGAGCCATTCTTATAGATAACTACGGGGTGTTGAATCACAAAATTATAAGCACATAATCACGTGTAATAAGCAATCTGATTTTGACATTAACATTAGCATGACTAAAACAAGAGGGATGTGTTTACCGGGCCAAAAAGTGTATTATAATCCGATTTTTCAAACTTCCCTTTCTTCGACCAAGCAATGCCACGTGGGGTCTTATCAGCATCTTTGTTCCACCAAATCATACTCTTCGGGAAGCTCTCTAAAATCCATATCTGTAGAAAAAAGTCTTAAATTAAACAATGACAATAATAAGAATTTACTAATAAGAGTAAGAGTGATAAAATCACAACATTTAATCACTGTATATGTTATGCTAACTAAATAGGAATGTATGATACCAAACAAATTTCTTTAAAAATCATCAGTGAATGTACACATTGCATTTAAGTGGAATGTTTTCTAACCTTGAAAGCCCAGACAAACCCATAAAGATTATATGTCGCATTGAACTCTGGGTTTATCTCTTTGTTTGTCGTATGATGTTTGGCATGCTTAGGAACAACATTTACAGTTCTCACATAGAATACCTTCCCCAAGTACTCACCCTAAGGAAAGGCATTAATTGCCGTAAAATCCTCCACTAAACACAAAATATGTTTAGGTATGTTGTACCTTTGTTTACGTCCACTTAAAATAAGCATAGACACATCCACAATACAAATCCTAACAGCATCCTCATCCAACAAAGCTAACCAAGTCTTTTCAAATTTATCCTCCAAAGCTATATCAACAAACTGTTTGCCCTTTACGTTGTACTGGTTCGGTCCCGGATGACATTTATCAGGAAAAACACGCTCACAAAAAGGAATATACTTAATTTGCTTATCTTCAACTACTGAAACTTTCTTAAATCTTAGGCCAGTAATTAAACAAAATTCTTTCCTTCCAAAATGCAACCAATTATCACCAATGTGGTAAATAATTGGGGAGCAAGCAACGGTGACATCCGAGACATAAACTTGATGTTGCAAAACATAATTCATAAGATGATTATCATTACCTAGTTTATCGGGAACATATAACCAAGGCCCAAAAACGCTGCTTTTGAACTAATTATACCGATTTGTATTTTTTTTCAATTTTGATTTTATATCTGGGAGTAACCTCATTAAATTCCTAACATTTACCTTCACATCAAAAAGAGGGTTATAATTATCAATAAAAAAATTAACGGGTGAGGATTAGGGTTTTTTTAGGGTTTTGGTTTGTGTATGACAAGTAAAATATATGTTAGGGTTGTCGTGGGAATGTTGAAGAAGATGTGCTACTGCTTGTTGGATGAAGTGTGGGTGTGATTTGGGGAAGCAGATTGTGTGCAAAGAAGAAGTCTGTTTGCATTTGGGGAAGAAGAAGAAGTGTTTTTGAGTAAAGTTTGGTTTTTTTTGTTTTTTTTTTTTTTTTTTAATTTTTTTTTTAATTTTAAATCTATGTATTTGTGTATATGTGTATTTCTATATTAATTCATTTGAAATTTGTGTATTTGTTTAAAAAAATATAAGTACTTTATTCTAGTGGTACACAAAAGTACAACTTTTTACCAACCAGTCGCCCAACAAATTAAATGCAGGTAGACCAATACATAGGTCGACCAATAGTACTGTATCAATATTTTATTATTATTTGAGGTTTGACTTTTTTTCACTAAATGACAAAAATCAGGTCGCCCCGGGTCATAGTCGTCCCAACAGAACAGTAGTAGCCCAAAGTAATCATAGGGGACAAGTCTTACACATAGCTTACACACTTGTACTTGAGGTACTTTTGTAGGTGGACATTTGTCATGATTTTAACTATGTTAGCCCAAACCCAAAGTAGCCCATGTCTAATTTGAGAAAAAAAAAAAGATTTTTGTCTAAAAAAGCACCCCCTCTATAGCCTTGTCCATTCCAAAAATTGCCTCTTTGTTTTATGTAATTTGTGCTTCATCTTAATGTATGGAACTCATGTATCTCGCATAGTCTTATTGATGATCTTACTATAGTACAAAGCATTTGATCGTAAAATTGACATTTAGCTAAAATAAAATCGCACATAGCCTGTTATTAAATTAAAGTTTTTTCTTCTGCGTTTGCTTTTGAACAACTAAAATGAGACAAAAAGTGCATCATCCATTAGACGATGGTTGCATCACCTTGAAAGTGTGGCTTTTCTATTAGTTTTGAATAGAAATATCAATACATGAACAAACTTGCTGATTTTCCTTCAAAAAGATTTAGAGTTAATTACATAAATCGTCTTTGCGGTTTACACACTTTTTCACCTTTTGTCTTAAAACTTCAAAGACCGGAAAACAAAAACGGGTAGGTAGGATGGTTGGAATAGGTGGGTAGGATTTAATTTAGTTTTAAATTTACTTGGGACTGAAAAGACAAGTTATCCCTCACATGAGATGCACGTGCATCGGGTTAACGGGAGAAATGGACGGTCGTCTGGTCAAATGACCGATCTGTTATAAAACGTCAAGTACAGGGATGGATGATGTAATTTTTGAAGTTTGAGGATGAAAGATGAAAAAGGGTGTATACCAAAAGGACGGCATATGTTATTAACTCTTAATTAAAATCATAGTTCTTAAGATCGTGATCTATCTCTTAAGATCGTACGAGTTTATGATTCCACTAGGGGGAAATGAGTCGATCCTCTATAGGATTTTTTAAGACATAGGATCTTACGTAGGATCTTGATCTTACCATAAGATCGTCAGATTTCAATCGATCCAACCCTATTTCCCTCAAATTATTTAAACAAAGAAAATATGAACGAATGTATTTTGTTAAAGTGGAATAATAAAACAAGCATTAGCAACCATAAGTGACATATAAGCATAAAATATATAGATTTTCATACTACAAATTAATCGACTCAAATCACCAATTAGATAAATTAGTATTCTGAACCCATGTGAGTTTCATTTTGTTAGGAACATGTTATAATAGTAAAGTTTTGGTCATTATATTTATAATAGGTCGTTAAGTATTTGGCTTATAATTGTTAGTGTAACGGGCCGGCCTATGTAGTAAGCCCATAGGTCGAGCCCATGAGAACTAGGGCAACACCCATCTACAGGTAAACACTATAAATACCCCCTCCCTTGAATGGAGAGGGTGTTGGTTCTTGTTATTTCATATTCATCTCTTTTACACAAGTTTCTTCCACTTTCTCTGTCTACTTAATTTCTCTCTCTAGAATACATGTCTTGTGTGATTAATATAGTGACCTAACAAATGGTATCAGAGATAACAAGGGATAGATTAGGTTGTGTTTTAAAAAGTTTTCAAATCGACTAAGTTTAGTTTTTATTGTTTTTGAATTCCTTCGACTTAGGAATTAAAATTTCATCAAAACGTGTTTTAAAACCTTATAGTTTGTTACTTTTTAATAGTTTAGGTTGTTTTAGGTCAGATCTAGTAGAAGAATTGTGTTAAAAACTTGTTTTGAGTAAGATTTTATAGATTTTTCAAGTTTGGTTTCAGCGTTCTTCGAGTAAGTACTTTGAATTTTTTCAAGTTGGCATCAGTTTCTCCGAGTAAGCTTGAAAATCTTCAAGCAAGATTGCTAATTCCTTCGAGCAAGCAATTTTCTTCGAGTAATGGTTATTTATAAAGTTCTGTTTATACTTTTCGAGTTAGGAAATCAGAACTTCTCACTTCTAATCCTTCTACTAAGGGATTATATACTTCGTAAAATTCTACTCTTCGAGTAAGGGATTCTTCGAGTAAGGTTTTCTTCAAGTAAGGGTATTTTCTTCGAGTAAGCAAGTTCTGTTTATATTTTCTGAGTTAGGAAATCAGAACTTATAAGAATTTAATTTCTTCGAGTAAGGGGCTATATACTTCTTTATCCTTCAATCTTCGAGTAAGGAATTAAATATTCGAGTAAGGAATTTTAGCTACATATTCTCCTTAGACTTTTACTAAAACATCTAAACTATAAAAACAACCTTCTTTATCCTAAAAGATCCATCATCCACAAAAGTTACTTTACATCTACATAATGTCTCAACCACCGCACTACAATTACTTTTATCCTCAACAACAGCAGTATCCTCAACAACAACTATTCAAGCAACAACATCAGTTCTACACACAACAACAATTCCCTCAACAATAACCATACCAACAACAACCAAAGCAATCCTTCCTACTTCTTGCAAAACAACCACATTGGTTTGATTAAATGTGTAAGGCCATCAGCAGCCAACAATCTAGACATGAAGCTATATCACTCGAAACACCTCTAATGCTCACTCCTGGAAATTATGTTCAATGGGCAAGTCAATTCTTAAGGTTCATAGAACTCAAGAAACCTCATGCAAAATATATGAAAAAGGTTATACTTGAAGGTCCTTTCCAAATGCCTAGTACAACGGTTCCAGGAGATGCAACCGTTATTCCTCCAAGAGAAGCAACTGTGACCCCTATTCCTGAGACTCAACTTACTGCAGAGCAAATACTTCATCGTGAAGCAAATGAACTTGCAATGCCATATATTCTTCAAGGAATACCTAATCCGATTTTCCGAAGCATTGATGCTCAGAAAACTGCTAAGGATATGTGGGAACACGTTCATCTCTTAATGGAAGGCACTGAACTGAACCAAGAAGACATGGAATACAAACTTTACCTCGAATATACAATGTTCATGATTGAATCAGGGGAGTCACTAGAGTCTTATTACCATCGGTTCACAAGCATCATCAATGACTTGGACAGACACAACATTGTTTTACCAAGGATTGCAATCAACACTAAGTTTCTCAGCTGTCTTGGTCCTGATTGGCAAAAATATGTCACGTTTGTTTGTCAAGCCAAAAATCTACACAATGCATCTTCTGGGTTGTTGTATGATTATCTGAAGCACCATCAATCTGAAGTTGACAAAGATCGAGCTCTTTGTGGAAGTTATTCACCTCCTACAGCTCCAAATTCATTGGCACTGATAGCTCAATCTCACTTTGCTCCACCTCTACAGTCAAACCATGCTTATGTCCAACAACAACATCACTTTAACTACCCTCAACAAACCTCTTCAACCCAACTCATTCCATATGCTTCGACACAGCAATCAACTGAAAATCAACTAGTCCCCTATGACAAAACTGACACCATGTTCTACACAAAAACAAACAATGACGAAGATGATGCATTCAACTCTTTGAATGAAGGATTTGCACTCATTCCTCGTGCTTTCAGAAACTTTTTAAACAAATCCAACAATCGTCTCCGCACTTCATCTAACACAAGGAATCAAGCTGTTGTACAAGATGGACGGGTTGAAATACATAATCGTACTTATGGAAGAACTGGATCAGGAGGTTATATGGGAAATTCAGGAAATGGACAACGGTTTAATGCAGCTAGTGGAAGTAGGAACAATGCAGGTGCTCCTCAGAAAAGGGTTGAAATTATGGAAACTGGCAATACTTTGGTTAACTGCTATAACTGCAATGGGAAAGGTCATGTGGCTAATGCATGTCCCAAACCTAGAGTCAGAGGCAGTGAGTTTCATAAGCAAGCACTACTTCTAGCTCTAAAGGATGAATCAGGGGGCACTCTCACAGACAAAGAAAATAGCTTCATGGCAAATGCATATTCAAATGATGACATGGAAGATTTGGAAGCAAATGCAGCTTTGATACTAATGGAAAACATGCAGGAACTTCACATGAGTGACACAGGCCCAGTGTATGACACTGATGGTCAGTCTCAGGTACCTGATCCAACCAAATGTCTAATACATGAAAGTGCATCACCATCTGCATCTGCATCAGACGAGGAGCAAGTTGTTCAAAATGTTTCATTATTATCTCCTGAAGAAGATGAACAAATGAACACAGTTATTACATTTGATGATGATCAAATTAACTCAGTTGTTTCATTTGATGATCCAATTGATGACGACAACAATGATCAAATTGAACAAAATGAACCTTCACTAGGTCCAGATCCAGAACTCATGACCGTATTTTTGACTACACAATCAAAATTAAACACACAAAAATGTGAGATTCAAAAATGCAATGAAATCAATAGAAGATTAAAAGTAAAAATTGCATCATTAACTGCAGATCTTGAATGCTGTAAAATACAACTCACAAATTTTGAAACACAAGAAAAACGAGAACAAAGCTTTGAAGTTGCATTTCAAAAAGCTTATGTCAAAGAACAAGACTTACAACATCAAATACGAGAATTAATTGTTTCTAACAGTAAATTGGTTTCTAAATTGGAACAAAAAAAAAGTGAGCTCAAACAACAAGTTGAACATCTCAATTCAAAACATTTGAAAACAACAACCGAGATGTCCACTTGTCAAGCTAGTTTTTCTGAACACAAACAAAAGTCAAGGAATGCAAATTAAAAGAGTTTCAAAACATTGTTTACAAAACTGGTGAGTCTATCACAAAAATACAAAAGTTCACTTTGAAACCAAGTCCCAAAGGTCATGGTTTTGCTCTAGGTGATAATAAACCACGTTTTATACACACAACACTCAAAGAAAATCCAAAGTTGTATAGTGCAGACCAATTATTTGATGAATCAATTGTGCGTGTTGTTGTACATGATTGTAAGGAAGAACAGGAACAAGAAGAAGAAAGTCGATAAAAAATGAGCTTTAAACCATATGCTATGTCTTTTGATTATTCAAACGTGCCTCATATTTCTAACACCTTCGTTCCTCAAAGAGATAAAACAGAACAACCATGGTTTGTAATGCAAATTCATGAATCTTCTTCTGATGTTGGTCCTGTTAAACCAGTGGCACAAATAAATGGCCCTTTACCATCTTCTGGTGAAATTGAACAATTTCCTAAACGATGTCTTGTACTTAGGTATTTGGATACATTTATGAAAGACATCAAATTTTTAGAACAAGCAATTGAATGCAACTCAGAGATAAAATTTTCCACTTTTTAGTATGCTTACGAAAAAGAAAAGAGAGAAATTTTTTAAACACAATTTTTACCATACGCTCAACATTTGCGTCTTTGTGCTACACACTGGGAACAAGAACTCCAAAAAGAAGTAACATCCATGATGAACATTTTCAATGCAACAGAAAATTCGATCTCAAAACAAAAACGTCGAAACAAAGTTTTACAAAATGAAGTTGATCGTCTCTTGGAAGATGTTCTAAGTTCTGATGTTATCTCTGTGATTATGAATTTGATTTATGAGTCTTGCAATTCTATGCTTGTTGATGATCACACTGGTGACACTAAAACGCTGAGACAGGAAATTGAGACTTTAAAAAAAGAAAATGAGAGAATCATTAAACACAATGATGATGTGGAAAGTAAACTTTCAACAGAAACTTTTCAAATTAATCAGAAGCTTCAATGGTGTCAAACTCAGAGTCTTGATTTTGAATTAAAATTGCAAAGTCAAAATGAAATGATGTCCTTTCAAAACAGTCACACATCCAAAGTTGAGAATCTTGATGATGAAAATGCTTTTTTAAAATGTCAAATTTTCAAATATGAAAGGAAATTGAGCGTTTAAAGACTGAGTATAAACCATTTATGACTCATTGAAAATGACTCGATCTCAGCTTTTGAAGGAAAATGATGAATTTTGCCAAAATCGTAATGACACAGTTTGCTTAAATAGAGAACTCGATTTAATTAAATAAAAGAATCACATCATCATTGAACTTAAAGAGAAAATTCAGTTGCTATAAAAGGAAAGTTTGTTAGTACGAATGTGATTACACCTGGAATGTACAAAATGGACACAACATCTAGGCAAACATCCACTCAGACTACTAATTTGAATCCTTCCACTTCGACAGGAATAGTCCCCACTACTAGCGTTAGTAGATCAATACGTAAGAGCAACAAATGGAAGAATAGGATCTTGCAAGGTAGAAGCAGAAAACTAGAAGCCCCAGAAGTAGAAGATCAACTTAGGAATTTGAATAAAACTCATGTTGCATCTGATTTAGATCCTAATTTGGCAAATTGTAATCATACTATCAGTGTAACGAATGATAAACCTTTGAATGTTTTGAATGTTAATGCATCTTGTGCGTTTTGTCGTAATAGTATGTTATTTGGTGATCATATAAAATGTGTAGCAAACTCCCTTTTAACTCATAACAAGAAACATACATCTGGAATTCCCTCTAGGCCCACTATTGCTTCTAAGTCTATGCCAGGAAGACCGCCAAGTGTAGTTTCTAAAAATGCCTTAGACACTCCCATAGTTGCGAATACATCTCCTAAGATAATTCCATCACCTAGCGAATTCACTAAGAAGAAAGCACGAACTAGTTGGACATGGCAACGTTGGTTACAAAGAAAACCTAGTTTTACATGGCTACCTAAAGTTATTAATAACTATGTTATTAACCCAACGGAACCCACAAATTCTCTGGGTTCTACCCTTACCATCACTCCATCTTCGTAGTCTTCGTGTGATGCAGGTGGTACAAATTGTTCTATGGATTGTTGATAGCGGCTGTACCCGACACATGACAGGCAACCTCAAATTGTTAGTAAACTTTGCTTCAAAGTTCATCGGCACTGTCAGATTCGGGAATGATCATTTCGCTGCTATCATGGGCTATGGAGATTACGTTAATGGCAACATCGAAATTAGTCGTGTCTATTATGTCGAAGGCCTTGGTCACAACCTTTTCTCCGTCGGTCAATTTCGTGATAGGGATTTGGAAGTAGCATTTCGGGAGAAAACTTGTTTCGTTCGTGACTTACAAGGAAATGATATAATGTTGGGCACTCGTGGAACTAGTCTTTACACCATCCCAATGTCTGATATGATTGCTTCTTCTCCTATATGTCTGCTCTCCAAAGCACATTCGACAACATCATGGTTATGGTACAAACGACTGTCTCATCTGAATTTCAAAACCATGACTGAACTCGCACGTCACAAACTAGTCAATGGTCTTCCACAGTTTTGATATTCAAAAGATCACTTATGTCCAGCTTATGAACAAGGAAAAAGTACTCGTGCACATTTCCCTTCAAAAATAGAACACGGTACAGATCACGTTCTTCTACTACTTCATATGGATTTGTGTGGCCCTATGCGTGTTCAAATGATAAACGGTAAACGCTACATTCTAGTAATTGTTGATGACTACTCCAGATGGACTTGGGTCTATTTTCTCCGAATCAAAGATCAAGCTCCTTCAATGTTCACCACCTTTCTTACAAAAATTCAAGTTCAGCTTCGTAATACGGTCAGAAAAGTTAGAACAGACAATGGAACTGAATTCAAGAATCAGACTCTTCGATCTTATTTTGAGAAAGTGGGATTTGAACATCAAACATCTATTACAAGAATTCCAGAACAGAATGGGGTTCTTGAAAGACGTAACAGGACGTTAGTGGAAGCTGCAAGAACGATGCTAATCAACTCTCAATTACCAGATTACTTATGGGCAGAAGCTGTAACAACTACATGTTATACCCAAAACTGTTGTATGATCACCAAACGCCATCACAAAACTCCTTATGAGATTGTTCACAACCGCAAACTGAATATTAAACACTTTCATGTATTTGGTGCTCTTTGCTATCCAAATAATGATCGTGATGATTTTGGAAAACTCAAACCAAAGGCCGACATTGGCATATTCATTGGATATTGTGAAAACTCCAAAGGTTTTCGAATCTGGAATCGTCGTACTAAAGAAATTCAGGAGACTATTCATGCTAATTTTGATGAGCTTACAGACATGGCTTCTGAGCACAACAGCTTAGGGCAACCAACCATCTAAACTTTCTAGATCAATCAGCTGCACCTCTTTCACTCAACCGTAAAGAAATGTAACACCCCAACCCGACAAGGGTAGAAGCATCACATTATGGTGACAAATCAAAGCATACATAATAGCACAACGGAAGTCTTAAATAATTACATAAGGAAAAGTCAAGTCAACACGACTTGAATAATACATAAGTTCGAAAGATAAAGAAACATCCAAAATACGAATACAAAGGAAATCCATGTCCAAAACAAAATCATAAGATAAAGGTGGTCATCTAAGGTCAAAGCTCCATCTAACTCTCATCCCATCCAGAGCATAATCCAAAGCTCCTAGCTTAGATACCTGCCGCGGGAAAAGAAACGCGGCTGAGCTTAAAAAGCCCAGTGAACAGATATATATAATAAACGGAAACGAACAAATGAAGCATAATGAAAGAGATAATAGATAAGGTACAAGAGTAAAGGTTAGGACAGTCATCCACCACGAGCCCACATATATCACATCACATAAGCCTGCATAATCTAGAGGGGATACCTCTTAGTAACCAGATAATATGAGGGGTGTCCTCATGTATCCAATGGAGTGATCAGCTCCCACATTTTGTGAAAGACGTGGATTGCACCCATCATCAGTCACCACATAGCACATATCATATCACATATCACATATCACAACGTACCTAGGATGCATCCATACGCCCCCCCCCCCCCCCATAAATCACATTGGCCATAATAATAATAATAGCATGCATTTCACAAGTCACAATGGGGACGGTGTGGCTAATCACTCGAACCACACACGAGTCATGTCAGTGGTGCATCACAGACACGGCCATGTTACCTTCATGGCTAGGAAACACATTTGGCTCGGGTATCAAACTGGGGTTAAGGGTCAAAGGTTCATATCAAAGCAATGGTTCACAAGGTCATAATCATAGTCCAAATCTCAAGGTTCATATCAAAGGTTCACATGTCAAAGGTTCAAATATCAAAGGTTCAAATCACAGTGTAGGGAACATAGCAATGGCTTAGGAAACCCTAATACGAATCAAAGTAAGAGGCCGAAGGCTCCTTATACAAAGAGCAGAATATCTGTACCTTATTCCAAAAGCAAAGAACAAACCAAATGAATAAGATAGAATCAGGTCCTCTCCTTCTTCACACCTAGAGGGGTAGAAAAGAATTACAAACCTTTCCATTATAAGTAACTTTCCATTTTTAGCAGGTTTCCAAATTTAGTAAGTCTCTATTTTTAGAAAGTTTCCGTAATTAGTAAGATTTCCATATTCTCATTTAGGTTAAGTCATTATTGAATCATATTATGGCTTTAGGGTGTATTTTAACAAGTCACAAAAGTTTAGGGTTAGATATGATAAGTTTCCATATTCTAGGGTTCTAAGTGTAAATATACCAAAGTTGAGGGTTTAAAGTGAAAATATCATAGTTAGCTTATTCAAATCTTAAGTTATCCAGAATTACTCATTTAGTCCCCTAGATTTCATAAGTTACATTTTACACCCTTTATATTATTAAGTTACACTTTAAACCTTATAATAACCACAATTACACATTAAATCCTTTATTCATCAAAATTACACAATTAGTACTTAATTTAACAAGTTATACGAATGCCCTTTTAAGTTTCCATAATTTACACAATAGGTCCCTCAATTTAATTAATTTACATATTTAACCCTTAATTTACATTTTCAACCTTTAATTATTAATAATTACATATTAAGCCATTAAATTACCAAAATAGCACATAACCCCCTGAATATAATTTATTACTCAAATCCACCCTAAGTTTCCAGAAATTACATATTTAGTCCCTATATTTTATTTATTTCCAAATCGACTTACATATTTTATACAATTCACAAATAAATCCCTAAGTTGCAAAATCTACAAAAAGGACCCCCATTTTATATTTTATTTACATCAGCCACGATTTATAGAGTATGACAAAAATGACCCACAAGTTTTACAAATTACAAAACAGCCCCTCAACTATTTTAATTTCAAAATCGGTAAGACTTTTATTATCAAAATCAAAACCCTAACTATCAAAATCATTATCCAATCTTCATATCATCATTACACCATTATTAACTAGTCAAGAACAGCCCTAAATTCCTAAACCTTAATTCAAACCCTTTTTATTTCTTTTTCTTCCATGTTTTCCTATAACCCGATTATACATATAATTCACCAATAAATATTTTAGGCCCCAACAATTCGACATATCATTTTTCTCAGATCATATGTATAGTATAGAGTCCAAATAAAATAGATATCATGCCATAAAAATTCGTATGCAATTATTTAGAGTTTTAATTCGTTTTAAAGATTAAATTCACAAATAATATATAGGTCATTGCATGGTTCGATTTTAATATTTTATACAGGTCTTATATGTTATAGAGAACACGAGAAAAATACCAAACCAAGATTTGAACATGTGGATTTGGCTGTACGAATTTGTTCTACACGGTTGGATAATTCGAACCACAAAATCACCACGACTCCAACAGCTACTCCACGACCTTGGAATTATTTTTCACAGATTATATACGATATGAGGGTCATGAGAAAAATAATGAACTAATTTTATAGTGACCGAATGAATTGATTTGGAATTTTACCTCAAAACGCACACGCGACAAGGAATAATTCGCTGGGATCGAACCGGGCCACAAACAAATCAAAACCTATTTTTCTTAGCTCTCTTAGATCACCCACAACCCCAGAAAAATGATCTTGGTCCTCCAGAAAATCGGATGAGCACTAGGGAGAATTTTTGTGTGTTTTTAGTTTATTCGGTATTAGCTTTAGGGTTTAATTTGGTTTGTTATTCATATAATAAGATAAGACCGATTGAGGGGGGGGGGGGGGGGGATGGGCTGTCATACACGGTTTCTTAATGGCCCAAATCAATTTGATCACTTTCCATAATTATTTTTGTAATTTAAATGTTTTTAGTTTACTTATAAAGTTTAATTAATTAAAAGTAATATATATAAATAATTTTCGGTTTACTTTAATGGTTACAAGTAATTTTTGGTACTTCACAAACGTCAAATATGGTCGAGGAAATTAGTTTACTTTTTTTTTTAATCGTCTCCCGAAGTTTAGAATTTATTTGGTGTTTTACAAACTCATTTATCAAGGTTTTAGATCGTAGGGGCATTTTGGTCTTTTTACATGTTTTAGATTTTTAGGGTTTTACACTCAACCGTAAAGAATTGGAAACACTGTTTGCTCCACTGTTTGATGATTCTTTTGCAAGTCGTGCACCAGATGTATCTACTAGTTCCGCTGCACAACCTGATAATATTCCAATGCCTGATACACCTGCACCAAGAACAACAACCGTTGCTACATATGCACCTACAATTGAATCTCCATCAACAGCAGAACAAACCACTTCCAACACTGACAATGCAACTGAAGATCTTCAACAACAACCAGTACCCGAACCTGCAAATTATGATCCAAATGCCTTCTTTAATCCATTTGCACCGACTCCAACTGTTCCGGACATTGCAAAGTAGTCCACACAAAATTTGGACCCGGCTAATTTACATACGTTCTATCAACACCACCCTTCAACACATCATTAGACTAATCACCCCTTAGTAAACATCATTGGCAATCCCTCAGCTCCAGTTATGACAAGACGAAAACTTCACACCGATGTTGAAAACTGCATCTACGCACTCCCAGTTTGTCAAGATGAACAAAAAAACATTAAAGACGCACTAACATACGACAACTGGATTGAGTCAATGCAATAAGAACTTGACCAATTCAAACGACTAGAAGTGTGGGAGTTAGTTGAAAGACCAGATGGGGTCTATGTCATCAGACTAAAGTGGATTTGGAAAAACAAGTTAGATGCAGAAGGTACAGTGATTCGTAATAAATCGCGTCTGGTAGCTAAAGGATTCACTCAGCAAGAAGGAATTGATTTTGAAGAGTCCTTTGCTCCAGTTGCTAGGCTTGAGGTTGTCTGTATCTTTCTGAAATACGCTGCACACAAGAATATGGTTGTTTATCAAATGGATGTGAAAACAACATTTTTGAATGGTCAATTACGTGAGGAAGTTTATGTTAGTCAACCAGAGGGATTCGTCGATCCAGAGCATCCCAATCATGTGTACAGACTCAAGAAGGCCCTTTACGGACTTAAACCAGCCCCAAGAGCATGGTACGATAAACTTACTGCTTTCTTGCTTACCAATCACTTTACAAAAGATTCTGTGGATCCAACTTTGTTTATTCAAAAACATGGGGAGGACATTTTAATTGTTCAAATCTATGTCGATGATATTATTTTTGCGTCAACAAACAAAAAATATTCAAATGCTTTTGCAAGATTAATGAAACAAAATTTTGAAATGTCCATGATGGGTGAACTTACGTTCTTCTTAGGACTCCAAGTTCATCAATCACCCCGTGGAATTTTTCTAAGTCAGTCCAAGTATGCTCTTGAGATTTTAAAAAAACGTGGCATGACAGGTTGTGATACTTATAACACACCTATGTCTGCATCATCCCCAAAGCTAGATGCTTATTTACATGGTACACCTGTTGACCCTACAAAATACCGAAGTATGATTGGGTCACTCATGTATCTAACAACCAGCAGACCAGATATTGTATTTGATGTATATCTATGCTCCCGTTATTAGTCTCGTCCAACTGAAAGACACCTCTCTGAGGTTAAAAGAATCCTTTGATACATAAAGGGAACCATCCATTTGGGTATCTGGTATCCGAAGGATTCTGGTTTTGAACTAATAGCTTTTTCAGATGCTGATCATGCAGGATATTTAGATACACGCAAAATTACATATGGGGGAGTGCAGTTTATAGGAGACAAACTTGTATCTTGGCACTCAAAGAAGCAGGATTGCACTTCATTGTCATCAACAGAATCGGAATATGTAGCCATGTCAGCATGCTGTACTTAAGTCATTTGGATGCGATCACTGCTGATGGACTACGGTTACATTTTCAATAAGATTCCCATGTACTGCGACTCCAAGAGTGCCATTACCATCTCATGCAACACGATTCAACATTCAAAGTCAAAACATATCGCACTCCGATATCATTTCGTCAAAGAGCATGTTCAAAAGGGTACTATTGAATTATACTTTGTAGGTACTGAATACCAATTAGCGGACTTATTCACGAAAGCCTTGCCCCATGCAAGATTTTTGGAATTAGTTCACCAAATTGGTATGCGGTGTTTGACACCAGATGATTTGAAAAACTTTCTTAAAAACAACTAAGAAAGTCAAAAACTACAACGTTTTGTAAATATCTTATCAAAAACAACAAAAAGATTTCCATTCTCTTTTTTTTTCATTAAAAAAATAAAACAAATCATTGTCTTCATCTCTTAATTATTATCTTTTTTTTCAGTGTGCGAAACTTCAAAACAAATCAAAATATGTTCTTGATATACATTTTTTTAATTAATTTTTGAACTCGAACATATTTTGAGGGGGGAGAATTTTTATTTATCATGACTTTTGCACACTCTTCTCAAAATCTTCATCATAAATAAAATTCTTCATCGTGCAACATTTCTGTGATCTCTTGAACTAAAAGTTTCAAAAAAGTTTTAAAAGTATTTGTTCGTTTAAAAGGGAGAAATGTCAATTACAAAATTTAACAAACATTGGGGCTAAGAATGATACAACAACATACCAAAGGGACTATTACTGTCAAATGTCAAAATTGGTGACTTTAGGACTGCGCTTGAAGGGAAAAACGGGTTAAGGGACTAAAATTGCCAAAACTCCAATGTTTGCCCTATAAAAGCATGGTTTTAAAAAATCTTTTTACTCACAAAAACTCACACACACTCCAAATTGTTGCCATTTTCTTTCGATTAAGGATTTTTTATTTTTATTTTCACCATTTCACGATTTTATGTGTAATACTCATTCACTTATGCATGATTATCACTCACCCAAATTTCTTGAATCATTTCTATGGCTAGATTTCTTAATCGAAGAATTAGGGTTTAAGGAGCAAAATTGGGCATTTCTCATGTATTAGGTGTTAGAATAATTAAAGTAGTTCTTTAGCTTCATTTCATGTCTAGGACTGCTCTATGGCTGCTTAATTGTGTTAATTAACATCTGTGTATGAAAATTGAGTGTGTTAGGTTTTAAGTAGTCGTATGCATTGCTGCTACTACTAGTAGTATTGTGTATGTGTTCTGAGTAGTTAGATATGCTTAAATAGGTCCCCAAATCATGCCCCTTAAGTCTTGTAAACTAAATCAAACATAGGCTCTTAGTTGAAGAATTTTGTGTTGCATAATGATCTTTTGTGGCCAATGTGTTTGTTTGCTTAGATTTCTGGGTAATAAGATTTGTTTAGAATGAGTTTAGGAAGGTATTTGATGCTATCATGGTCCTTGTATCTGTCTGTTATTGATTTGATTTAGTATGAAATCCTTCAAGTAAGCATAAAGGTCTTCGAGTTAAGATGTATTTTCTTCTACTTAGTAATATTTGAGATGAATTTCTTCGAGTTAGGAGAAAATTTTTATTACTTAGAAAATTTTATCATAGTCTTCGAGTAAGAGATTAACTTCTCCTAATTAGAGAATTGTTTTATAAAATCCTTCGAGTAAAGAAAACATTCTTCAACTTAGAACTTCTTTCTTAAAATTTTCGAGTAAGGAAAAGTTTCTTCGACTTAGAAGATTTTCATAATTTCTAAAAGTAAGCATGCTATTTTTTGAATAAGCATATTATCAAAAGTTTCTCCGAGTTAGGAGGGTTTCAAATATTTCCGATTAAGGAAAATGGCAATCTCTGATTAAGGTATGTTCTTTTCAAATTTATTATTAAATCCTTCGAATAAGGAAGTTTTTCTTTCTTTCTTCGAGTAAGACCATTTTTCTTCGAGTAAGCTTGTTTTTTCCAGACATGTAAATTTTTTTTCAAAATACAGAAATGTGTCAAGTTGAAAAAATTGTGTTTGCTCTTATATGATTGTCTGTTTAGTGTGCACTAATTATTTATGATCCTCATACCTGTTCTTCAATATGGTGTATCATATCAGTTAATTATAGGTCATATATTGAATGGCTTACACTAAGGTGTTGTTTGTTTCATTAAGATGTTTCTCATCTGAATCTGACTACCACATCTTACTAGTAAGAGGTGGCTATAATGTCTGAATTTGATTGAAAAAGTGTTATTTGTTTTTTTATAATTGTCTGAATGGTTTTAATTTTCCCTTTTTTAAGTATATATTAAACTATTGCAAATATGATTAATAATTAGATAGTGTAAAATTCAAACAAAACATTTTTATCATAAATTTAACACAATTATAAATCATTAAATAAATTATCTTTATACATATCCAAAATTTAACAAAATAAAAACTATTACATAAATCGTCTGAAAATAAAACATAAGCTTGACGCAATGAAACAACAATTAAGTAACTTAACCAATACCAAATAAGAAGTCACATAGATCATAATGTTGCAATGGACTAGTTTTCAAAATACCCGATTTCGGAAATTTCTAAACAAAATTCACAAAGAAAGTATACATTATTAACGTTGTCATTACTATATTATATGTATGTAAAAATTACGTTCAAAGTATTCATGAAACCTCCTTGTTTAAAGCTTTCCACTCTTCATCTGTTAGGTTAAATGTATTTGTATCTGCATTGAAAATATTTCCCGTTTTTCCTTTTAAATAAGCATGAACCTGATGTTTTGCTTTGTAGTAATCAAATTTATTTTTTAATTGTTTTTGGGTGGTCGTTAGGCCAAAGGTTTCCTTCATTTTTTGTCGGACAATCGCCCACGACTCAATATGTAGGCTATTACCCTTAGCATCTACCGTATTCACTTCCTCGATACATGAGTCCAAAAAAAACTTTTATTGTTCGGGAGTAAAATTTAGTGTAATCCTTTCACCCATTCCTATATAAAAACAATGCAAACATATAAATATACATAAAGAGGCGCAAACAATACACATAAAGAGGCGTAAACAATATACCTAAAGAGGCGAAACAATCGCCTTGATCAAGCTAGCAAACAATACACATAAAGAAGGGAATCTGAAAGCAATATGTGCCTAATCTGATCAACAATTGTAAACAATACACATAAAGAGGCGCAAACAATACACTTAAAGAGGCGCAAACAATCACCTTGATCAAGCTAGCAAAAAGATAGTACAATATAGTAACATACATAACAAAGCAGGACGAAAGAAAACAAAGAAACAGCTCTGAACAATAACAAGAAATCAGGTACAATGATACATCTAAGCAATCACCACTTGGCAATGCCCATACAGGCAGATTATAAGGGATCCATAAAGGTATCATACAATCAGTGTTCAAACAATCAGCACAAGCAATGCCCATGCAAGCAGACTATAAGGGATCCAGTTTTGTATAGCTATTTTCAGGTTGAAAATTTTTATCGGCTATAAACCTATTGTTGACCAACTTTTGATGCTACTTTACAACAGCTATGTAACACCCCAACCCGCCCATGGTCGAAGTGTCATAGTATGGTGTTTATCAGAACATATGCAAACAACGCAAGCGGAAGACTTCATAAATAATGTAAATTCAAGAACCTCATGACTTCCAAATTACAAGTTCCCAACAAGACTAAACATAAAATGAAACGAAAGAAAATATCCAAAATATATGTCTAACTCATATCCAAAACAAATGGGAAATCTAATCATGGTAGGTCTTCTAACTCCTACTCTCATCACTCTTGCCCAGCATCCTGCCTATTACCTGCCGCATGGAAAAGAAATGCAGCTGAGCTTAAAAAGCCCAGTGAACAGATATATATACAAAGCAGATAGATAATAAGCATAAGTAAACGAAGATAGATCATACGAATCAAAACACAGATATCATGAGTCAGATAATCATAAAGAATCAAAGTGTCAAATAAGAACGACAACGAACGCGTCTAAATGAGACATTCGAATAGACCAAAGAATCACATAGGATAGCCACGAACCTATCTAAACGAGACACTCGAATAGACCACGTAATCACATATACATATCATATTAAATCATAAGTGTACGGAGAGGGGAGACCTATCAAGTACCAAATAGAGTAGCTAGCTCCCAGAAGTGAAATGGGGTACATGGCATGTACAACCAGTCACTAAGTCATATCATATCATATCCATATCAAATCATATACCTAGGATGTATCCATACGCCCCCTACAAAACATAATACATATGCAAGTACGAGACTATACATATATATAATAGAATGGCCACGTGCGCCATAATCATATAATCATAACAGAAGGGAACGCCGTGGATCAATCACACCTCCACAGAAAGTGTCATGCCATTGGTGCTTCAATGACATGGCCATGGTACCTCCATGGCTAGTTAGCTCGAGCAACATAACATAACAGAACAAAACTATCCATAATAAGCAATCATAACATAATCAACAATGGCATATCAACTGAATATAATCTCAATCAAGGAGATACTAAACAGATCATCATAACAGAATGGATAGCAACAGAATCATATCAAGGGGTTCATAGCAAAGGCTTATATCAAATATCTTCATGGCAAAGTAAACAAATCAAAGTCAAGGATCGAGAAGTCATGAGATCAGAACCCTTACTGAGAAAGGGTAGAATATTTGTACCTTATGCAAAGCAAACCAACAAAATAGGAAAGCACACCGAAACAGGAATCACTCCTTCTTCACAGAACCTATACAAATTAATGATCACATATTACTTATAAGCTCATTTTACAAGTTTACTGCTTATAGTTATTTAGGTTTCACATTTATGGTTTCTTTCTACTTTTAGAAACTTTCCATTTTTAGTAACTTTCCAGATTTAGAAAGTTTCCATATTTAGTAACTTTCCTGATTTAGTAAGTTTCCATAATTAGTAAGTTTCCCGGATTAATAACTTTTAAGGTTATAAATAACAATGAAGTAACTTAAAGACTTATTATGACCAATATTATAGTTTAGGGTTTAATAAAACAACTTATAATAAATTATGGATTAAATTGTCATTATTGTAAAGTTCAGGGTCTAAAACGTAAATTATCATAATCATATAACCAATTCTTATGTTTATAGATTTTAATGCACTCAAAACACACCCATGTAAATCAAACTTGTTTCATTGTTTTGAACCACGTTTTGACACCAAAATAACCCGAGAAGACCGTTTGTGCACTATCCTACTCTCCCTTTTCTAAACCTTCGCTTAGCCCACATTTACACACGAACCCACCCTCTTATTCCCAACATACATGACCTTACACCCTTCATTTCAAATCGACTTAAAAACAATCATTTTCCCTTCCTTGTTAACCCATTTTAATGAGCCCCTAAACTAAACCAAAAAAACACACTTTGAACCAACCAATTACCCACCATTCGACACTCACAACTACACGCCCAAAACACCCTCCCATTTCCAGCCCAATATACACCATAACACCCATTCGAATCTCATATAATGACCAACTAACATGTCTTACTTCCTTCTTTTTAGACCTCATTAAATACGCCCAATAATCATGCATGTTTCTATCACTTTATGTATGTGTGTGACCAGACTTTTTCATGCCTAAAAATAGATTCTAAACCAACAAGCATTTAACTGATTTGAAAGGCCCATATAATCTTACATCGACACACATAAGTAATACTTTTCATGTGACCAAACTCAGTATTTTATGTGGCTTATATCCAAGTTTTAGAACACCCCCAACACCAATTATATCACCCTTTTATACACACGACAACACCTCACATACACACCAAGAAAATAAGTCATTCGACCCACAAGTATGCCCCTATTTCATCCCTTCGACACACTAAATTTGTTTACATAAAATCACAAATTCGAACAGCCCTATATTCCTCCCTTTCGACCACACAATAACTACCAGACCATGCATGCAACTTCCCTAATTTAACATGTTTACCCCAGGTTTCACAGCCTTATATTTGACCTATTACATCCCACACACATGCATGAAATCCTCATTTTTAAAAACCCAAAAATAAGCCCTACATCGACCCATATATATCATGATTTCAGCACTGACTTTTCCAGGTTTAAAGATGTATTCCAACATACATACAAACAACCTGATTTTTAATAGCCTTTAAGACCTGATATCGATGTACATATTTTTCCATTATTTCACGAGTTAGAGATCCAGGTTCTAGATTATTTATTTAGTGATCAAACAAGTGGTTTCAAGATTAGATTTCATGGGCTCATAAACACATACTCTAATAGCAGAAAAGGACCATATATCGCCACCTATATACACACCCAAACTCATGATTTTATGCGACATGAACACAGGTTTTTAGAGTGCCTATTAGTGATCAAACTAAGGGTCCATAACCAGATTTACAAACTCAATATATCAGTGATAAATAAATGTTCCCATATCAGATTCATAGGCCCTTTTTATACCTTGATTCGAGTAGCACATTAAAACCCTAGATCGGCCCCTATATGTTAATCATTTTATGCAGCCTAGCTTATCTTTTTATGTGATCAGACCTTCATGATTTTATGAGACATATTACCCTTCATATATATGTTAATTCAACAGCAGATGTATACCCACCATTCCAAGCGACATAACTCAGGTTTCATCCTATAAGAACAGATTCAATAACTCATGTATATAACCAGATTTCATATTCCCTTTTTACACATTGTTCCAGTAATAGGCTTTATATATATATCAACATACTTATTCATTATTTTATGCATCAAATAAACCTCTCATGGGTATCATTTTATGTGACAATAATTCTCTTTATTCATATCAGTCTTTTTAAGTCGACTAAGCCTTGTTTTAGGTTACAATTTTAGCATCTTATGTGCATATAAGTCGAGAGGAAACAAGGGACAAAAGAGAGGATACCTTAGTGTAGATTGAAGCAAGAACAAGAACAGAAAGGTCACCAAGACCAGAACCTGGTCGAACACAAATCAAACACCCTTGAACCCAGGAATACCCATGACCAACACAGCTCGTATAGCCCCTTTTCACCTCCTTTGAACCACTTTTTGTACTACTATAATGCTTCTCCACTTTTGCAGTCGACTAGAACATGTTTAGGGTTTTTTTTTTTTCTGTGTGAGTTTGTAATGTATAATACGATTGACATATAGGAATGGATAAGGGAATTTAAGCTGGAAGATAGGCCGAGTTTATGGGATAACCAAAAGACCAAATCCTCATTTTAAATAGGAGATAATCTTGACATTTTATGGTTCTATATGTTATGTAAAACATTTTATTAATTTTGGGACATTATTAAATGTGTGACATGACCTAAGGATCATGCATAAATCGACTATAATTACTTAGGTTTTAGATTTTAGTCTTTTGTAGTTCTTAGGTCATAGCTTACATTTATTTAGGTTACAGATTTAGTGCCTTGTAATTTCCCAATTATCATGCTTAGGTTCGGGTTCAAGTTCAATTTAGTAACGGATTTTAGGAACCAAGCTTTAGGGTATTATAATTCTTCCCCTCTAAAAAGAAAAATTTTGTCCTCGAAATTTGAAGTAGGAAAGTCAAACGAATATGTACAGAATCACGAAAAGAAATGCAAATAGCTAGCTCGCATTGATTCTTCGGTCTCCCAAGTAGCCTCGCTCTCGGGATGACTCCAAAATCAAACATTTCCAATGAAATAAATTAGCAGAACGGATTTTATTATAAAAGTAATGAGATGATTCTAACATTTATGATTAAAAATCACAAGATATCTTGTAGGAACAAAACGGATAGAGCAAAATCTAATAAGGTAGAGGAAACCTTAGTATGCCTAGCAGAAATGAATTATACCATCGATTGCGTCAACCACATCATGATCATAAGAATCCTTAGAACGAACAAATCAAACCGATATCCTAAAAAAAATCAACATGGAAAGAAAATACTAAATGAGAACTTAAAATATCCGTACGACAAATCAACAAAGCAACCAACGTATCATAATAATAGTAAAAGAGAAGTGGGTATCAAAATATCTAGACAAACGGAAATGGAGTAGAGAAATAACTAATTGCGAAAGTGATCTCCACACTGAGCTGGTTTGTTGTCCTTGGAACTCTTGTTTTCGTTGTTACCACCAAACTTGGGACAATCCATCCTAATATGATCAGTCAAACCACATGAGAAACATGCACCCGAAGTCTTATAACAAACCCTCCCCGGGTGAAACTTTCCACAAGAATCACAAGCAGTAGCCGAAGACCGATTCGTACCACCCCTCTGACTAGATGGACCTGAAGAACGATGTTGCTGATAACCACGGTGCTGCTGATCCCGATACTGCTGATCTCGTCCCGACCTTTGGTTGTTGTAGCCCTTCCTATCAGATCCCCATCTATCATTACCTCATTGATCATCACCCCACGAATCCTTATCCCGCTGATTGCTTCCCTGAACTGATAACACACGATCCCCGTCATGATTTCTCCTAACACCCTGCCTAGCCCTCTCCTGTGTTACGAACCACGTTAGCCACCTGTGTTACATCATCAAACTGTATATTCACTATCCCATCTAGAAGATCATTCCGAAGCGCCCACTTGAACTTATTTGCCTGCTCCTCCCGGGTTCCCGCCTTGGCTCTTAAGAATCTTGCCAACCGAAGAAACCTCTTCATGAACTCCGTACTAGTCTTGACAAATGGTAAATTTCCCCTAATAATTAATTCATGGCAGTTCATTATTTGTGACCAAATCACCTGACTAGACCATTATATGTTTATCACGGATAACAGACCTGCACATTGTGTCACCCGAAAATCTCACCAAAGAACAGTGAAATTATCACATCCCACAATTTGCTCACTAAATGGTAGTAAAAACGGGAGGTTATCCCAGTTCCACACAGACTGACACCACACGCAAACTAGAAATAAATATGAGACTCAGGAATTATAGTGAATACTTAAAAACTCAAAAACAAAATACATTCAAGTATTATGAAAACGTCCCTAAAAATACACTCTTCCATATTTAAAACGGTTCTGGGAAGGACCCGAGTTTGACTCAGTTTAACGAGAAGCGGGTAAAATATACCACTCTTTAACTAAACACAGCAATAAAAACTTAAAATAAAACACTCACCCACTCACACCCTTCCCAAAAATCTGCTTCTTCAACCCTAGGAACTCCCACCTTTTTGTCCGCCCACTTCCATCCCCAAAACCTCATTTGACCCATCCCTTCCCTCTTGTCATAAATAATATTTTCTTTTGACCTAGAAACTCTGCCATCATCACGAGTCTAGAAATCCACCCAAGTCAACCATAGGATAACCCAATTGAGGTCGAAGGAACACATGAAGGGAAAGTTTATCTCTCCCAAATCCGAAAGTCTCAATGGAGTTACTCTCCAAAATCATCCATTTAATCCTACTCTCCAAGGGGAAATCGAATCATAGCTCAACAAAAATACATTAAGAATGTGAGAATCATTCAAGAATGGATAAGTGTTGTGGATTGTGGTTCGGTTTGGAGCAGTGGGGTTATTCAGATTTGGAGCTTCATTCGAGTTCTTCACCTCTCAACAATCACTGTAAGGGATAGATTTCATTCGGATTCATTTTTTTTTTTTGATCCATTTATGATAGATTATCTAGGTCGAATGAAGGATTAAATTAAGTGTTGTTATGTTTAGTTTCGATTGAGTTAATTTCCAAAAATGATGATTGATTTTGAGGAAAAGCCTTGTTGAATGTTGTTGTTATTGTGTGGTTTAGGAAGCTAGAAATCATAGAACTTGATTAGTAGATTTAAAGTTGTTAGTCGTTGTGGCTATATTGTGTTCGAAAGACCCTAGGAAACACGGATTCAAGGATTGAATCTGGGAAATTGTGGTGGTGAGCAATAGACTAGCGTAGAGAAACCATGCAGGAGGAGACATTCTTGCTAGGTTAGTGGTAACGACCCCCCCCCCCCCATGGCTACCCCTAGCCGGGTAATGACCACCCAAACAAGGCGTTTTAGTAGCAACTATTGGCTGGAAAATCACCTCGCATAGAGGAGGTTTTAGTCAAGTTAACTCGTGGCAAGATAGACCCAAACCCTTGAGGGTTATACCCTCGGTTCAAGCCTTGAGGTGCTCACTCGAACCTAAAAACAAAACCCCGAAAAGATAACACCAATTCGCCCAACACAAACCCACCAAGGATTGTAAGTGCTCGGATGAGTACACTTTTTTTGACGGATAGTATTAGGCTACAATGTTAAAGGTTATAGTGAATTTTTGGTCACAAGGACTTAGTTCCACTCTAAGGTGATTTCTACTCTTGTCGACACATAGGGTGTGCAAAAAACCCAAAATCTTTGTTAACACCGAGACTCCAAGGCCTCGGAATTGAGTAGTACTCAAATTTTAGCCGATGAGAGGAACTTTAGACTCTCGTTGTTAATCAGTTGCGACCAAGAGAAATCCCAGGAAGGAACAACACAAGTCTTTTAGACTTGTGAAGGGTTCTGTGTTTCTTTGTAGTTGTACCAGGCCAAGCCCAAAAAGTGAAGCCCAATTTGGAGTTGAACACTAGCCCAACAAAATCCTTTATTTCAGTCCATGAGATGGGCCTATGAACGAATAGTTTTGGCCCACCAGAACCTTGTGACTATTAGAGAAGCCCAGCCCGTTAGCGACCCTTTATTCCCCCCTCCTCAAATTCAGTGGACCGCAGCCCAACTTGTGATAAAAATACAAAATTTGATTAACACTTATAGGTTTAGTTGTCGCCAAATTACAATTTACATAAGCCGACCACTAAAACATTGTGTAATAACGAACATATATACATATATAGAACGTGTTTAGCCGAGTACACAATTAAATTTCATCTTGAACTAGCATATATGTACATAAAACTTGAATAGCCGTAAATATAACTCTCGACAACAATAACTAAACCATTTAGACTATACTAGCACTATGTATAGGGTCTCGCGATGTCATGAATAGTAGAACATAAGATCGGCGAAAGGAAATATAAATACAAACTCATGTGTAGTTAAAAATGTGAAACACAAGTGAAACAAACGACGAACCAATTACACGTCAAGTTTAGGCAATAACACACGTTGGGATATATATAAATTGACACTTACATTTGCTATTTTAAAACTAAGTCAACAAATAAAGACGTCACAAATGGAAAATTAGGGATGATATATCAAACTTAACCCTCACTTGAACGAATTTGACGATATATATTGTTCTAAACAAATGATGTATAAAAATGAATCATAATAAATTAATAATGCGAACTTAGTTAAATTATCCAAGTTTACTAAAATTTACGTTATATTAAATTTTCTGAAACCATTTAACTAGTAGGTAATAAACGTCACATACGTTAAGTCGTACTTCTAAAATCAACATTATCGAATATAACGATCAAACTACACAATATATATATATATATATATATATAAAATATATATATATATATATATATATATATATATATATATATATCTGTGTGTGTGTGTGTGTGTATATATATATATATATGTATATATATATCTATATATATACATATGTATATATATATATATATATGTATATATATATATATATATATACATATGTATATATATATATATACATATGTATATATATATACATATGTATATATATATACATATATGTATATATATATATATATGTATATATATATATATATATAGATATATATATACATATATATATATATACACACACACACACACACACAGATATATATATATATATATATATATATCACATCTCGATTTAATTCATTCGTACTTTAAATTGTACAATATCCCCAAATTCCTCATTTCCGTACATTTAGGTCATTCGTAGAGCTACACCTTACCATTTCTTAGGAAAATCCTTAGTAACCACACTTGCCGCCACAGGTGACAACAACAACAATACTCTAAAACATTGAAATTAAATTATGAAATGACTTAAATTTAATACTCGGAACTAAGACATGGTTATTTAATCTAGGTTGCGTGTTGCTGTCGTGCACTCCTTAATTTCACAGCATTCACTGTTCAGGCCATTAAAGGTGAGTTTATAGCCCCTTTTTACTTATACTTGTTTTATATGAATGGGGTGAGAAACATGCAATAACCAATTTTATAGACCATTAATACTGTTTATACTAAAGTTATTGCGCAGTTAGCCTAAGTCTTGATATGTCCCCTACTGCCCGAATTTCGTGAATGTTATAAATAGATCTATTGGGAGTAACGTCCCCGTTCGGTTTGACCGGATAAGCAAACGAGCGTATACCATATCAATGTACAAGTGTCTGGGATAAACACTTGCCAGGGCTTTTATGATTAACATGCTTCTAGAGTATGCAGAACTGTTAAAGCTTCGGTTGCATGAACTTAGCGCTAGCGTAATAAACATATATGTGACATTTCCATACTCACAAATAAAACTGTTGGTCCAAATATGATATGATTGTTTTAACTGAAACCTATGAACTCACCAGCTTTTTGCTGACTTTTAGCATGTTTTTCTCAGGTATCTAGGTTTATGCAAGCGTGGCAAGGCTTGGCAAGGCAGCAGACTTATACTAGTGACCAAAGTGTTTTGACAAACGAAAAAGGCTTGTTTTTGAGGGACCATTAAACTTATAACCAAACTAGAAACACAAAAAAATTTATAATTAAATTAAGCTAGTGATTATGTCTTTATAAAATGTGTAATTGGTTTTTCGTTACCTCGCTTTGTGATTTCCATTTCAGTAGCACCCCATGATTCTAATGCTTCTGCAAAGTCAGATTTTGAGGGTGTTACAGATTGGCATCAGAGCCTAGGTTATAGAGAACTAGGTACATATAAACCCTAAACTATAACCACTTTTTAAAAAACAAGTCCCTATGGCCGCTACTTGCCTTGCTTGCCACGTTACTTGAGGTTTATTTTGACTTGACTGCATGTTATAATTTGTGACATATTAAGTGTACTATAAGTACTATATGTATATATCTATATACACTTGACCCACGCTAGTTATTATTCTGATATACTTACACACGTATACCATTTTGTCACAGACTATGCCTTCCCGCAACATCAATCAGACTTCACCAGGCTCAAATGATTCCCGCATACAAATGCCCCAAGATCATCATACATCAAACCCTAACACCATTGAGCCTACCCCACCATCACATACTCATACCACATCAGCTACCCAGACTAACCCTACTATCCCTCGCCGCACTACGCGCATAATCATACGTCCATCTACTAGACCATCACCTCACACTGCAGAGAGTACCCAAAACCCTGCTCATATCCTTCTAATATCCCCATCCCGTTATAGGTCCCTACGCTCACAAATAGACACCCCTACTACTCTAGCATCACTACCACCCACCTCACCACCATACTCGCTTATCCACTCACCCCCACGTCAAAGACTCAGGAGAAGCAATGACTCCTATTCAGTAGAGGGTGTGGGACAGACTTTAGGCACGAATACTCTTGCTGAGGGTGCAGGGGTTGATGCTGATTCAGATTCGGGAATGGAACAAAGAGTAGTTGTACCCCGAATCAGCATAGTACTAGAGGATGTGGTTAGTACCTTTGAGACTGGAGAGGGCTCGAGGAGAGCTCAGGATAAGATAAAGGATGGCATAGAGATATCACATCCCTCACTCCCAGTGGTATCACTAGCAGCTATAGAGACCGATACTATCTCACAGATTCAGACCCAGCTAGACTTCCAGACTGACATACTAGGTCTCCACTCTGACTTATTTGACGAGTTACATCCAGCTTGTTTCGAGCAGTATGATAGAGACTTTAGCCGACTCTATGCTAGGACGCACTCCAACAGTCGAGATCTTCTTGACTTAGGTGACATATCCTGTAGACTTGAGCAGACACAGGTAGTAGCTCAAGAAGCAGCTCAAATGATGCATGGGAGGATGCTGATCCTCGAGGCTCAGGTTGTAGCATTGTTAAGAGCTGATCAGGCACACCGTGATGAAAACTTAGCACTACCGACTCGCCTTGTGGAAGTCGAGGCACGGCTTGGGGAGTAAGCTTTTAGGTTCCGACACATGGAAAGGACTAGGAACCAGTCTTAGTTATGATTTGTAGTGATTCACTTAACTGAGTAGTTCTCTGTAAGTGTAGAGTATTATTAGAGACCTTGTAATCGACTCTTAATCTATAACAAGCTCATTTTATTATATATTTCCATTATTTATTTCCTTTCATAACCTACCGTGATGTTATCTCTTTATATGATGACTTTACCTTACTTTCCCAAAAACCCCACAATTACCCTTAGACAAATGACGCCTATATTAAATTATAGAGTATGTTTTGATAATAACCTGTAAATCGTTTTGTCCATTCCTTTTAACCACAAAATTCCCAAAACCCCAAGAGTTACATAACTACCACTTCATAAAAATCCCCAAAAATATGACCTCACTCGAAATTGTCAATCAACCTACCAAATTACCCCCACTTCTTGCGACAAACCTCCCACTATTCCCAAGTAATAAACCATATTTTAGACGTCCAATGAAATTACTCGAAAATACTTCCCATTACCACCAGAAAATATATCCCTGTCAACTAAACTCAACGCCCCATTCACCCAGCCTAAATCCTAGTTCAAGTGATACACAAGAAATGATGACTCCAAATTCTTGCCGCAAGATAAATCGTCTGCTTCCATCCCTAGGGAACCCAAAGGATTACATATAATGGAAATACGAGAGTTAGGCAACTGTATTGGTAACGACAAGGACCAATTCAACCTAGATATCATAGGAGTTTACCTTGCCCCTATTACGACCTAGTTCAATAGGAAACCCACAACTCCCGACCATCGCCGATTAACATCTCATACTACTTCTTTCCAAACCTGACCCATTCCATCATCAATCTGACCAATTTTTTTTTTTTTTTTAGAATTGATAAACTACTAAGTATACTGTAACCCCGAAGGCGACTAGAACACATATTAACCCTATAGCAAAAGTGTTAAAGGACCGCGACGATTATATTCAGACCCTTAAACCTTCCTCCTGTACAATACACTGCACATTTGAACGAACGGATTGACCGATTAATAGTAGAAATCAACATGGTTCTGCCCAAAACTAGACTCTATGCGTTAGATAATCCACGTCCTACTAAAGCCGACCGGTTGACTAATAGCAGCAGTCAACATCGTCCTTTCAAGACTGAAATCTAGAACTACAAGAGGTTACCCACAAAACCCAGAGGTTTGGCAGTGTCCCCAGTATACATTGGATGTCACAATGCCCTATCATAAACCTTCACGGGTGGAAAATATGTCCATAAGACCCATAAGATTCTAGCCACCAATAAAGGACCCCCCCCCCCAGCAAGAACGAACGATAAGTAGACCATAAAACCCTTGAGAACCCAGAGACTTACTAGCATTAACTGATGAGACCCTAAAGAATCACGAAATGACCCGAACCATTATCGTAAGAGTAAATTTTTAGCCTTTCACTATACCCTTAGGATTACAAACTGACCTAGGACAAGGAGTTTTATCAACACATTATAGATCACCAAAACAAACCTCGGAAGACTAATCAAACGCTATCACCCAGACTATAGGTATTGGCATGACATGCTTTGGTAAATTTCACCGAAATACGACTTATTATCCCTAGCCCTTAGGACACCAGAGACACCTTAGGAATTCAGACTGTAAGACTGCTACATTTACTGAAAGACTTAAATCCTAAGCAAAATTATTTAAGAGCCTTAAGAGATTAAGGGATTTCTCATATACAATTCTCGCTAGAAAATGTATCTCAGTGTAATGTCTGACCAATATGTATTTATCGACCAAACAATTTAGGACATGATATCTCTCAAACGAAACTTGAAGTAGAACGTATATATAGGACTATAAGTTTCGCCCGCAATCAGATTTTGAGCTTTACCCTGCTAGGCAACCAAAGTGTACTCTAGGATATTAGTAAGAATACAGACCTCATTTATACTTTCTTCTCCGATAGTTTTCCTTAGAAATCTGCCCACCCCAAAATGTGCTTTATCAATTGTAAAACACATATGACCTCCATTTGAGATCTTACTCATTTTCATCTTTTATGGTATAGATGAATCCTACAGGAAGGACAACCAATGCCGTTCAAGACCAGCCTATTGCTGCCACTATCCCAGCTGAGAATGGAGCAAACTTACTTATCATAAATCCAGGCATGCTAGACATGTTAGTTAACCATCTTGTGATAGCAACCCTAGCCGCAGCCAAAACCAACAACACGACTGCTGAGATCGGAAGCTCCAAACCTAAGGATGACAGCAACCACACTGGCACTTATCAGGAGTTTTGAAAGGCTATGTCTGGAAATCTTAATGGAACTGAAGGAACCATTGCTGGATAAGATGGATGGAACGGCTGGAAGCCATGTTCCAAGCATGTGGTTGTGCAAAGGAGGATAGGGTAAAATATGCTTCACTCACTTTCACTGATGATGCTCAGACCTGGTGGAATAACCATCTGAAGACCACAGGCATTGATGCTGCCTATGCAATGCCATGGGAAAGTTTTAAGGAAATGGTGTGTAGGAAGTACTGCACCTACAGTGAAATCAAAAGAATGGAGGAAAAATCTTGGAATCTAAATGTGCGAAGTAACAGTGCTGCCACACGTCGTCAAGGGAAAACACCAATGAGCCCCGAGATGATCCAGACATAAGCTCGGCTAAGGGAAAGGTATTTAGGAAGTTTTCCCCCGTTCCAAGGGGAAAACGACACTACCTCTAAGACCACTAAGCCCCAAGGACCCACAAATGTGGCCCACAAGCCGATAGGATCAACGGCTAGGACAAACGCCGAGAGAGCGGCTGAACACAAGAGAAAATGGGAAGATCACTGCAAGGGTCGAGGAAATGTTGGTCTTGACAAGCGATCAGGAATGGCCACTACCCCTACTGCAGGCACCAGCATGAATAGGGGATATGCTGGAAAGCTACCTAAATGTAATGTGGGCCCATTTCATCATCGTGGACCTTGTCCCCTGCGGTGTGGAAATTGCGGGGAAGTCGGCCATCGAACTAAGAACTTCGAGGCTTTCACTCATGAAATTGACTCAAGGAACATCGCAGCCTGCCTCGAGTGTGGAATGATTGGACACTACAGGAATAGTTGCCCAGGGCCCAGGAGTGGAAATGAGAGGGTCGGCAAGGACCCAAATGGCATGATGAATGGAAGTGCAGCTTGGAACCTTTTCCTCGAATAATTGTACTTCTTAAAAGACATGTTGTAATGTTGTTTTGTACGAACCTCTCTGAAGTGAATTTCCTTAACTTTTGAGATTAAGATATTATGATGCCTCTTTTCCTATCTCCATCACTTTTGAGACTTGTTCACTTATTTGTACACTTATGATGACTTGTTATGATTCCAAACCGATAGAAACCAAATATCATGGTAACTAAACCCGGCATCGCATCATCAGTCCTCAACTAAGCATAGCCTGATCACCTATGTTTAGTTCAGGGAGGATCATGCCTTGATGGGAATAGCCATCATGAGAGACATTCGCACTCTAGAAATTTCAATACCTATCCCGACCATCGAGTTTCAACTGTCACTTTCCAAGCCCTGAATTCACGTAGAGATGTGAAAAATAGAACCAAGAACACTAGGACCTTCAAAACCCTAACCCCTTCGGGTATTTCTAAGTAAAAACTGAGGAAGTTTTTCGTTCCTAAGACAAGGAGGATGTGACAAATGGTAAATTTACCCTAATAATTAATTCATGATAGTTCAATATTTGTGACCAAATCACTTGACTAGACCATTATATGTTTATCACGAATAACAGACCTGCACATTGTGTCACCCGAAAATCTCATCAAAGAACAATGAAATTATCACATCCCATAATTTTCTCACTAAATGGTAGTAAAAATGGGAGGTTATCCCAGTTCCACTCAAACTGACACCACTCGCAAACCAGAAATAAATCTGAGACTCAGGAATTATAGTGAATACTTAAAAACTCAAAAATAAAATACATTCAAGTATTATGAAAATGTCCCTGAAAATACAATCTTCCATATTTAAAACGGTTCCGGGAAGGACCCGAGTTTGACTCAGTTTAACGAGGCGCGGGAAAAATATACCACTCTTTAACTAAACTTATCACTAAAAACTTAAAATAAAACACTCACCCACTCACACCCTTCCCAAAAATCTGCTTCTTCAACCCTAGGAACTCCCACCTTTTTGTCCGCCAACTTCCATCCCCAAAACCTCATTCGACCCATCCTTTTCCTCTTGTCACATCTAATATTTTCTTTTGACCTAGAAACTCTACCATCATCACGAGTCTAGAAATCCACCCAAGTCAACCATAGGATAACCTAATTGAGGTCGAAGGAACACATGAAGGGAAAGTTTATCTCTCCCAAATCCGAAAGTCTCAATGGAGTTACTCTCCAAAATCAGCCATTTAATCCGACTCTAAAAGGGGAAATCAAATCACAACTCAACAAAAACACACTAAGAATCTGAGAATCACTCAAGGAAGGATAAGTTTTGTGGATTGTGGTTCGGTTTGGAGCAGTGGGGTTATTCGGATTTGGAGCTTCATTCAAGTTCTTCACCTCTCAACAATCACTGTAAGGGTTAGATTTCATTCGGATTCATTTTATTTTTGATCCATTTATGATAGATTATCTAGGTCGAATGAAGGATTAAATTAAGTTTTGTTATGTTTAGTTTCGATTGAGTTAATTTCTAGAAATGATGATTGATTTTGAGGAAAAACCTTGTTGAATGTTGTTGTTATTGTGTAGCGTAGGAAGCTAGAAATCATAGAACTTGATTAGTAGATTTAAAGTTGTTAGTCGTTGTAGCTATATTGTGTTCGAAAGACCCTAGGAAACACAGATTCAAGGATTGAATCTGGGAAATTATGGTGGTGAGCAATAGACTAGCGTAGAGAAACCATGTAAGAGGAGACATTCTTGCTAGGTTAGTGGTAACGACCCTCCCCCCCCCCCCCCCACCCCGCCCCCCCTCAATGCTACCCCTAGCCGAGTAATGACCACCCAAACAAGGCGTTTTAGTAGCAACTATTGGCTGGAAAATCACCTCGCATAGAGGAGGTTTTAGTCAAGTTAACTCGTGGCAAGATAGACCCAAACCCTTGAGGGTTATACCCTCGGTTCAAGCCTTGAGGTGCTCACTCGAACCTAAAAACAAAACCCCAAAAAGATAACACCAATTCGCCCTAACACAAACCCACCAAGGATTGTAAGTACTCGGATGAGTACTCTATTTTTGACGGATAGTATTAGGCTACAATGTTAAAGGTTATAGTGAATTTTTGGTCACAAGGACTTAGTTCCACTCTAAGGTGATTTCTACTCTTGTCGACACATAGGGTGTGCCAAAAACCCAAAATCTTTGTTAACACCGAGACTCCAAGGCCTCGAAATTGAGTAGTACTCAAAGTCTAGCCGAAGAGAGGAACTTTAGACCCTCGTTGTTAATCAGTTGTGACCAAGAGAAATCCTAGGAAGGAACAACACAAGTCTTTTAGACTTGTGAAGGGTTCTGTGTTTCTTTGTAGTTGAACACAAGGCCAACAAAATCCTTTATTTTAGTCCATGAGATGGGCCTGTGAACGAATAGTTTTGGCCTACCAGAACCTTGTGACTATTAGAGAAACACAGCCCATTAGCGACCCTTTATTCCCCCAAACTCAAATTTAGTGGACCGCAGCCCAACTAGTGATAAAAATACAAAATTTGATTAACACTTATAGCATTAGCTGTCGCAAAATTAAAATTTACATAAGCCGACCACAAAAACATTTTGTAATACCGAACATATATACATATATAGAACGTGTATAGCCGAGTACACAATTAAATTCCATCTTGAACTAGCATATATGTACATAAAACTTGAATAGCCGTAAATATAACTCTCAACAACAATTACTAAACCATTTAGACTATACTAGCACTATGTATAGGGTCTCGCGATGTCATAAATAGTAGAACATAGGCTCGGTAAAAGGAAATATAAATACAAATTCATGTGTTAGGAATATAAATATTCATGTGAAGACTCGGTCACCCCGAGTGTCTATTAGCATTAACTAGCTTGTAGGATTATTAGTATTATTATTATTAGCTTAGTTAGAATTAGTATTTGTGGAGTGGGTCGGGTCTTTACCCACTGTCAGCTCACTCTACAGCCCACTCGGGGCACATATGTTTGTAAGTATAAATACTCCTCTCCACCTAGGGAGAGGGTTGGACCTTTCATTCTTTCTAATCTAATCTCTTCTACTTTCCCTCACTAAAAAGGCTCCAAACTCTTCTCTCTACCTATCTAGAATTTTATCTATCTCTAATCTAGTGTTTGTGTTATGATTTCTAGTTATTTACAATTGGTATCAAGAGCCATGGTTAGGTTCGATTGATTATGTGTGCTTGGATTCGTAGTTTCTATTTTCTTGTTTTGTATTCTTTTTGGTTCGAACACATTATTTCAAGAAAGCTAGTTATTTTCTTTTGGTTTGAACATCATCTTGGGTTACATGTCCATCTGAGTTTGGTTTCTATTTTCTTGTTTTGTATTTTTTTGGTTCGAACACGTTATTTCAAGAAAGCTAGTTATTTTCTTTTGGTTTGAACATCATTTTGGGTTACATGTCCATTTGAGTATTGGGCTTTAACAGTTTAAGGCATTATCTGTTTAAGGATTTTGGTGTGCTTGCTCACTTTTGTGCTCAATCGTTCCGTTTCTTTTCTGCTTACAAGTCCATCTCTTGTTGCCAGCTTATTTTTTATAGATTTGGTTTGCTTGTCCATCTCTATTCTGAATATTGGTCAAGATTTGAGGTAAAAAAGTGCGCTTTAAAAGGATTGTTCGTGGATTACTTGGTTTTCTTGACTGCGGTTTGGACCCAAGAAGTTGAAAACAAGGATAGCGACTGGTGATGGTGACTTGTAGTCCATAATTTGTTGGCTAGTGACTTCGGTTAGACCCAAGTGACCTGCTGTTTGACTTATTGCGGTTTTTGGCTGTTGCGGTTTAGTATGTTGAGATTTGATCAAAACCTGCGGTTTTGCTATAATCTTCTGATTGCGGTTTGCTAAAACTAAGTCTGTTGAGGTTTGTCATTAAGATAAAGATTGCGTCTGTGATAACTCTTTGTTTGGTCCACATTAATCAAACACTGCTTACACAACAACAAATCAAACACTGCTTACACATTCTGATCAAATATTGAAACAACAAATTACAACAACAACAAAGTATAACCAACAAATTTCACCAATGTATTCTAATCTTCATTCGTAATCTAAATTACAACAACAAATCCAAATTTAAACCACAAGTCTCAAACAATCATCAAACAAGATTCCAAACTGAAAACTAAATTACATGAACGTGATCTTCATCAAACGATTTCCATTTGACGCTCAGTCTCGTACAACATCGAACCAAACAAGATCTCAGTTATCTCTTTGTGTGAACCAAGATTCATTAATTTGATTCGGTCTGTTAACCCATTCAAAATACAAAGTAAACAGCCCAGATTCGTATGTTAAAGAAAGTATAAAAAATCTTTAACAAGTTTTAAACACGACTTCATCATTGATCTTCTTTTAAGCTTATCTTTGTTTAATACTCGAAACCTATAAAGAAAGAAAAAGAACAAACGTGTTCCTCTCCTTCTTTCGTTTCGTCTAACAAGAAAAATATTAAATTACCTTGAGGAGATCCTTTTATTTCACTGTGGTTGTTTGTTCAAGCAGTAAATTAAATCACAAAGGACGATTTCTTTGTTGTGGCTGCGTTTAGTTGTAGGAAGAAAGAAAAAAATTAAAAGAGGCGTGTTTTTGTGATTAGGGTTAGGGATTAAGTTTAGTGGTGGCTATAAGTACCGAAATATTAGGGTTAGTCGGATTTGGATTGGACTTGTTAATTATTGGGCTTGGAATGCAATTTAGTGGACATGGGCTGCATTATTTTGGACTGAAAATCTCTTTAATGTTATTTGGCTGAATATTATTATTTGGTGTGTTATCACAAGGCCGAATTTTTTCTATTAAATTGGTTTGGGATATATTTAGGTATAATTTTGGACAACGACTTTGATTGTGCTTCAAGAATCCGAGATTGACACTTATTTTGAGTTGAGATATTTTCGAGTTTATTGGATATAACTACGGTGGTTATTTGGAGTCACTTAAACCGTTTCAACCAAAATCAAACAACTGTTCACAAAGTCTAACAATCAATCATCACCCTCAACACACAATCACTAATCATAACACATTCAAGTAATCATTATCATTTCACGGTTTATTCTTGATTTTTGTAAAATCCCGCGAAAGAATTTATTTCTCGGTTTAAATCATAGAATTGTAAAATCCCGTTCACGTTTACATCATGTCTACTACTTCAGATTCCTTCCTATCTGAGGTACTCAAGTTGTACGACATGTATGATAAACTAATGATTTCCAATTCTGTACAAAAAATAAATGTGGGTGATTTTGATAATGCTAATATGGAATTGTTGTGCTCGAATTCTCAAGAGAAAGAGTTGCTTCAGCCACAACAGTTTCCTAATGCAAAGGAAAGTTGCATTGAATGTTTTCGATTACTTCACTCACATCTCAAGGTTTTCTCAGAAAGACCTGGATCCATGGGAGGATTCGAACGAGCTTTTGCATCACTCTTTGGTCAAGATGTTCAAACTTTCACAGGCACTATGTCCCTGAACTTAGATCAACTAGAACAACAACTTGACAAAGAAGAATTTCATGAAATTGGATCAATGGCTGCTCTTCGGGTGATCAACAAACAACTTCAATTGTTTATCAATTCACAATACACTTGGGATTATGATAGTCAAATGACAGAAAAGTGTTTTACTGATTACACTGGGATTGAAGTTAACATGTTCAAAGAAACATTACTCCAACACATGGGTAATGTTGAGAAGTACATTGAGGAAAGAGCACACCACCAATTAAAGAATGAAAGTCGGATGCAATCAAGAGAGATTAAGGTTGATTCGTGTAAAGCACTGGGTGCTAGTTCAGTTGTCACAGAATGCAGAGGGACAAAGTCAGATAAGCATGATGCAAGCAGCAGTTATGTGACTCATATCACACATGGTGTGGATGCTGATATCAAACCAGTAAATGACCAAGTGCCATTTGCTGAGGTACATTTAACTGTTCAACATAATGTCCTTGCTAATGAACATCAACACACTGATCAAATTAAACCTACTTATGACACATATCTGTTGGAAAAGACTGATAGCAATATCACCTCTGATTCAACAAATATGAGTCATAAGGGGGGAGAAATTGATCAGGATGCTGAACATGATGATGAGTCAAGTTCTTTGCTTACGGCTGAGTTTTTCAAATCAAATAATATGGTTGAAAAAGAAGTTTATAATGAACTTTCAAACAGATTTTTACAACTTGAAAAACATTGTATTTCACTTGAAATCTCAATGCAACAAAAGGAAGAAAGTTTGAAAACTAACCTACCATGTAAAAATCCGAAACTCCCTGAATTCCGTGAATTTTTTATGATAAACGATTTGAAAGCTCAGCTACAAGCCAAAAACTTGACGATCAACAACCTGAAAAAACGTATTGCTGAGATGTGTGATATGTGTAATGAAGTTAAAGCTAAACATGACAATGATGTTATTGCAACAAAAAATGCTGAATTAGAACATAAAGTGGCTGAATTACTTAATGAAAATGAGACTTTGAAAATTCATTACAAAGAACTGTGTGACTCAATCAAAGAAGCGAAAACTAAGACCGTAGAGCAAACAACCTCTTTGATTGCCAAAAATGATGAATTCAAATCTCAACTTCAGGAAAAGGGTTTTGCAATTGCAGCATTGAAAAACGAGTTAAGAAAATCGACAGGAAATGGTGTGAACACTAAGTTTGCAGAACCATCAATCTTGGGGAAAACCACCACTTAGAAACCAATCAGTTGTTAGACAACCGACTGCGTTTAGATCTGAACGACCAAAATCCTCAAAACCACGGTTTGCCTCCCAAGTTGATTCGAAACAAGTTTTGTCAAAACCAGTCACTTCACAGTTTAGACCTAAGGAAAAGGAATATACGCTTGCAAAACCTCATCATATGAGTGCCTCTAGTTCTTCTAGGATTTGTTCAAAGCATGTGTCATGTGTGACACCAAAGGAACATGTTAGAAATAAAAATAGTGTTCAGAATCACAACCTAGAGGATGCTAAGAAAACCATACATGAAAAGACTAGGAATTTTCTTGTTTCTAAGAGTAGTTGGGTATCGACTAATGCGATTCCCATAGCATATCACTCTAAGAATCCTAGATCTTTCTCTGACTCCAAACACTTTGTTTGCTCAACTTGTCAGAAATGTGTTTTTAAGGCAAATCATGATAATTGTGTAACAAAATTCCTGAAGGAAGTGAATGCTCGTGCTAAGGTTCAATACTCTAAGGCTAGAAACAACAAGCCCGTAGAACCAAAGAGTTGTATTCAGAAACCTGGTAGGCAGATTGCTATAGGACAAAGGTTTTCTCCCAATAAGTCTTTCACTGTGCATGAGAAACCAAACACTCCTAGATCTTGTCTTACGTGGATACCGACGGGTAGAATTTTTAAGATTGCTGGTCTTAGATGGATACCTATTAGAAAGATGTTCACTGAGTGCAAAACCAAGGTTGATAGTGAAACCCCAAATGGTCTAGATGCTGATATCACTAACCCATATAAATGCAAACAAACTCTTAATGCCAGTGCAGGTAGTCCTTACTTAAGTGCAGGTACATCGTTCACTCATATTAAGGAAAGACTCAGGGTTTGGGTGCCGAAAAGACTGATATCTCATGAATTAGGGGTTCAAGCAATTCAAGCTTGATGAACATCAATGACTATGACGTCTGTTCACATCAGTTCAGGCCTCGTTCTTCAACGACAATGAAGTCTGTTCACATCAGTTCAGGCCTCGATCTTCATCGAAAATGACGTTTGAACACATCAGTTCAAGCCTCGTTCTTCATCGACTATGACGTTTCTTCACATCAGTTCAGGCCTCGTTCTTCATCGACAATGACGTTTGAACACTGCAGTTCAAGCCTCGGGCCTCAATGTCAACATTATGGCGTCTGCTGACAACTCTTCAGGCCCTGTTCATCAAAGAAAAGAGAAGTGTACGCTTAAGTGCGCTTTATCTTCGGAAGAAGATAAATCTTCTTGTTTATGACCATTCTCATCAACAAGCTTCATGCTCTTCCCATGCTCATTCAGTCATCAAGTGGATCAACGTACATTGGAGTATATTCTTATTCACTTGTTCTATCAAAAATGGCAACCTCCAATGCAATTTTTGAGGGGGAGAAGTGTAAATAAACTACATGTCAGTCATCAAGTGGATTCACTTACCATTGATGGTATTCTTATTCACTCGTTCAATCAAAAATGGCAGTCATATGCAATTTTTGAGGGGGAGAAGGGTGAATAAACGAATTGCCAGTTATCAAGTGGATCTACTTACCGTTGATTGTATTCTTATTCACTCGTTCAATCAAAAATAGCAGTTGGCAGTCATATGCAATTTTTGAGGAGGAGAAGGGTGAATAAACTACATGTTGATTGAGATTTGAGAAATGGTCATACGACTCTCCTTCAACACCTAATGTTCCACTTATTCCTCAAGGTGTTGATAATGACTCTCATGATATTGAAGCTGCACGCTTGAATAATGATCCGTTCTTGGGTATTCCTTTCCCAGAACCAGGTTTTGAAGAATCTCCTTATTCACGGATTGTTGTTCCTTCCAATGTGCACTCGGTAAAGCAACCACAAGAACATAAAGGAAAATGTCGGCTAAAACATCAAAACGGATAAGATTTTGGACATAGAATGTCAAGTGATCACGGAGTTTATTTGGCATCCCTTATTTGAGATTGAAGTTGACTTTCACAAAGGCGTGATCTTATTTTATCTTGAAGTCGGGGTTGGTTGGATGCATGACTTTCAAAGATAACTTGCTCGTGCTTAAAATGTATGATTGGGACTTGGATTATCTAGTTATACCCGATGTAAGGAGTTACATTGTAGTTCTCAAGGGTTATAGCTATCACTTCAAGGAGTTACATTGTAGTGCTCAGTGTCACACGCAGATGCAGATGTGGATAGTCTCAAGAGGTGTTGTACTTGCTTTGGCTCTTTGTTGAGTGTATAAGGGTACTTAGGGGTTTTCTTCTGCATCGTTCTTCAATCAACAACAGTGCAAGCTTAAGTAACAAATTTGGGGAATTCCTCGTCAGTTTCAAGTTTGGTATATCGGGTTTACTTCACCAAGTGGTCACAGCAATAGCCGACAGAACATAAGGGTTGATAAAGATAGTCAGAGAGCGTTTCGGTAGCTGTTGATTCTCACAGGATACATTTGAGCCAAGTTTGTTCTTCTCACAAGATTTCAGGTATATGTGCGTAAAATGTGTTGCTGATTCTGAGGTATCAAAACCAGCAAGGGGGAAGGAGACATACATCGGAATGCACAACGAGTACACGTGATGAACTTTATACTTCTTCTTAGTTGAAGTTATTCCAGGAAGTCAAATGTCATAACTGCAGAGAAAATCAGTGTCTTAACTCGTGGCTTTTGGTGTATTATTCCAACTACGTGGGGGAAGAGATGTAAGAAACAGTTTCCAATGATAAAAGAGGTTCACAATGGCAATTTCCTGAAGGGAGAAAAGGGGATTTTTGGGTCTTAATTGATCTTGATGTTACGTTTTCGTCTTCATTTATGGGATTGAATGTGTGCTTCGGGTTTTTGGGCTTCATACAATGAGACTGATTGCATCACTTCAACTACTTGGGGGAAGTGGTCTCTGGATACTTTTGGTATGCATTACTTCAGACTTTAGCGGGAAGAAATGTGAGAAGAATTATTCAAGTGTGAGATGATACACTGCTGATCTATTTGATGATCCCCCAAACGAAGTATCACGACGATTATTCTTAAAAGGAGCAGCAATATTTGATGTGATCTGCTACGGATTCCGCTGTGGACTTAATGAATGTAAGCTTGAAAGAGAGCTTTGAAACTGCTCAAAAAGAAGATTTTCAGTTTGGGGGGAAGCTATCAAAGCTTCACATTAAGAAGGCTCAAGTTCAGACAATTATTCAGGAGCCTCTAAAGCTTTGGTGGTGAAAGTTTAAAGAGATGTTGACTACAGATTTCTACAACGTACAGAACGTATCCTTATTTCGGTATTCATGTCAACATCTTCTTAAACTAAATAATATAGTTAGTTACAATTGATATTGTCTGTACATATCTTAAACCAAATTGTAAATAGAAAATTATAAAACTAGAAAAATGTAAATAGAAAATTATTAAAACCAAGAAAAACCATAAAAATCAGAAAAATAAAAAATACCAAAAATAGTTGTTCTGGGCATGTCTTCTGTTTATCGATAACATTTACGGACCTAGAAATGCCATTCAATAATTACACGGGTCTTTAAATTAAGCTCGAGCAGAAGTTCAAAAAGTTTTCAAAACATGCCTAAATGGCTTGCTATTACTTTAGATAGCGACCCGCGTTTCAAAATGGGGAAAGCACGTCGCCAAAAAGACGGTTGTTCCTCCCATTGGGTGATGTTCATCTAGGCATGGATTACTTCATATCCGTGCATCCCTGATTTAGTGCACGCATCAGTGCATTACTTCCAGATTAAGAAGAGAAGTCTTCTTTGTCTACAAATAGTTTTCATTCTATGATTCTTCTGAAAATTATTTGTGAGACACATGGTGGTAATTTGTTGGTTGAAATTCTTTCAGACCTGGATTGTGCATAAAATTTGTCACTCAATCAACGACTACAGATTTTTAACTAGAATACGGGTCATTGATTGAGGGGGAGAGTGATTTCAGATTTTATATCACAAACGGCTTTCTTGGTTATCTCATGATTGTTAGAAAAGGTTTTGTAGTTAATGGGGTATTAGTTGAAGAGGAATTTACTATGCTTTATATCTAATGGCCAAATGTGTTAGTTGTTAGAAAGATTAGGGCATTATGTGCAACTTGCGTATAGTTTCCTAGCTTTATGTAACTAGAAGGCCCATTTGTGTCACTTTAGAATCCTCGTTTAATCCCTTAAATACTTTAAAACTCAAAATCTAAAAGATGTTAGAAAACCCATTGTGATTGATGTTCTTGAATACTCCACGGGCATTTGTATGATTTAACTAAATGAGTTTCAAATGTTGATTGACTTGTGTTAGTCGAATCGTTGTTGATTTATTTCTTGTGCACTCAGAATATGCTTAGGTATGTAGCTATCGTGTTAGAATCATGTCCCTAAGATCCTGAGTTGAATGTTGAAATATGAGTGAATTGCCATGTTTATGATTGCTGATTGCTCTTCATGCTAGATAGCGGTTTGATGTATTTCCTGACTATGGTTTGATTATGAGATGAATATGGTATTATGAGTTGGCAATTTCCTATGTGGTAGCTATTAATGAAAACTGAATCTGTATGTATGTATATCTGTGTTGATATTCTTATGCAGATTCCATGGCCAATATGAATGTGCCAGTTCCCGCTCTAACCATTTGATCAGATGTTCAAACTCTATTGTCTGGCTCTGAATTCACCACAACAACAACATCAGCAACAACAACACTGTCATCACCACCACCACCTTCATTTCAACAAAGCAATACTTCTTCTGGTCTCGCCAAGTGGGGATCTACAATACTTGGGAAATTTTGTTGGTGGATGGATAATTGATGTTGACTACTGACTCCCTCAGAGAAGCGGATGATCACATCGTCTGCGAAAAAAGGTCAATATCATTTGTGTCATAACGATTATCTTTGTACATGATAAGTAGTGGATCTCCCTCATAAATTGAGGGGGAGCAGTTGTATGCTCCATCATCAGAATATATTAAATCTGACAACATTTTCTCCCACATTTTCTAACTTATTTAAATCAATTGGGATCACAAATCTCAAAAGGTTTGAAATTTTTGATCAAGGGAGAGAATGTGATTTAAATATGAAACCTGATGAAAATGTGATTCTTTGGACTTAAATGTAAGCTCTCCCATATGTGCTAAACTCTTTCGCATATCGATGCACATATTGAGGGGGAGCAAATGGTTTGTGATAACAAAAAGGATGTGGTATCTCATGTGAGCGCGACTCAGACTTCACCACTGAATTGACGAAACAAAAACTGTCATTAATCGAAAGGACATGTCCTGGCCGGGTAATAATTTCAAGCTGGTCAAACCAGTGATGTAAGCGTGTCTCGAAGAGGATGTATCTGAGTAGAGTGTACTGTTTCGAGAAACTTTCTGTGGACTTGACTAGGCCGGGTAATAATTTCAAGCTAGTCTAACTAGTGATGTAAGCGTGTCTCGAATCGGTCATGTTCACTAAAAGTGGATCAATTCAAAAAGTGAAAACTCCACCCAACATGTGCAAATTTATAATATAATCATCCGAGCACATGTTAAGGGGGAGCATTTGAAAAGTATAAAACTCTCAAAGTGTTGGCAAAATGTGTTTTCATAATCATAAACACTTTGAGAGATTTTTCAAGGATTTGGTTGACGGCAACATAGGATAGTCATGAATTTATAAGGTGGCTAAGGTTAGGAAAAGCGTCCTATGATCCGCCAGAGCCGGAGGGATCTACCCAAGGACAATACCAAATAGTTAGTATTAGAAAGTCCTTAGGTATGATTATGAAAACAGGAGTAATATGAGAAAGGAGAAAGAAGGGGTTGAAGAATTAAAAAGAAAAGTAATGTGAAAGGGTGAAAAGAAATAGCCCTCCAAATTATTCAACCTTAGGGCAGAAACCGGGTTCAATTCATATGCTACTGGTTATTACTAAGGTGACACCGGTATTGAAGACAAGACGTCATGGACCCAGTGACGCACTGAACTAAACCTTCTAAGCCACTCAAGTTCTCTTAAAAGGACTTGTTTCATTCTCACGGGGAACCCTGCATAATCTATCGACCGCTCATTACGAGTTATGTTGATATTGAAACAGGAGACACCGCTCCAGTCTCCGACTACCAAAATTGCACTTATCGAGTCTAGAGCCACGAGATGCATCATAAGATCTCATAGGAACACGTGTTACTTCTACACTGGTTGTTCAACATTAAGGACACCAGTTGTAAACTTGTGAGTCCTACGCAGATCTTAGCAATCTGCCAGAACATTTATGAGGGAATTTACAAATGTAATTCTCAGTGATTGAATGGAAATTCCTGCCAGGGTCAACATCAAACAGCCCTGAAAGCAGGTCACTTCGGTAATTCCTTGTGGATTACGCTTAGTGGTCGCGACGGTTTCAAACGGTCTACAGTCGTGGAGTGAACTCCAGCGACTCACCTAATCGTTGATTTACTACAGTAGATCTTGTAAGCCTTTTGTGGGTTTTCGATTTAGAAACGGCCTTGGTAAGGATTAGAGAGAGTTTTCACACTATGCTGTTAACAATCTCGAAGTCCGAACCTGTAAGTACCGGACGTTTTATTGCTAACTGTCGTATGCAGGAATTCCTGGCGGTTGTAGCTGATTGCAGAAAAGATGCCAATCCATTACCACATGCTCACACTACACCATCATCGTATTCAAAGAAGTCATGATAAACTAAAAGACCTTCAACACTGCTTCTGCAAACTCTGATGCTGAAAATCATGACACAGAATAGTGTGAGCATGTCGATCTAAAGATCACAATATCACATGGAGATGATACTACAAAAGGTGACTTGGAGACTTATGTTGGATGATGACTTCAAAGATTCTTCAAAGATCATCCATGTCAAAAGAAAAGTCATTGAAAGTTCACTGCTGAAAGTACAAAGGTTCAAGACATCGAAGAATCAAGAACTACGAGCTAGGAAATCAAAATCTTGTAATAGAATGCTAGAATTCATAATATTATTTCTGGGGTGACCTCCCTTAGGGGGAGATTGTTCGGAATATAAATATTCATGTAAAGACTCGGTCACCCCGAGTGTCTATTAGCATTAACTAGCTCGTAGGATTATTAGTATTATTATTATTAGCTTAGTTAGAATTAGTATTTGTGGAGTGGGTCGGGTCTTTACCCACTGTCAGCTCACTCTACAGCCCACACGGGGCACATATGTTTGTAAGTATAAATACTCCTCTCCACCTAGGGAGACGGTTGGACCTTTCATTCTTTCTAATCTAATATCTTCTACTATCTCTCAATAAAAAGGCTCCCAACTCTTCTCTCTACCTCTCTAGAATTCGATCTATCTCTAATCTAGTGTTTGTGTTATGATTTCAAGTTAGTTACATCATATGTAGTTAAAAATGTGAAACACAAGTGAAACAAACGACGAACCAATTACACGTCAAGTTTAGGCAATAACACATGTCGGGATATATATAAATTGACACTTACATTTGCTATTTTAAAACTAAGTCAACAAATAAAGACGTCACAAATGGAAAACTAGGGATGATATATCAAACTTAACCCTCACTTGAACGAATTTGACGATATATATTGTTCTGAACAAATGATGTATAAAAATGAATCATAATAAATTAATAATGCGAACTTAGTTAAATTATCAAAGTTTACTAAAATTTACGTTATATTAAATTTTCTCAAACCATTTAACTAGTAGGTAATAAACATCACATACGTTAAGTCGTACTTCTAAAATCAACATAATCGGATATAACGATCAAACTACACAACTATAATATATATATATATATATATATATAATATATATATATATATATATATATATATATATATATATATATATATATATATATATATATATATTATATATATATATATATAATATTCATCTCAATTTAATTCATTCGTACTTTAAATTGTTCAATATCCCCAAATTCCTCATTTTCGTACATTTAGGTTATTCGTAGAGCTACACCTAACCATTTCTTAGGAAAATCCTTAGTAACCACACTTGCCGCCACAGGTGACAACAACAACAATACTCTAAAACATTGAAATTAAATTATGAAAGGACTTAAATTTAATACTCGGAACTAAGACATAGTTATTTAATCTAGGTTGCGTGTTGGTGTCGTGCACTCCTTAATTTCAAAGCATTCATTGTTCAGGCCATTAAAGGTGAGTTTATAGCCCATTTTTACTTATACTTGTTTTATATGAATGAGGTGAGAAATATGCAAAAACCAATTTTATGGACCATTAATATTGTTTATACTAAAGTTAATGCGCAGTTAGCCTAAGTCTTGATATGTACCCTACTGCTCGAATTTCATGAACCGTTAATTCCTGTCAGGAAGCGTGAATGTTATAAATAGATCTATTAGGAGTAACGTCCCCGTTCGGTTTGACTGGATAGGCTGTAGCAACCCGAAATTTTCCACGTCAACATTCATTCCTTAACTCCAAGTTACTACTTTGAAATTTTACAAGAACACTTTTTACGTTTAACTATTTGGTTAAATAAACATAAAACTAGGATCAACCCGCTTAAACACTATGAATTTAGACTACATTTAGTCCACATCATCCAAAATATCTTGCTCATACTCCGGTTCGAAATTTTAATCCCTAAAACAAATCCCTTTTATTTATCTACAATTGTTACTTTAAACAAAGGCTTTTCGCGATTTAAATGAACGACGCACCCGACACTCCTAACAAATATTTTTCATGCTTTTATATACTCCTTAAATTATTTCAAGAGTGCCAAAAATCATTCTCAAACATTTTCCTAATTCTTTTACAAACGTTATTTAAAGATACGTATTTACCATTAATCACCAAATCAATAACTGATACCTATTTTTAACACCCAATACATACAACATATATACTCTTGTATCAAAATAACTCTTTTACTCCGAAATTCCCACATGTGCCCCCCCTACTATAATTATTACTAGACAATAATTAATAATTACATAATTACTAAACATGTTAGCATGAAACATGGAACAAATGTTGGGGGCTTGACTAGCCACCTTGTCCCTCCCCCCTCCATAAATTTTGGGAAAAGGAAGACCAAACACCATTGACCATTGACCAAGCAATGAAATTACCAAAATACCCTTTTAACTAAATTACCAAATTGCCCTTTTTGGCACTATAAATAGACAAGTAACTTAGCTCATTTTTCCTTTTCAAATTTTCACCTATAAACTCTCCCATGAACCACTTATGGATCAGACCTAAAGAAAAAGGAGAAGAAGATCCGGTCTTGTTAGATTCAAGAATATTTCGATCATTTACGGGTTATATATTAACTATAAATTGATTTGGAGTAACCATTTGGTTCTATTGTTCTTGCTCACATCTCATTATCATCTTCTTCAAGTAAGCCTAAAAACTATTTTTATAGTCTTTCATATATATTTTAGGCACATGACATGTCCAATTATGCATTTGTGATGTTTAAATGCTTATTTAAACTCATCACTTACACTTATCACCCTATATACATGTTTGTGAATTTCTATGTTTCAAACAAGTAAATATATACTCCCTCCGTCCCAAAATAAATGTCACCTTTGACTTTTTCGAGTCTTTTTTATTCAACTTTGACCTTAAATATTTTTATTTGTGTTATATAATAATTGATGAAAATTATACCAATGAAAATACATTTGAAACCCAATCCATTCATATACTTCGCATCAAATATTATGTAACACAAATAAAAATATTTAAGGTCAAAGTTGAATAAAAAAGACTCGAAAAAGTCGAAGGTGACATTTATTTTCAAACGGAGGTAGTAAATATATACTTGACTATACTATTTTCATGATAAAAATGAGTACATACAAATTCCATCTCATATTTATTTGATTTATACAAATAAAAGCTTAAAAATGTCTAATAGGGATTGATACTTATTCCTCCACCTTGATTATCTATTTCTTGATGTTATGGAACTTTTACTAGGTTGTTAATATTGTTTTGAAACTATAGAAATGGTTGAAGACTTGGTGGATGAGTTAGGATAGTTTTTGGGAGTTGATTTGAGGTAGATTTACTAGTTGAAGGTATTAAAAGTGAGTTTTGGGATATATAATTTAACATTGTCCAACTTACCTTTTTACAGAGAAACCCACGACCTGAAAGTAAGATTTGGCTAAAATTATGGAAAATAGAATTTATAACGAAAACGTGGGCGCTTGAATGGCTTGAAACGGACCTATAACGAATAAGATATGTTAGTTTTAAGTTTAGCGACGAAAACTAATTTTCTAAAAATATAAGTTGTTGTCAGAATTTTTCAAGGGATAAAACAAGACTTTAAAGGTTAGCTAGACTAGTCGAGGCCTTAAAAATATGTTAGTATACTTAAACACGAACCCGGGGATGTATAGAGCTTAAGAATCAGTGTTAGGAATATAAATATTCATATGAAAGACTCGGTCACCCCGAGTATCCAATAGCATTAACTTAGCTCGTAGACTTATTAGTATTAGTTTAGTTATCGTAATACTAGTTTAGTTATAGTTGTATTTGTAAAAGTGGGTCGGGTCTTTACCCACTATCAGCTTACTCCACAGCCCACTAGGGGCACTTATGCTAGTAGTATAAATACCCCTTCCCATGTGTGGGAAGGGTTGGAACCTCTCATACTTTTAACAATGGATTTACATATTTTTCTCTCACTAAGTTCCCAGCTCTACTCTCTCTCTCTAACTTTAACCATGGATTTGTTCTTCCATAATCCCTGACCTCCCGAATCCCACAATAATCAAAATAAGAATCGATCTTACAATTGGCATCAGAGACATGTTGTTACTTTGTTGATTTATTTGTGGTTCGAATCTTGTTGTAAGCTGTTTTTTTATCTTAATTTTACTGGTATGGAAAAAAAAATTCTCCATAACTTTCTGGTAAATTGTTTTGTCAAAACAGTCTTGCTTTCATTTTCAGTTTCAGTCTCCTATTTCTGGTTATTGTGGTTATGTCCCAGTAACAGTTTTATGATAACATTATCTTTAGAAGACTGTTTGTACCATCCCGTGAATATTGTGGTCGAAGATTGAAGTAAGATTCTTGGTTGCGGTTTGTGTCAAAAAGGGATGTTCTTGGCTGCGGTTTGATGAAAGAGAAAACCCATATCTGTTTTTTTGGAAAGTACGAAAGTGACTGGTCAACTGCGGTTTGACTGGTCAACTGCGGTTTGAAGTTGCGTTTTGATGACCAGCCTTGCGTTTTGACATTGCGGTTTGCCACTTGAAGATTTTATTCAAAGCATACACGCAACGTTATGCTGCCCAAATCTCAAGAAAAGTTGCGGTTTGACCAAGAAATATTAACAGCCTCATAGTCCGAAATAAAGTCAAAAGTAAAAAATGAAAAAAAAAAAAAAAAAGAACGTATATGAAAAAAAAAATGATAAGAAAATACAATACGTTTCTATTATCTCAGTCAACAACCAAAAATCCACAAACTACAATAAACAAACGTCCCAGACCTTCACAACTCAAAACTTCAATGATAAAAAAAATAATAATAAAAAAAAAAAAAAAAAAAACACCGATCTCAGTTTTTTTTACACATACTCATAGATCAGTTTTCAAGAACAAGAGTATAAGAAATAATCATCATAGATCGTGTAAGTTTCAAGAGACAACAACTAAAGTGTTATTAATACTCTTTCTTTCGGCTCAAATAAACTGAAACATAACAATCCAACTTAAATAAATACAAGATCTCAGTTTTTATTTTCGTGTGGTCAACTATCTCAAAGATCTTCAAAGATCATTACACGAAAATATTTCATCACAGATCCGAATCTGAAAAGATAGAACGACCTCAGATTTTTCATTCGTGTTTCACATGATATTTCAAGTACTTATACTGATCTTAAACACACGAATTGAAAATATGTAACACCCCAACCCGACAAGGGTAAAGATATCACAACAATATGGTTTCACATCAAAACAAGCAATAATAAAACAGCGGAAGTCTTAACATTAAACCAAAGATAATAAGCCAACAAGACTTATATCAAGTTCAACAAGACAAAAGAAAAGAAATAAATGAAGTACTTAACAATCCAGGAGCCAAATCAAGGCATAACAAGTCTAAAAATATTTAAATGGTAGAACTAAGATACTAAGGTCCAAGCTTCACTCAAAGTTGCTCTCATCCCAAAGCAAAACCCAGCTTCCTAGCTTAAATACCTGCCGCAGGAAAAGAAAATGCGGCTGAGCTACGAGAGCTCAGTGAACAGATATAACGGAAACAAAGCAGTAGTAACGGAATAGTAAAGTAAATGAAATAATACCAGGTGTAACAAGAGTCAGGAAAAGGAATATAAAAGGGTTATGTAGATATACTAAGAGTTAAGAATGGTTACAATGATAAATGTAAATGAAACCATAACCCACCACCAGCCCAAGTCAAATCAAGTCAGGTCAAAATGTCAGGTCAAGTGTCAGGTCATAAGGTTACAAGGATTCAGGAAAACAGAAATCCTCTACGAGCCCAGAAACAGTACATATCAAATCAAATCACATATAAGGGTGTATGGAGGGGTGACCTCAGCATACCAGGAACAGGGTGAGGGGATACCTCCAGGGGTTGGAGTCATGAGCTCCCAGGATTGTGAAAGACGTGTATCGCACACACCATCAGTCACCATGTATAACAGGTAATATAACAAATCAGGTCAGGTCTAGGATGCATCCATACGCCCCATCAGGCCACAGGGTCTTCCTCTACGTAACAAGTATAAATCAGGTCAGGGACGGGACAGGTCATCACTCTCCTGCCCTAGAGTCATACCACCGGTGCATCAATGACATGGACATGAAACCCTCATGCCTAGTGGGTGGCTCGTAGTCTCAAACTGTGGGTCAAGGTCAGGTATCAAGTCTCAGGTGTCAAGTATCTGGTATCAAGTGTCAGGTTTTATATCAAGTTTCATATCAGGGTTCATATCAGGGTTCAAGACAGGAGATCAATGCAGGGGTTCACTATCAGGAGGTCAATATCAGAAAAGTCAAACACCAGAAGGTTCATGTCAATTTATTAAAAAGTAATCCTTTTAAAATGGTTTTAAAATAAAGTGGTCTTTAAATCAGTTTTCATAATGAAAGTCTTTAAAAGCAATTCTCAAAACCTCTTCATATGTAATTTAGAAAAGTAGTTATAAAATCCTATGAACCTTTAAGTATCCCAGGGTCCTAAATGTTCAGGTTACCAGGTTATGAACAGGTCATGTCAAGTATCAAGGAAACATAACAGGGTCCAAGGCAGGGTTCAAAACAAATGATCAAGACAAGAGCTCAAGGCAAAAGTTCAAGTCAAGGTTCACAATACAAGGGGAAACATAGCAATGGCTTACGGAAATCCTAAACGAATCAAAGTCAGAAGTCAAGAGAAACGAAGGCTCCTTACAAGAAGGGCAGAATATCTGTACCTTATTTCGAATGCAAGAACACAAAAGTAGCAAAACAGACGGGGATCAAATCACTCCCTCTTCAAACCTAAAGGAATAGAGGACAGAATTACAAGGGGTTTCAGTTATCTTTTCATTTTAAGTAACTTTCCATTTATGGCAGGTTTCCAAATTTAGCAAGTTCCCATTTTAGAAAGTTTCCTTTATTTGGTAAGTTCCCATAATTAGAAAATTAAAGTATTTTAACTTAAGTTAATTCATAATTAAACATATTATGGACATAGGGTACATTTTAACAAGTCTTGATAGTTCAGGGTCAAATATGACAAGTTTCCATAAATTAGGGTTTTATGTGATAACTTTACATAATTTAGGGTTTCAAATGAAATTAAACCAAAGTTAAGGGCCATAAATGTAATTATCACAATTTATACATCCAATCCATATTTCAATTATGTATACGAAATTAAGTACCTCAATTTATACCATTTTACACTTTATACCCTTTAGTTTATAAATTTCCAAATTAAACCCCATAGTTCTTTAAATCTCATTTTAACCCTTTACATATTAATAATTACACAATAATCCCTCCATTTAAACAAAGTTACATAATATACCCCTTATATTTATGGTGGTACAAATTAACCCTCATCTTTGTACAAATTACAAGACTAGTCCTTTTAATTAATAAAAGTACAATTCGATATATATATTAACCATATTTACACATTAAACCCTCAAGTATCCAATTTTACATATTATACCCATATCATCCTTATTTATATGACACAGCCCAAAGTTTCCAGAAATTACACTTTTAGTCCCTCCAATTTATTTATTTCCATTCGAATTACAAGTTTTACACGATTTACAAATTAATTCCCTAAGTTACATAATTTACAAAAAAGACCCCCATTTTATATTTTCTACAGATTATCCCTGGTCTAAAGTATGCTACAAAAATAGCCCACGACTTTTATAAATTACAAAACACCCCCTTAACTTATAAAAATCCAATCGGTATACTTTTCTTTTTACAAAACCCTAACCCTAGCTTTACCAATCATTACACCATCATTGATTTATCATTAAAACTTCATTAATAGCCAGATTCAATCCCAAAAACCCTAAACCCTAATCGAATGCTAGGGTTTCTTGTTTCTTTCATTCGATTTCTTGTTTTCTTTTTAAAACCCGATTACACAAACAAATCGACACAGGTTATTAAGGCCTCCACAATTCGAACTATCATTTTTCCAGAGTTATATGGGTCGAATAGAGTTCAAATAAAATAAGCCTCGAATCCAGAAAAATCGTATGGAGTATATTAGATTTTATACGTGTTTTAACCCTTTATAATTATAGCGATCGATTTTGTGTGCATGGTTCGATTAGGCCATTTTATTTAGAATATATATGATGTAAGAAACATAAGAAAAATACCAGGAAGAGCTTAGAATGATCGAATGAAGCATATGGATTATATACCTCACGGATGGAACTATCGACAACCAAAACTTCCAGCGACCAAACGAATGAACCCACGACCTCTAGCCTATTTTTCCAAGCCTCCTTAGATGATGATAAACACCAGAAAAATACTAGATACCCTCCAGAATTTCGTATGAAGTGTGGGCGAATTTTTGTGTGTGTTATTTAGGGTTTCGGCTAGGTTAATAGAAAATAAATGGAAGATAGCTAAATAAAAAGGGATTGCCGAGACTTGAGGAGGGGGGAAGGACCAAAATACACGGCATAATAATTGACAAGATCAATTGTGATAGTTTCCATAATTTAAATTGAAATTATCTTTTAGTTTAAATGATTTTTAATATAAATAAATAAGTAAAATGTATTTTTCGGTTTATACATTTATTTTAAAGTGTCATAATAATTTTTGGACATTCAAAAATAATATAATGCTGTCCCAGAAATTAATTTGCTTCATATATAGTTCATTTTCAGAAGTTTGGAATCAATTCAGAATTTTTATAAATGATTTAATTATGTTTTATGGTTTCAGGGGTAATTTGGTCATTTTACAGGTTTTCTAAATTTCAGGTATTACAAAATATCATCATAGATTTGTGAAGAGATTAAACTCATCTTCATTTTAAATATCCGAATCATACAAAGAAATAAACAAAACAATTATGTTTCAATTATTTCTTTTCGTTCGTTAAATCAAAACACAAAAACCTACCCGAGACCCCTAGGATCTTGAATCCATGTCGCGTTCTTGATTCGGATTGCGAAGAAATCAAAGACATCTAGGTTCGGTTGTGTGCTTGTGATTGTGCTTCAGGTTGTCGGATTAGATAATTATTGATGGAAACTGAGATTGAGATTGTGTTTTGGTCGGTTTGATGAAAGATATGTGTTAGTTCTGTGAAACAATTTGGTTGGTGAGAGGAGTTAGTGAAAGGGGCGGATTATTAGTATGTGATTAGGGTTAACAATTGTGTGATATTAGGGTATCTTTTTTATACCTGATATAAGTATAACCTTTTCTTTATGGTCGATCGAGTAATAATTTTTTTTTCTTGGACCGGGTATTTCATCTATTATTTTGGACTGCAATGGGCTTACACGGATATGTTTGGTAATTAATGCGTTGGATGGATTATAAGTGAGCTGGGCCGAGCAAGTGTTATGGGATTATATGGATTGTAATTACATGTAACCAGGCCGAATCTGTGAATAATTTTGCTTATCATGATAAATTATGTTACAAATTTTCACGGGAATTCATTTTTGTCAAGATTCGTTTAAACCATCTAAAGGGCTAGATCTAGGCATTTAAACCACAAGATGTGACTACGGCGTTAATTTACTATTATTTATTTGAGGTTGAAGTGAAATTTCACGGGTACGTGTACTTAGTAGCTGAAGATATCAGGGTTGGTTGGATGAAGATTCTTCGAGATCCTTGTTCGAGCATTTAACCTTTACAATGACGAAGACTTGGATATCTAGTTATTTTTGTGATTCTTCCTCTCTAATACCACAAAATAACTATCACTTTAAGGAGTTACGTTGTAGTGCTCCGTGTCACACGAAGTTGTGGATATCTAAGAGGTGATGTACGTCTTATACTTGATGGTTGGTTGGTTGAAGAGTATAGAGTACTTAGGGATTCGAAGTTGCACGAACTCTCTACACCGCTCTTAGTCACACATTAGTGCAAGTTTAAGTCACAAGTTCGGGTTATGTTACTTCAGTCTCAAGTTCATCATATTGGGTTTTCTCCATCAGTAGTCACGACAAAGAGCCGACTGAATGATAATGGGTTTGGTAACGAGTTAGCTGAGAGAAGTAGAAAAGAGAGCGATGACGTCTGTTCACATCAGTTCAGGCCTCGTTCTTCAATAAACAAAATGGCGTCTGCAGATAACACTTCAGGCCCCGTTCCTCAAAGAAAAGAAAGGTGTACGCTTAAGTGCGCTTTATCTTCGAAAGAAGAGAAATCTTCTTGTTTATGACCACTATCATCAACATGTCTCATGCTTTTCCCATGCTCATTCTGTCATCAAGTGAATCAACGTTCTGGAGTCATCGTTATTTACTTATTCAATCAAAAATGGCAACCTCACATGCAATTTTTGAGGGGGAGAAGTGTGAATAAACTAAATGTCAATCATCAAGTGGATTTACTTACCGTTGATTGTATTCTTATTCACTCGTTCAATCAAAAATGGCAGGCATATGCAATTTTTGAGGGGGAGAAGGGTGAATAAACAAAATGTCAGTTTATCAAGTGGATCTACTTAACGTTGATGGTATTCTTATTCAATTGTTCAATCAAAAAATGGCACTCACATGCAATTTTTTAGGGGGAGAAGGGTGAATATACTACATGAATGGTCATACGGCTCCTGCACAAATCTGTTCAGGACCCGCATTTAATTTGATGACTCCTAATGTTTATCGACATCTTCTCACAGGCTGATATGATTAGTGATAAAGTGCTTCCAGTTAATGCTTCATGTACACATAATTATGATGATTCCGATTAATCGTACAACAAGTTCACGAGAAATGTGTACACCAAGGACGCACAGCAAGTTCACGTGATCGGGATTAATGTCTTATGATACAAATTAAAGATGATCAGTGTTTCAACTTGTTATCTTGGTATTATCATTTCATGTGTACGTCACGGGCTGATTAATCGTAACCATCAGGGGAGAGAAATGTGTACACCAAGGACGCACAACAAGTTCACGAGAAATGTGTACACCAAGGACGCACAACAAGTTCACGTGATCGGGCTTAATGTCTCATGATACAAATTAAAGATGATCAGTGTTTCAACTTGTTACTTTGGTGTTATCATTTCATGTGTACGTTACGGGCTGATGGGTTATATGTAAGATTACTGGAATGCATTTGATAGATGAAGATGTTGATATTTTGTTCCCCAAATGGACAAACTTGAAGAAGGTCGAGTCTACAGTCTGTTCTACATTTTCTGTTGTGTGTTAGAAGACTAAAGACGACATGCATTTGGTTATCAAAAGACTTCTTCATATTTTGGGCGTAATTCTTCATGTATCCTTTGTAAATACATAAAATCATAAAATCATAAAAACTCAAAAATATTTTTTCCAATTTCATAAAACTTTTATAAAAACAAAATACAAAAATATAAAATCAACAAAATCCATAAAAATCAGAAAAATAGAAAATACCAAAAATAGTTTTTCAAGGCATGTCTTCTGGAATCGATAACATTTACGGATCTAGAAATGTCATTCAATAATGACACGGGTCTTTAAATGAAGTTCGAGCAGAAGTTCAAAAAGTTTTTCAAAACATGCCTAAATAGTTTGCTATTACTTCAGATATGCAACCCGTTTTTCAAAATGAGGAAAGCACGTCGCCAAAAAGACGGTTGTTCCTAACAACGGGTGATTAAGTTCTCCCGGGCATGGATTACTTTACATCCGTGCACCCTCGATCTAGTGTACGCTTCAGTGCATTATTTCCTGATTCAGAAGAGAAGTCTTCTTTTACCAAAACAAATTTTTTTCCCATCTATGATTCTTCAGGAAAATAATTTGTATCTAAAATGGTGATTTAAAACAGTATTTGAAAATCAATCGAACCTAAATTTTTTCCATAAAATTTGCCACTCAATCTATGACAAAAGGTTTAATTTTTCATAAAATTTTAAATTGATAACGGGTCATAGATTGAGGGGGAGAGTGATTTCAAATTTTATTTTTGATCATCAAATGATATCTTTGTATGGTTCATGTAATGAATAAACATGTGTGGTTATGTGTCAGAATATGAATCTTTTCATGAGTTTCTCGCTAAACTCCAAATCATTTATAAACTCATCATTTTTAACAATAACATTCTCCCTCATTGATTAAAGAGGAGCATAGTAATGTTCCATTATCAGTATATATTGAATCAGACCACATTTTCTCCCATATTTTCTAAACTTATTTAAATCAATTGGGATCACAAATCTCAAAAGGTTTAAAATTTTTGATCGGGGGAGAGAATGTGATTTAAATATAAAAACTGATAAAATATGATCTTTTGGACTCAAAATATATCTTGTCTCCTTTTGTGAAAGAGAAAAAGAATAATGTTTATGCCTTTGTTAATGCCTTATTATATTAGAGAATAATATGAGCTTAATTATGCAAATAGATGAACTAATTTTATAATACACTCAATCATTAAAGTAAAGCATATATCTTTCTCTTGCCAACAACTTCCTTAGTATTCTAATTTTATTAATGAATATGGAAATAGTTTTAATAATTCCAAAACTAAAATAAATTGAAGGTGGTTGAGAGAATCTAAGGCAGTCTAAATCATGTGGAAGTTTTAATATAACTTCAATTTAATTAAGAGAAAATTAAATCATGTTGAGGTTTTGATAATATTCAATCTGCTATTGATTATCATTTTTTTTCTTTTCTTTTCGAAGAACTTCATATTCGTCAATTACTCATATGAGAAATATCAATGGTAACCCACACAAAATTTTATTTTGAGTAAAAATTTCAACTCAGCTTAAGGGTGTTTAAATTTGGCTTAATTGTTTTAATACAAAAAAATCTTATTGTATTAAGTTATATTAAAAATGTTTGTTTATAACTTAATTGAAAAGGATTGCTGAAAATATTTAACATGACTTAAATAAAATACGGCTTTTTCTATGTGCCACCATGACATGGGTTAAACACAATTAATAAACTTAAAATATAATATTTAAATGTTAGTTTGCATTAATAATTTTCTAAATCTCTTCTAATTACCATGATTAACTTTGTTTTATTTAGAAATAATTTTATTTTAAGAAATAATTTAGTTCATTTAATGCTTTTAAACAAGTGTCATGGTGACACATATTAGAAAATCCCATAAAATATTTAGCAAACAAACCCGTACTCTTTTTCTTATAAAATATAGAAAGTAGTTAAATATCCTATTTTTGAAAACGATAATGAAAATTTCTCGTAAGTAACCGTTTCATACGCATTGCAAGTCCATACTAACATGACTTAATGCAGACAACCTCAGTTTTATCACTTAATATTTTCAGTCATCTTTCTCTATTAAGTCACAAACAAACAGTTTTCATGTGACTTAATGAATTCAATTTTTTGTCATATTAAGTCAATTAAGTCGAATTCAAACACCACCTAAAAACTATTACATTGAAATTGGAATGCTCAGAATTTAAATATTAATCAAATAGCTATGTAATTTATCATGTTCATAATCATTAATGTGAGATATTTTATTTATATCTATACTATATAATGAAAAAACACGTTTGGTTAAAACTTAAAACTAAATTACCCATATTTATAAAAGTCAATGCAATAAGTTGTGAATTTAAATACTTGATTATGATTTAAATCACTCACTCTCTTCACTTTAACTTGCTATACACTAATTTATACATAAAAATTGCACACACAAATTAACGATAATATAAATGTCGCCGATATCCGTTAATAATCATCTAGTATTCTTGATGTATGGTGTACTTGTTCGGCTAAATTTATAGTAAGTGTGATAAACCTTATTTTTTATTTTTAGTGTACTAAGTTCACTTTAATCAACATGAAGTTCTAAATATGAGTACACGCTAATCAAATTATATCCTTAAAAAAAAAGCACAAGTAGTCATTAGCATTTATAAGAGCGCAGCATACAAGGGGGTCATGCCTCATGATGAGAAGTGGTGGAAGTGATCACCACTATGGACTTTATCGGTTGGATCTTTGTCAAAGAGGTCGTGCTCGGTATGAATAGCGATTGGTGCTCGGCAAAAATAGTAAGAAAGTGGTTAAGGATATGATGTGTCGTCGATATAACATCAGTGATCGCAGCGGCTCAATGTAAATGCTCTAATTACATGAAGTATCATATCATAATTACATAAACCTGGGTGGTTTTTACTTTTAAAGTCTTCTATTACCACATAAATTCTAATACTAGTTTTGGCACTGATTTAGTTGATGATTCTTCTATTTTATAACACATAGAAATCATCAAATCATCTGATAACAATACTTTTAGAAGGTAGGGATCAATTGAGAAGTAATTTTATAATGAGAATCATGAGAAATAACTATTGTTAAACATTTGAGATGCATCGACTTGAATTAAATGTGTCTCTGTTCATTTAGATGCTTTCCAATTAGTTCTGAAAGTGATTTTGTAGTGAAAACAACGCAAAGTAGTACTGGTAACAAATTCACATAACAAAAATATATAGGATTCACCTAACTTGATGAAAGTCATCTAATATATGTATATGCATCTAAATTTTAGCTAGAAAATATATTAGAGTCATGGGTTAGCTCAGGACCCCACTACTCGTCGTATTTGGTTTATTGCTACCACGCATGACTTCGAGAGTCATGATGATATTACTCTTCGTATTTGGTTTGGTATTGCTACCGCGCGTGACTTTCGAGAGTCATGATGATATTATTGAGGAACGTCTTTATTAGAATATTTTTGCTTCTCACTTCGGGCAATTAGCAATAATTTTTCTGTGGACTTCTAGAAATCTCTTTCATGTAGCTTGGCAAGGGAATTTTGAGTCATGGGTATAGGACCTTTTACATGTAAGACCTATTGCTCATGCAATTTGGGATCCTCAATTTGGTCAACCGGATGTAGGACGAAAAATATATAGGATTCACCTAATTTGATGAAAGACATTTAATATATGTATATGCATCTAAACTTTAGCTAGAAAATATATTAGAGCGCATCTCAAAAATTACGAATGCGTCTAATTCAAGCCATGCATCCGTTATGTGTGATTATAGTTATTTCTCATCGATTTCATTTTAAAATAATAACAATAATAATTTTATCTTAAGTCTAATCTTAGGTACGGGTGACAATTTTCAACACGACACGATAATTGACACGAACCCAACACTAACTTAAAAATGTATGGGTTGATGATGAACATATTTTGGTCAAAAACATGTTAACCCGTTTAATAAATGAATCGTGTTTGGATTGAACAAGTATTAAACATGTCAACTTGTTTTTAGTAGGTAATCATTTAAATAATAAAATATATAACTTTGATTTTATGTGAGATTTAGATTGGATTTAAATGAATTTAGTTATGTACATAACATGACATTTAATTACGATTATAACTTGTATATTATTGAAATTACTGTATTGTATAGTTATTTATACGTTATTTTTATCATTTTTATTATATTATTTTTTATTCAAACATGTTAAACATGTAACAAACAAGTTACACGTGTTATGCATGTTTGTGTTATGGTTGAGTTTCTTAACACGATTAATAAATCGGTCATGTTTGAGTAGAGTTTATACCAACTCACTAATTCACGAACCCGAATAGATCAACCCGAACACGCCACGATAAACACCTATACTTTTAAGTGCATAAATTGAAATTCAAGAATGATCGTGAAACTAAAAGAGAAAAGTGATACTGATAATGAGGTGGGTATTATTTGCGTAGCTGGAGGGTATCAATCTCATCTCATCTGGTGTGCCGCAATTAGGACCCCCTCCTCCAAGGGACCAATTCATCAAAACCTCCAAAACCAAAAGGTAGCAAAATGTAAACACGGTTTTACACAAAGTATAATACCAAAATCTTCCAACTAACTCTTTTGCCAGTAGCAGTACCAGACAACCCAATTCTACTGGTTCACACTTTACAGCCCATACTTGCCCCCATTGGAAAAAAATTAAAAAATTAAAAAATAAAAAAATTTCTTACTACAAGTAGCAATGAAGTTTATAAACAGTAGCTTGTATGCACATTGCCAATATGATTATTAATTAATACTCCACTGTATTATTCTACTAAAAAGATTCATAAATAGTAAATGATGATGATTTCAATAATCATGATTTCATAAATATATAAAAAAATATTTTCTTTGATAAAAAAAAAAAACAGTACAAACAAATTCAGTCTGGTATCGAATGTGTGTCGGCGCAAGGTCACTTTCTGTCGGCATCGTTTGCGGGATGATGTCTTTTTTTCTTTTTTTTTTATAAAATTTAATTTTTATAAAAATTAGTTGCAGTTGTTGATTATCTTGATACCCTTTACACCCACATTCCCACAAATACCAATTAGTTGCTACTTACTTTATAGCTAATTGTTCTTGTCAAAATGTGTACTTTTTATTATTCATATTTGGTTATGAATTTCATTTGGGTTCATTAAAAGTTTTGATTTTTTTTCATCTGGGCTTGTTGATTATAGTGGAATAAGTATATAAAGTTGGGTCTTTTGGGGATCTTGCTAAGCTCTTTTTTGGTAATTTCTTTATAACTTATATTAGTGTTTATGTTTAATTGATTATATATGTGAAATAGTTGTGTTGTGCATGACTATATAATTAGTACTAATAGAATACTGTCTTGAACTGGCATATATTGGCAATGTACTTTATTTTTCTCAGCTGTCAGTCTATGTTTCTGAAATATGTGTGTTAAATAGTTGGGGTGTATGTTTTTGTATGTAGGGTGTACGCGAAAATAGGTGAATTAGTTTGACATAATAAATGTCAAGGGCTCTTGCAGCGATAGTCGGAGGTGCTGCAGGAGCTGTGGCCTTGGTTGGGGTTGTGATATTGGTTACATGGTTTTTTCTATGTAATAACCGGAGTGTGTCGAGAACTTCAGAGACGGGCTCTTCTGATCCATCTCAAGGTGACTTTTAGAATAGCTTTTGGTGTTTCATGTACCATATATGTCGATTAACGAATTAAGGTTCATTTCATGAATTAGTAATTGATGGTGATTCGATGATATCCAGTTGGAAGACCCCAGGGAGTTGAGTTAGCCGTCCGAGAAACAAGGCGCTTTGAAATTGAGGAATTGTCTTTGGCAACTAAAAATTTTAGTGAAAAGAATTTGATTGGGGAAGGAAAATTTGGGGAGGTGTACAAGGGATTACTTCATGATGGTATGCTAGTAGCAATAAAAAGGCGACTGGCTCCCCCTAGTCAAGAGTTCATTCAAGAGGTAATTAATCATATTGATATCAGTGTGAATGATAGTTACATTGGAACTTCTCTATTTTGCCAATATAGTATTGTTTTGTTGTTTGGCATCTTGTAATTTGACTTTTAATCAGGCGAGGTATCTAGCATCTATTCAGCACCGGAACATTGTAACTCTTGTCGGTTACTGCCAAGCAAATGGTCAACAAATCCTTGTATACGAGTATGTACCCAATGGAAGTGTTTCAATCCACTTGTATGGTAAGTCTGCGCCCGTATTCGGTTTTGCTTCCTGCTTTTTTAGATTATGACATTCAGTTACCATTTACTTAAGTACACATACTTGCTCAATCCACCAAAATCTTTATTGCATTATGATTTATGATGTTCCATGATTTCAACGTACAGGGGCTGATCAGGTTACTAAAGAGAAGCTTGAATTCAAGCATAGGCTTTCGATAGCTCTTGGGGCAGCTAAAGGTGATCCTCTGCAAAATCAGTGAGCATTTTTGGCTTTCCTGGTATTAGTTCATCTTTTATTAGATAAAATATAGTCTTTTGTAAGTTGGCTTTTGAAAGAATTGAGCTACTAGCTAGGGCTGCTTGTTCATGTACATTTTGTGTGTATTAGTAGTTTGTAACTCTCATTCATATTCTCCAATGTTCAGGTTTGGCTCACCTTCACTCCCTAAGCCCTCGTTTGGCACACAAGGACTTCAAAACAGCAAATGTTCTTGTGGATGAAAACTTTATAGCCAAGGTTGCTGATGCAGGGGTCCGAAATTTCTTAGGAAGAGGTGACACAGCAGGCCCGTCTTCTCAAGTTACAGCTGATGAGATATTCCTTGCTCCAGAGTTATACCCTTTTCATATCTTTGTTTGTATTCACAATTATGGAACACTATCTAAAATTGTATTTGTGATAGGGTGAGAGAGTTCAGACGCTTCTCGGAAAAAAGTGACATTTACAGCTTTGGTGTATTCCTTCTGGAGTTGGTTAGTGGTCAGGAAGCAGCGGAATTGCTATCTTCAGACTCCAACCAAAATATTGTTGAATGGGTACAAAGCTCAGCACTATTTGTATATGTTTCCATGTGGCTGTTCAGTTGTTATATAATCCTGATTTCGTTGCTTTAAAAGGTACATGACCATCAAGAAGCAGGCACCTTATCTAGTATTATTGATCAACGGCTTGGGAACAGCTTCACAGCAGAAGGTATGGAAGAGTATATCCAGTTGATAGTTCGATGTGTTGAAGTTTCTAGTGAAAGAAGGCCAACAATGAGTTATATAGTAACGGAACTCGATCGAATACTTGAAAAAGAAATGAGCTTGACAACAATCATGGGGGAAGGTACCCCCGTTGTGACACTTGGAAGTCAACTATTCAGGGCTGCAAAATGAACTCCCCATCCGCATTGGAAATTTATTTATTAATTTCATCGCCAAATTATTGTGTGTGCTTTGTGAAAATAACAGTTATCTTTATTTTTTTTATGTTTGGGAAGGAGATTCAGCTGTTTGATAAGTGTAAAAAGAACAGCTGGATGGTTCTATTTTTTTTCTTTCTCAATTTATCATCACCTTTTTGTTGTTTCCTCCAGAATGAACAACCTGAGTATTATTGATTGTGAATATAAGAAGGTTGCGATTGGTGTGTGATATTGTACATGATGTGATCCTTGTTTAGCATTAACAGCTGGTGTTTGGTACTTGTGAATGTTTTTCTACAGCTGGATTTCTCAAAGAGTGAAGATTCCAGATCTTTAGTACATCATTGATTGCGGATACTATTGGACTGGGAGGACATGAGAGACAAACCCGGCCTTAACTGCATTAGCTCTTTGTGAGATTATATTTTATATTCTTCTTCTTAATCTTGTTATTATTTGTTGTGTTTAGAATGATACAATCAGTTGCAATTGCGTGAGCTTTATTAATGCTTTCCTCCTTTATATGATTAATAGAAAGATAAAAATAAAAACGATAGAATGATCTTTAAACCATGGTAAATGTTAGCTTTACCCCATTATGATTGTTAGAAATAATAGAACATTTAGCATTATTTTTTTGACCATGGTAAAGTGTTATCTTTACTCCATTGTGCTTATTTGGCTACATGATTTACAAAAGCCGAGCATGAGGGGCAGCTGTCTGTCTGTACTCTGATACATTGGCGGGCTGAAGACTATCACTCACTACTACAGTACTACCGATGCTAATAGTTTCATTCCGGTACCATATCTTCCTTTATATATCTTCTATATGATGTGTTTTTGTTTAGAATTAAATTTAAACGAGTAATAAATTTTGGTATGTGATTAAACTTATGTTCAGTGGACTGTTGTGTCAAGTATAGCCCATGAAAGCAAGATGTCGTTTCACTCGCATCTCACTTTTTATGTCTCTTAGTGCCAAAATATCCTTTGGTGACTGGCTCCTTTACAGATTCTAATGGATTTTCAGTTTTGATATTTTTTGATACTTGCTTATTTAAGCAATTGGAGAATATTTAGAAAGTTGAGTTATTCAATTCTAAAGAAAAAAAATTGTATGTAATTTAGTCTTGAGGGCCTACTTCATTGATGTCCTTGTTTTAGTTTGGCCCTTTTTTGTGTGTTTTACTGCTCATTCTACTGCTATTTAGCCTCGTGTTGCTTTCTAGATCATGCCACTGAGAATAGGGTGTTTCACAAATTATCAGCAATGTTTTTATTGATTCAGTTCTGTAAGACTGTCATATACTGCTGTTAGAATCCGATTAGGGTAAAGATACATGATTCACTTTGATCTGTGTAGACTCGAGTTGCAACTAGATAGAATCCAGGGTCTGTGAGATCAACCATAGAATATAGTTTTAATTAGGGATTATAACAAAAAAAATGTATCTAACTTGTCCATTTTTGTTATTCTGTGTAGCCTTCTTTTCTTTTTGCTATTAAAACACAAACCTTTCAAATTTCGACCTTTGTGTGTATTTTGATCATGTACAATGACCATTTTACCCTTCGATGTTAACAGGGTGGTTAAAAAACGTAAGGTTAGAATGGTCACAAAATAAACACAAAAGTCGAAATTTGAAAGGTTTGTGTTTTAATGAGAAAAAAAAAAAAAAAAGGCTACACATAACAACAAAAATGGAGAAGTTAGATACATTTTTTTTTATTATCCCTTATAATTATATCATTATCAATTTCCGTAGTAAGATAGTTGTGTGGTTAACAACTTTGTTTCACATGTATAATTGAACACTTCTGTTATTTCCACAGGTAATTACGTCATGTCCATATACCATTTATCTTTTCGGATACATTTAGGAGCTGGAAGAAGCTATCGATTTGGGTGCCACTATGAAAGGGTCTGCCAAACATGATGTTAAAATTGCATATTGGATCAGATTGAAGGCAAAGGCAGCAAATAAGAAACTGAAGAGGAAACACATCAGCATTTATACTTGCAACAATATACATGTTTGTCTATTCGTGTGAGATGAGATTTTATTTATTTATTTTTTTCCTGAGGTTGCGATTCTCATCTGCACACAAAAGCTACTCTACTGTCGTAATGATTCTCACATCTATAGAACATTGTTATTCCATTAATACATTCAGAGGTTCTGATAATACATCAACTTTTTTTTTTTTTTTTTTTTTTAATTCTCTTTTTGATAGGGAAACTGTTTTGTTAGTTTGTAATGTGTAATGGCTTGATTATTTTGTTAGTTTGTGACAATAATCAAGTCCATGGACTTATAGTCACTAAATTCTAGCAACTCTCATTCGTTACATTTCTTCCTAGTTGTATGGGCTTGTAGGTAACTTGTGATTTTGAAATTTTTTGTTACTCAATATGTTGCAGGCATATAAATTTGTCTTTCACATAAATTTATTGGAAATACCAGTAAAGTACTCGTGCGATACGGTGGCAAATTTATAGTTTTATATTTATGGCGAGCAATGTTTTTCTGTTTTATGATGTTCGTGACAATATTAATTTTGGCTAGCAATGTTTTTCGGTTATACAAAATAAAATAAATAGGAAGAAATTGACGACTAGATAAAGAAGATTGATATATTTTGAATTCCATTTTAGCCGTAAGGAAGCGGATAAATTACGATTTCAATTTTACGACAAAGACATATTTTTGAAATATGTATAAAACTATAAATTACTTTAAGCTTTCATTTGTAGTAAGATTATTGTTAGACTTTATATATTTTCATTTTTTTTAATTTGTTAATGCTTTTCATTATAGTATGATATCATAATCAGTAAAAGAATCAAACGATTGACATGACATGACATCTACTAGGTCACATCCTCAATTTTACGAGCTGGGTGTGGTACAGAAATAAACGAAAAAATAAATAAAAAATGCATGTAAGCCTTTTAAGCCATAGAAATATAATATCTCATCAAGTTTAGCACTTACCATCCGACAAGTAACCAATTTGTCAAGTTTAGCTTGTTTATCGATCGCCCACCACTTAAAATGTCAGTTTAACCTATTAGACTAGGTGTAGTAATGGGAGACACCTCGCGTGAAGAAATAAATAACAAAATTTGTGATGCAGAACACCAACTAAAATAAAGTGTGTGCATGTGTATGTTTAAGTGAGTTAAGTGGTATGTGTGTTTAAGTGGGATACATATATGTTTAAGTGATGTATATATAAAGTGCAAGTAATGTGGGCACCGGGATAAACAGGGACGGAACTAGGGGGTTCCCGCGGGTGCCCAGGACCTCTATAGATTTTTTCGATCTAGTGTTAATTTTTGAAAAAAATATCAATTTTTCCTAAATGCATCTTAAATTCGCCCGGTCCATTGAAATGTGTTTCAATATTATGGTTCCAAAAATTTTGTGCACCCGGTCATATTTGGTCATAGTTCCGTCCCTGAGGATAAATGTAATGGAACGGGGATGATTTGGCGTTGACACGAAGATTTCTACCGCTACAACCGGTCTTATTTGGTTAACCCGCCTTATAGATGACTAATGTAACATGCTTGTTATATAAGGGTGTTGTTCGACTATAGCATGTTGGGTTTCAAGTTAATCGAATTTTGAAATAAGAAATTCATCACAAATTAACCCTAATCAGAAATATGTCACAAATTATACTTTATGTTGACCCGAACCAAAAAAGAGATCCTACCTCCAAGTAGGGGTTCATCCGGGTTGGGTTGATGCTAAAAATATACGCCCGAACCCGACCCTATTAAGAGTCGCCAGCTTTCTCTCTCCAGCAACCACAGTAAGGGCGACCTTCATTATTATTTTTTTTTCAAAAAAAACCCTATCTTTTTATATTTTCAAAACAAACCCTATTCAATTTAATAATTCAATTTCATAATTCAATTTCAAATTAAAGGTTACTGTAAGAGCGGGATAATCAAAATTAAAATTAAAATTAAAGGTTTACAGTACGAGCGGGAGGATTTAAAATTAAAATTCAAATTCAAATTCAAATTCAATTTTAAATTCAAAAATTTTCCTATATATACCCACACTCTGCTTTGTTTTTAACACACACAACTTCTTATCACAGATTCTCAACAATGTCTCAAGAAAACTTCTCCCAACAATTTCCCCAAAAAAAAACTTCTCCCATCAATTTCCCAACGAAAACAACTTCTCCCAACAATTTCCCGAAAACACGGTGAACACTCTACCAACAGATATCGTTCCGGTTTTCCCAACGGAAGAGGAACCGGTGGAGGAACAACAAGCCAATCCGTTTCAACTAATCGAGGAACAACAACGACTACTTGCCCAGGATGAAGAAGTATTAAGAGAAATAGAAGAAAACGAAGCACGAGAGGAAACTGCTCGTAGGGAGCAGGAAGCAAGGGAAGCAGAATACCGCATGAACAACTTGTTTGACATTCTGGAAAGAGAGTATAAAGAGGGCAGGTTTGTGGATGCAGATTCTCCTTACGACGAGGGTTACAACTCAGACTTTTCGTTGTAATTTGTATTTTCATTTTCATTTTCGTATCGTAGTTTGTATTAATCTGTAATTCGTATTTTCAATTCAATGTTTAATGTATTTTCACTTCCGTATCAAATAGGATTTAAATATTTTAACATTACAATACCAAATTTAAAAAACAAAACACGAAACACAAAACAAAACACAAGTATTGAAAAAAAAGGAAGTAACGAAATTAAAAAAAAAAAAAAAAAAAAAAAAAAAAAGAAAAAAAAAAAGAAACAAACTTTGGATGAAATAAACAAAACACAAAACATGGGATGATCTAGATCGTTTGGACGACCCGAATCTCCCAAAAATGGCAATCGATCGATTGGTGATTTTGTGCAACAAAAGAGAGGATCGATTGCGACCACATAGTCGATCGATCGTTTGTGTATTAGTGTGTGTACCCTTATGGGTTCATGACTTCATTCATGGTTTGTTGGACTCTTTTTTCTGAATCAGTTTAACGTCAAATTAAGTACTACTCAAGTCAATTCCTTTTTTAATACACAATTTTCTTATCGAATGATTGGACTCTATGATTTAACCAAGAGCAAAGGTGCAGTGACCCGAGCCAAAACCCAAAAAGTGTCTATTTTTTTTTTTTTTTTTTTTTGTCACATCATATCACGTCATTATTATTCTTTTTTATTTCTCTTATCAATACCAATTAAAATAATAATGGTAAAAGCTAAAGATACGCAACATATTTATTCAAAACAGATGATCTACGCAACTAACTTTGAAAATTAACAGTATACGCAAAATACTTTCAAATTGTGAACAACACAATATGACCAGGAACTAACAGGTTACCAACTTTGAAAAGTTACAGTAATGGTCCTTGTGGCTTGCGTTGACTTTCATCGGTCATCCCTTGACTTTTTTTTTCACTTAGTAAAGTTACAGTAATGGTCCTTATATTTTGCGTTGACTTTCACTTTTAGTCATTGTCTTTTTTCTCTTTCACTTCTAACTCTTTTTTTTAGAAAAGTCCAAAATACATTTATGTGGTTTGGCCTTTGCTCGCTTTACATCCTCGTGCTTTTTTTGGCACAAAACTATCCCCCCATTATTAAAGTTGGCACAAAAACATCCTTTTGGACTAACAATGCAAAATTTTCCCAGTTAAGTGCCTCACGTGAGACAAGAAAAGGACCAAAATACCCCTCACGTGACTAGCACGTGAGGCACTTAACTGGGAAAAATTTGCATCGTTAGTCCAAAGGGATGTTTTTGTGCCAACTTTACTAACGGAGGGATGGTTTTGTGCCAAAAAAAGCACGAGAATGTAAAGCGAGACAAAAGCCAAACCACAGGGATGTATTTTAGACTTTTCTCTCTCTCTCCTTTTTTTTTTTTTTTCATACAACTTTTTGTTTTTTTTTTTTCTTCCAAATTTCAAACCAATTTACGTAATATGATCACTTTTACACTTATTATAAATATACTTTAAAGTGATAATTTTGTTTCTTTGCTTTTATACTTATTATACATATACTTTAATGCAGCGTTTAAAAAAAAATCCTTTTACTTTTTTTTTCATTAACTAAAATACTGTAGTAATTATTTTAACATTGTCCAATATCTTAACTTTTGTTTTTACAATTTTTTATAGATATATGATAAGGATATCAGTATAGTAATCTTGTATCCATAGGCTTTTTATCTTGTAATAATTCTCGTTATTAGTATTGAACTATTGTTTTTGAGCAACAGTTGTAGCAGTATTGTTGTTTCAAGTACAATAGCAACAAGTAGACCATTTGAATGTATTGATTTTTTGAATTTTGAGTAATAGTAGCATGTTGAGAGCAGTTTTTTCTTATTAGCAATGTTGTTTCTTGCATAAAAGCCTGGAGCAGGCGGTTTGACTAGTGTTGTTTACAGGGATAGTATGTCGAGGATGCTTGATTTTGTTTTATGTACTGAGTGCTCTGATAGATGGTTGAATTTATTTATCTTAGCTGGATTTTGATGTGTTGTATTGTTGGTGATTACTTAATTTTGTCATGAACTCATAAGTATTGTATCTTGATAGATACAGGGCGTAATGCTATCTGTTATATATATAACTTAAATCGGTCGAATATTGTTTTCCGTTCAACTTATACCTTTTGAAGATGTAAATACAAACACAAAAACAAAAACTACAGGAAATCAACATTTTAAATTATATCAAAGATTTTCAACCATGATAAAATGTTAGATATGAACAATAATCTTGTGTCTAACTATTTGGTCTATACTGTTGGTTTCATATATTAATTGATAGTCATATTCAAGAAAATTACATCTAATTCATAGTAATATCTAATTCCTACTCACCAACAATCTTATAAAACCATCCTCAATTCTATCAAGAATTTCCAGCTTTCAACTTTTAGCCATGGTTCAATTATATAGATACCCTCTTGCAACTTGCGGAACTTTTACAAAAAAGTGACTTCGTAGGTTCAACAAAATCACATTAACATAGTTTCTCGGATGCTCGGACTCGGGTACGGGTGTCGGACTCGGGTACGGGTCCAAGGGTCGGACCTTTCAAGATATGATTTCAAGGATCCGTGGACTCGTTTTGAAAGAGTCCAAATTTTGAATATGGACTCGGGGACACGGGGTATTATAATTTATAATTATATGTTAAAAAAAAAAAATTGAAAGTCCAAAAACACAAGCCCAACTTTATTTTGTGAACCAGCCCAACTTTATTAAACCCAATAAACCTAATTTCAATGATATATAAATCACTCTATATTCCCAACCGTAATCTCCTCACTCCAAAACTCACGCCCCCATCCTCTTTTCTTCACCTGTATTTGCAGTCACCAAAAAAAAAAGTAAGTTATCATTTCATCTTGATAACTCCTTCGAGTCCCTATATTTCTCTTGGTGTAATCGAGTAACAAACATACCCAAGACACTTGTTTTAAATTTAATTGAAGCAAGGCTTCAAGATCCTATGACTCTATCAAGGCTTCAAGATCCTTTAAGGGTCTCGGGTAAGGTGATTTTCGTTTTGTTTTTCATCCAACGAAACAAAGATTGATTATAACAGATTTGTTATTAGTCATTCTTTAATTTCGGATATAAATGATAGGCTTGAAACAGATCGATGATGTTTTTTTCTTTTCGTGTGATTAAGATCTGTTTAGGTCGACAAATCTTGTGAAACACGAAAGAAAATTTTGAGGTCTTGTTGTCTTTTTTGTTTCAGATCTATGATGGGTTTTTGAATCAAACTTGTAAAATCTTGAAAGATTTGGTTAACAAGTTGATAAATCTGAGATCTTGAAGTGTTCTTTTTCTGTGACAAGTCTTGTAGGCCGACGAACAGCCGCGTCCACTTTCTCCTCCCCGCGTCCCCTCCGGATTCCGCACCGGTACCCGCGTCGCACCGGGTCGACACCGGTACGCCGGGGATGTTAGCCGAGTCCGAGCTTCCCATTTCTCCAGACTATCTGCTACACAGACCCTGGATTCTATCTAGTTGCAACTCGAGTCTGCACAGATCAAAGTGAAATCATGTATCGTTACACTAATTGGATTCTAACAGCAGTACATGACAGTCTTACAGAACTGCATCAATAAAAACATCGCTGATAATTTGTGAAACACCCTATTCTCAGTGGCATGATCTTGAAAGCAACACGAGGCTAAATATCAGTAAAATGAGCAGTAAAACACACAAAAAAGGCCAAATTAAAACAAGCACATCACTGAAGTAGGCCCTCTAGACTAAATTAAATACAATTTTTATTTTTTTATTTTTCTTTAGAATTGAATAACTCAACTTTCTAAACAGTACCCAAAGCCTTCATTTAAAGACTAACATGTATAAACAAAATGACTAACACTTGCACAAACGTGAAAGCATGTAGGTTTAATGGAAAAACCGATAGAAACTGATATAATAGCTCTAATTAAAACTTAATCTGAACACAGCAAAATCTGTAGATGAAAGTATCAAGAAAATTCTTTACATTATCCACCAACAAAAGTACATAAACTCATTAAAACCAACTGATCGGAAAGCTTTATTGTATAACAAAGGTGATTTGCTATGTCCAACTGGCTTCCCAATAATACCGAATACTTTTGTGTCAGGACCTAATTGTCTGAAATTAAACAAGTCCAAAAGATCCCTAATTGTAGGCTGTCCGGGTGCCGATACCTTTCCATGCTCAAGGGTGCCAAATGTCAGATATCCACCAAATTTCGGGCAGAGTACTCTAGACATCAGACCCTTCTCACCCATCACCATTGCTATTATTGGAACCTAAATGATTAACATATGTACTTAAATAACGAAGTAAATAAATAAAGCAGGAAATAATTCAGAGATGTTTAACAAACTTATAAATTTTTTTAGATGCAAACGAAATTCTATCTCTAGAATTTATGATGCATGACTTACACCGCTTACTTGAGAGTTAGCAGTAATGTGAAAAACTCTGTGCAACATCATTTATATCTAAAGCGGTTGTTGCAAACTTCACAATGTCAGCTCCTGTTGACTGTATTTTGGCCACAAGGTTCCCAAGCTCTTCTATCGAAGGAATATTTTTGTAATTGTGGGAAGAAACTATGAGTTTTCACTTTGTAGGCTTATTTCCATGGATTAAGTTGTTGAAATCATCAACGGCCTGCATTTGAGTTATTATAGTGAGAAACTTTATATAAATGGCATGTTTGATAGTATAGTAGATAACACCATTAGTATCTATGCTTATAAAATATACTTTAAACAGGCCTATGGACACAAACACACCCAATTTATGTCAAGAAGAAAGAAACTTTAAGCTCAATATCGATGTGATCAGCTCCTAATTCCATTGCTAAACGAAGAGCAGCCAATCGACTTTTCATCTCCATCGTACTGACCACCTTCCCATGCTGGTCTAGAATATAACATAGAAACAGAAACCATTTAAGAACAGATAAACTGTTAAAACACCATGTAATATGCAAAGACTTTCCAAATCACTAAACTAGTTGTAAATCTTACACTTATATGTTTGCATAGACTTCAGGGGGTGTTTGGGAATCAGATCCGGCCGTAACATAATGCAACGCCAGAGATGGTGTCACAATAACTAGAAAAGTAGCTATCTTAGTGTTTGACAGTTCTGCTTATTAAAGATTTAAGAGGTAAACTAATCAGAATCATAAAAGCTGTTTGAATAAGCAAGTCGGAAACTACTACTCATAGCTGCTGTTTAGTTCACCATCAAATGAGCCTATAATCATATCCAAGCACTCAAAACTGCTGATCTAGTGTATCAAAATGCAACAAGGGGTGTTTGGTACCAAATGAGCCTATATTAAACAGCTTATGCCAATAACCAGAAGATCAACTTATCTAAAAAAGCTTATTTCACCCCTAAGGTTAAACTTACATATTTGAATCCACCAACAAAAAACAGTTCAAACTATTCAATCTCAAACTCCGTATCAAAAAGAGCTTATTTCACCCCTAAACTAAGTAGATACGCATAGTCATGTTTCTTCATCTGCTCAAAAAAGCACAATAAGCAGGTAATCTGTTTAAACACATATCACATGTCAAAAATTCGGTATACTAACATAAAAAACTGCATTCACATCATAACAGTATCAAAAAGATCATAAACATAAGCACAGTTTTCATTCAGACACTCGAAAAGCAATCAGTTATGCAATTATATGAGTTTGGCAATTCCGCTAAGAGTACTTCAAAGATAAAGAAGCAAATAACATTGTCTGAATTAAAAAAAAAAAAAAATCCTAAACTGCTTATTTCACCCTCAAATAAGCATATAATCACATCCAAACACTCAAATATGCTATTTTTATGTATATATATGTACATCAAAACGCAATAAAGAGCGTTTAAGATTGCTATTTTTAATAACTTATGCTCATAACCAGTTGATCAACTTATTTAAAGCAACTTATCTCAGAGTAAGCTTAAATATCAAATTCACCATTATATTCAGTTTGGAATAAACAATCTCAGAGTGCTCAAACACTAACAAGTGCATAACCGGTTGATCAACTTATTTAAAGCAACTTATCTCAGAGTAAGCTTAAATATCAAATTCACCATTATATTCAGTTTGGAATAAACAATCTCAGAGTGCTCAAACAGAAACACGATAAGCAGATAAATTGTTTCAATAAAGCAATCCCAAACACCACATAGCAAGTATCTAATTTCAATAAAACAATCCCAAACAACCCCATCACATGTCGAACAATTCATCCATAACTCTATTTTTAACAAGCAGTATTAACTGCTTCGGCCCAAAATGTAATGGGCAATTTAGAATCAGCTAACATGGTCCTAACAGCTTCTATCAGTGTCCTATTCCTCCTTTCAGCAACCCCATTCTTCTGAGGAGTTCTAGCTACACTAAACTCTCTCCTAATACCCGTTTCTTTACAAAATTTATCCATAACTCTATTTTTAAACTCTGTCCCATTGTCACATCTTGATGATTTTTACTTTTCTATCAACTAGGTTTTCTATTTCAGTTATAAAGCTCTTAAGAATGCTACTGGTTTCATCCTTAGTTCCTAAAAAGAAAACCCATGTGAACCTGTTATAATCATCAGTTACCACAAGACAGTACTTCTTATGCATTAAACTACTCACAGATGTAGGACCAAACAAGTCCATATGAAGCATGAATAATGGTTGAGAAATAGAGTTTTGGGTTTTGGGTTTACAAGAAGCTTTGTGTTGTTTTCCCTTAAGACAGGCAACACAAGTTTGGTCATTTTCAAAACGTTTTTGAGGTAAACCTCTTACCAAACCATCTTTTACAATCTTATTAATGGTTTAAAAATTAACATGACCAAGTCTCATATGCCAAAGCATTGATTCATCCAATGTGGCTTTTGCTACATGACAAGTTAGACTCTCTTTAGGAACAATTTTCTTCATATCAACACTGTACATGTTGCCCTTTCTAGGAACTTTAAGTAGTACTTGACTTTCATCAGGTAACTTAAAGTCTGGAAATAGGACAAGACATTCAGTGTCAGTAAAAAGAACTTTTTTCTTTTTGTCACACATCTGTGAGACACTAAAGAGATTAAACTTAATTTCCTGCACAAAATACACATCTTCAAAATCAAGTTTACCAGCCTTTATTGTACCTTTACCAGTAATCTTTCCACCTCTTGCTCCTCCCCCAAAGGCAACATATCCTCCATCAAAAGCTTTGAAATCTGAGAGGTAAGACATGTTCCCTGTCATGTGCCTAGAGCATCCACTATCAGCATATCCTTTATCTTCTTCATCATCTTGTTCTGGATGTCCCTGCACATAAAATATAAGAAATTAGTTTCCTTTGGGGACCCAAGCCATTACTGTCTTGGATCTGCCTTATGCATCAATGTAATCATATTTCTTCATTGTGATTGATGCACCATTGGGTTTGATAGGTCTCCATACCCAACATGCTGAGGCCTTAACAACATTGCCCCCTTTTACCCTGACAGTATTTCTTGGCCTAGCAGTACTAACTGCTGGTCTAGCAGTACAAACTGCTGGCCTAGCAGTCTTAACTGTTTGGCTATATAATGTTGTTTTATACTAAAAGGGCCTTCTAACAGTGTGTTGTGCAGGTATAGAAAAGCTTGATGTTGGTTTAGCACTAACACTTGATGATTTGGGGTAAGCAGTATTAATGGGTCCAGCAGTACAAAGTGGTTTAAGGTCAGACTTCATCAAAACTGCTCTAGGAGCCATATTTCTGTTAACACAAGGGTGAGTAGATTTAGCAAAACAGTTGTGATTCACCCTTGCATTAGTATTTCCAAATACCCTTTTGTTCCCATGTACCATCCTTTTCCCCTGATGGTAATCACAATAAGCCTGCAAATGGTCAAAACTACCACAAACATAGCAAGCCTTATTGTACATAACAAAATCACTGCCTATTTGTTTGGATTTTAAATTGTTCCAATTTCTCTGGTTACCCCTAGGCCTGTGTGATCTATACATCTCAACATATTTGACTGTTTTCCTAGCTGGATTCACTTGCTCTTTAGGTTTAACAGATTTTACCTTAGCATCACTAGGAACAGTATTTTACTTTTCTATCTCAAGTGTAGACTCAACCTGAACCTCATTATCAGATTCCTAATCTTCAATAATTGGTGCACCTGAATTCATCTTTTCTACCTGAAATTCTGACACCTTCTCCTCAGCAAAAGATGTGTCAAAAGTTTCACCAACCTCTTTGAAACTATCCTCACTATCACTCTTAACTTATTTAGATTCAGGTTCATTTTCTTCCTCTAGATGAGACAGATCAAGGTTTGGGCCTGGAAAGTTCTCTCTACGTGGTGGTGCAACACTTTTATAGCCTAGACCTTTCTTAAAATTGTTTGTTAGCTGACACTCTACAATTTTATTTAGACTTTTAGTTGACCCTGCATATTTCTCTATATGCATCTCAATGCTATCTTTATCAAGCTTAATCTTTTCTAGCTGATTTTTAAGCTCTTTAATCTCTATATCTTTAAACATGATATCTCTTTTTAACACAGCTATGTCCTCAGTGAAAACAGTTTCATTCTTTTTATAGAACACTAGTTGTTCTTCTACAACAGCTAAGCCTCTCTTATGATTTACTAAATGATAATTGGATTGGTTTAGCTCTATTCTCAAGTTATCATACTGTTTTTTAAGTGTTTCATAATCTTTTAAAGCTAAGCGTGATTTTGAACAAGCTTTAACAGTATGTACCTTAGAGTCAGAGAAAGCCATCAGTGCCATCTCTGTTGGTGCTTCTTCCTCAACCATGAAGCTCCAATCAAAACCAAGTCCATCTATAGCCACCATTGCCTTTGAAGAAGAATCCTCCTTATTCACAGCCTTCCTGTTTCCCTCCTGAGACCTAGATCCCCTGCTTCTTTCCTGGTTTCTGGGCCCTTTACATTCCCTTGCAAAGTATCCCAACTTATGGCAGTTGTAACACTCTACCTTTGATTTATTAAATCCAGCAGTATCACTACCATTAATAGTGATCTTCTTCACTATCTTCTGAAAGAATCTTTTGGCCCTCATGCTTAGTAAAGCTAATTGCCACTTCAAATCCATCTCCTCTAGATCATCTTCATGAATTTGAATTAGGTCTTCATGCACAAGCTGTGACCCATTAGCTTGACTAGCCAGAAAAGCATAAACAGTATCATCTCCTAAGCTAGCAGTACTAGTTTGAAAACCAGCAGTACTAACTTTAGGGCTAGCAGTACTAACTTTAGAGCTAGCAGTACTAACCCCTGAAGCAACATGAACCTCCTCTGGACTGTTGTTGCTGGGAGATGACACAAATGCCATGTTCTCAGTGTTAGAACTTGAGCTTCTAGTCTTCTTTATCTCCTGTTCAACAATTTTGAAGTTGTTGTACAAATCATCAAAACTCTTAGTATCAAGATATGGCTTGTTTCTTCAGATCGGTTAAAATCAAGTCGTATTTTATTTCCAAGGAATACAATGGAAGTTGTATTCCCGGGTCGTTATCCCCAACGAAGGCTGAATGGAATTCGTGATCTCGGTTTGTGAATACGTGTTTTGAATGGTTAAATAAAGATGAGAGTTTGGGTTTTTTACGCTAAAATAAGTAAACATAAATTAAAAACGACTAATCATCTAAGAAAAACGATAACCTAAAGTGCACGAAAGTAAATACGTAAACGAAAGTTGAAATCGAACTAAACCGGGGAATACCCGAGCATAAACGTGAAAACGATGAAAAACTAAACCTACGAATTCCAAATTATATTTCCTACATTCTAATCGACAAAAGAAAATTTTACGAAAACGAATTACATTTTTCTAATTAAAATCTAATTAAACATGATTTAAAATAAATTTTTGAAAAGAAAAATACATAAAATTCTTAAAACTGATTCTAAAAATAAGCAAAGTAAGGAAGAACAGGGGTAAGTAAAAACTTTTGCACATTATAACCTAAAAACACTAATAGCGGATAAACTACAACAAACCACAAACAGCTGCTTGTGTTTCTATTTTTTTTTACTAACAATGAACAACAACAGCAAACAACTAGACCACAAACATACTAACCGAAACGACAACTAACTGATTCAATAGCTGATTCAACAGCTGCTTTTACACAATCACAACAAAGCTTTACTTAAACTGATAACCAACTAATTAAGCAATAAGCAACCTAACTCTAAGCGAATCACAACTGATACAACAACATAATCACCAACATAAATCTAACCTAACCAATACTAACCGAAGCAAAAATTAACTTGAACAACTATCTTTAAACGAAGCAGTGAAATAACAAAAACTAAATAGCAGTAACTTAAACCAAACGAACTTCTATTAAAATTAAAGCAAAACACAACTGCGTAAATTTAAGAATTACAAAAAAAAATAAAAAAAAACTAAAATTAACCTTCGATTACAACTAAATTAGAAATAAATTACATAAAAAAAAGACATACCGAGACATAGCTAAAATAAAACCTGTTTTTCCCTCACTACTACTCGACTACTTATATAAAAAAAAGAACAATAAAAATAAGTGATTAGGGTTTCTTTCTCCTCTTCTGTCTTCTTTTCTTTAATTCTTCACCATTGGATCATCTTGATCTTCCCATTTAATTTCTTGTCCGTTGGATTAGTTTTTTGCCTCGGATCGCTGAGGTGGAGGGATACCCGTGAGTATGGTACTAAAGCAAGGTTTGGGGAAGAGTGGAAGTTTGGCGGATTACACTTTGGGGAAGAGACAAAGTAGCGGCTGAGCTAGATTAGGGTTTTTGACCATTATTTGGGGAAGAGGGATAGATAGCGGCTGAGGAGATTAGGGTTAGGGATTGACCGAATTTGGGGATTTTGACCATTGACGGGTATTTAACTAATGGTGGGTCAGGTTACGGGTGTGATGGGTGGACCGGGTTGTGTTTTGTGGGACTGGGCTTTAAATTTAAGTTGGGTTGTGTGGTGGGTTTATTAAGTTGGGGTGATTTGGTAACCGTGGGTGATGTTTGTTTATTTATTTTTTTGGTTTAAGGTTAATAAAAGGTGAAAGTTTAGGGACCATTTGTGTAAAGTTGTCAAAATCAAGGACCAAATCTGCCGAATCTTCAAAGCTAATCCAGGGACCAAAATTGCCAAGCTTATTATTCCAAGGACCAAAAATTTATTTTTTTTATTATTTTTTTTATTTTTTTAAGCTTGAGGGACTAGACTTGCCATTTATGCAAATTTTGTTTGTTTTTCAATCGTTTTCAATCATTTTGCATATGGAATACACAAAAACACATCTCAAAGATATTTTTAACATTATTTGATCGTTTTAAAGTGTTTTTGGTTGTTTTGACTCGAAAATTGGACGAAAAGATATGTGTAAAACGACACATATCATTTCTCCAGACCACTACATGAGTGTTTCATTCAACAGGTAAGCTTCTCAGGAACTTTAAGTTTAGATCCTCCTGTGGGATCTCAACACCCAACACAGCCAGTTGACTGACTATCTTCTGAAGCCTGTGGAAGATATGTTCAAGTGATTCAGTGCTTGAAGCACTAAAGTTTTCATACATCTGCTTGAGCAGAGTCTTCTGTGTCTTCTTGGTGGCTTCATTACCACCAAACCTTGTTGTAATTGCTTTAAACAAGGTTTTAGCATCCTTGTATTTGCTGAAAGTCAGCAGTTGCTCATTGGGGATAGCCATTAACAACATGCTCCTTGCTTTAACATCGTTTTTCTTCTGGAGCTTCTCATCAGCAGTAACAGGACCAGATACTGTTATGGTTTTAATGCCATCATCTCTTGTTGATTCAATAGTTTCATCTCTTGTTGATTCAATAGTTTTGGGAGTGAAGGAGTTTCCATTCTCAATAATGTCCCAAAGTGCATAATCCTGCACTTGGAAGTACTACTCAATCCTGAGCCTCCACATCTAGTAGTCATTCTGCTTGAGCAAGGGCAGTTTAGCTGTGGTTGTAGTTTGTGTTTTTTCAAGATCCATCTTCTTGAATGAAAGTAGAGTTCTTCTTTATGTTTCTTCTAGAGCAAAGTTTCAGAACCTTTAGCTCTTATACCACTTGTGGATCCCAATACACGGATCTTGCTGAGTTTGTTAGAAACTTTTTTGAAAACCAAAGAGTATGCGGAATGTACTCTTTAATGCTTAGAAGAATATTTAGAATGTATAAAGCAATGTAACAGTGAACTCTGTATAAACACAATGTAACCAAAACGACTCAATATTATTAAGCAAATAATACGAGTGATCTGAATATCACTAGGGTTTACAACCTTGAATCTTAACAAATCATATATCTTAAACATCTAACCTAGGACCTCCTTTTATAGGCACAAGGAGTACTTTACAAGATAACTATTCATATACAATATACGTATCTTCTAATGTTATAAGATATATACTGAATCTATTCTACAACCAGAATGAAATATTATTTAATTGTGGAAATGCCATGTCAGGCGCACCCCTTTACAAGATAACTATTCATATACAATATACGTATCTTCTAATGTTATAAGATATATACTGAATCTATTCTATACTTATCACAAAACACGTCTTCTATAGCAGTACCATCTTCATAAGCAGTCTTCAGTATACTAGCAGTACAAACTTTTATACTAGCAGTACTAACTCAGTTAGTGCTGTTAGTTATATCTTCAGCAGTACAAACTTTAAACCCGGCAGTACAAACTATTAGTGAAATATTTCCCAACAGGGCATTACTCAAAACTCATAGTGGCCATATCGAGTTCTGAACGGGGAATATCCTCTTCTCGAACTCTGAGTTGATGATAACCCGATCGTAAGTCTATCTTGGAGTAGAAACCGGATCCTTGTAACTGGTCGAATAAGTTGTCAGTTAGCTTATTCAATTCAAGATAGTCAATACACATCCTGAATGACCCATCTTTCTTCTTCACGAATAAAACTGGTGCTCCCCAGGGCGAGGAACTTGGTCGAATAAACCCTTTATCCTACGACTCTTGCAGTTGATTAGACAGTTCTTGCATCTCTGTTGGTGCTAGTCGATACGGTGCACGTGCCACAGGTGCAGCTCTCGGCACTAAGTCGATTTGGAATTCCACTTGTCGAACCTGTGGAAGTCCAGGTAGATCTTCGGGGAATACTTCGGTAAAATCACGCACAATTGGAACATCCTCAAGTCGCTTCTCTCCCGACGTCTTCTTAGCCACATGTGCTAGGAATGCATGACATCCCTTCTTGATGTATTTCAAAGTCTTGATACAAGATATGATGTTCAAACGGGTTCCACTACGGTCTCCTCGGATAATCAAAGTTTCACCATTGAGAGGGATATGAACAACTCGTTCACCACAAACAATACTCGCCTGATGTTTGGACAGCCAATCCATACCAACCACTACATCGAAGCTTCCGAGTTCAATGGGCATGAGATCGATACTAAACGGGTGATCTAGGAGGTTTAGTGTAAAGTCTCGGATTACGGTGCAAGTGTCAACTAAGTTGCCATTAGCTAGATCAATGCTGTAACTAGTGTCTAGGGAGGTAGGGGTGATATCAAGTAGTGGTGAAATCGTAGAAGATATAAAACTCATATCGGCACCAGAATCGAATAAAACTTTAACACGATGATTGTTGAGTAGAAACGTACCGGTAACCACATTCGGATCCTGCTGCTGCTCCCCATTGCCCATCACATATGCTCTACCATGAGCGCCTTCAACTCGCTGACTGTTGTTATTAGGGCAATGACTCCTGTAGTGACCACGCTCTCCACATCCAAAACAAGTTACCACTGTTTGTATGTTACTCCAAGTAGCTACAGCTCTGTTCTTACAATGTTTAACAATATGTCCAACCCTCTGACAATTCTGACACTTAGTTGTGCATGGTCCAACGTGATGCTCTTTACACTTATTAGAGAATGGGTGCGGACTAGCATACTCTCCGACTTGTGCTGGCACAACCACATAAGCCTTAACAGTCTCCTGTTTCCTGTTCTGTTGACGGTGATGGTTGTTATTACGGTATTGGTTGTTGTGGTGATGGTTACTATGATTGTGGTGAGATTTACTGTTGTTGTTGCGGTTGTTATGGTTGTTGTAGTTGGTGTTCCTTTTGTTGTCATCCCATTTCCTCTTGTTGTCACAGTGGTTACTCCTCTGAACAGTACCATGTTTGATCACTTGATCCAAAAGTCACTCAGATATATGGATAGTCTCATCCAGTTTCTGATAGTTGTAAGATGTCACATTCCTTTCAATACTGCGTGTTAATCCTCCAATGAACTTCTCCAATAGTTTCTCATTATCTGGCACCATGTGAGCACATAAAACCTTCAATTCTTGAAACCGACGCACATAAGCAGCAAGATCAATCCCCTTCATAGCTAAATAGTAAAACTCAGTCTCCAACCTCTTCATATCACTACGAGTACAGTACTTCTTAACCATTTCCTTCTTGAATTCTTCCCAACGGGGTGTTGTAAGCATTCTCTAGTCCCATGGTCTGAGCAAAAGAATCCCACCAAGACAATGCATGTTCCACTAAGGTACCTGTCGCATACTTCTCCTTGCAATCCTCAGAACAGTTACTTCGTAGGAACACAGAATCTGTCTTCTCAAACCACTGAGTCAAACCAACAGCTCCTTCGGTTCCCTTGAAAGTGATAGGCTTGCAATTCATAAAATCCTTATAAGTACATAAACGGTTATCATTGGCAACGCGTGCTCCCGCATCGTTCCGATCGCCATTCACTGCACGCCCCGCAAGCGTTGCGGCAATACCATCCTCCACTAACTTCTGAATCGCAGCTGGTGTCATCTTCTTAGGCGGCATAATTCTATCAATCATTACAAATGTACAAAACTGTAAGTATTTGATTAACGTAACAGAATCATATCACAAAATGAATAACACCATGATAACATCATAATATAGTACACATTCAACCTCATAAATAGTACATCACCAAAATACATCATAGATTCAATGCTTGTCATAAGTCTAACAAGATATGCAAAACGATTACAAGTTTCTGATAAAATCTACTAACTGAGACTATTCAGTTTAGTACGTACAAGGTAAACTACTACTACGATACTAAACTGCCATAATAAAGATGATCACTAATCTCTCACTAACGGCCTGCTCCGTATGTAGCCAAGACATCAACACTTTCATTAAAACGGAATCGCGCCATCCTGTCCCAGTATGCCTGCCACTGCATTGCATGTATCTCATCCCTCAACTCTTGAAGACTACGCTCGTAATGACGGCTATCAATATCAGTGAAAACAGCTTTAAGATCTAACTTCTCCACAAACTTCTCAACATCCTCTTCTCCAACGACGCCAACCGCTCCTGAGTCTCGGTCACTGTCTGCTCTGTCGAACTCAACCTCGCAGCATACTCATACAACCCAACATAAAAGTCATCCACAACTCTCCTATCTCTCTTGATCCGCTTCTTCAACTCTAGAACACCAGTCTGACGTGCACACAATCGTCTGGACATCGACATGTAACAGCCCTGGCACCAAGTAGCGTCCTACCGTAGATGGCTCAGCTCGGCCCTGAGCTCTGTAGGGGAAACTGAGGGTACAATCGAAGACTCGCTAATCTCAAACGTAGGTGATGGACCAGATATCTCCTCGATAAAAAGTGCATGACCCAACGCATCTGATATCTCAGACTCATAAATAATGTCCGACACTGCAGGCGAAGGTGGCATAGGGTGAGCCTCCTGCTCCTCCTCCATGGGCTCTTCATCGTCATCATCATCATCATCATCATCATCATCATCGTCCATATCATCATCATCCCCCATCTCATCATCATCCTCAAGGTAAGGTGCATCGATAGGATCCATATCGTCCTCTGGACTGGGTGGTGCAAGTGCGGGATTAAGGGGTGCAACTAGTAACTAATCGGGTGGGACGGATGCAGACATGATACTTTACAAGGAGTATCGAAAAAATATAAAGATCCCAGCCAAATTTTTATAAAAAAAAAATAGTTTTATATGAAGTAAGATAGCAGCGGAAAATCCAAGTATATAATAGTGTAAGAGCATGCATAAAGCGATAAAAGAGCGAAGTGGCACGAAGGGCTGATGGCTATCAATTGTGAAAATGTTTTGACATGAAAATGTTTATAGTCAAGAAAAATATGACCTCGTTCTCTATAAACAGTGTCTTTGATACTAATCTATAACACGCCCAACTCGGAATATGGCAGCGGAACATAGTTTGGGGTATTACTTACGGGTAAGACAATCACAATCATAGAAAACGACCTCATAACGAGTCGTTTTAATAAAACATATCATTCAAAATATAAATAAACATTGAAGTTCAAAAGATTCTCAAACATCATACGCAGCGGAATAAAAGGTAGTAAAAAGTAGATAGATAGCCATCGATAATCATCTTGCCACTCCCAGTGCCAGTATAGTATACATCAATTACCTGAGATAAAACATGCTAAAAAGTCAACACAAAGGTTGAGTGTAATCCATAGGTTTAAATGTAAAGTAGTTGAACACAAGATTTTCAAGTCTGGAAGATATAAGTAACAAATACAGATATCAGGTAAGCGTCAAACAGTTGCTAAGCTCATGACACGCAAAACGTTAACCGGCACCAATAATATTGGCGTAAGTAGACAGTAACTGCGGAATTTATAATATAACAATTTGCCCTGAAGTAGGTACTGTGCCAGATACCTAATAAATCTCGAATATAGTACATCACATGTTGCCGGCCTTGGTCAACATGGCGGGTGGTCATTCCTATAGGTCTATAAGCTATACTCGCGCTCACTCGCAAGTGATTAATGGTTCATTATCGAGGGACTTGCTTTTGGCAAGGGCGGTACTTAGCAGTATCATCTTAGTCAGGAAAATCATACATTTAAACAATTGTGTTCATGAAAAGTAAGTAGCATGTATCTCCCCCATGGGTTTATACACAATTCAAAAGTAAAGTGGGGCTATGAATCACACCTTAGCAGCAGATGAAATAAGATATCACAATATCATCATATGGTATAGCACGACAAGTGAACTTCAGCACAACCTAATAAGTAAATGGTATGTTTCAGAAATAATCCTCAAAGTGATTTATAAAGTAATACTCGTAGAATACTCGTGTTTGAAATGAAAAGGTTTAGTTTCAATGGCGTTGAAAGAAATAAACATTTATGACTCGTGTGGATAGAAAAGGAAAGATAAGATAATAATAGTCGGCGAAACACAATAAACAAGTAAGATAAAAATCAAGAAAAGAAGAAGAGATAAGAATAAGAAAGGAAAGAATAATAAAGAATGAAAAGAAAAGATATCAACAGGTCGTTTCGGTGTTTTACCCATATCCCAAAATAGTTGGTAAAACGTTATGATTTAGGAAGAAAACGTATAAGTTTTCAAATGGTTTTATGATGTTTACAAGTTGAAAATGGTTTAATTATAAAGGTTTTTATAGAAATTTGGACATTACTCGTCCGTTTATAAAACATTTCCAAGTCGTTGAGACTTTTGAATAATAAAAGTTTTATTATCACATTTTACAAGTTATTTATATATCATTAGACATTATCATTCGCGTATATATTAGTTGTCAAGTTTATCGACTATTTTGTGTATGTTCGGGTCCTAATATGTTAAGCTCTTATGAGCCTAACATACTATTCCGTCTCAAGTACAAAACCGTCCATAATTCTCTCGGCTAATATCGTAAATCCAATAACGTCCAATCCAATAATCACATCCAAAGCATAGGTTGTTGCAATATCCATATCCAAATCCATATCATATCCCAAGTATACCCGAATAGTTTCCGAAACACCAATTGACAAACAAAATAAGATAAGTTAGTAAACGAAAATGAAGTAAATTGTTATAACAAATAGACGAAAACAATAAATGGCCCAAGTGTATTGCGCTTCGGCCCAATACTTATGCACACACGACGTGGACTCACTTTGGGCTTATGTAGTCCATGAGGCCCAATGACACAATTTAAGTCCAAAACCAACTCAAAAGTTAACTCGAGGTTTTCTAACCTCGAGCACGACACGGCCGAGACTCCCTTGAGTCTCGACTTGATTCACTTGACACCAAGACCTTAAGAGGTCTCGGCTAAGCTCAACTCCGACAAGTTGTGGCCCTCTTGGGTCACGGCTCATGGTTTTCGACAACCAAAACCATCACACGTCTCATCAAAACAAACCAAACCTTAGCCGTGACTCCCTTGAGTCACGGTTCACGCTGTCCGACCACATATACCATTCGGCTAAGACAAGACCCAAACCAAATCCATTATCCAACTCAAGAAATTAATACACACTTGGCCGTGACTCCCTTGAGTCACGGCTAGAATCTATTCGAGTCCTTCAAACCCTCGGCTACACATAAACCCAAAACACAATCCAACACGAGACTCAAACAACCTCATAAACTCTTGGCCGTGACTCCCTTGAGTCTCGGCTCGACCTTACACAAGCCATGGGGCTCTCGGTCAAACATAACTCAAACCAAAACCAATTCGAATCCAAACCAAGCTACAAAACAAATACCAAATAAGCTTAACAGAGCAATAAAAATCGAAATAAACAAGAAAACGCCTCGAGTCAACTCAACTCGTGAATTGACTCGGTCGAGTCACACGATTCGGAGCGAGTCAAACGAGTTAGGCTTTTTAAAACAATAGATCCACATGATTTGGTTTATAAAACATAAAATTTAAATGGTTTTAGTTATAAAACTTGTTTTTATAAAAATTTACGGATAGGGTTTTGAAATAGAAATGAAAATAAGAAGGGGGGTGCGTGAGCCTTACCGAGAGTGAGAGAAAGGTGGTGGGAGAAGGAGGCGAGTAGTGGCGACGAGGTGGTGGCGGCGGTGAGCTTCAATACACGAACCAAACGGACACCTTGAGTCTCCAAACGCTCTAGGAGTGACCACGGGGTCTCGATCTACGCGTGGAGTGCTTTTCGGTGGTGGCTGGAATCTTGGCCGGAGGTGGGTGCGACGCTGGAGTTGTAATATTCCGGTGAGGTGTATATCAGTGGTGAAAAATGAAACCCTAAAGGGCTTATTTACTCCAAGGAGGGACTAAAGGTGGGCAAGTGAAAGTGTAGGGGGCGCAGCGTAAAAATAGGGCGGAGGGGGTGTTTGTGTAATTTTTGATGTTCTTTTAAAATAAACACCGTGGGACCCTTTAGACGTAGCAAAAATCCGTTTTAAGACATGAGGTTTTCGCCATTGTTTCTGAAATAATTTTTCTGGTAAAAACGAGTATAAATATTCATAACTTTTTCGAAGTTAATTTATTTAGCAAATTGATTCATTTCGTGCTTTCTAGGTTGTGCCTGCTTAATAAAGGGATAACGCTCACGTTTATCAAGATATCTTCTGTTTCTCAAGTTCAAATAAGTTCGGAAAAAGTGTAAATGCTAAGGGGATGCAAAAATAAATATTTGGCTAGGAAAATAGGTTTGGAAAATTACCGGGTGTTACATACCTACCGCACTCCTCTTGATGATCCCATCTTGGTTCGAGACACTATTTTCATACAAAGAACCGACCAATCTTGAAGGAATCGCAACAAGGAAGTCATTCATCGTGATCCCTTTCAAATGGAACTCTTTGAAATGATTCCAACTTACAAAGGTAGGAAGAAATTCTCAGGGAAAATGTCATTTGTTTGGTCAGGAATTAAGACCATCCTAATGCTTGTCTTGTCCAAATGATCTTTTGCCTCATTCACCAAAAGCCCTTCAATCTCGCATACTACATCGCCAAAAGGATGGTTGGTGTTTTCAAAATCGACAAAATGGTTCTTCCCTATGGTATGCTCCTCACACGTCTCTTTAGGTACGTTAGTACAATTCAACCTTCTCCAATCACCAATGACCATTCTCTTGAAAACCATGTAATGGTGCCCCTCACCGAAGGTCGTGCCAAAAGATTTATGATCAAAGGCAAAAGACCTCATCCTCTCTCAGATTCCTCAGACGAAGTTGAAGCCGATGAAGATAATCCCAATTCAAACTACCGCCTTGACCTTATCTCATATATATAACAACTCCCCAAACTTCCCAAAGAAACCGAAAAATTCAAACAAATAAAGGGAATGATTAAGTGTGTTGCTCACCTTATTACAAACGTAGGAAAAATGAAAAAGTGAAGAGATTGAAAGTTGTGCTTTGATCACTTATGACTAATTTCAAAACAATTATAGTTATTTATCTTTTAAACAGATGTATTTGCATACTATGGTATCTTTTAAATGTCTGTGGTCATGTTTATGTATGGTTAACATATTTGATTATTTCTCTTAAAAATGAGCTTGATCTCATTTGATTGCTTATGTGTGATTATTACATGTTCGAATTGCTATACTTGACTTATATCCATATATGTTTGTTGTTAGAAACATTAGCTGTGGATTTCAATAAGTAGAATGCAAGTTGACATGCTCACTGTGTTGTTTTAGCTACCAGAAACCGGATCCCTTTGAAATGCCTAGCCAGATCCCTTTTAGAAAGGATCCGGAGGAACCGGTTAAACAGAGCTAAGTTTTCTACCATTTCTCATCCCTCTCAGCTTCCAGACTTTATAGGAGTAGATGCTTATGTCCTGTTAGTCACAATTAAGCTATCCTTGGCCTCAGTAAATCCCACAATTTCCTAGGAATAACTTAGGTTATTTCTGAGACGTTTATGATTTATCATCCCTAAAATAATCACCATTTACACAATAAATAAAATTTTCATAAATTTATTTTAACCATCTTACCCTCAAAATGCTCTAAAATCAATCTTTTATTTTTCATAACTTTTAGGAAATTTTCTAAATTTCTTCTTGACCACTCTCTGGTTTTTATCTCCAATAAACACCTCTTAAGCCAATAAGTTTCATCCTTGATCACCTATTGGCCTTCTTTCATTCTCATCTCTCCATAAAAACCATCATTACTCACCTCACATCATTATTCTTAAACCTTCAGGTCTTCTAGTACTTAATACTCTTCTCTACAATCATTAGCTCAAGATCTATATTATAGAGCTCTTAAATAGTCAACCCTTCTTACCCTATTCGGTCTCAGTCTACCGGATCCCTTGGCTAAAGCTTGTCGGATCCATTTTGGAATGGATTCGGGAAAACAGAGTCAGTTATCTCTACTGTTAAACATTTCAAATCCTCTTTTGTTCACTCTAACACTCCACATTGCCTTTAATAACTCTCATAGAAGAGTGTATTTCTGTAGTTGACCTTAGTGCATGCAAAATGATTGCAATTTAAAGGATTTTAGTGGTTTGGGCTTTAATTTCCTTACTTGATTCTTCCCTATATAAACCACTTGTGTTTGTGCTTTTAATCCACATCTCAAACACCTTCTTCTCAGTAGTAAACCTTCTCTCATAACCTCTCTTTCACCATGACTAAGGCGCCAAGTGCTCGATCTTCTACTAGAAGTCCTCCTAGAAAAACCGCACGCATAGTGTATGAAATTTCATCAACCGAAACTTCACCTATCAAGAAACCTCTCTCCAAATACATCAAAACTCCTCATTCTCTTGAACAAACACCACCACAACTCCCTTATACCAAATCACCACCATAACTTGGCTCCATTAAACCAACATCTCCACAACTTGCTCACCTTGAGCCAACACCACCACTTGCATCTCTTGAACCAACTTCTCATTCTCTTAAACCTCTAAACACTCCCAAAAAAAGACTCACCTCTTGAACCTAGACTTCTTTCCTTTACCACACCTCATTCATCACCTCATATATACTTAAACTCCTTGGAGGGTTTACCTCCTAGACCTTCTAATCCACCACCATTGCCTACATTCTCATCTATTGAGAGAATGACTACCCAACAACCTTCTTTCAACAACGATGTTGACATCAATGTCTCACCACCAATAGTACACTCTCCTCCACCCTCAAATGGCCCATTTTGGGTAATGAGAAGATTTCAACCATCTCAACCTAACATCTTAGATGTTAACACTTCTCTACCTCTACCACCTACACACACATCTTCAACAACACCCATTGTGGATCCACAACCTTCTCATTTATGTTAACAAACTTCAAACATACCTCCACAACCATCTCTTTTGTGTCCAAAACCGCAACAACCAAGTCATGATGAGACTTGTTATCATTGTCAACACACCCAAGACTTAGTTCATGAAGTATGCGATGAAATGCGTTTCATGTTCTATCATCTCCTTGAACGTGTTGATGACGTCAACAAACCTAACCACCCCTAGAAGCCTTAAAGTTCAAGCACAAGTGGTCATCCTTCTTTGGCTTAAGTTTAACATTAGACTTTTAAGACTTTCTTGTCCGTTAGATCATTTTATTAGTTTTAGAGAATTGACCATTGTATCTTTTCTCTTATTTTTTTATTAAATGAATCTACGTGTTATATGCTTCTTGATTATATGAGCATATTGGTGTGATTGTGACTTACTTCTACAGTCTTTTATGTTCTATTCTTCTTTTACTGTTGCTAATAAGTTGCAGGTAACCGGATCCCTCCGTTTTAACGTGGCGGATCCTTTCTGAGTTGGATCCGTTAGAACCGGGCACTCAGAAACATTTTTGATCATTGATTCAGCTCATTTGCAGGAAATAACACACCATATACTTGCATACTAACCTTTGTTTTGTAGATTTTCAAAACACACTAGGAGTACTTGACGCCCTCAATAAGGGGGAGCTTTCGTCAAATCATAATCGTTGCATATTTTGCAATGTTCTCGTTTCCCTAATTACTTGACGCCCTCATCAAGGGGGAGCACTCGTCAAGGGGGAGTAAACATACATTACCCGCCTTTTCTCTTCTTATCTCATTCTAACTCTTCTTTCTCTATTTATCTTCTCTTATCTCATTCTAATTCCTTTTTCTCTCATCACTTCTTCTTATCTCATTCTAACTATTACTTCTCTAAATAGTTTTCAAAAATTCTTCTCATCTCCTTCTCTTTCTTTCGGGTTAGTTTCTTTTCGATGCTCTTTTTGTTTTGAAAAAAGGGGAGAAAGAGTAAAAACTCAAATTCAAAAATTTACGAATTGTATTTTTTACTTAAAATAATTTTATGTTTTGTCATCAACAAAAAGGGGGAGATTGTTAATACAAATAAACCATAAAAATGTCTATTTATATTTTACGATCTTCTTATGTTTTGTCGATAACAAACGTAAAATCATTTTAACGAAATAAATAAAATAAGTAAAGTTTTGAGCCAATAATTTACTAACTCATTTCACTAAACAAATAATTCTTTAAAACATGTTTAGTTAAATACTTTAAATAAAACCAAAAATATTTTTATAAAACATTTATAAGTTATGTTAGTTACTTACATTTTATAAAAATGCATACTTAGTCAAATGTAAACTTGTAATAGAAAAAGGCTTGGACTATCCATGACCCATAACCCATGGACAAAGCCCATAATCCACGGAGCTTAACCCATAACCCATGACCCATTGCATGACATCAAGAATGGGTAAAACCCATGACCCATAACCCAAAGTCCATAACTCATAACCCAAAGTCCATGACCCATGACCTAAGATGTCTTTGACGTCAGGTATGACATCACATATCCATGGACCATAAACCATAACACATAACCCGGTTTTTAATTGAAAATCCAGACTGGTTTACCCAGTGTGCCGGATCCCTTGGATTACACTGGCCGGATCCCTTTGGGAAGGGATCCGCCGGATCCCCGTGAACAGTGCTCAATTTTGCCTATAAAGAGTGAGCCATTTATTTCTTTCTTTGCACACCTTTTAGACACATATTCTCTCTATGTTCTAAACTCTCTATCCTCAGATCCAAGGATCTTTCTATGTAGTTTCTCTTTGTGATTCTCTAGGTTCCTCTTAAAGGCGAGATCACGACCTCTCGAAGACTTGCAAGATCAAGACATGAGTTGCTAGGATTCTTCTTCTTTACAAGATCATAGAGGTGTATCTTGTTATTCTTTATTCTTCTCAAGTATATTCAAGACATGGTGTGTAGATTGATGCAGTTGGAGAGTGGTCCTCTAAGATGTGTTGATATAGATCGTGTCGCTGAGGTTGGGTGCCTCAAGATGTTGTTGATATAATCGAGGTTTGACACCTCAATTCATACGTGTGTAGATTGGTGTAGTTGGTGGTTATCACCCAAGTTGTGTTGTATACATTAGTGAAACTGGAGATTGACTCTCCAAGTTGTGTAGTGTTGTGTAGTTGGGTTGTGGTTCCTCCTTTGTAATGGAACCCGTTATCTAGCCTTGTACCAGATAAAGTGTATGCGACGAAGGTTTGGCTCAACCTAGTGGAAGAGCCTGGTATTTAGCTTTGTACCGGAAAGAAGTGAGCGACGTTGTGAAGGCTTTTCCGCCAAGTTAAGGAGTTTGTGTTGTGTAGTATTTACGAACTCTCGAGTTGGGTACTCGGGGAGTGGAGTAGGGCAAGGAAGGTGTCCTTGTAGCCGAACCACTATAAAGACTCGTGTTATGGTTGTGCCTCTCTATCTCTATCACATAGATTATTTTTATATTTCTATATCTAATCATCAATATCCAACAAACCAAAATAGATTGACATAATTCGATCTAAAGTTTTAAAACACAGTTCTAATTGGTAAAACTATTCAACCCCCCTCCCCCCGCTCCTTCTAGTTTTCTACATGAAGGTTTAATGGTTAAACCACTAGATAGGTCTAGAATATAGTTGGTGCTTAATGACTAAAACTAGATACTTGACCACCGTGACCATCGGGGTTGGGATCTTTGGATTATAGGTTAGGTCACAATGATCATTTGTGCCTAACGACATATAACCACTATATAAAACAAGGATCTAGACACTATGCATTATTAGTAAACCATCTCTTAGTAACATCACTTCCTTCTCTAACTTCTCCCTCTACTTTTAATTCTTTTATTTCACTATTAAGTTTCAACAATCAACTTTCTAAAAAGTTAAAACAAATAAGCACCTTATTCACCAGACCAACAGCTCTTGGGACGACACTCGGATTTACCTAGGCTATACCTCACATGACCAGGTATACATCCCGTTAGAATGTGTTAGTCCTTAGTACTTCTCAATTTATAAATTTAAAACAGGATACAACGCATCAAGTTTTTAGCGCCGCTGTCGGGGAGCATTTTATTTTGGTGAATTTAAGGTGTTTTTGATTTTCATGTTTCGGTTCCTAATCTATATTTCTATGGATTTTTAGGAACTTGCTCACAGGGGGAGAAGACTCGTACGCATCCAACGTTTAAGGTAAAACAATAGTAGGATGATATTTCAAGTTTGCATGGATTCAAAGGTACGCAATTCACTCTCTCGTTGTGTAAAGATTAAAAGAGGAAATAATCCGTGTTCAGAGCAACTGATGGCGTAACAACATCGATGGGGTTACGGCGTAGAAATTTGAAATTCAAAATTTTAAGGTTTTTTAAATTTAGGCTACGGCATAACCAGACTTATAGGGTTACGCTGTAACTTTCAGCGGATATAGAAGGGTGGTTCTGGTGTAAACTCTAATTTTTTACCCTAGATTTATAACTGCCGCCGCTACAGTAAAAAAACAAACAAGATTTTTACTTTCAATTTGTAATCACTCCTAAGCATCCCGACATGGTAGGTAATAATCCTATACTCTCATTGATTTTCAATTCATAGTTTTTGTTGGGATTTGATTCTCCATTGGGATTTTTAATTCATAATTTGGGTGTTTGATTTAATTGTTCGTGTTACTAGAATAAGAATGCCGATTATTCCCTACCTATGCAATTACATGTTTTAGAAATTTATTAGGATTTTGATTAATTACTATATATATTAAATCACAATGGAAACAACGCCGTTTTTTTAGCCTGTTTTACTGTTCAAAAACTATTCATTAACTGTTCCTGCTCCTGTTCATTACACTCTCTCCCATATATGCACCGCCTAATGTGAGATATCATTATCGCTCGAACCTTCTCGGTTACTCTTGGTTATTCTTTTTACACACACACAGAAGAAGGTGGGAAAAAAAAACACAGCTTCCAGATCCGTTAATGGCTGGTCACATGTGTTTTGATTTTCGTGCTTTCTTAGTAGATGGGTTGATTTGTGTCTATTCAGCTGTTTTCCTGCTTAGAATCAGGTACATAATAGTTTATCTTCGTTTTTTTTAAGGAGACGTAAGATATCTTGAGGTTTTATAAATATGTATACAATGCAGCCTCCGGATCCGTTGTCGGGAGATTTGCCATGATGAAAAACAGTCCAGCTTCCAGATCCGTTAATAGCTGGTCGCATGTGTTTTGATTTTGGTGCTTTCTTGGTGCCGGAACAGCTGTTTTCCTGCTTAGAATCAGGTAGATAATAGTTTGTCTTCGTTTTTTTAAGGAGTCTTATTTGTCAGCGATTTTTCGTAAAATATCTTGAGGTTTTATAAATGTGTATACAACGCAGCTTCCGGATCTGTTGCCGGAAAATTTCTGGGTATTTGCTAAACATATGTTATCGTGACTTGGCATGGCAATGATTGGATGGCATAATCTGATTTATTAGTATGCAACCAAAATATTTTGCAGCCGCGTTAACATACAAACATATCCGTTTTTTTGTCGGGTCTTCATTTCATTAATGGATCTCAGGCCACTTAAGAGAGAGTGATGCTAATATGCGTATATGGAGATGGGAGTTGGCTGTAATTGCAATATTTTTGCAGTTTGTTTCAGACTTATTCTGTATGTAAATGTTAAAAATGGTGTCGTTTTATATGTGGCAAAATAATCTGTTCAAAAATGCAGTTGTTTCCGTTGTGATTTAATATATATAGTAATGTTATCGTAACTTGGCATGGCAATGATTGGATGGCATACTCTGATTTATTAGTATGCAACCAAAATATTTTGCAGCCACGTTAACATGCAAACATATCATTTTTTTTGTCGGGCCTTCATTTCATTAATAGATCTCAGGCCACTTATTATGACTTTACAAAATTTGAATGGTCTGATGAAATTGTTGTCGGCAACGGAAATGACGCCGTTTTTGACCCCGTTTTATTGTTCAAAAACAATGCATTGGCTGTTTGTCCGGTCCCGGCAATATTTTGGTCTGCTGTGTTTACCCCACTTGCGGTTTGTGTTTTGTTCTCTTTTGGCCCAAGAAACTGCTGTGGTATAGCTGCTGTATGTGCATATTTCTTCTATACGTGGCGACTATCCATTGCTATAAAACAAAATAAAACAAAAATATACTGTGTTAGGGATGGCATACTCTGATTTATTAGTATGCAACCAAGATATTCTGCAGCTACGTTAACGTACAGACATATTAAATCCTTCGTCAGACGTTCATTTAATTAACAAATCTGAGGCAGCTTTCGGAAACTACTGTAAAGCAAACGACGCCGTTTTAACTAACAACGCCATTTTTTTACACTATTCAGAAACTGCTCATTTGCTTCCACTAAAATGTTGGGCCCCCCATCTTTAGCCTACTTGCGGTTCGTGCTCTGTTCTCTTTTGGCCCATAAAGCTGCTGCAGTATTTTTCCATTTTGTTGATTACTATCTGCTATATATATATATATAATATTATATATATATATATATTATATATATATATATATATACTGGATAGTAATTTGCCGTATATATATTGTATACATCTTGCGTGCCTGCCGACTATCCATTGCTATAAAACAAAAAATGGTATACTGTGTTAACAATGGCCAAGTGTCGATCATCCATTGTTTTACAGTACCGATAGAAGCTTCTATGCGATTATACTTCCCACGAAAAAATACTGCTTCAGCTAAACTAATCTGGGTATATACATACATATTGCCAGGGTAACCTACTAAGGTTGCACCCATGGCATGTAGATACTCTTTTTTTGGTTCTTAATCCTATTACAATATCTGATAAATATTTTTCAAATTGCTCATAGTTACAATAGGCCGTGATGAATCTGTAGCTCTGATTAAAGAAGTGGATTCCTGGCTCCTGGCAAGGAGATCTTTTAGATTTGCAACCGTGCCGGGTGTATTCACTTCTTGCGATCGCTCATTAATATCAGTCCAATGATATAGGTTATTGGAGATCTGAAATGTGAATTGCCATGGGAGTCACCAGATGGCGTGATGGCATTCTTATTAGTGTGCAACCGCCTATGTTTGCAGACATGGCAGACTTCTGTCCTTCTTTGCCATTTAACGTTTACAGATCTGAGCCTCAAGATATATTTTAGAAATTTTGTGTTTTCTGAATTTTCCATTTATTGGTTTGGAACTTTTTGGTACGATCTGTTACTGTTATGTTTATACATTCAAGGCAGAGTTCGGAAGGCAGAAATTGCAGGTAGTATTACAGGTTCTCTTAATGAACTATAGGTATCGGAGAGCAAAGGGACTAAGTCTAAACCATGTATCAAAAATAGACAGAATATCAATGATGGATGTATGGCGACCAACCACAGTTACTGTCGATGCACAGGTGGTGCTAATTTCGGATTGTCTGTACATCCATCATTGATACTTTGTCACTGTTTTTGTACCATATAACTTTTCACGCTGAACTGCCTCACTACATTTAGCTGCTTGCAAACAAAACATACGTATTATTCGAATCTTTAAATTCTTCAGTCATTGACATACCGGTTCAGCTTTCAACTACTGTTGTATTTACATGGTATGTGCACTCAGCGTTCATAGTTTTTAACTATTTTTTATACTAGCTGTGTTCATATAGATAGTTTATTTATATTTTTTTATCGTTCAGGTTTGCATGGTTGCGTACGCGAATGAGCGAAAGTTAAGTGTCATTCAAATTTACTGTCTGTTTTCATACTTACTATATTCATGTGCATGCCCGAGATTGAAGGAGTCTTGCGCAGCCTTTGGATTGTGACAAGCGCAACCTTTGATACCTTTATCAACAACCTCTCATTTGTTCGACTACTCGCAGTGCCTGCTGCATTTAAAGAAACTCCACCCAGGAAAAGAGTACAAGTATTTTAGTTTTGGAATTCATAAACATAGACCATGTACTCAAGTATCTATTCACGCTAATTTTAATACATAGTTAGTCGTTCTAAATTCCCATACAGTTCCTTTCGTCATTTCAACAATCTAGCAATTGGCCTGGTGCAGGCCTTTGCACAAAGGGAGTTCAAACGACGAAAGGAATTTTAAGGGGATTTAGAAAGAGTGGCTATTTTTTTAACTGTTGTAACTGATTTTTGTTCACATATTCGTAACCGTGGTGGCACAAAAGGGTCTGGTCAACACTAAGGTTTAATTTGTAAAGAAAGATGCGAAACTGAAGAGGATGTTGTGATAAGTAATTTAAAAGGAGTTGCTTCTTCGCAGTGTCCTCTTCCGTTTCCCATCTTCCCTTCGTAATTCAACCATAATGTTGACCAGAACCAATTGTGTCACCACCGTTACAGATATGCAAACAAAATTTAGTTCTAACCACCAATTTTTTTGTTCGTAACTTGCCAAGCTGCTGCCTTATGTTACTATTGTTATGTACATCCTCCGTTCCACAAACTGATGAGAATGTAGGTCGCAGCGAATTTCTCTGTTTTTAGATATCTAGAAATAAAGAGATCCGCTGCGACTTATGTCACAACCGTGATTTTTAGCAGGTTAGTTTGACTAATAGTCTCAATTTATTTAACTCTTGTTTGGTGTGTATTATGTGCTTACGTGTGATATAGGTGGTATATGGGTACGGATTATGGGTAATATGTACGTATGTTAGCACTAAATCCCTTGATGTGATATTTTCTTGATGAGTTGAGTAGTGCGAATTTTGGGAAAAGTTCATTTTGATCGCCTTTGTGGTGTAGAACTGACTTGTGTAGTTTTGGTGTTTTGTGGTTTTGCGTAACGAGACTCCATTCAACTATTTGAGCGTTAGTAAGTTACGTGGAGGTTATTTTTATTGGGTATATTTATGGAAAGTGTGAAAAATCTATTTTTGAAAACTTTATTTTGAAAATGATATTTTTCCGGTTTGTCGTAAAATTGAAGGTTTATCGCGTAGGGTGTAAATTTGAGTATAGGGGTTTTATAAAATATAAAGAGTATAAGGTTTTGAGTGTAATAATTAATTTAATGAATATATATATATATATATATATATATATATATATATATATATTATATATATATATATATATATATATATATATATATATATATATATATATATATATATATAATAAGGGGCGGCCGATTAGGGGGTGTTTGGGTAGAATTAGAAAACCAAATTTGACTAGAAATCCACTTACCTAATTAACCCTACTCTAGAATCTTTCCTAGGAGCCTATAAATACAAAACCAAGAACCCTCATTCCCCTTGTTTCCTGAAAATCGACCAACCATAAGAGAAGGAGAGGAAGAAAATTATTTTAGGGTTTTATTCTTCAAGTATTAAGGTAAATTTATAATCCTTATGTTTAATTAATTATTCTAATTCATGTAATACAATTTGTGATGGATCTAGGGTTTATAAGCTTCTATAAATTAATGATATTAAACATGTTGGAGTCATTAATTTAGTAATAATATGATGATTGGTGAAGTAGTTAGGGTTTAAAACATGTTAATTAATGAGTTATGAATCTGGCAGAATTAATAGGCTGTAAAGATGCGATTGTAATTAATAGATGAAGATGAGTTAGATCACGAATTTTATGTCTAAATTATATTTCAGTGAAAGATCTTTCCAAAAAGTCCAACCACAAGTGTTTTCGCAGTCGGGAAGTCGGTCAAACGAATTTTATGAGTTAAGGTGTCAAAATTGTTAAACCGGGACAGAATTAGGGTAAAAGTATTGAGGTCAAATGTGGATTTGAAAGTGGAATTTGGATAGGTCCTTCTGTGGGAATCAATTTATATATTATATTTGACTTCCACGCGAAAATTAGATGATAATAAGTTGTGCAGGTGGGTCTAGGAGGTCAAAACTTTTTGATATCCGATCAGATCCGAATCTGAATAGTTGTCATATTTGATTTTTCATTGGGTACTTGTGTGTGTTTTTAGTGCATGATCTTCAAGGACAAGTTTGTAAGCTTATGAAAGATCATGGTGAATTTTTTGTTTGAGTTGCGAAGCTTTATTCGCTGTGATTTTATGTGGGTGAAAGTACTTTAGAAATCTGCGTTTCTAAAAGTGTTAATTAAGGGATTTAGTGAGTGGCAAGTATTGGGTGGTGATTAGGATGGTGTCTAGGTAATCCATAGTGGGTTATATGAACCTTAGACATCCATCATATGTGTGTTACATGGACTATGACTTTTAGCTTGGTCGCGTGTAACGTGATTGTTATTTTTGTGATATAGATTTGTGTGTTGATAACTTGGAAGCTGCGGATTTGAGGTGAGTTCATAGTCCCATATTTTTACTTTGTTTTAAACTTGGGACAGATATGATGCTTGTTCAAATTATTTTTGAGTTACTGTGATTATGTGGTTATAAAATGCATGGACGTGTAATTGTTATTATACTTATACTACATGTTATTATGGTGTTTATTTGTGGTGATTATACGAGTGGGAAGATGCCCTAGTGGCTCTACTCGTTATTATTATGTCCGGCCGGAAGGGGAATTATATTGGATCGGTGGGTGCGTTTCGTCCCAATTATTGTAAACTTGGATCGGTGGGCACGTTCCATCCCAATTGTGGTGGTATTTGGATCGGTGGGCACGTTCCGTCCCAATTTATAATTATTTTCGATCGGTGGGCACGTTCCGCCCCGTAAGCTATGATTGCATGCTAGTGTATAATAACTATATATCTTTGCTGTCCTGCTATGCTATGTTTTATAATCACAATGGACTGATAATAAAGGTGTTTGTGTGTCTTAAACCTATGAATCTCACCAACATTATGTTGACGTTTTAAGCGTCATTTTCAGGTAAGCATTCTAAGGCTAAGATAGAAGGGCGCGATTAGAAGAGACCTTGATTGCATTGGGGATGGCTATCTATGAGTTTTTAAATTTGATTTAGTTGGATTTTGTTACGATACTAGATTTCCTTTCATTTTAACTTTATGTTTTAATGAAGATACTTTAGTGATTGTTTTGGATTATTTGTTTTGGGGTATCGTTACGACACTTTGTGTTTGTACTTTGCTCTATTTATTTGCATGTAGTATTTACTCTATTTAGGCGCCAAGTGTTGTGATGATATCCATGATGTTGCACTCGCGTTTCCGCCATCGGCGAGGTGTGACAGATTGGTATCAAAGCCTTGGTTATAGAGAATTAGGTGGTTGAACCTAGACTATAACCTAGGAGTCCCTCATATATTTGCATTTAGGGCCTATGTGTTAGTATAGTACTTTACATGTTTATTCTTCTTGAGGTTATGTGTAGTTTGATTGAGTTTTAGACGTCTATTGGATCCTCATACTTACTATCATCTGTGTCATTTTTAGCATGGCACCTCTCGCGCGTAGCAAATATTGTTGGGCAGTTGTTGTCGCTACTGGTTGCAAGAGGATTGGTAGTTTGAGACGGGCTAACAAGAGGTTTTTGATTCCTGCTATCATGTGGCCATGTCTGATTGAGGAAAATATGACATTGGTAAACGTTGGTGGAACGGAGGTACAAATGTACTAGACTGAAGTAACCGATAAAAAACGGCTTCACAACTAGGTACCCTGGGAGGTGTCCCAAGTTCATGGAAGATGGAGGAGTAGTTCGAGCTGAGCCCCGTAATTTGTATGGATTTGTGGACCATATAGAGGAGGAAAGAAGGAATTCCGAGAGTGGCTTTGATAGTCATCCATTACCATAGCCCGAGGGAAACCGAAATGGATGGCTAAGTGAGGAAGACGAAGTGGATTCGGACCTGGAGTCTACGGCGAGTAGTTGAATTATTTCAAGATAGACGAATGTTAGGATGGAGCTCGAGCCACGTACGACATTATTGTTTAGCGTTATATGTCTTTTGTGTTTTTGATGTGGAAATTGTGTTGGAATATAGATTCCGTTGGATTTTGGGATTTTCCCTAAGTGATTTTGATTATAGAGTTAAAGTGGTCATAGGAATTGTTCCATGATCGTTGGAATTGTTCCATGTGAGATGATTGTTTGCGTGAAGTGTGGTCATAGGAGGAAGTACACTTGTGAAAGGAAGCATAGATAATTATGGTGGCCTACATAATTATACATGCTTCACAACACAGGTGGACTTGCAAGTATGATAGCATGGATTGTGTTGTATATTAGGTGCTATGTGATATAGGTGCGTTATCATTGAGATGTGTGGTTTTGGAAGCAAGTATACGTGTGGAATAGGCCTTATAACTATGGTCGGGAACATAATTATAAGGGTATCACACACGTGGACTTGTGACCATGATTACATTGATTGATGTTTGTTGTTATATGTTGTGGTAGGTGTTATGTGATATCATGTTGATGATGGTTGTATGATTAGAGATGTATTCTCTTAACCGTTTGGGAAATCATTGTATGCAGCAAGGTGTGGGTGGTAAGATTCCATTCTACCTATCATATGCTGATACCTCGATTATCTGTTGGTGCTAATGTTGTGGTATTTAAGTTGGTTCATTTACTAGACTATTGAATGATGAGCCTAGTGAGGTTAGACCTAGTATTGTGATTGAAATAGCTAACGGTGGGGAGGTAGAAGTTGACAAGGTTATTCGTGGGTGCACGATGGTGTTAGAGGGCATTCCATTTATGATTGACTTGATACCTTTTGGGCATGGGAGTTTTGATGTGGTGATAAGGATGAACTGGTTGTCTAAGCATAGAGCCGAAGTTATATGCCATGAGAAGGTAGTGCATATACCTTTAGGGAATGGTAGTATCCTTCGGATACAAGGAGAATGCGTAAGGAAGGACGTGAAAACCCTTAAGAATGCAAAGGGTAAAGAACGTAAGATAGAGGAGATTCCTGTGGTATGTGAGTTTCTTGGTGTGTTTCCTGAAGACTTGTCTGGATTGCCTCCAATCCGTCAAGTTGAATTTCGTATTGAGTTAATTTCATGGAGCGGCCCCTGAGGCGAAATCCCCATATCGTTTAGCATCCTCTGAGATGCAGGAGTTGTCTGCGCAGATGCAAGAACTTCAGGATAAGGGGTTTATCCGACTTAGTCCCTTTCCATGGGGAGCACCTGTATTATTTGTTAAGAAGAAGGATGGTTCGTTCCGGATGTGTATTGACTATTGGGAATTGAACAAGTTAACGGTTAAGAATCGGTATCCTCTTCCTAGAATTGATGATCTTTTTGATCAGCTACAAGGTTCTCGATTCTTTTCAAAGATAGATCTACGTTGTGGTTATCATCAGTTAAGAGTGTATGAGGAGGATATTCTGAAGACTGTTTTTAGGACTCGTTATGGACACTTTGAGTTCACGGTTATGCCATTTGGGTTAACAGATGCACCGCGGTATTCATGGATGTGATGAATCACGTTTGCAAGCCCTGCTTGGATTGATTTGTGATTGTGTTCATAGATGACATTCTAATTTACTCTAAGGCGAAGGAGGGCATGGAGAACATTTGAAGTTGATCCTTGGATTGTTGGAGAAGGAGAAGTTGTACGCCAAGTTCTCAAAATGTGAGTTTTGGCTTGAGGAGGTACATTTTATTGGACATGTGGTAAATAGTGGAGGAATACATGTAGACCCTAGTAGGATAGAAGCGGTCAAGAACTGGAAGGTTCCTACGATGCCGTCCGAGATACGCTCATTCTTAGGATTGGCAGGATATTATCGAAGATTTATAGCGAATTTTTTTAGATTGCTAAACCCCTTACTTTGTTGACTCAGAAGAACAAGAAGTATGTTTGGGGAGAAGAGCAGGAGGTGGCTTTTCAGTCACTTAAGGATAGTTTGTGTAATGCACCTATTCTGACGTTACCTGATGGGCCAGATGATTTTGTTGTGTATTGTGATGCATCGAATCAAGGATTTGGGTGTGTGCTAATGCAAAGAGGTAAGGTGATAGCGTACGCATCTCGACAGCTAAAGATTCATGAGAAGAATTATACGACTCATGATTTGGAGCTTGGTGCGGTGGTATTTGCTCTCAAGAATTGGAGACACTATTTGTATGGCACAAGGAGTGTTGTATATACGGATCATAAAAGTCTTCAGCATATCTTCAATCAGAAGGAGCTGAATATGCGGCAAAGGAGGTGGATTGAACTATTTAGTGATTATGATTGTGAGATTCGCTACCATCCTGGAAAGGCGAATGTGGTAGCCGATGCTTTGAGTAGGAAGGATCGGATTAAGCATAAGCGTGTGCGAGCGATGTGTATGACTCTACAGTCGGGAATTAAGGGTAAGATATTGGCAGCGCAAGAAGAAGCCCTCAAAGATGAGAATGCGACTGCTGAAATGCTGCGTGGATTAGGTCAACAAATGGAGAAAAGGGAAGATGGTGGACTGTATTTCTTAGATAGAATATGGGTTCCATCGGTAGGAGGAGTAAGAGAGTTGATAATGGATGAGGCTCATAAATCGAGATATTCGATTCATCCAGGATTAGATAAGATGTATTATGATCTTAGAGATGCTTACTGGTGGCCGGGAATGAAGAGGGAATTAGCTGAATATGTTAGCCAATGCTTGACTTGTTTGAAAGTTAATGCTGAGCATCAGAAACCCTCAGGATTGTTACAACAGCCGCTGATTCCGGAATGGAAATGGGATAAAATAACAATGGATTTTATTACTAAGTTGCCTAGGACGAGTAGTGGACATGACACGATATGGGTCATAGTGGACAGGCTGACGAAGTCTGCACATTTTCTGGCTATTCGTGAAGATTATAAGATGGAAAAGCTGGCGAGAATGTATATTAATGAGATTGTGGCGAGACATGGTGTACCTGTGTCGATTATTTCAGATCGCGACAGTAGGTTTACCTCGCGGTTTTGGCAATCGTTGCAAAAGGCGTTGGATACACGGTTGGATATGAGCACTGCTTATCATCCATAAACTGATGGGCAAAGTGAGTGAACGATTCAGACTTTGGAAGATTTACTTAGGGCGTGTGCTATTGATTTTGGAGGAAGCTGGAATACTCGTTTGCCTTTGGCTAAGTTTTCCTATAATAACAACTATCATTCCGGTATTAGATGTGCACCATTTGAGATGTTATATGGGAGGAAGTGTAGATCACCTATTTTATGGGCAGAGGTTGGAACAAGCCAACTAATTGGTCCTGAAATAGTGCAAGAGACTACAGATAAGGTGTTTCAGATTAAGGAAAGACTTAAGGCAGCAAGAGATCGCCAAAAGAGCTATGCGGATAATCGCCGTAAGCCCTTGGAGTTTAGTGTTGGTGACCTTGTAATGCTGAAGGTGTCTCCTTGGAAAGGTGTTGTGCGTTTTGGTAAGAAAGGCAAGTAGCACCTAGGTATGTGGGACCGTTTGAAATTACGGAAAGAATCGGACCGGTGGCATATCGGTTGAGATTGCCTGAGGAATTAAGTAGTGTGCATGATACGTTTCACGTATCTAATCTGAAGAAACGTTTGGCGGATGCTAGTTTGCATGTGCCACTAGATGAGATTAAGATTGAAAAGACTCTTCACTTTGTTGAGGAACCTGTCGAGATCATGGATCGAGAGGTCAAGAGTATGAAACGTGGTAAGATAGCGTTGGTAAAAGTACGTTGGAATTCAAAGCGTGGTCCTGAGTTTACTTGGGAACGTGAAGATCAGATGAGGACCAAGTACCCGAAGTTGTTTGCTGAGGAGATTGATGAGACAAGCTAATAAATCTCGGGACGCGATTTTCCTAAGTGGGGGATAATGTCAGAACCGTGATTTTTAGCAGGTTAGTTTGACAAATAGTCTTAATTTATTTAACTCTTGTTTGGTGTGTATTATGTGCTTACGTGTGATATAGGTGGTATATGGGTACGGATTATGGGTAATATGTACGTATGTTTGCACAAAATCCCTTGATGTGATATTTTTTGATGAGTTGAGTAGTGCGAATTTTGGGAAAAGTTCATTTTGATCGCCTTTGTGGTGTAGAAATGACTTGTGTAGTTTTGGTGTTTTGTGGTTTTGCGTAACGAGACTCCGTTCAACTATTTGAGCGTTAGTAAGTTACATGGAGGTTATTTCTATTGGGTATATTTATGGAAAGTGTGAAAAATCTATTTTTGAAAACTTTATTTTGAAAATGATATTTTTCCGGTTTGTCGTAAAATTGAAGATTTATCGCGTAGGGTGTAAATTTGAGTATAGGGGTTTTATAAAATATAAAGAGTATAAGGTTTTGAGTGTAATAATTAATTTAATGAAAAAATAATATATATATATATATATATATATATATATATATATATATATAAATAATAATAATAATAATAATAATAATAATAATAATAATAATAATAATAATAATAAGGGGCGGCCGATTAGGGGGTGTTTGGGTAGAATTAGGAAACCAAATTTGACTAGAAATCTACTTACCTAATTAACCCTACTCTAGAATCTTTCCTAGGAGCCTATAAATACAAAACCAAGAACCCTCATTCCCCTTGTTTCCTGAAAATCGACCAACCATAAGAGAAGGAGAGGAAGAAAATTATTTTAGGGTTTTATTCTTCAAGTATTAAGGTAAATTTATAATCCTTATGTTTAATTAATTATTCTAATTCATGTAATACAATTTGTGATGGATCTAGGGTTTATAAGCTTCTGTAAATTAATGATATTAAACTTGTTGGAGTCATTAATTAGTAATAATATGATGATTGGTGAAGTAGTTAGGGTTTAAAACATGTTAATTAATGAGTTATGAATCTGGCAGAATTAATAGGCTGTAAAGATGCGATTGTAATTAATAGATGAAGATGAGTTAGATCACGAATTTTATGTCTAAATTATATTTCAGTGAAAGAGCTTTCCAAAAAGTCCAACCACAAGTGTTTTTGCAGTCGGGAAGTCGGTCAAACGAATTTTATGAGTTAAGGTGTCAAAACTGTTAAACCGGGACAGAATTAGGGTAAAAGTATTGAGGTCAAAGGTGGCTTTGAAAGTGGAATTTGGATAGGGCCTTCTGTGGGAATCAATTTATATATTATATTTGACTTCCACGCGAAAATTAGATGATAATAAGTTGTGCAGGTGGGTCTAGGAGGTCAAAACTTTTTGATATCCGATCAGATCCGAATCTGGATAGTTGTCATGTTTGATTTTTCATTGGGTACTTGTGTGTGTTTTTAGTGCATGATCTTCTAGGACAAGTTTGTATGCTTATGAAAGATCATGGTGAATTTTTGGTGTGAGTTGCGAAGCTTTATTCGCTGTGATTTTCTGTGGGTGAAAGTACTTTAGAAATCTGCGTTTCTAAAAGTGTTAATTAAGGGATTTAGTGAGTGGCAAGTATTGGGTGGTGATTAGTATGGTGTCTAGGTAATCCATAGTGGGTTATATGAACCTTAGACATCCATCATATGTGTGTTACATGGACTATGGCTTTTAGCTTGGTCGCGTGTAACGTGATTGTTATTTTTGTGATATAGATTTGTGTGTTGATAACTTGGAAGCTGCGGATTTGAGGTGAGTTCATAGTCCCATATTTTTACTTTGTTTTAAACTTGGGATGGAGATGATGCTTGTTTAAATTATTTTTGAGTTACTGTGATTATGTAGTTATAAAATGTATGGACGTGTAATTGTTATTATACTTATACTACATGTTATTATGGTGTTTATTTGTGGTGATTATACGAGTGGGAAGATGCCCTAGTGGTTCAACTCGTTATTATTATGTCCGGCTGGAAGGGGAATTATATTGGATCGGTGGGCGCGTTCCGTCCCAATTATTGTGAACTTGGATCGGTGGGCACGTTCCGTCCCAATTGTGGTGGTATTTGGATCGGTGGGGACGTTCCGTCCCAATTTATAATTATTTTGGATCGGTGGGCACGTTCCGTCCCGTAAGCTATGATTGCATGCTAGTGTATAATAACTATATATCTTTGCTGTCCTGCTATGCTATGTTTTATAATCACAGTGGACTGATGATAAAGGTGTTTGTGTGTCTTAAACCTATGAATCTCACCAACATTATGTTGATGTTTTAAGCATCATTTTCAGGTGAGCATTCTAAGGCTAAGATAGAAGGGCGCGATTAGAAGAGACCTAGATTGCATTGGGGATGGCTATCTATGAGTTTTTAAATTTGATTTAGTTGGATTTTGTTACGATACTAGATTTCCTTTCATTTTAACTTTATATTTTAATGAAGATACTTTAGTGATTGTTTTGGGGTATCGTTACGACACTTTGTGTTTGTACTTTGCTCTATTTATTTGCATGTAGTATTTACTCTATTTAAACGCCAAGTGTTGTGATGATATCCATGATGTTGCACTCGCGTTTCCGCCATCGGCGAGGTGTGACAACTTACATTGTCATCAGTTTGTCGAACAGAGGATGTGTCAAACAAATAAAGTAGCCTTAGAACAGTTACCTATTTCGCTTCTCACTGATCTTCCAGAATTCAATCGCATCACACTCATCAACAACAGTCTGAAATTTTGAAAGATTGGTGGCAAGTGAAACAGGATGGTGTCAAAGGTTATTTGGTGCAAATTCCTCTTCTCGCACCCTGCTGTTTCATTTGCCACTGATCTTTCAAAATTCAATCATATTGTTGATTAAGAATTGTTATGGGACCGTTTATGGAGGTGAAAGAACAACTTTTATCAGCATGATCTGTCATTCTATTATGAGTAGATACAAACTTGATATACTCAAAGCACGTAAACACAATCGTTGTTCACGTTTAACCATTACTGCTCTGAACCTTAATTTATTATTACTATTTTTTTTCAATGGCAGTAAAAAATGATCAGATAGTTGTACGCAATAACTGCATTGAACGCCGCTTATGAGATTAGCAAAAGATAAGTGGTACTAGAATTAACATGTTTTAATTAGTTCTTTCTTTTTAGTCTGCTTACACACTTTGTATATCCAACAGCTTCAGTCTTATTCCCTCAGGTTTTTTTAACTCCATATTCATGAATATAGCCGGCCTGTAACAACGCGGATGCCATCTTCGTAACTGAAAGTAAATATTCCAGTTCTTTCTTTTATATGTAAAGGAACATTAAGAATTTACCGGTGTTTTAACCTTATTCATATTAAGTTAGGACCAAAAACTATGATACTCAGTAACATCGCTGTGATTTGTTAATATGCAGCGAATATTCTTTACAGCCACAGCTTCATTTATAAGCCTTTGCTAATAGGCCATCTGCATTCAACCATAAAAGCAATGATAAATGTTGTACATCGCATGTTGATATTAGGAATTGAAAATTATGTGCCTTCTTTTAGTTATCGATGCTAACATTTGATGCTTTGTGTCTGTGGCGTTAAATTTTTTTCCGCATGTTTGTACGTGCAGTTCTGCAAAAGCTCCTGCTCATCAGGATGGTACAGTTCTAAAAGATAGATGCGAAACAAGAGAGAATGCTGTGACAAGTGATTTGGTGCAAATTGCTTATTCGCACCATCCTCTTTTGTTTCCCATCTATCTTTTGGAATTGAATCGCATTGTTGACCAGGACCTTTTGTGCAACCGCGTGTACAAACATGCGTGAACAAACTTAACATGACAGGCACAGACCATTAAATTTTAGTATCGACAACTAAAAAAAAAACAGATACTCTTCATTTCCTGATATAGACAAGCAATGTACATCATTTCCTGATAACGCACATCCAGTCTATACAAATTTCGACCAACTGTTATACATTGGCCAGCCGAAATATAGGAACTGCAATTTTGCCTGGTAAAATTAACGATACAGTTTTGAGTATATTACATGGCCTTTTTTTATTTGTTTTTTTATTTTTCACTTATTTTCTTTTTCTGCAGGTTATCAAATATCAATGGGCAAACGAGCTACTGTGAAACGATCCTTATTACGTACCTATCTATAAATATCCATGTATGCATCTATAGCCTATTTTTCATGTTTTCTTAGTATGTTAAGTAATGTGGGATAATAGCCTTTTTATATATTCATTGTCTTCTTATTAGTAGTTGGAATTAGGATAAACCTATTAAAGAGGTGAGATATGCAGTTGAAATTAGAATTGATATTAATCAATGATCATGATGGTTTAATCTTGATTTTGAAAAATGGTCCAAGCATTTTCATACGGTTTAAGGTTTATCAAGCGACAAGTTATTTTACAAATGTGTGCAAAAGTTTTTATGTCAAACTTACTAATGAACATGCATTTCATTTCAGAACCATTAGGAGTGAAAGCACATGCTGTAAAGGATAAAGGTACTTGCTCAACAGGAAAGACGCACATGTCAGCTTTGCAGTTTTCAATTTCGTTTGTATTTGACTATGAGTTTGATGAAAAAACTACCAATACTTGAAGCACTCGAAAAACTTGAAGCATATGTTCAAACTGATACTTAATTTCCAGTTCATTATTCATAAACAAAACCCGCACAGTGTTGCCAATAGGCACGTATATTTGTTATGTGTATATTTGTTATGTATTTATATGCAAATTCAAGGGTACATTACTTGATATCTTACAACAGTTAAACATACTACTTTATTTATACAAAATTACCTCGGCAAAAAATAGGCACGCCTGCAACGCGACGACCATCGCCGGTCTCGTTTTGAGATTATAATTGTGGGCTTCGTAGAAACTTTTACCTAATAATTAAGGTTAGTAATTTGGAGCATAAAAAGATTTGGGTTAATTCTTTTGGTTACGGCGTAAATATGAAATTTAGTCTAGAATTGAAATTTAGAATGGAAACATGGGGTAATGGGTGTCAGAAAGAACATACGGCGTAACCAGTACATAGGGTTACCCCGTAACTTAGTCTGGAATTGAAATTTATTGAATTATTGTGCTTGATTCAACGAATAATGACAAACCAATATCATCTTTTGCAAGAAACCCTTTTGATTGGTTCAAGTTCAACGATCCTGAGTACTCCAGGGAATCTAAGAAGGAGTTTAAGGACAAGCTTAAGGTCCTTCTTCAAAAGGAAATTGAGGGGCCTGAAGCCCTTGATTTCCAGACTTTTGAGATGGTCAACCACGCGGACGCAATGAAAGCTTTGAATTTTTTTTGCAATGTGACTTGTCAAAGTGAGAATGGGAAGTTTGTCTCTAATTCTTGGTTGAAGTTGTTCAGAATTTGTGAACCTGTGATGCATGAATATTTTAGGGAATTTTTAGCCATTGGCAAGTTCAGGGATCATATTCCTGACCTCAACACTAATGGAACACTCACCTTTCAACTTGGAGGGTGAGAAGTTCTATGTCTATGAGGGATTTTATCCTGGCCATAGGGTTATACACAGAAAGGGACTTGAATTCGGACATGTTTGAAGAGTTCTATGTTGTTTATGGGAGAACCAAACCCAACAATTATAACCCAAGAGTTTATTTTGATAAGATTTCCACAGCTGGTGGATATGATACTTCCAACCCCGCTTCCTACACCACTATCAGGAGCCCACTCCGCCATTTGATTCATAAACTCATATCTATTTTCATTGTAGCTAGACACTCAGGGAGAGAGAAGGTTACAGTTTCTGACATCTATTTGTTACACAACATGGATGGGGGTAAAATGGTTGATGTCCTTTGGCACCTGGCCAAGTTTATGTCAGGTGGGGCAAAGGTGTTTCAGAAGAATAAGAGCTTCATTCAAGGGGCTCACTTCATTGGTTGGCTAGGTGCCTAGGTTTGATGAGCCCTGCTACTTTGAGTATTGTTACTAGGGGGCAGGAAACAGATTTGATTGGTATTGTAAAGCTGGTAGAGTTTGGTATCTGCAGGATTAACAGAGCTGGTGAGGCAGAGATGGAGCCCACCATTTCAGGTGATGGGTCAGTGGCGATTAGGTCTTCCCAGGCTAGTGGTAGTCAGGGAAATGTTGGTGAAGGGAGTGCTAGGCAACGTCCCATTAGGAGCATTTCAGATAGGCTCAGGGCCATGGATGAGAGGATGGGAGATATGCGGAGTGACATATCTCATTTGGTGGAGGATATGGATAACATGACCGCAGTGATTTCTGGCATTACCACCCAGTATGATAGGTTTTATAATGAGTTTAGACAGATGCGAGTACAGCAGTAGCAGTACTATGACTGGAGTACAAACCGCTTTAGCCAAATACTTGCCCACTAGCACATTAACCATATGCGTTACAATGGGACCCCTTATGTCTACGTGCCTGATATTCCTGATCTAGGGTAGCAGTAGGGGGTGAACTTCATGTCTGCCCAGTAATCATTTCCTGGATCCACTTCAGCCACCACCTCTGATTCTTATGGCCTATTTTCCAGCATGCCCTCCACTTCCCACCATGATGGGAACCCTATGGATCAGGAGTGATATCTCCTCTTTCTTGGTTTTTATGAACAATTTCCATGTGTGCTCTTAAACAATTTAAAATTTTGTTATGTCTGTAATAATTAACTTCTATGAAGTATTTTTAATTCTGGAATATTTAGTACTTTGCAGTTGTGTTCATTTGCATGTTTAGATTTAGGAAATTCATACAGAGGGATTCTACGGCGTAACCTGGTCCTATGACCTATGCCATAACCAGTTCTGGGCATGTGAGAATTGAGAGTTGGGAAGAGTTATGGCGTAAACAGGTCGACGGATCTACGCCGTAACAAGTTTCTGAGTGAAGTTTTCTTTGTTTAGACTTCAAAGGCACGAGTTTTTTAGGGGAGTTTTTCATTTCTCATTTCTGTTCTTCCATTTTTGATTATTTGATACATATGGGACTTTGTACAGCTTAAGTAGGGGGAGGGGAATAGAAATGACAGAAATTATACCAATAAACCAACTTGCCCTCGATTTTCTAGTTTATTTTGAAAAATTATGCCATGTTTGAAGATTTTTGACATGTTTTTCTTAACCAAACTAGAGTAGATCTTTGCCGAGCACACAACAACCCTTGATTCCATTGGTGAGATTGAGCCTTATATCCGTTTTCTCATATGACATAATCTACCAAATAATGAGTGTGCCGGTAGTATTGTAGACTTTAGAACTTGGCCTTTATATCTTTTTAAGACCATAAACAAGTATTGCGTTAAGTTTACTTGGTGCAATTGGGATAGATAGTTCAAGGAGGCATTAAGTTTACTTGGTGCAATTGGGATAGATAGTTCAAGGAGGCAATATTTTAGGATTTACACCAAATCAGCTTATATATGTTAAGTTGTGTGTGTTTATCGACTTGTCACCTCAACTTGTCGACCCCCCCCCCCCCCCCCGGCGCAGTGATAAACCCTTTTGTTGCACTAACCTTTAGTGCAAGATACCCTTAGATACACCCCTTTTGAGCCAATCTTTCATTTCTTAACCCACTTATAAATTATTTTCTTACACCATAAAACACCTTAGCCAACCATGTAGTCTTTAGTCTATTGTTGGGAAATTACCATTTACGTAAATCCTTGGTTCAAGTTCAGAAGTTCGGGAATTACACTTTAGCGGAAGACAAATTTATGAAGATCATTGAAGACCCCACACTTATTCTTAATACGTATGGTTTATCTCAAGTGAGGGGATGACCTTTCGTTGGTTGAAAAAAATTATGATCATGAAGGTTGCGCCGTAACCACATAAGATTGGTTACGGCGTAGGTTGTTCCAAAAATGACTACGAGATTTCTATGGCATAACCATTTAATGGAGGTTACACCATAACTGTTCATGGGAAGACAAGGTAAAAACTCGTGCGCGTACAACGGATTATTTAAGTTGATGAAGGTCAAGTTAGTGAGCACTTATCATCATTCGACGATATCTACCCACGCTCCTTAGCACACTAACTTGCTATTTGACCATCTAGTTTCCGCATCTTGATGCTTGGACTTGGGGTGAATGATAGGCAGTAACGACCTAATTATGGATTAGTGCTATTTTTTGTGTATTTTTCAATTTTACCCCTTTAAATTGGGTATCCCATGCCTTTCCCTACCCAAGTTGTTCTTAATGTTCATACTTCAAGATTAGGTGAGGGAGTTGAGCAATCATTTGTCACACCCGCCAATAGTGGAAACGCGAGGTATAACTCAATCAATAATCATTGCAAAAGAGATATAGTACAATACCATAATTAAAATTTAATGAAATAGTACATTAATACAACATCGTTTTAGCCAACATCAGCAATTGTAACATACAGTTTTCTTTCCAAAAGATAACATTTTATTACATCCGACTAAACATGACATATGAAGAATCCTTTATGCTAGTGTCTTCATAAAATGTATTTACTGGCGATCACCTGAAATGCATGAGAAAACGGGTCAACTATGAAAATAGTTGCTGAGTACACAGGTTTTAAATAAAAGTAAGTCCAAAGTCTTTGAGAAAAAGTCCACATGGCAAAGATAATGTCAAACCATTCAGTTACATGTCCCACCCATACAAGACTTGTAACCTATGGTTTTACAAACCATTGCATAGAAGATTTTACACTTTATCGTCAAGCACACATGTTCATCAAGTTCACATTAAAAGCACCATGTATATAATAAAGTATGCGGTAAAACCCCTAAAATAATTAATATGCGTTCCGTATACAGGGGAACAAGAGGTTGGCCGACCTCTAATAGCGCTATCCGTACTATCTACTGCTCATTTGACAAGGAAGCCGTACGAACGGTACGTTAAAATTAAAGTGCGAACGGCAAATCAACCAGAGACTAACAATGCGAAGGTACGAACAGTACATCATAACAACTATTATATACAATTTAATTAAGCCTGCTCCGTAGACAAGGGAGACTAAAATTTAAGTACGTACGGCACATCATAAGTTCAAAACAAGTCTTAAGTTCAATTCAAGTAATAAAAGTTCAAAATCAATTTCAAGTATTCAAGTAAATGTACAAAAAGTTTCAAAGCAAGTCATGAAAATTTAAATAAACCACAAGTCATGCATTCCACCCCAAAAATATAGTGAAAATAGTAAAAGAGTGGGGCTGTGATTACTCACCAGTAACGAAGTAGTGACAGTGATCGGAATATAAGTACGACGGGAAAACCGCGAAAACCACTAAGGACCTATATAGAAAATATAACACGTCTTTGGCTCGGGGAAATAATATGTAACATTTATACTTAAGTTTTATTTAGTCTCTTATATTTATTTAGTCATAATATAAGTTTGTTGTAAGGTTTATAACAAGTCATGGGTCAAAAATGATGTTTATATGTGCTTATATGAGTTAAAAGACAATGCTGATGGAATTTTGATAAAAATTCCGCACTAATTGGGTCGCCATTTCTAAACCATACGTGATAAAAATGTGAACTTTATATGCTTGGAAAGGTATGACTCTGTAAATTTCAAAATCATGGCCTCATTTAACTGAGAATTTCAAAACCAAGGTGAAATGATTAATTTACCCATGAGACTCAATGCAGAAAGTTTCAGCATCCAGTTATGCTTACGAAAATGAGTAGATCTTTTGATCTAATGTCCAATAGACATGAATCCAATTGGAGAAGTTTTATTTTTGTCTTGGCTACATTTAATTTCAATAGGCTAGGTAGTAGAAATGAACACATCTAAGGGTTTTTGGCCTTACAAGACCAACATGCAAAACTGGACACATCTCGGTAGACATTTTCTCAAAAATTCGTCGTAATGATTTAGGATGTGCGGGTTTCGGAAAAATGACACTGAGACATAGGACTAAATCACTATATTTTTATTTTAGCACAAAAAGTCACTGAGATTAAATGGGATGGTCGATTTTGGCTCTTAAAAATCTGGACATGGACCAATGACAAGCAAGATGCTTTATGCCTATTAAATGGCTTTTTGTGTGTAGCATGCCAAGATTAATCATTAGCACCATTTTTATCATCCAAATTATTAATATTTCCACTAGTTAGATGGTTTCTCCATAAAAATTTGAGAGTGATTTATATAAACAACTTAAGATAAAATCAAGATTAACACATACAAATCAATAACTCTTGCATTCAAAAACCCATTCAAGCCTAAACTACCTATCTAACACCTAACAATCATATGAAAACTTGATCAAATCATCCAAATAGGGCATGCAAGAGTTTATTTACTTAATCCTAGTGAAATCTCTAATAACATAAAAATTAGATTAAAATGAAACAAGTGACATACCAAGACTAGTGATTAGATGAGATGCACTAGATTTTTAAGCAAGAAATTAATGGAGATGGTGATGGTGGTCTTGGGGCTATTTTATTTCGTTCAAGAGGAGGGAGAGACAATAGAGACTGAGTTTAGGTGATAAAAACAAAGTGAAATGAGTTTAACTAGCTTATAAGGAAGGAAATGGAAGAAAAGTAGATGTGATGTGTTTTGCATGAGCCATCATTGGCTCATGTGATGTAGGTGGTCTGCCATTGTAGCAACTCGCACTTTTCAGGTCTTTATTTACCTTTTTACTTAAACTATTAACTTGAAAGTTACCCATTGACCTTTACGCGTAACTGTAAACTTACACTGCGTAAACCTGAAAGTGACATTTTTCATAAACTATCAATTTTCTAAGTCAATATTTGACCCAAAACTCAAAACAATTACTGTTAACCCTAAAGTGCCTATTTAAACCTAAAACCGCGAGGTGAGCTCGCGTAACGTGAAATACAAATTTTAACGCGTAACGGCACTAGACCGGGCATGGTCTACATTAAATTAATAGTTTACGACTCTAATAGAGCTATTTTATGTGTCATGACATTTTATTTTACAAGTCTCGCGATAAAAACGCATAAAGTGCATTTTAGGTTACGAGTGCACGGTTTTAGAACCAAACGACCAAGTAAATGACCATGACTTACACCACTACTCATTTATAAGAGTAAACTACATAAATCATACCTTGTGGCATGTCAAAACCAGATACCCTCTTTGATTTGCAAACCATGTGCTAGTTAGACTCCAAATGATGACATAAGCTTATGAATCTCAACTAATGACCCAAAACTTGGTGATCCCCCCCCCCATGACCTCACCGTACATCCCCTACCATGGTCACCGTACATCCCCCACCTTAGTCCTAGTTTTGGTGTCATATACTTGAGTTCAAGTATAAAATGAAGTCAATAATTGTCATTTTACTCACTAAACACAAAACACACAACTCTTGTGCTCTTTTCCTCCTTGCTGCCGTCGTACACCACCCAAGCACACACACATCATTATTTTGTTGAATCTTGAGAAGATTCGGATACTAGAAGCTTGCATTTGGCGTTTTGAGTCATCACACTAGAGTTTTCACACAATACTTGGGTTATCCTTGCACTATATCTACTTTTCTCACAACAGTTTGTTAGTCTTCTTTTTCTTAAATAACTTGTACTTTCTTGTTAATTAAAACATGTAGTTTTGAAAAGTACAAACCGATTTTGCTAAATCACCAGTAAACTTTTGAAAACCCTAGGTACATAAACATATATGTACACAATACACACACACTCTTTCTTATCAAAATATGTATCACCATGTTATGATTGTCTTGTTGTGCTTAAAATTATGTACATAGTTAGCTTTGTGCAAGAATTGCGACTTAATTAGGGTTTATTGCTATAATTTGCTATAAGTTGGCGGATGAGATAAACTAGGCTAGTTTAAAGTTGTTGGTTGTTGAGGAATTGATAAATATTGACGGGAGAGATTTATGACTAGTTTGGTGTTGTATTTGTGGCTAAGCAAGTAGCTTAAAAGTCATAAAACGCATTTTTGGACATAACTGTCCCTAAACAGAAAATCTAGACAAATGAGCTTATATTTTTCAATAATATGATAGAAAAATAGAAAATAGACTTTATAACGAAAATGTGCTCGCTTGAATGGGCAAAAACGGATTTAAAATGAGAAAGTTATGCTATTTTCAATGCTGCGGCGCAAACTATATTTTTCATAGAAAACTTCACTAATGGTGAAACTATATTTTCATAGACTATGAGAAGCTTTCAAAATCATTAGAGTCGGAATAGGTAAAAATGGTAAAATAAGGATTTACGAACGGGTCATGCCGAGATTTCGTCAAAAATATAACACTTAACCTATTTTATGAAAATAGTCAAATTTAAGAATAAATGGGTATTTTACCATAAAAGTGTCAAATTAGTAAAGGTAGACTTTTAAAAGTTAACGAACGATTATTTTTTTGTAAAACCCGACTAAAAGACGAAAACCTGACTAAAAGACGAAAACCCGACTAGAAGATGAAAACCGACAAAAAGACAAAACATTTTCTTTTAAATTAGGCGACGCAAGCACAACGTGTCGTGGTGATGCAATGTTTTAAAAACATTCATATGCATTCACTCGATTCATAAAAATGTCGTACTAAGTCAAACCCATACTTAACTAGGTCGCCCTTCGGAGTCGTTGTCTTTCGTTGCTTAACTTACTTATTACCAGATTACTGTATTACTTGAGGTGAGTTTCCATAACCCCGTTTTTAATCGTTTACAATATTTCTAAACTCTCGGGGTGAGAATACATTGCTTAATTACTTTTATGCGGACATGAGTACAAAAACTGTTACAATGCCTAAGTTACCTTGTACGCAAATTAAGTCCCCTACGAATCATGAACCGTTAAGTACTTGTAAGATCGGATGTTGTGAATAGATCTATTGGGTTGACACCGGTTGGTCACGCCAAAAATTACCATAGTACCGATCAAACGGACGCATATCATACGAATTAACACTTAGTGTCTGGAAAACACTCTCAGGGGCACAGTTATTACCTATGCTTGATTGCATGTGATTACGTAAGCTTCGGGGTCATGAGCTTAGGGCATTGTATGTATTATTTTTCTATCATGACGTTATGTTTGTCGTAATTGTCATAAGTACTGAAATCTTGTGTTCTTTACCTGATTACTGTTTAACTAAACCTATGGACTCACCAACATTATGTTGACCGTTTTAGCATGTATTTTCTCAGGTGCTTAGCTTATATGGTGTGCACTGCATGGAATCCAAATTTTACCCTAGTCGTCATTGGCGAAAACAATCACGAGGATTTCTATGCATCAACAATTACATCATTTGACTTTACTATTATTTCAAAACTATTTTTACTTTTCCGCTGCGTAACTTGCCTATTTATGTATTTGAATCTTATGTTGACTTATTAAATCAAACGATGTATTTTTATAAAACGACTCATGTAGGTCATTCAAAGTAACTGTAACTTTGTATTCCATGAATGTCACACACTTGGATTACTATTCCGTTGCGACCCGATTTGGGGGTGTGACAGATTGGTATCAGAGCTAAGGTTATAGCGAACTAGGTTGCATCATAGAGCCTAGACTATAATCACTATGTCCTAACACTTTACCATAACCTATGTGCATACTTACTATACATGTTTTTACTTACTTACTTTATGCGAGTTATTTACATTTATCTTATATTGGGTTGTTACGGAGTCATGTCTACCTCATCTTGTCCCATCATGATCCCTGTTGATTCTGATGTCGAGGACGCCTCGTCATCCACTATTGTAACCGTATCAACCGCTGTTCCGGCTCCTGCATCAGGATCACCGGAGGATGCTTTGGCGGAGACTAATCCTTATGAGGAGGGAGAAGTCGCCCCTACACCACCAGTTTCACCATCTCTTCTCAGACGCCGCACAGGACGATTTCTTGTCATCCTTCCTGGACAGGCGATACCATTCGGACGTCCTTACCAACTACACCCTAATGGTGTACTCCGAGTGCAGACTGCTCGAAAATCAATACGCCCTCTGATTGGCAGCATGTTATCACCTTCTACTCCATTTCATTATCCTTCACCACCTCCATTACTTTCACCATCATCACCCAGACCTATTCTTGGGGACCCGCTACCATCTCGTAAGAGGATTTGTTTCACCTTATCTCCATCACCTACGGACCCATATGCCGAGGCTACTGCTCGACCCAGACTTCATAGGAGGATTGATGCTCGCCGTTGGTCGTTCCTTCAGCCCACCCTTGGTGGCTGGAGAGAAGAGGAGGGTATTCCTAGTACCTTCGAAGTACAACCTTCCCACTTATCTTGTAAGATAAGATTCTCACACTGGTAGAAAAGCGTTGAATTAAATAATCAATTACTCAAGAGACAACGTGCTCTTTCAGGATTTTAGATAACTTTATCATTTTGGGACATGACATCACTTTTACCTTGGGACAATAAGAGGTCGAATATGACTGTAAGACCTTTAGCTTACACCTGTAACGAGACAAACATCCCTCGACATAGTACCCACTCGACTCAGACCACTAATACTACGATTTCAAGTCAGTATACATCATGGTTCTGCCTTAATGAGTTAAGAACTTAGAATCATTAGCATTATCTGATAATAACTTCAAAACGTTCCTAATTATTGGCATCTGATTATTCCCTTAGATCCCTTGATTCATAGATCATCATTTTGACTAGTTGTATATTCTTGTTGACACGTTCTTCCTTGATGTTCACACCATGGGGCTTTTCCCCTTAAATTCCTTATATGCACCATGAGACTATTAGTGATATCTACCCTCATTGTTCCAACTCAAATTAGATCCACCCTGTCATTTCGACATCAGCAACTGCACCTATTTCCCCCGGAAAATAAGGACCATTCAGACTCTAAGAGACATGTTGATAGCCTGTGTGATTGACTTTGGAAATGGCTGGGATAACCACTTACCGTTGATTAAGTTCTCCTACAGCAACAGTTACCACACTAGCATAAAGGCTGCTCCATTCGAGGCACTTTACGGTAGAAAGTGTCGATCACCTATTTGTTGGGCCGAGGTCGGAGATGCCCAACTCACTGGTCCAGAGATTGTTCACGAAACAACTGAAAAGATAATTCAAATTCGGAACAGACTATAAGCCGCTAGAGACCGACAGAAGAGTTACGCTGACATGAGGCGTAAACCATTAGAGTTTCAAGTTGGAGATAGAGTCATGTTGAAAGTCTCGCCTTGGAATGGCGTAATACGATTCGGGAAGCGTGGAAAGTTAAATCCTAGGTACATTGGGTTATTCAAGATTCTAGCTAGAATTGGCCAAGTGGCTTACAGACTTGAGCTTCCATCGGAGCACAGCAGTGTACACAACACGTTTCATGTTTCAAATCTCAAGAAGTGTCTATCCGATGAATCACTCGTCATTCCTTTAGAGGAAATTCAACTCGATGACAAACTAAACTTTGTAGAAGAACAAGTGGAGATCATGGATCAAAATGTCAAGCGTTTGACACAAAGTCGAATTCCAATCGTCAAGGTCCGCTAGATTTGTTAGAAATACCCACATCTCTTTACCGACATCACTCTGGTAGACCAGACAGACTGAATCTCGGGATGAGATTCCTTTCAATGGGGGTAGGCTGTAGCAACTCGCACTTTTCAGGTCTTTACTTACCTTTTTACTTAAAATTATTAACTTGAAAGTTACATATTTACCTTTACTCGTAACTGTAAACCTACACTGCGTAAACTTGAAAGCGAAATTTTTTCGTAAACTGTCAATTTTATAATTCAATATTTGACCAAAAACTCAAAAAAATTACAGTTAACCCTAACGTGTTTATTTAAACCTAAAACCGTGATGTGAGCTCGCGTAACGTGAAAAACAACTTTTAACGCGTAACGGCACTAGACCGGGCATGGTCTTCATTAAATTAATAGTTTACGACTCTAATAGAGCTATTTTATGTGTCATGACATTTTATTTTACAAGTCTCGCGATAAACGCGCATAAATTGCATTTTAGGTCACGCGTGCACGGTTTTAGCACCAAACGACCAAGTAAATGACCATGACTCACACCACTACTCATTTATAAGAGTAAACTACATAAAATTATCCCTTGTGGCATGTTAAAACTGGATACCCTCTTTGATTTTCAAACCATGTGCTAGTTAGACTCCAAATGATGACATAAGCTTAAGAATCTCAACTAATGAGCCAAAACTTGGTGATCCCCCCCCATGACCTCACCGTACGTCCCCACCATGGTCCCCAAGATTTCAAAATTGTTACCTCATTTGATTACATACCATTTTGTACTCTTAGTCCTAGTTTTGGTGTCATATACTTGAGTTCAAGTATAAAAGGAAGTTAATGCTTGTCATTTTACTCACTAAACACAAAACACACAACACTTGTGCTCTTTTCCTCCTTATTTCCGTCATACACCACCCAAGCACACACACTCTTAATTTTTTTTATGTTGAATCTTGAGAAGATTTGGATATTAGAAGTTTGCATTTGGCGTTTTGAGTCATCACACTAGAGTTTTCACACAAGACTTGGGTTATCCTTGCACTAGATCTACTTTTCTCACAAAAGTTTTTAAGTCTTCTTTTTCTTTACTAACTTGTACTTTCTTGTTAATTAAAACATGTAGTTTTGAAAAGTACAAACCGATTTTTCTAAATCACAAGTAAACTTTTGAAAACCCTAGGTACATAAACATATATGTAGATGACACACAGACTCTTTCTTTTCAAAATATGTATCACCATGTTATGATTGTCTTGTTGTGCTAAAAATTATGTACATAGTTAGCTTGTGCAAGAATTGCGACTTAATTATGGTTTATTGCTATAATTTGCTATGAGTTGGCGGATGAAACAAACTAGGCTAGTTTGAAGTTTTTTGTTGTTGAGGAATTGATAAATATTGGCGGGAGAGATTTAGGACTAGTTTGGTGTTGTATTTGCGGCTAAGCAAGTAGCTTAATAGTCATAAAATGCATTTTTGGACATAGCTGTCCCTAAATAGAAAATATGGACAAATGAGCTTATATTTTTCAATAATAGGATAGAAAAATAGAAAATAGACTTTATAACGAAAACGTGGTCGCTTGAATGGGCGAAAACGGATTTAAAATGAGAAAGTTATGCTATTTTCAATGTTGCGGCGCAAGCTATATTTTTCATAGAAAACTTCACTAATGGTGAAATTATATTTTCATAGACTATGAGAAGCCTTCAAATCATTAGATTCGAAATAAGTAAAAATGGTAAAATAAGGATTTACGAACGGGTCATGCAGAAATTTCGTCAAAAATATAACACTTAACCTATTTTATGAAAATAGTCATATTTAAGAATAAATGGGTATTTTTCCATAAAAGTGTCAAATTAGTAAATGTAGACTTTTAAAAGTTAACGAATGATGATTCGTTTGTAAAACCCGACTAATAGAAGAAAACCTGACAAAAAGACGAAAACCCGACTAAAAGATGAAAACCTAACTAGAAGACGAAAATCAACAAAAAGACAAAATGTTTTCTTTTAACTTAGGGGACGCAAGCACAATGTGTCATGGTGATACAATGTTTTAAAAACATTCATATGCATTCTCTCGATTCATAAAAATGTCTTACTAAGTGATCCCATACTTAACTAGGTCGCCCTTTAGAGTCGTTGTCTTTCGTTGCTTGACTTACTCATTACCCGATTACTGTATTACTTGAGGTGAGTTTCCATAGCCCCGTTTTTATTCATTTATATTATTTCTAAACTCTCGGGGCGAGAATACATTGCTTAATTACCTTTATGCGGAGATGAGTACAAAAACTGTTACAATGCCTAGGTTACCTAGTACCCCAATTAAGTCTCCTACGAATCATGTTTAACATCCGGTAATTTTCCAAACCTTTTTGCTAGCCAAATATTTAATTTTTACATCATTTGAGTACTTAAATTTTTCCTTAACTTATTTGAACTTGATAAACGAGAGATATCTTGAGAAACGAGAACATTGTTTCTTTATTGAACCGGCACAACCTAGAAAGCACGAAACGAATAGAATTTATCAAATAAATTAACTTCGAGAAAGTTATGCATATTTATACTCGTTGTCATTGGATAAATTATTTCGAGAACAATGACGCAAGTTTTGAAATTTTTCGATTTGTTTTGGTACGTCAAATGGGTCCCGCAGTGGCTATATGAAAACTTTCACCCTTTGGCAAGAATACCCCCTCCGCCCCATAGTTTATCCTACACCCCTCTACTTTTGTTTGTCCAAGTTTGGTCCCTCCCTTTAATATATAAACCTATTTCTTTCTCTCTCACCTCAAAACAACACACACACAATTCACTATTCACTCACTCTCTCTCTCACCTCGCTGGATTCTCACCGCCGACCGCCGACCATCGTCGCTGGAAAATTTTCCGGCCAACCACTCATGGGCGGAGCCATGTGTAAGCCAGGGGTAGCGGTCGCTACCCCTGAACTTTTACCCGGTAGTGGAATTTTTAGCGATTTTTGTCCATTTTTTGGCGATTTCGCTACCCCTGAAACAAATTTTCACTACCCCTAAACAAATTTTCGTATTTCGCTACCCCTGAATTTGTCTCCTGGCTCCGCCACTGCAACCACTTATCTTGCACCAAAAGATAGATCCCGACCCCCTATTCCTTTTCTGGAGTTTTTGAGCTCGAACGGAGCTCATTTAGTACCACCACCGTACGCCGCCGCCGCCTCAGTCCGCTACCACCATCACACCGCACCTTCCCTGCCGCCACCTCTCTTCGTTTTGGTAGCACACGCACCCTATTTCTTTCTTTTTTACCACTTTTTTTATCAAAACCTAATTTCTATATTTTTATAAAACCAAATATTATTTAATAAAGCTTTATAAAACCTTTTGTTTTTAATCAAAACCGTGTGGATCTAAAATATTTTTTCCGTGAAACCCTCAAACTCGGTCCGAGTTGAGTGACTCACCAAGTCAACTCGGGTTGACTCGGAGTGAGTCGATTTATTTTATTTTAGTTTATCTTCTTCCATTTTTAACTTGTTGTTGTTATTTGTAGCTTGAATTGGAGTTTGGATTGTTTTTGGTCTCGGGTTTGGTCTCGATGAGGGCAACGGCTTATGCGAGTCGAGCTGTGACTCGGGGTGAGTCATGGCATTAGGCTAGGTTTGGGATTTGTTATTGTTTTGTGAAGATTGGTAGTGTTTGGATTTGTATGGTTTGAATGTGTTTGGGTTCGGTTTTGGTTAAGCTTAGCTGAGAGCTCAAAGGCTTAATAAGGGTCGAGCCTTGACTCAAGGGCATCACGGCCAATAGTTATATGTTTGTTTGAGTCGAGTGTCGAATTTGGTTGAGTTTGGATTTGTAGCCGTGGGTTTTGGATTTGGATTGGCGTTGAGTAGTGTTGAGCCGTGACTCGTGGGAGTCACGGCCATGGTTTGGTTTTGTTGTGAGAGTCACGAAAAATAACTTTTGTGTTGAAGTGAGTCGAACCGTGACTCACAGGGAGTCACGGAAAGTGTCGAGTTATTTAGTTTCGCCGTAAGTCATTTTATATTAGTTTGTCTTTTATTTTATTGTTTTGTTACTTATTTAATTATTTGGTTATCGATTGGTGTTTTGGATAATATTTGACGATATGGGATATGATTTGGACTTTGAATTGGATATATACCTTTGCTTGGATCGAGATAGGACGTTATTGGATTTACGATATTAGTCGATGAACCTTATGGACACTTTTGGTACTTGAGACGGAAGAGTATGTTAGACTCATAAGAGTTCCCGAACATACACAAAATGGTCGATAAACTTGACAACTAATGTACACGCGAATGATAATGTCTAATTATATATTTAACTTGTAAATGTGACGATAAAACTTATATTCAAGAGTCGTAACGACTTGGAAATGCTTTATAAACGGACGCATCATGTCCAAATTTCGATAAAGTCTTTTATAACTTAATCGTTTACGATTACTTAATGTCCTTAAACCTTTTCGAAACTTATACATTTTCCTTCTAAATCATAAAGTTTTATCAACTATTTGGGAAATGGGTAAAACATCGAAACAACCTATTGATGTTTTTCTTTCTTGTTTTTCTTATTTTATTTCTTCTTCTTAATCTTAGTTCTTCTCTCTATTCGTTATTCTTTTCTTCGTAGCCGTTTGTGTTTGCCGACTTTTATTACTTTAACTCCTCGTATCCACACAAGTCTTAAACGTTTATTCCTCTCAAACGCCATTGAAATTAAACCTTTTCATTTCAAATACGTGTATTACTTTATAAATCGCTTTGAGGTTTATTGCCGAGACATACTATTCACTTATTAGGTTGTGCTGAGGTTCATTTGCTGTGCTGTACCATTTGATCATTTGTGAAATCTTGTTTCTCTACTACTACTAAGGTGTGATTCGTAGCTCCATTTTTACATTTAAATTGTTTATAAACCCATGGGGGAGATATATGCTATTTACTTATTTTTATGAGCACAATTGCTTATTGGTATGCTATTCCGGACTGAAATGATAACGCTAAGTACCGTCCTTGGCAAAAGTAAGTCCCTCGATCATAAACCATTAATCACTTGCGAGTGAGCGCGATTATAGTTTACAGGCCTATAGGAATTGACCCTCCCGCCATGTTGACTAAGGTCGTTCCACATGTAATGTACTATATTCGATTTTCACTAGGTATCTGACAGAGTACCTAGCTTTGGGGGCAATTATTTAATTATGAAATTCCGCGGTTATTGTCGACTTACGCAGAGGTTATTGGTGACGGTTAACGCTTTGTGTGTCATGAGCTTAGCAAAATTATTTGACGCTTACCCGATATCTGTATTTGTTACTTATATCTTCCAGACTTAAAATCTTGTGGTCAACTGCTTTATTTATTAAACCTATGGATTACACTCAACCTTTGTGTTGACTATTTAGCATGTTTTATCTCAGGTAATTGATGCATACTTGTGGGCACTGGGAGTGGCTGAAGACTTTTGATGTCTATCTTTGGCTTTTACTATCTATCTTTACTATCTTTTACTATCTTATCAGTCGAAAAACCTTTTGAACTATGTTTATTTTCCGCTGCAACTTATGTTTGAGAGTCTTTTTAACTCTAAATGTTTAATTTTGTATTCAAATGATATGTTTTTGCTTAAACGTCCCGTTATGAGATCGTTTTCTATGGATATGAATGTCTTACCCCCCACGTAGCACCCCAAGCTCCGTTCCGCTGCCATATTCTGAGTTGGAGTTGTTACAGAATGGTATCAGAGCCACTGTTTATAGAGAACGATGTCATACTCGACTATAAACATTTTTGTGTGTGTCAAAACATTTTTGATATCAATAGCCATCAGCCCTCCGTGCCACTTCGCTCTCTAATTGCTTTACTTAAAATTTTATGTGTGCATGTTTTTGCACTATTATATGCTTGGATTTTCCGCTGGTATCTTACTTCATATAAAAACTATTTTTATTAAAAAAAAAATGGCTAGAATTTTTATACTTTCCGATACTCCTTGTAGAGTATTATGTCTACATCAGTCCCTACCGGTCAGTTTTTAATTGTACCCATTGATCACCCACTTGCACCACCGAGTCCAGAGGAGGACCCACACCCCGTTGATGATGATGAAATTGAGATTGATGATGAGATGGATGATGATGAGGAGATGGATGATGATAATGATGATGACGCGGAGAAGGAGTCGGAGGACCTCCCTATACCACTTTCACCAGCAGTTTCGGACATTACTTATGAGTCAGATACTTCAGATGCATTGGGTCATGCACTTACTACAGAGGCGACGTCTACATTTGAGATTGATGAGTCTTCAACTGCACATCGAGTTTCCCCAACAAAGCTCAAGGCCGAGCTGACTCGTTTGAGGCAGGATATCTCTTGGTGCCAGAGCCGTTATATGTCGATGTCTAGGCGATTGTGTGCGCGATAGTCTGATGTTTTAGAGTTAAGGAAGAAGATTAAGGGAGATAGGAGAGATGTAGGTGAGTTGTACGTTGAGATATATGAGCATGCAGCGAGGTTGAAGTCGACAGAGCAGAACAGAAGACAAGAGTCTATTAAGGCTTATGTGGCTGCACCATCACAAGTTGGAGGGTATGCGGGGCCGCATCCATTTTGTGAAAAGTGTAATCAGCATCACGCTAGACCATGCGCAGCTAAGTGTCAGAAATGTCAGAAGACAGGGCATATTGCTGAGAATTGTAAGAACAGAGCTGTGACTAATGGGAATGCCACCCATCCAGTGGTAACATGTTTTGGATGTGTAGAGCGTGGTCACTAAAAGAGTCATTGCACAAAGAACAATGGTTGGAGAACTGAAGGCGCTCGTGGTAGAGCATATGTGATGGGAAATGGGGAGCAACAGCAGGATCCGAATGTAGTCACCGTACATTTCTACTCAATAATCATCGTGTTAAAGTTTTATTCAATTCCTGTGCCGATATGAATTTTGTTTTTTCTATGATTTCACCACTACTTGATATCACCCCTACCCCTCTAGACACTAGTTATAGCATTGAGCTAGCTAATGTCAACTTAGTTAACACTTGTACCGTAATCCGAGGCTGTACCCTAAACCTTCTAGATCACCAGTTTAGTATCGATCTCATGCCCATTGAACTCAGAAGCTTCGACGTAGTGGTTGGTATGGATTGGCTATCCAAACATCATGCGAGTATTGTTTGTGGTGAACGAGTTGTTCATATCCCTTTCAATGGCGAAACCTTGGTTGTCCGCGGAGACCGTAGCGGAACCCGTTTGAATATCATATCTTGTATTAAGAACATGAAATGCATTGAGAAAGGATGTCATGCATTCCTAGCACATGTGTCTAAGAAGGAGTCGGAAGAGAAGCGACTCGAGGTTGTTCCGATTGTGCATGATTTTCCATAAGTATTTCCTGAAGATCTGCCTAGACTTCCACCGGTTCGACAAGTGGAATTTCTGATTGACCTAGTTCCAGGAGCTGCACCCGTAGCACGTGCACCGTATCGACTAGCTCCGACGGAGATGCAAGAGTTGTCTAAGCAGTTGCAAGAGTTGTTGGATAAAGGGTTTATTAGATCTAGTTCCTCACCATGGGGAGCACCAGTGTTATTCGTGAAGAAGAAGGACGGATCATTTAGAATGTGTATTGACTACCGTGAATTGAACAAGCTAACAATGAAGAACCATTACCCGTTACCTAGAATCGACGATTTGTTCGACCAGCTACAAGGATCAGGTTACTACTCCAAGATAGATTTACGGTAAGGGTATCATCAACTCAGATTCCGGGAAGAGGATATTCCCAAGACAGCGTTCAGGGCTCGATATGGCCACTATGAGTTTCAAGTGATGCCCTTTGGTTTGACAAATGCACCTACTGTATTCATGGACCTCATGAACCGAGTGTGGAAACCATATTTGGACAAGTTTGTTATAGTTTTCATCGATGATATTTTGATCAACTCCAAGAGTGAAGAAGAACACAAGCAACACCTGACGATAATTCTTAAGTTGCTCAAGGAAGAACAATTGTACGCAAAGTTCTCTAAGTGTGAATTTTAGATTCGCAAGGTACAATTTCTTGGTCATGTGATTGACAGCAAAGGGTTACATGTGGATCCCGCGAAGATCGAAGCCATTGAGAACTGGCCAATGCCTTCTAACGCCACAGAAATTCGTCAATTTCTGGGATTGGCTGGATATTACAGGAGATTCATCGAGGGATTCTCCAAAATATCTAAACCGTTAACTATGTTGACTCAGAAGGATAAAAAGTATGTGTGGGGAAAGGACGAAGAAGAAGCATTTTAAACACTAAAGCAAAAACTTTGCAGTGCACCAATTTTGGCATTACCAGATGGAGTTGAAGATTTCGTAGTTTATTGTGATGCATCATATCAAGGGTTAGGAGCAGTTTTGATGCAACGATGGAAATTCATGGCATATGCTTCCCGAAAACTTAAGACTCATGAGGAGAAGTATACCACACATGATTTGGAGTTAGGAGCAGTGGTTTTTGCACTTAAAATGTAGAGGCACAACTTATATGGGACGAAGTGTATTGTCTTTACCGATCACAAGAGTCTTCAACATATTTTGGATCAGAAGGAGTTGAATATGAGGCAACGACGATGGTTGGAAACCTTAAGCGACTATGATTGTGAAATTCGATACCACCCGGGAAAAGCGAACGTCGTGACAGATGCCTTGAGCCGGAAGGAATGGTTGAAGCCGCTATGAGTTCGAGCTTTGGTTTTGACTATCATTTCAAACCTTCTCGCCCAGATTCTCCATGCTCAAGAAGAAGCCGTGAAACAAGAAGACCTCAAGAGTAAGAATCTTTACGGTATGATACAGAAGAAGTTTGAGAAGCGTTCCGATGGAACTTTGTCTTTTAAGGGAAGAAGTTGGGTACCGTGTTTTGGAGGACTGCGAGACTTAATCATGATCGAGTCTCATAAGTCAAAGTACTCTATACACCCAGGATCCGACAAGATGTATCACGATCTCAAGGAGTTATATTGGTGGCCAAACTTGAAGGCCGACATTGCCGATTATGTTCGCAGGTGTCTTACGTGCGTGAAAGTTAAAGCGGAACATCAGAAACCTTTTGGTCTTCTACAGAAACCTGAGATTCCTGAATGGAAATGGGAACGGATTACTATGGACTTCATCACCAAACTTCCAAGGAATTCAACTGGTTTTGACACTATTTGGGTTATAGTCGATCGAATAACAAAATTAGCACATTTTCTACCCATCAAAGAGAACTATAGTATGGACAAGTTGACTAGACTTTACGTGAAGGAAATAGTATCGAGACATGGAGCACCAATATCTATCATCTCTGACCGAGACAGCAGATTCACTTCTAAGTTTTGGCAATAACTTCAGGATGCCTTTGGCACGAACCTCGACATGAGTACTGCGTACCACCCGCAAACCGATGGCCAAAGTGAAAGGACAATTCAGACTTTAGAAGATATGCTTCAAGCATGTGTAATTTATTTTGGAAATGGGTGGGATACCCATTTGCCTTTGATTGAGTTTTCGTACAACAACAGTTATCATGCGAGCATTAAGGCTGCACCGTTTATATTATTGTATGGTCGAAAATGCCGATCACCCATTTGTTGGGCTGAAGTAGGAGAAGCTCAGCTCATTGGGCCGGATATTGTTCGTGAGACGATCGAGAAGATTTTACAAATTAAGAACCGATTACAAGCCGCAAGAGACCGACAAAAGAGTTATGCAGATGTGAGGCGTAAATCACTAGAGTTTCAAGTTGGAGATAAGGTTATGTTGAAAGTCTCGCCATGGAAAGGCGTAATACAGTTTGGTAAGTGAGGAAAGCTGAACCCCAGGTACTTTGGACCATTCAAGAGTTTGAATAGGGTTGGTCTAGTGGCTTACAAGCTAGAACTACCACCAGAGCTTAGTAAAATACAACCCACTTTTCACGTATCCAATCTGAAGAAGTGCTTGTCAGATGAGACAACCGTAATTCCACTCGATGAAATTCAGATTGATGAGCAATTAAACTTTATTGAGGAGCCCGTCGAGATTATGGAACGTGAGGTCAAGCGACTGAAGAGGAGCCGCATTCCCATTGTGAAAGTCCGTTGGAATTCCAAGAGAGGACCCGAGTTCACCTGGGAACGTGAAGACGAGTTCAAGCGCAACTACCCTCACCTTTTTAAAACCAGGACTGATAATTTTAACTGAAATCCGGGACGTATTTCCCAATATGATGTATGTGTTGTAACATCCGGTAATCTTCCAAACCTTTTTACTAGCCAAGTATTTTATTTTTGCATCGTTTGAGTACTTAAATTTTTCTTGAACTTATTTGAACTTGAGAAACGAGAGATATCTTGAGAAACGAGAACATTGTCCCTTTATTGAACTGGCACAACCTAGAAAGCACGAAACGAATAGAATTTATCAAATAAATTAACTTTCGAGTTCATTTGGTACGTGAAATGGGTCCCGCAGTGATTATATTAAAAGTTTCACCCTTTGGCAAGAATACCGCCTCCGCCCCACAGTTTATCCCACACCCCTCTACTTTTGTTTGTCCAAGTTTGGTCCTTCCCTTTAATATATAAACCTATTTCTTTCTTTCTCACCTCATAACAACACACACACAATTCACTATTCTCTCTCTCTCTCACCTCGCCGGATTCTCACCGCCGGCCACCGACTATCGTCGCCGGAAAATTTTCCGGCCAACCCCTTATCTTGCACCAAAAGATAAATCCCGACCCTCTCTTCCTTTATGGAGTTTTTGAGATTGAACAGAGCTCATTTCGTACCACCACTGTACGTCGCTGCCGCCACAGTCCACCACCACCATCACACCGCACCTTCCCCGCCACCACCTCTCTCCATTTCGGTAACACAAGCGCCCTATTTCTTTCTTTTCACCACTTTTTATCAAACCTTAACTTCTATATTTTTATAAAACCGAATATTATTTACTAAATCTTTATAAAACCTTTAGTTTTTCACCACTTGAGTTGACTCGGGGTGAGTCGATTGTTTTTATTTTATCTTCTTTCATTTCTAACTTGTTGTTGTTATTTGTAGCTTGAATGGGAGATTTGATTGTTTTTGGTCTCGGGTTTGGTCTCAATGTGGGCTACGGCTCATGCGAGTCGAGCCGTGACTTGGGGTGAGTCACGACATTAGGCTAGGTTCGGTTTTGGTTAAGCTTAGCCGAGAGCCCAAAGGCTCGATAAGGTTCGAGCCATGACTCAAGGGAGTCACGGCCAATAGTTATATGTTTGGTTGAGTCGAGTGTCGAATTTGTTTGAGTTTGGATTTGTAGCCGTGGGTTTTTGATTTGGATTGGTGTCGAGTAGTGTTGAGCCGTGACTCGTGGGAGTCACGACCATGGTTTGGTTTTGTTGTGAGAGTCACGAAAAATAACTTTTGTGTAGAAGTGAGTCAAACCGTGACTCACAGGGAGTCACGGCAAGTGTCGAGTTACTTAGTTTAGCCGCGAGTCATTTTATATTAGTTTGTCTTTTATTTTATTGTTTTGTTACTTATTTAATTATTTGTTTATCGATTGTTGTTTTGGATAATATTTGATGATATGGGATATGATTTGGACTTTGACTTGGATATATACCTTTTCTTGGATTGAGATTGGACGTTATTGGATTTACGATATTAGTCGATGGACCTTATGGACACTTTTGGTACTTGAGACGAAAGAGTATGTTAGACCCATAAGAGTTTAACCTATTTGGACCCGAACATACACAAAATGGTCGATAAACTTGACAACTAATATACACGCGAATGATAATGTCTAATTATATATTTAAATTCTAAATGTGATGATAAAACTTATATTCAAGAGTCGTAACGACTTGGAAATATTTTATAAACGGACGCATCATGTCAGAATTTCGATAAAGTCTTTTATAACTTAATTGTTTACGATTACATAATGTCCTTAAACCTTTTTGTTGGGTCCATTCAGTACCCAACCGTCCTGAAATAAGGATTTGAATACAAATTATCCTAAGTGTCAAACAACCTTAAATGCTCTCAGGTCACTGAGTGAACAGTCACTCAGTGAGTTACTTTCAGGATTCTTAGGACGAGTCTAAGAAGAAGGATTTACCATTCAGTGAGGCGAAACTCCCTGAATGTCACCTAAGCCAAAGAATAAGATAATGGGTTCAGTGAGTGATGACAATAACTCACTGAACCCCAGTCTCCTCAACAACTATGAAGAATGAAGTTTGAAGGCTGAAGACCAAGACTGAAGAACCTAAAGACTGAAGGAAAGGCGGGACAAGGCGGGAAAGATTTGAAGAGATAAGGAGAAGTCCTTATCAGGCCAAAGTCAAACTTTCCCTGAAAGGCTTTAGAACAAGAACAGTGTCATCACTGTTACTCAGAAAGCACAATTGTCTTATACCCAAAATAGGTTCTTGTAACAGGGACAAAATACATCAGTATTTTGTCCTGATTAGCTTAGGTTATTCTTTTGTCTTTTAAGTCACGAGTGCTTTTTATTCATGTCTATAAATAGGATCATAAGGGAAAAAAATGGACAAGTTTGTGCAATTAATGCTTAGACATTCACAAACCAGTTTTACTCCCCCAAAGAGCAACCTAGTCCCTGAGATAGCTCAGTGGTTCCTTATAGTTGCCACTTAAGCTTAGCTTAAGTTTAGTGAGGAGACAACACCATACTTGTCATTTCAATCCCAAGTGTTTTTTTTCGCGAACACTTGGGTATAGATTTTTTTGATTAACTTCTAATAAGAATTTAAACGTTGAAAAACTCTTGTCTTTATCATTTACGTTTTACTTATTTTGCTTAGTCTATCAATACATTACTCAGTCATGGAACATGATTAGCTTAACTTTGTAGTTAATTCTAATTGTGTAAAGGGAACAACAAGTGGTATCAGAGCCTCTGGTTTATAAAATCTTTCAAAACTAAAGAATGCTCAAAAGGTTTTTAAAACCAACATCCTACCATGGCTGATAGTAATGTACCCCAGCTAGTTGACAAAAATGAAGGAAGCTATTCAGTTGTTGCTCCTAGACTAGAAGCTGGAAAATTTAGCAAGTGGAAAAAGCGTATGCTTTGCTACTGACTGGTATGGAACCATACTACATCACATGTATCAATAAAGGTCCCTTTGTCCCTAAGACTGCTGGAGGGTTACCTAAACCTGAAGCTCAGTGGACTATTGATGAGAGAAGGGTGGTTAACCAAGACCAACGCCTGAAAAGCATCATTATATCATTTCTTCCTGACAATACAATGGAATCAGTCATTAACTGTACAACAGCCAAACAAACTTGGCTTGAGTTGGTTCATAGCTTTGAAGGTCCCTCAGATACCAAGGAAAACAGGATTATGGACCTGATACTTGAGTATAACACTTTCAGGACCAAAGACTCTAAAAGTCTCTCTCAGACCTATACCAGATACAAAACCTTGATAAACGAACTATCAAATGATGGTGTAGTCTTGTCTAAGCATGAAATCAATGTTGGCTTTGTCAACAGTCTCCCTGAGAAGTGGTTAAACTTCTCTCAGGGTCTTAGGAATGCTAATCACATTCAAAATATTGAGCTCCCTGAGATCTATGGGAAGTTTGTCTATGAGGACAGCTTAATCTCAAGGAGATACACAGACTCAAAGAAAGCTCTTGAGACAAAAAAGGCCCTGACAACCTTACCCTTATCCACTACGTTTTATTATAATGGTGTTGTGCATGATTTCCAAGAGAATTCTGATGATGAAGCTGATGAGAGAACCGGTGAGGAGTACCTTAATGACTTACATATTGAATTTCAAGAAAGGGCACTCCTTGCTAATTCTAAACGTTTTATCAAAAGAAACCTGTCAAACTTTTCTAAAGCAAAAGCAAATGAAACCACTGAATGTTTCAAATGTGGTAAAAGGGTCATTTTGCAAAAGACTGTTTTCCTAAAACCACCTCAGAACCCTCATATAAATTCTCTGGTAATAGTTCTTCTTCAAGAACTAGCAAGTTTTAACCAAAAATACTTCAGTCTTGTCAACATTTTCAAAACAAAACTGTTCAAAATGATCAAAAAGACTTTGAAGCTAAGTATAGAAAAGCTAAAGCTAAACTTGCTCTCCTTGAGGCCACTCCCTCAGTATCTCAGGCTGCTCAAACCTCTAAACCTGTTCAAACAAAGAACAAGGTACTTGTAGCTGAAGCCTATGACTGGGATGAAGAAGAGGTCTCCTCAGATGATGAAGAAGTAAGAGTCAGTGCACTGATGGCACTTTCAAATAATGATCAGCTGGCTGTTGGAAAAAGCCATACAAGAAATGCAGAGTGGGTTAACATCACCATGAAAATGGTAAATATTTTACTATCTATGGATGATGATTCTGATTGGAAATCTTACTTAAATTACATTAATGTTGATCTTAAGTTTGTTGAAGAGCAAATACTTAATTTGTTTTCAAAATACAATAAACTTGTTCAAGAGTTAAACAAGTGTAGAGATGAACTACTTGACTTGAAACAAGCCAAGCTAGAAGCTATTACACTTCAAATTCAAAACTCTGAAATTTTGAAACAAAACCAAGCTCATCAAACTGAACTCAACAAAGAAAAGGCTGTCATTGAAAGCTGGACAAAAAAGAATCCTAATGTCTATGAAACTGTTAGTCTTATTCCTAGTTCTAAAAATAAAATCTTAGGAGAAGACCAACTCACTGAATCCCTTAGTGATAGTGAAAAGGCCTTAATTCTAGCTGGCATATCTAATGAGCAAGAAATGAAACCCAAGTCTAGTGACTGGGTTGAAAGAAACAACCCAGACAGTAAGTTACCTAACTTTAAGACTGGGAAAATCTTGCAACCTGAAAGTCAGGCTATCAAAGATATGCTTGGACTCACTGATAAGCCCAGTAACATTGAGTATGTCAATGAGTCTGAATCAGAATCACAAACACCTGTCCCACCACTGAAATTCCTTCCGGGAGCTGCACCTAGCTCAGACCTAACACCGTTAGTTTACTCTCAACATTCTCCTAAAGAGAAGTCAAGATTGGGTAGGATCATCCTGAAGAGACCCACGCGATGACTCAACAACTTCAGTCCCAACTAAGGTAAACACTGAAAGCCCTGATTCAAAATATGATCAGTTGGCTGAGCTTGTCAGGAAGCTGAGTGAAAAGATTGAATCATCTGAAAAACCTCAATCAAAGAGTAAGGAACTCAAACTAGCTTCTTCAAGCACCACCAAACCAAAATCTTCACCAAAACCACAACAAAGATGTGAACTGTGTAACTATACAAATCATTCCACTGATGATTGCTATAGAATCATCTTTTGCATGATTTGCAAAAAGGAAGATCATAGGACTTCTGATCACTTGTCATACACAGTCTCATCCAATGTTGCAACAAACTTTAAAGCACAGGCTTTACAGTATCCCTCTGATTCTAAACAGAAACAAAGATAAAAGGCTAAGCCTTTTTCACCTTGTCCACATTGTGGTTTCAATGACCATCTTTCTGATGATTGTCTAATGGATCCTAGTTGTGGCATATGTGGGGATTCCACTCATGACATCTCAGGACATGAAAAGGTCATTCAGGCTAGAAGAGGAACCACCAAGTCATCCTCTCAGTCTACTGAATCCACATCAACAACCAAATGTAAAATTTGTGGAAGCACAATCCATACCACTACTGACCATGCATTAATTGTAACTGTTAAAAAGGCCATCAACGCCAAGCCCTCCAAGAGGAGGGGTCCTAGAAAGAACTGACACAGTTTACTATTTGTGCAGAGACATGCCAGAGAGCCTGTTTGGCATCTAGATAGTGGATGTTCAAGGAGCATGACTGGTGTGAAGGAATATCTGCATAAATATGTTGAGGAACCAGGACCTCAGGTGGTATTTACTGACAATTCATCATGTCTCACTGAAGGTTATGGTTCATTAAACTGTAGTGAAGTAGTTTTTACTAGGATAGCTTATGTTAATGGTCTCAAGTACAATCTTATCAGTGTCAATCAACTATGTGATGCTAAATACATAGTTCAATTTGATGATAAGCAAGGTACCATCTTTAATGCAAATAAAGAAGTAGTTCTTATTGCACCAAGAAGACAAAGATGTTTATGTGTTAGATATGTCTACTCTAACTCAGAATGGAACTTCTCTCTTTGCTAAAGCCACTGAAACTCTAAACTGTCTTTGGCATAAGAGACTCTCCCATCTGAATTTCAAAAACATAAACAATCTTGTCAAACAAAACAAGGTCCTTGGCTTACCATCACTTGTGTTTTCAAAGGATAAACCCTGCTCTGCCTGTGAAAAAGGTAAACATCATAGAGCATCCTTTAAAACCAAACAAAACTTCTCCATCAAAAGCTGCCTTCATCTTCTCCATATGGATCTCTATGGACATATCAGTCCTATGTCCATTAATCATGAGAAGTATACTCTGGTCATTGTGGATGAATACTCAAGATACACTTGGGTTTACTTCCTGATCAAAAAGAGTCAGGCAGCTAAAACTATCATGTCCTTTGTCAGGAACATTGAAAACCAAAATGACATAAAAGTCAAACAAATCAGGACTGACAATGGGACTGAGTTCAAAAACCATGATCTTGAGTGTTTCTGTGATGAGAAAGGAATTTCTCAAAACTTCTCTTCTCCTTACACACCTGAGCAAAATGGTGTAGCTGAAAGAAAGAATAGAACACTCATTGAGGCTACTAGGACAATGCTAAATGGATCAGTTCTATCCAAAAACTTTTGGACTGAAGCAGTTAAGACTGCATGTTATACTCAAAATAGATGCATCATTGTCAAGAGACATAGCAAAACTCCTTATGAGTTATTCAAAGGAAGAATCCCTGACATCAGCTATTTTCATGTCTTTGGATGCCCTGTGTTTATTCATAATCACGAGGATCACTTAGGGAAATTTGATGCAAAAGCTGATGATGGATAATTTCTAGGATTCTCTATTGTCTCTAAAGCCTTCAGGGTGTTTAATACAAGGAGACAACAAACTGAGGAAACATTCCATGTCACCTTTGATGAGAGTACTGAAGCCATCAGATTCTCAAACACCTCAGTGGAAGAGATAGGAATTGATGATTCATCAAGATATCCTCCAGATGAATATCATCCTGATAGTAATTCTTCCACTCAATATCAAGCAGATGCTGATATTTCCTATTACATCATCCCACACAACCTTCCTTATCCAACCATAACTGAGTTTGTTGAAGCATAAACAGGTACTGATGAAATCAATCAGTTTGAACAAAGTGCTCAGGAACCAATCAATCTCAGTGATCAACCAGGTCAGTCAGATACTCAAGATCCTAAAGATCTTCAAGTTTCTGCACCTGAACCTACACGACCACCCCATCAGGCCTCCAAAAGTTCAAATCAATATCCAAGACCTCAAGACAGTTGCACTAGGTCTAAAGATTTAGAACTTTTTAAAATAATTGGAGAGCCCACTGATTGTATGCTTACTAGAAGCATGGCTACTAAACTTAAGGCAGCCTCAGCCAATGAATGTCTATTTGTAAACTTCATCTCCAATATTGAACCTAAAAGTGTCAAAGAAGCACTGAAACACCCTAGTTGGGTTCATGCTATGCATGATGAACTAGAACAATTTGACAGAAACAAGGTAATGACCTTAGTCAAATGTCCTTAGGATGTTTCAGTCATTGGCATGAAATGGGTGTTCAAGAACAAAACTGATGAAAATGGCATACTCATTAAAAACAAGGCCAGACTTGTTGCCAAAGATTATAATCAACAAGAAGGCATTGATTATGAAGAGACATTTGCACCAGTAGCAAGAATGGAAGCCATCAAGATCTTCCTTGCATTTGCAACCTACATGAACTTCAAAGTATATCAAATGGATGTAAAAAGTGCCTTACTCAATGGATCACTGAAAGAAGAAGTTTATGTTCAACAACCTCCTGGATTTGAAAGCAGTGAGTTTCCTGACTATGTCTGCAAGCTTGACAAAGCCCTTTATGGACTGAAACAAGCTCCTAGGGCATGGTATGAAACTCTTTCAGCCTTCCTCATCCAAAACAAATTTGTCAGAGGCAAGATAGACAACACCTTGTTTATCTATAGGACAAAAGAAGATGTCATTCTTCTTCAAGTGTATGTGGATGACATCATATTTGGCTCAACAAGTTATAAACTTTGCAAATAGTTTGAAAAACTGATGGCAAATTAATTTGAAATGAGCATGATGGGAGAACTCACTTACTTCCTTAGACTACAAATCAAGCAGACTGATAAGGGAACCTCCATCAGTCAAGAAAAGTACACTAGAAGCTTACTGAAGAAGTATGAGCTCAATGACTGGGCCTCAGTGAAAACTCCAATGGTTCCCCCAAACAACCTTGGTCCTGACCTTGCTGGTAAACCAGTGAATCAAACTCTTTTTAGAGGAATGATTGGGTCACTGATGTACCTACTTGCATCAAGGCCTGATATCCAATTCTCAGTCTGTTTGTGTGCCAGATATCAGTCTGACCCAAGAGAATTACATCTCACAGCTGCGAAAAGGATCCTCAGGTACCTGAAAGGTACTCCAACTCTTGGATTGTACTACCCTAAATGTTCAGGTTTTGATCTCAAAGGGTACTCAGACTCTGACTATGCAGGCTGCAACATGGATAGGAAAAGTACTTCAGGCTCCTGCCAATTCCTTGGTGGTAAACTTGTCTGTTGGAGTACTAAGAAACAACAATCAGTTGCCATGTCCTCAGCTGAGGCTGAATATGTTGCAGCAGCCAGTTGTTGTGCAAATGTGCTATGGATGAAAAGTCAACTCAAAGACTATGACATCCATTACAAGATGGTTCCCATCTTTTGTGACAACACAAGTGCAATTGCTATCTCAAACAATCCTGTTCTTCATCAGAGAACCAAGCATATTGATATCAAATATCATTTCATTAGGGACCATGTCATGAATGGTGACAATGAATTACACTTCATCCCCACTGAATATCAGCTAGTTGATATATTCACCAAACCATTGGATGAACCAACTTTCACAAGACTAAAAGCTGAATTATGAATGTTGGATATTGAGAATCAGTCCGTTGATTAAATCCATCCAACTTAGTGTAAATTCAGATAACCTTTGGTCCCTGAGTCAACAAATGTCTCAGTGAATAAGAATCTTATGTATCACTGAATAACCTTCCCTGAACATCCTCACACTGAATGAAAAGTCATTCAGGGGCCTTAAGACATCAACAAATGACAATCACTGCTATACTAAATGCTCTAAGTATTTAGTTAGTTAATGTCCTAGGTTGGTAACTGGATACACATTTAATATAGGAATATATGTTCCTATACCTTCTGGCATCCACATCTTGGGCCCCCACATCATCACCACATATCCCAATGGCATTTAATGCCTCTCCTCACATACAATATCTTTTGATATTATATGTGGTGACATCACATTGCAAAATGCACTTTTTGCAGACGGCACAACTGTTCACCTTGGCAGTTGAGCAAAACCCGGGAAAGTGGAGTGGTGGCATTTAATGCGGATATCAAACGTTTTTACAAAACAGTTTTCAAATTTTTGAGTAAAATTCGCTATAGTGCAAAAACTTCCCTATAAATACCCACACATAATATAACACACACACGCTTTGAACTATTAATCAAACTCTTGCTATTTTTCTCAAAACCTGTGTGTGTTCTAAATCTCAAAACCAGTCTTTTTTCTTGCAAAACCAATACCTTCTTTTATAATGGCTGCTTCTAAAGCTATTACCTGCGCTCCTAATGTGGAATTCCAACTAGAGAGCGTGGATTTGACCAAAAATAATGTCGTAGGGAATTTTTCCTATCCGGAAAAATTTTTGGCCTATAAGGATATGGTAAAATACCTGCAAAATTGCTTTCTCTCTACGACATTTACCAAGACACCCCCAGTCATATACCATGACTACTTTAGGGAGTTCTAGTGTACAGCGGTGGTCGCCAACCGTGATGTCATCAAGTACTCCATCATCACCTTCTCAGTGAACAATGGGAGGAAAACCCTCTCCCTTGATTACAAGACCTTTATCAAAGCCACAGGCCTTGATTACACAAAGACGTTTTCCACACAACCCATTGAAAGTGAAGTAAAAGCCGAATTGCTTTTACTTGGGCCACATGATGACAAACACCCTAATATGGCCCCAGGGACTCTATTGGCCAAAGCCCCCATCATTAAAACATGGTTTCCTGCCATCTGGAGGATACTGATGACCTTTGTCATTCAGGTCCTTGGTGGGAACAAGTCCTCCACGGAGCAATTAAACACTGCTCAACAAATGATAGTGTTCAGTCTCCTGGAGGGTAGAAAATTGACATTAGAGAAATTATCTTCAAATACCTCATAGTCAAGCTCTCAGGGAAATCCAGGCAAAGACACATGTCTTACCCTAGGTTCATTTCCTGTGTGCTTCAAGACTTACTAGGTTCTGAGTACATTAGGCCCAATATACGGGGATCTGACCCTGATGTCTTACATAAGGCCAATTACTCTAGAGACCTCACTGAGGTTACACCAGTCGCCTTGACCACATACATGTTGATGGTCATTCAAGGTGCTAATGCCCTATCACCTGTGCCTTCTCCTTCCAAGAAGGAGAAGAAGAAAAAGAAGAAGGGGTCCAGGAAGGTGGTTCAACCCAAACCACTCAACGCTGAGACCTCTGCTTCCCAGCCTAAAAAAATAAGGCTAAAGAAGGCCCAGCCCACTGAGACACCAATAGAGGAGAACCAATTGGCCAAAGAACAACCACCAACGGAGTGCACTAAGAAATCACCCTCAGTGTCCTCGGGAAAACCTGCTCCTAAAGTCTCTGCTGACATACACAAGTCAGTAGAGTCAAGAACCATCCACCAATCGCTTCCCGATGAAGGCATTCGCAAATTACCACCTTTGCCTGAGAGAGAAAAGGGTCCTGAATCCTCAGTAGAGCAGTACTACTCTACCGAGAAGGGGACCTACACCCTCTCACATCCCGCTCAAGGCTCTGATACATCACAATCAGAGTCTTAGGGAGGACTGGTCCCTAAATCTTCATCAGGGTAGCACAACCTTGGTGGAAAGGGGAACCCCAACATTTCACATCCTGCTTACGGCTCTGATCAATCACAGTCAGAGTCTCAGGGAGTACTGATCCCTATATCTTCATCAGGGCAGACCAACCCTGATGGAACGGGGGATCTAAACATCTCATTGCCTAGTGATGGTACTGGAACAAACCCACCAGTCCATGAAGATACCTCAGGGGACAAAGACTCAGGGGGCATGCAACCACCCGCTGATATGGAACCTACACCCCCATGGCATTGCGATTCTCTCAGGAACTGGCCCTAAGGACCAGGCAGATAAAACCCATTCTGCTGGAATAGAGGGGTCAGGACCTCGCCAAAACGAAGGCGAGCCCTCTTTTAAGGGGGAGCCAGATATTAACTTGGTTCCTACTCTTGCTGATCTCCAGATGCTCATCAATGAAGAATCAGAAGAAGAAATGGCTGACTTTGGGGATGATGAGGTTTTTGCTGCTAGGGAAGATATGGAAACTGATGAACAACCTCTGGCTTACAACTTCCCTCAGCACACTGAGCAATCACTTTCATCTCCTCCTCCTGAGGAACAAGAATCCCATCACCACCCTACATCATCATCATCATCATCATCAGGCAAATCATCAGGCTCCTCAGACTCTGCTCCTGCAACTCCTGACTACTTGTAGAAGTATGACAATGTTCTACCCCTCACTGAAAGGCAGTTAGTTCAGTTCCTCAGAAAGTCCAACACTGCCCTTTTCAATGAGATAATAAATGAGCAATGGGATCAGCATACTGATGCAGCAGCCTCTTATGCCGACTTTAGGGCTGCTGTTGAAGGCTCATTTCATCAGGTCACTGCTTCCACTGATAAACATATCAGTGATTTGAAGACCGCCATTGAGACACTGGGACTTGAACAAGGGAAGCACTTTAACTAGTTGATGCAGTCTCTCAGTGCAATTCAAGAAGAGTTCAAGAATGATCCAGCTCTCATTACCAAGCTGATTGAGTTCATGGATTCTCAGAAGACCACCTCCTCCAACATTATTGAGCTTCTCAGACTCCTCAAGGAAGTGGATCTTACCCCTCTCAGGTCTCAGCAGTAAGCCATTCAGAAGTCAGTTTTTGATACCCAAGGATGCCTGACTTAAATTTCCTCAGCCTTTGACCAGCTGTCTGCTAAACATAATGAGCTGGTAAATCACTACACCACCAGGGTCACTTAACTCTCCGAAGCTCAAGTCACTATGGCAACCGAAATATCCTCCCTGAAGAACGAGACCATGGAAATCAAGAACATGGTCTCCACCATCCTGACAGTTCTTCAGGCCTCTCAAATTCCCCCAGCTCCTCAGTCAACAGATGCTTTCACTGAAGCTCCGGTATCTGTTGAGGGGGAGAAAACTGATGATTCAGTACATGAACCTGAAGCTACCGGTATCACTGAAGTTGTTCCTCTTCAAAGCTTCATGCCAGGAACCTCAACTTCTTCAGCCCTTGTTGTTGCTACCACTCCCATTCCAACTGAAGCAACAACAACCACAGAGTTCCCTGAGGCCTCTTTCAGTACACCCCCTCCCACTGACAAAGGGAAGGGAATCATGAAAACTGAAGATTCACCTCCCAAACTAGTATAGGAACCAAGAGAAGTGCGTCCTGAACCTGATGCACAGTGATCATGGAAATCATATTAGATGATGGGAGAATCTTTAAGGGAACCAATGAAGAGGTGGCCGTAGTTTTGGATGAAGAGGAATGGATCAAGGCTGAAAGGCTCAATAGACCAGTGATTGCTGAAGTTGCTAAGGAAGTCATCAGAGAGACTAAGCAAAATATCAGGGGGGGGGGACAGTTCCTCAAACTTCAGGCTGACCGAATCAAAGAACACAACCTAAAGGTCTGATGGATCGTGTTTTGGTGTGATATTATGATTCGGGAGGTCGGGTATGATGGAAATATATCATCTTCATGGTTAGAGAGAGAGTAGAAAGAGAGAGATAGAAACCTGGTCTTATTATTTATGAAAGTGAAAGTGAAATACAAACTCAAGTCTCACCCCTCCATGGAAGTATGAAGGGGTATATATAGGCTCTCACACTCTACACTTTACACTATTGATGTTTTTAGTCCATGTATTTGAGCCTAACAAGATAACTATTGTAATACTGAATATGTTGTCACATTTTCGTGTTAGGAGCATTCCTAACAATCTTCCCCCAATGTGGCAACATATGGGAATACTTACATCATTTCCTACAAGTACAAATACAAATAAAGAAAGGTCTTCATAGGCTCTTCAAATGCTGAGGATGACTCCAATTTACGCTCTTTGTCTTCATCTTGTACCTCTGCTTGAGAACTCTTCTTCACTTGTAGGCAAATGATGTAATTTGCATGAACTGGATTAACTTCCCCCCAATTCATGCTGCATGTCTTTAACGGCTTCTTCATACGCTTCTTTTTGGCAAAGTTTCTGAATCAGCTTCCCCCCAAACTGACAACCGTCTTCGGCAGATTCGAAACTTTGATGTAGTTAACATGTCTTCTAACTTTTGAAGTTTGAAGTACGCAGCAGAATTTGTAGATAACATCGTAAACCACACCAAGCAAATCTGACTAGTCACTCAATAATGATTATACTCAATGTGGAAACTTCATTTTGGAGGTAACATGCAAGAAATTAGCAATATCTTCTCACATATGTAGGCTACTTCACACTTCACAACATGCAAAAGCTGAAACGATTACACCAAAATCACAAAACTGAACCACTGATCATCTCTGCGGACGTCTCTCTGGTAGTAATAAAATTGTAAGCTCGATCACGTGAATCTGTTATGCGTCCCCGATGTGCACATTTCTTCCCCCTGATTGCAGATACTTGTGGAAAAAAAATGTTTTCGCAAAGAACTCAAGAAAATTCAAAGAACATCCACTCTCTCTTCCCCCACTATGTCTTTGCAGAATCGGAAGCATACACACTATGTTTATGATGGAAACGGAGGCAACGTAAACCCTGTATGTCCAATTAGTAGAAGATGTGTGAAGTACCATAAATAGCCCGTGAGAATCACAGCTGATAAAATCTCTACTCTTTGATATTCTTCTCTGCTAACTCTTTACCGACCCCATTATTATTTTGACGGCTTTTTGTAGTGACTACTGATGGAGAAAACCCACTATGACGAACTTGAGACTAAAGTAAAATAACCCGAACTTGTGACATAAACTTGCACTATTGTCTGACTAAGAACCAATACTGAGAATTTCAATAAAGGTAGAATCATATACCCATCCAACCATCCTTAACTGTATATGAACTTCTCTCGAATTATCCACAGCTTTTTGTAACACTTGAGCACTACAACGTAACTCCTTTAAAATGATAGCTATACTCTGTGAGCGCAATAACGTAACTCCTTACATCAGGTATAACTAGACAACTCAAGTCTTAATCATGATAACGGTTAAAAGCTCGAACAAGGATCTTGAAGAATCATGCATCCAACCAACCCCGATATCTTCAAGATACTAAGTACACGCACCCGTGATATTCCACTTCAACTTCAAATAAGTAATAATGAATTAACCCCGTAGTCACATCTTGCGATTTAATACCCAAAACTAGCCTTCGTTACTTGGTTAAGTGAACTTTGATAATGGTTTTTCCCGATCTTGTCAAAAACGTATCCTCATGAAAATTTGTAACACCAAAATACCACTTCTTTTTCACCAAAAATTAACACTCTTTATTTAACAAAAATACATTTGAATAATTAAAATTTAGCCCAATGTGTCATTTTCGGATCCAAAGATATAAGCCCTATCACGTTTTATCAGCTCAAGTAATTAAGCATATTAGATCATTAGCAATATGTTCAAAATTTCGGCCCAGTCCAAATATATATCACTTAACCGTTAAATCAACTGAAATCCAGGTCCAAAAAGTAAATCATAACCCGATTCAAACAAAACCCAATCCAGTCATTTAGGTATATAAAACCTACTTAACCCTAATGTAACTTAATACATCTAACCCTAATTATTCTCCTTTCTCAAACAATCCGCCCCCTTTTTCTTCACTGCTCTCACCTACACTCTCAAATCTCATCTCCCAGTATCAATCTTGACCGATCACAACCAATCAACCATCACACATAAACACAACCATCCTCGATGTATTCATTTGCAGCTCAATTCGAATCAAGATAGATCCTTTGGAGGTTCTCAGGTAGGTTTCTGCGTGTTTTTTTCGTTTTGTAGTTGTTTTTTGAACGAACGAAGAAAAGAGAAAAATAGATTTCTTATTTTTCTTTTCTTGCTTGTTTGGTATATTAAATGAAGCTAGGCTTCAAAAAGGTCGATGATGATGATGATTTTTTTCTCGTATGAATGACCTTGAATGGTCGAATATATCAGTGAATAATCACGAAGAAAAAAATCTGAGATTATTTGATTTTTCTTTTTTAGTCCGAGTATTTGAAGAGTGATTTATATGAGGAGGATGGGATAGGACAGTGTCAGATTTGTGTTGGTTTGAAGTGGGTTGTGTCTCGTTTAGGATTAGTTATGGTTAATGATAGGATTTGGTCGTGGCTGTGGTTGACTTGGTCACCATTTACGTCGCGTATGGTTTATTGAATTTTTTCTTATGGTTTTGTGACTGATGATGTAGATAAACTGAAGTCAATACGAGTGTTGGTATTTGGTTTATGGTCTACTGCTCTTCTATCTTCATCTTGATTTTTTCTTCAATTTCGATAAGTGGTAATAAAAAACCAATTCCGATAACATTGACCGTTTGACCTGACAAATTGCGATAAAAATCCAATTCCGATAGATTGACTGTTTCACCTTATGAATTGCGATAAAAATCCAATTCCGACAGTTTGAATTCCGACGGATTAATTTCGACGGATCAATTGCGACAGGTTTGTCGGAATTGCTTTACAAGCAATTCCGATAAAAGTGGGTTTTGACTTTTTGACCATTAATTTCGACCACTTTTCCGACCAGTATTATCCGACCACTTATCGACCATAAATTCAGACTAGCTTATAATGACCACAAATATTCACGGATTGGTACCAAAACAGTCATAAAAATATATCAGTTATAAACAAGCAGCTGATTACTTGGATTGTATTAGACCAGTTTAATGGACAGTATAACAATAACTTGTGAAAAAGAACTGTTACCACAATAAGCTTCAAAAACAGATCTGATCCACAAAAAAAAAAATACGATTTTGACAAGATAACATCACAAACATCAACCAAAACTAATAATCATGGCTCTTGATACCAATTGATGGATCGTGTTTTGGTGTGATATTGTGATTCGGGAGGTCGGGTATGATGAAAATATATCATCTTCATGGTTAGAGAGAGAGATAGAAACCTGGTTTTATTATTTATGAAAGTGAAAGTGAAATACAAACTCAAGTCTCACCCCTCCATGGAAGTATGGAGGGGTATATATAGGCTCTCACACTCAAAACTTTACACTATTGACGTTTCTAGTCCATGTGTTTGAGCCTAACAAAATAACTATTGTAACACCGAATATGTAGTCACATTTTCGTGTTAGGACCATTCCAAACAAGGTCAAGCTAAACACTGAAAGAAAGAGGAAGAATGATGAGAGGTATGTCTGGGCCATGATAAAGACCAAGGGTGAAGGTCCCATTACTGACATGACCATTCATGCCAACACTGATCCCATAGCCATAACAGTTCATAGAGGACCAAGGAAGACTGAGAAGAATAAACCTTTCAAGTTCTCAGAATATGGGATCAAGGAATGGGACATGATGGGTCCCATCCTGAGGAAGAAGAAGAACAGGTGTAAAACCCCAAATTTAACACAATCCGAAAAGACCAAAATACCCTCTAAATTTAAATTTTTAAGAATTCATAAAACCATATAAGTAAGCATTATATGAATTTAACCTAAGGTAATTAACACCTTAAGTGACCTAACAAATTAAATTAATAAACTTTATATTATGAACAAAATGTACAAAATAAATAATCATATCCTACAAGCCCATAATGGGCGACATTTATGTGACAAAAAGGCCTCCTAATTTTCGGCCAAAGGAATAAAAAGGAGATAAGAACACATTGAAAATTGATTGGTAATTATTCCTTAAATCTTGGCCCTTTCCCTTATTAACACAATCACAAATACACGGTTTCTAGTCAATTATTGTAACCGAACATTTGCAAAACCCTAAACACAAAACACACCCAAAAAAAAAAAAAAAAAAGGCTGCTACCTTGTCTTCTTTCTTTGTTCGATCCACTAAGGCAGAAAAAAAAAAACAAAAAAAAAAAAAAAAAAAAAAAAAAAAAAAAAAAAAAAAAAAAAAAAAAAAAAAAACTACAACACTACAAACTCGGCTGCTACTTTTCTTCTTTTCATTCCTGTCGATTCACAGCAGCAAAAAGGAGTGTATTTTGGCCTTTTCCTTGGTGGTTCCATCGTGGAGCTGCAGCAGTTCAAAGGTTGGTGTTTGATCGTGATTGGGTTGTAGTTTCATAGCATGTTGGGTGTTCGTGTGCTTTTGGTTTCGAGTTCCGTTGTCGTTCTTGTCGATCAGGCTTGAGGTTCGATCGGGTGTCTCGCTGTACCTTCATGTTCATGTCCGTGTTTCGGGTTCGACTTTGAAAGCAACTTATACTCGTTTTGGTTAGGAGGTAATTATTTGTGAACCATTTTTATATGATAACCAAATCCTTGTTTGTTTACTTCGGGAATACATATTGAAGAATGTAAGTCACATGAACGGATATAACATGTAAACTCATTAGAGGTGTAAAACTGATATATTGTTTTGTAAAAAAAAAAGAAAAATGATTATACGAATGGTAATAGATCATATAAACCATAAGACTTAATATGATATATGAACCGAATAAGTGACTACTCTCCATTCCGTTCTCTTTTTTTATCAATTTTCTGCAACCTTTAGTGACACTTTTGTTTTTACTTTTAGTGAGATGTTTAAAAATTAGTCACTAAAGGACACTCATTTTCCCTAGTGCTAACGTGTGAAACTCATTCAGCCTAAATTTAGTAAATATTGTTTTTATAATGATGATAAGTTTAACCATAATCGCACCCTTCAAGTTGTTCTATTTCTTTTGCCAATTTAACATCATTCATATACCAGATGAAATTAGTGCATATAATACAAAAATGTGAGTCGTGTGGGTATACAAGTGAATAATTGTATTTTTGGTCGCCGCGGTCTAAATTAATGTCAAGAGTAAGTTTAAATAAATTATGAAACGACGGAGTCCTAAACTTTCATTTTGATATAATTTACAATATAGACCCCAAAGTTAATTATTTGACATTTTTCAAATATTAAATTTTGATAATTTACATTTATGACCCTAAGCTTTATTAATTTGACAAAATTAACCCTAAACTATTATATTGGTCACTTTACCCCTTAAATATTATTTAATTGTCAATTATAACCTTAAAGTATTAAGTTATTAAATATGAAAAATTACTAAAAAAAAATGGAAGCCGACTAAAATGAGTAATCTGATTTAAAATAAGTTATTAATAAGACGATCATAATTCGTGTAGATTCGCCGAAGAAGGAGTTTATTCCGATCCTTATGTTTCTAGTGTGTGTTTCCCTGGCGGTTTAAGGTACAGATATTCTATCATTTTTCAGTAAGGGTGTTTTCCCTTTCATGACTCATTTATCTTGATTCGTTTTAAGATTCCATAAGCCATTGTTATGTTTCCCCTACACTTTGGTTCGTTTGTTTGATTCATTTTGACTTTGATGTTCGATATGACCCTTTTGCTTTGAGCCTCTATAATGATTCATTTGATATTCGTTCGTTACCTTGTGATATTAGTATTCGACTCACTTGATACTTCAAGGGTTCATTTGATTTTGGTAACTAGATGTGAAAACCTTTTTAATTATATCATGGAAATGTTTTGAGGAAAATCTATTTTTAAAATGATGTTTATGAAATATGCGCTACCACTTTTAATTGGAATTTGGCTAAGCTTTTATGAAAACTACTTTTAAAGACTATTTTTGTGAAAACCGTTATTAAAGATCATTTTTTATGAAAATCATTTGATAAAGATTACTTTAAATGAACCATTTGATTTTGAACATCCGATGATGACTTAGACTATTTGAACCTTTGCATTTGATATTTGGACTTGACTACGATTTGATGACTGGGACTTTCGAACCTTTGTAGTGATTTGAACCTTTGCTATGATTTGGACCTCTGACCTTTGACCTCAGTTTGATACCCGAGCCAAATTTGTTTCCAAGCCATGAAGGTAACGTGGCCATGTGATTGATGCACCAATGGCATGACTCTAGTGTGGTTGAGTGATGTTCCACACCGTCCCCATTTGCTACTACATGCACGCTTTATTATTTATTATGGCCTATATTATTGTTCGGGGGGCGTATGGATGCATCCTAGATTTGTTTTGTTTCGAGGGATATATCATGATTTGATTTGATTTGATTTGGTGATTGATGTTATGTGCTATACACGTCCTTCACATATTTGAGAGGTCGCTCCTCTATGGTTACTGATGGTTACTATATTTGATTTGTTTGGGCTCGTGGTGGATTACTGACCTTCCCTTTCCCTTTCTTACTTTGTACTCTTTGACTATACTTTGGTAAACCCAATGCACCAAACTATACATGTTCGTTTTCTTTTGCTTTCGTTTTCGTTTATATATATCTGTTCACTGGGCTTTTTAAGCTCAACCGCATTTCTTTTCCTGCGGCAGGTTTTAGTTGGAAGCTGGGTTATGAGTGGAGAGTATTTTTGGACTTAGAAGACCTTGATAGTCATTCCGGATTAGAGATGACTAGAAGAGATTATATTTAGACTTAGTACTTATTGTAATTCTCATTGTAACCTTGTATCTTCAGATTTTTCCCTTGTAACCATTGAAATTTATTTTTTATTATTTATGTCATATGCTTGTGTTTGCTTTGATATGTCACCATAATGTAATACTTCTACCCTTTTCGGGTTGGGGTGTTACAATAGGTGTGTCCCTGACCTTCTGGCTGCTCTGAATAAAAAATATGAGGAACTGGAAAAAGTGGCCAAGAGCTTAGGGATCGATCATCAAAAGGCACTTGCTTCTCAGGGATTAACAACCCCTGAACCAACTCAGACCACAGGGAAGAAGAGAAAAGCTATAGGCCAAGAACCTGAACAATTTATAGGTGCTCTTCACTGCAACAGAACTCCTCCTGAAGGTGTCAAGTTCTTTCCCAATAAATTGATCAAGCATCCTGAGTTTGATATCTTCTTCATTGATGAGCTTGGCCAACAAGCATTCCAAAGAGTCAGTGATATACATCTTGTGGAAACAACAACTCTTCTGGCCTACAAGCTGATGGCACTTCATGTGAAGAGCCTTGAGAATGAAGAGTTCATAAGGCTGATGGAAAAGATGATGAGTGAGAGACCCGACAAGCAGGTGTTGGTGTCTAAGAAAGCTAAATTGGAACTCATTGGAATTAAGGAAGTCTGAGTACTTTTCCCTGAGTATTATGTTTAGATGATATGACTGATGTAATGAATATGAATAAGATGATGGCCCATGTTTTGTTATATCAGTGTCCTTTAATTTCTTTCTAGTATATTCAGTGTAAGAAGAATCCCAATTTGCTCACTTACACTGATCAAACACTTAGGCTTAATTTATATCCAAATAGGGGGAGATTGTTGGGTCCCTTCAGTACCTAAGCGTCCTGAAACAAGGATTTGAATACAAATTATCCTAAGTGTCAAACAACCTTAAACGCTCTCAGTTCATTGAGTGAACAGTCACTCAGTGAGTTATCTTCAGGATGCTTAGGACGAGTCTAATAAGAAAGATTCACCATTCAGTGAGGCGGAACTCCCTGAATGTCACCTAAGCCAAAGAAGATGATAATGGGTTCAGTGAGTGATGACAATAACTCACTGAACCCCAGTCTCCTCAACAACTATGAAAACTGAAGTTTGAAGACTGAAGAACCTGAAGACTGAAGGAAAGACGGGAAAGATTTGAAGAGATAAGGAGAAGTCCTTATCAGGCCAAAGTCAAACTTTCCCTGAAAGGCTTTAGAACAAGAACAGTGTCATTACTGTTACTCAGAAAGCACAATTGTCTTATACCCAAAATAGGTTCTTGTAACAGGGACAAAATACATCAGTATTTTGTCTTGATTAGCTTAGGTCATTCTTTTGTCTTTTAAGTCACGGGTGCTCTTTTATACGTCTATAAATAGGATCATAAGAGAGAAAAGTGGACAAGTTTGTGCAATTAATGCTTAGACATTCACAAACCACTTTTACTACCCCAAAGAGCAACCTAGTCCCTGACATAGCTTAGTGGTTCCTTATTATTGCCACTTAAGCTTAGCTTAAGTTTAGTGAGGAGACAACACCATACTTGTCATTTCAATCCCAAGTGTTTTATCCGTGAATACTTGTGTAGATTATTTTGATTAAATTTTAATAAGAATTTAAACGTTGAAAAACTCTTGTCTTTATCATTTACATTTTACTTATTTTGCTTAGTTAATCAATACATTACTCAGTCATGGAACATGATTAGCTTAACTTTGTAGTTAATTCTAATTGTGTAAAGGGAACAACACTTTTCGAAACTTATACATTTTCCTTCTAAATCATAATGTTTTATCAAGTATTTGGGAAATGGGTAAAACACCGAAACAGCCTATTGATGTTTTTATTTCTTCTTCTTAATCTTAGTTCTTCTCTCTTTTCGTTATTCTTTTCTTCGTATCCGTTTGTGTTTGCCGACTTTTATTACTTTAACTTCTCATATCCACACGAGTCTTAAACGTTTATTCCTCTCAAACGCCATTGAAATTAAACCTTTTCATTTCAAATAAGAGTATTACTTTATAAATCACTTTGAGGTTTATTGCTGAGACATACTATTCACTTATTAAGTTGTGCTGAGGTTTATTTGATGTGTTGTACCATCTGATCATTTGTGAAATCTTGTTTCTTTACTACTACTAAGGTATTATTCGTAGCCCCACTTTTACTTTTAAATTGTTTATAAACTCATTGGGGAGATACATGCTATTTACTTATTTTTGTGAGCACAATTGTTTATTGGTATGCTATTCCTGACTGAAATGATAATGTTAAGTACCGTCCTTGCCAAAAGCAAGTCCCTCGATCATGAACCATTAATCACTTGCGAGTGAGCGCGATTATAGGTTATAGACCCATAGGAATTGACCCTCCCGCCATGTTGACTAAGGTCAGTCCGCATGTGATGTACTACATTCAATTTTCACTAGGTATCTGGAAAAGTACCTAGCTTTGGGGGCAACTATTTAATTATGAAATTTTGCGGTTACTGTCGACTTACGCCAAGGTTATTGATGCCAGTTAATGCTTTTTGTGTCATGAGCTTAGAAAAATTATTTGATGCTTACCTGATATCTGTATTTGTTACTTATATCTTCCAGACTTAAAATCTTGTGCTCAACTGTTTTATTTATTAAACCTATGGATTACACTCAACCTTTGTGTTGACTTTTTAGCATGTTTTATCTCAGGTAACTGATGCATACTTGTGGGCACTGGGTGTGGCTGAAGACTTTTGATGGCTATCTTTGTCTTTTACTATCTATCTTTACTATCTTTTACTATCTTATCATTCAAAAAACCTTTTGAACTATGTTTTATTTCCACTTCAACTTATGTTTGAGAGTCTTTTAAACTCTAAATGTTTAATTTTGTATTCGAATGACATGTTTTTGCTAAAACGTCTCGTTATGAGATCGTTTTCTATGGATGTAACTGTCTTACCCCTCACATAGCACCCCAAGCTCCGTTCCGCTGCCATATTCCGAGTTAGGGGTGTTACATCATGAACCGTTAATTACTTGTAAGCGCGGATATTGTGAATAGATTTATTGGGTTAACATCCCCGGGCGGGTTGGTCGCGCCAACATGACTATAGTACCGGTTAAACGGACCTATATCATGCGGATTACTACTGAGTGTTTGGCAAACACTCTCAGGGGCACAGTTATTACCTAAGCTTGATTGCATGTTATTACATTGAGCTTCGGGGTCATGAGCTTAGGGCATTGTATGTATTATTTTTCTATCATGACTTTATGTTTGTCGTAATTGTCATAAGTACTGAAATCTTGTGTTCTGTAACTGATTACTGTTTAACTAAACTGTTGATCACAGTTATGCACTTGATCGAATCCTTTAGCTTGTAAAGGTTTAGTTATTTTAGATAAATTCAAAACAACTAGAATAGAAATTGTGTTCGAGTTTATCAAATACTATGCAGAATCAAGTACTTGATTATTAAGAAGAACTTTGTATCAATGTAACAGTAAACTAAGTACACAATTTAATAAACAAAACGCTTCAATATTATCAACTATAATACGAATAGTCAACAGTATTAGGGTTTTACAACCTTGAAGCTATAACTCTATGACTCAATTAATACGTATCTATCTCAATGCCCTAGGACCTCCTTTTATAGAATAAGGAGTCCTAGTCGGCTTACAATGACTTTCTATACAAGATAAATCTTTAATGAATCTTTTCTATAATTATCTAACCGACTATACAAGTATATCTCTTAAGCAGTATTAACTAAATACTCTAGCAGTAGTAACAATAACTCTGGCAGCTTTAACTCTTCAGCAGTAGTAAGTTAGTACTAGCAGCACTAACTTTGTTCCAGCAGCACTAACATACTTGGTGTATTTCTTTGAAATTCAGCAGCATTATCAGCAGTAGTAATCTACACCATCAGTCTTAAGTCTTTCACCTGCAGTAGTAAAACACTTAGAGTATTTTCCTTTTAAACACCTGAGTAGTTGTAATTCCTTAGAGCAGTCTTAACAATATGAGCAGCAGCAACTCAAGAAGCTTTAATTCCCAACAATCCTCCCATAAACATAATATTTTTTCCTAAAATCATCAAGTTTCATTCAAAGCTTGAACCATTACCAGGAGGATGCTTCCAAATACCTTATTTCTTTTTCTTTTCTTCTGGATTGAGAATCCTCTCCATCTTCTTAAGTAGCTGATAGATCATTTCATCTCACTTATCTATTTGAAGTCTAACTTTAGATGGATCCAGCATCTGATCAACTACAAGTGGATTCAAAGGGTAATCTTTTTCAACAAACATGTATATCTGAACTCCACCCAAAGCCACAGTATGAACCCCACAAGCATGATAAAGCTTCCAGAATAACACATGAACATTGTGTCCATATTGTTTTCCCCAGACTTCATCTTCATGATTTGGTTCAAAAATATCCTTAAGATAACCTGAAAGAACTCTATCTATGATATCTTCTGGCCTTGTATATCCATACTTAGCCTTTACTAACTTCCATAGAGTCTCTAGGTCTTCTCTGTCAATGCTTTTGAGCACCTGTGGAAAAGAGACAAACTTTTTAGACTTTCCACCAGATCTCATTATTTCATACCAAGACTTTTTTCCTTGATAGCCAACTTTCCAACCAATGATGCAGTACTTTGTAGCCAAAGGTTCAACTTCAATAGCTTCTTCTTCCTTTTTATCTGATTTGATATCCACCAATTGTTGTAGTTGAGCTTTTTCTTTTTCAACCTCTTCTTGTTCTGCCTGCTCTTGCTCTTGCTCTGTTTGCTCATTAGGTTTTTGCTTCTTACTTCTCTTAGCTTCTAGTTCATCTACTGCTCTCTTTGAACATTTCAATACCTCAGTCTCCATGGGCACAAATCTCTCTATTTTTCTTTTAGCAAGCTCATATAATTCTTCAATCTTTCCATCATCAAAATGGTTTAAGACATTGAGATTTCATTTGTCCATATTCTTCATATATGTGCACATGTACTTCCTTCTTTGAGCTTTGGTAGGTGGTTTGTCTCTTTTAGCTTGAGCTCTCTGTTCTGCATAATATTTTCTTCTTTTCTAAACAAACTCAGCTAGCATCTTAGACCTTTCTTTAATTGTGAGTGATGCTTGCTCTTCTTTCATAAGTTTCTGAGCTAGCTCCCAATCAGTATGAAACTGAGATCTCTCATCATCACACTCTTGAAGTTCTTTAATAAGTGCAATATTGGCTTCTTCCTCTCTTTGAGCTCTTTCAGCCAATATTCTTTCATTCTCAGCATCATACTCTTTTTGATCTCTTTCTGCTATCTCTGCATCCAAGATCAGTTGCTTCTTCCTTGAAAGAGGTTTTTCAGGTTCAATCATGATGCCTTTTCCCTTGTCTTTTGATTGTGCTGAAGTTATTGTTGTTTTTGTTGTTGTTGATGTTGTGGATGGTTCTCTAATGAAAAGCCCTTTGACAGGTGGTTTCTTCAAAGCAGTTAGGGCTTGAGCCAAAGTTGTAAGATCATCATTAGAAATTGTTGTTGTTGCAGCAGCAGTAATATTTTCACTAGCAACATTAACATCTGGCTCAACAGCATTAATTTTTCCACTAGCAGCATTAACTCCTACACCGGCAACATTAAGTGTAGCAGTTTCTTCCATTAACTTAGCCACTTCAACAATTCTATCAACACCAAACCCATCAGTACTAACAGACTTAGCATGCACTTCCACAATCACCTGAGCAGTAGAAACATCCTGATCAACCTGCTTATCAACTTCAAAGTAATTACCCGCATCAATCAAGTCTTCATTTTCTACCCCAGTTTCCTCCCCTGAAGCTTTGCTTGTATTCCTCCCTTGTTTGGGAGCATCCTCCCCCAAACTTTGTGCTTCATCAGAAGATTCAATCCTGGAAGTAGTACCAATTTTGTGTAATCTTTTGAGTTTATGTTTTCTTGACCTCTTTCTCCCTTCAAGATACCTAACCCTCCTCGTCAACCCGTTGATTTCATTATTTTGAGAAGAGGTAAGCTGTTTGAGATCAAGAACTTCTTTTGACAATTTTGTACAAGTTTCCATCAATTTTTTAGAAGTTGCATACTACCCTCACCACTTCGGATTGTGTTACCTATCCCGAGAGGTAGATCACTGGGCATGTTAGACACAACCTCAACCCTAGGTTGAGCATCTGTGCCCCCCATGGTTTCTTGGCACCTGCGGATTCCATCCTCTGAATCAGTTCCATGGGTACTTGACTTAGTAGATGTTTCCTTGGAATGGGTCTTACTGCTGTTACCACTGTCTTGCTCTGCTTCTAAGCTAGTAGCAGTAGTGGCAGCCTTTTCAAAACTACCTCTCAACTCCTTATGGGTAGCCTCATCTACATCCATATATACCAGCACTAGCCTGAGGTAGCTCAGTGCCTTTTTGGTTTTTCCTACGTGTATAGGTCTTTTTCATTGTTGAGGAAGAGGATAAAAAGGTGGGTGTGTGTTGGGTTACAGTGGGGATGCCTGAACCTTCATTATGATACGTATCAAGAGCAGACAACTTAGGTCTGGTAGTTTACTGAGTTAGGTCTGTTTGTGATTTAGGTCTGGTTATGTAAAGTCTGGTAGTACATGTTAAGTCTGGTTGACTTATAGAGTTAAGTCTGGTCTGGTCGTGAAGATAGGAAAGTTTGTTAGAGTTATATTAGGAAAAGATACATTGCGTGTATGTATCTATATAGAAGATTTGTGTATATCTTCTGTGTCGTCTAGGGTTTCCTTGTGTTATAAAAGGATCCCTAAAGGTTGTTAGTAAAGGTGTGTGAGTTGTACGATTTGATCATAGTGAATATCAATATACGAAGTTAGTGATATCCCTGCTTGTGTTCTTAATTGTTCTTGTTAAGATTCCGCATTAACATTAACAATCACTTAGGGTTTCTCACTTAGATTGGTTCGGATTTATCCTAACCATCTACTAGGTATTCAAAACTACTTAGTGATCCATATACAATTTGTGGACCAACAAGTGGTATCAGAGCAAGGGAGAGACTCTGAATTCGTAGAACACTAAAACCTAATTCTCACTCAAATCACCCTTCACAATGTCTGAACTCGATAAGCCTGAAACTTTCTCAATCCATAACAGTGAGGATGAGCAATCAAACCATGAAGATGAAGGAAAAACCGAAACCAGTAACTCCCAAACACAACAACAACCCATCCCTTCCACAACCACAATCTCAAACATAAAACTTCCACTACTGAAGAGAGAAGAATATGATATATGGGCCATTGAGATGGAACATTATCTGGAATACATTGATAGTGATGTATGGAAGGTGATCCAAAAGGGAAATTCTAAGAAGAGAATTTCACAAGGGAATGACGGGCAGCTCAGAATAATGCCACCAGTATCTGCTGAGGAGATTAGGGCTGTGGAGAAGGAAAAGAAGGCCAGAACCTTGCTTCTTATGGCTATTCCTAAGGAGCATCTACAAAGGTTTCATGGCATTCTGGATGCTAAGGAGATGTGGGAAGCTATCAAGAAACGATTTGGAGGTAATGCTAACTCCAAAAAGATGCAAAAGGCTGTTCTTAAACAGCAATTTGAAACATTTAGTGTTTCAAAGACTGAAGGTTTGGAGAAGGGCTATGACAGATTTCAACATCTGTTAACACAACTGGAAGTTCATGGTGCAGCAGTCTCAAATGAGGATGCAAATCACAAATTCCTCAGATCCTTACCATCAGAATGGGGCAATGTATCTGTAGCAATGAGGATTAAGGAGGAAGTAGACTCTATGACACCTGATGACCTTTACAATAATCTCAGGATGTTTGAAAGGGACATCAGTAATAACACTCAGGGTTCAACCAGTTCATCAAATGTTGCTTTTGTGTCTCAAAACAAAAGCAGTACTTACAAGGTTAGATCTGGTGTTAGGTCTGGTAACTATGAAACTCCTTCAAGTGAAAGGTCTGCTTCAAGTTTTACTGATGAAGTGATACATTCTTTCTTTGCCAATCAAACGGAAGATGAAAGCTTTATTAGTGAAGACCTTGAACAGATTAATGATGCTGAAGTTGAGGAGATGGATATAAAATGGCACATTGCCATGGTTGCTTTAAGGGTCAAACGATTTCAGAAGCAATATGGTAGGACTATCAACTTCAACAACAAATCACCAGTGGGATACACAAAGAGGACTGTTGAATGCTACAACTGTCACAAGCATGGGCATTTTTCAAGAGATTGTCCAGAGAAGAAGTCTGCTGATGAGAAAAGAGTTGAAGATGGGAAGATGGAAAAGAATCAGATGAGCCTGCTGACAATGGAAGCTGGAGGAGTCAATTGGGGTGAGCATCCAAGAGTAAATGAGGAGTCTGATCATGCTCTCATGGCCATTGGTAATGAGGTATCATTATGCTCTAAATTATGTACTGACTCATATAATCATGTTAAGGCTTTGTGTGATGAGCAGCAAGAACAAATAGGTGATCTAGAAGTAAATTTATTAGCACATAAAAATGCTGTAAAAACTTTAGAGGCACAAAAGGTCACCCTTCAAAATCAACATGCTGCTTTAAATGAAAAACTATACTTTCAAGCTAATAAGATATATGAACAAGATGAGAAGCTTAAAAGGTATAGACAATTAGGGCTTAAAATTCAGAAGGAGAGGGATGAGCTGAGAAAAAGGGTAGATCAATGGAACAATTCAAACAATAACCTGTTTAAGTGTTGGGATTCTCAAATTAAGTCAAATAAAAAATGTGGCTTAGGATATGAGGAAAATGAGAACAGGGCTATATTTAAGAATAGAGAAGATGACTATGCTGATAAACCTTTGTACAATAGGTTTGTTAAGTCAGGTGACTTTAAGGGAGTACCACCACCTTTGAGTGATGACTATACTCCTCTTGAAAAAGAAGAGTTGGATGATTCACTCTTTGTGTATGGTAAGAAAGGTCCTCAAGTGTCTGAACCAACTACCTCAGAGGACAAATCTAGTAGATATTCTTCTTGTCAATCCAATGACTCTGAAGGATCTATTGATAGTTCCTCTGATCACTCTAAGTCTGAGTCAAACAATGAGGAAAAAGAGAATCCTGAACCTAAGGTCGTTAAGAAGTGTGAACCTGTTGTTACTAAACCTTTAGTGACTGAACAAAAGGCTGAAACAGTTAAACCTAGTTGTGTCAATCACATAAAAACTCCTAGGGAATCTGTTAAATTGAATGAGTCACCTAGAAGCAATAGTGTTCACAGAGAAAGTAGGAGTAGTTACAATTATGCTCCTAAAAGATGTTTTGTGTGTGGAAGTTTGAGTCATTTAATAAGAGATTGTGACTTCCATGAAAAGAGAATGAAAAGAGAGGCTGAGCAAAAGAGAATGAATGTAAATAAGGTTAATGGTTCAAATAAACCAGTTTGGAACAATGCTAATAGAGTTAACCATGCCAACCAGTTTGTCCCCAGACCTGTTCAACTAAATAACACTACCAGACCTAACTCCTTTGTTAGTTCTGGTAGACCAAATTTTGGGTCTGGCTACAAATACTTTAATGTGAATAGGCAAAATGTTAATTTTAGGAGGCCTAAAGTGAATACTGGTTATGTTAACTCTGTGAGACCTAATGTGAACACTGGTTTTGTAAGACCCAAGCAACCTTTTCAAAAACCTCAGGTGAATGAAAATTTTCAAAGAAATAATTTTTACAAAGCTCATTCACCTGTAAGGAGACAAACAAATGGGGGTTCTACTGACAATTTCTCTGATTGCTGGACTTGGAATCCATTTAAAAATGAATTTACCTATAAGTCCAAACATGGTTTCACTGAGCAAGTTCATACAAGACCTATAAGTATGTTGCTCCACAGGATGGACACAAGCCCACTCAGGCTTGGGTTGTTAAGAAAAACTGATCTTCTTTCTTAACTTTGTATAGTTTGTATACTTGTTTGTTTCTTATCTTGCTATTCTTCTTGGTTATTCTTATTTTCAGTACTTATTTTGTCCTCTATAGTATGTGTGTTTGGTATTTTGTACTTAACTTTGTTTTGCAGTTGTTAGCTCTTTTCTATTTGCAAGTTATTCATATGTGGAAAATTAAAACATCAGAACCAAAGAGCTTTTTATTTAATAACAAGAAATTGCATTCTAGGATGCAAATTACAAAGCTTCTTAAGACAAAAGATTTTTCCCAAACTAGCTAAACATCACCACCTACACTTTCTGCTTCCCTTTTCCCATGAAGTCAGGAATGGTCTTCTTGGCCCCTCTGCCACCAAATTGATTCCATGCTTTTGGGCATGGGAGTGCAAGTATCACACTGCTTGGTGGAGGACGTAGCACAGAACCACTACTCAGGGAAGGCACAGTCTTCGAAGGAAAGGTCTCTTCATCATTCTTGGAGGGGTCTTCTTCTTTGGCACTTTTATCATCTACATCAGAAGGAGGAGTTGGTCTTGAAGTTTTTGGTGTTTCTTTGTCTGGTTCCTTTTCAGACAGATCATAAGCAGCTAGCCATTGTTTCAGGGTTGCTTCTCTCAATGTCTTGTTTCTTGTGATTGATGAATACCCTGGTGGGAAGTATCCACCCCATCCTCCTGAGGATGTATCAGAGGATGAGTCATTTGGATCCCAGGAATCGGATGAAATCTCTATGGTGTTTAAGTTGGATGGATCCATTATGCTTGTAAGGTTTTCTTCTGGTTTGTGATGGTATTTGTGATAAAACTATGGGTGGTTTTATAGGGAAAATCAAGGTTTAATGTCTTTTAATGCTTGGTTGGTGTATGAGTTAATACTTGCAGGGAAAGAGTTATTAATTGTGTTTTTGGAAAGTTGACCTTCGTTTTTATTTTGGTTAAGTATTTATTAGTGATAAAAAAAAAAAAAAAAAAAAAAAAAAAAAAAAAATGGAATTTACATTTAAGGGGAGGTAATGTACATTTAAGGGGAGGCAAATGTACAAGTTTTTGAATGTTTTAAATCAGGTACCCTTAAGTGTTAAATCTGGTAGCTCATGTGTCTTGCAAAAAATTGGTTTTTGTCTCCTCTTTCTTGTTGTTTCAACTAATTCTTGCAGAGAAGAGTGGAATGAGGTGTTGCAAAACTTTGCATTCGCTATAGAAATTGTGTAAGTTCACTCTCTTGGTTAGGTCTGGTGAGTGTATGATTCGGCCTGGTTGACTTTTTAGGTCGGGTAGTGTTAATTTTATGACCGTTAGATCTGGTCAGAGTAACTAAAGATTTTACTAATATATTACCGTTGCACTATTTTCGGTAAAACAAGATATTTATGAAGTATATAAGCTTAAAATTTGATATTATTTATCTTCTTTTATTCTTTATTTGCTTCCAAATTTAAATAATCTTTATTACTCACGACTCTGTTTCTACGCAAATATTTTCAAAACCCTACCTCTCTTGTCAACCAGACCTAAATCATTAACTCATCCATGGCTAATCTCAAGTTTGTGGACAAACATAATCAAGTCGGGTTCTTGAAGAAGCCCGATCAAAGTGCAGGTTTTGAGCAGATTGTGGATTTTCTAAAAGGTTCTTATATTTGTTATTCATTAACTCATAATCCTACTATTTATCAGTCCCTTGTCAAGCAGTTCTGGAGGTCGGTTACCTCTGAGACTCTTGATGATGGGACACCATGCTTAAGAGTTGTCATAGACAAAAATGGTTTTACCATTTCTGAAGCATCCATTAGGGACAGTCTCAAATTGGATGATGCTTTAGGAGAATTTGATTTGTCTAATGAGGATATTTTTGAGGGTTTGAATAGCATTGGGTATCCCACAGATGGAAGCTTTACCTTTTGGAAAAGTCATTTTTCACCTCAGTAGAGGTTTTTAGTACATCATTTACTTCAGAGCTTAAGTCCCAAAAGTGGTGGATGGGATCAATTTGGAAGCAAAATTGCTTCTGCATTGGTCTGTTTATCATCTGGAAGGAAATTTAACTTTTCAAAATTAATTTTTGAAGGAATGGTGAAAAATGCTAAGAACCCAAAATTTTTAATGTATCCAAGATTTTTGCAAATGATCTTAAATTTTGAAACTAGGGATAAAGTGCCTTACATCAGTGTGGCCTTTACTTCCAAACTTTTTGCAAATCTAAAAAGGAGTTTTCAAGGGACAGACAAACCTTTGCTTGCTGCTATGCTTGGTACTAACAATGCAGGCACTTCTGGAGCTGCACAAGTGGACCCTGATGAAGCACAAGACCAAGCATCATCTAAATCTGCTACACCTACATCCTCTCCAATTCCATCACCTCAACCAGATCCCTCACCATCACAACCATCAGTTGAAAGATCATCTACACCTATCCAACAATCTTCACCTCCACAACCACATGTTCCAAGTCCTGAAAGGGAGGAGGCACATAATCCCATAACTGTGGAAGATCTCCTTGTCATTGTTCCTCAACTACAAAAGAAGATTGACATTTTGGAAAAGACTAATGAAGCACTCAGGAAAGCTTATGTGACTTTGGTGAAGAAAGTAAAGAAAATGGGAGTAGCAATGAAGAAAAAGGGTGTCTCTTTTGATGATGAGGATGATGAAGCTGAAAATTCTTCCAAACAGGGGAGGAATTTGGAGCAAGAACAAGAAAATATTCTTCAAACACCAGTTCAAGAACCACTTGTTCAAGATAATGTCACCACAATTAGTCCAGAGACATTGGAAGTTGCAGAGACTTTGGCTCAATCAATGGGCAAAATCAAACAGGATAGGAAAAGAAGAAGGTTAATTTTGTCTGTTGAGGAAGAAGTTGAAAAGTTTGGGACTATATCTGATGAAAAGTCTGGTGAAAAGTCTGGTGAAGAAAAGTCTGGTGGAAAGTCTGGTAATGAACTTAGTTCTGGTAATGAAGAAACTTCATTGTCAAAGAAGTCAAAAAGAAAAACAAGAGAAGAACTTGCATCTGAGGCTGAAATTGAGAGGATTAAGGCTCAAGATATTGCTGATGAAGAAAGACAAAAGATGTTAGATGCAGTCTATGCAAGACAGTTGGCTGAAGAATCTGATGATTTTACAAAACTACTCAATGTTGATGATGAAGTGAGAGCAAAGTATGAAGAGCTGCTAACTATTGAAGGTTTAACTGCTGATGAACGAGCCAAACAGTTAGCTGACTTCATTAATGCAAGAAGTAATGATGATACATTGGGTGGATTTTTGGAAAAGTTCAAACTTCAAAAGAAATCTAAGATTCCTAAGAAGATGTCTATGGCAGAAAAGAAGTATGATATGAAGATGTATCTTAAGAATCAAATGCATCTTTCTTTGGATCAGATGAAAAAGAAGTCATATGAAGAAATTCAAGTAGCATATCTCAAGGCATTTGAGAGAGATCAAGGTTACAAAGCTACTGATTATGATGATGTGCAGAAATTTTGCTTTCAAGGTAGAAAGGCTAAAGAGACTGAACTAGTCATTGAACCTGATAAAGTGATTGATCCACAACCTGAAGCTGGTAAGTCAACAGAAGAAGTGCAAGATGAAGTGATTAAGCCTATTGTGTTTCAAAGAAGAAAAGGTTTGGAAAGGAAGAGTAAATCCAAGAAAGTAGTTGTTGAAGAGGAATTAGATGAAGAACCTTCATCTGAAGGAGCCACAATGGGGACTATTGAAAGCACTAAGGAACCTACTAAGGTTGTCAAGTATCAACTTATCATGACTGGTGGAAGGGCTGCATATCAAATAATAAGGGAAGATAATTCTAACATTGTTTATATGAATTTTGCTGGCATTTTGATTGATGTGAATAGGGAGGATCTTCAAGAACTTTATCAGTTGGTGAACATTAAATATGGAGATCATACACCTGAAGATGAATTTGAAAGAGTCTTTTGGGGAAATTTGAAGGTGATGTTTGAGCCACCAACTGAGTCTGATATAGTGTGGAAACTTCCTGAAGAACATAGCATTGTCAGCTGGAGATATTTTCATACCTGCAAGGTACATTGTGTTTCATTAAAGAATGTTGATATTTATATGCTTGCAGAGGTAGAATATCCTTTATCATCAAGTGTTTGCAAGGTAATGATGAGCAAAAAGTTGTATGCTAGTAAAAAGGATGAAGGATATGAGATGTTGTTGGATTTAATTAAGAAACAGTCTTTGAAGGATGTAGCCTAAGAGTGTTTGAAAGAATTTTCACAAGTTGTTGAGTGAGACTATTGGAACTTCTCACTTGGTGGAGGTGCTTTGCACTAACACATCAAAAGGTTATCAGTCCACCTTGTCTCATCAACATAAGGACTGGCTAATCCTGAGCAAACGGCTAACAGGTAAAGATTGCTCAAATCTGTTTATGGCTGACAATTTGCCAAAAATTGTATGGTACTCAACTCACCATATCTAAGATTAGTGAAGAGTTGGCTAGCCCACAAGATTATGGCTTGTGGTAAAGGCTGTGGAAAACCATAAATGGTAATCAATTCACCATGATGAGGTGCTTTTCCATCAAAGAATTGACTAGTCCAGAAGCAAACGGCTTTTGGTAAAGACTTAACAAATCCGTTGATAAGCTGATGATTTGCTTAAAATCATATGGTTATCAGTGTACCATGGTCTTACACACCAAAACATTTGGCTACTCCAGTAGTAATGGCTATTGGTAAAGAGACATCAAATCCATTAAATTTCAATGATTCACCTCTCACAGGTGTTAACACACCTGGAAGTGATGAGAATAGCTATGAAACTTAATATGAATTAATGTACATATAGTCAATGTTGCTGCAAAGACCATATCAGAAGAGCTTATCAAAATTCAAGCTGCTAGAAAGGAACAAGACCTAAATACATTTCAAAGTGTTCAAGATTCAATCCTCAGAAGGCTAAATCAGAAGAACTTGAAGTTCATGAAGCATGAAGATCAAGTTAGGGGAGGATTGTTGGGAATTATGATACGTATCAAGAGCAGACAACTTAGGTCTGGTAGTTTACTGAGTTAGGTCTGTTTGTGATTTAGGTCTGGTTATGTAAAGTCTGGTAGTACATGTTAAGTCTGGTTGACTTATAGAGTTAAGTCTGGTCTGGTCGTGAAGATAGGAAAGTTTGTTAGAGTTATATTAGGAAAAGATACATTGCGTGTATGTATCTATATAGAAGATTTGTGTATATCTTCTGTGTCGTCTAGGGTTTCCTTGTGTTATAAAAGGATCCCTAAAGGTTGTTAGTAAAGGTGTGTGAGTTGTACGATTTGATCATAGTGAATATCAATATACGAAGTTAGTGATATCCCTGCTTGTGTTCTTAATTGTTCTTGTTAAGATTCCGCATTAACATTAACAATCACTTAGGGTTTCTCACTTAGATTGGTTCGGATTTATCCTAACCATCTACTAGGTATTCAAAACTACTTAGTGATCCATATACAATTTGTGGACCAACAGTTACAGTGGGGATGCCTGAACCTTCACCCTGATTGTGACCTAGTTCCAACATTGTTTGAAATAATGGTGTTACTATGCATGAAAAATCTTTTCCCTTCCTTTTCATGTTAGCAAAAAAATTTCTACTATGAGAGGGAGCCTCATAAACCTTTTTGTGAGTTTTCTTTTTAGAAAACTGTCAGTCTATAAGCACTTGGAAAAACCTTGGATATAAGATAATTTTGTTTGATGAACTATCCAAGCATTTAATTAACCACACTATCAAAAATTAATTTTGAAAAATTGAATTTTTGATTTGTAGCCAAGCAGATTATGGTAGAAGCCATATTGCTGCTAAACTCATTCCAACCAGTTTTCTTTGGACTAAGACACTTCAAGATAGTGTGGATTAAGAATTTCTAGTGTGGGGAGAAGTAGGATTTGAAAATTTTTAAAGAATCATTTTTCCAGACATACCCCATCAGTGCAAGGTTTTCAAAAATTATAGAATTAGGAAGATTCTCAATTCCTTTAGCATCAACTAGGTGAAGAACTCTCCTAACAAATGTCTCAGTAATGAGTACCTCCTGCCTATCTACAAGGGCATGGATATGTTCTTCCCTATTAATAGTTTTAACCATTTCAGTAGACCAAAACTGTTTAATTTGGGAAATATATATAGTAGGGTTTACTGTTAATGCATACCTTATATGGGTTGCATTAAGAAAATCAATGATTTCAGTAAAACCTTCAGACTCTTTAGGTTTTTGCAAGAATGCAATCATGTTGCGTGAGTCGGCAAAAGAAAGATTGGACATTGTTATTATTTTTGTTGTAATTGATGCTGGTTTTTGCAAATTGATGATAAAAAGAGATTTAGGGTTTGTATTTGAGAGAATTATGTGCGCGTGAAACTGATTAAGTAATCGAATTGGGGATTTAAACCCCTAAGTGAAGAAGCTACATAACCGTCCCCTATACTCTCAAACCCAGCAATAGAAACCTAGCAGTATTAAGTTAAGCTTGGCAGCATTAACTTATGCCTAGCAGTAGTAACTTTGAGGCATCAGTACTAACTCCAATTTCACACCAATCTAATAACTTTCTTTTGCTTTTCCTGCAAAATGTTAGTCCAAAAACCATAAAAAACACGAGCAATAACATTTCGAAACAATCATAACATCTAATTATACCTAGCAGATTTAAGTATAACAAGCAGCATTAACTAGCAGTTCTAAGTATAACTAGCAGTACTAATTATACTTATCAGCAGAAACTCTTATTGACTTAAATAACAGTACTAATCTACACAAAACTTTACAAAAACACACAGAGATAAAAGATTTTAAAGATTCAACATTCCAATACTAGCAATCAAAAATTGAAATCTGCCCACATCAAATGCTTTTGTGAGCAAATCTGCAACATTATTGTCAGTATGATTTTTAACCATTTGAATTAACTTCTTTTCATTGCAATCTCTTATAAAATGTTGTCTTATCTCAATATGCTTTATTTTTTTAGTGATAAACAGGATTTCTAATTATGCATATAGTACTGCTATTATCAATAAATATTTTGGTATGCATAAAATTGTACCCATAATCCAGCAATTGGTTCTGAATCCAGAGCACTTGTCCACAACAACTTGAAGTAGCTACATATTCAGCTTCTGTTGTGGAGTTTGCAACCCCAGTCTGTTTTTTGCACTGCCATGAGATCAATCTACACCAAGAAATTGACATCCACCTGTTGTAGATTTTCTATCCAAGCTTGCTTCAGCAGAATCACTATCAGTGTATGCTACCAAATCAAAAGGTGAATCTTTTGGATACCAAAGGCCCAATTTAGGTTGACCTTTTAAGTACCTAAAAATTCTTTTCTCATCATGAAGATGTGAAATTTTAGGACTGACTTGGTATGTAACACAAGCACACACTGCAAACATAATGTCAGGTCTTGAAGCCGTAAGATACATCAATGAACCAATCATTGATCTGTATAGATGAACATCTCCTTCTTCACCATCTTCATCCTTGAGCAAAGGCTTGCCAACTTCCATTGTTGTGCTTGCAGACTTAACATCTGTATACCCAAATTTCTTCAAAATCTCAGCAACCTATTTATCTTGACTGATAAATATGCTATCCTCCTTCTGTTTAACTTGTAATCCTAAGAAGAATGTAAGTTCTCCCATAGAACTCATCTGAAATTTCTCATGCATCAGCTTCTCAAATTCAAGACATAACTCCATCTTTGTAGAACCAAAAATGATATCATCAACATATACTTAAACTAGCAAGATATCACCTTTGTGTCTTCTAATGAACAAAGTCTGATCAATCTTTCCTCTGTGAAATCCATTGTCCAACAGGTATGTTAACAATGTTTCATACCAAGCTCTTGGAGCTTGATGTAAACCATAATGTGCTTTCTCCACCTTGTAAACTTTATCAGGAAAATTAGGATCTTCAAACCCTGGTGGTTGACAAACATATACTTCTTCTTCAATTGTCCCATAAAGAAAAGCACTCTTCACATCCATCTGATACACCATTAATTCTTTGTATGAAGCATAAGCTAGAAACAATCTTATAGCCTCAATTCTTACAACAGGAGTAAAAACTTCATCATAACCAATCCCTTCTTCTTGTGTGTATCCTTGAGCAACTAATCTTGCTTTATTCCTTACCACAATTCCTCTTTCATCTTTCTTACATCTGAAAACCCATTTAGTACCAATAGCTCTTTTTTCCTTTAGGAAAATCCACTAAAGTCCAAACTTCTTGTAAATTGAATTATATAAGCTCTTCCTGCATAGCTTTTACCCAACTTGGATCATTCAGTGCTTGAATAGTCTTCTTGGGTTCCACTTGTGATAAGAAACAAGCAAACAAACAATTTTGAAGGTCTTTGTGACTGTTTCTTTGTTTAAGGGATCTAGCAAAGAAACCTTGGTCCTTCAAATCATTTGTCATTCTTCTTGTTTGAACAGTAGACTTCACATCTCCAATGATTTGTTCTTGATGATGATTCTTGTGAATTTTGGTAATTAGAATAAGACTGACAGGGATAGCATCATCCATGCTGTTTATGTCAGCCTCTGTACCAACTCCTTCATCATCAGTATCAATATAGATATTTTCCAAGGGAGGCATGTTTGGATCTAAAGGATATTCATCCTCATTAACAGCAATGCCTTCCTTATCAGTAGTATTAACAATTTTATCTTTGTTAGTGCTGTTACTGCTGTTACCATCACTAGCAGCATTAACATCATTAGAACTGCTAACATTATCATCCTTCTTTTGATCAACATTTTCTTGTTCTTTTCTTGACTCTTCATCATCCTGCTGTTCATCATCACATGAAGACTTAACTTCCTCTGAGCCTGGGGGCTCTTGATCTAGGATCTTTGGTTCTTCATCCTGAGAACTCTTTGGACTTTGAGAGAATAGTGGATCAACAATCCATAATGGTAGCAAAATTCAATCTTTTCCAGGTCCTGTCTCCTTTCTAGCTTGACCTGCATCATTACTTGCTTTTGTACTTGCAAAACCATTAGACTGTGTACCTGCAGCAACTGGCTCATAGTTCATTATTTTGGTTAATGCATCTATATCTAACAGCCAATTTGGTCCACTACCTACAACATTAGGTGTACTCTCACTAAACCTAACATGCAAGTTCTCTTCAACTATCCTGGTTCTACTATTTAATACTCTAAAGGCTTTACTATTCATTGAGTATCCAACAAAGAAACCTTCATCAGTCTTGCCATCAAACTTTCCTAAGTGATCTATGGTATTAAGGATATTAACAGGACACCTAAATGGTCTTAGAAAGCTTAACATTGGATTTCTACCATGTAAAAGTTCATAAGGGGTCTTGTTATGAGGCTTAACTACTATACTTCTATTTTGCACATAGCAAGCAGTATTAACTGCTTCAGCCCAAAAAGTAGTTGGTAACTTAGAATCAACTAACATTATTCTAGCAGCCTCAATTAGTGTCCTATTTCTCCTCTCTGTAACACCATTTTGTTGAGGAGTTCCAGCTGCACTATACTGCCTCATAATACCTTTCACCTCACAAAACTGATTCATATCTTTATTCTTGAACTCAGTTCCATTGTCACATCTTATTACTTTAACCTTGTGATTTACTAGATTTTCTACCCTGGTTATAAAAGACTTAAGGATTCCACTGGTTTCATCCTTAGTTGCTAAAAAGAAAACCCAATTAAACCTACTATAATCATCTGTGACAACTAGGCAATACATCTTTTTCATTAAACTTTTCACAAATGTTGGTCCAAATAAATCCATGTGCAACATGTGTAAAGGCTGACTAATAGAGTTCACTGTTTTGGTATTACAAGAGGCTCTATGTTGCTTTCCCTTCTGACAAGCAACACATGTTTCATCATTTTTAAAAAATTTTGAAGGTAAACCTCTCACAAGATTTACCTTAACCAGTTTATTCATTGTTTTGAAATTTAAGTGCCCAAGCCTTCTATGCCAAAGTTTTGATTCATCAGATGTGGCTTTTGCAAAGAGACAAGTCAAACCTCCTTTGGGAACCATGTTCTCTAAATCAACATTTTATATATTGTCTCATCTAGGAACATTAAGCAAAACATGGCTTTCATCAGTTAACTTAAAGTCAGAAGACAAGACAATGCATTCAGTGTCATTAAAGAGAACACTATTCTTTTTTTCACACATTTGTGAGACACTAAAGAGATTGAATTTTAGCTCTTTGACAAAATACACATTCTCAAAATCAAGTTTACCGGTTCTTTTAGTACCCTTGCCTGTGATTTTCCCTCCTTTAGAGTTACCTCCAAAGGCAACATAACCTCCATCGATAGCTTCAAAATCTGTATGATAGGACATGTTTCTTGTCATGTGCCTTGAGCATCCACTGTCAATAACTCCTTGATATTGTAATTCCACCTGTGGATTGCCCTGCACATAAAGTAAGAAAATCAATTTCTCTTGGGGACCCAAGCCATTACTGACTTGGATCTGCCTTGTGCATCAACATAATCAAATCTTTTGAAGATTGATGCACTGTTATGTTTGGAAACATGGTCTAAAACTTTATTTTTTGGTCTTCAAACCCAACAAGCTAAGGCCTTAATAGCATGAACCTTGTTACCTTTAGCAGCACTAACAACTATTTTTGCCTTAGCAGTAGAAACTACTTCTTTTGGCTTAGCAGTATTAAGTGATGTTTTCTTTTGAATGGGCCTCTGAACATGTGAATGTGCTGTTTTTGAAAAATAAGGCATTGATCTTACACCATTCACTGTTGTTTTCGTGTGAGCAGTATTAACAGATACTGCTGATTTTGAAAAGTTTTGTCTAGCAGCACTAAGCAATACTAGACCAGACCTCATAATTAATACTGCCCTTGGAATCATATTCCTTTTAGCATTGGGGTGAGTATTTTTAGAAAAATTGGTATGATTCACCCTCTGAGAATAGTTCCAAACAGGTTTAACAGGATTAACCATCTTTGAATTTTGAAATTTATTTTGATGGTGCTGACAATTAACCTACAAGTATTCAAAACTACCACACACATAACAAGCTTTATTAAACATGTGATAATTACTTCCTAGCCTGTGTGACATCAAATTATTCCAGTTTATCTTATTCCCTCTAGGACTGTGAGTGTGCACCCTAGGTTGCTCAACTTGATTGATAGTGTTCCTAGTATTTTGTCCTTGTGAATTAGGTTTGACAAAATTTATCTTTTCAACACTAGGTTTAACTTTTTTTCTTTCAACCTTAGGTTGAGACACTTCCTCATTCTCATCATTTGACTCCCAATCTTCAATAATTGGAGCATCAGAATTCCTAACTTTCTTAGACTCTTCTAACTTAGTCATCTCAACTACAGGTTCCTTAAACTTTTCTAGACCAGTAAAAGACAAATCCTTTGTTGGAGGCAAAAACTTTCCTGTAATGGGAGGGGGAACATTATTATAGCCTAGACCACTACCTTTCCTACATTTGTCAAAATTCTGACAATCTATAATCTTGTTCACATTTTCAGATGCATGTTCATACTTATTAACTGTAAGCGGAATACATTCTTTTTCCTTCTGAACTACATCTTTTTCTTTTTTAGCAACTTCAATCCTTCTTCTAAGCTCTTCAATAAGTTCATCTCTTACATAAATTTCACTCCTTAAAACACTTATCTTTTCTACATATTCAGACTCATTTGTTTTAAAGAATTCAAGTATTTTCTCCACTGACTCTTGTCCTAATTTATAACCTAAACTAATTAACTCAGACTTTCTTAAATCTTCTGCCAGTTTATTATTCTGAGTTTTAAGTGACTCAACATTATCTAAACAAGATTTATAAGAACAACCAGAATCATTAGATACCTCAGATTCAGAACTTGAGCTTGAAGTGAATAAGCCATCAATGCATAGTTGGGTCCTTCTGCAGCCTGGTCACTCCAATCATAGCCACCCAAACCATCACAAGATACCAAAGCTGTGGAATTACTTGTTTCCACAGGCATAGTTCTCCTTGAGCTTTCTCCATTCTTGTAGTTTTGGCTTCTTGGTGCCCTGCATTCTCTGGCAAAGTGTCCTTTCCTATGACAGTTGTAGCAGTCCACCTTGGACTTGTCATAGCCAATGTTATCATTCCCATTGACTATCAGCTTCCTTCCAGTTTTCTTCAAGAATCTCCTAGCTCTCATTGTCAGCATAGCCATCTGCCATCTTAAATCCATCTCTTCCATATCATCAGGATGAATTTGTTCCAGATCCTCATTAATCAGCTGAGGACTATTGGGTTGACTAGGTAAGAAAGCATAAATCACAGCATCACTCAAGTTGTCAACATTAGTTGAATTAGCAGCAGTAACTTGAGTGCTAGCAGTAGTAACTCCATGAGCAGTAGTAACTGCTTTTTTTGTACTGCTAGAGTTGTTTGAGGAGGACACAAAAGCCATGTTTTGTGTATTTGAACTTGAGCTAGTCCCTTTGACTTCTGGTTCATAAACTTTGAGGTTGTTGTAAAGATCATCCAGGCTCATTGTGTCAAGATCAGGTTTGTTTCTCAACACAACAACATGTGTGTTCCATTCAGAGGACAAGCTTCTTAAAAACTTTTGATTCGTATCTTCTTGAGAGATCTGCTCACCCAAGATCTCTAGTTGACTTATAAGTTTTTGAAGTTGATCAAAGGTTTGATCTAGCATCTCAGAACCTTGAGCATAGAAGTTTTCATACTGCTGTTTCAAAAGATTCTTCTTTGTCTTCTTTGTAGTAGCATTACCTCCAAACCTCTTTTCAATAGCTTCCATTAGAGACTTGGCATGTTTAATGGAGTGAAACTTCAACTGATGTTCATTAGGAATGGCCATCATCAACATACTTCTTTCCTTAACTTCAAGTCTTCTTTGAGCTTTTTCCTCAGCAGTTGTAAGAGGCACAATTGTAGTAACACCTTCTGCAGATTTTGTTATTTTTGGTTTTTCGTTTCCATTCTCAATGATATCCCAGAGTTGGAAATCAATCATCTGAATGTACTGCTCAATTCGTATTCTCTAGATCTCATACTCATTAGCCTTGAGCATTAGAACTTTTGATGCAGTAACCATATGTGCAGAGTCTTGATCCATCTTTGTTAGCAAAATCTTGTGTGTTTAAACAGCTTCTTCTTTGAGTTAATCACAGCTTCTAGAATCACAAGCTCTGATACCACTTGTTGATCCCAGTTACGCACTTGTTCGAATCCTTTAGCTTGTAAAGGTTTAGTTATTTTAGATAAATTCAAAACAACTAGAATAGAAACTGTGTTTGAGTTTATCAAATAGTATGCTGAATCTAGTACTTGATTATTAAGAAGAACTTTGTATCAATGTAACAGTAAACTAAGAACACAATTTAATAAACAAAACGCTTCAATATTATCGACTATAATACGAATACTCAACAGTATTAGGGTTTTACAACCTTGAAGCTATAACTCTATGACTCAATTAATACGTATTTATCTCAATGCCCTAGTACCTCCTTTTATAGATTAAGGAGTCCTAGTCGGCTTACAATGACTTTCTATACAAGATAAATCTTTAATGAATCTTTTCTATAATTATCTAACCGACTATACAAGTATATCTCTTAAACAGTATTAACTAAATACTCTAGCAATAGTAATAATAACTTTGGCAGCTTTAACTTTTCAGCAGTAGTAAGTTAGTACTAGCAGCACTAACTTTTTTCCAGCATTGGGAATTTAATTTGTTGATATTGACAAACATGAAAGATGAAGCACTAAAGAAGACAAAGGATGAAAGGTTACAAATACAGAAGATCTTTTATATTATTAGAATATATCCTTTGTAACCCTAATCCTCTAGTATATAAAGAGGATATGGGGCATGAGTTTTTAGTACATATGTTAGAGATGTAACATCCAGGAAAGGTGTGTGTGTGTGTCTAGGCATGTTTCTACACCATGTAGATGCCTAGGGTTTCGTGTTTTGTTAAGCCTCAAGGATCGTTGATCCCTGTTAGAGTAGGTAACCGTGCTACAGCTGATCACGTAGCATTGGGGCTGTTTGTGTATGTTAGTAGTTGTTAGAGATGATGACGAAGAACCTTGTAATGATAATATTGATTCTATGTTTGAATATTCCGCGTATGTTATCATGTTCCTAGATATAAGACCTAATAAGTCTTGAGCATTAAATGATTTTAACATGTGGTATCAGAGCTTGGGAGCTCGTGATATCTAGGATTCATAAGATTTTGTTTGTCGAAGATCGAAGAAAGCAAGAAAAATTCGTAACTGGTTATATTTTCGTAACTCACTGCAGGGCTGTTTTCAATGGACGATAACTCCTTCGTTAACCGTTGGATCGGGCTGAAATTTTTACTGGTGATTCTTCATATAGCAAGGTACAATTTCTCTGGAGCGATCTTCGATCTAAGCTCTAGATCGTCAGGTATACATTTTTGAAAACTGCTGCAGAAGCATTTCTGATTTTTGAATTTTTAGGGTTTTCTTGATTCAACTTCATGAATTCGTGTTAAATCATCATGGAAGTTGTTTATATATCGTTTGTTGTCGATTATACACTCAAGAAAGCAGATTTGCATTGGATTTACTCACTTTGGACTTAGGGTTTTCCTGGAACATGTTTCTGCTACTCTTGAATAAACCCTATTTCATGTACCTGCGCATTAAAACCCTAGATAGTTGCTGATATTCAAGACGCACCATGGTGATCGATCTGTGTTTTAGGGTTTGTTTGACCCTCGTTGGTATTTAATGCGTTATGGTACTGGTCTTTTGATGTGTTGGTACTGCTATGGACATACAAGCTATTCGTACTGCTCGACTTTGTATTGTTAGTCTGTGTTCCTTTGTACTACTACTATCTCGATAGTACTGCTATGATCTTGGATTCGTACTGCAGGTTTTTGTTAGTTTGTACTGTTGAGAGGAGTTTGTACTATTGGTTTTCAGTTTGTACTGCTCTTCTTCTAGGTTTGTACTGCCAACGTTTCTCATTTGTACTGCTAGCTTACACAAGGTTAGTACTGGTGGTATTTTGTACTGCTTGTTATATAAGGTATTACTCCTACTCGCTATTTAGTAGTGATTGTGAGAGACGTTTGTACTGCTCTCTATCTTCGACTTAGTATTGCTTTCCAAGGTTTGTACTGCTGGTTTATGATGCGTGATATCTTTGTGCTGCCAAACATGGTGATAAACACATACGAACAGATTCATGCTTGGGGATTATCTGTGTTATATGAAGTAGGCTGACGTTTTAGTTCGATATCAGTGCATGACATAGGGCATGATATTCCTTTTATCTATCATGGGTCGGTTGCTTACATCATATATTATTTTGGGTTGATGACCTAGTGTGCATGGCATATATATAATAAGAAGATTGGAGTATTATCTTATTCATGCATTATTATATAATGAAGATAATTGGACGGTGCATGGTTGCTTTGTATTAATAATTTGATCGTGGGTCGGTAATTATTCTATTATCATTGGATGGTGAAACGGTTTTATACAAGCAGATTGGTTATTAGTATACATAGCATGTGTTTGGTTCCTTATATGCTATTCTTTTCATGCAACGCAAATGAGTTATATGAAGAGTTGAAGGGTTTTTACTGTTCTGATTTGGTTGGCATGAGACTACATGAAGTGAGGGGAAGCATATAGATTCGATTTGAAACAGGTTGGTTCCAACACACACACGGGAAGACACACACACGACGAAGGTTATTCGATTTTGGTTTATGATCTTAAAGTTTTATGGCTCGTTCTTATTTATTCTCATTGGTGAAGAAGATTATTCATTGCTTATTTGACGATGAAGTGGAATTTTTTGAGTTTGTGTTCTTATCATATCTTCAAGTGGGTGTTACACTTTCAAGATAACTTGTTTGGGCGTTCAAGTGGTGACTACGAATTGACAAACACTTTAAGGAGTTACGTTATTGTGCTCAGTGTCTCATTGAAGGTGAGTTTTATTGTCAAGAGATTGCGATCTCCCTATACATCAGGTATACGTTCGAAGTCGTATTTAGTACAAGATATAAGATACAAGGTTGGGTTATTCTACTTCAGTATCAAATTGGTAATGGTTAGTTTTCTTCATCATTACATAAAGCTTACAGAATTGAAGATTCAACAAATTGTTAACATATGGGTTTCGGGGGAAGCTTATTGTTAGAATGATTGACCATTTATATGCTACATCGAGTTGAAGGTTTTTATAATTGCTTGTTCGTATTCTTACTGAAGATTTGGGATTTTTCTGTCTTGAGTTCATTCATAAAAGTAAGCGTTTTGGTGTTCTTAATGGTGGGTAATTCGAGACATTAGAAGACTAGATTGGAAGTATGGTGCTGATTCGTGATTATGAAGATCAAGGTTGCTTACTTTTTTCCCCTAATTGATGATGACAAAAAGGGGAAGAATATTTACATTGAAGATTTGCAGCTTGAAGATCCTTGATGATATTGCATGGTTTAAGGGGAAGACGACATCTTTCATATAGTTGGTTTTGTCATTATCAACTACGGGAAGATTGTTGGGAATTTAATTTGAGTTGATATTGACAAAACATGAAAGATGAAGGACTAAAGAAGACTGTTAGGAAATTAAGCTTTAGCAGTTAAGACTGTTGGAGGTAACAGTTAGGACTGTTGAAGATGGAAGTTAAGACTGCTGAAGAGTTTTGAAGACATGAGCAGTTAAGACTGCTGAGTAAAGAAGTTAGTACGGTTTATGATTTATGTAATAGATAAATATGGAAAAGATATTGTGTATATCGTATAAGATTAGAATGATAGTTATCTTGTAAAGGAATCCTTGGTCTATAAAAGGATTGCCTAGGTTAACATACAGAGATATAGAAGTATGAATTAGTTCATAGAGATTCAAGGTTGTAAACCCTAGTGATAGGAGATCACTCGTATTATTATTCTAATAATATTGAATCGTTGAAGGTTATTATTCTGTGTTTTTTGTTTTATTCAAATCATACAAAACACATAAAGTCTTCTAAGTGCTAGCTAGTAAATTCCGCGTGCTAGACTAAGTATAATTCTTAGTATCACATCTAACACAAGGAGTGTGTGTAGATCCGGTCAAGTGGTATCAGTGACAGGTTTTACTGATACTTAGATTTAGAAGATTCGAGAAGAACAAAGATGGACATGGAAACAACACCATCCACAACCAACATTGCTGTTAAGCTTCCTATGCTTAAACCTAATGAGTTCAACATGTGGAGACTTCGTATTGAGCAGTTTTTCCAAGTGCAAGACTATGCACTGTGGGAGATCATTAAAGATGGAAACTCTTTTACACCTGTAACAACAACAACTGTTGTTGATGGTAAATCTGAGAGTACAGTGCAGACAAAGCCAACCACTAATGAAGAGAAGGCAAGGTACAAGAATGATTTTAAGGCTAGAAGTTTGCTTCTGATGACTATTCCCAATGATCAGTTGCTAAATTTTAGTAAGTTCAAGTGTGCTAAAACCCTCTTTGAAGCTATTGTTGCAAGATATGGTGGTAATGAAGCCACCAAGAAAACCCAGAAGACCCTTCTCAAGCATCAGTTTGAAAATTTTACTGCAACAAGCAATGAGTCGTTGGATCATATGTTCAATAGGCTTCAAAAACTGGTGAGTCATTTGGCTGTTCTAGGAATTGAGGTGCCTCAGGAAGATCTCAACTCTAAATTTCTGAGGAGTCTACCTGCTGAATGGGCTATGCATGTGGTAGTATGGAAAAACAAGCCTGATATAGATTCCATGAGCTTAATGGATCTCTATAGCAACTTCAAGATAGTTGAACATGAGATTAAGAAGTCTGCTGGATCAAGCTCAAGCTCAAGCTCAGGCAATTTGGCCTTTGTATCAACTCCCAGTTCCTCAAGTCCAGATGAAGAAGTGCAAGTTGGAGGAGCAGTTGGTACTGCTAGTGCAAACCTTGGTACTGCTAGCACCTCAAGCAGTACTAGTGGACTTTTGAATGATGATACTTATTATGCTTTCTTGACTACTCAGCACAATGGAAGTATGTTGACTCATTCAGATCTTCAAGAGATTGATGAAGATGATATTGAAGAGATGGATATTAAGTGGCAGCTCTCTCTTCTCAGTTTGAGAGCTAGGAGATTCTTGAAGAAGACTGGCAAGAAGATTGTCATAAACAGTAATGATGTTGCAGGATATGACAAGTCCAAGATTGAGTGCTACAACTGCCACAAGAAAGGTCATTATTCAAGGGAGTGTAGATTGCCAAGCCAACAAGATGGAAAGAGTAAAGCATATGGAAACAAGTCAAGAGTTGTGGAGGTTACTGATTCAAGCTCAAAAGCCATGGTTGCCATTGATGGCTTAGGATTTGACTGGAGCTATATTGCAGAGGAGGAAGCAGAAGAATCTACAGAGGTTGCTCTCATGGCATTTTCTGATTCTGAGGTACAAGTTTCAAAATGTTCTAAATCTTGTGAAGCTTTAAAAGATCTAGAAACACTTAAAACAAGATATGAGAATCAGAGAAAAGAATTAGTTGAAACTGCTTTTAGCTTAGCAAATCATAAGAGAGCTTTAGCTGTGTTAGAAGAAAAAATTGTTCATTATCAAAACAATGAGTCTAAGTTTTCTGATGATATGATTATTGTTAAGAGAGACTTAATGTTTAGAGAAAATGAGATCACTGTTTTAAAACATGAGCTAGAACAGGTTAAGAAAGCTAAGGAGAACATTCAGATGAGTGTAGATACACTTGAATACACATCAAAAGGTGTTCAAAAGATAATTGAGACTCAGATTCTGAATAAAGCTAAGTCTGGCCTAGGATATAAGACAGTTCCACCTCCCTATAGAGGAATTCCGTCACCCAAAGGTGTAGACTTAGAATACACAGGACTCCCTGAATTTCAATTACCTGTGCTTAACTATGGTCCTCAATATAAGAAGGATGTAGTTGATAAACCTGTGTTTGAAAGTGCAAGTGATAAATCACTATCTGAGGACAAGGTGTCTTCTGATAGGTCCTCACCTAAGGACTCAGATGCTCCAACCATTGAGGAGTGGATTTCTGATGATGAGGATGATCAGGCTGTGGTTAAGCCTGTTAGTGCTAAAGTGGAGGAACCAAAAGTTCCAAAGATGGTTAAACCTGAGACTGTTAGGCCTAGATCAAATGCCAAACCTTTTAGACCAATAGTTAGGTATGCAGAAATGTATAGAACCACAAACAAGCCAAGAGGTAACCAGAGGAATTGGAATGACCTCAAATCCCACCAATTAGGAAAGGATTTTGTTTGCTATAGGAAAGCTTGTTACTCTTGTGGTAGCTTTGACCATCTTGCAGGTTTTTGTGATAAGTATGTTAGAAGGTATTCAAACAAAAGCATGTGTCTGGAAAGACCTCAATCTTTTCCTAGAAATGATAAGATGATACCTAGATCAGTTCTTTTAAGGTCTAAACCTAAGGCAGTTCAAACTGCTAGACCAGCAGTTCAGACTGTCAGACCTATGAGACCAATTCACCCAAGGCCACCAGTTCAAAATCCAATAACTATTTTTAAACCATCATACAAAACTGGTAAAAGAACTTTTTATGAGAAAGAAGTGGTGAAAAACCAAGTTTGGAAACCTAAGGTAACAACTACCAAGCCAGCAGTTCCAACTGCTAGCAGGGTAATTGGTACTGGTGTGAATAAAAACACTGCTAAGGGAAACATGGGTAATAGAGTGAATGCTTTAGCATGTTGGGTATGGAGACCAATTAAACCCAATGGTGCTAAGACTGTTTTGAAAAGAATGAATTATGTTGATGCCAGAGGAAAGCCTAAGTCTGTTTTGGCTTGGGTTCCGCAAGGAAATTAATTTTTCTTGTGATATGCATTGTTAGTCATATACTTGTATCTTGTTTCTTTGTTTTTGGACTAACAATTGCAGGATTGGAAAGAAAACACCAAGGGATTAAGAATGCTTGATGTTTTGGACTAAATGGTGTTCTGGAGATTAGTATGTGATCTTTACATATAACAAATGGTAATTGGTTCACCATGTCTTATCCACATAAGAACCAACTAGTCCAGAGCAAACGGTTTCTGGTAAAGACTAATCAAATCCGTTTATGGTTGACAATTTACCAAAAATTGTATGGTTATCAGCTCACCATATCTAAATGTGAAGAGTTGGCTAGTCCAAAGCAAACGGCTATTGGTAAAGACATACCTGCTTACAAAACCAACTGAAACTTTTGCTACGCCTAGTCTACAATCATAGGTTTTTCAAAATATGGCTATGGCTAGTAGGCTTTTTGAAGGGGAACCAGTTCCATTGTTTCCTCAAATGCTTCAAACTGAGTTGGGTGAAGGTTCAGCAGTTCCAACTAATCCCCATCACACATCCACTCAAGAATTTGAAACAACTCAACAACGACCCATCACTTATAGGAGAAGGTCTAAACCTAGTCTAACTAGGGTTGTGACTATATCCTTGCCCAAAGATTCACCTCTCCTAGCAGGTAATACAGCTAGAAGTGATGAGGGTAGCTCTTCACAAACTGAATTGACGGCTTTATGTACCAAGTTAGTAGCCAAGGTTGACACTTTGTAGAAGGAGCTACAGAAAAGCAAGGAGGAATTTAAAGCTCACAAGGAGAATTTTGCCAAAGTCTATACCAAGCTAACGAAAAGGGTGAAGAAGCTTGAAGAACAGTTGAAGCAGAAAAGGGCAAGAGTGATATTGGATGATGATTCTGATGATGATGATTCAGATGGTTCAGACGGGGATGATGAAAATTGTTCCAAACAGGGGAGGAAATTTGGTAAAGATAAGGATAGATCAGGTTCTCAGGGGAGGTATGAAGAAGGTTCTGAACAAGATGAAGGTTTTGATATTGGTTCAGGTTCTGGTTATGTTCAAGAAGAAATAGCTGAGACACATCAAGCAGTTCCAAATGTTGAAGCAGTTCAAACTGCTAAGACAGAGCAACAAACAGTTCAAACCGCTGAGACAGAGCAACAAGCAGTTCCAACTGATGAAACTTCTGCTGAACAAGTTTATGAAAGAAGAAGAGCAGATAAAGGGAAGAAGCCTATGACAGCTGAAGAAGTGGCTTGTGCTCAAGAACTTGAAAGGCTTAAAAGGTTGAAACCAAAAACTCAAGAACAGATAGATCATGATGCAGAAGTTGCAAGGCAATTGGTAGAAGAAGATTTGGCTGGTAAGGAAGCTAAACAAGCTCAGGTTGCTCAAGATGAAGAATTTGCAAGAAAAATGGCTACTGATGATATAAGAAATATAGCTGAATTCATGGAAAGAAAAAGATCAAATGAAGTAAATCAAGAAGAGTTCAATGAAAAGTTACAATATTTTCTAGATTCTGATGTGATTGTAAGAGCTCAAGCTTCAATGGTTCTTAAAGATAAGCAGTTGAATGAAGTAGAAAAGACAGAGGAGCTTAAAGAATTCATACTCAAAATGAATAGAGTTGCAATATGGGAAGATCTGATTCATAGGATAAGAGAAAGACAGAAGTCAGGGTACAAGACAAAGTTGCCAACAAAGAAGGAACAAGTTGAGTCAATGAAGCATTATTTGAAGAACTCAGCAAATTACTCAATGAATGATTTCAAGGGAAAATCTTATGCTATAATTGAAAAAGAATTCTATGAAACTTATGCTATTTTGAATTCTCCAAGAAGAAGTTGCAAAACAGGTAAGAAGAGGGAAGCAGAAACTATGGAATCAGAAGTTGCTAAGAAACAAAAGTCTGATGAAGAAGGGTTAACTAATGAGAAGATCAGAAGTATGATGATGATTATTCCAGAGTCTTCTTACATTAAACCTTTGCAGGTAAAACATCCAATCATTGACTGGGAAGTGTTCACTGATGGTAGAATGAAGGGATGGAAGATTATCAGACTTGGAGATATTTCTGAAAGATATAAGTTGTTTGAAGATTTACTCAAAGGCTTTGACAGAGAAGATCTAAATCAACTATGGAGCTTAGTGAAAGAGAAATTCAGAGATATTGATCCTATTGAAGATAAAGATAAAGAACTATGGGTTCAATTGAAGAGAATTTATGAACAAGATGGTGGAGAGTCAATATGGAGATTTCAAGCACAAGTCAAGGACATCACTTGGAAGTTATTTGGAACATGTAGAGTACACAGAGTGTCTACCAAGGATGGAATAGAGATCTATATGCTAGTTGAAAAAGATTATCCACTCTGACCAGGTGTTTTGACAATGATGGCATGTGTTAGACTAGAAGCTAATGAAGAATCTGAGATGGCTGATATGCTGGTGACAAAGATATTCAACCTTGCACAAGAAGTGAAAGCTAGATCTAAGAAATTTGATTGATAGGTGTTTGAAAGAATTTTCAGCATTAAGAAGAAGAAGCTTAATTTGAAGAAACTTAGTGATTTGGATAAAAATCATAAGTTTAGGGGAGGATTGTTAGGAAATTAAGCTTTAGCAGTTAAGACTGTTGGAGGTAACAGTTAGGACTGTTAAAGATGGAAGTTAAGACTGCTGAAGAGTTTTGAAGACATGAGCAGTTAAGACTGCTGAGTAAAGAAGTTTGTACGGTTTATGATTTATGTAATAGATAAATATGGAAAAGATATTGTGTATATCGTATAAGATTAGAATGATAGTTATCTTGCAAAGGAATCCTTGGTCTATAAAAGGATTGCCCAGGTTAACATACAGAGATATAGAAGTATGAATTAGTTCATAGAGATTCAAGGTTGTAAACCCTAGTGATAGGAGATCACTCGTATTATTATTCTAATAATATTGAATCGTTGAAGGTTATTATTTTGTGTTCTTTGTTTTATTCAAATCATACAAAACACATAAAGTCTTCTAAGTGCTAGCTAGTAAATTCCGCGTGCTAGACTAAGTATAATTCTTAGTATCACATCTAACATAAGGAGTGTGTGTAGATCCGGTCAAAGACAAAGGATGAAAGTTTACAAATACAAAAGATCTTTTATATTATTAGAATATATCCTTTGTAACCCTAATCCTCTAGTATATAAAGAGGATATGGGGCGTGAGTTTTTAGTACAGATGTTAGAGATGTAACATCCAGGAAAGGGGTATGTGTGTGTGTCTAGGCGTGTTTCTACACCATGTAGACACCTAAGGTTTCATGTTTTGTTAAGCCTCAAGGATCGTTGATCCTTGTTAGAGTAGGTAATCGTGCTACAATTGATCACGTAGCATTGGGGTTGTTTGTGTATGTTAGTAGTTGTTAGAGATGATGACGAAGAACCTTGTAATGATAATATTGATTCTATGTTTGAATATTCTGCCTATGTTATCATGTTCCTAGATATAAGTCCTAATAAATCTTGAGCATTAAACGAAATTGTTGGGAATTAAATGATTGAAGATTAGTACTGTTGAAAGATTACAACTAACAGTACAAACTGCTAGTGTAATATTGAAGACTGGTAACAATACAAACTGTCAAGTTAGTACTGCTAGTATATAACAGAAGATATTGCTGCATGATAAGATTCTAAAAGAACATGTAAAGGATAAGTATGGTAAAGATTGTATGTATATCACAATTAGTTAGAATTATACGGGTAGATACTTATCTTGTAAAGGACTCCTTAGCTCTATAAAAGGAGGTCCTAGGTTAGATGTTTATTAATGAGTCATATAAGTTTTGTTAAGATTCAAGGTCTTTGTAACCCTAGTGATATTAAGATCACTCATATTATTTACTAATAATATTGAATCGTTTGAAGATAATCATTGTGCTCATTATTCATATTGCATTACTGTTACATCAAACAAATTCTTCTAAGTGTTGTTAAGTAGATTATGCATATTTAACAATATAACCTCGAAGTATCTTAAACACATTATAAAGGAGTTACATCCTCAGTGTTTGATCCTCTCAAGTGGTATCAGAGCCAGGTTGATACTTTGATTTAAAATGAGAACTCTTTTTGAAGATAATGGACATGGAAAACACACAGACCAACATGGCTGCAAAGTTGCCTATGCTGAAACAAAACGACTTTGAGATATGGAGGCTTCGAATCGAACAGTACTTCCAAGTGCAGGACTATGCACTCTGGGAGATCATTGAAGAAGGAAACTCTTTTAAGCCTTCAACATCTGTAACAACAGTCAATGGTGAAGAAATGACTGTTGTAAATACCTCTCCAGTGAGTACAGAAGAGAAGCTGCAAAAGAAAAATGATGTCAAGGCTAGTAGCTTGCTGATGATGCCCATTCCCAATGATCAACTCTTAAACTTCAGCAAATACAAGGATGAAAAGTATTTGTTTGAGGAAATCACTACAAGATATGGTGGTAATGAAGCCACCAAGAAGACCCAAAATACTCTATTGAAGCAGAACTTTGAAATATTTAGTGCTACCAGTAATGAGTCTTTAGATCATATGTTTAACAAATTGCAGAAGATTGTTAGCCAACTAGCTGTGCTTGGAGTTGACATACCTCAGGAAGATCTGAACTCCAAGTTCTTGAGGAGTTTGCCTACTGAATGGGCTATGCATGTGGTGGTCTGGAAAAATAAACAAGATATTGATACCATGAGCCTCAATGATCTTTACAACAATTTCAAGATTGTTGAACAGGATGTGAAGAAAGCTGGAGGTGCTAGTTCAAGCACTGGGAACATGGCTTTTATGTCATCTCCCAGTAATTCAAGTCCAGATGAGGTGAAAGTGGTTGTAGGAGTTAGTACTACTAACCCTAGTGTTAGTACTGCTAGCTCATCAACCAGTAGTACTGGTATTCTGAATGATACCACCTATTGTGCATTCTTGACCAGCCAGAATAATGGGTAAATGCTGACACATGATGATCTACAGGAGATTAATGACGATGACATGGAAGAGATGGATCTCAAGTGGCAGATTTCACTTCTTAGCATGAGGGCTAAGAAATTCTATCAAAGAACTGGCAAGAAAATCAACATCAGTAGTAATGATACTGCTGGTTTTGACAAGTCTAAGGTAGAATGCTATAACTGTCACAAGTTGGGGCATTTTTCAAGAGAGTGTAGAAGACCCAGGAAACAGGATAGCAAGAATAGGGGGTATGGAAGCAAGCCCAAGGCAGTGGAAGAAGCTGAACCATCTTCAAAGGCTATGGTGGTTATTGATGGCCTAGGCTATGACTGGAGCTTTATGGCAGATGAAGAGGATACACCTGCTGAGATGGCACTTATGGCTTTCTCTGACTCAGAGGTACTCTCAGCTAAAAGTTGTTCAAATAATTGTACTGCTCTTAAAGAATATGAAACTTTAAAGAAACACTATGATGAGCAGAGGATTGAATTAAACCAAACAAATTATAATTTGTCTAATCATAAAAGAGGTTTAGTAGTCCTAGAAGAACAAATTGTGCATTATAATAACAATGAGTCTGTTTTTACTGAGGACATTGCTGTTCTTAAGAGAGACTTGACTCTTAAAAATGCATAGATTAGTTTGCTTAAAGCTAAGTTAGATAAAATCATAAAGGAAAAAGAAAACATTCAATTAACTGTAGACACTTTGGAGTATGCATCAAAAGATGTTAATAAAATTATAGAGTGTCAAATGGTTAATAAGGCTAAATCTGGGTTGAGGTATAAAACATGTCCACCTCCTCATAGAGGAGTGCCTGCACCCCCAGGAATTGACCTAGAGCATACAGGTTTGACTGAGTTTCAACAACCTAAGTTAGAATATGGTTGTAAGGCTAAAGAAAGCATTAAAGTAGATAAACCTGATGTTTTGAATGAGCCTTTTGAGAGTGCAAGTGACACCTCTCTAACTGAGGACAAGGTGTCAACTGATAGGAACTCAGATGCTCCCATCATTGAGGATTGGGAATCTAATGATAAAGATCAGGTTGTAGCTAAACCTGATGTACTAAAGATAGAAGGAACCAATGTTCCTAAGGTGGTTGGTAATGAAACTGTTAAGCCTAGAATTAATGTAAAACCAGTTAAGAAAACAGTTAGATATTCTGAGATGTATAGGTCCACAGGCAAGCCAAGAGGTAACCAGAGGAACTGGAATAACCTCAAGTCTCAACAACTAGGTGATGACTTTGTCATGTATAAGAAGGCTTGTTTTACTTGTGGTAGCTTTGACCACCTAGAGGCTTTTTGTCATAACCATCATGGGAGAAAGATGGTTAATGGGAACAATAAGGTACTTGGGAATACAAGTCATAGGGTGAACTTACATAGGTCTCAAACTCACCCCAATTCTAATAGAATGACTCATAGGGCACTTTTATTAAAGTCTGGCCTAAAACCAATTAGTACTGCTAGACCAGCAATTAGTACTGCCAGACCATTTAAAATTGTTTACCTTAGACCAACAGTTTCAAGTGCAAAACCAACTGTTAAAAGGCCTTTTCACAAGAAAGCAGTGGTTCAAAACAAATTTTGGAAACCAAAGGTTCAAACTGCCAAGCCAGCAGTTCATACTGCTAGATCAGCAGTTAGTACTGTTGAGCCTAAAAACACTGCTAGGGATAAAAGGGAAAATGCTGTTAAGGCCTCAGCAGTCAGTGATGGCTTGGGTACCCCAAGGAAACTAATTTCCTTATTTTATGTGCAAAGACATTCACAGGATGATGAGGAAGATCAAGGTTATGCAGACAGTGGATGTTCCAGGCACGTGACAGGCAACATGTCCTATCTTTCAGACTTTCAACAAATGGATGGAGGATATATTACCTTTGGGGGAGGAATAGGAGGAAGGATTACTGGTAAAGGCAGATTGAAAACCGGTAAATTAGACTTTGAAGATGTGTACTTTATGCAAGAGCTTAAGTATAACCTGTTTAGTGTCTCACAAATGTGTGACAAAAAGAACAAAGTTCTTTTTACTGACACTAAATATCTTATGCTTTCCCCAGACTTTAAGCTGCCTGATGAAAGTCAGGTTCTACTTAAAGTTCCAAGAAAAGGGAAACATGTACAGTGTTGATATGAAGAAGATTGTTCCTAAAGAGGCTCTTACTTGTCTTGTTGCAAAAGCCACATTGGATGAGTCCATCTTATGGCATAGAAGACTTCGTCATATAAATTTTAAAACCATAAATAAAATTGTTAAAGATGGTTTGGTGAGAGGCTTGCCTCAAAAATGTTTTGAAAATGACCAGACTTGTGTTTCCTGTCTCAAAGGCAAACAACACAAGGCTTCTTGTAAGCCCAAGACCCACAACTCAATTAATCAACCTTTGTTTATGCTACATATGAATTTGTTTGGTCCTACATCTGTGAGTAGTATTATGCATAAAAGGCACTGTCTTGTAGTTATTGATGACTATAGTAGATTCACATGGGTTTTCTTTTTAGGATCTAAGGATGAGACACCTAGCATTCTTAAGACATTTATAACTGAGATAGAAAACTTAGTGGATAAGAAAGTAAAAGTCATCAGGTGTGACAATGGGACAGAGTTCAAAAATAGAGTTATGGGTGAGTTCTGTAAGGAAAAAGGTATTAGAAGAGAGTTTAGTGTAGCTAGAACTCCTCAGCAGAATGGGGTTGCTGAATAGAGAAATAGAACACTAATAGAAGATACTAGAACCATGTTAGCTAACTCTAAGTTGCCCATCACTTTTTGGGCTGAAGCAGTTAATACTGCTTGTTATGTTCAAAACAGAGTTTTGGTAGTTAAACCTCACAACAAGACACCATATGAGCTGTTTAGGGGTAGAACTCCTGCATTAGGATTTCTAAGACCTTTTGGGTGTCGTGTAACTATTCTAAATACCTTAGACCATCTAGGCAAATTTGATGGCAAATCAGATGAAGGATTCTTGGTTGGGTACTCACAAAATAGCAAAGCCTTTAGAGTATAAAACACAAGAACAAGAAAAGTTGAGGAAAACCTGCATGTTCAGTTTCTAGAAAATAAATCTAATGTTACAGGTGAAGGTCTAAAATGGCTATTTGACCTTGATACTCTAACCCAGTCCATGAACTATGTTCCAGTTGTTGCAGGAACCTTTTCTAATGATTTTGCAGGTTCAGAAGATGATATTGCAACAAATGAAGCAAGCTTAGGAAAGAAGAAAGATCAAGATCATATATTGATGCCAATATGGAACAGTGTGGATACATCTTCAAAGAATGGTGAGCCTTCTACTGATGAAGCCAAAGAAGGTTCTGAAGATGAAAACATTGAATATGGAACTGAAGATCAAGAGAATCAAGAAAATAGTAAAAATGGAGATTGTACTGTTGAGCCCCAAGTTAGTACTGCTGGGAAAAATGTTCATACTACTGGCCCATCAGATACTTATACTGCTGATTTCTCAGAAAATGAGGTGGATATCAACAATCTATCACCCACCTATCTAGTTCCCACAACTCCACACACAAGGATACACAGAGATCACTCCCTAGATAATGTAATTTGAGACATACAGTCTGGTGTGAAGACAAGAAGACAGACTATGGCTTCAGACCAACAAGGCTTTCTTAGTGCTGTTTATGAAGAAAAGAAGCATGAAGATGCCAACACATTCTTTTTTGTGTGTTTGCTTTCACAATCTAAACCCAAAAATGTTCTCAAGCTTTAGAAGACTCAAGCTGGGTAGAAGCAATGCAAGAGGAGCTTCTCTAATTCAAGATTTAGAAGGTTTGGGTACTAGTAGATTTGCCCAAGGGTATGAGAGTAATTGGAACCAAAATGGGTTTTTAGAAACAAGAGGGATGAAAGGAGAATTGTGATCAGAAACAAGGCTAGGCTTGTAGCCCAGGGGTATACACAAGAAGAGGGAATAGACTATGAAGAAGTTTTTGCACCAGTAGCTAGGATTGAAGCAATCAGACTGTTCTTAGCTTATGCTTCTTTCATGGGCTTTACTGTTTATCAGATGGATGTCAAGAGTGCCTTTCTGTATGGTACTATTGAAGAGGAGGTATATGTCTCTCAACCTCCAGGTTTTGTAGATCCAGAACATCCTGACAAGGTGTACAAGGTGGTGAAAGCTCTTTATGGACTACATCACGCTCCAAGGGCATGGTATGAGACTTTGGCTTCCTATTTGTTAGAGAATGGATTCCAAAGGGGCAAGATTGATCAGACTTTATTCATCAAGAAGAACAAGAAGGATATCTTGCTGGTACAGGTTTATGTGGATGATATCATATTTAGATCCACAAGGAAGGAAATGTGCTTGAAATTTGAGAAACTTATGCATGATAAGTTTCAGATGAGTTCCATGGGGGAACTTACTTTCTTTTTGGGGTTTCAAATGAAGCAATCAACTGAAGGCATATTTATCAGTCAGGATAAATATGTAACAGAGATACTAAGGAAATTTCAATTTACTGATGCTAAAGTGGCAAGCACACCAGTTGATCCAGAGAAACCTTTGATTAAAGATGCTGATGGAGAAAATGTTGATGTACACACCTAAAGATCAATGATAGGGTCCTTGATGTATCTTACCTCATCAAGACCAGACATCATGTTTGTTTTGTGTGCCTGTGCAAGGTTTCAAGTCAATCCCAAGGCTTCTCATTTAACTGTTATAAAGAGGATCTTTAGATACCTTAAGAGTCAACCTAGGTTGGGTCTATGGTATCCTAGGGAATCACCTTTTGATTTGGTGGCATATTCAAACAGTGATTATGCTGGTGCAAGCCTAGATAGGAAATCAACAACTGGTGGTTGTCAGTTCCTTGGTTGCAGACTCATATTATGGCAATGCAAGAAGCAAACAATTGTGGTAACTTCTACAACTGAAGCTGAGTATGTAGCTGCTGCCAGTTGTTGTGGTCAAGTGCTTTGGATTCAAAATCAACTGCTTGACTATGGGTATAATTTTATGAATACCATGATAAACATTGACAATAGTAGTACAATATGCATTATTAAAAATCCAGTGCAACATTCTAAAACAAAACACATAGAAATTAGGCATCATTTTATAAGAGACTGCAATGAGAAAAAGTTAGTTCAAGTTGTTAAAATTGATACTGTTCAAAATTTTGCAGATCTTCTCACAAAAGCTTTTGATGTTGGAAGGTTTCAATACTTGGTAGCAAGTATTGGAATGCTTAACCTTTAAAGTTTTTAATCTGTGTGTTTTTATACATTAAATTAGATTTGTACTGATAGGCGTGTCAATTAGTACTGTTATGTATAGTTTGTACTGTCAGTACAAATTAAGACTGTTTGTTAGAACTGTTAGTCATATGTTTATACGGCTATGAAGCAAATGCTTTGCCATTTGTTTTGTTGGTTTTGGACTAATAATTGCAGGTATGGATCGTTTAAGCACAAAGGAATTACTAGTGCATTGTGTGAACAGTAAATGGTGGATTAGTTGCTGACATAATAGGTTGATGATGGACAGAGTTTGGGGATCCTTTAACAAAGGTTTTCTACCTAAGTTAACTGATTTTTTAAAAATTTATTTCCTGAAATCTTATTATGATGTTTTGCATTGGAATTGATGGCATAGTTAGTCAAATAGTAACCGATCTAACTCACTCTCTACCATTTTATACTTTTTGTATAATGTGTTAGTCTAAGGACATCTGGTAGAGAGAACAGCGAGCAAACGTGAATCTAACACATTTGTGTTAGAGGCAACACCTGCCACGAGCTGGAAACGCTGTCAAGAAAGCTCTTTGAATGAGTTTATCTGATCACAGGCAGTGTTTTATAACTGAAATCATTGGTACTCACACAACCAGAGGTTGCTTTAAACCGAAATTGTGATTGAGTGTCTATCTTTGCACTTAATCCCTTCAAAATGGTTGTAAGCAGTATAGTTTTTTTATTAAAATTGAGTTCATACTTGTTAAGAATAAAATGTTCAAGTCAAAGAGCCTGCCAAAGAAGTCAAAGAGCCTGCTAGTTGATTTTGAAGAGTATGAAGATGTACTAACAGTACCTTCTGGGTAGAAGGTACTGCTAGTTGATGAAGAGCCTGCCAAGCTTATGTCAAGTTGATTAGATATTTTGTAATAGATATTTAGTTGAATTATTAGTCTTTGTACATTGTTATACGTTATGTAGAAGTAGTTTAGTCTTCTGTGGTGTACAGAAGAATATTACAGAGTTGTACATTGGTAGTTGTATTTAATTGTAGGCTAGAATAGTCAAAGTAAAGTATTATATTCGACCACTTGACAACTTGTAATAAGGTGTCCTTATCTTATAAAAGGATACCTTAGTCACACTTCATGCATGCATCTCTTCAACTATTAACAAAAACCGAACCATCTCTCAAGTAACTTAGTTACTAAATTCACAAATCCTTTTACAATCTTAGATTCAAGATTACTTTGTAATCCCGGTGATATTTAGATCATCCGTATTATTTCATCAATAATATTGAATCGTTTTGTGTTAACCAAAGTTGTGTTCCTTGTTCATTGCATTCTCACGTTTACATAACTCACCACCTTGTGTTCTTTTAAGTGTGTTGTAGTAGATTCCGCATGCTAAACATATTCATACATAAATATCTCTCAAACACGTTACTAAGATTCACATCCCAAGTGTTTGCAATCCTTCCCACAAGTGGTATCAGAGCCGGGCTTGATATTTACTAATTTAAAAGAACAATGGATGTTGAACATATTCAAACAAATGTTGCAGCTAAACTTCCATTACTCAAGCAAAATGAGTTTGAAATGTGGCGGCTAAGGGTAGAACAATACTTTCAAGTGCAAGACTATGCACTTTGGGAGATCATTGAAGAAGGCAACTCATTTAAACCCTCAATCACCACTACAACAGTAAACGATGCACTTGTCACACAAATACAAACACAACCAGGAAGTGCAGAAGAAAAAATTCAGAAGCGAAATGATCTAAAAGCAAGGAGTATGTTGCTGATGACTATTCCAAATAATCAACTTTTGATCTTTAACAAATACAAAGATGCCAAAACCCTTTTTGAAGCTATTGTGGCTAGATTTGGTGGTAATGATGCTACTAAGAAAACACAGAAAACACTTCTCAAACAGCAATTTGAGAACTTTACAGCCACAACCAATGAGTCTTTGGACAGTATGTTCAATAGACTTCAGAAGCATTCAAACTAGTTAGCCATCCATGAAGTGGTGATAACTTAAGAAGATCTAAACTCCAAATTTCTTAGGAGTTTACCCACAGAATGGTCCATGCATGTTATTGTCTGGAAAAACAAGCCAGATATTGATCAGATGAGTCTTAATGATCTCTACAACAATTTCAAAATAGTAGAGCATGAAGTAAAGAAGACTACTGGGTCAAGCTCAGGAAATATGGCGTTTGTTTCATCACCAAGCATCTCAAAGCCCTCAATGAAGAAGAAGGATGCTCAGAAGAAAGAAGTAGCAAAATTGGACACAGAGCAAGTAAGTAAGATGTTAATTACTTTGCCAACTATCATACATGCTGATCCAATTAGCTGTAGACGACCTATTATTGATTGGGAGATCAACCATGATAGATTAGGAAAGTCATGGAAAATAATAAGGGTTGGGGGTCAGTTTGCTATCTTTAAGAATTTTGAAAATTTAGTTAGAGCAAGTGACAGAGCAGACTTGGAAGAATTGTGGAATCTAGTGCAGATTAGGCTAGACACAACTTCTAGTACTGATGCTAAGGAACAGGAACTATGGGTAGAATTCAATAGGATGTTTGATCCTGATCCCAAAGATGTTCATTGGAAATTTCCCTATTATGATCCTTTAACAACATGGGAATTTCTAAGCCTTAGCAGTATTCATCATCTTTACACATCAAGTGGGATTGAACTCTTCATGTTGGCTGAGAAAGAGTATCCACTTAGTTATGAAGTGCTTAAAACTATGATCTCCAAGAGATTAAGATGTGACAAGGATGAAGAGAAATCAGAAATTGTTCAAAGTTTGCTGAGGAGCATATTTGAGCAATGTGAAAGAAAAAGGAAGAACAGAGAGTGAAGGTTTTTGGAAGAGTTCCCTCAAATCCTCAAGGTATGTATTTTATTCATTAGAAACTTTTGTATTTTAATGGAAATAACAAGTTTAGGGGAGGATTGTTAGGAATAAAATGTTCAAGTCAAAGAACCTGCCAAAGAAGTCAAAGAGCCTGCTAGTTGATTTTGAAGAGTATGAAGATGTACTAACAGTACCTTCTGGGTAGAAGGTACTGCTAGTTGATGAAGAGCTTGCCAGGCTTATGTCAAGTTGATTAGATATTTTGTAATAGATATTTAGTTGAATTATTAGTCTTTGTACATTGTTATACATTATGTAGAAGTAGTTTAGTCTTCTGTGGTGTACAGAAGAATATTACAGAGTTGTACATTGGTAGTTGTATTTAATTGTAGGCTAGAATAGTCAAAGTAAAGTATTATATTCGACCACTTGACAACTTGTAATAAGGTGTCCTTATCTTATAAAAGGATACCTTAGTCACACTTCATGCATGCATCTCTTCAACTATTAACCAAAACTGAACCATCTCTCAAGTAACTTAGTTACTAAATTCACAAATCCTTTTACAATCTTAGATTCAAGATTACTTTGTAATCCCGGTGATATTTAGATCATCCGTATTATTTCATCAATAATATTGAATCGTTTTGTGTTAACCAAAGTTGTGTTCCTTGTTCATTGCATTCTCACGTTTACATAACTCACCACCTTGTGTTCTTTTAAGTGTGTTGTAGTAGATTCCGCATGCTAAACACATTCATACATAAATATCTCTCAAACACGTTACTAAGATTCACATCCCAAGTGTTTGCAATCCTTCCCACAATACTACTGAGTCAAATTTTTCAAAAAAGTTTGTACTGCCAGGAAAAATGTTAGTACTGGTAGGCTTAAGTTTGTACTGCTGGATAACCATTAGTACTGGTGCGAAATAAAAGCCTTTTGAAATTAGCCGTTGAGAGTTTGTTGACAGTTTTACTGGTCAATATCTTATCTTAAGGGTGTTTCTTTTTGGATATTTTTACTTTTAATCTATTTCACCTTTCTTCAATCAAAAGTTATCTTTTAATTGAAGTCGGTCCAATAGAAACCCTCATAAGTCTTTCATAATATCTCAATTTACTTTCTTCATCTACTTTCTAACCTAAAATTACACTATTCCCAGCAGTCAAATCTCACTTTTACTGATAAATAATGGCATCTCTATCTTTTGTTGACAAGCACAACATGGTCGCATTTTTGGAAAAAGCAGAGGATGATACACAATTCCATCAGATAGTGGACTTTTTAAATGGTTCCCACATAAGGTATTCTATAACATTAAATCCCACTATCTATGTCTCTCACATCAAAGAGTTTTGGCAGACTGCTACTGTCAGAACATTTGACAATGGAGACAAAGAGTTAAATGCAACAGTGGATGGCAAATCCATCACTCTTACTGAATCATCACTCAGGAGGCATCTCCATCTGAATGATGACAATGGTATTAGTGCTATGCCAAACACTGAAATTTTTGAAACTTTATCCAGGATGGGGTACAACATCCAATCATAATCTTTAACTCTTCAAAAAGGTTCTTTTGACCCACAATGGAGGTTTTTTATACACACCATTCTTCACTGTCTTAGTCTTAAGAAAACCTCATGGGAACAATTCAATAGCAATATTGTAACTGCTCTCAACTGCTTAGCTACTGACAAAACTTTCAACTTTTCAAAACTCATCTTTGAAGGAATGGTTAAAAATTATGATAGCAAATCAAAGTTTTTTATGTATCCTAGGTTCATACAAACTATTTTGAACATGAAGAAACATCAAATTCTTCTTCATAAAAATGTTTATCCAACACCCAAACTTACCCAAAAACTTTTCAGTAAAGAAGACTGCTGGGTCAAGCTCAGGAAATATGGCGTTTGTTTCATCACCAAGCATCTCAAAGATTGATAATGAAGAAAAATGTGGCAGAGAAGAAGGTACTGCCAACACAAACATTGGTACTGCCAGTACTTCTAGTAGTACCAAAACCATTTTAGATGAAACAATTGGGTGTGCTTTTCTTACATCTCAACACAATGGGTCCATATTAACTTTTGAAGATCTTCAAGAGATTCATGAAGATGATCTTGAAGAAATGGACATTAAGTGGCAACTTTCACTTCTGAGCATCAGGGCTAAGAATTTGTTGATGAGGACTGGTAAGAAGATAATGATAAATGGAAATGAGCCTGCTGGGTATGATAAGTCAAAAGTGGAGTGTTACAACTGCCACATGAAGGGTCACTACTCTAGAGAGTGTAGAAGACCTAAGAAGCAGGATGACAAGGGTAGAGGGTTTGAGCAGAGGAATAAAGGAAGCTTTGAGAAGAGAGGAAGCTTTGAAAGCAAGAGTAAGGCAGTAGAAGTTGCTGAGCCAAAAGCAATGGTTGCTATTGATGACATGGGTTTTGATTGGAGTTTCATGGGTGAAGATGAATCAACTTCAGATGAATTGGCTTTGATGGCATTCTCCACTACTGAGGTACAAATTACAAAATGTTCTACTACTTGTAAAGCTTTTGATGAATTAAAATCTTATATAAAACTTTATGATGAGCTGAAAGTAGAAGAAAGAAAAACCAATCAAAAATTAGTTGATCATAAGTGTGGTATGGCCAAACTTGAAAAACAAATCATTCACTTTAGAGAAAATGAACTCACCTTTACTGTTGCTAAAGCTGCTCTTAATAGACAAATATTTTTGAAAGACTCAGAAATAGAAATGTTAAGGACTGAGTGTACTAAAGTGACATTGGCTAGAGATAATATTCAACTGACTGTTACCAAATTGGAAATTGCTTCTCAATGTACTAGAAGCATAGTTGAGAATCAGATGAATAAAAGAATAAAATCAGGGATAGGATACAATACATGTCCACCTCCTTATAGAGGAATTCCTTGTCCCCCAGGATCAGATCTTGCTCAATCAGGTTTGCATGAAATCATTAATAAATCATTAGCTAAACCTGTAGAGAAAAGTGAACCTTCTGAGAGTGCTAAGATTGCCTCACTCTCCAAGGTGCTCACTGATAAGAGACCAGATGTCCTAATTATTGAAGATTGGGTATCTGATGATGATGAAGATGAGACTGTTCCTATCAAAGGAATCAAAGTAGGACCAATCAGTCCTAAGAAAGTAGAAATTAAGGCTAAACCTAAAGCTGTTTTGAAAACAGTTGAAAGTTGTAAAAAATGTAATAACAAACCTAGGGGAAGCCAAAGAAATTGGAACAACCTTAAGTCACAACAACTAGGTGATGACTTTGTCATGTACAATAAGGCTTGTTATTATTGTGGTAGCTTTAATCATCTTCATGCTTATTGTAATAAATGGGTTTCTGGGAGTAAAACAAAGTCTAAAACAAATGTTACTCACCCCAGAAAAAGTTTTGTTAAGTCTAACACCACAAAAGTTAAAGATACTGTTAGACAAAATAAGCCTGTTATTACAAAACCAACTGATAAGGGTACAAGAAACACTTACAAATATTTACCAAACGTTGTGAATAGTCCTATTAAAAAGAAATCTGTGGTCAAAACACAAATTTGGAAACCAAAAACCAAAGGTCCTGCTAGACCAAATGGTACTGCCAAAATTGGTATTGCCAAAATTGGTACAAATAGACCAAAGACCACACAATGGATTAAAAGGGAAAGTGTTGTTAAGTCCTCAGCATGTTGGATTTGGAAACCAATCCAATCAAAAGGTGCATCAACAACCCTGAAAAGGTTTGATTTCATTGATGCAAGAGGCAAACCCAAGTCTGTCATGGCTTGGGTACCCCAAGGAAACTAATATGTTTATTCATGTGCAGGAACATTCATCTGATATTGGAGATCAAGGATATATTGATAGTGGATGTTCAAGGCACATGACAGGCAACATGTCATTCCTCTCAGACTTCAAAACATTTGATGGAGGATATGTTACCTTTGGGGGAGGAATAAAAGGAAAGATCACTGGTAAAGGTACTTTCAAAACCAGTAAACTAGATTTTGAAAATGTGTATTTTGTGAAAGAACTTTAGTTTAATCTCCTTAGTGTCTCACAAATGTGTGACAAAAAGAACAATGTTCTATTTACTGACAATGAATGTATGGTTCTTTCTTCTGATTTTAAAATGCCTGATGAGAGTCAGATCCTTCTTAAAATCCCAAAAAGGAACAATATGTACAGTGTTAATTTAAAGAACATTAATCCTAAGGAGAGTCTAACTTGTTTGGTAGCAAAAGCCTCACTGGATGAATCTATGCAGTGGCATAGAAGGCTTGGTCATGTAAACTTTAAAACAATCAACACTATTGCAAAATATGATTTGGTAAGAGGTTTACCCAAAAAGATTTTCCAAAACGACCAATCCTGTGTTGATTGTCTAAAAGGCAAACAACATAGAGCTTCTTGTAAGCCCAAGACCCAAAACTCTATTTCTCAGGCTTTACATATGCTTCATATGGATCTCTTTGGTCCTACTAATGTGTGTAGCTTGAATGGTAAAAGATATTGTCTGGTTGTCACTGATGATTATAGCAGATTTTCTTGGGTTTTCTTTTTAAGATCTAAACATGAGACTAGTGAGATTCTTAAAACTTATATCACTGAGGTAGAAAACCAATCTGATAAGAAAGTCAAAGTCATCAGATGTGACAATGGGACAGAGTTCAAGAATAGGGTTATGGATGACTTTTGCAAGGAAAAAGGCATAAAAAGGGAATTTAGTGTAGCTAGAACCCCACAGCAAAATGGAGTAGCAGAAAGAGAGAGTAGAACACTTATAGAGGCTGCTAGAACTATGTTAGTAGACTCTAAGTTGCCTATTTCATTTTGGGCTGAAGCAGTTGGTACTGCCTGTTATGTACAAAACAGGGTTCTTATGACAAAGCCACATAGAAAGACACCTTATGAACTTTTCTTTGGTAGAACACCATCTTTAAGTTTTATGAGACCTTTTGGTTGTCATGTCACTATTCTAAATACCAAAGATCATTTAGGCAAGTTTGATGGAAAAGCAGATGTAGGCTATTTGATAGGGTATTCTTTGCAGAGTAAGGCCTATAGAGTGTTTAACACTTGCACTAGGCTAGTGGAAGAGAATCTTCACATAGAGTTTCAAGAGAAACTAACAAATGTGAAAGGAATTGGACCAGATTGGATGTTTGATATTGATAAGCTTTCAGAATCTATGAATTATGTGCCTGTTTCAGGTACAAATACTAATGATGATGCAGGTTTTGAAGATAATGTTGAAACTCCTAAAGATCAAGATTACATCTGGATGCCAATTTGGAAAAGTATGGATCTATCTTCAAGTCAAGAAGGACCTTCAAACACAACAAATGAAGGCAATGAAGATGATCAAGGAACTCAGAATCAAGAGAATCAAGAAAGTGGTGCTAATGACAATGGTACTGCTAGTTCAACAGATGGTCCTGCTAGTTCAAGTATTGATACTGCTGAGCCATTGAATGTTTAAATAGATGATTCTTTACCAGAAGAGGTGGGGATTAGTAATCTTCCATCTACCTATGAAGTTCCTAAAACACCCAACACTAGAATTCTCAAAGATCACTCAACCGATGATGTGATTGGTAGCATAAATTCTGGTGTTAGAGCAAGATCTCAAGTTGGTTTATCTCAAGTCTTGTCTTCAGATGAAGAAGGGTTTATCTCCTCTATTTATGAAGAAAAGAATCATGATATTTCCAATATATGCCTGTTTTCATGTTTTCTATCTCAGGCTGAACCCAAAAACATAAACAAAGCTTTAGATGATGCCAGTTGGGTGGAAGCAATGCAAGAAGAGCTTCTCCAATTCAAGATTCAGAAGGTTTGGATATTGGTTGATTTGCCCAAAGGTCATAGGGCAATTGGAACCAAATGGGTGTTCAGAAACAAGAAAGATGAAAGGGGTATAGTGATCAGAAACAAAGCTAGATTGGTAGCTCAAGGATATACTCAAGAAGAAGGGGTAGATTATGAAGAAGTGTTTGCTCCAGTTGCAAGACTTGAAGCAATTAGGCTTTTCTTGGTCTATGCTTCATTCATAGGCTTCACTGTCTATCAAATGGATGTGAAGAGTGCATTTTTATATGGTGAAATTGAAGAACCAGTATATGTGTCTCAACCTCCAGGCTTCATTGATGCAGAGTATCCAGACAAGGTTTATAAGGTTACCAAGGCTCTATATGGTCTACACCAAGCTCCTAGGGCATGGTATGAAACATTGGCTTGTTTTCTACTAGAAAGTGGATTCCAAAGAGGCAGGATTGATCCCACTTTGTTCATCAAAAGAACAAAGAAAGACATCTTGCTAGTACAGATTTATGTTGATGACATAATCTTTGGATCAACAAACCAAGACTTGTGTGTAGAATTTGAAAAACTTATGCATAGTAAGTTTGAAATGAGTTCCATGGGGGAACTTACTTTCTTTTTGGGTCTCTAAGTGAAACAATCCAAAGAAGGCATATTTATCAGCCAAGATAAGTATGTAGCAGAGATCCTAAGGAAATTTAATTTTGCTGATTCTAAGGTTGCAAGTACACCAATGGATCCAGACAAAGGGCTACTCAAGGATGCTGAAGGAGAAGATATGGATTTGCACAATTATAGATCAATGATTGGGTCTTTGATGTACCTTACATCATCAAGACCAGATATCATGTTCTCAGTATGTGTATGTGCAAGGTTTCAAATACATCCCAAAATCTCTCATCTCACAGCAGTCAAAAGAATCTTTAGATATCTTAAGGGTCAACCTAGGTTGGGTCTTTGGTATCCAAGGGAATCATCTTTTGAATTGGTGGCTTATTCGGATAGTGATTATGCTGGTGCAACTCTAGACAGAAAATCCACAACTGGTGGATGTCAATTTCTTGGTTGCAGACTCATCTCTTGGCAATGCAAGAAACAAACAATGGTGGCCAACTCTACAACTGAAGCAGAATATGTTGCTGGTGCAAGTTAGTTGTGGGCAAGTTCTTTGGATCCAAAATCAAATGCTTGACTATGGGTACAATTTTCTTAACACCATTATTTATATTGACAATAGCAGTACTATATGTATCATTAAAAACCCAGTTCAACACTCAAAAACAAAACACATTGAAATCAGACACCATTTCATAAGGGATTGCAATGAGAAAAGGTTAATTCAAGTTGTTAAAATTGATTCTGAAAAGAATTATGCAGACCTTCTCACCAAAGCTTTTGATTTAGGTAGATTCAAATATCTTGTAGGAGGTATTGGAATGATAAATCTTTGAAAAACATGTGTTTTTGTATATAAAATTAACTGGCATTAGCTCTTAAACATGGTATTGCTAGTTAGTCAATTGGTACTGTCAGTTCATAATTGGTCCTGCTAGTATAAAATTTGCTATGTTTTGTTCATATTGATGCTTAAATGTTTAAAATGTTATAGATCAAGTGCTTTGCACTATGTTCTTTTGGTTTGCAACTAACACATTTCAGGTTGATAACAAAACAAGAGTTCTTCCAAACATAAAGGGGCAACAAAAGTTATATTAATCTCAGGGGAGATAACAATCTCAGGGGAGGATATGATAGCTCAGAAAGGAAGAAAAACCAATTTATGAAAGAAAAAGACAAGAGCATACAAGATGATGCAGAGGTTGAAAAAGATTGAGTTAGATCACATATCTAGAAGGAATGAAGCATTTCTAAAGGAGAAAGTTCTATCTAGATCAAACTAAGAAAAGTTTCAACTCAAAGGCATGCTATTAGATGATTTCACTTGTTGAACCAATCATCCAAGATACACAGCATCATTGCCTTTTTAATTTCCTCCATCCAAGGAAATTACACCATCTTTAGGCCAATATGGCTTCTGGTATTCAGTTCACCAAGTTTTTACAAACTTAAGAGTTGGCTAGTACATAAGCAAACGGCTTTTGGTAAAGACACATCAAATCCGTTGATGGTTGATAGTTTACCAAAAACTATATGGTTGTTAACTAACCATACTTAATTGTAAATAGTTAGCTAGTCCTTAAGCAAACGGCTTTTGGTAAAGACAACTCAAATCCGTTGATAGCTAGTAGTTTGCTTAAAACTATAAGGGATTTTTACAAAACTTTCTAAGGTACTGCTAGTTCAAAATTGGTACTGCTAGAGTAAAATGGTACTGCTAGATAGCCGTTGAGCCTGTCAGAAAAATTTTTAACTGTTGGGCCTGGTAGTTAAAATTAGCCGTTGGGGTAGTTATGTAAATTACTGATGATTATATTATATTATATTTCACATATAAAAGATCTTTTTAACCGCCTTTACATTTACTTTTAATAATCTTTGTTATTGTCGGTTAAAAGTAATTCTCTCATATCTTCTTTCATCAGTCCTTATCATAATTCACATACACTTTTCATCTTCTACCAGTACCACCAACAAATCCCACCAACATATTCAAAATTTTCATTATGGATTCCACAGTTGTTCTAAACATTGTCCAACGTCACAATCAATTAGCATTTTTGGAGAAGTCAGAGGATAATGCCTCATTTCATCAAGTAGTGGACTTTTTAAATAACTCCTATATCAGGTTTGCTTTACTAGTCAATCCCACTATTTATGAATCTCAAATTTTACAATTTTGGCAAACTGCTAAAATTAAAACTTCTGAAAATGGGGAACAAAGGATTAAGGCCAAAGTGGATGGCAAACTTTTGACTCTTACTGAGTCATCCATAAGAAGACATCTTCATTTGGATAATTCTGATGGTATTAGTCAGTTGCCAGATACTGAAATTTTTGAAAATTTACAAAGAATGGGGTATCATGCTGAGTCTAACAAACTCACTTTTCTGAAAAAGCATCTTACTCCACAATGGAGATTTTTGATTCACACAATCCTTCATTGTTTGAGCCAGAAGAAAACCTCTTGGGAGCAATTTAGTGGAAACATGGCTTCTGCTCTCATCTGCTTGGCTACAAACAGAAAATACAATTTTTCAAAACATATTTTTGAAGGATTGATTAAAAATGTGAAAAGTGAAACAAAGTTTTTGATGTATCCAAGATTAATTGGATGCATCATTGCAAAATTAAAACATTTGTTACTTCCCACAGACTCAATTTATGAAACACCAAAACTTTCTCACAAAGTATTTTCAAATATGAGAATTGGTATTAGAGGGGAAGAAATACCACTATTTGATGAAATGTTACCACAACATCCAGAAGAACCAACACCATCAGCTGAATCACCATCATCTAGTTCTTCACATGGTTACATTTCACCAACACATCAAACATCACCAATACCATCTCCAGTACCATCAGCAACACCACCAACATCATCACATCATGTATCACAAACCCAATCACCTCAGACAATGCAAGAACTAAAAGACAAGGTGAAGTTCTTAGAAGCTGCTCTTAAAAGTCAAAGCAAGAAGTTTTCTGAGATCAACATCAAATTAGTCAAGAGGGTAAAGAAATTGGAGGGTGAAGTGAAGAAGCTAAAAGGTAAAAGATCTGCAAAGGTTGTTTTATCTAGTTCTTCAAAATCAGATGCTGATAGGATAGGTCACTCTTCCAAAAAGGGGAGGAAGGATAGTTCTGAAGATGAGGAGGAGGCTCAATTTGAATTCCATGAAGGAACTCAAGTTTATGATGAAGAGCCTGTTGGAGCAGGGCAAGAGCCTGCTAGGATAGAGAGGCTATTGGCAATGAAGTACAAAGGGTCTGCTGAGAAAGTGTACAAAAGAAAGAGGGACTTAGAACCTCAAGGAGATTTGTTTGTTCAAGGGAGGTTATTTATTGCTGATGAGCAATCCACTGCTCCATCCCAAGAACCAACTCCAAAGGATAAGGGCAAAAGCATTATGGTTGAAGATGAGCCAAAGCCCAAAAAGTTAAAGAAATCAGAGCAAGCACAGATAGCTAGAGATGAAGAAGAGGCCAAAAGAATTCATGAAGAAGAACTGAAAGCACTTGAAGCTTCAAGACTGCTAACAGAGATGAAAGAGCAAAAAGATGCTCAGTCTCTTCTTGATACTCAAATTGCTCAAGAAACCTTTGATGCACAAATGTAATGGATTATTGCTAATGATCCGATTGTGAAAGGCCAAGCTTCAATGATAGTAAATGACAAGAATCTCAATTCTGATGAGAAGACAGCAGCACTTGAATCTTTTATCAACAAGAAGTATAAAGAAGCAGCTCTGGCTGACATTTTTGAAAAGATGAAAGAAAGTGAGAAAAGAGGTTTTAAGGTGGGCAAATCATGGAAAGATCAAGTGACTTTCATGAAGAGATTTCTAAAAGGTCAAGCAAATTGGACTGATTATCAACTAAAGAAGAAATCTAATGATGAAATCTACTACTTGTATCTTCAAGCCTACAAAAGTCTTTACTACAAAGTTCCATCTGATGCAAAGCCCTCAATGAAGAAGAAGGATGCTCAGAAGAAAGAAGTAGCAAAATTGGACACAGAGCAAGTAAGTAAGATGTTAATTACTTTGCCAACTATCATACATGCTGATCCAATTAGCTGTAGACGACCTATTATTGATTGGGAGATCAACCATGATAGATTAGGAAAGTCATGGAAAATAATAAGGGTTGGGGGTCAGTTTGCTATCTTTAAGAATTTTGAAAATTTAGTTAGAGCAAGTGACAGAGCAGACTTGGAAGAATTGTGGAATCTAGTGCAGATTAGGCTAGACACAACTTCTAGTACTGATGCTAAGGAACAGGAACTATGGGTAGAATTCAATAGGATGTTTGATCCTGATCCCAAAGATGTTCATTGGAAATTTCCCTATTATGATCCTTCAACAACATGGGAATTTCTAAGCCTTAGCAGTATTCATCATCTTTACACATCAAGTGGGATTGAACTCTTCATGTTGGCTGAGAAAGAGTATCCACTTAGTTATGAAGTGCTTAAAACTATGATCTCCAAGAGATTAAGATGTGACAAGGATGAAGAGAAATCAGAAATTGTTCAAAGTTTGCCGAGGAGCATATTTGAGCAATGTGAAAGAAAAAGGAAGAACAGAGAGTGAAGGTTTTTGGAAGAGTTCCCTAAAATCCTCAAGGTATGTATTTTATTCATCAGAAACTTGTGTATTTTAATGGAAATAACAAGTTTAGGGGAGGATTGTTGGGAATAAAATGTTCAAGTCAAAGAGCCTGCCAAAGAAGTCAAAGAGCCTGCTAGTTGATTTTGAAGAGTATGAAGATGTACTAACAGTACCTTCTGGGTAGAAGGTACTGCTAGTTGATGAAGAGCCTGCCAAGCTTATGTCAAGTTAATTAGATATTTTGTAATAGATATTTAGTTGAATTATTAGTCTTTGTACATTGTTATACATTATGTAGAAGTAGTTTAGTCTTCTGTGGTGTATAGAAGAATATTACAGAGTTGTACATTGGTAGTTGTATTTAATTGTAGGCTAGAATAGTCAAAGTAAAGTATTATATTCGACCACTTGACAACTTTGTTGGTCCACAAATTGTATATGGATCACTAAGTAGTTTTGAATACCTAGTAGATGGTTAGGATAAATCCGAACCAATCTAAGTGAGAAACCCTAAGAGATTGTTAATGTTAATGCGGAATCTTAACAAGAACAATTTAGAACACAAGCAGGGATATCACTAACTTCGTATATTGATATTTACTATTATCAATTCGTACAACTCACACACGTTTACTAACAACCTTTAGGGATCCTTTTATAACACAAGGAAACCCTAGTTGACACAGAAGATATACACAAATCTTCTATAAAGATACATACACGCAATGTATCTTTTCCTAATACAACTCTAACAAACTTTCCTATCTTCACGACCAGACCAGACTTAATAAGTCAACCAGACTTAACATATAACTACCAGACTTAATCATTACATAACCAGACCTAAAACACAAACAGACCTAACTCAGTAATCGACCAGACCTAAGTAGTAAACTACCAGACTTAAGTAGTCTGTTCTTGATATGCATCATAATTCCCAACAATCCTCCCCTAACTTGATCTTCATGCTTCATGAACTTCAAGTTCTTCTGATTTAGCCTTCTGAGGATTGAATCTTGAACACTTTGAAATGTATTTAGGTCTTGTTCCTTTCTAGCAGCTTGAATCTTGATAAGCTCTTCTGATATGGACTTGACAGCAACAATGACTATATGTACATCAATTCATATTAAGTTTCATAGCTATTCTCATCACTTCCAGGTGTGTTAACACCTGTGAGAGGTGAATCATTGAAATTTAATGGATTTGATGTCTCTTTACCAATAGCCATTACTACTGGAGTAGCCAAATGTTTTGGTGTGTAAGACCATGGTACACTGATAACCATATGATTTTAAGCAAATCATCAGCTTATCAACGGATTTGTTAAGTCTTTACCAAGAGCCGTTTGCTTCTGGACTAGTCAATTCTTTGATGGAAAAGCACCTCATCATGGTGAATTGATTACCATTTATGGTTTTCCACAGCCTTTACCACAAGCCATAACCTTGTGGGCTAGCCAACTCTTCACTTATCTTAGATATGGTGAGTTGAATACCATACAATTTTTGGCAAATTGTCAGCCATAAACGGATTTGAGCAATCTTTACCTGTTAGCCGTTTGCTCAGGATTAGCCAGTCCTTGTGTTGATGAGACAAGGTGGACTGATAACCTTTTGATGTGTTAGTGCAAAGCACCTCCACCAAGTGAGAAGTTCCAATAGTCTCACTCAACAACTTGTGAAAATATACTTAATCCAGCATTGCCTATAAAAGATATAGATAAAACAAACCAAATTTTTTTTTTTTTTTTTTTTTTTTTTTTTTTTTACTACATTAACAGAACTAAAATCAGAACTAAAATAAATAACCTAAATGCTGGTAAGTATTCATACTTTACATACTTCACAGTTTGACCTCCCCTTAGGCCAAACCTCCCCTTAATTCAAACTAGGGGTTCATCATACCAATGTTAACTACCAGATAATTAAATCTAGGACCATCAAATGCCTTAGTTAACAGGTCAGCAACATTAAAATCTGTATGTATTTTCTCCACTCTAATCAACTTCTTTTCAAAGCAATCCCTAATGAAGTGATGCCTTATTTCTATATGCTTAGTTTTAGAGTGATATACTGGATTCTTAACAATACAGATAGTACTCTTATTATCTATGTGGATAACAGTATTCATAAAATTCAAACCATAGTCCAGCATCTGATTCTGAATCCATAAAACTTGTCCACAGCAATGAGCAGCTGCTACATACTCAGCCTCAGTAGTTGAATTAGCCACAATCGTCTGTTTCTTGCATTGCCAAGATATTAACCTCCTTCCAAGGAACTGACAACCTCATGTTGTTGATTTCCTATCCAGACTTGCACCAGCATAGTCACTGTCTGAATAAGCTGTCAGGTCAAAAGCTGACTCCTTAGGATACCAAAGGCCCAAATTAGGTTTGCCCTTTAAGTACCTAAAGATTCTCTTCACTGCATGAAGATGTGAAGTCTTTGGTTGAACCTGAAAACGTGAACAAATACAAACTGCATACATAATATCAGGTCTAGAAGCAGTAAGATACATGAGAGAACCTATCATGGATCTGTAAAGATGCACATTCACATCAGCAGCATCTTCATCCTTTGTTAAAGGCACTTTGTTCTCCATGGGAGTGACTGCTGCCTTCACATTTGAGAATTCAAACTTTTTCAAAATTTCTGCAACATACTTGTCTTGAGAAATAAAAAGTCCATCATCCTTTTGCTTAACTTGCAATCCCAAGAAAAATGTAAGTTCTCCCATTGAACTCATTTCAAACCTGCTCTTCATTAATCCTTCAAATTCATCACACCAAGACTTTCTTGTGGATCCAAAAATGATATCATCCACATAAATTTGAACAAGAATAATATCCTTCTGATCTCTCTTGATAAACAATGTCTTGTCAATTACACCCCTGATGTATCCATGTTCTTCAAGAAACTGTGAAAGAGTTTCATACCAAGCTCTAGGAGCCTGATGAAGACCATATAGAGCTTTAATAACCTTATACACTTGATTGGGGTTAGCAGGATCCTCAAAGCCAGGAGGTTGATGTACATACACATCTTCATCAATAGTGCCATAAAGGAAAGCACTTTTGACATCCATTTGATATACCTTGAATCCCATATATGATGCATAAGCCAAGAATAACCTGATAGCTTCAATCCTTGCTACAGGAGCAAAAACCTCATCATAATCTATGCCCTCCTCCTGTTTGTATCCTTGAGCTACCAACCTTGCTTTGTTCCTTACAACCACCCCTCTTTCATCCCTTTTATTCCTGAAGACCCATTTAGTACCAATAACTTTAGCTTCATTAGGTAGGTCTACAAGAACCCATACTTTCTGTAGCTTGAACTGCAACAACTCTTCTTGCATGGCTTCAACCCAACTTTCCTCCCCTAAAGCTTCAGAAATTGTAGTGGGTTCACTTTGAGAAAGAAAGCAAGCAAATAAGCAATGTTGCTGGTCCTTATGGTTGACCCTTTGTTGTTGCTTGATCAGGCTAATGAGTGCAAGAGAAGCAGACTGATGTTGCACTCTACTTCTTGTTTGAACAGCAGACTTGGGGTTACCAATTATTTGGCTTTTGGGATGAATGGTGTGGATCCTGAGAGTGGGGGTTGGACTTACTTCCACTTCAGTGGGTAAGTTATTGAAATCAGTAATAATACCTCCTTCATCAAAGGAAGCCCCATCAAAAACACCTTCATTAGGATTAGGAAATACTTCAAGTTCTGGCATCTCAGAATCAGCACATTCAGTATTTGAAGAAAGGTCTGGTAGAACATCACTACCAGACTTAAAAAGTGAAGTACTGCTCATGCTAGGTGATTTGACTTTGCCAGACTTAACTTCAGAGTCTGTTTTCTGAAGTGAAGAATCCTTGATCACTGCTTCAGCTGCATCAGACTTGTTCACTGTAGATGGAATCACAACAAGCTCAGCCATATCATCAATGTTCCTTGAATTTGAAGAATCTTTGGTACCTGCAATGTTAGTAGCCTCTTGGGTACCTGCAATAGGGTTAAGTTGATTCTCCTTGGAGACAGGAACATAATTCATAGAATCAGTCAAATAATCAATATCAAACATCCACCTATGACCAATTCCCTTGACATTGGGTTTTTCCTCAAGAAAGTTTACATGCAGATTTTCTTCTACTTTCTTGGATACTAGATTGTAAACCCTAAAGGCTTTACTGTTTAATGCATACCCAAGTAAAAACCCTTCATCAGACTTTCCTTCAAATTTTCCAAGAACACTTAAAGTATCAAGAATGGTAACATGACACCCAAAAGGTCTTATATGGCTAACAACTGGTTTGTGGCCAAACATAAGCTCATAAGGAGTTCTATTTTGAGGCTTGGTCACTCTAACCCTATTAAAGATGTAGCAGGCATTGCTGACTGCTTCAGCCCAAAATGTAGTAGGTAAAAGTGAATCTGCTAGCATAGTCCTAGCTGCCTCAATAAGTGTCCTGTTCATTCTCTCTGCAACTCCATTTTGCTGAGGAGTTCTTGTATTACTGAATTGTTGTTTAATTCCTTTATTACCACAAAAATCTAGCATGCTCTTGTTTTTAAATTCAGTGCCATTATCACTCCTAATGATTTTGACTCGTTTATCAATAAGGTTTTCAATCTGTCTAATGAAATTTTGAATCAAAGGGGTAGCTTCATCCTTCCTAGACATAAAGAACACCCAACAATATCTAGTACAATCATCTGTAATGACAAGGCAATAGCATGCATGATTTATACTATGGACAGATGTAGGGCCAAAAAGATCCATATGTAAGGTATGCAAAGGTTCAGTTATTAATCTTTCTAATTTAACCTTACAGGATGCCCTATGTTGTTTTCCCTTGTTGCAAGCCACACAGGTATGATCATTTTTAAACAATTTTGAAGGCAAACCTCTCACAAGGTTATTCTTCACAAGTTTATTCATATTTTTGAAATTCACATGGCCTAACCTTCTGTGCCACAACTTAGATTCATCCAATGTAGCTTTTGCAATTAAACAGGTAGCACCTTTTGCAGGATTAGATGCTTTCATATCAAAACTGTACATTTTGTGTTGTCTGGGAACTTTAAGAAGAATTTGATGTTCTTCAGGCATTTTAAAGTCCGGAGTCAACACAAGACAATCAGTTTCAGTAAAAAGCACCTTATGCTGAGTATCACAAATCTGTGATATTGAGAAAAGGTTGAACTGCCCAAGTTCTTTCACAAAAGATACATTGTCAAATTCTATGTTGCCCACAATGATTCTTCCTTTACCAGTTATCTGTCCCTTGCTTCCTCCAAAAGTAACAGAACCTCCCTCGAATTCATGAAAATCATTAAGATAGTTCTTGTTACCAGTCATGTGCCCAGAGCATCCACTGTCAAGTATTCCTCTATCTTCCATATAGCAAAGTGGATGATCCTGCACAAAAAGAAGAGAAATTAGTTTCTCTTAGGAACCCAGGCCTGAGTAGGCTTGGGTCCGCCTTGTGGATCAATATGCTTGAATTTCTTAATTGAACCTGATCCACTGTTGTTTTGGGATTTATACATGGATTTATTTTTGTTTGAATCCCAAGACATACATGCTGAGGTCTTAACAGCAGAACCCCCTTTTCCCTTTAAAGGTTTTGCTGTTTGCTTTCCAACTTGTCTTCTCACAGGTGAATGAGCTTTATAAAAATTATTTCTTTGAAAATTTTCATTCACCTGAGGTTTTTGAAAAGGTTGCTTGGGTCTTACAAAACCAGAGTTCACATTAGGTCTCACAGAGTTAACATAACCAGTATTCACTTTAGGCCTCATAAAATTAACATTTTGCCTATTCACATTAAAGTTTCTGTAGCCAGACCCAAAATTTGGTCTACCAGAACTAACAAAGGAGTTAGGTCTGGTAGTGTTATTTAGTTGAACTGGTCTGGGGACAAACTGGTTAGCATGATTAACTCTATTAGCATTGTTCCAAACTGGTTTATTTGAACCATTAACCTTATTTACATTCATTCTCTTTTGCTCAGCCTCTCTTTTCATTCTCTTTTCATGGAAGTCACAATCTCTTATTAAATGACTCAAACTTCCACACACAAAACATCTTTTAGGAGCATAATTGTAACTACTCCTACTTTCTCTGTGAACACTATTGCTTCTAGGTGACTCATTCAATTTAACAGATTCCCTAGGAGTTTTTATGTGATTGACACAACTAGGTTTAACTGTTTCAGCCTTTTGTTCAGTCACTAAAGGTTTAGTAACAACAGGTTCACACTTCTTAACAACCTTAGGTTCAGGATTCTCTTTTTCCTCATTGTTTGACTCAGACTTAGAGTGATCAGAGGAATTATCAATAGATCCTTCAGAGTCATTGGATTGACAAGAAGAATATCTACTAGATTTGTCCTCTGAGGTAGTTGATTCAGACACTTGAGGACCTTTCTTACCATACACAAAGAGTGAATCATCCAACTCTTCTTTTTCAAGAGGAGTATAGTCATCACTCAAAGGTGGTGGTACTCCCTTAAAGTCACCAGTCTTAACAAACCTATTGTACAAAGGTTTATCAGCATAGTCCTCTTCTCTATTCTTAAATATATCCCTATTCTCATTTTCCTCATATCCTAAGCCACATTTTTTATTTGACTTAATTTGAGAATCCCAACACTTAAACAGGTTTTTATTTGAATTGTTCCATTGATCTACCCTTTTTCTCAGCTCATCCCTTTCCTTCTGAATTTTAAGCCCTAATTGTCTATACCTTTTAAGCTTCTCATCTTGTTCATATATCTTATTAGCTTGAAAGTATAGTTTTTCATTTAAAGCAGCATGTTGGTTTTGAAGGGTGACCTTTTGTGCCTCTAAAGTTTTCCACAGCATTTTTATGTGCTAATAAATTTACTTCTAGATCACCTATTTGTTCTTGCTGCTCATCACATAAAGCCTTAACATGATTATATGAGTCAGTACATAATTTAGAGCATAATGATACCTCATTACCAATGGCCATGAGAGCATGATCAGACTCCTCATTTACTCTTGGATGCTCACCCCAATTGACTCCTCCAGCTTCCATTGTCAGCAGACTCATCTGATTCTTTTCCATCTTCCCATCTTCAATTCTTTTCTCATCAGCAGACTTCTTCTCTGGACAATCTCTTGAAAAATGCCCATGCTTGTGACAGTTGTAGCATTCAACAGTCCTCTTTGTGTATCCCACTGGTGATTTGTTGTTGAAGTTGATGGTCCTACCATATTGCTTCTGAAATCGTTTGACCCTTAAAGCAACCATGGCAATGTGCCATTTTATATCCATCTCCTCAACTTCAGCATCATTAATTTGTTCAAGGTCTTCACTAATAAAGCTTTCATCTTCCGTTTGATTGGCAAAGAAAGAATGTATCACCTCATCAGTGAAACTTGAAGCAGACCTTTCACTTGAAGGAGTTTCATAGTTACCAGACCTAACACCAGATCTAACCTTGTAAGTACTGCTTTTGTTTTGAGATACAAAAGCAACATTTGAGGAACTGGTTGAACCCTGAGTGTTGTTACTGATGTCCCTTTCAAACATCCTGAGATTATTGTAAAGATCATCAGGTGTCATAGAGTCTACTTCCTCCTTAATCCTCATTGCCACAGATACATTGCCCCATTCTGATGGTAAAGATCTAAGGAATTTGTGATTTGCATCCTCATTCGAGACTGCTGCACCATGAACTTCCAATTGTGTTAACAGATGTTGAAATCTGTCATAGCCCTTCTCCAAACCTTCAGTCTTTGAAACACTAAATGTTTCAAATTGCTGTTTAAGAACAGCCTTTTGCATCTTCTTGGAGTTAGCATTACCTCCAAATCGTTTCTTGATAGCTTCCCACATCTCCTTAGCATCAAGAATGCCATGAAACCTTTGTAGATGCTCCTTAGGAATAGCCATAAGAAGCAAGGTTCTGGCCTTCTTTTCCTTCTCCACAGCCCTAATCTCCTCAGCAGATACTGGTGGCATTATTCTGAGCTGCCCAATCATTCCCTTGTGAAATTCTCTTCTTAGAATTTCCCTTCTGGATCACTTTCCATACATCACTATCAATGTATTCCAGATAATGTTCCATCTCCATGGCCCATATATCATATTCTTCTCTCTTCAGTAGTGGAAGTTTTATGTTTGAGATTGTGGTTGTGGAAGGGATGGGTTGTTGTTGTGTTTGGGAGTTACTGGTTTCGGTTTTTCCTTCATCTTCATGGTTTGATTGCTCATCCTCACTGTTATGGATTGAGAAAGTTTCAGGCTTATCGAGTTCAGACATTTTGAAGGGTGATTTGAGTGAGAATTAGGTTTTAGTGTTCTACGAATTCAGAGTTCTTCCTTGCTCTGATACCACTTGTTGGTCCACAAATTGTATATGGATCACTAAGTAGTTTTGAATACCTAGTAGATGGTTAGGATAAATCCGAACCAATCTAAGTGAGAAACCCTAAGAGATTGTTAATGTTAATGCGGAATCTTAACAAGAACAATTTAGAACACAAGCAGGGATATCACTAACTTCGTATATTGATATTTACTATTATCAATTCGTACAACTCACACACGTTTACTAACAACCTTTAGGGATCCTTTTATAACACAAGGAAACCCTAGACGACACAGAAGATATACACAAATCTTCTATAAAGATACATACACGCAATGTATCTTTTCCTAATACAACTCTAACAAACTTTCCTATCTTCACGACCAGACCAGACTTAATAAGTCAACCAGACTTAACATATAACTACCAGACTTAATCATTACATAACCAGACCTAAAACACAAACAGACCTAACTCAGTAATCGACCAGACCTAAGTAGTAAACTACCAGACTTAAGTAGTCTGTTCTTGATATGCATCATAATTCCCAACAAACTTGTAATAAGGTGTCCTTATCTTATAAAAGGATACCTTAGTCACACTTCATGCATGCATCTCTTCAACTATTAACCAAAACTGAACCATCTCTCAAGTAACTTAGTTACTAAATTCACAAATCCTTTTACAATCTTAGATTCAAGATTACTTTGTAATCCCGGTGATATTTAGATCATCCGTATTATTTCATCAATAATATTGAATCGTTTTGTGTTAACCAAAGTTGTGTTCCTTGTTCATTGCATTCTCACGTTTACATAACTCACCACCTTGTGTTCTTTTAAGTGTGTTGTAGTAGATTCCGCATGCTAAACACATTCATACATAAATATCTCTCAAACACGTTACTAAGATTCACATCCCAAGTGTTTGCAATCCTTCCCACAATACTACTGAGTCAAATTTTTCAAAAAAGTTTGTACTGCCAGGAAAAATGTTAGTACTGGTAGGCTTAAGTTTGTACTGCTGGATAACCGTTAGTACTGGTGCGAAATAAAAGCCTTTTGAAATTAGCCGTTGAGAGTTTGTTGACAGTTTTACTGGTCAATATCTTATCTTAAGGGTGTTTCTTTTTGGATATTTTTACTTTTAATCTATTTCACCTTTCTTCAATCAAAAGTTATCTTTTAATTGAAGTCGGTCCAATAGAAACCCTCATAAGTCTTTCATAATATCTCAATTTACTTTCTTCATCTACTTTCTAACCTAAAATTACACTATTCCCAGCAGTCAAATCTCACTTTTACTGATAAATAATGGCATCTCTATCTTTTGTTGACAAGCACAACATGGTCGCATTTTTGGAAAAAGCAGAGGATGATACACAATTCCATCAGACAGTGGACTTTTTAAATGGTTCCCACATAAGGTATTCTATAACATTAAATCCCACTATCTATGTCTCTCACATCAAAGAGTTTTGGCAGACTGCTACTGTCAGAACATTTGACAATGGAGACAAAGAGTTAAATGCAACAGTGGATGGCAAATCCATCACTCTTACTGAATCATCACTCAGGAGGCATCTCCATCTGAATGATGACAATGGTATTAGTGCTATGCCAAACACTGAAATTTTTGAAACTTTATCCAGGATGGGGTACAACATCCAATCATAATCTTTAACTCTTCAAAAAGGTTGTTTTGACCCACAATGGAGGTTTTTTATACACACCATTCTTCACTGTCTTAGTCTTAAGAAAACCTCATGGGAACAATTCAGTAGCAATATTGTAACTGCTCTCAACTGCTTAGCTACTGACAAAACTTTCAATTTTTCAAAACTCATCTTTGAAGGAATGGTTAAAAATTATGATAGCAAATCAAAGTTTTTTATGTATCCCAGGTTCATACAAACTATTTTGAACATGAAGAAACATCAAATTCTTCTTCATAAAAATGTTTATCCAACACCCAAACTTACCCAAAAACTTTTCAGTAATATGAGGATGGCCTCAAAAGGGTATAGTGGGGAAGAAGTTCCATTATTTGATTCAATGCTACAGGTACAGGGTGAAGGGTCAACAACCCCAGTTGACTCTAAACACACACCTAAAAGCTCAGAATACTCAGCCTCACAACCAACCTCATCACCAGATAGGTCTATATCCAGAGAGGGCTCTGTTGTTCCTCAGCACAGAGACCCTACCCCTCCCCATGCAGCAGATGAGGCTGACTTTTTCAGTATAGGAAGGGCTGCTTCTATTGTCTCAGGCTTAGAAGCTGGTCCGGACAGAAGTAATATAAGTAAGACCCAACCTATGGCAACACCAACAGTACCAAGTTCTTTTGAACCCAGTCCTATTGGTGGAATCCCAAGCCAACCAGAAATATTGGGTGGCTCAGATACTCACCATGTGGTGGAATCTGAGTCGATGCCCCACGATGCACCTCTCCCTGAAGGTCACACATCAGGAAGTGCTGAGGGCAGTAAGACACTTAATGAATTGATGGAACTCTATACAACATTGTCTGATAAGGTTTCAACCTTGGAAGCTGATCTCAAAAGTCATAAATAGGTCTTTGGAAGAGTACACACCAAGCTAGTTCTGAAGGTGAAGAAGTTGGAAAAGACAGTCACGACTCTTCAAAGTAAAAGATCAGCCCACTTGGTAGATTCAACTGAATCATCTTCTTCATCAAGTTCATCAGATGGTCAGAGTGAAGATAAAGGTGAGGAATCTTCCAAACAGGGGAGGAAGATTGCTTAACTAGATGAAGATCCTTATGTTACTTTGGTCCAAGAAGAATCTGGCAGGCAGGGGAGGCCAGATGCACAGCATGAAGAAGGTACTGCCAGTCAAGTGGAAGGTACTGGTGGTATATCACAAGGTACTGCTAGTGGTTCTCAAGGTACTGCTGGTGCAGTATATACAAGAAGGCCAAAGAGATCAAGATTAGACAAGGGTAAAGGTATAATGACAGAAGATGAATCGTCTGATAAGACAACCAAGAAAAGTCAAGCTCAGATTGCTTTATATGAAGAATTAGCTCAAAGAATTCATGAAAAAGAATTAGCAAGAGTAGCTGAAGAAGAGAAGATTGCTCAATTACTGACTGAGTAAAAGCTATTTACTGAAGTACAAGAATTAGCTGCTCAAGAAGCTGCTGATAGGGAGTTAGCTGCTAAGCTTCAAGAAGAAGAAAGGTCACAATTCACAAAAGAAGAACAAGAACAAGCCATTGATGATCTTTTGGAGCAAATCAGAAAAAGCCAAAGCAAGAAGAAAGCCGCTCAAAAGAAACCTCCCACCAGAAAAGAACAATTAAGCTATATGAAGACTTATTTGAAGTACCAAGATACTTGGAAAGAACATCATTTCAAGGGAAGATCTTTTGAAGAAATTGAAAGGATTTACATTGATACTCATAGGAGAATGCAGATGTTCCTGAGAGGTAATCTAGGAAGAGGTGAAGGAAGAGGAGAGAAAAGAGCAGCAGACCAATTGGAATCAGGAGAATCCAAGAAACAAAGAACTGAAGAAGAAACAGTTCAAGAAGAATCAGCAGAGGAAGAAAAGGAAAAAGAAAAATTGACTGATGAACAAATCCATGGAATAATGGTGGTAGTTCCAGAAGCTCTTAGTATTGATCATATTCAAGCCAAGCATCCCCATTATTGATTGGGAAGTTTATACAGAAGGAATGATTAAGGGATGGAAAATCATCAGAGTAGGAGGAAAGTTTGAAGTATACAAGTTCTTTGAAGACATGATCAAAGCCTTTGATAGAGATGATTTGGATAAGCTTTGGAGCTTAGTTCAAGAGAGATTTAAGGTTACAGATCCTACTGATGATAAAGATAAAGAGCTATGGGTGGAGCTAAAAAGGTTGTATGAACCAGACTCAGGTAAAGCAATATGGAGGTCTGAATTCTATCACTTAGCTACCACATGGAGATTGTTTGATAATTGTGGAGTGCACAGAGTATCAACTAAAGCAGGAGTGGAGATTTATATGTTTGTTGAGAAAGACTATCTACTTAGAGCAAATGCATTAATGATCGTGCTTGCATCAAAACTCAAAGTTCAAGAAGATTCAGAGATGGCAAGAGAGTTGATAAGGAAGATATTCCAACTACATGAACAAATGAAAGCCAGAAGACTAAGGTTGACAATGTAATGTTTGGAAGAGTCCTCACAAGGTATGCAATTAATTCAGAAAACTTGATGATTTAGGGTAAATCACAAGTTTAGGGGAGGATTCTTGGGAATTAAATGATTGAAGATTAGTACTGCTGGAAGATTACAACTAACAGTACAAACTGCTAGTGTAATATTAAAGACTGCTAACAGTACAAACTGTCAAGTTAGTACTGCTAGTATATAACAGAAGATACTGCTGCAAGATAAGATTCTAAAAGAACTTGTAAATGATAAGTATGGTAAAGATTGTGTGGAAACCGTAGAGGGGGGGGGTGAATACGTTTCCATTTAAAAACTTAAAACCTTTTGTATCAAACACCCAATCAAGTGTGACGTAATATGAAAAGTGTCAACAATGATCACATATCATCTAGGGATGAATAAATTAAACTACAACACAAGCACAATCAACCATGACACATACATAATCAACATAACATAAGCAACTAGCCACACAAGCATAAACGCAATGCAAATATAAATATAAAGCGATAAAGAATAAAATGAAAATAAAGACATAAGTAAGAAGGCGCAAACTGGACATTTTGATTTATAGTGGTTCGGTCACGAAGCTCCTCTTCGCCCTACTCCACTCCCCGAGTACCCAACTCGAGAGTTACTTCACTAATCAACAAACTCCCTTTAGGCGGAGAAAACCGTACACGTCGCTTAACTTGTTTTCTGACACTAAGCTAGATGTCGAGTGCTAATCTTAGCTAGCACCAATCTACCACGATCTACCTGATCTACACCGTACACGTCGCTTATCCTATTTCCGACACTAAGCTAGATGTCGAGTGCTAATCTTAGCTAGCACCAATCTACCACGATCTACCCGATCTACCCTTGATCCACATGATCAATCACACAGGCCCAATGGCTTCAAGAGATCTTCACTCTCTCTACAAGATCACACTTGATCTTGACTCACTCTCTCTCAATAAGGTAAAATGATCTTGATGTATGCTCTGATACAATCAAGAGTGTAACAAATGTTACAAGACCTAACAACTATAACTCTTGTATATTCTTGGATACCTTGAGTTCTTCTCTTGCAAATGAAGAGGAATGATAACACTTTGTATCTACTTGGATACTTTGTGTTCTTCTCTTGCTAATCAAGAGGGATGACAACACTTTGTATCTACTTGGATACTTTGTGTTCTTCTCTTGCTAATCAAGAGGAATGAAGAGGATCACTTGAGTGGATGAATGGATCACTCTTAAACAACCTAAGACTCTCCAAATGATCAAAGAAAGTTTTCTAAGTGAGGAGGGATTAGACCAGAGAAAAAGGACTGGAAAAATCAAGTTGGAAGTGTGGAATGGTCCACTATTTATAGGCAAGGGAAAATCTGACCGTTACAGACCTACGGCTCCACTAAATTTAGTGGAGCCGTCCATACTTAACGGTGCCATGGACGCTCCCTTTTTTTTCTTTAGTGGGAAAGGTTTATTTGGGGAAGTTGGAGCTGTTTTGGGGGGGAAAATGACTGTTGGGAGTTTTCAAATTTATTTTTCAAAATAAAACATTTCTTTTTAATTCAAAAATAATTTGTAAAATATATTTTTGAAAAAAATGTTTTGTCACATTAAAAATGTGAAGTTTAGAAAAATATAATCCTTTGATCATTTGTCAAGTGGTAGATTTGTTTGTCCATACCTTGAGTGATTTATGTCGGGATGGAAATCTACGACTTCTTTGAAGCATACTTGAGACGTCGGGAGGTGTTGATGAAGTATGCATTGATGATTTGTGTTTACAAGTAACTTGCATATTTTACGTTATGTATTACAAGTTACATGTTTGTCATCATTAAAACCGAAGAAACCATTTAGTTTAAATATCGTAATATTTGCACTAACAATCTCCCCCTTTTTGATGATGACAAATATGTAAACCGTAACACATAGTAGAATGTAAAAGTTACCTGTTTACACTCCCCTTCTCCCCCTTTCGTCGAATCAAAAAGGTAGTTGCCTCGAGCGCTCACTTGAATTCATTCCCTACTCCCCCTTATTGTACTACATTCCTTTCTTCCTAGAAAGGCGAGTTTGCATCATCTTAGTGAAGCCTTCTATCATCACTTGTGAAGATGACTCCATGCTATGTATTCAAATACTCCCGAGCTCCCCCTAGCTCAATGCTCCCCTATGGTGACTTAATCCCCTTGTTTATTTACCTTAGTATCTAGTGGATCCATGGATCAAATTCTTACAAAGGCTTTTCCTACATCAAGGGTTAGCTTTGTGCAGCATAATATATAATAGTATAGGAGCAACATTATAGGGATAGAATACACATAGCAAGACATGCATGTGTTAAACTATGTTAACACGTAAGTGTCACAACCCGACCGAAAACCTAAGGTGTAATTGTTCACTCAATCACACTAATCAAGAACGAGATTCGTTCATTGACTGACGAACTAAATGACTTATTCCAAGTTGTCATTGGGAAGGAAAGTTCTAACAAACCTTTTGAACAACATAATCATCTACCTAAGATGATTGATGTTAAGGATAGTTTGTTGATAAGACATACTCTAAATGATTACTATTTTGACAAGTCGTGCCATAAAGTAGACTCGATAGAGGTTATACCTAAATGATTCCATAAGGTGGGAGAGTGTTGGTTGTGGTGACAACAAGGACAACTTGGGTTATGTGGTTGTAAGGGATAAATAATGGGATGACCCATTAGTGGTTGTGGTGATGGTGATAGTGATAAAGATGATGTGTTAGTGCCAAGTTCAAAAGGAGATGTAAGTGACAAGGTTAGTGTGAGAGCTAAAGGTTGTGGTGATGGTGATGGTGATGGTGATAAGGATGATGTGTTGGTGACAAGTCCAAATAGGTTTGATGGTGATAGGGTTAGTGTGATAGCTAAAGGTTGTGGTGGACTTGGTGGAGGTAAGGGTGTAGGAATCCTAAAGGTGGAGGATGATGATGATGTGGTTGGAGATGTTGGTTTTGCCTTTTGAGGAAAGGTGGGAAAGGATGGTTTAGGTTAATATATCGTTTGCACTGACAATGAGATGCATGATATATTTCAAAAGGGAAAAAGAAAAGGTACATGTGATCCTAACAGGATTGTTGGTGGATATCTCTAACGGGGTTAAGGTAATGAAGTTCTAGGTTTCTAGGTTGGATGATCCTAGTTATGTGTTAGGGATAATTTGGTGCATGAAGGGTTTCGTGTGTTTGTGAGGATTAAAGGTTGTTGAACTAACTATCACTTATCCAAAGTGAGGAGTAGTTGTAAGGTTTGAGTGTGATGAGTTGAAGGTTATAAGGTTTGAGTGTGATGATGATGTTAATGTGAGGTTTGAAGGTGAGATGCAAGATAAGCTTGCAATGGTGAGGCCTTATATAGGCAAGAGTTGTGGGATTCGAACTAAAGTTGGTGTTAGAGTCCTATGGTGTTGTAGTGAGGGAATCCTAGGGTGTATGTGAGTTTGCAAGATTTTGCAACCTAAAGGAAACAGTGAAAATTCGTCAAACATAGGCACGGTACCACTAAATACCACACGGTACCATTAAATTTAACGGTACCGTGGCCTATTTAACGGTACCGTGACCTGGAAGTCACGAATTTTCCTATACAGCCTAGTTCTGGGCAGCTAAAGGGAAGTTTCCTAGGGAATAAGAATCACATTTGTGTGTTCTTGAGAGTGTTTAGTGAAAGACTATATGAGTATGTTTTCGCTCCCCCTTAATCTATGACCAACCGGACAAGATGTAAAAGATAAAGAGGAAAACAAACGTTGACTGAAGCGATGAGCTTAGTAACGTCATGACAAGTAGTGGATAGCATACGATAAACTTCACCTTTGAAGTCACGTAGCTCTTCTCAATCATTGTGAATATTCATAGAATATTTATATGATGAGACATGTGATTACTTGGAGATATCCTAAGGGTTAAGAAGATAAAATCTTCAGGGTTGTGAGGTAGGTGATAAGGTTATAGGGTTATCTATGTTGATGAAGGAGGGTTATCTCAACGTATCCTAATGTCTTCGTTTGAAGTGTGTGTGAGATGAGTGGGATGCGGAAGCATTGGTAATGTTTAGTACCATGCGAAAGTGAAAGGGAAGAAGGCTTAGGAATCAGAAGATAGATACAATCTGTTCTGATAGGATACGGTTCTGGTTCAAGACTACATCGAGTGTGTTTCGATAGTGGTTTTGCAACAGTGAGAATAAAGTGTCTTAGCAAATAACGGTCCGACGGTACCGTTAAAAATAACGATACTGTCCACTATTAAAGAGTACCGTGACCTGCTGAGGTCAGTTTTGACCCAGAATTAGATTTCTGACAAAGAAATTTCACATATGTTGTGATTTTTCTGGACCTTAGATTAAAAGAATTTATACCGAATAAATTCCTTTATGAATGAATCCACCGGGATTCGATGAACGTTTGTCGAGAACAAGAAATGACATTTAATTGCATTTCGCAAATTAAATAAACTTTAAATACTTCGGATGAAATATTTAAGTTGTCATTGGAGTTTAAGAGGATTTTACGAATAAATCTTCGCTGATTAAGGGAGATTTTTCGACACGAGGAGAGAATTTATACCTAATAAATTCTTTGACCGGTACTGGACGAGAAGAAATGACTTTTATATTTCCGAGGAAATACATAGGTAGTCATTAGAGCGATGTGAAAGATGACTTAATATTTCCAGTGAAATATTTAAAAAGTCATCAGACGAGACACAGGATATGACTTGACATTTCCAGTGAAATATCTAACAGTCATGGGATGAGATCGAGGGAATGACTTGATATTTCCAGTGAAATATCTAAAAGTCATGACACGAAATAGAATAGATGATCTCAATATTTCCAGTGAAATATTCAAGAGATCATGCAAGGAACATGAGGGATGACTTAATATTTCCAGTGAAATATTTAGATAGTCATGAGAGGGATTTAAAGAATGACTCAATATTTCCAGTGAAATATTTAAAGAGTCATGTGACGAGACGCACGAGATGACTACAATATTTCCAGTGAAATATTCAAGTAATCCTAAGAGGGGTACGAGAGATGACTTTAATATTTCCAGTGAAATATTTAAATAGTCATAAGTTTTATGGAAAATGTTCCATCATTCCTAGACCTAGACGGAGATGGTAAGGGGATTCTCGGTTGAGAGGTTTGGTTGATTTAAGGATTTCTATGTGCTTCGCACGTGAGTGTTTCATGGGGTTTTGAAAGATGTAAAGCTAGGCCTATGGTGCTGATTTGCAGTAGGGTTTGGGATCTTAAGACGTGTATATTCACACGAGGATGAAAGGAACTACCAATTACTTATATAGTAACTCGTGAGTCCTTTGGATGAGCGTTTTAACATATGTTGTTAAAAGGCTTGAGTATGATGTTTCGGATATGACATTTAACAATTGCAATCGCAAGTTAAACTTACTTGAATATTTCGGATGAAATATTTAAGTTGTCAACCCTACTCCGAGTTCTACTAGGTTTTTTCCTAACCTTCCCATGACAAAAGGGTGTATTACTTGGAAGAAGGCGAAGTGATGACTGGGGAATTAGGGTAACTTCGCGACTACTTTGACCTATGGGTTTTGACACTAGTGTATGGCTCTATGACTTCTAAGGGTTCATAGTGATGGGCATACCTAATTCCTAATGTGTCAAAAGGACATAGTGTGGGTGCAAACTTTACAAGTAAATCATGTAAAATGCACATAAGGAATAAATGCAAGCATCATGTAAAACATGATAATCATTTAGCATTTAAGATCATGAAGACATTTAACAATATCTTACGAGAACGTGTTATCATTTTGAAACACGTATGTGGGATGCAAGCAATCTAGGTTTGCTAAGGCAGATCCTAATTACTACTTGTTCAAGATGACATCCTAATGGGAGATAAAGTTCACCGATGTAAACTATCTCTAGTCAAATGTAGGAATGAAAGTTTTTCAAGTTAGAGAATGAGTATGAGACTATCACTAGTGGTGCTCAATTAAGGCTAAACACGACCATTTTTACGGGTTATACATGAACCCAACTTCTCTCCTGGAAGCAATCCAACCGTTAGGTCAAATTGAATTTCTAGTGCGATAGGTTCTCCAGTAGTCATTCTCATGTTAGAAGAATTTAAATTCCTATATTTGCCTATTGAAGTATAGCAAATATGATTTTATCTTGTTTTGCTATACATGGCCTAATATGACTCAATTAGCCATACTTTGAAAGTCGGTTAAGAAAATGACATGTCTTACACAACTCCTAACAAAGGCAAGTGAGATGTTTCAATTTCGTGTTTGAGATTTAAAGGTTGTTTGATGGAGATGGTGTATTTTAGGATCTCTTGGACAACATCTTTGTTTGTTGAGTTGTTACATGTTATTTTAACAAGATTTGGTTTCCTAGAACCAAGAGACACTCTAATGTGATACAATGTAGAATCTACTACATCGTGTGTGTTTCAAGAATGCTCCTTTGCATATCTTGAGTGAGAATCTAGTAAAGGTTATTTACCTCAATAGATCTTGTGAGCATTTTATTTGAAATGAGACATACTATTTATTTCAACAAGTATGCTTTTCTAAGAGTAAACTTATCACTCTTAAGAATGCTTTGTGAAATAAGTATTTTAGTGTATGACCAATTATACTTGTTTATGCAATGACGCATGTCGTATTAGGTTATTATTGATCCGTGTGTGAGTATATACAAATAAATATAGTATCATGCACACGTGATACTTTGGGAAATGACAAGTCAAACCTTAGGAAAAGTCAAACTTGCAAAACCCGTGAATGTGATGTGTGTGATACCGGGCAAGTGATCACCCAGGTCGTGTCCCAGCGAGGTGTGAATCGAGGATTTCGTTTTAGGTTCGGGATTAAAATGCTTGATGATTGGATTTGGAGATTATTTGGTGTTGTGGTATAATTACACAAAGCAATGAAACGCAAAAGGTATTTAAAACTAAAAACGCACGTTTTAATTAAAATTAACGTCAACGCGCAAAAATAAAAGTGAAATCTAAAAATATTAACCCTACAAGTACCAAATTGATTTTCCTACACTCTAAATTATAAAAGAAAATTTTGGAAAAAAGAATTTTATTTTTTTGACTTTTTAATTTTTTATTACGAATTAAAAACTATTTAAACTTATTTAAATTACTAAAAATACTAAAACTACTTTTAAAAATCTGAAAATTTTTGTGAAGCAACCTCAGACTGAAACAGTCTTAAGAAAAATAAGAAACATTAAAGTGCTTTTTGGAATAAGCTGTTCTGTGTTAAACAGCTTAAATGAGTTTAAAAAGAAACAAGGTTAAATAAAAACTAATGCAAAGATTTAAATAACAAAAGGCCTAGAGCAGATGGAAAGGTTGTGGGTTTATCAACCAGAGAACCCAGGTTCGATTCTCACTTGCTACCCTTTTTTACTAACTATTTTTTTTTTTGATTTTTTTATTGAAACTGATTTAGCTAATGACAAGGAACATTTTTCATAACTGTGACTTAAGCTGGAACTTAATGAATAAGCCAGAAATAAGCAAAATAGGCCTGTAATTTAAGAAATTAAGCTAAAGTGTGTTTTAAATTAACTGCTAAGCTGATTTATTAAGCTAAGGGCTTCTGGAAATAAACTAAAGTATCTATGGCATCTAAATAAGCTACAATTAATCTAAAACAAGTACTGAATAAGCCAGAAATGCACTAGGAGGGGGAAAATGAGCTTATGTCTGCTGCTATGCCTATGGTGCAGGGCAAAAATGGCTTTTTCAAGCCTTTGAAAAGCTGTTAAGCACTGTCCTAAAAATCTTGCAAAAATTACTGGAGTTGTATGAGCTAGTGAACTCTAATAATCCAGATTTATAGCTAATAACTACTTATTTTGAATGCTACAGAAAATCACAAAATTCCTCAAAAGTCTGAAAATCTAAAAACTTAACTTTTGACTTTTTCAGTTAATGAAGAACTTTGACTAAAATGAACTTCTAATCATCCTAGGTTACTGAATATGATGTATTAAGCTAATATGAGACTGATTTAAGCTAAACTAACAACTAGTGTACCTAAAATGATGATTATGAAAGCTGCAATCTCAACAGATACTGCAGAAATCAAGAACAAGGATGATTTTGACTTTTTATGAATAACTACTGACTTTTATGACTTAGCTAACCCAAATACACCTAATGTGAGTTGTAAATGCCGAAAGGAACCACAAGTAAACTCCAGAAACACAACAAGTAAACCTGATCCAAACACCACTTAAAAAACTGATTTTGCAATTTTAAAGAGCAAATGTGGAATTCAATCCATTAAACTGAGATTTTAAGTTATACTAAGCTAATATAAATACAAACAAACAAATTTAACAATAATTAACCACTACAACTGAAAATCACAAGATTATGCAAAATAAGCTTAAAACTTAAAATTTGAAATTAAGAATAAGAAACCTTGAACCCTAGCTTAACTAGGGAATATTTAAGCTGCTACAAGCTCTGGCTTATTCAAAGAATAAGCCAGTACAGTCCATCTTGCTCATCCATTTCGAGCAACTTCCTATAGCCTTCCACAGTCCAAAGCTAAGGTATACCATGTAACTTGCTTTTCTGATTTTTTTTTTTTTTTTTTTTTTTTTTTTTTTTTTTTTTTTTAATGTTTTCTTTTGTATTCTAATAGCTTAAGTGAGCTTATGACAAAGTTGAGATGATATGGTTTAAACAACAACAGAAAATAAATTCGATTTTTGCTAAAAAAAACTTGAAATTTCTATTAAAACTGGAAAATGGTTACAACTTGAGAATTTGAACTGAGAACTTAGATTGAACTTAAAAGAAATGATTACAATACTAAAAACTAAGTTACATTAAAAATCTAAGCACCTCTTCAAAAGTTCTACAACTGCCTAATTTATACTACTTCTAAAAAACTAAGGGTCTTCATCTTATGTGCTTGTTTTGTGAGTAGAAACAGCCTTGGACTAATTCTGTGCTTCTTTGAACAAACCCCAGTCGTTGGATTAAAGTAGAAGTGATCTTGGCCCTTGGTACCACTTTGGCGCCCATTTGTACACACGGATTGGTGAGGTGGCAAGGAATCCCGTGAATGGTATCTAGGAGATGGTGAAGAGGGGAGCTTTTGAGGAGGGGAGGTGGAGTGTAGCAGGTAAAAGTGGGAGATGGTGAATGGTTTGGCGGGTAATAGGGTGGGAGAGAAGGAGGTGAAATAGTTTAGGGATTTTGACTTTTCTAATTTAGGGGAAAGGGGGTTTGACCCCGGTTGATATATTATTAGAAGATGGGTCGGGTTTTTTTTTTTAGTTAGTGATGGGTTAGGCTTATAGTCTAGTGGGCTGGGGTTATAGGTTTGGGTTGGTGGGTTATAGTTTAAAGGGTTGGGTTATATTGATGTGGATCCGGTTGTATAGTTTAGAGTAGAAGGTTTTAAACAAAAAGGACCAAAAGTGTACATCTTGAAATTTCAAGGACCAAATCTGCCACATCTTCAAAGTTAAACCAAGGGCTAATATTGCCAAGTGAAAATAATCCAAGGGTCATTTTGTAATTTCTTGAGCTTGAGTCAAATCCATGTGAAAAACGACTTTCCCGGCTTCGGTTTTCGACTCTTTTCCATTCCAAGCTCGGTTTTGTCCATATTTACCCCGTTTTCAATCCTTTGTACCTGAAACATATAAAAACACAAAACCAAGGATATCTGCAATATATTTGGGTGTTTTTGGTTATTTTTGTGTCTTTATTGGGTATAAAATGATGAGTATTTACACACTCATCAAATCCCCCACACTAAGCTATTGCTAGTCCCTAGCAATCCAATCATGTGAAGTAATGAAAGGATCAAAAGAATACCAAGTATACCCCGTTTCGACTTTTTATTTGATGCGAGAAATTTAAACTAGAACATAAATAAATAACATGCTTGATTTTCAAAAATGGTATCATGGAACGGGATTCACACAAAATGGGTGTCTCCAGGGAATTGATATCGTCATCCTCTTTTTATACTTCCATCTAAGCTCAAACTCAATGTGCAAATGTTTTTGTAAAATGCTAACGCTACTTATACCAATAATCTATGTAAGCCGAAACTTAACTTTTCCTCCCGCAATTTATTTAAGTTAGGCGAATGTGCTTGATTTTCAAAATTTTGATCAAAAAAAATTGACGTTTTTATAAAACTTTGACTAATACTAGTTAAAAGATAGATTTAAAATTCACAACAAGCAAGCTTCAAAACTTTATTGCATTTTGCAATATCATTCTATTTTTTATTTTTTTATTTTTTCATTTTCTCATCATTTTTTTTTTTTTTACTTGTGCAAATAAACTAACGGAGTTTCACGGGATCCAAGACCTTAAACCTTCCTGGAATAAAGGATCCAAGGGCCGTTACAACGGAGAGTTCCAAGACCTTAACGCCTTTCAGAATTAAGGGTCCAAGGGCCGGTGTAAGAGGGTAGCCAAGACCTAAACGCCTTCCGAAAATAAGGATCCAAGGGCCGATCTTGAACCTTAGCTTTTTAGCACATTTATTTACTACTTAACTTTTTGCAACTTTCAAGCAATGTCTCACTTTCATTTTGCATTATTCTGACATATGCTTGTTCCGAAGTTTAAATAAAGCTTAGAACTAGTATTTTTCAAAATTGTATGAAAAAATGATTTTGTATGTTCAAGAGTTTGAAAATAAGCACTTATTAAGTCAGATTAGTTAGCTTATGGGAGAAAAAGCCATAGATTACTTTTATAAGCTCTAAAGAAAACCAACTATTCTACGCTTAGCATTTTCATTTGCACACATCGTAAACCCTTAGTCTAAACGTTAAGGAAGCAGCTAGATCAACACTCTAGCAGAGTCAGGATTCCCTTTGTTCTAACCTAATCAAGACTAAACACACTTTTATTGATGACGTTTTTTTTTCTTTTTTTTTTTTTTTTTTTTTTTTTTTTTTTTTTTTTTTTAATGACAAAAAATTTTAAAATTTTGGTCAAAAACGGGGGTACTAGGGACTAGAAGGTACTTAAGTGACAAAATTCGCGAGAATTCCCCCCCACACTTAGAATTGAATATTGCCCTCAATATTCAAAGTACCGGCTATTATGCCGACGCTTAAAACGTAAAAAGGTAATACCACTAGCCAAGTGTGGAACAAAAATCTCGATTTTCACAAACAGGATTAAAAAGATATCCCTAGATAAACGTTAGCAAAAGGATAGGATATTGAGCGGCTGGATTGAAAACAGGCGCGTCAATCAACACTATCCAAGGGAAACCTGAAAATCAGAGCAAACAACACACAAAAGAAAGCACTGCAGAGGAATTCCCCCACACTTAGTGTTAGAAAATAGGAGGAAGTCAGAAACATGGGCGTTCACCCATGTGGTGCTAATGTTTTTGTTAACCGAGTCACTAGCTTGACTCGACCCCGAATTCATTGGTCCATGGGGAAAGTTTGGAGATCCGGGACAACCATGGATGGTATGTCCCCTCCAAAATAATGCTTCAACCTATGACCGTTCACCTTGAAGTTTGGTCCGTCATTTTGAGATAACTCGACGGTACCATAAGGAAAAACTTTGGCAACGGTGAATGGTCCAGTCCAACGGGTTTTGAGCTTACCCGAGAATATTTTTAATCTAGAATTGAAAAGAAGGACTCGATCACCAACGTTGAAAACGCGGTTCTTGATTTTTGAGTCATGGATCTTCTTTGTCTTTTCTTTGTAGATCAAAGAATTCTCGTAGGCTTGATCACGAAGTTCATTTAATTCATTGAGTTGAACTTTGCGGTGATCACCCGCGGACTTTAGGTCGAAGTTTGCATGCTTCAAGGCCCAATAAGCTTTGTGCTCGAGCTCGATCGGTAGATGGCACGCCTTTCCGTACAAAAGCTTGTAAGGAGTACACCCGATGGGTGTTTTATAAGCTGTACGGAAGGCCCAAAGTGCATCATCTAATTTATCCGACCAAGATGCACGGTTTTCACCTATGGTCCTTTCCAAAATTCTTTTTAGACCACGGTTTGAAACTTCCACTTGTCCACTTGTTTGTGGGTGATACGCGGTAGAAAGACGGTGAGTCATACCGTATTTAAGCATGACTTTTGCAAATTGATCATTGCAAAAGTGCGTACCACGATCACTAATGATAGCACGTGGAGTTCCAAACCGAGCAAAGAGAGTTTTCAAAAATTTGCACACTACTCGGGCGTCGTTGGTGGGGAGTGCTTTCGCCCCAACCCATTTAGACAAGTAATCAACAGCCACGAGTATATACTTGTTCCCTCGTGAAGACGGGAACGGGCCCATAAAGTCAATGCCCCAAACGTCGAAGATTTCACAAACTTGAACGACGTTTTGTGGCATTTCATCTTTTTGAGATATCTTCCCGTGACGTTGACAAGAGTCGCAAGATTTGACTAAGTCATGGGCATCACAGTAGATTGTGGGCCAATAGAAACCGGAATCAAACACCTTTTTGGCGGTGTAGTTGGCACCATGATGTCCCCCCGTGGGTCCATTGTGGCAAGCCTTAAGAATTTCAACGGCTTCTTGGCCGTGAACACATCGCCGGATGACTTGATCCGCACAGATTTTAAACAAGTAGGGGTCATCCCAAAAGTAATGCTTCACATCTTTGAAGAATTTGTTCTTTTGTTGGGACGACATCCCTTTCACAACAAATTTACCCGCATGGTAATTTGCAAAATTGGCAAACCATGGGGTACTAAAATCACCACGAGAAGATACCACGTTAAGTGTCTCGAGAGGAAATGTTTCATTTATTTCCTTTTTCTCGAGCACACTTTGATGAGGGTTTTCTAATCGGGACAAATGATCAGCAGCAAGGTTCTCGGCTCCTTTTTTATCACGGATGGTGATATCAAATTCTTTTAGGAGGAGAACCCAACGGAGCAATCTCGGCTTTGCATCATGTTTTGCAAAGAGATATTTGAGAGCCGAGTGATCCGTATACACTATGCTTTTAGACAAGATTAAGTATGGCCGAAACTTTTCGAAAGCATACACCACGGCTAATAATTCTTTTTCCGTCGTGGTGTAATGTGCTTGAGCTTCGGTCATAGTTTTGCTAGCATAGTGTATAGGCTGAAAAAGTTTTGCTTTTCGTTGCCCCAAGACCGCACCTATGGCAAAATCACTTGCATCACACATAAGTTCAAAAGGTAGGTCCCAATCGGGGGCAACTAAGATCGGTGCTTCAGTAAGCTTTTTCTTTAGAGTTTGAAAAGCTTCAATGCACTCTTGTGAGAAAACGAAAGGAGTTTCCTTTTCAAGGAGACGAGTCATCGACCGGGCGATTTTTGAAAAATCTTGAATGAATCTACGATAGAAACCGGCGTGACCAAGGAAACTCCGAATACCCTTGACGGTAGTGGGATGAGGTAGCTTAGCGATAACATCAACTTTAGCCTTATCGACCTCAATCCCACTCTTAGAAATCTTATGGACGAGGACTATGCCCTCTTTGACCATGAAATGACTTTTCTCCCAATTTAGACAAAGATTAGTGTCTTCACAACGTTGAAGCATTTTGTCCAGATAGGAGAGACATGTGGTGAAAGAATCCCCAAAGACCGAGAAATCATCCACAAAGACTTCCATAGTTTTCTCGACCATGTCGTGAAAAATGGCCAACATACACCTTTGGAACGTGCCCGGAGCATTACATAAGCCAAAAGGCATGCGTCGGTAGGCGAACGTTCCATAAGGGCATGTGAAAATGGTCTTTTCTTGATCTTGCGGGTCAATGGGAATTTGGAACTAACCCGAGAAACCGTCGAGAAAACAATAGTACTCGTTTCCCACTAGTCTTTCGAGCATTTGATCCATGAATGGAAGAGGAAAGTCGTCTTTACGGGTGGCGTCATTTAACTTTCGGTAGTCAATGCATACACGCCATCCCGTCACCAATCGAGTAGGAATCAACTCGTTTTCATCATTTGTAACAACGGTAATGCCACCTTTTTTAGGCACGCAATGAACGGGGCTCACCCAAGGACTATCCGAGATAGGGTAAATCAAGCCGGCATCAAGGAGTTTAAGAACTTCCTTTTTGATAACCTCGTGAATTTTTGGATTAACCCTTCTTTGATGTTGAACCGCTGGTTTAAAGTCATCTTCCATTAAAATCTTGTGTGTACAAAATTCCGGGTTAATACCCTTAATGTCGGAAAGTTTCCAAGCGATGGCTCGCTTGTGTGACTTTAAAACCTTTATGAGAGCGGTTTTCTCCTCATCATTTAAATCTTTAGCAATTATGACGGGTAATTTATCGGTACCCTCCAAAAATGCATACTCGATATGAGGTGGTAGGTCCTTAAGTTCGACCTCCGGTGGATCAATAGGATTCTCACTAGATGTGATTTCCTCATTATGAAGTTCTCTCGGAGGGAGAGATGATGGATCTTCATTAAGTAACTTCTCAATTAGATGAAGGTCTCCCTCCATGTCAAACACACCTTCATCAATTTCCGATTGAGTTACATCACAAGCTAAACAAGCTTCAATCTCTTCCAAAATGAAGTCACTTCCCTCAAATGGAGTGAGAGAAGGGGAAGAGAGAGCATTTGTATGGTCTGAAGAAGTGGGATTGCCACTTAGCACTTCATGAAAATATTCCTCGCATGTAGCATCAATGATATCAATTTGGTTAATTGACTCGCTATCACGCTTAAGAGGATATTTTGAAGTACTCTCAATATTTAAGACCAATTTTTCATCACTGACTCTAAGAGTCATTTCACCTTCGTAGACGTCAATTAATGCACGAGCCGTTTTCAAGAATGGTCTTCCCAAAATAAGGGGGACACGGGGATCGGCATCAAAATCGACTACTACGAAGTCAGCAGGAAAATGGAACTTGCCAACCTTCACGAAGACATCTTCGGCAATACCTTTCGGAACAGTAACCGATCGGTTTGCAAGCTCGAGAGTCATTCGTGTATCATTAAGTTCCGGTAGAGAAAGCTTTGCCCATACGGAAAGAGGCATTAGATTGATGCTTGCGCCAAGATCGGCCAAGGCTAAGCATTCATCAAGCTTTTGGAAGTCACAAGGAATGAGAAATTTGCCGGGGTCTCCTAGTTTTTCGGGTAACTTCTTAAGAATCACCGCCGAACAATTCTCATTCAATGGAGTCTTTGCCAATTCCAACAATTTTTCCTTATTGCTAAGGAGACTCTTGAATGTTGAAGCAAACTTTGGCATGTAGAGAAGAGCATCCGCAAAACTAATATCGAAGTGTATCTTTTGAAAGATTTCAAGAAACTTCGTCATTTGACTATTAGTTTTATCACGGAGCTTTTGTTCACTAAGCCTCGAAGGATAAGGAATCGAGGGCTTAGAATTTATCTTCGGAACATTGGGTTCCGGAATTGGAGATTGGACGACTGAAGGTTGGACGTTTGCGGTACTTTGTGGGCTTGTAATTTGCACTTTGTCCTTTGTCACTGTAGGTCGCTATTAATGATCTCAAACAACACACACACTCTCGTTAAATGATTTAAACCAACCAAACACGATATACTACTTATCTATATATTAATAAGCTACTTATGGAAATATGAATAAGCTAAACACGATGAGCTAGAAAGTAAGAGAAATGAGAAGAAGAATAAGAAAAGAAGTGGAAGGCTTTCTATTCGAATGTTATACCAACAAAGCTTGCGCAGCTACACTTGAAAACCAACAATAAGAATGACTCCCTTGCCTTGTATTTATAGGCATTGGGAGGGGAATATTTCTTAGGAATATTCCCTTTACATGTGCTAAGGATAAGATTAAATGATATGACCGGTCCAAGGACTACTATTGAACCGGTCCAAAAATACAAACAATATAGTCCTAATTATGCAACATTAATTAAATGAACAAGACTTGTAAAGTAATTTAAAACGTGTTCCTAACAATCTCCCCCTAAGTCTTGATCATCAATGTTGCTCGACGTCTTCTTTGCTTCTTAGACTTCCGACGTCTTTATAATCTTTGTTTCTTTGTTCTTGTGTAATGATGATATGATGTTGTCTCTATCTGCCAATCTCCAACGTCTTCTCGTCTTCTCCATCATGCTCATATATCTTTGACTTGTTATCTGCAATATGTTCTTACTTTTCAATCTTTAAACTTGTGAAAGGTTGAGATGCTTGAACTTTTGACTTTACTATAGCTTGTGTTGAACTTCTGTAATAACTGAGTCATTAAGAGAACATTTCTTCAAAATATAAGCATGATGGAGTCTTGATGGTCGATCTCCAGCTCCTCAGCAGCAGCAGCAGCAGCATCAGCAACAGCACGTACCAACCGGTACTTACAGGCTCAGACTTGAGATCATCAACAGCATAGTGTGAAGACTTTCTCAAATCTTAACCCAGACCGTTCTGAACCGGATTCCCCCGAAAGGGATTACTCGGACACACCGAAGTGCACCCACGATTCAGTGAGTCGCTGGAGATCACCCCACGACTGTAGACCATTTGGAGCAAAACACTAAGCGTAACCCACAAGGAGTTACCGAAGTGACCTGCTGACAGAGTTGTTTGATGTTGCTCTGGCAGGATTTCCATTCAATCATTGATAATCACAATTGTGATTTTTCTCATGAATGTTCTTGGCAGATTGCTAAGATCTGCGAAGGACACTTTTCCTAATTTACACCTGATGCCCATGATGTAGAACACCAGAGTAATTCTAAGTGTACCTAAGAGATCTTTTGATGAATCTCATGGCTCTAGACTCAATAAGTGCACATTTGTTTGGTCATCGGAGGCGTGGAGCAGATTGCCTCCTTTTCAATATCAACAATCTCGTAATGAGATGTCGATAGATTATGAAGGGTTCTCCGTGTAAATGAAACAAATGTCTTTTGGGAGACACTTGAGTGGCTTAGAAGGTTTTTTAGTGCGTCACTGGGTCCATGACGTCTTTAGTCTTCAATACCGGTGATGCTCATCAACCAGTAGATTATGAATTGAACCCGGTGTCTGCCCTAAGGTTGAACAAATGGAGGGCTATTTCTTTTCACCCTTTTCTTTACTTTTCTTTTTAATTCTTCAACCCCTTCTATCTCCGTTCATTCATTTTCTCCTTTTGATATCATACCTAGGACTTTCTAGTTCTAAACTATTAGTATTGTCCTTGGGTAGATCCCTCCGGCTCTGGTGGATCATAGGACGGTTTTCCCTAACCTTAGTCACCTTGTAACTCCATGACTATCCTAATGATGCCATAAACCAAACCATTGAAAATCTCTCAAAGTGTCGATAATTGTAAAGACATTTTGTTGACACCTTGAGAGTTTGATGATTTTCAGAAATACTCCCCCTTAACATGTGCTCATAAGTATTAAATTTTGAAATTTGCACATGCCGGAAAGAGTTGGCACTTTTTGAATTGATTGACTTTCAATGAACCTGATCTTTGCGAGACACGCTTACATCACCAGTTAAACTGGCTTGAAATTATTACCCGTCCAGATCAGATTCAAAGATTATCGCTCGAAATCGGTACATTCTACTCAGACACGTCCTTTGCGAGACACGCTTACATCACCAGATTAACTGGCTTGAAATTATTACCCGTCCGGGACATGTCCTTTCGACTACTGACTTTCCTATTCGTCAATTCGAGGGTCAATTCTGAGTTTGAGCACACGAAATTCCAGCAAACGAGACATCATATTTTAATCATTTGTTTCTTCTCCCCCTCAAAAATAGCATACTCATGATGTTTTTGGAAAAAACGTTTATGATTAAAATATGCTGTTTTTGAGTTTTAGGGAAGAAGTTTCAAGAACTTTGATACTTCTTTTTGAACAAAGATTATATTTTTTCAAATACTCCCCCTGGACGAGGGAATACTTGTCCTTATGAGCAGAATGTTTGAAAAAAAACGTTGGAAAACATTCTGATTTTAATTCTGCTCATAAGTAAGAAGCTTTCGCTCCTTTTTCAGGATTGAGGCACTGAAGCGTACCTCAGGGTCCTTTCTTTGGGGTTCGGGTTGTACACTGTTATGTGTGCACAAGCCGTGGTCATATCCACAGTCATCTATAAGTAAGAATATTGAATGAATATTTGAATATTGAAATCAAATTCTTACAAATTAACCGCCTCGGCCAAACGTGGTGAATTTTGGATCTGTTCTCTGGAATAATCTGATGGCAAATGGAGGACGACCACCAACATAAGTTTCCAATCTCCTCATCTGATCCCTTCTGTAGAGCCTTTCTTCGATTGACCAGATAAAATTCTTGACCTGCCTGAGCTGCTGATGATTCCATTTCTTGTGCTTCTTCAGTATTTGATCCTGAACCCGTGTGACTAACCCATCTCGAACATTCTTAAGAGTGTCGTCACAGAACTTGTGAATCTCTTTATGAGGCATGAAACGGTTGGTGTTTGTGGCACTTCTGTAGACGAATCCGAAGACAGGGTCGGTCTTGAGCAAGTACTGAGGCTCCTTGTTATCAGTGAGAGTAAACATGGGATCCTCAAGATTCAGTTTCTTCTGATAACTTTCAACTCCAAGTTGAAGATCTTCTACACGTTCTTTGATTACTGTTCTTCTGATGAAGTGGCATATAGCAGTGCTAAATGCATACAGAAGAGTAGGATTGAGATGATTCAGCTTCCCTTGAACTTTCATCAAATACAAATCTTCAATGTCGTTGAGACTGAGTTCAGGAAAATCTGCTTCATTGAACGTGTAAATAAGATTATCTTGTCTGCGAACCGTGACTTCAGAGATGAATGTGTAACCAAGCTTTTGAGATCCTTTAGCATCAATCACTGCCTTGATACGAAGATCACTGTGCACTTTTTCACGAGATGCCATGAGGGCTATCTTGTACTTGTACCATGATTTACGTTTGTCAAACCAATGATGAATGCCAAGTTCAGCATCACGATCATATTTAACCCTTTTGTTGATGAAGAGTTTGCGACGTCTAGCTTCTTCTTCAATGGCAGGATTGGTGTAATTCGCAGCAGGAGTGAACGTTATTGAGGTAGCATACTTGATTTCACTAGAAGCCCCATGCACAAGTAGTTCCAGATCTTGGTTGAAGAAGAATGCAAATGGAATTTCAGACGTTCCATGATAAGGTCGTATTACAGGAAGTGGTTTTGTCCAGTCCGTGATGTATGGACGTTTCTTGCTGTCAAGTCCACCTTCCCTGTATACATCTGGATTTGTCCAATCGAAGTCTTTTGATAATGCTCTAGCAATATTCTCCAGATGATATTCCAACTCAGCAGCACTTGCAGACTTATCTTTTAAAAGATTGAACGCATCATTCTTGATTCTACGAAGCTCTCTTTTAGTCATCCTTTTTATGTTGAAAGCATGTTTGACTTTCTGATTGAATTCAAACGTGCTATCTTCTATTTTTGAAGCTTCGTCGTCGATGATCTGAGCTTGTGCAAGTTGATCAAACCAATTGTTTCCATGTAGGTCTTCGTCAGTATCTAACCATGTAAGCACAGCTGGTTCTTCAGAAGACTTTTTACTGCTGGATGGTTTGGCTTTTGCTGGTTTAGGAGGTGATTGAGGTGGATCATCTTGAGGAGGGTCATCTTGAGGTTGAAACTCAACGTCATCATTGATGAAATGTTCAAAGTGATGCTCAGTTTCCTTAGGACCAGATTCTTGATGATTAGGAGATGGTGGAGAAGTTGTCTGTACTGGTGGTTCCTGAATGTGAATACCAGATCCACTTACAGTCTTTTGTTTCTTTTGTGTGGCATTTGGATCTGGATCCTCAGTGTCGTCATCACGAATCCTCTTTCCTTTATCAGCAGCAACCTTGCAAGAAACCTTCTCAATATGTGCTGCAATAGACTTCATAAGACTAATATCTTCAGGAGAAGGAGATGTCATAGTGTGGAATCTGTTGAGAAGCTCAATTTTGAGTTCTTCTGTAGTGAAGTCTTTGAGCTGCTTGAAGCCAGAATTGAGGATGATTGCTTCTTTGACCTTGATATCAAGTTGAGTGTTGACATTCTCATTAAGATTCTTCTGTAGATCAGCAGTAAAACGTTTGACATAATGTCTTGTCTTACTTTTGATATTGTCTTCTATATCGAAAGAAAGAAACTCATCCATGTTCTGCTTTGTTTCTTGCATCTCCTTGACTTGTTCAGATAGACCCTTGATAAGATTTTGCATTTCTGTCATCTGTTCTTGCATCTTGCTCTCTCTTCTTGCTTGAGCAAGTTTTGCTGCTTTCTTGATTTGCCTAGATATTGGTGAGAGAACTTCAACTCTTGTGACTTTGGCGATTTTATTGACTTGTTTGCCTTTCATGACTTTTCTGATTCGTTCTGCCAATGTTGCTTTGCCTTTGTTTGGTGGTGATCTTGATGGTGATGGAGTGAGTGATGGAATAGATGATGATGAGTTAGGAGAGGCAGAATCCTTGTGAGATGAGGGTGAAGGTTTTGGAGATCTTCTTGGTGATTCTGGAGGAGTAGGATGCTTGGGAGGTGACTTTGGAGGTGATTTAGGTTTGGGAGAAGGAATGGGAGGAGTTTGATCACGTGGTTGTTGTTGAGGAGATTTGAATGGATCATTCAGTGGAGAGATAATGTAGTTATCTGCTTCCTCATCCTCCTTTTGTTTTCTTTCCATTTCTTCCTTCCTTTTCCTTTCTGCTTCATTAAGTGCCTCCAGCTCATTTGCTGCTTCTGTAGCCTTTGATCCAGTGATTTCTTTTTCTTCATCAGAATTTCCCCATTCATCAGTGTCAGCATGGTGATGTACCTCCTCTTGTTGTGGAATGTCGTCAAACATTGAGTCGGAAATTTCATTTTCTGTGAAGATTATCTTTTCAGACTCTGATTGTGTTTGAGTTTCCAAATTGGTTTGATTGACTGAGCTTGATTGAGGAGGAGGAACAGTGGTTGAAGCCATAGCGGGTTGATTAACCGTATCTGGCTTTGCTGTGGAAGATTGTGAGACACCGGGTTGATTAACCGGATTAGGGGATGAGACTGGTGCTGGAGTAACTCCTGATCCTCCTGCTCCTTTAGCAATCTCTTCCTTCTTCTTTGCTTCCAATTCTCTCAAAACTTGCTTTTGTAGTTCTGCTCTTCTTTCTGCTCTTCTTTCTTCATCAATTCTTTTCTGTTTAATACTTGCCTTAGCAGCATTCTCTAAATCAATCTTTGTTTGAAACTCGGCTTCTTGCTCATTGAGTATTTCTATTTCTGGTTCAGTGTCTTCGGAGGATTCAGAGGATTCATCACGAATACCAATATCTTCAACTTTTGGTTTTGGAGCAGTCTTGATGATTCTCCTTTTGCTTGGAGGTTGTTTCTTTGAAGCACTTGATGCACTTCCAGTTTTGCTAGCTCTACTGCTTTTGGAACGAGTCTTGGAAGACCCTGTTCCCTCAGTCATTTTAGTGATACCGACAAGCTTCTTCTCATAAGCTTGAATGTAATCAGTGTAAGCAGAAGTTTCCTTGACCTCTTCAGTAAGTAGAACATCAAACAGCTTAAGACCTTGTTTGTGAGTGCTTTCCTTTGGAAAGTATACTGATTTGAAGTCTGTGTCCATCTTGATCACATGTCTTTCTCTGTCTTCGGGTCGATTAGAGATATCATGATCTTTATCAAGAAGAAGACTGATCAGCAACTTGGTGTAACGTACGAATGGGATTTTAGTCAAGGGTTTTTTGAGTACACCATGCATTTGATGCATAAGGTCTTCCCAGATAAGAGCAGCAAAATCAAGGTTGTGTTTGGTAACAAAACCCCAGAAGAGTTGTGCATGAGAGAGTCTTGGATGTTCGTGTCCACTGTCTCTTCCAGACACTGATCGAATCAGAATATAGTACATTGCTCTCCATGGTTGAGGAATGGATTTGGCATTGATATTTGAGAGGATGTTGAGTGGAAGATCAGGATCAACATCATAACCAAGGCCAATGAGAAAGTTGAGAATGTCTTGTTCAGTGGGTGCAGGCCAGTATCTTCTTGAGGGTTCCGGTGGATCTGGTAGAGATAATGCTTCACGTAGATGTGCTATAGTGACCTTGACTTGTTTCCTGTCAAGAGTGCAGGTGAAGAATTTGTTGTTGTCATCTGGTTTGATAGTGTTCCACATCTGATGAATGTAGATCTCTGGAATACTATCTGAATCTTCCAAGATACTCCTGCATTCATGTCTTTTGAGGATTTCGATGACAATTCGACAACTTGGTTCAGCACATTTAATGTTGTCGAAGACCACTCTTGAGTTGTTCTTCCCATACTTAGCCTTGAATCCTTGTGGGAATAATTCTGCTTTGGTGATAGGAGGAAGTGGTTGTTGTTGTTGTGAAGACATTGTGGATGATCTGAAATAGCATTATGACACCAATTTGCAGGATATATGTGTGTTAGCATTAGTTGAAATTGAATGTTTGCACATAACATCCTTTCTGATATGATTGAGCAATCGTTAATCTGTGAATTGATCATTTGAATTTGCATAATGAAACCTTCCCTTTAATTTGACAAGACTTAAGGAATTGAAAATTTCAATGGAAATTAGTAATTTCAAAGGCAGATAATCAAAAATGAGAAATTTTGACAAATGCGAGAAAAATTACCAATTGCAAGAGAAAAAACCAATTGCGGGAAAAACTTGTCAAATGCGAGAAAAATTTCCAATTGCGAGAAAAAATTTCCAATTGCGAGAAAAATTTCCAATTGCGAGAAAACTTTTCAATTGCGAGAAAAATTTCCAATTGCGAGAAAAATTTCCAATTGCGATAATCATTCCAATTGCGGGAAAAATTCCAATTGCGAGAAAAAGGTTTTTCAATTGCGAGGGCAAAATACCATTTGCGATAGCAACACCAATTGCGAGAGCAATGGCAATTGCGGGAGCAAATGACAATTGCGATAGCAATTGCAAATTCGAAAATATCTTATCCAAGAAATTTCGAAAACCCGTTTTGACGATTAATTCACTCACAAAAATTTTCCAATTCACAGAATAATGATTTCTCATCAATTGCAATAGGTTCATTAAGCTATTTTATGCATTTTGTCAAACTTTTAACACTTTCTATCCACAAAATCTTTAAGATCAAACTGCTAGTGCATAGTGTTCTTGATAAACCCTAAATCTCAATCAATGATCGTCTAATGTTTCTGGGCTTAATCTAAGGCAACAACTAATCAATTCGAGTCATAATAACACTATAACAACACTTTAATCACACCAAATCCTTCACATTCGATTATCCCCAAATTATGAACATAAACCCTAAACGTTCGTATAATCACTCAGATGAGTTTCAGAACCAATTAATCATGCATTTAAGTTACATAATCAAGATCTAAGTATAACAGAACAAGCATTATCACTTAAAACACATAGGATTAAAAAATCCCAATTCTACGCAAACCCTAGAATTACGATTAAACATTTGATACAAATTCCACCGTTGGATCGTTAATTCCTTGAAAACCATGTGTTATAATCACTTAAAGAACATGAAATCACTCACAAATTCGTTAGATCTTGAACAGATGATCAGATTTAATGACAGCCGTTGATTGAGTTGTTGGGTGATAGTAAATGCGAGGGACAAGAATTAGTGATAGTAAATGATTTGCAGAGTTGTAACAGTTTTGCATTTAATCCTTTTACTATTAACTTTTATCCTATTTTTCACATTTAGTCCCTTAACCTCAAGTTTTGTAGCACACTAAATCCTAACCAAATGATTTTCAATATTTAGCACTTTTAGTCTTCTAACAATTAGTAACCATCAAATTCCTGATAACCCTTAGGATATCACATCAAAGCCAATACACAGCAACAGTGTGACAGAAAATATGCAAGTACAAATTTGTGAAAAATTTGTAAAAATTTTGTGTCTCCCCCTCAACATTTGTTCAGAAATGAAGAAAGAAAATTTTAAAAAATGAACAAAATGTTGACAGAGGATTTGTACTTGCATACACACACTTCTCTTTTTTTTTTTTTTTTTTTTTTTTTTTTTTTTTTTTTTTTTTTTTTTTTTAATTGTTATTTACAAGATAGTTTGGATGTTTGACTCAAGTATTTAGTTTTTGAGAAAATTTGACAATTCCTGAGGAGTCAAACATCGCATGCCAATTTGGTGAACCAATTTCACAAAACGTTCATGAGGTAAAGCCTTCGTGAAAAGATCCGCCAATTGGTGTTCCGTTCCCACGAAATACAGTTCAACGGTACCCTGCTCCACATGCTCCTTGATAAAGTGATATCGGAGAGCGATGTGTTTGGACTTGGAATGTTGGACGGTGTTGCACGAGATAGCAATGGCACTTTTGGAGTCGCAGTACATCGGGATTTTGTTGAATATGTAACCATAATCCATTAGTTGTGATCGCATCCAAATGATTTGAGCACAACAGGCAGACATAGCTACATATTCGGATTCCGTTGATGATAGAGACGTACAATCTTGTTTCTTTGACTGCCAGGACACCAGCTTATCACCGAGAAATTGAACACCACCAGATGTGCTCTTCCTTGTATCAATACATCCCGCATGATCCGCATCTGAAAAAGCAGTTAGTGCAAAACCAGAATCCTTTGGATACCAGATCCCCAAATTAATGGTTCCCTTGATGTATCTAAGAATTCTTTTAACAGCAGATAAATGTCTTTCTGTTGGGTTAGATTGATAGCGTGAACACAGGTATGTGGCAAATACAACATCCGGTCTGCTAGCTGTGAGATACATAAGAGACCCAATTATGCTACGATAATTTGTAGGATCAGTGGGTTTCCCATGTAAATCAGCATCTAGCTTCGGGGATGAGGAGGCCATTGGGGTGTTATAGGTGTCACTAGTTGTCATGCCATGCTTCTTTAATATTTCTTGTGCATATTTGGACTGACTCAAGAATATACCACGAGGTGATTGGTGGACTTGTAATCCTAGAAAAAAGTTTAATTCACCGATCATGGACATCTCAAAGTTTTGTTTCATTAGTTTTGCAAAAGCGTTTGAGTACTTTTTATGAGTAGACCCAAAAATGATGTCATCCACATAAATTTGTACGATGAGAATGTCCTCCCCGTGTTTTTGTATAAACAGAGTCGGGTCCACAGATCCTTTAGTAAAATGATTAGCAAGCAAGAATGCAGCAAGTTTATCGTACCATGCCCTCGGGGCTTGTTTAAGGCCGTAGAGAGCTTTCTTAAGCCTGTAAACGTGTTGTGGATGTTCTGGATCAACGAAGCCCTCTGGTTGTGAAACATACACCTCTTCACGAAGTAGTCCGTTCAAAAATGCAGTCTTCACATCCATTTGATAAACTGTGATGTTCTTATGAGCCGCGTATGCCAGAAACATTCGCACTGCCTCTAGCCTAGCCACTGGAGCAAAGGATTCCTCGAAGTCAATTCCCTCTTCTTGACTATACCCTTTAGCAACCAACCGAGACTTGTTACGAATAACCGTTCCCTCTGCATCCAGCTTATTTTTCCATATCCATTTTAATCCCACAACATAAACTCCATCCGGTTTTTCAACGAGTTCCCAGACTTCTAGTCTCTTGAACTGATCCAACTCTTCTTGCATTGATTCAATCCAATTGTCGTAAGTCAAGGCCTCTTTGATATTTGTCGGTTCAGCTTGACAAACGGTGAGAGCGTAAATGCAAGTTTCACCATCTGTGTGGAGTTTCTGTCGTGTCATGACTGGTTTATCTGGATCGCCAATCACATTTACTAACGGATGATCCCGTGTCCATTTATGAGTCGATGGGTAGTGTTGAAAGTTGTGATGATGATATGACGGGTCCATGTTGCTCGAGGATGATTCTCCGGTATTTGGAACAGTTGGGGGTGGAGCAACTGGATTAAAGAAGGCATTCCCGTCATATCCTGATGGTGTTGGAACATTGTTAGAAATGGGGGATGAATCTTCAACTGCTGGTTGAGGTGTTTTCTCCATTGTTGATGATGGTTCAGGTTGTGGTGCATCGGCAGCAACTATTGTAGAGATAGATGCTGATGGATCAGGTGCTTGATGTGGAAGTTGTTGAGCAGCGGAACTGGTGGAAGCATCTGATGCACTAGTAACACGAACGTCATCGAACATTGGTGCAAACAAATCTTCCAGATCCTTCCTGTTGAAAGGTAGGGGTGCAGATGAAGATTCAGGAAAGTTCAGACGGTTGTGTGCGGGTTCTAAGCGGTCTTGCTTAGAAGCCATTTTGGTGAGTTCATCAAAATTAGCGTGTATGGTTTCTTGAATATCCCCAGTCCGACGATTCCAAATACGATATCCCTTGGAGTTCTCACAGTATCCAACAAAGATCCCAATATCTGCTTTAGCCTTAAGTTTACCAAGATCATCCTTATCATTCTTCGGATAACACAAAGCTCCAAAGACGTGAAAATGGTTGATGTTTGGTTTTCTCCCTTGTATAATCTCATATGGTGTTTTGGTGTGTCTTTTGGTGATCATTGCACGGTTCTGAGTATAACAAGCAGTGTTGACAGCTTCAGCCCAAAGATAATCTGGTAATTGAGCATTGATCAACATAGTTCGAGCTGCTTCCACGAGCGTCCGGTTTCGTCGTTCAACTACACCATTTTGTTCCGGAGTGCGAGCTATGGAAGTCTGATGAACAATCCCATGTTTCTCTGTGAATTCCCGAATGATTTGATTCTTAAATTCAGTCCCATTGTCTGTTCGGATGATTCGGACTGTGTTGCGGACTTGAACTTGAATCTTTGTGAGAAACGTGATGAGGATAGACGGAACTTGATCTTTAGTTCGAAGGAAATAGACCCAAGTCCATCTTGAATAATCATCTACTATTACCAGAATATACTTCTTCCCGTTAATACTCTGAACGCGCATCGGACCACACAAATCCATATGAAGCAGTTGTAGGACATGGTCGGTGCTGTGTTCTGTTTTGGGAGGAAAATGGGCACGATGACTTTTCCCTTGTTCACAAGCAGAACACAAGTGATCCTTGGCATATCTGAACTTTGGTAAACCGTCAACTAATTTCTTCTTGGCAAGATCAGTCATGGTTTTAAAATTTAGATGAGATAATCTTTTGTGCCATAACCAAGCTTTCGTGGGATGAGCCTTGGAGAGTAAACAAATAGGAGAAGAAGCTGTCATGCCGTCAAAGGAGATAGAATACAGACTTGTTCCGCGTTTCCCTTTCATAAGGTCGTTCCCTTGAAGATCACGAATAAAGCATGTTTTCTCCCTGAATGCTACTTCCAAGTCTCCATCGCAGAATTGTCCCACGGAGAACAAATTATGACCGAGACCTTCAACATAATACACACGACTGATTTCGATGTTCCCATTAATATAATCCCCATAGCCCATAATTGCAGCGAAGTGATCATTCCCAAATCTGACCGTTCCAATAAACTTTGCAATAAAGTTCTGAAGAAGTTTGAGATTGCCGGTCATATGTCGGGAGCACCCGCTATCAACAATCCAAAGGACGATTTGAATCACCTGCATCACAAACATCGGAAACAGGTGGAGAATTGATAACGGTTGGATCCGCTGGGTTAGTTACACAAGATGTTAGTACTTTAGGTAACCATTTGAAATCAAAAGTATTCTGTAACCAGCGTTGCCAGGTCCAACTAGTCTCTGCCTTTTTCCTAAGGTATGCACTAGGTGACTTTTTGGTCTTGGATTGGGGCTTTTCTATTTTTTCTTCAGAAACATCTAGTGGGGGCATTCCTAAAATGGATTTCTTAATGGTTTTAAGCCTAGAGGAAGCGCCACTAGTTCGTTTCTTTCTCTTAGTCAGCAAAGTTTTAGCAACACATTTTGTATGATTACCAGATAGTATGCTATGACGACAAAAGATACAAGTAGCATCAACCAAAGCATCTTCATTAATATGCAAAGAGTTATCATCTGTTACATCATTCCTAGAACTAGACTCAGGTAAGTGCAATTCTAGTGATGTTACATTTGTTTTATTCAAACTACTTTCTTGGACTTCTTCAGACTTAGATACTTCCTTCTTAGATTTCTTGACTCTATTCTTCCTTTGTTTCTTGTGAGTCTTGGAGTGGTTGATCTTAGAGGTGGTTTCTAGTCCTGTGGAATCACAAGTAGCTGAATCAGTGGTTGTGTCAGATGCTTGGGTAAGTTCTTTGTCCACTACATTCATTCCTGGTGCAATCTTATGACTGTTTGTTTTGCTTTTGTCTAAAACTCTGATCTTCTTCTTCAAATCAATAATGATGTGTTGGAACTCTTGATTTTGTGAATCTAATTTCCTGTTTAGGTAGACTGTGTCATTTCTGTTTTGAATAACTTCATCCAGGTCTTTTTCATTTTTAAACAGTTTAACTTTTAAGAAAGCCTTTGTTTCTTTGTTTTCTTCATGACTGTTTTGAAATGATAGAGATCCCATGAGATTTTGAAATTTGAGTTCAAATTCAAGACTTTGTTTTTGACACCAGTCCAACCGTTTTTGAAGATTAAAAACTGTGTTTTCCACATCACCATTGATTTGTCGAAGAGTCTCATTCTCATGTATCAGATTATCAATCTCCATATGCAACATCTTAATATCCACAGCATGATCATTCATAATTAAAGCATTACCAGATTCATAGAGCGAATTCATAATCACAGAGACTACGTCATAACACAAGACTTTTTCCAAGAGTCGATCATTTTCGTTTGCTAAAAATTTCTTTTGAAGTTTTTGACGTTGAACCTTGTCATCTTTAGCTTTGAAAATGGATTTCATAGATGCTAATTCCGTATGTAACTCCTCTTCCCATCTTGTTGCACCCTTTTTCAGATTTCTGACATGAGGAAGAATTTTCTTTTGAAGAATCTCCTTCTTTTCTTTCTGAACAGGAGAAAGAAAAGACGAGATAGGAATTTGAGAACTGAACTCAATTTCACTCTCCAAACGAGAAATGTCATCCATAAATGTCTGAAAATATCGAAGAACCCGACATTCTTTAGGCATTTGTGGATCAACAAGATCCTCTGTCAAACAATCTTTAAATTGTACACCAGTCGTAGGATCAGAAGTTATAGACGAGGGAGCACTTATGTTTGTGTATGTTAACGTTTGTTCTGGATGATCCTTAGGAGGAACAAATGATTTGCTCAAATGAGGTCGTGCATTATAATCGTAATGTACTTTTGAAAACTTTGTTTGTGACTTTGAAGGAAACACCGAGTACCAAATCCGAAGGAAACACCGAGTACCAAATCCGAAGAATCTGATGAATTGCGAGAAACTCTTAAACTAATCCAATTGCGATAAACCCGTAATTCAGCAATTCCGAGAAACCCTTGTTACCAAATGCGAGAAATCCATGAATTGTTGCAAACCAATTGCGAGAAACCCTTCTTCTTCGAATTTCAACCCAGAACGTTGGATGATGATGAAAAACGTAAATCTAATGATTTTTAACGATTAAAACACCGAATTTACACCAAAATTAACCACGTTAACTTTAAAAAACGAAGATTTGATTAAAAGGATTACACAACGATTTGCAAAACCCGCTTTTTTCACACTTTTGAACGCAAATGAACGTTAAAACAAAACTGACGTAAACTTATTTAAACCAAATGAAAATAACGATTAGATCTAGACTTAAAACACAAATCCTAAATATCCTTGGCGTATGATACCACTTGTAGGTCGCTATTAATGATCTCAAACAACACACACACTCTCGTTAAATGATTTAAACCAACCAAACACGATATACTACTTATCTATATATTAATAAGCTACTTATGGAAATATGAATAAGCTAAACACGATGAGCTAGAAAGTAAGAGAAATGAGAAGAAGAATAAGAAAAGAAGTGGAAGGCTTTCTATTCGAATGTTATACCAACAAAGCTTGCGCAGCTACACTTGAAAACCAACAATAAGAATGACTCCCTTGCCTTGTATTTATAGGCATTGGGAGGGGAATATTTCTTAGGAATATTCCCTTTACATGTGCTAAGGATAAGATTAAATGATATGACCGGTCCAAGGACTACTATTGAACCGGTCCAAAAATACAAACAATATAGTCCTAATTATGCAACATTAATTAAATGAACAAGACTTGTAAAGTAATTTAAAACGTGTTCCTAACAGTCACCTTGGTTTCTCGTTCCACTTCCTTCACCGGAGAAGGAGTAGGAATCGAGGGTCCATCAATTGTCTTACCACTACGAGTGGTAATAGCTTTCAACTCACCCTTCGGGTTTGGAATGGTATTTCCCGGGAGGGTTCCCGAAGTTGAAGGTTGATTCAATTGACACATGAGACTAGCAAACATGTTCTCAATTTTGCTTTGAGATTGATCAATCTTTTGATTTGTATTCTTAAGCTCATTTTTAAGTTCATGACCTTGTTTTGAAATTGAAGTTTGAAAATCATTTTTCAAGGTGGTGATTTGATTTTGCATTGACCTCATATTTGCTTCATTTGACTTGATGTAATTAGCAAGTTCGTTTGAGGAAGCAATTGGGGCTTGGTAATTCGAAGCTTGAAAGCCTTGATTGAAATTACCACCTTGATTTGGGTATTGATTGATCGGGGCTTGAAATTGATTTTGAACATTTTTCCCTCTCGGTTGGTTTTGATTGAATCTATTTGGATTGTTGGGTTGAGAAAATCCGGGTGGTCCATTTTGATTGCTAACACGATAGTTCGGGTCAACTTGAGGACGGTATTGATTACCTCCTTGGTTGAAAGACCCGGCTACCGCATTAACATCACAACGACTACCATCGGTGGCAGTACAATTGTAGTATGCATGAGGACCACCACAAGTGACACAAGTTTCTTCCACCGCTTTGACTTGAGTGGGTGAAGAAGTTTGTGGGGAAGATTGTTTCTTTTGCTTGGAAACGGTCCCAAGCTTCACTAAAGGATTCATCAAATTTTTGAGTGAATTTGGTGATTTCATTTTTAAGGCTTGTGGTTTTTGATGGAGGAAAGAATTCATTCACAAATTTCGACACCAAATCTTCCCATGTTAAAATAGAACGAGGGGGTTGTTTTTCTAGCCAAGTTCGGGCCGACCCCTCGAGAGAGAAAGGAAAAAGAAGCAATTTGATTGCATCTTGTGGTACATTTCGGTATTTGATGGTAGAGGTGATCTTGTTAAACCATCGAATGTGGGAATGAGGATCGTCCCTCTCAAATCTGAAATATTGACTCGAAGTTACTAAGGATAGCAACCCGGTCTTAAGCTCAAAGCTATCGGCAACGATTGCCGGAACAACAATAGCATCTTCGTAACCCTCGGTGGGTGCTTGGAGAAGCTCACACATGGTACGTTCCTCCGCCATTGTGACAATGGGAGGAACGGGAATAGCACGAATCTCGGGTTCAGCTATTGAGGCGGAATGCCTACGATTACGTCTTCGATTACGTCTTCCCGTAGGATGTATGAGTTCACGTAAAGGACTTGTTGACGGAGAAGAACGAGTGCGCATGCACTAACAAAAACAATTCCAATTAAAACAAGACCGAGGAAAAACACAAGTGAACTTAAACCTTAAATCAAACAAGCGTACGGTAGCTCTTCAAAAGATAAACGCGCAGAGTGGCGGGAGAGAAGAATGGATCTCTCTTCGGTCTGCAATTTAATGTCAAGACCTACCTTAAACCACTTGTATAGGTTGTTTATCAATCAAAGGTGAGCCGAATTCGCAAGCGACATAAAGGCAAGTTTTAATCTTTAGTTTGGGAACTTATTAATGGTCATACCCCCAGTTAGGTAGTATTCTGTCTTGGTTTTCGACGGTAATTTTTTTATTGTTTTATTAATTTAACAAGAAAAACGGAAAATCTTTTTGTGTTTTTATCTTTTATATATATAGAAAGAAAATGAAAAATATTTTTGTTTTTTTATACTTTTTTTGGAAGTGAAAACTTCGTGAAGAAGGATCTCAAGTCACTAATCGTTTAAACCTTAAACAATATTGTCGCAACACAACCTCCCCGGCAGCGGCGCCAAAATTTGATCCGTGTGTGAGTATATATAAATAAATATAGTATCGTGCACACGTGATACTTTGGGAAATGAAAAGTCAAACCTTAGGAAAAGTCAAACTTGCAAAACCCGTGAATGTGATGTGTGTGATACCGGGCAAGTGATCACCCGGGTCGTGTCCCAGCGAGGTGTGAATCGAGGATTTCGTTTTAGGTTCGGGATTAAAATGCTTGATGATTGGATTTGGAGATTATTTGGTGTTGTGGTATAATTACACAAAGCAATGAAACGCAAAAGGTATTTAAAACTAAAAACGCACGTTTTAATTAAAATTAACGTCAACGCGCAAAAATAAAAGTGAAATCTAAAAATATTAACCCTACAAGTACCAAATTGATTTTCCTACACTCTAAATTATAAAAGAAAATTTTGGAAAAAAGAATTTATTTTTTTTGACTTTTTAATTTTTTATTACGAATTAAAAACTATTTAAACTTATTTAAATTACTAAAAATACTAAAACTACTTTTAAAAATCTGAAAATTTTTGTGAAGGAACGTCAGACTGAAACAGTCTTAAGAAAAATAAGAAACATTAAAGTGCTTTTTGGAATAAGCTGTTCTGTGTTAAACAGCTTAAATGAGTTTAAAAAGAAACAAGGTTAAATAAAAACTAATGCAAAGATTTAAATAACAAAATGCCTAGAGCAGATGGAAAGGTTGTGGGTTTATCAACCAGAGAACCCAGGTTCGATTCTCACTTGCTACCCTTTTTTACTAACTATTTTTTTTTTTTTTTGATTTTTTTATTGAAACTGATTTAGCTACTGACAAGGAACATTTTTCATAACTGTGACTTAAGCTGGAACTTAATGAATAAGCCAGAAATAAGCAAAATAGGCCTGTAATTTAAGAAATTAAGCTAAAGTGTGTTTTAAATTAACTGCTAAGCTGATTTATTAAGCTAAGGGCTTCTGGAAATAAACTAAAGTATCTATGGCAACTAAATAAGCTACAATTAATCTAAAACAAGTACTGAATAAGCCAGAAATGCACTAGGAGGGGGAAAATGAGCTTATGTCTGCTGCTATGCCTATGGTGCAGGGCAAAAATGGCTTTTTCAAGCCTTTGAAAAGCTGTTAAGCACTGTCCTAAAAATCTTGCAAAAATTACTGGAGTTGTATGAGCTAGTGAAATCTAATAATCTAGATTTATAGCTTATAACTACTTATTTTGAAGGCTACAGAAAATCACAAAATTCCTCAAAAGTCTGAAAATCTAAAAACTTAACTTTTGACTTTTTCAGTTAATGAAGAACTTTGACGAAAATGAACTTCTAATCATCCTAGGTTACTGAATATGATGTATTAAGCTAATATGAGACTGATTTAAGCTAAACTAACAACTAGTGTACCTAAAATGATGATTATGAAAGCTGCAATCTCAACAGATACTGCAGAAATCAAGAACAAGGATGATTTTGACTTTTTATGAATAACTACTGACTTTTATGACTTAGCTAACCCAAATACACCTAATGTGAGTTGTAAATGCCGAAAGGAACCACAAGTAAACTCCAGAAACACAGCAAGTAAACCTGATCCAAACACCCCTTAAAAAACTGATTTTTCAATTTTAAAGAGCAAATGTGGAATTCAATCCATTAAACTAAGATTTTAAGTTATACTAAGCTAATATAAATACAAAAAAACAAATTTTAACAATAATTAACCACTACAACTGAAAATCACAAGATTATGCAAAATAAGCTTAAAACTTAAAATTTGAAATTAAGAATAAGGAACCTTGATCCCTAGCTTAACTAGGGAATCTTTAAGCTGCTACAAGCTCTGGCTTATTCAAAGAATAAGCCAGTACAGTCCATCTTGCTCATCCATTTCGAGCAACTTCCTATAGCCTTCCACAGTCCAAAGCTAAGGTATACCATGTAACTTGCTTTTCTGATTTTTTTTTTTTTTTTTTTTTTTTATGTTTTCTTTTGTATTCTAATAGCTTAAGTGAGCTTATGAAAAAGTTGAGATGATATGGTTTAAACAACAACAGAAAATAAATTCGATTTTTGCTAAAAAAAACTTGAAATTTCTATTAAAACTGGAAAATGGTTACAACTTGAGAATTTGAACTGAGAACTTAGATTGAACTTTAAAGAAATGATTACAATACTAAAAACTAAGTTACATTAAAAATCTAAGCACCTCTTCAAAAGTTCTACAACTGCCTAATTTATACTACTTCTAAAAAACTAAGGGTCTTCATCTTATGTGCTTGTTTTGTGAGTAGAAACAGCCTTGGACTAATTATGTGCTTCTTTGAACAAACCCCAGTCGTTGGATTAAAGTAGAAGTGATCTTGGCCCTTGGTACCACTTTGGCGCCCATTTGTACACACGGATTGGTGAGGTGGCAAGGAATCCCGTGAATGGTATCTAGGAGATGGTGAAGAGGGGAGCTTTTGAGGAGGGGAGGTGGAGTGTAGCAGGTAAAAGTGGGAGATGGTGAATGGTTTGGCGGGTAATAGGGTGGGAGAGAAGGAGGTGAAATAGTTTAGGGATTTTGACTTTTCTAATTTAGGGGAAAGGGGGTTTGACCCCGGTTGATATATTATTAGAAGATGGGTCGGGTTTTTTTTTTTAGTTAGTGATGGGTTGGGCTTATAGTCTAGTGGGCTGGGGTTATAGGTTTGGGTTGGTGGGTTATAGTTTAAAGGGTTGGGTTATATTGATGTGGATCCGGTTGTATAGTTTAGAGTAGAAGGTTTTAAACAAAAAGGACCAAAAGTGTACATCATGAAATTTCAAGGACCAAATCTGCCACATCTTCAAAGTTAAACCAAGGGCTAATATTGCCAAGTGAAAATAATCCAAGGGTCATTTTGGAATTTCTTGAGCTTGAGTCAAATCCATGTGAAAAACGAATTTCCCGGCTTCGGTTTTCGACTCTTTTCCATTCCAAGCTCGGTTTTGTCCATATTTACCCCGTTTTCAATCTTTTGTACCTGAAACATATAAAAACACAAAACCAATGATATTTACAATATATTTGGGTGTTTTTGGTTATTTTTGTGTCTTTATTGGGTATAAAATGATGAGTATTTACACACTCATCAATTATTCAACTCTAATATCCTATATTTGTTAACAGGATGCAATGTATTCTCTTGTAACATAACCATTCATGTCGCAAAGAAAATAAGATGCATAGGGTATAGGTTATCCTTTGTCAATCTTTTGATAAGAGAAATACATGTGATATTCTCAAAGATTGATGACTTACATATATTATGTATGACACTTTTACTAGACATGTGACTTTGAGTGTTGAGTTGTTCATGAGCAAAGTTTACATATGTTGTTTGTTTGCTCTTGTTTTGTTTTTCGGAAATGACACATTTGCTAATTGCATTGCAATGTAAATTACTTGTATATTTTGGATGAAACATCCAAGTTGTCAATCCTACTTGGTTGTGTATTTTATGTATCTTTTAAACATGTTAGTTTAAAGTTTGGAACACAACCTTTGGACAAGAAGACTTAACATGGCATCTTCAACACAAGTGTGAGTTATGATCCGATGCATATTATTTTCGTCTTGAGAGGACGTCATTATTTTCATAACAATCGAGTGTGATTGAGTATGTAGATTCAAGATAATATGTTTCATCATGTTTTGATGTTATCTTAAAGCTAAACAAATAATGACTCCAATTTCATGTCCACACTCGAAAACTTGTCAATTAGATTCGATGATGATATCAATCATAGTTTGAATAATGAATTGATATGTACTCGAAATCTTTCTTGACCCTCACAATCACTCCTTTTTTTAAAAAAAAAAAAAAAAAAAAAATTAAGGAGTGTGTTCCATTTATTCTAACGCTAGTTGTATGTGTGAGGTTAATGACAAATTAAGTTACTACTTTGAAATTGTCATTTATTTTATTTGAGAAAAACTATTTATATTATTAAGTATAATACTCTTAGTTTTTCTACACCTCATTAGTATATAAAAATAGTTACCTTAACCATTTTTATACCACATACGTAAAATACTAAATGTTTAAAAACATTTTGTATATGTGTTAGATTAATGCAAGTTTAATACATTTTCTTTTACTTAAATACTAATGTATTAAAATGGCCTTTTATCTTGTTTAGACAACCCATGGTCAAACAAGATAAACTAATGTAATATTTTAAAGATCATGTTACGGATTTTATGAAAGTGTTAAGTATTTTGGGGTGATATACTTTTTACACTTAAACCTTTTGAAAAATAATTGTGTAAGACAATATCTTTCGACACACATGATCTACCAACTTAGTTTCTACTCCTAAGAATGTTACTAAACCATTTTAAAAACTTGCAACAAATGCAAGAAAAATGGTCTATGCCTATATGCAATGCAAAATCAATTACGCTACTTAGTGCAAGAAGTCTAGCCTAAGTCCTATTGACGCATAAGCCGAAAAGCTAATATTCGACACATAGCAACAAGGCATGAAGGACATTTATGCTTATAAATAAAATTAGCTCAACTAGAGATAACAATAAGCATATGAAAGTATTAACTAATAATACTAAGACATAAAGAAAAGCAAATAGTCATTTAGCATAACACACAAAGATACATATCATCATTTTGTGTATTAAGTATAACAATGTACACTTAGCTTGACTTTATTTGAAAATGAATTATTTTCCACCCCATTCTAAGATTTGATCAAGTTCAACACTTTGAAATCATGAATGCATCAACGTGTGATGTTCACTTTGTGATTTGACAAAAAAATTTGTGCAATCGGCATGACCGGAAAAGACTCTTTGTTACGAATTAAAGACATCCGTAAATTTCACTTTACAATCACTTTCTAAAAATATTTTTAAGTGAAAGTAGACTCAATTACGTTTAAAACGATAGGTGGCACGACTCCTACGGACTTACGGTTGATTTTATACGAATTTTTAAAAATTACCGAATTCTGAAAAACAGACGAAGGTACCGTTAAATTTAGCGGTACCGTCCATATTTAATGGAGCCGTCCATTATATTTAACGGTGCCGTACGTCTGACATCATTTTTTGAACAGAACCAACTTTTATCAATTTAAGAAAACCTTCAAGCTAGTATGACAACATATACTTAACAACAAAACTTGTAAGTATTAAGTAACTAAATACTTTTCATATTTTTATGACCTTCATGGGTAATTTGATACATGGATCGTACTCAATTTTAAAAACCATTTGTTTTAAAAATTTGAGCGACGTGGCTCTGGTACCAATTGTGGAAACCGTAGAGGGGGGGGGGTGAATACGTTTCCATTTAAAAACTTAAAACCTTTTGTATCAAACACCCAATCAAGTGTGACGTAATATGAAAAGTGTCAACAATGATCACATATCATCTAGGGATGAATAAATTAAACTACAACACAAGCACAATCAACCATGACACATACATAATCAACATAACATAAGCAACTAGCCACACAAGCATAAACGCAATGCAAATATAAATATAAAGCGATAAAGAATAAAATGAAAGTAAAGAGATAAGTAAGAAGGCGCAAACCGGACACGATGATTTATAGTGGTTCGGTCACGAAGCTCCTCTTCGCCCTACTCCACTCCCCGAGTACCCAACTCGAGAGTTACTTCACTAATCAACAAACTCCCTTTAGGCGGAGAAAACCGTACACGTCGCTTAACTTGTTTTCTGACACTAAGCTAGATGTCGAGTGCTAATCTTAGCTAGCACCAATCTACCACGATCTACCCGATCTACACCGTACACGTCGCTTATCCTATTTCCGACACTAAGCTAGATGTCGAGTGCTAATCTTAGCTAGCACCAATCTACCACGATCTACCCGATCTACCCTTGATCCACATGATCAATCACACAGGCCCAATGGCTTCAAGAGATCTTCACTCTCTCTACAAGATCACACTTGATCTTGACTCACTCTCTCTCAATAAGGTAAAATGATCTTGATGTATGCTCTGATACAATCAAGAGTGTAACAAATGTTACAAGACCTAACAACTATAACTCTTGTATATTCTTGGATACCTTGAGTTCTTCTCTTGCAAATGAAGAGGAATGATAACACTTTGTATCTACTTGGATACTTTGTGTTCTTCTCTTGCTAATCAAGAGGGATGACAACACTTTGTATCTACTTAGATACTTTGTGTTCTTCTCTTGCTAATCAAGAGGAATGAAGAGGATCACTTGAGTGGATGATTGGATCACTCTTAAACAACCTAAGACTCTCCAAATGATCAAAGAAAGTTTTCTAAGTGAGGAGGGATTAGACCAGAGAAAAAGGACTGGAAAAATCAAGTTGGAAGTGTGGAATGGTCCACTATTTATAGGCAAGGGAAAATCTGACCGTTACAGACCTACGGCTCCACTAAATTTAGTGGAGCCGTCCATACTTAACGGTGCCGTGGACGCTCCCTTTTTTGTCTTTAGTGGGGAAGGTTTATTTGGGGAAGTTGGAGCTGTTTTGGGGGGAGAAATGACTGTTGGGAGTTTTCAAATTTATTTTTCAAAATAAAACATTTCTTTTTAATTCAAAAATAATTTGTAAAATATATTTTTGAAAAAAATGTTTTGTCACATTAAAAATGTGAAGTTTAGAAAAATATAATCCTTTGATCATTTGTCAAGTGGTAGATTTGTTTGTCCATACCTTGAGTGATTTATGTCGGGATGGAAATCTACGACTTCTTTGAAGCATACTTGAGACGTCGGGAGGTGTTGATGAAGTATGCATTGATGATTTGTGTTTACAAGTAACTTGCACATTTTACGTTATGTATTACAAGTTACATGTTTGTCATCATTAAAACCGAAGAAACCGTTTAGTTTAAATATCGTAATATTTGCACTAACAGATTGTATGTATATCACAATTAGTTAGAATTATACGGGTAGATACTTATCTTGTAAAGGACTCCTTATGTCTATAAAAGGAGGTCCTAGGTTAGATGTTTATTAATGAGTCATATAAGTTTTGTTAAGATTCAAGGTCTTTGTAACCCTAGTGATATTGAGATCACTCGTATTATTTACTAATAATATTGAATCATTTGAAGATAATCACTGTGTTCATTATTCATACTGCATTACTGTTACATCAAAAAAATTCTTTTAAGTGTTAAGTAGATTTCGCATATTTAAAAATATAACCTCAAAGTATCTTAAACACATTATAAAGGAGTTACATCCTCAGTGTTTGATCCTCTCACAGCAGCACTAACATACTTGGTGTATTTCTTTGAAATTCAGCAGCATTACCAATAGTAGTAATCTACACCAGCAGTCTTAAGTCTTTCACCAGGAGTAGTAAAACACTTAGAGTATTTTCCTTTTAAACACCTGAGCAGTTGTAATTCCTTAGAGCAGTCTTAACAATATGAGCTGCAGCAACTCAAGAAGCTTTAATTTCCAACATAAACCTATGGACTCACTAACATTATGTTGACCGTTTTAGCATGTATTTTCTCATGTGCTTAGCTTATATGGTGTGCACTGCATGGAGTCCAAATTTTACCCTAGTCGTCATTGGCGACAACAATCACGAGGATTTCTATGCATCAAGAATTACTTCATTTGACTTTACTGTTATTTCAAAACTATTTTTACTTTCCCGCTGCGTAACTTAACTATTTATGTATTTCAATGATATGTTGACTTATTAAATCAAATGATGTATTTTTATAAAATGACTCATGTAGGACGTTCAAAGTAACTATAACTTTGTATTCCATGAACGTCACGCCCTCGGATTACTATTCCGCTGCGACCCGATTTGGGGGTGTGACAGCCATTATGGTCATGTTGGAAGAGTTTTGTAATTTTTTTGGTAGTTATAGGTATAAACTAGTTATATGATGATAAAACTGAAACCGCAAATTCTTAAAATGCGTAAAACGCAATACCAGGTAACGTAAAAATATAAAACTTATAAAAATGTTATAAGTTGTCAAACTAAGATAATTTTGTTACTTTTAATGTTATATGAGTATAACGGGATGTTTAAATGATGTTTGGGCTAAAAACGTAGCTCGTAGACGCGTTTAGTGACACCGGTTCTTAATAAATTCGACGTAAACTATAAAAATAACCTGATGAGTATAAAAATCACTTGTAAATATGAAAATAGGTTAAAATGCTGATTAATGTGTTGACTGAACATATTCTAGGGTCGGTTCGAGTTTAATGTACGTTTAATGATGTACGCGGGCTAACCTATCCTGTTACCCGTAAAGGTAAATTTTCGCGAAATCACAATAAATTGTAAAAGTAATTGGATAAATAATAATCCAAAAAGTACAAGTTGTTACAGTCTCCACCCGTTAAAGGAAATCAGTCCCTAAATTCAGTTCGTTCATTCTACAAATTTACGTTCTTGTGGCTAGATTTGATGAGGTAAACTTTCCTATTAGCTAGTTGATTCTAACTTAATCCCACAACTCATCAAACAAGAACTGTCATGAGATTAAGCTAAATCAGTTTGAGTAACACTTGATTCTAGCTTGATTTTAGCAACTCATCAAACAAGATTTGTCACTAGATCAAGCTAGGAAACAAGTTGTCACAAAAGAAGAGTTTAATATCTTTGAAGGAGGTCTTTTGAAAGTTTGGCTCGATTTTGGAATTGCTTAAACCATCAAATCAATGAATAATGGTGGCTTAGATTAGCGAGAAGGCTAGAAATGTAACTAAGGCTTATGACGTTAGGTCTCACAGTAATCAAGACTACTCCGAACAAGGGAGACTTTGTACTGCTCCGAACATGGGAGACTTAAAATTGGGGTGCAAAAATAATTTTTGCACCAGAATCAGATGGTACTAAAATAAAATGGTTGTAATTAGAACTACTTCATCCGTACACGTCCTGTTGAGTGTGATGAGAGAGACATTTCAATTGTAAAAAATGAGTGACTATATTTAAACAGAGTAAGCATTGTCCATTCTTGAGCAAAATCATTTAAAATATTAAGCTAAGTAGCAACTTTAACTTAATCTCACAACTCATCAAACAAAAACTGTCATGAAATTAAGTTAAGAGATGTTAAAAAGCTTAACGTTTTTGAAAATTTAGTTAAAGTTTGGGGGTTGCTCAAGAATGATCGAATCGATATTTTCTGTAACACCCCAACCCGATAAGGGTAAAGATGTCATAATAATGGTTTCATATCAGATCAAAACAAAGCATACATCAATCAGTAATACATGGTTACAAATGAAATATTGAATATACAAGGCTACAAAGGAACAAAAGCTAAATACTAAGTCTGCAAATGCAAATCCTTCTAATAGTCTCTACTTCAGAATAACTATCAAGGTCTTCTAAGTCCAAAAGTCTCTTCACTCATACCCAGCTTCCAACTAAAACCTACCGTAGGAAAAGAAATACGGCTGAGCTTAAAAAGCCCAGTGAACAGATATACAATAAACGAAAATGAAAGCAAAAGGAAACGAACATATATAGTATAGTGTAATGGAATAACATAAGGTATAGACAAAGGTACAAAGTAAGAAAGGGAAAAGGGAAGGTCAGTAATCCACCACGAGCCCGAACACGAACCAAATATCATAACCATGTCTTCATAATCATATAGAGGGAAGATCTCTCAGATAATCAGATAATAGGAGGGGTGTCCTCATTCTTCAAATGGAGTAGCTAGCTTCCGAACTTGTGAAAGACGTGGATTGCACCCAGCATCAGTCACCGAACAATATAATATAATCATGTCAAATCTATACGAACACGAACCTAGGATGCATCCATACGCCCACCCGAACAATAATATAGGCCATAATAAATATAATATGCATGCAACGAACCATATGGGAACGGTGTGTAACATCACTCGAACACACTGGAGTCATGCCATTGGTGCATCAATGACACAGCCATGTTACCTTCATGGCTAGGCAACGAACTTGGCTCGGGTATTAAACTGTAGGGTCAAAGGTCAAAGGTTCAAAGGTCCGAACTATAGCAAAGGTACAAATAGTCTAAGTCATCGAATCATAGTCAAAGTCCAAATATCAAAGGTTCATGGCAAAGGGTTCATATCCAAATCAAAGTCAAACGAATCCAAACGAACCGATCAAAGGTTCATAATCAAATGGTTCATTTAAAGAAATCTTTATCAAATGGTTTTCATCAAAATGATCTTTATTAACTATTTTCACAAAAGTAGTCTTTAAAAGTAATTGTCATAAAAGTTTAGTAAGATTCCAAATAAAAGTGGTATCGCATATTTCATAAACATCATTTTAAAATAAGTTTTCCTCAAAGCATTTCCATGATATAATTAAAAAGGTTTTCACATCTAGTTACCAAAATCAAATGAACCTTCGAAGCATCAAGTGATACGAATACTAATATCCCAAGGTAACGAACGAATATCAAACGGATCATTATAGAGGCTAAAAGCAAAAAGGGTCATATCGAACATCAAAGTCAAAATGAATCAAAAAAATGAACCAAAGTGTAGGAGAAACATAGCAATGGCTTAGGGAATCTTAAAACGAATCAAGATCTATGAGTCATGAGAAAGAAGACACCCTTACTGAAAAAGAGTAGAATATATGTACCTTATACCGCAAATGCAAACATATCTAAAGATCGGAAACAACTCCATCTCCAGCGAATCTACACGCATACATGGTCGTCTTAATATTAATATCATATTCAAATCAGATTTCTCATTTTAGTCGGCTTTCCACTTTTAGTAACTTTCCATTTATAGCAGGTTTCCAAAATTAGTAAGTTTCCATTTTTAGAAAGTTTCCTTATTTAGCAAATTTCCATAATTAAACAAATTCCACAAAGTAATTATATTAAGTCATTAATTAAGCCTCATTATGGGAATAGGGTACATTTTAGCAAGTTGCAAAAGTTTAGGGTTAATTATAACAAGTTTCCATATTTTAGGGTTTTGATTGTAAATACACCAAAGTTAAAGGTCTAAAATGAAAATACCTCAAGTTACTCATTTAACTTCATAAGTTATCCAGAATTACACTTCTAACTCTTTTAGTTTCACCAATTTACAATTTATACCCCTTTGTTAATTAAATTACAAAATAAACCTTATAATTACATAAATAACAATCTAACCCTTACCATATTTATATTAACACATCAAGCCCTTAATTAATCAAAATTATATAATTACCCTTTAATTTAAGATATGGTACGAAATACCCTCCAAGTTTCATAATTTACAAAACAAGTCCCTTAATTATTAAAGTTTACAAATTCGAATTACAAATTAATCATAATTACACATTAATCCTTTAAATATCCAAAAATACACATTAAACCCTTTATATAAAATATTATACGAATCAACCTCAAGTTTCCAGAATTTACACTTTTAGTCCCTCTATTTTAATTAATTACAATCGATTTAACAACAATTACATATATTACCATTTAAACCTTTTAATTACAAAATTAACATGTAATACCCCTATATCATAATTTTTACGAGTTACCCCTGGTCCAAAACACATTATAAAAATAACCCTCAAGTTTATAAAATTACAAAACACACCCAAAATATTTTAAAACCCAATCGGTAAAACAAAAAAACGCATAAACCCTAACTCAAAAATTATCCAATCATTACCAATCATCAAAACATCATTAAAACATCATCATTACTTCATATCCAATCCCAAAACCCTAACCTTAATTTATTCGACCCATCTTTTATTTTTAAAACCCTTTTTCTTATAAAATCCGATTCCAAAATAATTCGCCCAAGGTGATCTATGCTTCGATAATTTCAAGTAGTATTTTTCTGGTATTATATGACATGTATAAGATCGAATAAAAATATATACAAAGCCTCAAAAATTCGCATAGCCGATTTAGGGTTTATTATATGTTTTAGGGTTTATGTTTTGTTAAACTCCAAAACGCCTAAAAAACTTGCATGGATCAAATATGCTATTTTATATAGATCATATATGATGTAAACAAGTTAAATAAAATACCAGATAGTGCTTAGATAAATCGAATGAGCTGTGGGAAGTTTGTACCTTTCGGCAAGATGAAAACGAGCAAGAAATTCAAGAACAATCGAACCAAGCTTCTAACAATCGAACTCCTATTTTTCTAGCCTTCTTTGCACTTGAGAGAAGCCACGAAAATTATGTTCCAGCCTCCAGAGAAATCGTGTGATCGAATGAGATTTTTGTTTGATAATCGGTTTTATTTTGTGATGAATAAAAGGGATAATTGGTAAAACCGTGTATATATTTTAGGAGGGGGCATGGATTCTCGGCCCAAGATTGATTTGGGGAGATAAATTTCTGATTTTCCAATATTTTCTTTTATTTGAATGTTTATCTTCTATTTATTTGATTTAAATAGAATTAAGAATATTAATAATACATAAATAATATGATTCGGCCCCTATATATAATTTTGTGTGTGACCATAATTTTTTTGTACTTAGTAAATGTTAAAATGTAGTAATAAAAATTACTTGGCTTCATATCTTGCTCATTTCCAAAGGTTTGAGATTAATTTGGTACTTTATACACTTATAAATCAAATTTTAAAGTCATAAGGGCAATTTGGTCTTTTTGCATGTTTTCGATTTTTGGGTATTACAACTTCTTCCCCTCTAAAAAAAATTTCGTCCTCAAAATTGGAAGTCGCAAGGTTAAGCGAAGTCGTAGCAAACCGCAAAAGGTCGTCACAAACATTCTCACGCCCGAGGAGGTTCTTCCAAAAGATCTTCAGACCAAATAGTTTCTCATGACTCGAATCAAAATGAGGTGGGTTCAAATTTCTCAAAAGGAGACAAAATAAGTTGATTCTGATCTAAAGGTCCATGCAACATAAAATGGACGATAGGTGAATCTTCAGGAAACTCATATGGAGTACGAACAAGATTTCAAATCAAATTGATTGTGTCAACAGTATAGAGATCTACAAAGAGTTCAAGATTTATGACTACGGTCAATAGAATGCAAAACGAGAGTCCAAAGTCATCCCGATATCTAATGAACGAAAGCAGAGTATACGCATAGGTAGAATGATCCTAAAGTCTCACTAATCACAGATAATCCAACGAAGATTCAAATTCTAACCTTCTTAGGTACTCCCAAGATATCCTATGCCCACAACAAGTGCACGTTATATGATGTAAGTATTATCACGTTGGCCAGACGTCATAATACTGGCATCATATAAATATGCCCTCATGATGGTCATACTTTATCTCAAGTCGTGAGCAAAACCACCTATCTTAATCCACATAGTACTTCTATAGTCTCAGAGGTCAACAAAATCAAATGTCATAGTCAAGAGGGAAAACAAAACTATTCGCAAGAGTGTCGGAATTCCAGATTGTCTAGCAAAAGTAAGGTACGCTGTCCACAAGCATCAGACCTTCCACAATTCGCCAAAATTTCCCAAAACAAAGCCATCATCGAACATACGAAAATAAACACGGAACTACAATGCTTCTAGGGAACTTAATTCATTAAAAGATTTTATTATAATATAACGAAACTGAAGAGGGTCAATGGAAATGAAAGTTAGACGCCAAGAACTTCGGCCTTCATAGAATCAATTCTTCCAAACATAAAGGGTCTGTTTCAAAAATTCGTTCATTCAACACATCCAATCTCTTCAAGTCCGGTTAATCTGTCTTCGTTGGTCCGTCAATCTGGAAGTGAAACAGAATCATGTACTTTTGTCTCGTTCATCAAGCCTCCTGCATTTCTTCATGGAATGTGATGGAGTAACGTGGATTTCTGGCACGATCTTTAAATCTCTTCATCATCCAGTCTGCTTCCGCTCTCAATTCATCTTAGTACAACCAAGATGAATAGGGAAGAGAGACTGCATGTCTTCATCAGCTCCAGGTTCGCCAGCTTGACTTGAATTTCTTCTTCTACATCGCCAACACTTTCGCCTTGTAAGGAATGTCTTCTCTCATCAGGGTAGCCACTGTTGTTGTCAACTCCAGGTCAGGTATTGAAATAATTCTTCTGATGCGCTTCTATTTGTCTTGATGCATACTGAAAACATTCTGTGCAGAAGGGGAGTGTCACCGAGTCTCTTTCTGATTTATCCCAAAATTGTTTCGCCCGAGGGTGAGGAAACTAATTTCTATTTCAGCTTTTCCAAAACTCCATTCTCAATCAAACTAAGCTGTTTCTCTCTATTCACGAAATTTCTCAATGGTAACGCAAGTTGTAAACATCTTCCAGAATTCTACTGCAAGGTTCAAAAGGTTTCAGTTCTCCATTCTGTTGTCGGTCTTGACCAATTGGTGATAGTTTCTCAAAACTTGCGGGATTTAAAGAGATATCCTCAATTAAGAACATCGTTGTCTCAACAAATATCAATCTCTAAGAATGTACAATTGATCGACGAATTTCCTAACAAAGTGTAAAGATGATTTTCATGCTCTTTCTCGCCTCTGAACGTACTATTAAGTCATACAATGACCTTTTTCGAAAGTACTCACGAGAAAACATCATTAATCAAATTCACAAAACAGTCAGAGCTTTAGCTAATACTATTAGCGTCACTAACCGTCATAGCAGTCGTTACGAATACGAAAGGCGATTTCAAGAATATCCTCAATTCATACTTCCATCTGAAGGAAACTTCGCGCTCTGAAATAGAACAGATACATAGTCCTTTCAGGGTAGAGAAATAATGGTTCCTAACAGCAATACGGTTCAGCTTCCATTAATCATTACATATCTCCTGTCACCATCCTTCTTAATCGCGAACGAAACTGCAATACGCCCAGAAGATACACATAAGCAAACTCACTTCTTGGTCTTCGGTTGCTGCTCTTCCCGGTAGCTCAAATCAACTGGTATGATCCCGGACACATCTGAAAGACACCTTCGCTTGGTGACTAGACAATCTCTCGGCATCAAGTCAAATCCTTCTTTACACTCCGGTGGAAAAACATGTGGTTCAGTCACGAATCATATTCAGACAACTCAGGGTGCCAAATAACTCTCAAGATACGATTCATTCATTGGTGTACGAAATGGTTCATAGGAAAACTTCATAACCGCGAAAGTAACACACGAGTCTCCAGAGTAATAGTGATAGCAAAGGGTTTAACAATCGGTAATCGTAGTAGGGAGTTCAAAATTGTTTCAAACGCTAAAGGTGGGACATAGAAGGGTAGTTGTCAATATTTAGAGTGATCCATCAACTAATTCCTTGCCAGAATAAAATCGAAGTTTAACTATTCGAAGAAAGGCAGATCAGCATAGCAAGGCTTATCGTTCAAAAGTGAGAGGGAAAACATTCTTATACTCGTGGTTACAACCACAAGACTTCTCATAGGGACGGAGATGGGTGAAACGAAATCAAATACTGTTGGAAGATTTATAGACGTTTACCAAAGTAAAAGACATATAACAAACATATCCAGTACGTCATCGCCATGGAGGTTCTCAGAATGTCCGAAGAGGTATCAAAATGATTAACGAAAGGATCAAAGATCAGAGTCAAAATCTGAAGATGAGGATCAAATAGTGTCAGGCAATTATTATGAAATTCTCAATGCCTTCAAGATTTAATCAGGTTCAAATCTTAGGTGGTGCAAAACATAAGCTTTCGCTTTCCAAAAGTGATATCAACAGGATCTAACCAAAAGCAAGGCACGAATCAGAGTGATGCGGAAGCAAAGATACTTAAACGAATGCCTTATAGTCTACCCATTCCTCACTGGTCAAAACTTACGTTCCTATAGGGAAATCTTAAAGAAATTTTCAAAGGTTGTCTTACGAGCGCCTACAAGGAAAAACTTAGTGGTCCTAACTTACACAGGCCAAGGGTAATTGTATTACGAATCGCAGCCTGTCTCTCTGATACCATAATTGTAACACCCCAACCCGATAAGGGTAAAGATGTCATAATAATGGTTTCATATCAGATCAAAACAAAGCATACATCAATCAGTAATACAAGGTTACAAATGAAATATTGAATATACAAGGCTACAAAGGAACAAAAGCTAAATACTAAGTCTGCAAATGCAAATCCTTCTAATAGTCTCTACTTCAGAATAACTATCAAGGTCTTCTAAGTACAAAAGTCTCTTCACTCATACCCAGCTTCCAACTAAAACTTGCCGCAAGAAAAGAAATGCGGCTGAGCTTAAAAAGCCCAGTGAACAGATATACAATAAATGGAAACGAAAGCAAAAGGAAACGAACATATATGGTATAGTGTAATGGAATAACATAAGGTATAGACAAAGGTACAAACTTGTGAAAGACGTGGATTGCACCCAGCATCAGTCACCGAACAATATAATATAATCATGTCAAATCTATACGAACACGAACCTAGGATGCATCCATACCCACCCGAACAATAATATAGGCCATAATAAATATAATGTGCATGCAACGAACCATATGGGGACGGTGTGTAACATCACTCGAACACACTGGAGTCATGCCATTGGTGCATCAATGACACGGCCATGTTAACTTCATGGCTAGGAAACGAACTTGGCTCGGGTATTAAACTGTAGGGTCAAAGGTCAAAGGTTCAAAGGTCCGAACTATAGCAAAGGTTCAAATAGTCTAAGTCATCGAATCATAGTCAAAGTCCAAATATCAAAGGTTCATGGCAAAGGGTTCATATCCAAATCAAAGTCAAACGAATCCAAACGAACCGATCAAAGGTTCATAATCAAATGGTTCATTTAAAGAAATCTTTATCAAATGGTTTTCATCAAAATGATCTTTATTAACTATTTTCACAAAAGTAGTCTTTAAAAGTAATTGTCATAAAAGTTTAGTAAGATTCCAAATAAAAGTGGTATCGCATATTTCATAAACATCATTTTAAAATAAGTTTTCCTCAAAGCATTTCCATGATATAATTAAAAAGGTTTTCACATCTAGTTACCAAAATCAAATGAACCTTCGAAGCATCAAGTGATACGAATACTAATATCCCAAGGTAACGAACGAATATCAAACGGATCATTATAGAGGCTCAAAGCAAAAAGGGTCATATCGAACATCAAAGTCAAAATGAATCAAACAAACGAACCAAAGTGTAGGGGAAACATAGCAATGGCTTAGGGAATCTTAAAACGAATCAAGATCTTTGAGTCATGAGAAAGAAGACACCCTTACTGAAAAAGGGTAGAATATATGTACCTTATACCGCAAATGCAAACATATCTAAAGATCGGAAACAACTCCATCTCCAGCGAATCTACACGCATACATGGTCGTCTTAATATTAATATCATCTTCAAATCAGATTTCTCATTTTAGTCGGCTTTCCACTTTTAGTAACTTTCCATTTATAGCAGGTTTCCAAAATTAGTAAGTTTCCATTTTTAGAAAGTTTCCTTATTTAGCAAATTTCCATAATTAAACAAATTCCACAAAGTAATTAGATTAAGTCATTAATTTTGCCTCATTATGGGAATAGGGTACATTTTAGCAAGTTACAAAAGTTTAGGGTTAATTATAACAAGTTTCCATATTTTAGGGTTTTGATTGTAAATACACCAAAGTTAAAGGTCTAAAATGAAAATACCTCAAGTTACTCATTTAACTTCATAAGTTATCCAGAATTACACTTCTAACCCTTTTAGTTTCACCAATTTACAATTTATACCCCTTTGTTAATTAAATTACAAAATAAACCTTATAATTACATAAATAACAATCTAACCCTTACCATATTTATATTAACACATCAAGCCCTTAATTAATCAAAATTATATAATTACCCTTTAATTTAAGATATGGTACGAAATACCCTCCAAGTTTCATAATTTACAAAACAAGTCCCTTAATTATTAAAGTTTACAAATTCGAATTACAAATTAATCATAATTACACATTAATCCTTTAAATATCCAAAAATACACATTAAACCCTTTATATAAAATATTATACGAATCAACCTCAAGTTTCCAGAATTTACACTTTTAGTCCCTCTATTTTAATTAATTACAATCGATTTAACAACAATTACATATATTACCATTTAAACCTTTTAATTACAAAATTAACATGTAATACCCCTATATCATAATTTTTACGAGTTACCCCTGGTCCAAAACACATTACAAAAATAACCCCCAAGTTTAGAAAATTACAAAACACACCCAAAATATTTTAAAACCCAATCGGTAAAACAAAAAAACGCATAAACCCTAACTCAAAAATTATCCAATCATTACCAATCATCAAAACATCATTAAAACATCATCATTACTTCAGATCCAATCCCAAAACCCTAACCTTAATTTATTCGACCCATCTTTTATTTTTAAAACCCTTTTTCTTATAAAATCCGATTCCAAAATAATTCGCCCAAGGTGATCTATGCTTCGATAATTTCAAGTAGTATTTTTCTGGTATTATATGACATGTATAAGATCGAATAAAAATATATACAAAGCCTCAAAAATTCGCATAGCCGATTTAGGGTTTATTATACGTTTTAGGGTTTATGTTTCGTTAAACTCCAAACCGCCTAAAAAACTTGCATGGATCGAATATGCTATTTTATATAGATCATATATGATGTAAACAGGTTCAAAAAAATACCAGATAGTGCTTAGATAAATCGAATGAGCTATGGGAAGTTTGTACCTTTCGGCAAGATGAAAACGAGCAAGAAATTCAAGAACAATCGAACCAAGCTTCTAACAATCAAACTCCTATTTTTCTAGCCTTCTTTGCACTTGAGAGAAGCCACAAAAATTATGTTCTAGCCTCCAGAGAAATCGTGTGATCGAATGAGATTTTTGTTTGATAATCGGTTTTATTTTGTGATGAATAAAAGGGATAATTGGTAAAACCGTGTATATATTTTAGGAGGGGGCATGGATTCTTGGCCCAAGATTGATTTGGGGAGATAAATTTCTAATTTGCCAATATTTCCTTTTATTTGAATGTTTATCTTCTGTTTATTTGATTTAAATAGAATTAATAATATTAATAATACATAAATAATATGATTCGGCCCCTATATATAATTTTGTGTGTGACCATAATTTTTTTGTACTTAGTAAATGTTAAAATGTAGTAATAAAAATTACTTGGCTTCATATCTTGCTCATTTCCAAAGGTTTGGGATTAATTTGGTACTTTATACACTTATAAATCAAATTTTAAAGTCATAAGGGCAATTTGGTCTTTTTGCATGTTTTCGATTTTTGGCTATTACATTTTCAGTATGGGTTGATGAGATAAGTGGGGAAGATGAAAGGCATTTTCAAAGTAAATGAGTCGTTTCATCTTCAGTCTTCTTTAAAAATTTTAAAATAGTTTTCAAAAGATGTAGTATCCAAAAAATTTTGACTGTTTTTGACGAAATGGTCAATTGTCTGAAATGAAATACATGGTCCAGAGATATGAACGGGAAAATGATGGTACGCTAGAATTATGCTCAGAGCACAAGGATCATTACAACCACATCGTGAACAATGCAACCAATGTTGTCGTTAAGGATATCGCGTCTTCCTGAATTATAGTATGTAAATTCTAATGGTCGTAAGGGGTGAAAAAGCGATGCCTGGTAAATCGCTCTCAGGGGTTCAGAGTTCCGATCCTCGGGATCTCTCGCAAGTAAGGGCCTTGATAAGTGAATATAAGACTGTAACTAACGTAACCGAAACTAAAGATGTAAAAAGACTTAGCATGTCATAATAAAAGTACTCAGTGACTAACAAGCACACTCGGAACATAATGTAGCAAAATGAGCCAAGCATGAAAAGAACATTGTGTACTCAACTCTAAAGATAGATGTCTGCCTACAGGGTCCAATGCACAAGTACGAATGCAAATATACAATGCACAGACACATGGCCAATGCAATTTCAGGTGACTGCCTTTTAAGACCCGACCAAACATGATCCGAGACTACTACTCCCAACATTGCATGATTCTTCCTAAATTAGACATAGGTGATCAGGCTATGTATAATTGATGAGTAACAGTGCAATGCTCGGACTAGTCAACTCGTATGATGTTTGGGGTTTTAAGAAAACTTTATTATGGTTATAGTTGCAATTTTTATTTTCGAAAAACTAGAATTCACTATAACCTCTAGCTCTGATACCAATCTGTCACACCTCACCGATGGCAGAAATGCGAGGTGAGACTCAATCAATAATCATTGCAAAAGAGATATAGTACAATACCATAATTAAAATTTAATGAAATAGTACATTAATACAAAATCATTTTAGCCAACATCGCCAATTGTAACATACAGTTTTGTTTCCAAAAGATAACATTTTATTACATCCAACTAAACATGACATATGAAGAATCCTTTATGCTAGTGTCTTCAAAAAATGCTAGTGTCTTCATATGAAGAATCCGACTAAACATGACATGAGAAAACATGTCAACTATGAAAATAGTTGGTGAGTACACAGGTTTTAAATAAAAGTAAGTCCAAAGTCTTTGAAAAAAAGTCCACATGGCAAAGATAATGTCAAACCATTCAGTTAAAAGTCCCACCCATACAAGACTTGTAACCTATGGTTTCACAAACCATTTCATGGAAGATTGTACACTTTATCTTCAAGCACACATGTTCATCAAGTTCATATTAAAAGTACCATGTGTATAATAAAGTATGCGGCAAAGCCCCTAAAATAAATAATATGTGTTCGGTAGACAGGGGAACGAGAGGTTGGCCGACCTCTAATAGCGCTATCATACTATCTACTGCTCATTCGACAAGGGAGCAATACAAACGGTACGTTAAAATGGAAGTGCGAATGGAAAATCAATCGGGGACTAACAATGCGAATGTACGAACAGCATCATAACAACTATTATATACAATTTAATTAAGCCTGCTTGGTAGACAAGGGAGACTAAAATTTAAGTATGTACGGCACATCATAAGATCAAAACAATTCTTAAGTTCTATTCAAGTCATAAAAGTTCATAATCAATTTCAAGTGTTCAAGTAAATGTAACAAAAGTTTCAAAGCAAGTCATGAGAATTTAAATAAAACACAAGTCATGCATTCCACCCCAAAAATAAAGTAAAAATAGTAAAAGAGATGGGCTGTGATTACTCACTAGTAATGAAGTAGTGATGGTGATCGGAATATAAGTACGACGGGAAAATCACGAAAACCACTAAGGACCTATATAGAAAATATAACACGTCTAAGGCTCGGGGACATAATATGTAACGTTTGTACATAAGTTTTATTTAGCCTCTTATATTTAGTTAGTCATAATATAAGTTTGTTATAAGGTTTATAACAAGCCATGGGTCAAAAATGATATTCATATGTGCTTATATGAGTTAAAACACAATGCTGATGGAATTTTGATAAAAATACCGCACTAATCGGGCCGCCATTTCTAAACCATACGTGATAAAAATGTGAACTTTATATGCTTGGAAAGGTATGACTATGTACATTTCAAAAATCATGGCCTCACTTTACTGAGAATTTCAAAACCAAGGTGAAATGACTAATTTACCCATGAGACTCAATGCAGAAAGTTTCAGAATCCAGTTATGCTTACAAAAATGAGTAGATCTTTTGATCTACAGGTCCAATGGACATGAATCCAATTGTACAAGTTTAATTTTTGTCTTGGCTACATTTCATTTCAGTGGGACAGGTTGTAGAAATGACCACATCTAATGGTTTTTGGCCTTACAAGACTGACATGCAAAACTAGACACATCTCGGTAGACATTTTCTCAACAATTCGTCGGGACGATTTAGGACGCGCGGGTTTCGGAAAAATGACACTGAGACATAGGACTAAATCAATATATTTTTATTTTAGCACAAAAAGTCACTGATATTAAATGGGATGGTCGATTGTGGCTCTTAAAAATCTGGACAAATTTGGACCAATGACAAGCAAGATGCTTTATGCCTATTAAATGGGTTTTTTTTTGTAGCATGCCCAGATTAATCATTAGCACCATTTTTATCATCCAAATTATTAATTTTATAGTATTTATATGGTTTCTACATAAAAATTTGAGAGTGATTTATATAAACAACTTAAGATAAAATCAAGATTAACACATACAAATTAATAACTCTTGCATTCAAAAACCCATTCAAGCCTAAACTACCTATCTAACACCTAACAATCCTATGAAAACTTGATCAAATCATCCAAATAGGGCATGCAAGAGTTGATTTACTAAATCCTAGTGAAATCACTAATAACATAAAAATAAGATTAAAATGAAACAAGTGACATAGCAAGACTAGTGATTAGATGAGATGCACTAGATTTTTAAGCAAGAAATTAATGGAGATGGTGATGGTGGTCTTGGGGCTGTTTTATTTCATTCAAGAGGAGGTAGAGATAAGAGAGATTGGGTTTGGGTGATAAAAACAAAGTGAAATGAGTTTAACTAGCTTATAAGGAAAGGAAATGGAAGAAAAGTAGATGTGATGTGTTTTGCATGAGCCATGATTGGCTCATGTGATGTAGGTGGTCGGCCATTATGGTCATGGTGGAAGAGCTTTGTATTTTTTCTGTAGTTATAGGTATATGCTAGTTATATGATGATAAAACTGAAACCGCAAAGTCTTAAAATGCGTAAAACGAAAACCGGGTAACATAAAAATATAAAACTTATAAAAATGTTATAAGTTGTCAAACTAAGATAATTTTGTTACTTTTAATGTTATATGAGTATAACGGGATGTTTAAATGACGTTTGGGCTAAAAACGTAGCTCGTAGACGCGTTTAGTGACACCGGTTCTTAATAAATTCGACGTAAACTATAAAAATAACCCGATGAGTATAAAACTCACTTGTCAATATGAAAATAGGTTAAAATGCTGATTAATGTATAGACTGAACATATTCTAGGGTCGGTTCGAGTTTAATGTACGTTTAATGATGTACGCGGGCTAACATATCTTGTTACCCGTAAAAGTATATTTTCGCGAAATCACAATAAATTGTAAAAGTAATTGGAAAAATAATAACCCAAAAAGTACGAGTTATTACATCATTGGTGTCTTGGCCATGGATTTGGTCATGTATCATTGGTTATAGTTTGTAACGAATTAATGAATGACTCGACCCTAGCCTTTGTAACTGTTCACTCGATATTGCCTTTGAAGATTGTCTTGACCTTTGCTCTAGTGGTGGAGATTTGTATAACCGCCAAGCCTATGATAGAATACATGCTATGACTGTGCTTATGAGTGATCACCCCAAAAATGAAACACTTTGATTAAGTGAGCATATGAGTGTTTTTGTTCCCCTTTTCGTGAGGTATTCGGCTTTGATGTTTCTAGCATAGGAAGTTTTTATATTCATATCTTCCAGGCTAACTTGGGAGGTATCTTTTATGAATGATTCTAATAAGTTCTACTTGAGGGCAAGTAGAGTTCAAGTGGGGGGATATTTGATTACATCAAATAATCTGATTATCTTAACATCGATATCTCATGTTTAAGCTCAAAATTATAGAAAATTCACATTAAAATGAGCTAAATCAAGCTTGTTGTTCTGTAGGCAAAGTTATTCGAAGCAATTAAACAATAAGGTGGAAAGTCAACAGAAGGTTACAGCGTAACTTTATCGTGGTGGTTACGCCGTAAATGTGATGTAAGCATTACGCCGCAGAAAGAACATCATAGAAGTATAAACGTGTTGACCAAGTGTGAAGGTTACGGCGTAACCTGGTCAACATAATTACGCCATAAAGTAACATGGTATTCCAAGAAGAATCAAGTGTAAAGGAGGGTTACGGCGTAACCACTCACTTATGGTTACACCGTAACCGAGTCGTACCAAGTAAACCTATAAATACACATGAATTCTGGATTGAAGAATCATCTCCCCTTTCCCAAATCCCAGCTAGGGTTAGGGGAGAACAGCCCTAAAACACTAGAGAAGAGTTAGAAGGATGAAGAGAAACAATCTTTGTAGTCAAAGCCGTTCGATTCATAAAGTTAGATATCATTAACATCATTGTAGTTTGAATTCAAATGAGTTTTTGCACTTAATCATTATGTGAATTTAGTATTGATGTGAATCTATGCTTTGGTTATGTTCTTTATCCTTTTGCTTCTTTATATAGATATCTTTCTAGCTTATCGATGGATCCTTGTGTTTCGATAGTGTTGACACTAGCGTAGTACCTCATTTGCTAGTCAGTACATGACCATTAGAACACTAACTTATAGGGTTGCTTGAGGTATGATCATTATCCTTGTGTAGGACTTGACCATAGAACTACCTACACTTGAAAAAAAACTTAAGAAGTATAGGAAAGACCTTACGTGGACCAAACGAAGGTTTAATGTTTAAACCACTAGATAGGCCTAGAAGATAGTTGGTGCTTAATGACTAAAACTAGATACTTGGCCACCGTGACCATCGGGGTTGGGATCTTTGGATTATAGGTTAGGTCACAATAATCATTTGTGCCTAACGACATATAACCACTATATAGAACAAGGATCTAGACACTGCACATTATAAGTAACCCATCGCTTAGTGACATCACTTCCTTCTCTAACTTCTCCTTCTACCTTTAATTCTTTTAGTTCACTCTTAAGTTTCAACAATCAACTTTCTAAAAAGTTAAAACAAATTAGCACCTTATTCACCAGACCAACAGCCCTTGGGATGACACTCGAATTTACTTGGGCTATACCTCACATGACCGGGTACACTGCCCATTAGAATGTGTTAGTCCTTAGTACTTATCAATTTATAAATTTAAAACAGGATACAACGCATCATCAAATCCGATTATGATTGGTTGGTCTGGGTATTCAGGATGTATGACAACTTTTTCCTGCTTGGGATTGTCTCCTAGAATGGGTGTAACACCCCCAATTTTGCGATAAGTAGTGGAATTCAAACTGGGTGTTACCTCATGGCACAACAGTTATAATAATAGAAAACGATCTCTAATTGAGTCGTTTTAAAAGATTTACCATTCGAATATCAGAGTTTACAAAATGAGGTCCCAGTAGTTTTACAGTTTGTTAAATAAGTTTTCGAATGATAATTAGATTTTAGCCTTCTGTCAGTATCCGTGCTCCTCCGTGCCATCCTCGTTCATTATGGACCTGAGATAAACATGCTAAAAGTGTCAACACAAAGGTTGGTGAGTTCATAGAGTTTGTAAGTAAAACAGTTGATTCCAATAGTTTCAAGTGTGAGATGATAATTGTAATAAATACCAATATTGATGAAATAAGTAGTGGGTTACGTTGTTATACACCCATAGTTCATTTTTTTTCCCTAACCGGGTCAACACAAAAGTAATTCGTTTGTTTGCCCTAACCGGGTCAAAGATTGAATGAATTCATAGTATTTGTATGCTAATCAGTTGAACACGAGTTTCAAGTTTAAGAGAACGTGGGCTACGTTGTTATATGCCCTAAATGTAGTAGTGATAGTACCGTATCATGACTACGGTACTGTAGTATTGTAGTTCAGTATATTTCCCTAAGTCTCATGACACGCAAGCGTTAACAAGTACCGCACAAACGGCATGAACACACCAAATTAATGGTGTGAATTTATGTCCCTTGTGTAGGAGATTGTCATCTTCCTATTTCCTTCAAATAAAGCGCATTTGACTAATCCGTCTAGCAACTAAGGCTATCCATCCGGCACTAGTTCAAATAGGCAGTCAGCCTCCAATAGATCTGTTCACTATATTAACGTTCACTCGCAAGTGATTAATGGCTCATGATGGGAGGGACTTGTAATAGTGGCAATAGTAGTGGTAACTTAGGCAATATCAGTCAGGTATAGCATACATAGCATACAGAAAATAGTACTTGTGTTCGTGTTTGTAACATGTATCTCCCTAGGAGATAGGAAAACGTATAAAAGTGGGTATATGAACTCATGGTATTCGTAAAAGTGTAGAGTACTTGTGAAAGTAAAAGCAAGTATTACGTTTCCATAAACAAATAGAGGGTGTCATCAACTGAGTACAATGTTTAAGGTAAACGAGTAAGATTTGTAAGTAAAACGAGCATGTATCTCCCCCAAAGAGTTCAAAATAAGTAAAAGAAGGGGCTATGACTCACCTTGGAATGTAGTGACGTGAATAACAAAAGGGTGCCAAGGAGTATGGTAGAACAGTGTAAAGAAGTATAGCTTAAAGAATACGGAATCGTCATAACCTAATGAGTATAAGCTTGCCTCAAAATATGACACGCGAAAAGTAATCGATGCGTATGAGTTTCAAAAGATATAGCGTTTTAGTTTTCGTGGAATATTTGTATCAATGTTTGTAAAAAGGTTTAGTATCATCGTTTGTGTGGTGGTATGAAGTCATAGACTCAGACAAAATGCACACCAAAGCATAAAACATATAGCACAAGTATAAAAGGTAATAAACATGTATAAAAGAAGAATAAACCGGTAAAAATCAGATAAGCAGATAAGTAAGTGAGATATGTGGATTAATTAAGTTTAACTAATAACTAGTCTTTGAAGTTTCAACTTATGTTTATTGGTTATTGGGTTAATAATCCAATGGGCGTTTGCCCGACATGTTAAGTCCGTTAAATATTTATTAAGTCCAACAGTCTAATAGTCTAATATTCCAATATGTCCAAAATATCTTGTCCAAAGCATGTAGTCCGTCATAAGTCCGATATATGTCACATGTCCAAATGTTATAATCTGATATAAGTCCAATACATAAAATACTTCAAGTCCAAATTCAAATATGATACGGTTTCCAAATTAATAATCCCGAAACGTTAATGAATTACAACCAATTAATAATGATTTTCAGTTTCAAGTTAAGCTCATAAGTTGACAAAATTAATATGATAACCCGAAATTCGAGCTCGTGAAAATGATATATGTTAAATCATATAGCAAAGAAGAAATACAGCAACTAATTTAAATCCATTTCAATGGGACTGGGCTTCGGCCCACTTTTAATACCAAACGCGCCCTTATGGCTGCTGTTTGGTTGAACATAAACAACAAACAAACAGCCCCCTTTTGTGCAGAAAATAAGAATACAAGCACACCTATTTAGTGCAGAAAAATCAGCAGCAAACGTGCTCTTTTTAGTGCAAAAAATCAGCAACGTGCTCTTTTTAGTGTAGAAAATCAGCAGCAAACGTGCTCTTTTTAGTGCAGAAAAATCAGCAGCAAACGTGCTCTTTTTAGTGCCGAAAATGAGCAGCAAACGTGCTCTTTTTAGTGCAGAAAAATCAGCAGCAAACGTGCTCTTTTTAGTGCAGAAAAATCAGCAGCAAACGTGCTCTTTTTGGGACTATTTTGCAGCAAACAAACATCCCTGGTTGGGGTTATTTTGCAGCCAACAAACACCCCTCATTGGGGCTGTTTTAGGGCTGTTTTGCAGCCAGCAAACACCCACTATACGGGTTCTCATTGAATCGACTCAAACAAATAACAAATAAGCTTAACTAATAACAAATCACAAATAAACACGAGTCACATAATCCGAGACTGTCACACCCCCAGAAATCGGGTCCAGCGGAAGTATACATGCCACTGGGGTGCAACTCAATTGGTATCACAACACAAGTGCAGAGAACGGTTTTCACCTCAATCATTTAGATTAAAATTGTTTAACAAAAGTGTTGAATTTACATTGATAAAAGTAATGCGAAAGTAGGCCTTTAAAACAATTAAAACGGTCCCCAAATGAATATCAGAGTCTCCTATGACCATGCCATGCCCTGCCAAAAGCCTCCTGTAGCGTGCTATTGCTTAATACCTGAAAATACATGCTAAAAGTGTCAACACGAGGTTGGTGAATTCATAGAGTTTAGTGAAAAATGAAATGCGTTTAAATGAAGGTTTCCCAGCAAAGGCATTGTAAATCTACTCAGTCCCAAGCCCCACCCATACAAGACTTGCAACCTGTGTGTTTACAACCCACTGCCAAATAAGATCTGGTTTATGTGAACGTCAAATTATTTATGGACCACATATGTTAAATGAACAATATATTCCCAATATATATAGAGTTATTGACAACTAAACTTCAAGACACCAAAGCCTTAAGAGTCTAGTTTGGGCATACCTTGACCTAACAGTCAAGTGGGGAAACTATGATCCGTTTGAAATATCAGTCAAGTGGGGAAACCATAATACGTTTGACATCACAGTCAAGTGGGGAAACCACAACACGTTTGACATGCCATTCAAGTGGGGAAACCACAATACGTTTGACATACAGTCAAGTGGGGAAACCACAATACGTTTGACATTCAGTCAAGTGGGGAAACCACAATACGTTTGACATCACAGTCAAGTGGGGAAACTACAATACGTTTGACATACAGTCAAGTGGGGAAACCACCCGGACGGGGAGATCAATCCTAATAGATCTATCCACAACAATCGCGCTTAATGGGTCACAATATAGGCAAAATGAAATAGCTTAATGTACTGGTATCCATAAGAAAAATGATCAAGGGTGAACAATGTAAACACAAAATACTTCCGAGCAATAACTCAAGTATTTTAACCAATCAATAATGTTTGAAAGACAACTTACGTCTCAAGCAAAACAAGCATGAAGTTTAAAAGTAAAACGAGCATAGAGTTTAATGAAAAACGAGCATGTATTCTCCCCCAAAACAGTTACAAAACAAGTAAAAGGAGGGGCTATGAAACTCACCTGATGCGATAGCAACAATGACAGATATGAATATGCTGAAATCAGGCTCGGTCTCTAACCGCGACCTAATATGAGGATATGATCTAATGTAAGCAATGACACAATGCAACGCATGCAAATACGTATGTTAACGATACCACTCGTTACTTTTGAAAATAACGTTTATCGACAAAAATAAATTTTTGACGTCACGTTAAGTTACAAACTACTTTTTGTACAAATGTGTTGAAACGATACTCCACGATCCTCGTTTGGTGTTCTATTGGTAAATATAATGTTTTCGTCGCAATTTACTATGTTTCGCAACTTGAAAAATATGCCTAAATGGCCTCGCAAAACTAGTCGCGAAATGGTGTACGTTAAGTGTTAGTGAATAAGCTTGGCGATTTTAGAAACCTCATATCTTTGTCTTGAATCCATATGTTTGTCATTTTGATCATACACGTCACAATCCATGAGAAAATAGGCTCTCAATGTGACGTAGTGCAAAAACTGTTTTTTTATACTTAGAAACACTTTTCTAATAGTGGCTGTCAAAAATAACTAGAGTTTGTCGGATTCAAACGTGTATATCTCGGTCGTTATAAGCTCGTTTTCTACGTTCTTTACATCCACGGCTTCGTATAAACATGAACTAACATAATCTCAATGGGTGGGGTCGTCTAGATCACGTCTAATGCCTCGTTTTGTCCCTTGAATCTCGGCGATCAGCAACTAAATTTTCAGAAAATTAGTTTTCGTCGTCTAACTTCGAAAAATCATATCTCCTTCGTTATAAGTCAGTTTTTAGTGATTCTTGCGGCCATGGTTTCGTTTTTGAAAGTATTTTCTGAATATGAAAGCCAAAATAGTTCAAGGTTTACTGAAATTTTCAGATCTCACGTTTTTGGACAGTAGCTTATATATACTTGTTAAAACTCATTTTCTTGGTTCTAAACTTGATCACACTAACTCAAATCAACTCCACAAGTTCGCAAATCCTACCATACACTTTCTTAGGGTGTCATGGGGTCCTAAACATCACCAACCTTGGTGGATTTCATGAGATCATTAGTGAAACCTATAGATCCAGTGATTTAGGGAGTTTATGTTCAAAAGTGGTATGTAAAACATAAGTATCTTGCGTGGATGATTAATATAACTTGAAAATACATTAACATATATATCAAATGAAAGTATAAAATGATCAAAACATGTTCTTGAAACTTACTTGATGATTGGATGAGTTTTGATATGAAATGAGTAATAAACTTGAGGTTTGATCACAAATCCTTAACAAGGAAGGTAAATGGAGCTTGATTATGACTTTAACTTGAAAAATTGATGGATGATCTCTTGTGTTCTTGGTTGGGCCGAGCAAGGAAGAGAGAAAAAGAGAGAGTTTGATCTCTTGTAGCTAGTTGTTGTTGTAGTGAATGTGTTATGGAAATAAATTAGAAAACATGTGTACTAATGGCATTAATTGGACAATTTAAGAATCCTTGGCTTATTAGAGAAAAGGGGGGCGGCATGTGTAAGCCAAAAGAGAAGGATTTGATGTGCATTTAAAGCTTATGTCCCCATTTAATTAGAATTAGTTAGTTTAGTGCATACATTGAGTGTTATCGGGTACCGAGTTAACTGAAAATAAATCGTGACGAGTTGAAATAAAATACGAAGAAGTTGTAAAAATTGTAAAATCATATTCCTTGCAAGAATCGGGTGTTAAAATGATTATCGGATTGAAATTTCGTAAACCGACGGGGTTATAAGCGTCAAACGAAAAATATAGCGATTGGTTTAAAAAAACCGGGTAAAGTAATAATATAATTTCTATATCATTATAATTAGCTTGAAAATGTATTAGGATCATTGTCGAGAGTATTGGGTATAATGTTAATAGTAATGACTGAGTGGTAACGTTTAACAAATAAACGAACATACGTAAATGACAAACGCACAAACCCGTGCATGACTTAATATGATAATGATGCTACTGATGATATGCAGACTACCCTAGTCTGTATGATGTGTCCTTACTGATGATGCATGAATACGCAGCTAAACCATACTGGTTACGCGCATTTGAATACCCGTAAACCTAGTTTACGAGATAATGAATGATGACAATGAATAGTGATTTTCCTCCGAGAATGAATAGTATTTTATGAATAGTAAAATTTTTGACGACTTCTCAAAGTCTCAAACTGACTTCAAAAACGATGAATAGTGAAACTGACTTCTAAGTCTCAAATTTTTGACGACTTCTCAAAGTGACTTCAAAAACGACCTGAAGTTACGGGTTGTGACATAGACAATCAAACACGACACCCTTGGCTGACTTTTAGACCAAAGTAGGGCAAAACCAAAATAAGCTCATAAGAGCTCATTAATCCAAATAAGCCACGACAACCAAAATAAGCTACAACCAAACACCCCAGTGAGTCTTGGTGTGGACCAGCCAAACGCCCTCTATGGGTGCGTCTCTTTTGGTCTGACAACAAACAAACCCAACCGCACCCTCTTGGGTGTTTCGTGGTTTCCAGTCGAGACCCAAAGCCAAAGTCAATAAGCCATAAACTAAATGAAGATCAAATAAACATAACCAAGCAGGAGCTATATAAGTCTATCTGAATAAGCAAATAAGCTTATAAATAAGCCACAAAAATAAGCACATCGAGTGCTTAATAATAAGCACTCGCGCAAAACCTTATTAAACCATAACACCACAAGTTTTAGCGATGATACAAGTTAAAAAATAATTATTAATCCACTCGAATGAATTAGTCATTATACACTTCTTAATCTCGTGTTCGAATCAAAAAGAGAAAAAATTCAAGCAAAGCTTTGGTGGGTTTTTCGACATACCCACAAGGTGAAGACAATGATAGGAGTGGTGGTGGTTTGAAGAGGAGAGAGGTGGAGATGATGGCACCGAGGTGGCTGTGGTGTCGGTGTGGTGATTATTTCCAATTAAACAAACCTTTACCAACCCGTAATAAGCACACCCTAGATCCTCCTTGTCTCTTGATGATGGTGGTGGCGTGGAGTGGTTGTGGTGGTGGTGGTGTCGATCACAGGTAATACAAAAGAGGGAAAGAGGGGGAGTATGAAAAACAGATATGAGAGTTTGAGTGATAGATTTGATCTATCTATTTTTAATATAAAGGGAGAGAGAGATATAAGATTATAGATAAGAAGATAAGATATAAATTATATAGAGTGTCTTTGGTGCACCTCGTGTCCCATTGAGCTCAAGTGTAAACGCGGTACCTCGGTTTGGTAATTGCGAGAAATATATTTTTGGAAGCGTTTTTATAATAATCATATAAAAACGAGACTACTGATTTCAAATATTGACTATCAAATGTAACCCATTTTTATTACGGTATCGGTACGTGGGAAAAGCAATATACCTTTTTGTTAATTAGAGAGAGGTGAACGTAAACGTTCTGAGAGTAATAATTCGTAGTAGAGTGAATTATTTAAATTGGGAAATTACCGGCTAACTACCGATTACAGTATTTGCTTTTACGTTACGGTAAAAGTCAAATAGTCCACCAGTCAAAGTCAAGTCAACTTGAGTTACGTCACATTAGTTGGTTTGTTGTGATCGGATAAACTGATAACATTTAATCTTAAAAAAAAAGATTAGACGTAGAAAATGGATAACTATTCTTTCATTAGAATATTATATTGTTTTAAAACAAGGTGAAATTTACCGCTTGTTACAATGGGTGCCCATGCGATCTCTCTGATATTAATTTCTTCTACCGCAGCTGCCAGATTCGCGTCTTTGCCCGTGTAGTCACTTTTTACTGTAGCAATTCCTCCTTGTGTTGGGAACTCTCCTACTGACCTAATGGTGAAAACTTCCATGCTGAGCTTTTGCAATGCTGTACTTCCGAATATGACATTGTACTTGGATGTGGATCTGACTATGTGAAATTGTAAGAAGATTGTTCTCGACGGCGAGTATGTTCCTAATGTGAGCTCTAAAGTAACTATTCCTTCAGGGTATGATCTTTCCCTTGAGAAACTGATTAGTGGTGTGGTTGGGGGTCTAAGGCCTGACCTAATGTATTCTGGGAGTTTTTCGAAACAGTGCTCATACATTATGTCTACTGAACTTCCGCCGTCCATGTATATTCTACTCACCCTGTGTGAGGCTATCATTGTTGTTATGACTACTGGGTCGGATGATGGTATGAGCGCGTCCCACGGAATAGTTCTCGGTAGGGTACGTTGCCAGGTCTCCATGACCTCATTGTTTCTTTTCGTGCCTGAGTGCCATGATTGGATCATGTTGACACTCTCTGTCTGTCCCCTGAGGGGTTTTGGTTTCTTGTGGGCATATTTTTCTACACGATGTTGTGTGTCGAGGTAGGTAGGTCTGGGTGAACCGGTTAAATGCCTTTGGTGTAAGGTGGGTTACCTGTGTGGCATGGGGGTGAATAAGGAGGGGATGTCAGGTTGTCCTTTTGTATGCCATACTTGGGGTGATTCCCAGGTCTTGGTCTCGTCTGATTGTTATGTGTGAAGTAATATGGATAAGGAAAAGTGAGTTGGAATGTGTTTACCTGAGTTTTTCCCGATAAGTACGTGTATCGTGACCTGAGTTATACGCTTTTCGGACCCCTTTCCTGACATCTTTCAACATCCCTAACTACCCCTTGGACCCTGTATGTTTGTGGTTTTCGAGCTTGCGTGAACGACCTGAGAGAGTGGTATCGCCCATATAACCGTGCTGGCTTCTTGGAGAAGGATGACGCGTGCAAGACTGGAAGGTCCTCTGACACATGTGTCTTCTTCATAGGTTTCTTTGTCTTGTTTCGAGGTGGCTAGTGAGTCTCTCTCTCGGGTTTTTGTTGTTCTTTCTTTATGCAAGAAAGGTTTTCCCCTCGGATAGCTCCGAGATGGTTTTTGGTTGTTTCCAAAATTTTAGGGTGTCGGTCATCAGCTATGCTTAACCAAGAAACTAGTGGTTTTGAGGATTTTTTTATATTTGAGTGAGAAATGAGTGAAAATAGGTGAAAATTTTCGTAAAATTTGTGGCTATTTTGTATAATGTCCCACGGATGGCGCCATGTTTAAGTATGGTAGGTAAATCGGTTTAGAGATGGGATGGGAATGATTTTGTTGTTTGGTTTTCTGTGTTGAACGGTAAGGACCCGATGAGATATATGTAGATCAAGAAGCTCGGGTAACACTTAAAAAAGAACCATGCTTCACTGCTGTGAAGCACTATTTGCCCAAGTGTGTGATGTTGTGTGTTGCTCACCTTTTATATAGAGGCTTTGTAGGGTTTAGAGATAAACCCTTTGGGAGTGATCAACAGCCGCTAGGGTGCCAAGTGTCGATCATGCGGGAGCAGACAAGGAGGCCAAATGTCATTCGTCCTTTAGCTCGTAGTGGTGCTTGTCGTGCGTCCCCACTGTACAGTGTCAGATGGTACATAGACAGTTGGGGAGCAGTAGCTTCGTCCTTACTCAGTTAGGCATGAGAGATCTTTCCAGGCCTATGTGGCCTGGGGTTTAAGCCGGGCCTTTATCAAGTGTTGATTGGGCCTTGGTAATGGGATTGATTCAAGCGTGTACTTAATGGGCTTGGGGCATTCATATTGATATGCTATCAGTTTTTTTCCTGAGATTGTGATTCTCTTCTGCACACAAAAACGACTCTAATATGTAGCCGTGATTCCCACATTAATAGAACATTGTCATTTCATTAATGCATTCAGAGCTTGTGATGGTACATCAGCTTTTTATTTCTTATTTTATGTAGCCTTTTTTTGTCAGAATTCTGTTCTGTTAGTTTGTAATCTGTAATGGCTTGATTATTTTGTTAGTTTGTGACAATAATCAAGTCCATGGACTTATAGTCAATAAATTCTAGCAACTATCATTCGTTAAATTTCTTCCTAGTTGTATGTGCTAATAGGTAGCTTGTTTTGATTTTGATTTTTTTTTTGTTACTCAATATGACAATATGTTGCACGCATATAAATTTGTCTTTCACATAAATTTTTTGGAAATATATAATTTAATATTTTCTCTGTTTTAACTTTTCATTTGATTGATGAACTATGTTAGTAAATACCAGTAAAGTACTTGTGCGATACGGTGGCAAATTATAGTTTTATATTTTGGCGAGCAATGTTTTTCTATTTTATGATGTTCGTGACAATATTAATTTTGACTAGTAATGTTTTTCGGTTATACAAAATAGGAAGAAAATGACGACTAGATAAAGAAGATTGATATATTTTGATTTTCATTTTAGCTGTAAGGAAGCGGATAAATTACGATTTCAATTTTACCACCAAGACATATTTTTGAAATATGTATAAATTAGTTTAAGCTTTTCATTTGTAGTAAGATTATTGTTAGACATTTTTCATTTTTTAAATTGGTTAATGCTTTTCATTATAGTATGATATCATAATCGGTAAAAGAATCAAATGATTGACATGACATGACATCTACTAGGTCACATCCTCAATTTTACGAGGTGGGTGTGGTGTAGAAATAAACGAAAGGAAAAAAATCCATGTAAGCATTTTAAGTCCGTAGAAATATAACATCTCGTCAACTTTAGCACTCACCTTCCCATAAATAACCAATTTATCATCAAGTTTAGCTTGTTTATCGCTCGCCCACCTCTTAAAATGTAAGTTTAACGTATTAGACCAGGTGTAGTAATGGGAGGCACCTCGCGAAAGTTTGTGCATGTGTATGTTTAAGTTAATTACGTGGTATGTGTAATGTGTTTAAGTGGGATATGTACATGTTTAATTGAGATATAGATAAACAGTATGGAATGTGGGCATACGGAATAGACTTTCGAGTTTGGAACATGTTTGAACTCTCCGAGTTTGCTCTCCAAATCAGGATTACTCCGAATTTCATTGTTTCCGAGTTTGTAGTCTTCGAGTTTCTAAGATAAGCTGACTTTTGAAGATGAAATTTGACTATTTTGCGGCAAAACTTCAAATCATCATAACTTTTGAACCGTAGCTCCGTTTTCAGTGATCCACCTGTCAAAACGACCGTAAGAACGTGTAGTACAGCGAGTTACCCAACTACCAACTATGTTGTGATCCACCTGTCAAACGACTTAACCTTAACCCTATAGCAGCCTAACATCACCTACAAACACCCTACAAAACTATCACTAAATTTTATCATCCTTTGTGATAAATATGCATACACCCTTCACTCAATCTAGAATAAGATATTCAAATCTTTAAATTTAAAACACGATGTATGCTTTACGTTTCTATATAAGAAATAATAAAAAATGCTTTAAATATTTTATAAAATAAATTACATACATAATCGAAAACTAGATCTAACAAATAAAACTATTAAAATTAAACCAAAATCCATGTACCTAAAAAATAGGCGTAATATATGATAAAATTATGATTATGATGTGTTAACAAAATGGTTTAAATATAGAAAAAATATCCATGTAGACAACTATCATTTTTAAGACCTACTATAATCTTCAATTTATTTTGGAAACATGATATCCATGAAGATAACTATCATTTTTAAGACCTACTAGAATCTTCAATTTATATTTTGAAACACGATTTCTATATAAGCAAACCAGATTATTAACCCTAATTCATTCAAACATACATCCATGTACCTAAAAATAGGTGTGATATATGATGAAATTATGATTCTGCTGTGTTCAAATATGGTTTAAATATAGAAAAAATATTCATGAAGATAACTATCGTTCTTAAGTCCTACTTGTAGGCCCCCATTCTAATCAACAAACTACACATAAATATGGTGACTTGATGGTGTTCATGGTGGTGGTGGTGGTGGTGGTGATGGGTGTGGCGGTGATGGTTAGAGAGAGAGAGAGAGAGAGAGAGATATGGAGAGAGTCTTTGTATTATCACACACTACAAACACACACAAGAAAACAAACAAGTGAGACTTGTTTGGTTACATATACCCTCCAACTCCTTATGGGTTTGGGATGGGCCTTAGTTCTCTGAGGCTTGACTATATAAGACTTAACCTATTTGTACTAAACTATTTGCTTATTAGATTACTTCCTATAGCCCGTTACTAGACTGTTACATATTACATATAAACGTTACACAGTTCCTAAATATAGAATGACCATCACTTTTATTACTTTCTACTAAAAGTAATGCTAACAATCTCCCCCTAAGGGATGTCATTCTAAAGTTATTCCTTAGTTGTCTTGGATGAGTTGTTGTGAATTGGTCTTCTTTACTCTTGATCTTTGAACTTTTAACATTGTGTAAGATAAGTCTTTATTCTTCGTTCTTTCCCATGCTTTGTGATCTTGTGATGTAGAGTTGTTGTCTTTTCTTGTCTTTACTTGCCTTGATCGATAATCTTCATATTCGACTTTTTCTTTGTCTTTTCATCATACTCATACGTCTTGTATAGCTTTGAGCTTCATCCTTGAGCTTTCCTCATTTGCTTGGATATGTTCCTGACTTTTGTTTGATTAGATCTTCGACTTTCATGATTCATTGTCTTTATCTTGATTTCACTGTCTTGAACTTTCCTGATTTCTTGGATATGTTCTTGACTTTGTTTGATTAGATCTTTGACTTTGAATAAACGTTGTCTTTATCTTGATTTCTTTGTCTTGAACTTTCCTAATTTGAGCTTTGATGATGATGTTGTTTGTTGCGCATGCATAAGTTTATGATGGTGAAAGATATCGATGTAAGTGGTTGTTCACATCATGTAGTGTCAACTTTTGTACCTGCATACAAAGGTTAGTTCATAATCGTGTAACTCCAATTGAGTATAGTGAGCTTCTTCTTTGAGAATTCACTTCAATTGTTAACCACTAAGCTTAATTAATGAAGAATTAACGAAGCGACCTGCTGTCAGCGCTGTTTGATGTTGACACCGGCAGGGTTTCCATTCGATCATTGTAGATTCACATAAGTAATACAACTCATGAATGTTCTGGCAAGATTACTAAGATCTGCGAAGGACTCTAAAGATATACATTTTGCGTTCTCAATGTTGAACAACAAATGTAGGTTTTGGAATGTGTCCTAAGAGATTTTATAGATTGAATCTCAATTGGCTCTAGAATCAACTCGTGCGTTTTAATTTAGTAAGCGGAGGCTTGAGCCGAATGCCACCTTTTCAATAGTAACACATCTCGGAGTGAGAGGTCAATAGATTATGTGTTTATCCCTGTGAGAAATGAAACAAGTATCTTTTAAGAGAAACTTGAGTAGCTGGGAATGGGTTGTGCATTGCATCACTGGGTCCGTGATGTCTTGTCTTCAATATCTTAATCATCTTTGTGATTATAGATAGATTATGTATTGACTCGGTTTATGTCCTAAGTTTTTGTAGGGCTATATCTTTTCACCCTTTCATTAACTTTTCTTTTTAATTCTTCAACCCCTTCTTTCCCTTTTTCTCAATTACTCCTTTTTTCTTATACCTAAGGACTTCTACACTAACTAGTGCATTGTCCCTGGGTAAATCCTTTCGGCTCTGGCTGGATCATGTGATAAAATCAAAACTGAACCTCCTTATATCTTCATAAGCATAAGAGTTGGTTTTGGTTTGTTGAAAACTTCACAGCCATAAATCAATTTGAAAGTCAATCAATGTGTTTATGAAAAACTTGTTTTGATCACACATCGAAAGTTTTCTTTTTGAAGAACTACTCCCCCTACACATATGCTTTGGAAAGATTTTGTGAACAAATGCTTCTCGATACACGTAAGGCACTTGTTACCAATTGTACGTTTTTGCACATGGTGGTTTGAGTAAAAAGACCTTTAAATTTGTGAATTATTCAAATAAGACTAGACTTTGCGAGACACGTTTACGTGGACTAGTTAAAGAGATACATCATCAGCTTTTAGGTGATGACTAGCTCTAATAACTAACTTGAAGTTATTACCCGTCACGGTGCAAGTCTATTCGAGATAATCACATTTGAGTCGAGCTAAATGAATTTTTTTAAGATTCTTATCGTATCACGATTTCATAAGATCACTTTTCAATCACGTTTTTCTCCTCCTAAAAAATAGCATATCATGATATTTTTTAAATATCTACGATGTTTTTTAAAAAGTATTTGGAGAGTGGAACGGATTTTTAAGCATGAAAATTTTTTATAAAGTTTATACTCTCTTTTTTCATAAAAGCATTTTGATATAACTAACGAAATGATTCTATCGAAAGTTTATCGTTTGAAAGTTTTGAAGAGAGTTATCTTTAAGCACTTTTAGATTGTTATTTCACACTTAGAGACTAAAAAGTTCTTTGTGGTAAACGTTTGTTTAAGAGTAGGTGCTAAAGATGGTATTTTTGTTTGAAATCTTTTCTTTTGTAAATGAATGTTTTTCAAATAGAAAAGAATTTCTTTTGTTAAAAGCTTGAGTTGTGTACTGATGTATACACAAGTCGTTGGATAAAAACGAGTTTTGGGTTCTAAAATCTTTTTGTTTGTTTATACTCGAACATATTTGAAAAAAGATTTTTTTTTCTTGGAGTACGAGTTCTAAGCTGAAATACTTAAAAGTCATTTGAATTTTGAAAAATTTAAAACATTTTGACAATCTAAAAAATTTGAGTAAATTTTCCAAAAATCAAGAAGATTGCTTTTCATTTTCTTTTTAGCAAAAAATGCACTAAATGGGTACAAAATTCTTTTTGATTTACTTCAAAGAAAGCGAATTTGTTTAAGTACGAGTTACATTCTGTCATTTAACTGCAAGTCATTTTGAAGTCCTTGTTTTGAAATCTTTTTGAGGTGATGTACCCGGATTTCTTTTAAAAGATTTCATGTTGAAATGCGAGTCATACACTGTTATATGTGTATAAGTCATATTGAAGAAAAAATGATAAAAATAAAATAAAAGTAAAAATGAAAATATTTTTGATTTTTTGAAATTTTTGATGTTTTTGTATTTTTGTCGTTTTCTATTGTTTTTGGATTTTTCAAAGTTTTCTATTTTTGTATTTTGTTTTTATGGGTTTTTCATGTTTTGTATTTTGTTTTTCAAAAATATTTACAGATAAGCGAAGTCTTTTTGATTTTGAAAATCTTAAGATGATTCGACAAGACTCTCTAACTTTTCTAGAGTTAGGCTTCGCATTCCAATTCGATGAACTAAATACTTGAACCTTTCTTTTGGATGGGCTTTTGTAAATAGATTCGCAAGTTGGTATTCAGTCCTCACGAAATATAATTCGATGGTACCTTGTTCCACATGCTCCTTGATGAAATGGTAACGAACTGCAATGTGTTTTGTACGTGAGTGTAGTACAGAATTACATGAGATGGCGATGGCGCTCTTCGAATTACAATACATATGTATTTTGTTGAAGTTAAAGCCATAATCTCTGAGTTGTGTGCGTATCCAAAGTACTTGAGCACAACATGCCGATAGAGATACATACTCAGCTTCTGCAGTGGAAAGTTCGGTACAGTCTTGTTTCTTTAAAGACCAGCTTACTAGTTTTTCTCCCAAAAATTGAGCTCCCCCTGACGTACTTTTTGTTGTGTCTCTACAACCTACATGGTCAACATCTGAAAAGGCCATGAGATCGAATCCAGATCCTTTCGGATACCGAATACCCATGTCGATGGACATACGAAGGTATCAAAATATTCTTTCTACCTCTTTGAGGTGATTCTCTGTAGGCTTTGCCTAAAATCGCTCTAATAAACATACAGTAAACTGAATGTCGGGTTGACTGGTTGTTAGATACATGAGAGAACCAATCATGCTCCGATATAATTTCGGATCAACTGGTTTCCCGTGTAAATCAGAATTTAATTTCGTTGTAGTAGCCATTGGGGTACTAGAAGGATCACATTTTTCCATTCCATGTTTCTTAAGGATTTCTAAGGTATATTTGTGTTGATTTAGAAAGATACCAGTTGGGGTTTGATGAATTTGAAGTCCAAGAAAATATTTTAGTTCACCCATCATTGACATCTCAAATCTACTCTTCATTAGATTTGAAAATTCTTTTGAAAGGTTTGGATTAGTGGAGGTAAAAATGATGTCATCCACATAAATCTAAACGATCAAGATGTCATTGTGGTATTTTCGTGTAAAAAGTGTTGGATCAACAATACCTTTTGTGAAGTTGTTCTGAAGTAGAAATGAAGATAGTTCATCATACCATGCCCGTGGAGCCTGTTTTAGACCGTAGATGGCCTTCTTTAGCTTGTATATGTGGTCTGGATGTTCCATATCAACAAAGCCTTCGGGTTGACTCACATAAACCTCTTCCTTAATAGTGCCATTCAAGAACGCTGTCTTGATATCCATTTGATAGACCGTGATGTTCTTGTGAGCTGCGTAGGCTAGAAATATCCGAACCTCTTCTAGTCTTGCCACTGGCGCATATGATTCTTCAAAATCTATCACTTCTTTTTAAGAATATCCTTTAGCCACTAGACGAGCTTTGTTGCAAATTACAGTTATTTCTTCGTGTCTTTTGTTCTTCCATAACCACTTGAGATTGATAACCGGTTTGTCGATCGGTCGTTCAACTTTTTCCCAAGAGTCATGTATTTTGTATTGTATAAGTTCTTCCTGCATCGCTTCAATCCAGCTTTCATTCTCCATTGCTTCACGAATGTTCTTTGGTTCTTCATCCATGCATATAGCAAGTGCAAAGATACAAAGTTCTGGATCTGTTGCTAGTCTGCTTCTCGTCATTACTGGCTGTTATATATCGCCGAGCACTTGGTGGATTGGATTGTCTCTTGTCCATTTTAGTTCTGAAGGATGCCGTGGAATTACCAAATTCGTGTAGTTAGACCTTGAAGATGATTCAGCAAATCCCGTTGATTGAGGAGCAAATGGATTGTTGAATTCTTCTAACTCTTCATTGTTATGGATTGGTGTATGTTCATCTTGAGATTGTTGGTTTTGCTCTTGTACAACATTTTGTGGTAGAATGATTTCAATGACTAGTGTTTATATAGTTGATGTAGATGAGTTTGTTGTAGTTGGTACTTCCTCTTCGATGGTTGTTGATGTATCTTGTGGTTGTGGTTGTCGATTTTGTTGAGTGGGTGAAGCGGAACAATTTCTTGATGCATGTGTCGAATTTTCACCTTGATATTCATCAAACATTAACTCAAAGAAGTTTTCCAGTTCTTAATCTTTAGGCTTGTCTCAATTTGTTGTTTGAGCTTCTTTAGGTACGAGTCCTAAAGTGATGTATCCAGAAGTCTTAGTGTTAAGCTCGGGTCCTAATCTGATGTAATTAGAAGCCATTGGGTTAAGCATGGGTTCTAGAGCGAGTCTCTCAGAAGCCATATTCATGGTTGACATATCAGTTGAGAAGATCTATATGCAAATCTGTTAAATCTAGACATGAAGACATAGACGACGACACATTTGATTTGGACTTGGATCCCCACATAAAAATGGGTTCTAAGTCGTTAGTGGTAAGAACATTATCTTCTAATAGATCTTCAAATGATATCTTTTCATCCCAGACACATGGATGTTCATTGGATGTACAAGATACGCAACAGTTTTTGTGTTCCTGTTGTAGTTCTCGTAGTGATACCTTTTTTGGAACATATTTGTGTTTCAGTTTCTGAGATGTTTTAGACTGATGCCTTTTAGGCGAAATGTTGAGCTTGCTTATGTTGCTGTCCGAAAATTTTTGTTTTTTGAGCACAGAGTTGCAATCATCTATCATCAATTCAGCAAGCTTAGCTCGAAGAATTGTGTTTTCTTTTTGAAGCTTTTGTGATTTTCTTAAATTTGTCTTTTGTTCAAATTCAAGCTCTTCACGTTTTTGAAATAGACTGAAATTTAGATGATAGCACTCATTTTCTTTTCGTTCGAAATAATTTTCAAATTCAGTATTTTTTATTTCCAGCAGATTATGATAGTACTCAACATGTGTAAGACCGTACTGATGTACAACAGTCAATATAACATCATTGGATAGGATGTTTATCAAAAAATCATCAATGAGATTGTCGTTGTTCTGAGATTGACATGTGACACAAGTTTTTGAAGTCCGTTTGAGTCTATCAGAAATCGACTTTTTTAATTTAGCAAGATCATTTCTTAATTTAAAATTGTCCTTTTCAAAGTTAATAGAGAGTAACGTCTGATGAGGGAGTTGAGAGTATTAAGTTTAGAAATCTCTTCAATTGCCCATTTAACGGTTCGTTTGTGAAGATATCTATTTTGAGAGAAATAGTCATTGTATAATATTTCAAATTCTTTCATGCTATCTTTGTAAAGAATTTCTTTGGCCTTATGTCGCTCAATCTCATTAGTTAGTTTGACATTCGTGTTTGTTATCTCGCGACTGTTCAATTTAACTTTCTCAATCTCTAGTCTACATGTATGAATTAATGATTCAAAGTAAGCACAAGTTTGCTCATCATTAACTACATTCTGGGTTTCTGAGATTCCATTTGAATCCATATCTGGAGTGCTAGAATTAATATTGCTGTCAATCTCCTCCACCACATATGTGTTCATAACGGATTCTGTAGTCGCAGAATGTGGTGTCTCATGAGTATACATATCATATATATCATTATCATAACATGTGGTATAGTTACGTACCTCTGAAATTCCATCTGAGTCATGGACGGGAGGTGTGACTGCCTCGTTGTCATATGATGAAACTTGAAGGTTTGCCATGAAGATGCAGTTTTCATTAACTTCTTCTGTATCCTCTTCACAGTCAGCTAACGCCAAATAATCATGTTCTTCAGCAGTGATTTGTATCCTCGCTTTTTCTTTCTGAGCCAACAGCAATGCTTCCTGGAAGTATCTAGTAAACGAGTCGAGTCGAGCCGAGCCGAGTACTGCCAAGCTCGAGCTCGACTCGAATACTAAAACTCGAGCTCGAAACTCGGCTCGAACTCAGTCGAGCTTTATATTTCGAGCTCGAGCTCGATTATTTTCACATTTAAGGCTCGAACTCGATGAATACTCGACATATCAAGCTTGGCTCGACTTGATTTGTATGAAAATTAAGTATATATATATATATATATATATACTATATATATATATATATATATATATATATATATATATATATATATATATACTAGTTTTCGAAGCCCGCCCGAAGGGCGGGCATGACTTATAATTATCGTTTACAATTTTTCGTTTAGCTAAATATTGGTGTTAAAAATTTGTTTATTATACAAAGAATTTTAAAAAAATAGTACCAACGTTTGTCAAATTGTTTGTGTTTGTTACATTGTTGTTTGTAACAACATAGCATATGATTTAAACTCAAATGCGAGATAATGCTTCTTTATACACAACGTTTGTAGTAGCATACTTTTGAATATCGTTGAAAAAATTAAGTTAATGAAAATAAGTTATAAACATAAGAAATTTTCGTTGACATATTTTTGTATAGCGTAAGAAGGGTGGTATGTTTCAAAAGCATTTTTGAGTTGTCGCATTACTTTATCAGTCAGATACATTTAAGCAATATCTCCATCATCATCAAGTAAGTGCGCTCTAATTCGTCCCTAACCTAAATAATCTGAATTAGTTATTAATAATAGTATGGATATAATTCCATCGGTATGTTATGCCCATCTGCATTTTATTGTAACTAATTAAAATATCGATTGTTGAAATGTGTCGGAATAAAGGTCATCTTAATTACCATTTTTCCTTTGTAAACTATACCATTCTATGACGACCCGACAAATGTTTAGGATTCTGTATTTTTTCCAATTAACTATGATCATTGGTTTGACTTTCCACTTTTTAGCAGCCGTGAGGATGCAAATTTGTTAATTCAAATTTTTAGTATAAAAGTTGAGAGTGGACTGAGCCACCGAGGCCATGTGGTTGCTTTCAGTGTATTCAGTTGGAAAAGTACAAAGGTTGAGCCTACATTTGTACAGAAGTCGCAGTTAGACACAATATTTCTTTCAAGTGATGCAACTTATACACGCTTTGTAATATTCCTTTTGTAATTTACACGTTATGTATTGAAAAAATTGTCCATATTCTTTATATTTTGTTTTACGTTGTCATTATTAGTGTATTTGTAGTTCTTGGTCAAACTATTATCGTAAATGCCAAGATGATATGGTTGTTCACAATATGTTAAACGAATATATAAGAAAGATGGAATAGACGTGTGCAACTTCATTAAATCGGTTAGAGGAGTATCCAAAGAAGAAGGTGATAATGAATGTGAAGGTGATAATGAGGGTTTATGAGGTTATATCGACTATTGTGAACATTATTAATATTCCGATTGAAGGAAAAACTAAATTTTACGACCCTCAAACCCGATGGGCCGGCATGACTTTCAAAAGGTTTTTATTTTTTTGATTGGTTAATTGTTGGTATTTTTGAACGTGATTGTATACTGTTTTTATTTTTATTTTTGAGTAAATTGCATTTTTGGTCCCTAAGGTTTGGCCAAATTGCAGGTTTGATCCCTAACGTTTCGAAAGTGCAACGGTGGTCCTCATTTTGAAGTTTTTGCTACATGCTTGGTCCCTGATCAACATCAAATGACTAAATTACCCTCGCCTTCTTCTTTTTCTATTTTCTTTTCAGCTTTCTTACATAAATGGTCTCTGTGTTGTGGCACGTTTTACAAACTTAGTCCATTTTTTTTATTAATATTAGTATTATTTTTTTAATTCAAAAATATTCAAAAAATCTTCAAAGATATTCCAAAAATATTCAAAAAAATATATTTTCGAAAAAATTTCTAAATTTTTTTTTTCAGAAAAAAAATCGGAAAAAAAATATTTTACTAAAAAAATTATTTCAGGAAAAAAAATTCTAAAAATAATGTTTTAGAAAATAAATATGAAAAAACATTATTTCGAAAAAACATTATTTTTTCGAAAAAATTCTAAATAAAATAATTTCAGGAAAAAAAAATATGAAAAAACATTATTTAAAAAAAAACATTATTTTTTTTCGAAAAACATTAGTTTTAGAAAAAACATTATTTTTTTTCGAAAAAACATTATTTTTCCGAAATTATTTGTTTTTCCATTTTATTTTTCAGAAAACTTTTTCGAAAAAACATTATTTTTTTTTGAAATTATTTTATTTAGAGTTTTTTTTCCAAAAAAATATATTTTTCGAAAAAACATTATTTTTAGAATTTTTTTTCCAGAAATAATTTTTTTAGAAAAATATTTTTTTTCTGAAATTATTTTTTTTCCATTTTGTTTTTCAGAAAAAAAAAATTAGAAATTTTTTTCGATTTTTTTTTTATAATATTTTTGGAATATCTTTGAATATTTTGGAATGAAAAAAAATAACAATATTAATAAATAAATAAATTAATAAAAAAAAAAGAAAAGAAAAAGAAAAAGAAAACGGGACTAAATTTGTAAAATGTGGCACAACACAGGGACCATTTATGTAAGAAAGCTGAAAAGAAAATAGAAAAAGAAGAAGGCGAGGGTAATTTAGTCATTTGATGTTGATCAGGGACTAAACATGTAGCAAAAACTTTAAAATGAGGACCACCGTTGCACTTTCGAAACGTTAAGGACCAAACCTGCAATTTGGCCAAACCTTAGGGACCAAAAATGCAATTTACTCTTTATTTTTTCAAAAGCCATAATGCACATAATTCTTAAGAGGGGTTATGAATTTCAAAAGGTTTGTTTATATCTAATTTAGTTACCAATGTATCAGCTGCATGTAACCATCCACCTTTGAAATTTTGTACAATATGTTTACATGAATTATTTAGCGATTATCAATTGTCCACGTTCTTTATATTCATGCTTTGTAATTTTTTATTTTGTAATTTTCACGCTCTTTATTATAATTGTTAATTACCGAGACACATAAAAAACGAATCTTGGATTATTTAGCGATTAGCAATTGTAGATGTTGTTTATTGTTAGTGTAATAAGTTTGAATAATGCGACATATGTAGGGGAAGTTGTATTTGTGTGTAAATAATTACTTAGGGAGTTTATATTAATTGTTAATTATATGTGTTTAGTTTGATATATGAATTATGTAATGATTTGTAAAAGATGTTAATTATATATTTTAGTATGTTGTTGTGTATTCATGTTGTTGTCTATTTCTTAGTTTCTTTAGTAATAATTAACTCGTATTATTATGTGAAAGATGTTGTGAATAATAAAGTTGATTTTGTTGTTGTCTATTTATGTTGTGGTCTATTTCTTAGTTTCTTTGGTATTTTTTTTAAATTTAAATATATTATGAAAAGATTTAGATTTAGATTACATATTATTTAAGAAATGATACATTTATCCTATTTAATTTGAAAATAATATTTAAATAAGTGAATCAACAATTTTAATTATGTTCTACAAATCAATTATATTTATAATAGGTAAATGTTTGTTTTTGTTTTTGTTGTTATTTTTTTGGTTGTTTTTAAAAGGAATGCGGCCTACACTTATGATTATCATTTGCATGGTCTGCCTGATTGGGGGGTAGACTTATGATTATCGTTGAAAAAAGTAAGTTAGCAAAAAAAATATATTAACATACTAAATTATATAATGAATGGATTAAGAACGAAAAAAATATACGTTTATCGAATATGATAGAAAATATAAAGCTTGACAACCTTCGTGTTTACAAACTTATTCACATGAATGATGCGTTTGCTAAATCAAAGATGGGCCAAGTTGCCTGTTTGACACCTTCATTACAGTACCTTGACAACCGTCACATTTCATTGAAGCACTTTGACCCGTTACATTGGAGGGGCATGACTTGTGATTATTCTTTGAATGTACTACTATGAATGTTGCATTTGCTAAATCAAAGATGGGTTGTTTTTAAAATGAAGGCGGCCTACACTTTTGATTATCGTTTGCATGGTCCGGTTGATGGGCGTGGTAGACTTATGATTATCGTTGAAAAAAGTAAGCTAGCAAAAAAAAGATATTAACATACTAAATTATATACTTAATGATTGTGAGAGGATCTCTATCATTGCTCTTCTCAACCTTAAGGGACCATAAAGAATCTATCAAAGACCACTCTCACCCACGAAACTCGCCCAAACCAAATGTTTTACCCGCTTTTGTGATACGAATTAACTCTTTCCTTGATTTAACATTCTTTAAACCAAATATTGATAAGTAAGATTAAATCACACCATATATTTTTTTTTTTACATTATCCACATATCATGATTAGACTAAATCATGCCATAATAAAAAAAATATATATAATTTGCATGACATTGAAACTTAATTTAATAGAGGTATGTTACAGCTCTAACACGTCAAAATGGGTAAAATTAAGAATGAGCTAAAAAGAAAACAGGTCAAAGAGGTGGAATATAGAGCCACGACGATGATCAGCAGAATCAGAATAGCTCTCAGCAATATGCGTATTTTATTCAAAATGTTATCAGAAAAACCACCATCAAACCAAACACTTCAAAAGTGCTTCTTTTCTTTACAGAAAAAAAGAAGCCAGTAATCTCTTTAAATATGCAAAACAGAACATATTTATCCAAACATAAATAATTTTACTAATCATACTATTCAAGTTCAATATTTGATAAGCTAAGTAAGGGACTAACTTGAATTTCAGACAGAAATGTGGCATTGAAAAGCATGAATCTGGGGTTCAAACCCCATATCCAGCATTCGATCAACTTCGTCTAGAGCCAAGTACTTGATTTTCTTAAGTGAGATTTTTGATCTTTCAATCATGTCTGTTAGTCTTCCTGGAGTAGCGACTAAGATGTCCACACCTCTTTCATAGCTTCTCAACTACATAAAATCTAATTATAAAAAATGCAAAGAATCAGGATTAGCGTATTTAAGAAATAATATAGTTCGGCGTTAAAGAAAATTGTAACATAATACTAACCTGGTTATAGATTGGTGCGCCTCCATACGCAACAGCAACTTTCACATTTGTTTGATGACAGAACTTTTTGGCTTCTTCCCACACAAGAACAACAGCTTTTGAAAATGCACTAACACAATAGTTAAACAAACCAATTTGTCCAAAAAAACAAATGGCTAAATTTAGATCGAATACTTTTTTTCAAAATAGTATTCTGAAAAAAAAAAAGAAAATTACCCACCGTTATGAACTCAAACATCTTTGGTGCTCGTACTTGCTTCACCTCAATGGAGTTGTCCACATAGCCGGTGAGTTTTTTTTTTTTTTTTTTTTTTTTTTTATCTTTTCCTATTTGCGTTTTGAACACACAACCTCCACATCCCCATTCAAATCTCTTTAGTGCAGCACGCCAATAATCAATTGAAACAAAAAACTATAACTGTATAATCTTCAATGTGTACATATATCTTTCTTTGTTGTAAGAGCAATACTCCATGGTACTCCTAATTCCTCAATGTTAATCGTTGGATCCGGAGTGATGACTGTACGTGCCGAAAAGTCAACACGCTTCCCCATCAGGTTACCTCTAATCCGACTAATCCCATCAGTGTCTTCAACAAAACTCATCTCCATGGGCAACAAAAGAATGAGCACCTTACCAACTAATCCCACACTTGAAAAAAGGTGTGACATTCTATCAATGCAAGTAACTTTATGATAATATTATGAAGAAGTGCTCATTATGATGTTCACATGGAGTTTGGTTTTAGAAGTGGAGAATCTGGTAGCAAAGTTACTGCTATATCAAGGCCACTACCCAAAGTGCTAAGTAGGGACATACCTAAAAAAACCGAAAACACCGAAAGAGGCCAAGTTAAAGGACGTGAAACTACACGGTGAGGCGTTGTTATCTTAAACTGAAGATCATTTATTAGTATGATAGGTCTTGGAAGAAATTTTTACCTTATTATTGAATGACAGGGAGGGCTTAAATGCTAATAATACAAAACCCAAAAATGAACAAATGAAGACCACGGTGACACATGATACTGGTCCAACGATGGAGGAATCTGTTTCAAGGGGAAATGATCAAAAGAGTGAAAATATTATTCAAAATGTTATCAGAAAAACCACCATCAACCCAAACACTTCAAAAGTGCTTATTTTCTTTACAGAAATAAAAGAAGCCAGTAATCTCTTTAAATATGCAAAACAGAACATATTTATCCAAACACAAATAATTTTACTAATCATACTATTCAAGTTCAATATTTGATAAGCTAAGTAAGGGACTAACTTGAATTTCAGATGGAAATGTGGCACTGAAAAGCATCGTTTGCCTGCGACCAGGGGGAGGGATGTCCATACGCTCCACAATCTTTCGAATCTGGGGTTCAAACCCCATATCTAGCTTTCGATCAACTTCGTCTAATCTAATCCCAACACCAATCTCATCGAACATCATTTTAGGCACCTGTAAAACAAAATGTACCGAGTCAAAAGTCAACATATATCAACAGAAAAAAAATCAGTGTCACTTTTGGTACATACCTGTACCAAAACCTTGTATTTTACCTTCAAGACCACTCACGACAGACATGACTGCAATAACAATCGGTAGAAAGTGATTCTAGTTAGATATGCGTTTTGACATTTGACGTTGTAATAATCCGATAATCAAATGTTTCTAATGGTATCTAAATGACAAATGAACGAAGAGGTGATGCTTACCCAATTGTGCTTGTGATGATTTGATTATCATAAAGTGAGTGAAGGTCCATATTGTTCTTGTGGAGCATTTTTTTGTTAGTTATTGACATGTGTTATTTATCATAAAGTGAGTGAAGGTCCATATTTGCGTGAACATTGAATAGTTGGGTCATTTATCAAGTGTGACTGATAGATAATATAATTTCATCATCAGCCACACACCGATTAATTATAAGGATTATCACACATTCATTTCCGACATGTTACTATGACGCTTACAACATTGTTAGGTATAACTCATTGTCACGGGAACAATGATATAATATTTAACAAAAATCTGAAGGCATAAAATTGTTATTTTTGCAAACCTGCAAAATAGAGAGTGTTGCAAGATATCCGCGTATATCACTACATGAATATCCCCATCCTTGAAGATCACCGATAACCACGAACTTCTCCTGGCCCGAAGGCATCCTGATGTTCACATGTGAGATATTTATTAATGACCAGTATCTTATTATTAGCCCTAACTACATTCCGAAAAATGATTTAGAAATTGTACCTGGAACATAATTTATCTAGCCCAAAGACCACAAAACCTGCATATCAATTGCAATTGATTTAATAACATAAAAAAGCTGATATTAGAGGGTGTTTGGAATTGCTTATTTCGAAGTGCTTATCTGGTTTACTTTTTTTCGTGAGAGGCGCCAACATGTTTATTCTTTAAGTGCTTATTTGAGCGTAAATTAGCAAATAAGCTGTTTTACCACACTTTAAACAGCATATCTGTTTGATAAGCAGACAAACACCTTAGATAAACAATCCCAAACACCCTTTAAGATGATACATTTGTGTGTTAAGTTTAGGGACATACGCTTGAACTCTTCTAAACCTCCTTTTTTTGTTGCAGAAATGCCTACCACCAAACACGAATGCAATCAGGCGTCCACTTTTATCAGATCCTTGCATGAACATTTTGTTCTGTGCTATTTCATTTTGAACTTCTGATACCGAGATACTCCCATTTGGAGTAAACGTTTTTCTCCACTTCAGATACTTGTGAAACATGGCAGAAGCTTTGTTAATGTCCAGATCACGCGCACATAGAAATCTTCTGATAGTCGCATCAGAACCCAAACACCCCTTAAACAACTGAGTATATGAGTATCATAACTATAAACATCAGAAGCACATCCAGACACTATCTCCCACATCCTGTTCTGTTACATCGATTATCTTATATTGATTGTTTCATATCATGTAACCATTCACAAAATGCAATGCCGAACATCCACATAGATGTATATATCTCTACAACATGAATTCAGAATTTACTCCAATCTGATTTTAACAAATATAGCATAAACCAAAAACTTTCTGTTTGCATTAAAAATCACATTGGATGACTTTCAAATTATATTTGCATTAAAAATCACATTGCATCATGCAAAATGGTACAATGGTACTGGCCCGTTTGTGACGAACTACAAAGTGGAGGTTCAACGCCTTAGATGAGACTCAAGAGGGATATTAAGGAACGTACATACCATATGGTGCTGATCAGAATACACTATGATTTCATAAAACTGACCTAGGTACTCTAAGAAGACATCAACTCCTGGCCTTTTAAGCGTTCTCCACCCTCAATCACGCTTACTGTTATCACATGATCATCTGATCGATTCGCAGCCCCATGCTAATAAAAAAATTTAATCAAACAATCTACCATTAATATATACAATAACACAATATCAATTCCATTAATAACACAATATCAAGTAAGATAGAAGCTTTTCAATGTAGCTAAAGAGTACATGGAAGTAACCCTAGAAATGTAGACACGCTGATTTCAGTAATGTCACCAAATAGTATAGAAACATTGAAAATCACAAATGGTTACTGTAGAAATCTCAAGCTTGCATACAGAAATAAGTTTCTCACGATTCCCAACTGAAAACACTGGATGTTGAATATAAAACGATGTAAGCCATGACTTGGGTGAATTATTTTCAGAATGCAATGGCCATACATCAAATGACTCTACAGTGACATATAACCCCAATAAAGAGTCAACGCCAACTTTAAATAATTCAAACCCCCAAAAATCAGTTAAGTTTAAGTAGCGAAGCGTTTTTAGACATCCAAAGGGAGCGTTTATTTCTACCAAATCATGACATTCTTTAACATCTAACGTCTGGAGATTTGGAGTCAGCCCAAGGTCAAGGGTACTCAATTTCGTATTCCTAAGGCTGAGGAATAGGAGCTTTGGACACCCAAAGGGCATGTGAAGCTCTGCCAAGCTGTCACATCCGGCAAGACTTAGAGTCTCAAGATCGGGAGTCATTCCAAGGTGAAGGTTCCTCAACTTTGAACCATTAAGTCTGAGGTTTCTGAGCTTTAAACAACGGAAGGGCAAGTGAAGTTCGACCAAATCACGACAATCTTTGAGATTACCAACTTAAGATTTGGAGTAATCCGAAGGTGAAGGGTCATCAACTTTAAATTACCGAGGTCGAGAGATCTCTGCATATGAAGAAAAAGTTATACAACAAAAATATAAAACAAAAATCTACGACAAAACAAAAGTTATACAACAATTATGAGCACAATAAATCATTAAAGGGCAAAATACTAACTCACTTTCCAGTATAACTGGTGCAACTTTTAAACTAATCTTCAAGCTTTTTAACTAAAGATTTAGACAGATAGTTTACCTGCCTAAGTTGCAGTTCAGTCATGTTGAAGTGCAAATTTCCTACATATAGCTTCCGATCAACTGCACCATAGGGTCCCGAAACGCCACCTGTTCCTCCAGTAGAAGCAGTAGATTGCACAAGATTCTTTTCAGCCTCTGAAGGTTTAACCGTTACAGGCTGTCCAAGAAGTAGATGACCAGACATTGCAATTGCCATTGGCACAGACATCGCATCATATAATTCAATATACCTGTAGGATAAACAATAATATAAGGAAAGAAGAATTAGATCATAAAAAAACTTCAAAGAAAATTGAACACAAACAAAAACATAAAAACTGATTTCTGCTAGATCATGTATAGTGTATACTATTAAGAAATTTAGAGACATCGAGGTCTTAAATTTCCCTTTTGTTTAGATGTTGTGCTGAATCTTTAAGCATGACATCTTTGTTTTCCAATGTTTAACACAAAAAATGGCTTGGTCCACCGGTTGGAGTTTGGTTGTTGTTGTGCAAGACCAGGGTTCGATTCTCATTTGTGTCATGTTTTTTAAACAAATTTTTGTTAATGGAAAAGGCTCATTATCTACGTGTAACGCCTCCTGTTATATATAATATATGTATGTGTATATATATATATATATATATATATATATATATATATATATATATATATATATATATATATATATATATATATATAAAAGGGTAAAAGTGTAATTTAGTTTAAGCTCGTTTAGGCTCGTGAGCTTCACGAGCAGAGTATTTTCGAGCTCGAACTCGAGCTCGACTCGTTTACATCAAGTCGATTTTGAGTAGTTTACGAGTCGATCCCAAGTAGCTCGTGAGTTGTCTCGTCTCGTTTACACCCCTAGTATCTAGCATCCTTTCTGATTGTTCCAACAGTGCAATTCCTAGCATAATGTCCGTTACCTTTACAATTATAACACTAAATCTGATTTCCCTGATTAACATATCCCATATTCCCAACTATGTAAGCTGCAGCATTCCCGTTCTGATTTCCCATATTATGATTCCTTTGATTCCCAACGAACTAACCCTCATTTTGCCTCGGATTTCCCATCTGCATACCCTTAGCATATCCTTGTTGATTACCATTAACTGCAACCAAGTGTCCTTCTTGACCCATATTCATACCCGGTTGTGCAATTTGCCTATTACGAGTATTTGATGATATCCTTTGGTTGTTTTTAGTTGGTTTATTGTAACGAACATTGAATGCTTTGGATAGCATGGCAAAAGCTTCTGTCAAGGCCTTTTTGCCTTCATCACAATCAAGTGTTGTGTTGTCTGCAACTTGGTAATGTTGTATCGGTTGTTGTGGAATGAGTTGTGGAATGTGGTTTTGAGGAATTATTTTTTGCATGAAGTTGTTATTGGAAGACGACGGTTGATGTGTGTTATAAGTAGGTATGGGTGTTGGTGTATTAGCAATTAATGTTAGTGGATCGTGATTCTCCAACATCTTCTCTTTCGTTACTTCATCTGCTTCAGCTTGGTTTTGCTTTAAGAAATCATAGAGTTGATCAAAGTTCACAGCATGCAAGTCCTTGGTTTGATTAACTATAGTGACATATTGTCCCCATTCTTCTTGAAGGTTGTTATGGAACTTGATGTTGCTAACTATCACTGAAGGAGTCAACTTGTTTCTTGTAAGCTCGTTCATAAGAGTACAGTAGCGATGATAACAAGATTCAATGGTCTCTCCAGGCGTAGATGTGAATTTCTCAAACTCTGTTAACAGCTTATTCTCCATGTCTTGCTTTTTTAGTTCCATGACATAATCTTTGAACTATTTCCCACATTGCATTAGCACTTTCACAGCTATCTACCGCAGCAAATATCTCTCGTGACAATCCTAGTTGGATTAAGTGCATAGCAAGATCATCATCTTCAATTTGAAGTTTGTCATCCTCACTGTATTCTGCTTCTGTTTGATCACGAAGGTGAGGTAAAACTGGTGGTGTAAGGTTAGGATCTCCTGGATCTTGGATTTGTCGAGTCTTAAAAGGTCCTTCCATAATGGATTTCATCATGAGTTTTCCATTAGGATTGGTTTTTAGATAGCGAAGCATTCGAATTTGCCATTGAAGATACCCACCTTTCTCAAGCATAGGAGAACGGTTTTCATTACCCGCTGCGTAAATATCTTGTTGAGTTGACATTGTGTAGGTTGATTTTGGATTGATGATGTGTTATCGGTTTTACAAAAATTTCTCGAAGGATAACGTTTCTCGAAAACTTTTACTCACTTTTAAGTTGGTTAAAGTTTCTTTGAATGTGTTTAAGTTTATTCGAAATTTTTGTTTTTAGGTTGTTAGGTTCCTTTTCTACAAAAGTCCAATAATTACTCGAAATCCCAATAGTTCTCGAAGTGAATAGTTCTCGAAGTGTAAAGTTCTCGAAGAGTGAATTTCTCGAAGCTTTCTAAGTTACTAGAAAGGTATCTAATGATGGTGAAATGTTCTCGAAACTCTAATTTTCAGGTTGAAAAGGTTCTTGCCTAAAAATACGGGTTTTTTCTCGAAACTTCTCTAAATATTACTCGAAACCTTAATTTCTCGAAACTCTTAACTTTACTTGAAATGCCACATCACCAAAGTAGTGGAATCTCAACTAACTAATGTAATTGAAACTGCCACGTAGGATTACTCGAAATCAAAATTACTCGAAAAGCCTAAGTATTCGAAACTAAAATTACTCGAAACCAAACGTATTCGAAATGCCACATCAGCCAGGTAGTGGAACTCCAACTAAAAAGTACTACCACCTAGATTTCAAGAAAACTCAAATTTTTTGAAAACTTTTGAAGATTGCAATTTTTCGAAAACTTTACTGCTACAGTAATTTTCAAATAATTCCTAAAAACAGCTTCTTTTGTGAATCTTTTTGGGTTTTTCTTAGATAAATGGCTAGGTAACTATTAAGACTACTCGAAAGTTCAAACCTTTAACTAATCTAACCACTAGTTCTAAGATTTAAGAATTAAATAGTTTTTTCGAAGACTTGCGTTGTACCACCTTTTTTGAAAACTGCCTATACGAATCTAACAACGCTATAAATCTAACCAATAACTATCATGTGGCTCTGATGCCAATTGTAGGCTCCCATTCTAATCAACATAATACACATAAATATGGCGACTTGATGGTGTTCATGGTGGTGGTGGTGGTGATGGATGTGGCGGTGATGGTTAGAGAGAGAGAGAGAGAGATGGAGAGAGTCTTTGTATTATCACACACTAGAAACACACACAAGCACACAAACAAGTGAGACTTGTTTGGTTACATATACCCTCCAACGCCTTATGGGCTTGGGATGGGCCTTAGTTCTCTGAGGCTTGACTATATAAGACTTAACCTATTTGGACTAAACTATTAACCAATTAGAATACTTCCTATAGCCCGTTACTAGACTCTTACATATTACATATAAACGTTACACAGTTCCTAAATATAGAATGACCATCACTTCTATTACTTTCTACTAAAAGTAATGCTAACACTACTATAATCTTCAATTTATTTTTGGAAACACGATATCCATGAAGATAACTATCATTTTAAAGACCTAATAGAATCTTCAATTTATATTTGGAAACACGATTCTTATATAAGCAAACCAAATTACTAACCCTAATTCATTCAAACATACATGTTTCATGAAATTTTAATTCCTCAAGGTTTGCTTATTGTTTACATATAATTTTTTTAAACAATTACAACGTGCTCAAATTCTAATTTATTGGAACTAGAGATAAAAACACTAGAGTTTCAATTAGCATTATAATCACATCATCCTGATGAAGAGGTATTTTGTATGTTTTTTCACATATCATTACTATATTTTACTATGGATTTGTTATATTGACAGTATGCAATTCAATCAGGTAAATGAAAAACTCCAATCATCAATTACCAATCTTTTGGATCTAAATCTAAAAATACTGGAGCTGGTTAAAGAACATAATGAAAATGTGTTTCACAAATCATATTATTATTTTACTCTATAGATGTATTATACTAACCATTTGAAGTTCAATTATTGTTTTATGCTTTAAAGCTAAAAATATTGGAATTAATGTTAGCATTACAACCACATCATCCTGAAGAAGAGGTATTTTTGTATGTTTTTCGTAGATAATTACTACATTTTACTATAGATTTGTTATATTTACAATTTTAAATTCAATCAGGTTGGTGAAGAAAAAGGATACACAGTTGAAGTTCTTATGACTCTAAAGCTAAAAATAATGGAGTTGATGTCAGAACATCATCAATTCGAGGTGTTTTAAATGAGTTTTACAAATCATTACTTTATTTTATTAAAGATATGTATTATATTAACCATTTGAAATTCTATCAGAAACAGCGTAAATTCGGCAAACCAACTGAAAAACGTTTGGCTCAAAAGTTAAAAATAATGGACTTAATTTCAGCATTAATTGAAATGGAAAAGTGTAAACTACAATCGCAACATCATGAAGAAAAGGTATGTTTTCTGTATTCCACAAATCATTACAATATTATACTATTCTTATATTATATTGATAATCTGAAATTCAATCAGATACATGAAGCAGTCGATGGAAAGAATTGTAATGAGTAGCTAACAAGCGTAAAGCCAGCTTGATGCTAAAAAAGTGACAAAAAAATAGTTTATGATGGACATTTTTATTCTATGTTTCTATGTACATTAATTAGTATTTATCTTCTATCATATCTTTAGGTTGTGTATTTGTTTCATTGGCAATAAATACTCTAACCAGTTATTTGAGATTTGCCACAATAAAGAAGATCATTATTTTCTCTTTTTCCCATACCATGTGCAACATGTATATGGAAAATATGCATATATTTACTTTCAATATCTATCCATGTACCCGTGCATAGCAACGGAAATTTCTAGCGGCAGACAATTAACAATAAACGATATTGTGGTAAGTGTTTCGTGTAACGTTTAAAATAAAACGTGAAAAGATCAAATGTAATTGCAAACGGTCGTAACATGCGATAATTCAACTCAAGCAAAAATTCTTAACATGTATTAAAGAACATATAACTATCTGTATTTGTAGCGTTGGGGAATTCCTAGCGGTAACGTTGTATAGTTTTGATAAAATCCGATTGCGTCGATCATTTAGTGTGCTTATTGTTAAATTTAATTTGTGTATCCGTGCGTGAGGTTTAGAGGCAACAATTGTTTGTTTATGTGTACAGACATAACGCTGACGATGACTAAATTTCTGTAAAATACGGTTGCGCCGGTGTTCGTTTCTTTTTAAAGTACTGTGAAGCAAGTTGCAACTTTTTAATCAAAAATAAAAAATAAAAATAAAAATAAAAATAATAAATCTCATTCAAAATGAAAGAGAACATGTCTTTTTAAACGGACAAATAAAAAAGTTCTACTAAAGTAAAATTATTTAATTCAAACAAAAGCTCTCCGGTTATTTTAGAATCTTACATCTCCTATATCATTTTGTAAGTTTTTCTTTCAATTTACACAATTCGGTGGTCCTTGTAGCTCATAGCTCAACTCGTGTAAATATGTACCCATTTTTATGCTATCCTTTCTTTTTCAATAAAATACTTGTAATTTAACTACAAGCACTATATTTGAAAGAACTCAAATAATAAAGTTTGTAATTTTTGAATTAAAATACTACTGCTTTAGTTATATTCTTTTCTTTTAAAATAACTACTACCTACATAACACAACATGTATCCTTCAGTTGTATGCTTTAATATCACAGGTTGGGGTGTCATATGGGTCGACCCGACCCGACCCGAACCCTAACCCGATAAGGCCTTATAGGGTCGGGTTGATTCGGGTCCAATATACCTTATCGGGTCAACCAGATAGACCCGATAACCTTATAGGGTCGGGTTAGGGTTTTAGCTAATTTGTTATCGGGTTATCGGGTTAACCCGATAAACCTTATAAGCCCCATTAATAGATTTAAACATCTTTAACTATTCAAGTATTCAACTAAAGCATTGCTACCGACCAGTATAGTATTATAGCTTCGAAAATCAAAAAAATCACCAACCAATTTCTAAGAGTACCATGCAGCGTTGAACATTTGCCATATAACACCAACCCTTTAATCATAGGAAATAAAAAATGTATACAACGACCAATTACTTCATGTGAAGAACAGAAGCACACCACGTCATTACTCCATGCAAACGTCTTCAAATATTGAAGGAACACCGACTTATTAGAAGGAGAAATATAATAGAAATATGCTTTACACCGTCCCATGTTCTCTTCACGTGTTATATCCTCATCGACAAGAATAAAATCCAACCGACCTATCAATTGTTCTCTTCTTGCCTTGTCGAGCCTCTTCACTGAATAAACAATCATCACATTCAACTTCCAAATGTTGATCATAGTTCCACCATATATGACTTAGCTCGTAGCAGCCTTTAAAAACATTAATCGAACAACAGTAATGATAGGAGGCAGTAGTAACGTGGAGCTACAAGCAGTCATAACACAGCAGCATGATCATAAAGCAGCAGTATAAACCAAAGCAGCAGTCTAACCCAATAACCCGATAAACCCGATAACCCGATTACTTATCGGGTCGGGTTGCGGGTTAATTTTTATTTTTCGGAAACCCGATAGACCCGACCCGATAGAGGCTTATCGGGTCGGTTCGACCCATATGACACCCCTAATCACAGGTAGCTACTACCTTACACAATACCAATGTTTTAAAAACCGGTTTTTTAGTCGAACCGGCCATGCTTCCGTCACCGGTCGAACCGGACCGGTTGAATCGGCCGAACCGCCCAACAAAAAAAATCAAAAAAAAAAAAAAAAAAAAAAAAAAAGTCAAAACCGGTTGAACCGGCCGGTCGAACCGGAAAAACCGGCCAAAACCGGAAAAACCGGCCGGTTCGCTACAGTAATCGGGATTTATAAAAAACCGGGATTTAAAAACCGGCCGACCAGCCGGAGGCCGGTCGAACCGGCCGGTTCGAACCGGTTTTTAAAACATTGCACAATACAACATGTTAAAAAACACATTATTATTTATTTGTATGCTTTTCCTACTATCTTACACAACACTGCATGTTAAAACCCAATATCATGTCACACATCCTCATGCTTTTTCCACACATCCTTACAAAGTTCATACAGATCCGGCCAAGTTCTATCAGTTCTAGACAAACCAGAACCACCCAAACCACAACCTACACTTACAACACCCATTAGATATAGTTCAATACCACTCAAAATACCAGCAAAACCAAACACCAACGAAACCACTAAATGCCAATGAATCTACCAGAACTCAAACACCACCCGTTTTAGAAACATCTGGTGGTGTTGGTGGCTGATTCAAATTAATGGTGGTATCGGTGTCTATGGCGGTCCCTAAAAAGCAAACCCATAACACATATGGATCTAAACAAAACCGAGCCACAAAAAGTAAGATGGTGATATCTTACGGATCAAAAGCCAAACACAAATCATATCTCAACCACACCAAGACCCGACATTTCCACCCACTTCAGTCACCATCGTCACACACCATGGATGGTGGCAGCGAAGGGACTGGCTGCATCGAAGAGAACAGTAGAGAGTTTTCTTGTGGTCGGCGTTGTGGAGTGAATGTGTGTATATAGAAGATGAGTGGTGGTGCCGATTAGTGGTGGCGGCGGTTGGTATATAGCAGATGAGTGTGTGTATTTTAGGTTTTTGAAAGAGGGTGAGAGATATGAAAATGAATTCGGATATCCCTCATTTATAGGTTTCAACTTAATTCCTGTCTCTACTACAATATTCAATACACGGTTTCAACTTAATTCATGTCTCTACTATAATATTCAATACTTTCCTTAGTCAAGTTTTCTTCCAGCCGTGTATACAGTCATTGCCTTAGATAGAATATTAAGTTCAATACTTTCCATAGTTCAAGTTTTCAAGGGTATAATAGGTAAACCATATTTTCAACATTTCACATTTGGATTGACTTTTGGGTTTTTCCCCTTTGACCATACACCCATTATAAGTAGTTAAGATATCTGTTTATGTAACTGTATTTAGCACAAAGCTTAATTTAACAAAAATTAAACCCAAAGCCCCGTGTGTACAAGGATATCTAAAACTAGTGTTATAAGAAGGAAAAATGACTAAAAGGGTACAAATGTGAAAATGCGTCGATATTTAATGGAAAAGAAAGCTATTCAAAATAGTAAAATGTATCATTTTTGGATGCAGGTGTACCATTCCTCACAAAGAATCCTTACTTCAATGTTGTGATGAGGTTGATGCAGTTGCAAAGGTAAATTTCATTGTTATGGGAAGCTTAACTACTAAAGCTGATGCAGATAATGATTAAAGAATGGCTTATTATGCAATATGTTATTGACTGTATGCTACAGTCAATAGGAGCAGTCAATTGCGCCATCAGGATACCGAATGATGGGAAGTTATATGGTTGTAATACAATCTATGTAGGCCCTATTTCTACTCTCGAAGATAGTCTATGAGGTTTCTTTCTATACTCTCTATTAGAAGTGATAGTATGAGCGGTTGGGTCAAAACAGTGCCTTTTGTCCACTAAAAAAACTTTCATATTATATTTCATGTGTGACTTTCTACCCGTTCGACCCATTTGACCAGTTTCAACACAAATGGGTGCAACTGTTTACAGGTTCAGGCGTTCAAAATGATGCAACACGATCACCCTTGACTGGTAGACTATTTGTGGTTATCGGTGCTGACGGTGTTGGAAAAAATCACCTTCTTATTTTTTTTCTTATGTTTTTTTTCCTCTTATTTTTTGTTCGTTTGCACGAAGATGGACTTGTATTTTGCGACATAATTGTATACTGCTTCGCGGTTCCCTCCATATTTTATGATATTTGCTATTTTTTTACGTCATGGCTTGCTTGCCTTTAGGAGGGAGCGACAATTTGGTGGTCAACTTTTGTTGTCAACGACAGTGATCTTTAACAACAAAAACAATTTGACGAGGAAGGAAAAAATATGGTCGATTGAAGGCAATTTTGTGCGTTTTGACGGCTAGGGTTTAGGGTTTATGCATTAAACACGAAAAACAAAATCCTAAAAAAACAATAAAGTGAAAATAATTCGGATTCCTTCGGATCGCCAGCGAGTAGCCGATGACCGGAGAATGGCAAATTTTGTAGGTGGATCTTACCTAAAGATCGAATACCATGCAAGATAGCAAAGATAAATATTGTAATTTTATTTTTGTGTGATTATATAATGATATTTATGTCTATTTATAATAGAACATGACTTGGAGAATAACTAACATAACCCTAAACCTAATGGACTCTAAGCTTTTAGACTTGGGTCTTAACCTATCATCTAACAAACACTAATAAAAAAACTATAAGTTAAAAATCATATAGCTAAATATTGTTTCTTTTTGGTTGTTGCTATTGTTACCACACTTCCATTCGATCAAAGGATCATAAACACAAACACAGATGTTTCATACACCTCGAGTGTTCAAAACAAACACATGCACAAATCTTAACTTCCAATTTTTATAAAATAACATTCTATTTCACGTAAGAAAACTACTGTCGGATGGTTCTTCGGTTCCGGAACCGATACCCTCGGTTCCGGACCGAACCAAACCGAACCGAGAACCGATATTTTCATTATTGAAGAACAGAGAACCGAACCGCGGTTCTAAAATTCAGTTCGATTTGAGTCGGTTCTAGTTCGGTTCTCGGTCCATTTGCTCACCCCTAATCTTTACTATATAGAAATCACATTTACTTAAAAATTCTCAAAGTGATAACTGTGAAAGTACTAATTTACCCTTACTTCTTACGATATTATATTCCACGACTACTTATAAGTTGAAAGTTAATCAAATAAACAATATTCATTCATTTCATACACAAAACATCTAACCACAATTTCACCACTATAATTATTTTTAATTTTAAATTTTGCCGCTATGAGCGGCTACTCGCCTATATATTAAAAGGGTCGAGGATTTTGTATCTTAGTTTTGTGCAAACTACAAAACCCAGTTTATCGCATGACTGGTCATATGTCCGGTCATTTAGTCATTTAAATGCAAATAAACATTTATTTCATAAATGTATATAAAAAGTCACTCATTCGACCATCACGGTTACCTATGTTTTTCATTTGATCGCGTGACTGCACAAATTAAGTCTCGTACCTTTTTTTAACATGTGTAAACTCACGGCATGTTTGGTGTGGGGGTGTAGAATGAAAGATTGGAATGATCAACAAAGATATATGTTTGGTATGCATGTATGTGAATGAATCTATGATAGAGATACCATAGGTCCATTCATTATCAAAAGGGAGGGTGTCAAGGAATCTATCAAAAAAAAAATATATATATGACAATACATTCAAAATTTGACAATCCTCTCACATGCGTAAATATGTTAGTACTTTTTTCACTTTTATAATATATACAAATAGGTCCTACATACTATATAATCTTTACATATATATGAGGCTAAGTACGACTAGCACAAAACGCTACTTTTGTTGTACAATGACATGGAATGCCACCTCAATGCCACCTCAATGATGACATGGCACACACATTTCCATGATTTTTTTATTTTCCAGAATTTAATTAAAAAAAATTGACCAAATGAAGAATCGAACCCCGGTCTTGCACAACAACAACCAACACTCCTACCACTGGAGCAATTGAGTTTTTGTGTTACACACTGAAAAACAAAAATGACATGCTTAACAAAATATTCATTCTATACATGGCATCAGCTAAACACTACATTTTTTTTTAAATTGAATCACTTCCATAAACAAAAACCGTAATTTTCTCACTTTGATTTCGTCTTTTCTTTTGAAACTGAAGTATTTGAATTCGAGATCCTACATTATCTCACAATGAAATGTCTGATTGAAATTAATCCTCCTCAATCATTCACACAAAACACACAAAAAAAACATACGGCAATCGAAATAGGTAATCATCAAATCAAATTCAAAACCCTAAAACTTTCAAATCCCTCATTTCATCCATTGAAACCTAAACCTTAAATCAAGTCTTCCATTTAGGGTTTTGATTATCAAGTCATTGTTTTCAATTCACTAAAATTAAGGTCTTTAGGAGATTGATTATGACTAAATGAAGGTAATAACCTACTTTTTTGTTTGTTATATAATGTGTTTTTAGTCATGTTTCTTCGAGTAATCATGTTTCTTTGTTATGATTCAGATATATGGGAAACCTATAGTGTTTGGACAAGCGCTCACCAGTTGTTATATAATCAAAGGTAATAATTTAAATTTTATGAATTACTAATTATCTATTGTGTGCTTTTGAAAGTAGGTGTTTGAATTGGAGATTCGAATTGACAATGCGGCCTATTATCTAGTATAGCTAAAATTATGTAACTGATGCAAAACCAGTGTTTGATGAATTGTCTAAATGAAACGTTAGTTCTTTATTGATGGTTGTATGCTATGCAAAGATGGTTTTTTAATTTTATTTGTTTTTTATGATTATTGTAGTAAAAAATTATGGATTTAACTTGAAAAGCTCCACTTAAAAGGGTAAGGCTTATCTACATTTTGTTGTTTTTAGCGTAATGTCAGTGAAGCGCTTATTTTTCACGATGTCTATTGAGTTCAGGTTTGGTCATGGAAGATGGAGTTGTGCATTTTTAAATGGTAAGCCGAAAAAACAAACATAAATCAGTTTCTCTAATTATGTTTTTTTGTTGTAAAATTCGATTATTGATGATTTAGTAGGATGGTTTCTTTTATTAAGAGCATGTTGCTTTTATTCCCGCCAAGTGTTTGATAATATTACCTGACTACTACTTTGATATGGTTTACACTTGGCTCAACCAAAACACCCTATTAGTTTGTTTCTTGATTTTTGTATGACGCATGTAGTTTCGACCGGTGATGGTGCTCCTTTGGTCTTGGATGGGACCGATCTAAGCTCATTTTAGTTGCAATCAATGGCAATGACTTATGGTATGCATTTAAACCACTGAAACTTATTTCGATTTCACGTGCCGAAACTAAAGTTCACATTTATTTAAGGAGGGTGATTTGTAAGTGATGTCTATGTATAACATATTTCGAGCAATGCAGATTCATAGATCTCACATTTGCAAAATATATGTTTGCTTCTATGTGGGGACTTAATTGGTAAATGTGAAATAAATAATGATTTATGGGTCATTTTGGTGAAAGTAATATACTGCAACAGAGATTCAACTAGTGTAGAACACTAAATGCTTATCAGTACTTGACCCTTTGCTCCATATATGGATACATTCTAGATTCTTTTGTATCGCAAATATAGGTTTGCTTTTGAGAAGGTGATGCTAAAAATGGCAAATATTCACATGTTAAATCCTTTGCTCATTGTACTTTCTTTTTATGTTTATCATATTTTTTTTTGCGCAGGAAACTATTGCTGCACAGATAGAACATATAATGGAGCTTGAAAATCTTGAAAAGGTAAGGTCTCATCATTAGAAGCATTGTTCTTGCAACAGCACTTTCAAAAAAACTTGAAACAGCTGCTGACAAATACTTATATTTCTGGCTTATTGCGTTATATTTTTTATAATTGTCACTCGGGTATGTTAGGAACAGTTACCATCACTACCAATCAAATCCCAACAATTACATTCATATTAACACAATTGTTTGACTATCTATCAGATATTATAATTCAGAAATACCCTCTTATCATGACAAATGATAGACAAAGCGTAATGAAATTTACATATGGTTTTCGATGCAACTTAAACTCCATTTTTTCTTATTTTTAGTGTTAACTGCTTATTGATCCTAACAAACACTGCTATTTGTGTATGATACAGAGATAGAAAATTTAAGCGGAGGCAAATGCTGATGTGGAGAAGCTTCTCAGTACCTAGATTGTACCTTCACAACAGGTTTCAGTCATACTTGTGATTGTCATATTAAATGGTACATTGGTCTAAGAATACCATAATTTGGTCAAAAGACAAGTAGAAAAGTGTGATGTACAAGTCATAGTGGTCACATACATGAATTTCATCAAGAATTATTTACTTAAATTAGTATTAGGAATTAACTACATATGTGATGTTATTTCTTCAAGAAACCTGGTGAAATTTGCAGTAACGGAAACTGTTCTTGGATTCCCAGCCATTCCTGTCCCTGTAAGTGTTGTTTATACCTTGAAATTATGCAAAGCCAGTCACCCCGAAAACTATAACAGTATTTAATATTAACTTGCATTTGCTAACTTTGCATTTTAACAAATATTGTTGACATGGGGGTGTTTGGAATTGTGTTTTTGGAACCATTTGTTTGATTTCTTTGAACTTAAAAGTGGCAATAATTAGTTTTTAGTGTTTGGATAAACAAATTATGCACTAATTATCTGATGTTTAGTGTTAAAAATCATTTTTCGGTATATGATTTCAATACATTTCTAAAAACATGATTTTTAGAGGGTTTGATTGTTAATGTAACAAGTAGTGTGTGAGTAGGTCCTTAATATCGTTATAGTTTGTTGCTCAATTTATAGATTCGAAAGGGTATGTGAGTAGGTCCTTAATATCATCATAGTTTTTTGCCTCTCTAATTAGGAATTGATTACTTTTTAAGTAGCTGTAAATGATAGTTGGAATGTTGGATGAGTAGAACAATAATTTCGAATGTCTAAGTTAGTGTAATGTATAGCTGGTATCATGGTCACAGATAAAGATAGTTTTATGTTGTTAGTATGAAGCGGATGAACTCATTTGAACCTCATTGTTAAGCATGATCAATATTGTGTCATATGTTTTATAACATGTCTTAACATATGTTTCTTAGTTAAAGGCTTGGTGCAACTATATGCATCGAAATGCTTTTAATACGACATTACTATTTTGTGGAACAGTGAAGGAGAAATGATGGGTAGAATTCAAATGGGAAGTTGATTCGACCTCCATTCCAGGTATAATTCTATACAACAAACATCAGGTATATGTTGGGTCAACATGGTTAAGGGTATGTTGAATTGGAGTGTTTGGAGTTTAAATACAGATAGGGGTATTTGGATTTAGATTTAACAAATAAAGATTAGTTTTTTAAAAAACATAAAAGTTAGACTTTTAAAAAGAACCAGTCATTGGTTTAAATATGTCTATTTCATTTTTTTCTGTCTTGACATATGCTTTGGAGTTATGTGGTCTCTGAGTTGGATTTTTGTTTCTTCATATGTAGGATGCCGAAGGCGTATACTAATTGCAAATATTGGGAGTTATATGGGTGGTTTAGACTTGTGGCATAAAAAAATTAAGGTTCTAATAATTTTGATCCTCAATCTAAGCACAATAAGCGGTTGAAAGTTGTGAGCATATCCACAACCTGGCATTTGGGAAAGCTTGAGGTGATAAATTTATCTCAGTCTTCTTTCTCTTTTCCAAATATTTGTTCAAAGTTATCTAATTATGACACATTATTAATTCTATTTGAAAATTTCTATATTCATACATATTAATGGTATCTTCACATGGATTTGACAAGGTTTCGATCAGCTACGTTCTGGTCTACTACAGTAGCAGAAGTCACATATTTCGGGTTCCCAACCTCTTCACCAGCTACAAATGCTAACGCCCATTAAAGGATTTATTTAAACAAGGCATACTTAGAATAGTAACATTACTCTGCTTTCAGAACATTTCTAATTTAATGTAGGACCAGGTTTAAAACAATATAGCAGTATGCATATTTTAGGTAGCAAGACCTTAATGTCTGTCTTGTGTCTGATTTAGTGTAGTGTAATTCTTTGAACAGAACCACAAGGATGTCTTGGTTGTAGTTGATTCAGAAGACTATCCTGTACTTATAGAATTCCTTAAAGGAAACAAGAATGACCAACAATTTCAAAGAAAGATGGCATGGAAAGCTTTCCAGCATTGTGTTGTGGAAGCAGACCAAAGGAGGTACTCTCTTCTGTTCAATTTATTAATATTTCTATATTTAATCTCACTATACCGTCAGTTATTATTATATACAGTTAAAACTTAATGTATTCTAATCTGTGATGGCAGACAAATTATCACCAAGCTTTATTGTGCCACTCACTCTCAAGAGTTCACTTCGCTATGGTGAAAATCCTCATAAGAAGGATACATTTTACACGACAGTAGCTTGTCTGAAGTTAACGGTGATGGTATTGCGTGAACTTTAATATAATCTTCGTTAACTTTTTTTTATCAAGGGAAAATGATCATGAGATTTATGAATCTACACGGACTGTTGGTCACACAGGTTAGCTTAATTTATTATAATGAAAGCACATACTCTCTCCATCCCATGATTTCCTCATTGAAGTGTTTGACTAGTTGTAAAAATATTTGAAAATACCTTTTTATTACCATATGAGGGGTTCTTATGGGTTCAAACCGGGCTTGTAACAGCTCAAAGCGGGGTTGAAGGCAAGTCCGATTGCCCTGGCTTACCAAATTTCCCCCTTTTTTAGTTGAAAAATATGAATAAAGCAATTTGGGAAGTTTTTAGCACCTTTCATACACTTTGGGCGACTTTCAACCAGTTTGACCCAGGTACAAATGACATACGCAGCACACTTTGGGCGCTTACCTTCCTGCATTTTGCACACATTTAATGTTGATCAAGATTCCCATTTTCTTCATTTCTTTGATTAACACATGAATAACTACCCGGTTTGACCCATTACCTGTCGTACTTACTTTTCGGCCTCAGTGAACGGACATGCTTATATATTTATATATATTTCTAAAGGTAAATGAGGGGGTGTTTGGGATCGGTTGATCTCTTTGCTTATCTGCTTAAAGAATATAGGTAGGTACTAATTTACTTATTTTCAAGTGTTTGTTTACTTTATTATAAGCAGGAAACCAGCTTTATCCAAAAACTTCAAACTGTTTAGCTCCTATAAAATATAAGCTAATAAGCACTTGAAAGAAGGAAAGTATCATTAAGTCCAATTCGTGATCTTTTTTTAACTTCAAGAATCATAGCTTTGGCTATCGGTTTTTATCCATTTGTTTTAGAAACATTCAGCACTTTCTTGCACAGTGTTGGTAATAATATATGTAGATAAGGATTGAGGAATCATGCTACGATCTCTAAATAGTCATTTTAGTAGATAGTTTTGAGCCTAAAAAAATACTCTAAATAGTTTGCCATGTGAGGGACAATAATTATGGAGATGTTTGTCTAAGCCTCTCAAATGAGATTTTTTCTTTAGTGTAAATCTCTTTTTTTGTTGTTTAGTTAGCTTTAAAGCAAATGTTGTGGATAAGTTCATTATATCATCATTATAACCACCTTTTTAAAGCTCCCCCAACCGGCCAAACACACCTTAATCTCATTACTCTTTATTTATGTGTACTAATTTGTATCCAATGGTGGAAAAAGTTGTCAGGGATAAGTCATTGTTGTTAGTTCAAAGGATTCCTGTGTTTAGTTAATAACCATGTTAATAGTTTTTGCTTGCAAATTAGCTATTTGTGAATGGAATTAGGAAACACTATACTAAGGTGCTACTAATTTATGCACTATTGGTTTGCGGAAAGTACTTTAGATTATTTTACGTGTAGCTATAGCTACCAACTATTCAAAAGCTTCGCATTTGGTTAAAAACTTTCGTAGTCCATGCACGTCCAAAAGTTCTTTAGTAACTCCTCCTCTGCTAAGCTTTATATTTTGATAGGCATTCACCAGTGAGGGAAAGGAACAACAACTCAGACTTTTCATGAGATGACTGATAAAAATTGTGGTTAAACACTTAAGTTAGATTTTCATGTGCCAGAGGATGACCTATTCAGCTATCCATTTTATCTGCTACTAGGGTGTAAGATTGTTTATTTTTCCGATTATTTTTAACAGATTACGAGTTTAAATTTTTAATTAATTAGATCACTTATGCTTATCTATTTACTCAAGGTAAAATAAGCAGGTGTTGCCAATAATTAGATCACTTATGCTTATCTGCTTAGTGTTTTGGGTCAGTCCTACCCGACCCATAGAAAGATTACGTGTTTATGTAATCTAGCAATTTTTCCACGTCTACTTTTTTTATGCCAATGATTAATAAAGTATTTTCTTCCAACTTGTGGTTTTATAGGCTTATGTCCAATAGCTAGAAAGTAGCATAATGGAGCTGACCAAACTTGAGCAGGAGCTTCAATGTGCTCGACAGTAGGTATTTTCTGCACATATCTTTTGTATATATCTGGAACCACCTTCAAGTATATCTCATTTTTCTTATTGAAATCCATTTATATTTTTCTGTATGGGCATCTTCATTTCAAGTTCAGGAGAACAATCTTAGTCGATGAATGGGAATGGTACAAACATCTTGTCACTTTTAAAGTTTCAGTTTGATATTTTGTGGTCACCATTTCTGATTAACATACTTAGATACCATGACAAATGAGAAGCAATTTTGACTTTCGATAGTTGTTTACTTATTTATCTTTTAATTTCAGGTATACACACTAACAAAATAGTATGTTACTTTGCAGCAGATTAATCTCTTTGAACCATAGGTGACAAGCTTATTGCTTCAAAAAATAGGTTACAAAACTTGGTTTGCTTTCACCATACGATACTTAAGGATGGTAGCTTTCATCGATTGGATTGTAATACTGATTATTGATGTAAAAAAACACAGGTGATATGTACAGATGCTACTGCAAGAACCACAAGTAACTCAGGAACAACAAACCATTCAGAACCTTTGTGACACCCTTAGAACTATTTTATGGTTATAACATGTATGTGTAAATGATTTTAATTCTTTCCTTAACCCGTCAGTTTGTATTATATTTATTTGTGAAATTCCAAAATATCATATTCCTTTATAGAAGTGAAACATAGGACACTTTTAGCCATTTTAACTTTTCTTCAATTAAATATACTTCATTCATTGCTTGATTTGGGTGCCATCATGGAATAAAGTGGATTATGTTGTATAAAGGAAACGCATTTGAAAATTTTGAACAATATTCATTCTTTATAATGTGGCTGTTTCAAGAGTCAAGATGAAAAAAAGTTTGAAGGTTCTTTGTTGTGACAAAGACGGCAAATACACGAACTACGCAACAAATGTTTTGTATAAAGAAGTTTTATTTCATATATGAAAAAGAACCATGTAATTTATTTGTTCTCATACTTATCATTGTTATTTTTACATATAATACATGAACATTGTATTTTTCTTTAACATATTTTCCGTTATTCATTATTTATTTACGTTAAGTTAGATTTTGTCAAGCAACATTATGAAGCGAACCCGCCCATCAGGCGGGTTATGAAGCTAGTAATATTATATAAAATCTATTCCGAATTATATTTTACAAAACAAACAATATTAATACTATCAATCATTTTTATTTCTTTCAAACGAATCCCATATCCAAATCCAATTCTAAGCCCACTTACAATCCAAACGGGCCCTCATATTGGTCTCGCAAGCTGCACAAAACTATGATGCAAAATCTCTGCGCATTCTCATAGGCTAGGTGGGTGTATTGGTCACCTTCCCACCCAGCACCACATCAGCACATCACTTAACGCATCACCTAACAGCCGTAGTAGTACCAAAGGGGCTTGTATCCTAATAGTACCCCATGGTGTGTGAGAAGCTCCTCCAACAAAATGGTTGTAGGTTCAAGCCCTTCTTAGAACATGTGAGTTAGATTTATGGTCTAAATGTTGTGAGATAGTTAAAATTGTCGTTCTAAAAAAAATAAAATAAATAAAATAAAATTGGCCGTGGTAGTGACCACCTAACCAAACACATGAAAATAACTTACTTAATACAAACATACCTCATATTATACCTAACCAAACACATGAAAATAACTCACTTAATAAAAACATACCTCATATTATACCCTTCACGCATTTACAAAAAAATGTCATTCGTTACGTGGTCTGCACGACCGAATTAACAGAAAATTCTCTTCACCATGCGCGATGGTACACACCCATTTTAAGTTACCGCACATGAAGAGTGCCTGCCGCGGGCAGGTGGTGGATGACTCCTAGGGCTGTAAACAAACCGAACGAAGCATTGTTCATGTTCTTTCGTTTAATTTTAACCGGTCAAATAAACAAACACGATCACTTACACGGACCCTTCTTGTTCATGTTCATTTATTAAAAAAAAAATAAGTTCGTTCATGTCCGTATATGTTCGTTCATTAAGATAATGAACGAACATAAATGAACGTTGAAAAATAAACATAAAATCTACAAAAATATACATAATATTGTGTTTTATAAGTGTTGTTTCATTTAAGTAGACCAATCTTACTATCTTATAATGGAGGAAGACTTTTTCCTCTTTTAAATGCACTAAGACACCAAAAGTTGAAAAATTAAGCAATACAAGTATTCATGCAATCTTTACAATTCATTGATGCATAATTAATATACATTCTTAAAATACTCATATAATGATAAACACAAGTATTAAAATATATAATACAAGTCATGCAAGCTGCTAATTAATGATACTTTAAAAACCCTCTTTCAATGAAAAGTACAATTAAAATAACACATTGTACAAACCAAGCAAGCTACTAAACACAAAAAACAAACAAATAAAATAATACAAACTAAGCAAAGTTTCACCAAACTTATGCCATTGCTTATAGTCCCTAAACGAACAAACTAATCAGTAAAGCTATTGTCAAAAAACTTACAAATGAAATAAATTATTAGCCGAAAAAATTAAATTACAGGGTACCTGTTAGGTCACCATAATGTTGTAAACACACAAGTATTTAGTGAAAGAGTTGAGATAGAACGAGAGAATGGATGGAACAAATATGCTTATGAATAATGAAAGTAATATTGCATCAAATGAACCAACACCTTCATAATAAGGTTTACAAGACTATTTATAGGACTAGGATACTAGGGCAACACCCTTTAGGACATCATAGAGACTAAACAAGGGCCACGGCCCATGGGCCTTCAACAAAGGCCAAGCCTATTACAAACATAAAGGCCATAACAATTAATCAACATATTACATAAAACTATGACCAACACTTTATATAAAACATGTTCCTAACAATCTCCCCCTAAAGGTTGGTCATCAAGGTTGATTGACATCATCATGTTATGTGACGTTCTTGAATCTTCGTTCTCTGTTCTTGTTCTTTGTGATATGATAATGTCGTGGTCTGCCTTTCATCAACGTCTTTGTCTCTGGTGTCTTTATGCCTTTCCAACATGCTCATACTTCTTTTGACTTTAAATCTTCATGCTTATGTAGCTCTCACTTCTTTTCTTTGATCATTGTCTTTCAACTATGTAGATTCTTTTGCTTGATGTAGAATCTTTCTTAAACTTTGATGTGCTTCAATCATTGGTGAAAAATTCTCTTTGACTTTTATCTTTCTTTATGTTGTTGGTATGAGCATGTGGAAACAAATGTGATGTTGATGATAATGATGGTGGTAGTGGTCTTTCCTAAAACTCCCGGTCTTTATGAGTACCTTCATGAAAACAGTTAACAATAAAGTTCTCGACGTAAGTGCTCGGATATTTTGTACAGATACATCCCAGATCGCTGGTGCGTTCTTTGACGAATCTCAGAACGAATGGTCACTGGCATGTCCCTTTACTAATATCTTCACACTGTTGTCGTGAGTCGCTGGAGTACACCAAGGTATCACTCCACGACTGTAGACCGTTTGAAACCACCGCGAACACTAAGCGTAACCCACAAGGGATTACCGAAGTGACCAGCTGTCAGGGATGATTGATGTTGACCCTGGCAGGAATTTTCATTCAATCATTGAGGATTACTTATGTAAATCTATGAAAAACTAGAAGGGGGGGTTGAATAGTTTTACAGGTTTTTAATTTGTCTCAAAAACTTTACGATTGGAAATCTTTGATTTAGTTCTTATGTGAAAGTAATCAACACCAATATGAACTCTAAACTATACTAGCTAATAAAAGTAATGAAAGTAAAGTAAAGAGATGGAAAGATCAAACCGAGACAAAGGGATTTATAGTGGTTCGGCTACGAAGCTCTTCTTCGCCCTACTCCACTCCCCAAGTACCAAACTCGAGAGTTTCAAGCACTATGTCAACAACCTCCTTTCAGGCGGAGAAAACCGTATACATCGCTTATCCAATTTTCGACACTAAGCTAAATGTCAAGCACTAATATTAGCTAGCACCAATCTACCATGATCTACTTGATCCTTTCTACTTCACACTATCACACAAGACTCGATCTACCTGATCTACCTATGATCCATTTGATCAATCACACTAGCCCAATGGCTTCAAGAGATCTCCAAGATCTCGACACGATCACAATGATCAACCCTCACTTGACTCAATCTATCCTATCAACCCTTGATCAATCTTGATCAACACACTAGTCCAATGGCTACAAGAGATATTCAATATCTCTATAAGATCACAATCATCTTTCCTCACAAACTCTCAAAACAAAATTGATCTTGATGTATACTATGATACAATCAAGTGTGTAACAAATGTTACAAGTGCTTCTACCTACAACTATAACACTTTGTATCTACTTGGATACCTTGTGTTCTTCTCTTGCACTTGAAGAGGAATGAAGAGGATCACTTGAATGGATGATTGGATCACTCTTAAACAAAAGAAAAACTAAACTAAATGATCAATAAGTGAAAATGTGATAAGGGTATTGAACTCAGAAAGTTCTGTGTGAAAAAGGATGCCCAAAATCTGTTAAGTGGGCTGGTATTTATAGGCAGAAAAAATCTAGCCGTTATAGGGACACGGCACCACTAAACCACACACGACACCACTAAATTTAGTGGTACCGTGCCAGACAAAAACGCTTCTCTTTTTGTCTTTTCGGGAGAAAACTTATTTGGGGAAGTTTGGAGCTGATTTTGGGGGGGGGGGGAAATAGTTATTATGTATTTTGAACTTATTTTTTCATTAAAACATTTCTTAATTATTCAAAAATAATTTGTAAAGTATATTTTTGAAAGAAATGTTTTGTCACATAAAAATGTGATGTCTAAAACACAAATTCACTTTTTTGATCATTTTTCAAGTTGTAAATCTGTTCTAGAGTGATTTGCGTAGAAACGGGAACTTTCGATTAAAAACTTGTTTACGTTAATTTTAACGTAACGTGTTTTCACATTTTGTCATCCTCAAAACGTGAAGTTATCGAAAGATAGAAATAACGTTTTTAGAACATTATTTTCATCAACAATCTCCCCCTTTTTGATGATGACAAAACATAAACTCATTTTAAGTTAAAATTAGTTTTAACAAGTTTTTAATGAGTTTACTCCATTTCTTCCCCTTTTTTTCGAAGCAAAAAGGTTGCTAAGGCTCCCCCTTGATGTATACTCCCCCTCGTTTAGAGGACACCAAGGAATCGAGAAATGATTTGTGCTACAAAACAAGGTTAGATAACAAATATACAAGATCTAACATGTAGCACTTATGACAAATATCCAACCACAAATAAATGACTAAGTAGTTAAGCCCCCAAAAATGAAACAACCACATGAAAGCCCATTCATTCATAAAGATAAAATGTCATACATAGGTATGACTACATCATAGAAACAAAACAAACTACAAGAATGTACATAAACATCATTAGTGATATGAGACTTCAAGATTTGCTTCAATTGCCAAAAGGGTCCTAAGCTTTTATTTGAGAAACTAAACATAAACATGTTTAGTTGGTTGGGCTATTTGGTGGTGGAGGAGGTGGTATGATGGGTCCTTGTGGTGGTGTGAGGAGGTGGTATGATGGGTCCTTTTGGTGGTGTGAGGAGGTGCTTAAGGTAGGAGAATTGAAAGCTCAACTCATCCCTAAGGCACATGATGAGGTGTTGGTTGTGATGACGACAAGGACAACTTAGGGTATGTAGTTGTAGGGGATAAAGAATGGGATGACCCATTAATGGTTGTGGTGATGGTGAGAGGGAAGATGATGATGTGTTACTCCCAAGCTCAAAGGGATTTGATGGTGATAGGGTGAGTGTTAAGGCTAGTGGTTGAGGAGGACTTGGTTGAGGCAAAGGTGTGGTGATTCTTATGGTGGAGGTGGATGATGATGTTGGCCTTGTTGAGTTGGCCTTTGATGGACTAGGGTTGTAGAGATTGAAGAGGTGGATTTGGTTGAGGTAAGTGGAGTGTGGACATCTTCATCATCTTCCAAAGTGAGATCAATGAGACTGATCTCATTGGTTGGTTTGAGGTTTAACCTTGGTTTCTTGGCTTGGTCTGAAGTAGTAGCCATGGTGGAAGACATGATAAGTGTATGGTGGTGGAAGAGCAATGCATGATATGAGCTTATATAGCCAAATCAAAGCATGCAAGGATGGATAGGATGGTGGATTTAGGGATTTGTGTGTGTTGGAATCAGCATGTTTTTGCAGATTCTCAGGAAAAGAAGGTTAAAAAGTGGAAGAGAACAGTTAAAATCGTCTTCCCAGGGTACGGTACCACTAAATGACCCATGGTACCACTAAATTTAGTGGTTCCGTGCCCTATTTAGTGGAGCCGTGGCCTGCAGTTGACTCTTTTTCCAGTTCTGCAGCTTCTAGGTTGCCTAAATGGGTAATTCTGGGTGGACTATTTGCAGCAAATCCCAAAGCCTCAATTCACTAAAGATCAATCACATTGTTTTCCTAACACTAGTCTCAACTAGCAACTAATAATATCATGTGATCATCTTTGTTTAGGCAACTATTAAGCATGCATTATACCAAGCAATCTTATCATCTAGTGCATGCATGAGAAATATAAAACAAAGAATATGAACTAGATAAAGTTCATGAAAATAATAAAACATTAAGATTGATTAACTAATCAAAGTTATCAATGTCAAGTAAAAAAATGCTAAGACAATTTAAACTTGTTAATGTTAGATGGACATTGCCATGACCCCATTAATAATAGCTTAATAATACTTAAGTTAGTGATACTACTTAAGTTAGTGCTATCTAATCTCTTCTCTTCCCCAACTTCTTTATCTTGTTCCCGAGCCCCTTGATTGCCTTTCCAATAGACTTGAACCCCCCGATCATTTGCTCATGCATCGACACTTGTCGGTTGTACATGGTTGTTTGCCTTCTCATCACCGAAGTTAAGTTGGTTTGGTTGAAAGGAAGGTCGGTGGTTTTTTTGAACGATGAAGTGTCAAGGTTACGAAAGAAGGTGTCGGGAGAGGGAGTACGAGGACGAGACATTCTTCTTCATTTACTTCATCATCATCCTCATCCATAGGTTGGGATGACGAACCATGACCGAAGGAGGAAGACGAGAAAGTAGCATCGGAGGTGGATTTAAGTCTACGTTTAGACCCTTTGTCTTTACGTTGCTTTGTGCGACGTTGTGGTCCACCAAGAGGTTTCATGATGGGATTGACTAGAACGTAGTCGACACTATTGAGATGTGGGAAGTTTTCCATGACCCACTTGAAGAGACGAGTAAGCAACATGCCGTATGGCATGAGCTTATCGGTACGACTATGGATGTTTTCCATCCTTTTTGCCATATAGTACGCGAGGTTGTATGGTTCCTCGATACATAGGCAATAGAGCATATGGGCAAGACTCACCGGAACATGATCCCGGTTGCCCGCAAGACACAACACATTTTCACACAGTAGGAGTTCCCAACTTTTGAGGTCGGGAAGAATCTCTTTGAGATAGATTCGATTAGGATCGAGATAAACTATGGAACCATCACGCTTTTGATGCGTGTTGGCGACTCAAGGAATTTGGATGTGTTGTTTTATGGTTTCAAGGTTGGGGATTTCTGTACGACATGAACCTTCACTTTCAAGAGTATAGTGAAGTGACTCTAAGGAATGGTCTTCTGTGTAGGCACATTGACCATAGGACGGCACTACTAGAAAAAGGGCTATCCTTGACTCCAAATGCGAGTCAAGAAGAGGTCTTATGACGCGTAAATGCGAGTCAAGGATGGACCAGTCACAAAGCTTCATGACTCGCATTTGTGCGTCATCCCTCTATGACGCTCATTTTTTACCCACGTTTTATGACTCTCCTTTTTGCGTGTCATAACCTAATTTTTTTTTTAAATAATTTTTTTCAGTTCCTAATTTTCTATTAAATGACAATTAAAAACCTGATAATACAAAATTAAAAACACAAATATCAAAATAACGCATTTCATATATTAAAAACCTGATAATACAAAATTAAAAACCAGGTTTATCGTTGTTAAACATAACTAAACATGCAGTTAGAGACTACCAGAGTACACAGCTAAGAACACCACGATACAGATACAGCATCAAGGACGGGCACTTTTGTAGCTGCATGTTGGGCACTTGTACTGGTTGATGTGTTCGGCTCTGGCTAGAGTGATCTTCACACACTTACCATGAAACCACCTCTCACAAATGTCGCAGCATATCCAGAACTCATCAGACGCATAACTTTCGCCACATGACCCACATAAAGTTTCATCATGTTCATCATCGTCTTCATCATCCAACCCGTCGTCATCATCTTTCATTGCTGGTGGTGGCGGTGGCTGCTGCTTTGGATACTTGCCTTGAGATTCTGGGTCTCGCTGCTCAGTCACCAAGAAAGAAAGAAACCCAATTAATTGTCCAGTTTAAAGAGCAGAAGTTGCAAAAGAAGTCCGAGCCAGGATAAAACTATTTCTAATAAACGGACCAGGGTCTTATGGGTAAAAACAAAGTTGATTACCTGAAATAGAAATTGAATGTGTATCTGTATTCCATTTTAGGCAATCAACCCTTTTTCATATCCTATATGGCTTTAGCAATTAGAAGTCTATGAATTAAAATAAACCTCTCAAGCATCCTTTTGATTTATACTTAAAGTGTTTCGTTTAACCCTCTTACTAACACTACATTTGCAGATAAGTAGACACTAACCATAAAACAAGGTGACAAAGGTCACAGGAAATGGCTGGCAATCAAAACCCGTGGCTTCTCCTTTTCTGCTTCAATTTCTTTTATTGCCCCATCTCTAATTTTGTTGATCCCAGTTGAGCTTCACGATCTTATGAATTACTTTAGATATAAACCTAAAGCAATCGGTATAGAAACTGATCTTGAATTGTATATCAAATATTATGCGGAAACTAATACTTGATCTTAAGAAGAATAAAACACAAATGAATTCTCAAACAACACTTCAATATATTAATACGATTGCTCGATAGCAATAGGGTTACAAGAAACCTTGAAGTGTAAAACAATAATGATATGTATCTAAAACCTAACCCTAGACCCTCCTTTTATAGACTAAGGAGTCCTAGTCGGTTACAAAACTTTCTATACACGAAAAATATCTTTATGTATCTTTTCTATACATATCCAATAAGCAGCAGCATAATCTTCCTAGCAGCAGAGTCTTCGTGGCTAGCAGCAGAGTTATACTTAGCTTATTATCCCAATCCAGCAGAGTTACCAAACAGCAGAGTTATAGTCTAATCAGCAGAGTTACTTAACTGATCAGCAGAGTAACACTTAGTGTATTTCACGACCAGCAGTATCTTTAGACCCAACAAATTTCCTGAACCCTTGTCTCCCAAATTTTGTCAACAAGCTTCCAGGTATCATCACTGAAAACTTGAGTCTGCATAGCACAAGCATTCAGCCATTAGAGCAAGAAGATGGTGGTTGAAATAAAATAAATTTTTGGTAGTATGTAAAAACACTGCACAAACCTCCATAGGACGCGGGGCACCAAAAGTTGCAAATCCAACATTGCCTGGTGCAAATGTTGCTCTACCTGGAAGAGAAGCACCATGGATTCCCCACCTTCCAGCATATATCAGTGCAGCATACTCATCAACGGGGGTCACACTAGGCTGAATAATAAATGTAATTTATTAGAGCAAGAAGATGGTGGTTGAATAGCACCAGGCTGAATAATATATCAGTGCAGCATACTCATCAACAGGGGTCACACTAGGCTGAATAATAAATGTAATTTGAAATATGATGTGGAATCAAAGCCAGTATCTAATTATCTAAAGTTTATAAAGATAGGATACGTATATATCAGATGCAGATTTCCAATAGATTCACAGTTTATGCCCTTAATCTTACATGTCATGCGAGATAGACGAATAATGTTTCAAGATAAGAAAATGTCTTATATGTATACCTATATACGCATCATTATTATAACTGAACTAGTTTAGAAGTAACCTGAGATATCCGAGGGGTACTTTCATAGATACTCTGAATTTCATCAGCCTCGATTTCTCCTTTCTCAAGTAAAATATCTGTAGCCATAGGAACCGCTTGATAGATATCCCTCCACCCTAGTATCCGTATACCTCATATGCTTCTCACTATTCTGATTATCCATATCAACGTCACCATCAGACTCGACTAATCTACCCATTACGTCCTGCGACTGCAACCGCATTCTCTTCATCAGACTCGACCCTATCAACCTCTGACTTATCAGGAGGATCCTCATCTTCATCGTTTCTATCACTCTCTACATCATACTCGATTTTCGGTCCAATGTAGTTCTCAAATTCATCATACAAACTATCATCCATCCTGTTATCACCATAAAACCTAACATTAAATCACACTACAACAAATAACCAAACAATATAATCACAAAAACTAACAGATTCATCAACAAATAACCAACGCAACCCTTGTGGGTCTCTCATTGTGCCAAGCCAAGATAAACGCACCCCTTTGGGCTTTTCTCTTGGAACGAAGACAAGCAAACATCAATGATGAGTGTCTAAATACTGATCATTTTATTCCCATTTAAACTGCAAAAACAGCCAAAAACACTTTGAAAAGTTACATAATGCTACAAATATCCATAGAATGTGCTTTTATATGATTCAGGTACAAAAAGATTGAAAACAGGTGAAAAACGAGCTAAGTTTACAAAATTGACAGTTTCAGTCCTTGAAGTTTCATAAATTGGCAGAATTAGTCCCTGAAGGTTTAATTTGGAAGATAAGTCAACATGAGTCCTTGGGAAATCAAATATGTTCACTATTAGTCCCTCGATGAAAGTTTTCAAGAATTGACATTTCAACCCCTCAAAAATACAAAAATTACACTAAAGGTCCTTTGGCTTAAAACCTATACAAACCAAACCGGACCCTATTACTACCGTTAACCTAAAATAATAAACCCAACACCCCTTTACTATAACCTTGGCCCAATAACCTTTCCAAGCCCAATCCCAAAAAAAACCCATAACCCGACTTTCTTAACTAACCAGAAGGTTTGACCTTCGGTCAAACTCTTCTTCCAAACCTTGACCCGCCAAAACCATACCAGGATACCATCCCATTTCCACCGCCTTATCCTGACACTCCAACCCCCTCCTCCTAAAACACTTCACCTAACAAACCAAAATCAATTAATGCTTCTACCCTAATTTTTAAGATTACCAGAGATATTGGATTTTTCAACTATCTCATTTTTGGCGCCAAAATGCCATTTGTATAGCTAGGATGAAATCAGAGGATCCAAGGGTTGAATTAAAGTGGGAAGAAATCAGAGAGGTCGATAGAGTTAGAATTATCTATATAATTTGGCTTTTGAGCAATGTAACAAGACATCATATCATCATAGTTTTTATGGTCATTTTACTTAAACGATTTTACTGCTTAACTTTTTTACGTTGTCATTTACAGCTTTCAAGTGTTTTATTACTCATTCACAAGTGTAATAAACCTTATTTACAGTACCAATTTCAATCTATCTTTACATTTCCAATTTATGCTTAATCGTATTTAAATTTCATGTCATCTAAATATTGTTGATTATTGTGTTTAGTGGACTCTATTTAGCTCACATAAGCTCCTGACAAAGCTTATTTAGCTTTTAGTAACCTTAAAACAAGTTATAGTCATTAAAACAAAAATACCAAAAAGAAATCAAGAAAATAGAAAAGAAAATAAAAAAAATCAGTTTATATGAAGAAGAAGCTTGGAGCAGAGTAAATTTTGGAGTGCTCTTGGTTTAGTAGCTTTATGGAAAGCTATTAGGAGTGATTGTGGTCCTTGGTTCTCAGTTCTCAACTTGATTCACTTTGTAAGCTTATTGTTAAATTTTTGCATTTTACTGTATACCTAAGTGTTGTGCTCAAATCTTTGTGTTTTCATGCTTAGTCAGTATATTTGAGTTATATTATAGCTTAATATTAGGTGTTTGTGTTTTGAATTTCTTAGTTGCTTATTTGTTCATTTTCACAGTCAATATAGCTTAATTTAAATCTCTGAGTATTTGTTTTTATCATATGTGTTTTAGTGCTTAGAATAGCTTATTATATCATTGCTAGTCCTTGTTAATCAGTATTATGGTCTTAATTTGTGTCTACCTTTGAAAATCTCATTTCAGTCTTCATAAAGGAATGTTTGGTTCAGTGTAACTCACTGAGACTTAGTGAGTTTCTTGGATTGTTTGTGGTTATTATCAGTTACTTAGGTAATATTAGATTCATACAAGTCATTAAACTTGCACTTAGAACACAGAAAGTCAAAATGACCCTTTGATCTCATTTCAGTTAACTCTGTTAATGTTTAAGGATCATTTATCTTGCATATCAGTGAAAATCTTGTTGTGTTAGCTTAATCTAATCATAATATATCTTAATATAACATAATCATTCAGTAGATTAGGTTTAAAGTTCACATAAGTCAAATATTAGGTTTTATTAAACTACTTCTTTGCTCTAGCAGTACCTTGCTTGAACTAGCAGCAGGTTCATAAGCTTGTTTCTTGTTCATTAGAGAGGTTTAGCTTGTGTAATTTGTTGATTCTAGAAGCCCTTCTGGCTAGCTTGCTATTTAAAGTGCTTATTGTCTATTAACTGCTTATTTGGATTGCTTATTCTGCTTAACCATGTTTATCCAAATCACTCACTAAACTGAGCAATCAGTGTAGTTGAGTCAATTTCATAAGCTAATCAAAAGCTCATCAGTAAGCTTAAGCTCGTGACATTTGGCTTTTTCTAAAGCTAATCCACCATACTCAAAGGTTCAAAGCTTATTTTTTACTTACAAGCTTATTTCATAAGCCTGCTAGTGGTTTTTAAGTTGTCCCATTTTTCAGTATACACTAATAGTTCAGTGTAATTAAGCCTTTTTCATAAGCCCTTCATAAGCTCATTTGTGGTCCCCACAGTGTAAGCTTTGGCTTTTTGGAAAGTCCACCAGCTCAGCTTGCTACTTTAGTCATTTATTTGTGCTTATCAGCTTATTCAATAAGCTTATTTTGCCCTTAAAGTTGACTGCAGGCCTGAGTGGTTGACTGTGGTGATTAGTAAGTACTTATTTGCTTATTCCAAGCTTATATGTGCTTATTTCTTGTTCCTCTAGCTTATTTCTAGTCCCTTTAGCTTATTTTCATCTTATTTCACCTTTGTTTCCTTTTGTTTAGCTTATTTAGCCACTTATTTGAGTTTAAACCATCAAATCAAGCCAAAAGCTCAAACTGATAAGCTCATAAGCTTCCAATCAGCTTGTTTTTAAGTTTTGAAATTTTTGTCTTCATTAAAGTTAGTTATTTTCAGTAGTTAAATAGTTTTGTAAAAGAAAATTCAAGAAAATCAAAATATAAAATAAGTGATAGCTTCTATTTAAGCCATTTGGCTTATTTTGAGCTTTTTCATTAAGCACTTTTCATTTTTAGAATTTTCTTAGGTTCCTGTACTTGCATAATATTTTTAGAAAAAGTTTCATATTTATTAGAGTTCATTTATTATTTATTATAATTTAAATTAGTTTTTAATAATTATTAAATAGTAATTAATTAATATTAAATAGATAAATAGTCAAATAAATATTTTTATTTTTCCTAAAATTTTCTTTTATCATTTGGATTCTAAAAATATAATTTTCACATCCGTGGGATTTATATTGGTCAGAATTCACGTTTTATTTTGTACGTTTACGTAATTTTTATTTAAAACGTACGTTTTTAAGTTTTAAACGTTTCTAATTCATTTACTTTCACGTAATCGTTCTTATAGCTTGTTTAAGTTATTTACTTTTAAAATTCCTTAGTTTAATCATTCACACCCTTTTCCTATTCAATTTCACCCGATCACAGATTCGTTCTATTACAATTTACACACCTCGTTGGGACTTAACGACCCGGGGAAACACTAAACTCCTTTGGTAAATTGTATTGTGTCCTTAAGTTGTTTGACTCTTGTTGACCATTTACTTGGTCAATATTAGTTGACTGTTTGAGGCCGATCAAATTTTGGCGCCGCTGCCGAGGAGGTGTGCTGCGTAGAACGCATTTGCAGGATCAGTGTTGTTGAATATACATCCATTGTATATTTACCATCCTTGTTCATATTCTCTTATTTATATATATATATAAAACCAAAATTATCGTTAAGTTAATTCGTTTGACTGATCGATAACCAAAAATATCGTATTTCAAGTTTCCATAAACAAATAAAATCCACAAAGAATCTTCTTACCCTTTTCTAAGTTTCCATCACTCTAAAGGATTCTTAGATTCGTCTTAGTGCATGCGCACTCGTTCTTCTAGGTCATCGAGCCCTTTTCGTGAGCTTGTAAACATACCTCGAAGACGTCGTAGACGTTCTGCTCCATCAGTCGTACCCGAGATACGAACTGATCCTAAAACTCCTGTCATCATGACGGAAGATCGTCCGATGAATGAGCTTCTCCAAGCACCCACCGATGGGTACGGAGATGCCATTGTTGTTCCAGCCATCGTGGCTGAGAATTTTGAGCTTAAGACTGGGTTGATAAACCTGGTAACACAGCAGCAATTCTATGGTTTTGACAGGGACGATCCTCAAGATCACATTAGATGGTTTAACAAAATCACTTGCACCATCAAATGCAAAAATGTCCCTGAGGAATCAATCAAACTTCTTCTTTTCCCGTTTTCCATCGATGGGGCAGCCCGGATTTGGCTTGACAAACAACCCCCTCGATCGATTGAAACATGGGAAAATTTGGTTCATAAGTTCGTGAATGAATTCTTTCCTCCTTCCAAAACCAAGTATCTCAAGAATGAAATCATGAAATTCTCTCAAAGGTTTGATGAACCATTTGGAGAGGCATGGGATCGTTTCAAAGAATTGCTCCGCAAATGTCCTCATCACGGTTTCACCGATTTGATGCAAATGGACACTTTCTACAATGGGTTAAACCCATCTGACCAAGATTCTCTCAATGCCTCAGCTGGAGGTAATTTTCTGAGCAAATCCACAAAAGAAGCTTTAGCACTCATTGAAAATAAGTCTAAGGTCCGCACTGCACGAACCAGGCCATATAATTCTCAGGCTAGTGCTGGTCCTTCCACTTCATCTCCCGTGAGTTCTACTAGTACTGATACTCAGCTTGCTGAACTCACGAAGGCTATTCAAGCTTTGGTTTTCTCCTCACAAAAGAAAGATTCTGCTCCACAAACTTCTCACACTGCTGAAGTAAAAAAGATAGAAGTTTGTGTTACTTGTTGTGGTCCTCACGCTTACTACAATTGTACTGCCACCGATGGCACTCCATTTGATGTTAATGCTATAGCCGGAACTTCCAATCAAGGAGGTAATCAATACCGTGCTCAAGTGGAACCAAACTACCGTGCTAGCAACCAAATTGGACCACCCGGATTTCCTCCACCCAACAATCCAAATAGGATTAATCCTAATCAACAAAAAGGGCAAAACATGCAAAATCAATTTCATGCCCCGAACAATCAATACCCACCCCAAAGGGGTAATCAAGGGTATTCAGCTCCTAATTACCAAGGACCTCTCTCAAATGAACTTGATAACTACATCAAGGTTAATGAGACCAAAATGAGGGCAATGCAAAATCAAATCTCTAATTTGAAGAATGAATTTCAATCTTCAATACACAAGCAAGGAACTGAGCTAAAGAATGAGCTTTCAAACAAAATTGATCATTCTCAAAGCAAAGTTAAGAATATGCTTGCCAGTCTCATGAACCATCTCAATCCACCTTCTTCCTCGGGAGGTCTCCCTGGTAACACTGTTGTCAACCCAAGGGGTGAACTCAAAGCTGTCACTACACGTAGTGGTAAAGCTCATGATGGACCATCGATTCCTATTCCCTCTCCGATGAGGGAAATGGAACAAGAAACCAGGGTGACGAAGGACCCGGTGCTTCCCTCTGACAATGGAAGTGCTAATTACGTCCAACCTACGGTTATCCAAAATTCTACACCCACAATTGCTCCTAAACCGTCAAGAATAGATCCTACTCTTTCACGATTTACGGTTAAAAGTTTGTCAAGCAAACTTAATGAGCAAAGAACAGCTAGAAATTATTCCAATATCCTCAATGCTGCTCCTATCAGTGCAATTGATGACAGTGATGATGATGAAAATACAAATTTCATCAAAGCTATCACCACTCGTAGTGGTGCTGCTTATGAGGGACCCTCTGGTCCTATTCCTCCTCCGTTGTATGAAATGGAAAAAGAGACGGAGGTTACAACGGACAAAGTGCAAATTCCAAGCCCACAAAGTACAGCACAAGTCCATCCTCCGGTTGTCCCGAAAAAGAAATCCAAACCAGGAGTTGTCTTTGAATCTGTTGAGACTCCTGAAGTTGCTGCCCCTAAATCCAAACCTTATATTCCTTACCCATCGCGCTTAAATGAGCAAAAGCTCCGTGAAAAGTATAGTCAACAAATGGACAAATTCTTTCAAATCTTTAAAGAATTACATTTTGACATAAGTTTTGCGGATGCTCTCATTCTGATGCCCAAGTTTGCATCAACAATCAAACACTTGTTAAGCAACAAGGAAAAGCTGATTGAAAAGGCTAAAACTCCATTAAACGAAAATTGCTCAGCAGTTATCTTGAAAAAGCTTCCCGAGAAGCTTGGAGATCCTGGAAAGTTTCTAATACCTTGTGTATTTCCGGGAATGGTTGAATGTTATGCCTTGGCCGATCTTGGTGCAAGCATCAACCTGATGCCTCATTCAGTGTGGAAGAAACTTTCTCTTCCTGAACTCACTCCTACCTGCATGACTCTTGAGCTTGCAGATCGTACCATATCTCATCCTCGCGGAATTGCTGAGGATGTATTTGTGAAAGTAGGAAAGTTCCATTTTCCAGCTGACTTTGTGGTTGTTGATTTCGATGCTGATCCTAGGGTTCCTCTCATTCTTGGAAGAGGATTCCTAAAAATGGGCCATGCTCTTATTGATGTATTTGAGCATGAGATCACATTGCGTGTGGGTAATGAAGCTGTTACCTTTAACCATGATCAAACTTCGAGGTGCTCCTCAAATTATGATTCTGAATCGGTTAACCGAATCGATGTCATTGATATTGCTTCAAAGGAGTACTCTCAAGAAAGTCTTGGTTATTTTCATAATTCTGTGAGTGGGGATCCCACCACATTTTCTCAACTTATCATAGCCGACTCTTCCCCTTCTCTCACTTCGTTTGAGGGAAGTGACTTCTTTCTGGAAGAGGTCAAGGCTTTTCTTGCTCTAGATAGTTCACTTCCGCATGAGGTTGATGATAACTATCTTGATCCTGAGGGGGACATTCTTTTTCTAGAAAGTTTGTTAAACGAAGATTCATCTTCCCCTCTTCCACCAAAACAACTTCATAATGAGGAAATCAAGTCAGTTGAGAAAACTGATAAATTTCCTGAGATCAAGTTTAAGGACTTGCCTCCTCCACTTGAATAAGCAATTCTTGAGGAGGAAGTTCTTATCTTAATTGCTATTCAGATCTCTCTTCTTCCCTTCACCTACCCAGTGATTTCCCTTATCCTTCCCTCATTCGGGAGTGAGGATATTACCTTTGACCCCGGCATTTTCCATCTAACATTGGTTTAAAGCCGGGTATTTATCTCATCGGTGTGGAACTTTCACATACTTCAATGTTTGTCCAAACATCTTGAATGAAAGTCCGATGGAGATTGTCTCTTCCACATATTGCTTCCCCATGAACCAATGAATAGTGTGGGGGAGTTGCCCCTGCTGTTGTATATCATATATATATATATATATATATATATATATATATATATATATATATATATATATATATATATATATATATATATATATATATATATATATATATATATATATATATATAAAATAAATAAATAAAATAATAATTGTTGTGTTTCCACTCTTGGCTAGTAGTATTCCCTTTTTACGTTCTAAATATCGGCATAATAGCCGGTGCTTTGAATATTGAGGGCAATATTCAATTCTAAGTGTGGGGGATGGGAATTCTGGCGAATTTGATCAAATGTGTACCTTTTAGTGCCCTAGTCCCCCGTTTTGGCCAAAATTTAATTTTTTTTTTCATTTGGTAGAAGTGCTTTGCACTAACACAACAAATGGTTATCAGTCCACCATGTCTAACCCACATAAGGACTGGCTAATCCGAGAGCAAACGGCTCTAGGTAAAGATGTCTCAAATCCGTTTATGGCTTACAATTTGCCAAAAATTGTATGGTATTCAACTCCCCATATCTTTGATAGTGAAGAGTTGGCTAGTCCAAAAGCAAACGGCTTTTGGTAAAGACAAATCAAATCCGTTGACAGCTGATGATTTGCTTAAAATCATTTGGTTATCAATGTACCAAAGTATCATACTAAAACATTGGCTACTCCAGAAGTAATGGCTTTTGGTAAAGAGACATAAAATCCATTAAATTTTCATAAAAGATTGCTAGGGACTAGCAATAGTTTAGTGTGGGGGATTGATGAGTGTCTAAATACTCATCATTTTATTCCCATTTAAACTGCAAAAACAGCCAAAAACACTTTGAAAAGTCACATAATGCTACAAATATCCATAGAATGTGCTTTTATATGATTCAGGTACAAAAAGATTGAAAACAGGTGAAAAATGAGCTAAGTTTACAAAATTGATAGTTTCAGTCCCTGAAGTTTCATAAATTGGTAGAATTAGTCCCTGAAGGTTTAATTTGGAAGATAAGTCAACATGAGTCATTGGGAAATCAAATATGTTCACTATTAGTCCTTGGATGAAAGTTTTCAAGAATTGACATTTCCACCCCTCAAAAATCCAAAAATTACACTAAAGGTCCTTTGGCTTAAAACCTATACAAACCAAACCGGACCCTATTACTACCGTTAACCCAAAATAATAAACCCAACACCCCTTTACTATAACCTTGGCCCAATAACCTTTCCAAGCCCAATCCCAAAAAAAACCCATAACCCGACTTTCTTAACTAACCAGAAGGTTTGACCTTCGGTCAAACTCTTCTTCCAAACCTTGACCCGCCAAAACCATACCAGGATACCATCCCATTTCCACCGCCTTATCCTGACACTCCACCCCCTCCTCCTATATCACTTCACCTAACAAACCAAAATCAATTAATGCTTCTTCCCCAATTTTCAAGATTACCAGAGATAGTGGATTTTTCCACTATATCATTTTTGGCGCCAAAATGCCATTTGTATGGCTAGGATGAAATCAGAGGATCCAAGGATTGAATTAAAGTGGGAAGAAATCAGAGATGTCGACAGAGTTAGAATTATCTATATAATTTGGCTTTTGAGCAATGTAACAAGACATCATATCATCATAGTTTTTATGGTCATTTTACTTAAACGTTTTTTCTGCTTAACTTTATTACATTGTCATTTACAGCTTTCAAGTGTTTTATTACTCATTCACAAGTGTAATAAACCTTATTTACAGTACCAATTTCAATCTATCTTTACATTTCCAATTTATGCTTAATCGTATTTAAATTTCATGTCATCTAAATATTGTTGATTATTGTGTTTAGTGGACTCTATTTAGCTCACATAAGCTCCTGGCAAAGCTTATTTAGCTTTTAGTAACCTTAGAACAAGTTATAGTCATTAAAACAAAAATACCAAAAAGAAATCAAGAAAATAGAAAAGAAAATAAAAAATCAGTTTATATATAGAAGAAGCAAGGAGCATAGTAAATTTTGGAGTGCTCTTGGTTTAGTAGCTTTATGAAAAGCTATTAGGAGTGATTGTGGTCCTTGGTTCTCAGTTCTCAACTTGATTCACTTTGTAAGCTTATTGTTAAATTTTTGCATTTTACTGTATACCTAAGTGTTGTGCTCAAATCTTTGTGTTTTCATGCTCAGTCAGTATATTTGAGTTATATTATAGCTTAATATTAGGTGTTTGTGTTTTGAATTTCTTAGTTGCTTATTTGTTCATTTTCACATTCAATATAGCTTAATTTAAATCTCTGAGTATTTGTTTTTATCATATGTGTTTTAGTGCTTAGAATAGCTTATTATATCATTGCTAGTCCTTGTTAATCAGTATTATGGTCTTAATTCGTGTCTACCTTTGAAAATCTCATTTCAGTCTTCATAAAGGAATGTTTGGTTCAGTGTAACTCACTGAGACTTAGTGAGTTTCTTGGATTCTTTGTGGTTATTATCAGTTACTTAGGTAATATTAGATTCATACAAGTCATTAAACTTGCACTTAGAAAATAGAAAGTCAAAATGACCCTTTGATCTCATTTCAGTTAACTCTGTTAAAGTTTAAGGATCATTTATCTTGCATATCAGTGAAAATCTTATTGTGTTAGCTTAATCTAATCATAATATATCTTAATATAACATAATCATTCAGTAGATTAGGTTTAAGGTTCACATAAGTCAAATATTAGGTTTTATTAAACTGCTTCTTTGCTCTAGCAGTACCTTGCTTGAACTAGCAGCAGGTTCATAAGCTTGTTTCTTGTTCATTAGAGAGGTTTAGCTTGTGTAATTTGTTGATTCTAGAAGCCCGTCTGGCTAGCTTGCTATTTAAAGTGCTTATTGTCTATTAACTGCTTATTTGGATTGCTTATTCTGCTTAACCATGTTTATCCAAATCACTCACTACACTGAGCAATCAGTGTAGTTGAGTCAATTTCATAAGCTAATCAAAAGCTAATCAGTAAGCTTAAGCTTGTGACATTTGGCTTTTTCTAAAGCTAATCCACCATACTCAAAGGTTCAAAGCTTATTTTTTACTTACAAGCTTATTTCATAAGCCTGCTAGTGGTTTTTAAGTTGTCCCATTTTTCAGTATACACTGATAGTTCAGTGTAATTAAGCCTTTTTCATAAGCCCTTCATAAGCTCATTTGTGGTCCCCACAGTGTAAGCTTTGGCTTTTTGGAAAGTCCACCAGCTCAGCTTGCTACTTTAGTCATTTATTTGTGCTTATCAGGTTATTCAATAAGCTTATTTTGCCCTTAAAGTTGACTGCAGGCCTGAGTGGTTGACTATGGTGATTAGTAAGTACTTATTTGCTTATTCCAAACTTATCAGTGCTTATTTCTTGTTCCTCTAGCTTATTTCTAGTCCCTTTAGCTTATTTTCATCTTATTTCACCTTTGTTTCCTTTTGTTTAGCTTATTTGGCCACTTATTTGAGTTTAAACCATCAAATCGAGCCAAAAGCTCAAACTGATAAGCTCATAAGCTTCCAATCAGCTTGTTTTTAAGTTTTGAAATTTTTGTCTTCATTAAAGTTAGTTATTTTTGGTAGTTAAATAGCTTTGTAAAAGAAAATTCAAGAAAATCAAAATATAAAATAAGTGATAGCTTCTATTTAAGCCATTTGGCTTATTTTGAGCTTTTTCATTAAGCACTTTTCATTTTTATAATTTTCTTAGGTTCCTGCACTTGCATAATATTTTTAGAAAAAGTTTCATATTTATTAGAGTTCATTTATTATTTATTATAATTTCAATTAGTTTTTAATAATTATTAAATAGTAATTAATTAATATTAAATAGATAAATAGTCAAATAAATATTTTTATTTTTCCTAAAATTTTATTTTATCATTTGGATTCTAAAAACATAATTTTCACATCCGTGGGATTTATATTGGTCAGAATTCACGTTTTATTTTGTACGTTTACGTAATTTTTATTTAAAACGTACGTTTTTAAGTTTTAAACGTTTCTAAGTCATTTACTTTCACGTAATCGTTCTTATAGCTTGTTTAAGTTATTTTCTTTTAAAATTCCTTAGTTTAATCACTCACACCCTTTTCCTATTCAATTTCACCCGATCACAGATTCGTTCTATTACAGTTTACACACCTCGTTGGGACTTACCGACCCGGGGAAACACTAAACTCCTTTGGTAAATTGTATTGTGTCCTTAAGCTGTTTGACTCTTGTTGACCATTTACTTGGTCAATATTAGTTGATTGTTTGAGGCCGATCAACCAAACGAAAACAAACACCCAAAATAAGCTTCGAAGCAATTAAAAAAAGATAATGAAATAAAACCTTAACCGAGACCAATACGGGTCTTGACCCTAAACCCCAATCAGGTTTAGCCCGATCTGAGAATCAAACAACACCAAACACGATTTCTTTGATGATACTTTTATTTAAATCGCTTTTGTATTGCGTTAAAATTATAAAACCCATAATAAAATTTGTTTATATGCCCGATTAAAAGAAAAAGATGAATATAAAAGAGAAGATACGAGTTGTGTTAATACCAATCGAAGGAGATGAGATGCTAGGGAAGATGGTGAAGGAAGTGGTGGTTCGTGGTGGTGACAGCAGGGCTGATCAATGGTGAGGCGGTGATGAGTGACCGGTGGTGGTGGTTGTGGTGTTGGTGTCGATTGGTGAGGATGAGAGGAGAGGGAAGATTATCTCTTCTCTTTTCTTTTTGTGTTGGTTTGATACAAATGAGAAAACATAGATATTATATGACTTTTAACTGATTATGACCCATATCTTATGACGCTTCTGAAAACGAGTCATCTTTTAACTGATTATGACCCATATTTTATGACTTTGCTCTTTGCACGTCATCTTGTAGCGTGGGTCATAAAAAGCGAGTCAAGGATAGCCCTTTTTCTAGTAGTGCGGAACACCTAGAATGTCCCCGAGTTTGGAAATGGATAAAATGATATTTTCATTTTGAATCCAAAAATCAAGATAGACATTACCTTCAAGGTCATTGAAGGTACAAACACGACTATAAAACTCAAGAACGAAACGAGGACAAATTTGATCATTTATTTTGTATAAACAATCAAATTGGATAGTGGGGAAACATGCTTGGATGTTATCCAAGAGAACAAATGAGCATCGACTACATGACCTTCGTGTATATATCGATGTTGGACTCTAGCGAGATAAGCTTTTTGCTCATCAGAGATGTTTGGGTCATTGATTAGAATGGGAATGTACTTTTTGGTATCTTGATAATCCATACGAGGCATTGTTACCTACAAAAATATAATTATGTATATGTTAACTTGTTGCATTTTCATGATGACATTCTCAGTGTGTGTGTGCCTAAATGCAAACAATGTGGAGGTGCGGTAATCTCGACTCTAAAACAAAACTAATGAGATTACCCAAACGCTCCTTACTTCACTTTTGCTCAATCAAATATGTCGAAGAATACACATTAATTATGTAGTTCGATCAATATTTGTGAGATCATGTATGCATGTAAATTCCTTTTTAGTTTGCATCAACAATGCACGAAAAAAGATTTCATGATCCTAGATACGTGAAATTTTTCCAAAACAATGGAATTGGGGTGTTTGGCAAATTGCATCAACTTGGCGCCAAAAATCTTAAAATTGAAAAGCTTTAGTGTTAATGATTCCTAATCCAATTTTAAGTATCCTAGACATGATTCCACTAAAAATAATTAATCTTAATCCGATTTAACTAGGGAAATTTGGACCAAATCATATAATGTAAGTGGGTTTATGAAAATCCTAGGTTTAGGGAATCATGCAAGTTATATATTGTCTAATCCTAGTCCTAATTGCACAAAATTTCAATCAAAATTGAAAAACCCCAATTCGATTTTATGCATAAGAACAAACCCAAGACTCAAATTGAAAAGAAATTAAAGTTAATTGACTTACAATTTGTGTTGTAGTGATTAAGATTCTTTGATTGCAATGCCTCGATCTTGAATTACAAGAGTGTAGAAGGATTTGGGAGTTGTGTTCGTTTTTGACAGCAGTTCACAGTGGGTATTTTTGTTTGAAATGGGTGTGCAGAGGGAAAAAGGAAGAAAAACGGGCTTCAGCAGATACACGGTACCATTAATGTTTTGTGGTGTCGTGCCACTTTAGTGGTGCCGTGCATGTCTGAGGCCCATTTTTGTTCCATTTTGAGTTTTGACGAATTAATCTTACTTATTTAGTAAGACTTTTTGACACGAGGGAAGAGTTTATACCCAATAAACTCTTTTAATGAAAACAACTAGGCGAAATGACAAGAAATGGCCTTAGTATTTCCAAGGAAATGCATAAGTAGTCATTGGAAGAGTACGAGGGATGACTCAGTATTCCCAGTGAAATATTAGAAGTCATGAGACGAGGTGTAAGGAATGACTTGATATTTCCAGTGAAATATCTAAGAGTCATGTGTCGAGATAGAAGGAATGACTTGATATTTCCAGTGAAATATCTAACAGTCATGAGATGAAATAGAATAGATGACTTCAATATTTCCAGTGAAATATTTAAGTGATCATACGAAGAACATGAAAGATGACTTAATATTTCCAGTGAAATATCTACAAGTCATGTGATGAGACGTACGGAATGACTTAATATTTCCTGTGAAATATCTACAAGTCATGAGATGAGACGTAAGGAATGACTTAATATTTCCAGTGAAATATTTACAAGTCATGAGACGAGATGTATGGAATGACTTAATATTTCCAGTGAAATATTTATAAGTCATGAGACGAGATAAAGGGAATGACTTGATATTTCCAGTGAAATATCTAAGAGTCATGAGACGAGACGGAAGGAATAACTTAATATTTCCAATGAAATATTTAGCAAGTCACGAGATAAGACGTAAGGGATGACTTTAATATTTCCACTGAAATATTTAAATAGTCATGAGAGGATGAGAAGAATGACTTAAAGATTCATGAGGAAAGACGTAAGAAATGACTTCAATATTTCCAGTGAAATATTTGGAAAGTCATGAGACGAGATATGAGAGATGACTTCAATATTTCCGAAGAAAAATTCAAATAGTCATAAGATGGGTGTGAAGAACGTATTGGTTAGGATATCGACGATGTTGTCCTTTGAGAGAAATTTTTCTAAGAAAAAGATTCCTCTTTGGACATTATCGCGATGGAGGAGGTGACGTACTTCGATGAGCTTCGTACATGAACAATCCACGGGGTTCTCGGTCAAGTCTATTTGCACCTTGGTTGCCGCTCTTCACGGGAATGTCGTTGAGATGGACGTCGCATTGGATTAGAGCTTGTCTCATCCATAGTGCTTGTAATCAAGAATTTTCGGCGCTTACAAATTCGGTTTCGGTCGTGGAGATAGCAAGAGTGGTTTGTTTCTTGAAGAACCAAGAAGTTAGACAACAGCCTATGAAGGTACAACCATCACTCTCTCTTCATCAATCCACATTATCTCCCGCATTATCAGAGTTGATATAGACAATAGTTTCTACATCAAACTCCTTGAGATATCATAATCCCAAGTGGATAGTGCCTTTAATGTATCAGAAGATACGCTTAACCGCTTTATGGTAAGAAGTTTTGGGATCCTTCTTACAAGCGAGCACAAGGGCAGACACTAGACATGATATCGGGCCTACTTGCCGTTAGGTAAATTAAATTACCTATCATGCCCCTAACCTAGTACTATCCGCGCACTCACCTTCATCGTCTTTTGTGAGATTCGTTTCCGCGGACATGGGCGTTAGTATGGATTAAGATTTTTCTAAGCTAAGTATCTATTATATATATATTATATATATATAATATATATATATATATATATATATATTATATATATAATTTATGTGTGTGTGTGTGTGTGTGTGTGTGTGTGTTGTTGTGTGTTATTATATATATATATATATATATATAGGATAAAGATCAAATAAAAAGACAAATATACGTACATTATGTAAAAAGATTTTTTTTTTCAAAAATTTTCTCGAAAAATTCCAAAAAAATTCCACAAGATCAGGTATGTTTGTGCATGAAAAAGTTGTGAAGGAAGTTTTTCTAAAAGTTGATATTTTTTCCGAAAAATATTTATGAAAAAATACGTTTGTGCATTAAATCGCTTTTTTGTGCATCAAAAATTCGTTTTTGCACCCAAGTTCTTTTGACTTTTTTAATCAAAATAACATTACGCATCTAACTAAAACAAGTTGAAAATTTTGTGCATCAAAAATTTTTTGCGCATCAAAATTCGTTTTTTGTGCATTAAAAAAAACGTATAAAAACTCAAAATTAGAAAAACTTCTTTCACAAAAGTTTCATGCACCAACATTCCTGATCTTGTGGAATTTTTATGGATTTTTTCGCGAACTTTTTTGAAATAAAAAATCTTTTTACGTAGTGTACGGATATTTGTCTTTTTATTTTAACTTTACCCTATTATATATATATATATATATATATATATATATATATATATATATATATATATATATATATATATATATATATATACTTTAGTATACTTAGATTTAAAAAGATGCTATCTTCGAGTGATATATTGAGAGGGCTAGGGAAGAAACTTGACCCACTCATCATGCTCATCTCAAACTTGTCACGCATGATCTTTGAGCGATCATTGTATATTTCTGGACAAGTTGAGTTTGTCATACTTGTCTTCGACAAATATTTGAGTCATGATGAAATGCGAATTTCGTTTCTTTGTGATAGTGCCTACTATGTTAGATTCTAATAACACTACATGCTTAGCATTTCTACTAACAAAAGATGTTTTAAGAAAGTGTACCTTAGCCTGAGGTGTTGCCCTTAAAATCTAGAAGACTAGACTACCTTTGTTGAAAGCTAGGCACACGAGACGCGACTTGACATTGCACCACAAGATTAGTGCAACCACTAATCATACTCTATTAGATGGACTTCAAGTTGCTTCAAGACCATCTCTATCTAGCAAGACAGAAGCTCAAACATCGGGTCTCCAATTTCTCATGGGTCCAAAGTTGTTAGTGTTAAACATCGTACGCATTTGTCGCATTTGTTTAGGATGTGAGAATGGACACATTTCCCATGGTAAGTAACTTTGTGGTTGACCGTTATTCCAAGTTACGGGAAAGTTACTTGGATAACTTTGTCTTCTAAAGTTACCTCTTAGTAGAGGAGTTCTTGACCGAGGTTTAGGAACATTTGTTCTTCTAGGTGAAGGAGTCTCTGATCTAACATCAAGTTTTACATAACCAAGTCCGGGGGTTGACAAGGATTTGTAAATACTTTTGACTTCTTTTTTACTAGTACTAGGTACTTCTACATTATTAATAACTAAGTGACTCGGTTTAGGACTTGAATTATTTCTCAGACTTGACTCAGTTCTGTCTCCAGCATCAGATGGTACCACGGTACCATTAAATTTAATGGTGCCATCTGTACCTTTAGTGGTGTCGTCCACTGTTTCGACAAAACTTATGGGTTTGACAAATTTTACTTGTTTCTTTTTACTTTTCGAAGCTTTATTTGGGTCAAATCCTAAGCCCGCTTCGGTATGTTGACCATTCCTAACGTTTTCAAGTATGTCATTAAGTGTCTTTGTTCCTTTTTCAAACTTAATGATTCTCAAAGCATTTTCTTTGAGTTTCTCATTCTCTACTTGAAGACTTAAGCATGACTTACATCCTACATCTACTCCTTTATTTTTCTCAAGTCTTTTGACTTGATCCTTAAGTTCTAGAATTTGCACTTCAAGTTCATGCAATTTTAGCTTTAGCGTTTTGTTTTTACCTAAAATTTTAGAACTTACTTCGCATAGTTTATTATATTCGTCACGTAATCTATTATCATCTATTGACGAATTATCATCACTATAATAAGAAGAGTCGGAATGTACCTCATTAGAAGCTTGAGCCATTAGGCATGTTTCATCGTTGAGCTTATTCTCTTCTTCTTCACCACTATCACTCCAAGAGCCTCCTATGAAAGCTCGTTGGTTGTTGGATTTTGGTGGCTTAGGACATTCTCCTATGAGGTGATTAGGATCTCCGCCTCCAAAGCATTTCCTATCACTTGTCCCTTTCTTCTCAACTTGGTTCTTGTATGACGGCTTCTTGTCATCACGAGGTTGCCTAACAAATCTACCTCTTCTCCTAAAGAACTTTTTAAAGTTTCTAACGGCTAATTCATACTCTTCATCTTCACTATCGAAACTCGAACATTCCTTATCACTAGACTCCTTTTTTGCTTTCAAAGCTAGAGATCTAACTCTTTTGCTTTTTCCTTTGACTGTATCAGAGTCTTTCTTGATTATCATCTCGTGAACCTTCAAGTTTCCTATTAGTTCATCGAGTGATAAAGTCGCCAAGTCTTTTGACTCTTCAATGGCGGTGACATTTGCTCTCCATTTAGGATGTCGAGCCCTAAGGAACTTCCTAACGTAATTCTTGCTAGAATAACCTTCATCAAGAGCTTTAAGACTAGTAATAATAGTATTAAATCTAGCAAAAGCATTATCAATAGATTCATCTTCCGAAATGGAAAATTGTTCATATTGTTGAACAATAAGATCTATCTTGTTCTCTTTGACTTGATTATTACCTTGGTGAGTGACAAACAAAGTTTTCCAAATATCTTTTGCCGTATTACACATGAAAATTATTTCAAATTCCTTTTTAGGCAAAGCATTGTAAATCATCATTTTAGCCTCATTATTTTTGGCTAGTTTTCTTTTAAGTTCATCACTTTGTTTGTCATAAGGAACTATTTCATCCTTTCTAGTTTCCAGATTCTTTTGAATCGGTTGAAAGTCACCCTCGGTAATAACATGCCAAAGATCAATGTCTTTTGATTTCACATACGTTTTGAATCTTGTTTTCCAATAGATAAAACAATCGGTTTCAAAAAGTAGTGGTCTTTGCATAGATTGCCCTTCTAGATATTTGTCGGAATCTATTAATCGATTCAAGTTTTAAAATACAATTTACTTTAAAAACTTGACTAACCTGGCTCTGATACCAATTGTGAAAAACTAGAAGGGGTGGTTGAATAGTTTTACCGGCTTTTAATTTGTCTCAAAAACTTTACTATTGGAAATCGTTGATTCAATTCTTATGTGAAAGCAATCAACACCAATATGAACTCTAAACTATACTAGCTAATAAAAGTAATGAAAGTAAAGTAAAGAGATGGAAAGATCAAACCGAGACAAAGGGATTTATAGTGGTTCGGCTATGAAGCTCTTCTTCGCCCTACTCCACTCCCCGAGTACCAAACTCTAGAGTTTCAAGCACTATGTCAACAACCTCCCTTCAGGCCGAGAAAACCGTACACGTCGCTTATCCAATTTCCGACACTAAACTAAATGTCGAGTGCTAATCTTAGCTAGCACCAATCTACCACGATCTACTTTATCCTTTCTAATTCACACTATCACACAAGACTCGATCTACCTGATCTACCTATGATCTACTTGATCAATCACACTAGCCCAATGGCTTCAAGAGATCTCCAAGATCTCGACACGATCACAATGATCAACCCTCACTTGACTCAATCTATCCTTTCAACCCTTGATCAATCTTGATCAACACACAATCCCAATGGCTACAAGAGATATTCAATATCTCTATAAGATCACAATGATCTTTCCTCACAAACTCTCAAAAGAAAAATGATCTTGATGTATACTATGATATAATCAAGTGTGTAACAAATGTTACAAGTGCTTCTACCTACAACTATAACACTTTGTATCTACTTGGATACCTTGTGTTCTTCTCTTTCACTTGAAGAGGAATGAAGAGGATCACTTGAATGGATGATTGGATCACTCTTAAACAAAAGAAAAACTAAACTAAATGATCAAGAAGAGAAAATGTGATAAGGGTATTGAACTCAGAAAGTTCTGTGTGAAAAGGGATACCCAAAATCTGTGAAGTAGGCTGGTATTTATAGGCAAAAAAAATCTGGCCGTTATGGGGACACGACATAACTAAACCACGCACGGCACCACTAAACTTAGTGGTACCGTGCCAGACAAAAACGCTCCTCTTTTTGTCTTTTCTGGTGAAACTTATTTGGGGAAGTTTGGAGCTGATTTTATTGGGAAAAATAGCTGTTATGTATTTTGAACTTATTTTTCCATTAAAACATTTCTTAATTATTCAAAAATAATTTGTAAAGTATATTTTTGAAAGAAATGTTTTGTCACATAAAAATGTGACGCCTAAAACACAAATTCACTTCTTTGATCATTTGTCAAGTTGTAAATTTGTTTTAGAGTGATTTTCGTAGAAACGAGAACTTTCAATTAAAAACTTGTTTACGTTAATTTTAACGTAACGTGTTTTAACATTTTGTCATCCTAAAAACGTGAAGTTATCGAAAGATAGAAATAACGTTTTTAGAACATTATTTGCATCAACAAAATCCTCTCATAAATGTTCTGGCAGATTGCTAGGATCTGCGTATGACTCTAAAATTAACAACTAGCGTTCTTATTGTTTGAACAACTAGTGTAGAAATGTTTAAGTGTTCCTAAGAGATCTTTTGATGAATCTCGTGGCTCTAGACTTGATAAGTGCGTTTTGGTTTTAGTAGTCGGAGACTGGAGCGGTGTCTCCTGTTTCAATATCAACACAACTTGGAGCGAGAGGTTGATAGATTATGCAGGGTTCCCCGTAAGAATGAAACAAGTCCTTTGAAGAGAACTTGAGTGGCTAGAAGGTTAAGTGCCGTGTGTCACTGGGTCCATGACTTCTTGTCTTCAATACCGGTGTTTCCATAGTAACAACCAGTAGAATATGAATTGAACCCGGAATTTGCCCTAAGTTGATCATTTGGAGGGCTATTTCTTTTCACCCTTTTCCTTAACTTCCCTTTTTAATTCTTCAACCCCTTCTTTCTCCTTTCATTTCTTTACTCCTTTTTTCAATCATACCTAAGGACTTCTAGTACTAAATTATTTGGTGTTGTCCCTGGGTAGATCCCTCTGGCTCTGGCGGATCATAGGACGTATTTCCTAACCTTAGTCACCTTATAACTCCATGATTGTCCTATGTTGCCATAAAACCATTCTTTTGAAAATCTCTCAAGGTGTTTATGAATATAAAATGCATTTTGTTAACACTTTGAGAGTTTTGGACTTTTCAGAAATACTCCTCCTTCACATGTGCACATGAGTTTTTAAGATAAATTTACACATGTTGGGTAGAGATCGCACTTTTGAATTGATCGACTTTCGGTGAACAAGACCGATTCGAGACACGCTTACATCACTAGTTAGACTAGCTTGAAATTATTACCCGGCCTGGTCAAGTCCAAAGAAAGTTTCTCGAAATGGTACACTTTACTTAGACAAGTCCTATCTGAGACAAGCTTACAACACTGGTTAGACCAGCTTGAAATTATTACCCGTCCAGGACAAGTCCTTTCGATTACTGACATTTGAGTTTCGTCAATTCGTAGGTTAAATCTGAGTCGAGCTCATTTAAGATTCCACACACTTAACAATCATATTTTAATCACATTTTTCTTTCTCCTCCTCAAAAATAGCATATTGATATTGTTTTTTGGAAAACGTTTGATTAAAATATTGTAACACCCCCAAAATCGGATTGCAACGGAAGATAATGTTACTGGGGTGCTACTCAATTGGTATCACAACACAAAGTACAAATAACGGTTTTACCGCAACCGTTTAGAAGAAATTTCATAATCCAATGTATTTTAGTTTACATCATTCAAAAATGGTGCAGAAATACAGGCCCATAAGAGGATTTAAGCGGTCCCAAATGATTATCAGAGTCATCTATGACCAAGCCATGCCATTTGCCAAGTGCCTCCAAAAGTAAGATATCGCCTTTGAAACCTGAAAATACATGCTAAAAAGTGTCAACCAAAGGTTGGTGAGTTCATAGAGTTTATAAGTAAAACAGTTAATTTCAATAGTTTCAAGTTTGAGCGATAATTGCAATAATTGCAAATATCAATAAAATGAATAGTGGGCTACGTTGTTTTACACCCATAGTTTGGTTGTATAATAATCCGTTGAACACAAATTTCAAGTTTAATAGAAAGTGGGCCACGTTCTTGCACCCATAAATTCAGTAGTGGCAGTACCGTATCATTACAGTACCGTATTATTGCTCTAAGTCTCATGAAGCTCAAACATTAACATGTGTGATTTCATAATAATGACGTAGGTTACTGACATCATAAAGATGACGTAAGTAACAATGCCCTTTGGCAGGAGCTTGCCAACTTCCTGTTTATTCTCAAATAAAGTGCATTTGGCTACTTATCCAGCAACACAAATGGGGCATCAACTGCCAATAGATCTATTCACTATATTCGCGTTCACTCGCAAGTGATTAATGGCTCATGGTATGAGGGACTTTTAATGGCAATAGTGGGTACTTAGGCAATACCAATCAGGATAGCATACAGAAAATACTTGTGTTCAGGTTTGTAGCATGTAACATGTTTCAATAAACAAATATAGTGTTTCATCAATCGAGTAAAATATTAAAGATAAAGAGTAAAATATGTAAGTAAAATGAGCATGTATCTCCCCCAAAGAGTTCAAAATAGGTAAAAAGAGGGGCTATGACTCATCTTAGAAATAAGTTGTCTGAAACGACAAGTCGAGTAGCATTAATGTGTGGCACCGACACGCGACCTAGTTATCATGGCAATTCTCAGTTTACAGTTTTATATACTCATGACATAAAAGTGTTTAAATAGATTTAAATGTTTACATGTGGTTGTGTTTAATGTTGCTTGTGTGGCAGAGTTTACGTTTAAATCGTTTCAAAGTGTTTGCAAGTATTAGCTTTTGGACAAAGTGGACAAGTAGATGCATATACAAAAGTATTCAAGACGGATGAGTCTCAGGTTCGAGAATAACCGAAAGACTTAATACGGAAAGTAGTCACAATGAAAGTATTTGTGAAAGATTATATGTTGTTGGTCCAAGAATAAATATTATAAGTTAAGTATTTAAATTAACAATGTTTCGTGATACGATTTATATAAATATAAATGTGTTTATATTTATCTAAAGTTAATAGATGAGAGTTAGAAAATATTTATATTACTTTTCTATAAATAATATTTTATTATTCAAGTTTCGTTGTTTGTTCGAGTTTGTGAAAATAAACTAAGTATAAGAATTTGACAAAAATCGGGCATGCTCCGTCCGTAAATATTACTTTTCCCTTTATAAACTATTTGTTACAAAAATATCCCCATTTTTAATGAATAAATATAGTTTATATTTATAGTTTATCTAATTAAACCTTATTAGTAAAAGTTATTAAAAAATATGTGGACTAGTTCTAATAGTTTAAGGTCTAATGTGAAAACTTGTAAAAAGAAATAAAATAAAAGAAAAACAATAAATATAGTTTATATTTATAGTTTATCTAATTAAACCTTATTAGTAAAAGTTATTAAAAAATATGTGGACTAGTTCTAATAGTTTAAGGTCTAATGTAAAAACTTGTAAAAAGAAATAAAATAGAAGAAAGACAGGTGCAGGGTTCGAACCCCTGACCTCAAGCTCAACAACCTAGCGCCCCAACCAACAGACCAACCCAACTTTGTTATTTAGTTTTGAAACTCAATTATAATTATGGAATTTTTCTACAGTACATTATCATTTTAGTTATATTTCTTTCTCAGTGTGCATGCGTTCAAATTTTAGTTTGAAACAAAATGCGCCCTCAAGCTGGGTTATAAGGGCTTCGATACAGGACAAATGAATAAGGGTGAACAAATCTCGACTCGTCAACATAAAACCACTCCCCACTGTGGTTCGAACACAGTGGGTTTTCGACTCACCACAAAACAATACAAACCTTAAACCGAGTCGACTACTCCCTTGATTAAGTCATTAGTTTATAGTTGGTTTCGTATAATATTTAGTAAGTTCACTGTCTAAATAAGCGATTTTCAAACCAACGAAAAGAAAACTACTACACTGTAGTTCGTCCACAACTAAACCAACACGTTTCATTTTTCAAAGTCGAGCTATATTCTTAGTTATGTTTTGAGTTTAAAGTTTAGACCAAGTAAACAACAAATTAACACCACTCCAACGATTGGGTTCGATGCAAGCAACACTCGACAAGGGCACATTATTTGACAAAACACATCGCGACACTCCCACTGTGGTTCGACCACCGTGGGTTTCGACCCATTGTAAAAAAAAACACAAAAATATAAGCAAGTTTATAAGTACATTCATCTTTAGCCAATACTTGAGTGTCACTTTTCTTTTATGTTTATAGTTTCCTTATGTTGTTCTAAGTTCAAAAGCTCGAGTACGCTTACGATATAAACGTGTATGCCGAAGGTGTGAGCAAATGAACACTTGCTTATTCGTAACGTGTTTAATAGTGTGAAACAAAGTTCAAAGTTACCACACAAGTTTCATTAACCTAACCACTTAATATGTTTGCATGTATGCTTGATGGTATAAGTATTCAAGAAATGTGTTTTAGTTTTCTATGTCGAGTAGTGTATATATTCGAAGAATACATTTTCTAGTTTTTTTTTTCAAAGACTTAAGCATACATATATATACAAGATAACATGTAGTATTTAGTGTGTAGCATGCATGCATAACACATTTGAAGCTCTAAGAAATCAAAGAAACATAATTTAGAAGGGTGATGAGTCCTCACAGTGGGTTGAGGGTGATTCGAATAAAGGAAAGGAAGACCAAGAGCAAGGCTTGCAACCCAATACTCCAAATACCAAGCTTATTAGCCAAGACTTCCTAGCACAAATCCTTAGTAAGCACTTGTTGTTTTAGTGATATTTTGAGAACACTGTGAAGTGTATGAGTGTATTTGTGCTCGGTTATAAAGGAAGAAGAAGGAGAGAAGAAAGTGAGGTACAGTTGATTGGATGGGAAAAAAAGAGAAGAATGATGTGAAGTTACATATGAGTTGTCATGTCAAAGGCCCCATATGAATTGACAAGGCAAGAGTTGACATAGTGAATCATAGTTGGTATGGTGACAATAGAATCATGGGAGGACAAAGAGCAATGGACAAAAGGTTGTGATGTGAACCTTCAAGAGATTTGACAACAACTACTGGCCCAGGTGATGATGGTGTATGATTGCACCCTTTTGACTTGACTTCCTTTCTAAAAAAAAAAAGAAACATGTGTGTCATGGGATTATTAGAGTACGTTCGATAGGATTTCAAAGGGTGTGTTTTGGTTTCTTCATAACACAAAAGAAAGGAACAACAGCAAAAATATATAGGCGAGCGTGTTCATATGTCCTCGTTAGAGTGCGTTTGTTATTTAGTAGGACGAGTGTGTTTCTTCTAGTGTGACACCATGCCACAATGACAAAACAAAAGGAAGAAAATAATATAAATAGGGTGTTTGCTAGCTCGGTTATGTCACAAAGAAAGAAAAGAAAAAAATACAATGTAGTCGGGTTTGTTTGTTTGTTAGGCTCGTTGGGTGGCCAAGGCCCAACGCAATAAAGGTGTCCTTTTGGTTTGTTAATAAACGAGCCAAGGCCCAAATTAATTAAGGGTATGACGGGTTTAGTTATAAGGCCCAAAAGAATAAAAGAAAAGGGTATGTTTAATTTAGTTACGTTTTGCAAAGGCCCAAAAGTAATTGTCGGGTTTGATTACTTGTTATTTAACTAACGTGGCTTGCGTGTGAGCTTGTTTCCAATAAAATGTGAATCATGTCACATAGTTATGATTTGTAATTACATTTGTAAAAATAAAATAAATAAATAAATAAATAAATAAAAATTACTCGTAAAAATGGTTAACTAACTTTAAAAATAAATTACTTCGAGTTTAACATTAATTTGTGACTTGGTAAATTTACGGGATATTACAATACCTACCCGTTAAACAGAATTCCATCTCGGAATTCTTAATCAATGGTAGTTGTTGAGGTTGTCTCGTAATTTTTTTTTTGAACAGTAACCCCAACGGTTATGAATAGTAGCCTAATGGCTACTTTTGTTTTATAAATACCTCATTTTTAACTTTCATTATTTCATGCAATACTAAATTTTTCAACTACATTCCTCTCATCAATACTCTAAGATGTCGCATGTTATTACTATTGTTGCAATTGTGTATGTTGTAGCAGTTGCTATCTACTTGGCCATCGTCCCAGATGAAGAAGGTTACGACTTTTTGACCGGGATTTTAGCGGTTCTAGTTCCTCTTGTGGTTCTAGAGGTCGGCGTAGATATACTTTGGGGGTAATAGATAGTATTGCGAGAAAAGTATTGTAATAAATCTTTGTTTTATTTTAGTTCTTATGAAATTTATATGGTAATAAATGAATGTGTTACGACATCTCTTTATTTATCGAACTATGTCTCTTGATATTTTCTTTACCGCACTCAATAACTCGCTTATATTCTTTTATTACACAGACTATTCATAATGTTGCATCCAGTCGTGATTCTTGCTCTTGTGGGTGTAGTGGTGTTTGTCGTTAGCTTGGCGGATCAACCGTTCCACGATTCCATTCCTTACGTGGTGATATTTGTAACATTAGCACTACCACTGTGAATTATATCGTTATGTATTAATATTCGTGGATTCTAATGTAATAACAATTTACGTTGCTTTTGTTTTTCCCTTTCCTATAATATTACATTTAACGTGATTTATCTTTTCTAAAAAGATTTAAGGCATGAATATTCTAAATCATCCTACTTAAGGGTTTTCGACACAACGCTTATACTTAACTGGTGAGTTACAAGGTAATGTAGACGTTCCGAGAGTATGGAATGAAATATTCATACTCATTTTCGGAGATGAGGAGTAAGATAATCAGGGAAGATCGCCATAGTGTTTAAAATAGTTGGTGTGTATACGGGTTAATGTTAACAGGATGAAACTCTTTATAGGCGAGTTAATCATAGAATTTTTCGTATCAATCTTCCTATTACATGTCATGCACATACGGGGCTTGTAATACTCAGATTCACGCATAATTTCATGTAAATAAAAACCGTGATGGGTTTCGGAAGAGAACTTGATGAATGTAAAGAAAGTTGCTTAACGTCAGCTTTTGTAAAGAAGAGCTTGTAAAATAAAGTTTTAAGTGACAACACATAATTGGTTCCAAGCTTTTGTAGATGATGAATCAGTTTGTTTCTTAGCAATCCCATATCTCATAGTTCTATCAGGGAAATTGATAGTCTGTTACGAGTTTCATGTATATGTTAAGTAAGTCATTAATATATGTCAAGTAATGTTTAAGTGGTTATGTATCATCTGCTAAGCAAATCTCTATACATTGTGCTGGTAAAATGTAGGCACGTAGGTAGTTATGGTCCGTTTTTAGAGCGTAGTGTTGCAATGAGAAAAGTGTTCCATTTAAGAGAAAAAGTATTGCAATGAGAAAGTGTTGTGATGCCAGTGTGTTGTGTGTAGAAGCAAACCTTTATAAACTTTTATGATATTCAATGCTCATGAACGCACACAGGAACTTTTACCATTCTCATAAATCAAGTAGAAAGTCAACCGGAAATAACCCTATCATAACTACTCCCAGTATTCGCAAAATTCACCTCTGAGTCGGACATAGGTGATCAGACTATGTCCCACTGTCTCTTGTTGAATATAGGTGATCAGTCTATATTCACCCAAGGTTCAACGAACTTTGAAATACTCAGCTCAGTTATACTAGTACTATGTCCCTCACTTTTAAAAGTTGTTTAAAAAGACTAAGTCAAGTGTCCAAACTCAAGGTCGAATGGTGAGTTCACGTAAGAAAAAGGCGTAATACTGTGACATGTATGATACGTAAGCATAAGTATATGGAAGAATACTTATAGTAAATAACGAAAGCAGGTGGATATAAATCATCTAATAGTAAGACACACATCGTATCAAGTATATCAGTAAACAACATCACAAGTGAGGCATCAGCTTGGCAGGCAGGCACGTGGCGGTCATAGGGCTAAGTTTTCGCAAAAGTAGTTATAGTCTAGGTTTTAAAAATACCCAGTTCTTTATAACCAAGGCTCTGATGACAATCTGTAACACCCTGTAGCGATCTGTAAAATTCCCCAGTGATTTGTAAATGCTAATCAAGTATTAAATTACCATTACTGTTCAGTTAACCATTTTTATGGGAAAATTTTAAAATTTTCTTATCACATTACATTAATTCAAACACGTTGATACGTGATTCACAAACACATTGGAACGAGCTCACACACGGACCACAACGAATCCAACACACTCATTATAAACCAAACGGATCACATTTACTATTCCTGGCCCAACTTTTGGCCTGTTACTATTCAAAGCCCAACCTAAGTTTTATATTTCTTATTATTTCACTCGACTGAACACACAATACTTGGCTTCAATATCTTTTAAATTCGACGCACAACATATGCAACTCTTTACACCACTCGAATCTCCATACACCAAAGAATCAGTATGTCGAGTCTTACTTTCTATTTCGAACGTTTGATACGTGAACAAGACCCAAAGTAAACCCCTCTTGACAACAATTACAAATTCACATAATTTATCCAATTCGACCTAAACTTATTTTCACATAGCCCTTTTTTTTCCCTAGTCGTAAATGAGTTTATAACATCATTTCTCACCTTCATACACTTTTGGTCACGTTACATATTTGTTTTAGACACTAAATATATCGTACGAGACATATATATACACAATTTGTGTTATGACCAAAACCATACACAACCCCCCCCCCCCCCCGCAACTCCTATGTACTCGAGTGATATTCTCCTTATCTTAACCAAATCTCTGCTAACAATCAAATCACCACAAGTTGAGGTATAAAAATACCATATAATCCACTAAATACATGCATATATACGAAATGCATACATACGCTCCATTCACACTTGAAACAAGTATTTTTCACACATATCCTCTCTAGTATTCTCCACTATCGAGAGCCCTCAAGATCAGTAGCCAATACTCTAGCATTTCGAATCATCTTTCCAAGTATACAAATCAAAGTCGACACATTGGTGATAGTTCTAGCATGATACGTGAATTCTATCTGTGTTCTAGTCCTTTTTAACGAGTACTCACCACCTTAAGGGTGTTGTAAGTCATTTGAACAGAATTTCCTACTCTTAATACATGTTTTCAATGTTCATGCATTGTTATATATTTTCTTTCGAACATATTTCATATTCTAATCATTTTTCCAAGTTCTTGTTATTTATTTATTCGCATATACGTATGACCTCCTTCATGGATGGCTAGAAATATGAGTTATACTTCCATTCGACATTTACATATCCATTTTATTGCATATCCAGATATGTTTCTAATCACATGTTGATATCACACGTTATATATGTCATATTTCCCTTTGGACCCATTCATAATATCGACTAAGAAACAGTCCTATATAATCCATTTCGTAAACGTAACATATAATTTTTATTGCTCACCTTAATTCTTAATAACCTCAACTAAGAAGCTGTTAAAATAAGCTCTTGTCACAAGCTCATAAAAGTCCTTTTTGAACTCCAAACTAATCGCTACTCAGATTGTATTAAAACTCTCCCTTTTATATCGATTGGGCTCTTAAGCCCAATAAGCAGTTTTTAAGCACTCTCAATAAGCTAATGATATAAACTCTTTTTTACTGTTTTTAAAACATTGAAATAAGCCCAAAACCAGGCCCACTTTGTTTTTAAACCCATCGGATCAATATTTGTTATTGGGCTTTGTTTTGGACACGTTAAAGCCCAATAAGCCATAAATAAGCTCTTTTTGAAAATAAGAAGTTCCATAAGACTCTAATAAGCTTTTTAAAAATATTAAAACTTTCGGAAAACATTTCACATCATTTTTGTGACTTTTGGACTAAGTTTGCAAAATATATATCAAATCGGGTTAAAAGTGTCAAGTTCACAAAATTATGTTGCAAACTGTTAATTTAGTAACCTAAGGGTAGAAAATGTCCAAACAATAAACAGAAGGCTTAAAATGTAATATTTGACCTTTTTGGACTAAAAATGCAATTGATAACTAATCAGGGACTAACGGTGCAAAACTTACTCCGTTAGGGTAGAAAGAGTAAAATCTGTATAAGTACAAGGACCAAAAAGTAACTTCATTTCATATTCAATTCCATTTCATAATTTACACTTTCTCATTCACTCATGTGCATTTTTACGATTCGTACAATATTTAATCACGTTACGTTTATATTTATATAACGAATTTTTAACGAATAAACTTATCGTTTTGTTCAACCATTTTCGAGGAAATGATATTTATGAATTCAATGACATAAAAGCAAGATAATATTATATATAATATTATTTTTGAACTTTAAGCATTTTAAGCATCTCACACACTCACATCACCAATCAAATCGTTATCCCTGACTCATTTTTACAATCACAATTCATATTAAGTCAAAACTATCAAATTCTCAGACTTCACTATTATTCAGGTCGTGTGTTGGAGCCGTTCCTTTAATTCACTTGATTTCACATTTCACCTTGCCAGTTACACATAAGGTGAGTCATAGCCCCACTTTTACTTATTTAACAACTTTACACTCTATGGGGGAGATACATGCTACAAAATAGAACACAAGTATTTTCTGTATGCTTCACCTGATTGATATTGCCTAAGTTACTCTATTGCCAAAAGCCCCTCACATCATGAACTATTAATCACTTTTGAGTAACCGCGAATATAGTGAATAGATCTATTGGAGGCTGACTGCCTATTCCACTAATGCCTGGCGGATAGCCTTAGTTGCTAGTCGGATTAGTCGCAATGCACTATATTTGAAGGAAATAGAAAGATGGCAATCTCCTACACGAGGGCCACATTTTCACCGGTTACTAACACTGTTAACGTTTGCGTGTCATGAGACTTAGGGCAATATATCCAACTGCAATATCACCATTTCAAACATGATTGTAATTCACAGGTAATCACAACTTGTGTTCCAAACTGATTATTATTACAAACTCTATGATTTCACTCAATAATTTTGTTGACTTTTAGCATGTTTATCTCAGGTAATTAGCAGAGCAGACAAGGCACGGAGTGGGCATTAAAACTGATGGTTTTTGGTGGTGTAAAAATAAATTATGTCATTCATTTTCAAACTACTACACCCTTTTATGAGATTTCACAACTCTGATATTTTCACTTTTGTATCTCAACTATTATTTGAATGACAAAAACTTTCAAAACGCCTCTTTTGAGCCGTTTTCTATGATTATGACAACGATCCTCCCCGTAATACCCCGATTAGTCTTCCGTTGTTAACTCATAAATTAGGGGGTGTTACAGATTGGCATCAGAGACATAGTTATAGAGAACCAAATGTTTTCTAACATTGGACTATAACTACACTTTCAAAATGAATCATTTTTACACCATACCACTTTACGCCCTCCGTGCCTGCATAACACCGTGCTCAGTATATTACCTATTAAGATTATTTCACATTAATCTTCACACACTTGATTATTTCACATTGATTTTCATACACTTGATGTTATTGATTACTTACATTTACTATTTTCAAGTTATTACAGTACCATGTCTACAGTATCACACCTTAGCACCTCATCATCGGATATGGAATCCGAGGATACCTTATCATCTATCACCTCACCTATAGTTCCCAGCACTTCAACTGCTACAGTGTCGAACACCTCTTCAGACGAAACGGATCCCTATAAGGAGGGTGAAGTTGTCGCTACACCACCCATGGCACCTGTTGCACCAGGTAACCCAGATTCACCCATATCTCAAGACCTGTATATACTAGCTAGACGGGCATGTACCTCACCACCACACCCAGAGAACCGTCTAGTTTCTCCCACTTACCGATGACCAGTACATGTAGACATAGCAATTGCTGCCAGTAGAGGATTCAGATACACCATTACCTACTCCACCACCCCCACCTGCACCGGTAGTCCGGCGCAGACGAGTCAGAATCTTAGCACCCTATGAGCCTGAACCATTCATGACACCATTTCGGAGCCACCTCAACGGTCCTATTAGGATGCATACACCTCGCAAGAGGGTACGACTACCTATAGTTCCGATCATACCACCATTTCCACCCCTATCCCCTACTTCACCCCTAGACATGATCAGGATGACGCTACCATCATCTCCTGAGTATCAGTATGCATTGCCACCACTACTATCATCACCCCCTCCACCATCGGTTAGACCCAACCACCTGTTCAACCTACTCACCCAAACATACCTATTTGCACCTCACCAACGGGAGCCGACTCCAGAAGAGGATCTACCCTCTCAGATTCGGTCCCGTATAGCAGGTCCCAGTCATTCATCCTCATCATCATTACTATTTCCACCCGGGTTCACTCCTCCAGCTTGAGTCTTCGAGACTGGAGAGAGCTCCAGGGTAGAAGTAGTTGACACACCTACCCCATCCACCATCATGACGTGTCAGAAGCGTCATGAAGAGCAGATCGATACCCTCCTGAGCATAGTTGACAGAACACCGCTTGACTGCCCCGAGATGGTCAACGGCACCCTACAAGGTCTCGTATCCGATAGGATGGATCTTCAGGACGGTCTGACTAGCATACAGTCAGAGATGTTCAAGACACGCTCCCACATGACAGTCTTACAATGGGAGGGACAGAGACAGATTGAGGAAGCTTTGCAAGCATGCCTCAAAGCCTATACATTAGACAACCTCGTGGAAGACATGCAGGTCCAGCATCAGACCGACATACAGAGACTTCTGGATCAGATTTCAGAACTCACAAGGCCCATGGATGCGACTTCTAGTAGCTAGGCATAGTTTACATCTGTATAGTTTTGAGGCATCTTAGCCTGCCGCATGTGGTATTAATAAAGGACCTTGTAATCATTTTGTTATGTAACACAATTGATTTAAGTTATTAATATATGTTGTTGGTTATGATTTACTATATATTGATGTTGATTTATGCTACTGTGGTTGTTCATGTTTATTGTGGTTTTATTCAGACATGTCGTGATGCTACTTGTGATTGTTATGGTTCTTTGAATGTTACAAATAGATGTAACTACAAACTTATAATAAAGAAAATTTCAAAATAAACTTAATGAATGAAGAGAAAGTTGCTGAACTTCAGCTTTTGTAGATGATGAATCACTTTGTTCCTTAGCAATCCTATACCAAGAGTTAATCATTTACTTACGATGGTACCCAAACATATCATGATTTTATGATTCTCAGCGGTTGTGATTTCACATTGTGACAATTTTGTTAGGACTTATTTACAATTACCCTATTACTCAATGTATTCTAACATGGTCATTATGTGGATTCTAAATCTGTGTTTTCTTGTGGCATTAATAGACTTATGGCTCGCACAAGAAAGGAAACTACCACTCCCACAATAGCACTGACTCCTGCAGCTATCCAAAAACTTGTAGCAGATAGCGTTGTTGCAGCTCTTGAGACTAAAGCGGCTACCATAGCCCGCTCGAGTAACAACAACCGATCAACAGCTGAAAGCGAGGCATCCGCGTCTCGCAAATGCACCTATAAAGATTTCATGAGTTGCCAGCCAACTTATTTCAAAGGTTCCGAAAGAGTCACCAAACTAGCTCAGTGGTTTGAGCGTACCAAAATGGTATTCATGAGATGCAACTGTCCAGATAACAACAAGGTCACCTTTGCTACGGGAACACTTTTGGAAGATGCAGCATCATGGTGGAACGCTACCGCCCAGACCATGGGAATGGAGGAAGCGTGTCGGATCTCCTGGGTTGAACTAAAAACAAAAATGCTAAAGAAATATTGCCCCCGTACAAAGATCAGGAAACAGGAGGAAGAATTCCACCAGTTGATTGTAAGGGGAAATAATTTAAGAACCTACAACTGAAGGTTCCAAGAACTGTCGGTACTATGTCCAACTATGGTGCCGGATCTTGAAAGAACTCTGAAGAAGTACGTAGAGGGACTGCCTCGAAGCATCAAAGGAAATGTCACCTCGTCAAAACCAACAACTCTCGAGGAAGCTATCACAATAGCTCAACGGTTATTGGAACGGGAAATCAAACGGAGTTCTACCTCCGCAAACAATGATCACAAGCGAAGGCTAGATGATCGTGGAACCAGACCCACAACAACAACAACAACAACAACCACCACAACAACAGGAACCTCAACAACAACAACAACAACAACAACAACAACAACAACAACAACAGGAACCCCAATAACAACAACAACAACCACAACAACAACCGTAACCATAACTACCAACAAAATCGCAATAACCACCACCACCAACAAAATCGTAGACAAGAAGCTACTAGAGCTTATGTTGCTGCACCCACAGGTGAAAAAGCTTATATCGAAACCCAACCCCAGTGCAACCAATGTAAACTACATCACACTGGGCCTTGTCATGCAATTTGCGGCAATTTCCGTAAAGTAGGTCATAAAACAACTGACTGCAGAGCCACGGGTGCAAATTTATAGCCCATAGTGATAGTGTGCCACAGTTGTGGTGAGAAAGGGCACTACAAGAGTAACTGCCCAAAACAAAATCAGAACAACATTGCTCGTGGGAGAGCATATGTGCTTGGTGAGGGTAATGCACCACAGGAACCCGGCGTCATCACGAGTACATTCTTACTGAACCAACACAATGCTAAAATATTATTTGATTTTGGAGCTGATAAGAGCTTTGTGTCTACCTCATTTGCTTCAATGCTTAATATTGCCCCAGTAGAACTAGACACTACATACGAAATTAAAATAGCTAACGGAAACCTCATAGGCACCAACACAATGATCCAAGGTTGCACCCTAACACTTCTAAACAAACCTTTCCCCATTGATCTCATGCTTATTCAACTCGGTAGCTTTGACGTCGTTATTGGCATGGATTGGTTATCCAAACACCACGCCAGAATCATCTGTGACGAAAAGGTCGTCCAAATCCCACTTAATAGTGAAACTCTTATCATTCGCGGCGATCACAGTAAAACTCGACTCAACATCATCTCGTATATCAAGACAATGAAGTAGATGAACAAAGGATGTCACGTGTTTTTGGTTCAGGTGATGGAGAATGAATCAAAATAGCAAAAACTTGAAGAAGTGCCAGTGGTCAAGGACTTTTCTGAAGTATTTCCGAAAGATTTTCCGGGTATTCCACCAGTTCGACAAGTAGAATTTCAAATTGATTTAGTGCCTGGAGCAGCACCAGTTGCAAAAGCACCTTATCGGTTAGCACCTTCTGAAATGAAAGAACTGTCTGAGTAGTTGAAAGAGCTGTCAGATAAAGGTTTTATCCGACCAAGTTCATCACCTTGGGGAGCTCCGGTCTTATTTGTCAAAAAGAAAGACGGAACGTTCCGAATGTGTATTGATTATAGGGAGTTGAACAAACTCATAGTGAACAATCGATATCCATTGCCCAGGATTGATGATTTATTTGACCAGTTGCAAGGATCGAGTGTCTACTCGAAGATTGATCTGAGATCGGGATATCATCAGCTAAGAGTTAGGGAAGAAGACATTCCCAAAACAGCCTTCAGAACGTGGTACGGGCATTATGAATTTCAAGTAATGCCATTTAGTCTCACCAATGCACCCGCAGTGTTCATGGATTTAATGAACCAAGTATGCAAACCATACTTGGACAAATTCGTGATCGTGTTCAGCGATGACATCCTAATCTACTCACGCAGCAAGGAAGAACATGCTGAACACTTAAGAACCATTTTGGAGTTGCTCAAGAATGAAAAATTGTACGCTAAATTCTCCAAATGTGATTTTTGGATTCCAATGGTACAATTTCATTGCCATATCATCAACAGTCAAGGTATCCACGTAGACCCTGCCAAGATTGAGGCGGTTAAAGGTTGGGCATCTCCTACAACCCCAACCAAAATTCATCAATTTTTAGGTCTCGCTGGTTATTACAAAAGGTTCATAGAAGATTTTCAAAGATCGTAAAGCCTTTGACTGAATTGACCCAGAAGAACAAGAAGTATATCTGGGAAGAAAAACAAGAGTCAGCTTTCCAACTCTTAAAACAAAAACTCTGTGAAGCACCCATCTTAGAACTACCCGAAGGAAGTGAAGACTTCGTAGTGTATTGTGATGCATCACATCACGTTTTAGGTGCAGTACTGATGCAAAGAAGCAAAGTGATAGCCTATGCTTCTAGACAGCTCAAGAAGAACGAAGAAAACTACACCACTCATGATCTGGAATTAGGAGCAGTGGTCTTTGCTCTTAAGATATGGAGACATTACTTGTACGGTACCAAGTGCACGGTTTTCACCGATCACAAGAGTCTTCAACACATCCTGGATCAAAAGGAGCTGAACATGAGACAGCGCCGATGGTTAGAATTTCTCAACGATTACGATTGTGAAATTTGCTATCACCCTGGGAAAGCGAATGTCGTGGCTGATGCTTTGAGCAGAAAAGAAAGAATCAAACCTCTCAGAGTCCGATCTCTGGGAATGACCATTTGTTCACCACTTCCATCACAAATCCTCATAGCCCAAGCAGAAGCTCTCAAGGAAGAGAACAGACCCCATGAGAAAATTTACGGCATGCCAGAGAATGAAAATGGTTTTGTAAAAAGATCAGACGGAATGCTGTGTTTCAAAGAAAGAAATTGGGTTCCTCTCTACGGAGGTATTCGAGATCTCATCATGCATGAATCCCACAAATCCAAGTACTCTATTCACCCAGGTTTTGACAAGATGTATCAGGATCTCAAAAAGATCTATTGGTGGCCAAACATGAAAGCCGACATTGCTGAGTATGTTGGAAAATGACTTGTTCAAGAGTCAATGCGGAAAGTCAAAAGCCGTCAGGATTGCTTGTACAACCTGAACTACCAGTATGGAAATGGGAAAGAATTACTATGGATTTCATCACTAAATTACCAAAGACGTCAACTGGATTGGACACCATCTGGGTCATCATTGATCGTCTCACCAAGTCCGCTCATTTCCTACCAATCAAGGAAACTAACGAGATGAGCACTCTCACACAGTTGTATCTCAAGGAAATAGTGACTCGACATGGAGTTCCAATCTCCATCATCTCAGATAGAGATAGCCGATTTACTTCAAGATTTTGGCAAACTCTACAAAAAGCTCTCGGTACACGTTTAGATATGAGCACCGCTTATCACCCTCAGACTGATGGGTAGAGTGAAAAAACGATCCAAACCTTAGAAGACATGTTTCGGGCATGTGTGATAGACTTCGGAAAGGGTTGGGATAAATACTTGCCTTTGGCTGAATTTTCCTACAATAACAGTTACCATGCCAGCATCAAGGCGGAACCATTTGAAGCACTTTATGGTCGAAAGTGCAGATCGCCTGTTTGTTAGGATGAAGTTGGTGACATACAACTCACAGGACCAGAACTGATACACGAAACAACGGAAAAGATTTTTAAGATCAGACAACGACTACAAGCCGCTCGTGACAGACAAAAGAGTTACGCCGATGTGAGGCGAAAACCCATGGAATTTCAAGTTGGTGACAGAGTTATGTTAAAAGTTTCCCCATAGAAGGGAATGGTATGCTTTGGAAAGCGTGGAAAGTTTAATCCAAGGTACATTGGACCATTCAAAATCCTTGAAAGGATTGGTCCAGTTGCTTACAAACTTGAGCTCCCAGAGGAACTCAGTAGAGTACACAAAACATTTCACGTTTCACAACTGAAGAAATGTTTATCAGATGAAACTCTTGTCATCCCAATGAAAGAAATCCGACTCAATGACAAACTCGTATTCATAGAAAAACCAGTAGAAATAATGGACAGGGAGGTGAAACAGCTAAAGTTTGATGGAACTCTAAATGAGGACCAGAGTACACATGGGAACGTGAGGACCAAATTCGCGACAAATACCCACACCTATTTCCATAAACAACCCTAACAACTATCTTAGACTTTAATTCCGGGATAGAATTATGTTTGACGGGTAGGTACAATAGCAATCTGTAAAATTCCCTAGTGATTTGTAAATGCTAATCAAGTATTAAATTACCATTACTGTTTAGTTAACTATTTTTATGAGCAAAATTTAAAATTTTGTTACCACATTACATTAATTCAAACACGTTGATACATGATTCACAAACACATTGGAACGAGCTCACACACGGATCACAACGAATCCAACACACTCATTATAAACCAAACGGATCACATTTACTATTCCTGGCCCAACTTTTGGCCTGTTACTATTCAAAGCCCAACCCAAGTTTTATATTTCTTATTATTTCACTCGACTGAACACACAATACTTGGCTTCGATATCTTTTAAATTCGACGCACAACATATGAAACTCTTTACACCACTCGAATCTCCATACACCAAAGAATCAGTATGTCGAGTCTCACTTTCTATTTCGAACGTTTGATACGTGAACAAGACCCAAAGTAAACCTTTCTCGACAACAATTACAAATTCACATAATTTATCCAATTCGACCTAAACTTATTTTCACCTAGCCCTTTTTTTTACCCAAGTTGTATATGAGTTTATAACATCATTTCTCACCTTCATACACTTTTGGTCACGTTACATATTTGTTTTGGACACTAAATATAACGTACGAGACATATATATATACACAAGTTGTGTTATGACCAAAACCATACACAAACCCCCCCCCCCCAACTCCTATGTACTCGAGTGATATTCTCCTTATCTTAGCCAAATCTCTGCTAACAATCAAATCACCACAAGTTGAGGTATTAAAATACCATATAATCGACTAAATGCATGCATATATACGATACGCATACACACACTCCATTCACACTTGAAACAAGTATTTTTCACACATATCCACTCTAGTATTCTCCACTGCCGAGAGCCCTCAAGATCAGTAGCCAATACTCTAGCATTTCGAATCATCTTTCTAAGTATACAAATCGAAGTCGACACATTGGTGATAGTTCTAGCGTGATACGTGAATTCTATCTGTGTTCTAGTCCTTTTTAACGAGTACTCACCACCTTAAGGGTGTTGTAAGTTCTTTGAACACAATTTCCTACTCTTAATACACGTTTTCAATGCATTGTTATATATTTTCTTTCAAACGTATTTCATTTTCTAATCATTTTTCCAAGTTCTTGGTATTTATTTATTCGCATATACATATGACCTCCTTCATGGATGGCTAGAAATATGAGTTATACTTCCATTTGACACTTACATATCCATTTTATTGCATATCCACATATGTTTCTAATCACATGTTGATATCACACGTTATATATGTCATATTTCCCTTTGGACCCATTCATAATATCGACTAAGAAACAGTCCTATATAATCCATTTCGTAAACGTAACATATCATTTTTATTGCTCACCTTAATTCTCAATAAGCTCAACTAACAAGCTGTAAAAATAAGCTCTTGTCACAAGCATATAAAAGTCCTTTTTGAACTCGAAACTAATCGCTACTCGGATTGTATTAAAACTCTCCCTTTTATATCGATTGGGCTCTTAAGCCCAATAAGCAGTTTTTAAGCACTCTCGATAAGCTAATGATATAAACTCTTTTGTACTGTTTTTAGAACATTGAAATATGCCCAAAACCAGGCCCACTTTGTTTTTAAACCCATCGGATCAGTATTTGTTATTGGGCTATGTTTTGGAAACGTTAAAGCCCAATAAGCAAGAAATAAGCTCTTTTTGAAAATAAGTAGTTCCATAAGACTCTAATAAGCTTTTTAAAAATATTAAAACTTTCGGAAAACATTTCACATCATTTTTGTGATTTTTGGACTAAGTTTGCAAAATATATATCAAATTGGGTTAAAAGTGTCAAGTTCACAAAATTATGTTGCAAACTGTTAATTTAGTAACCTAAGGGTAGAAAATGTTCAAACAAAAAACAGAAGGCTTAAAACGTAATATTTGACCTTTTTGGACTAAAAATGCAATTGATAACTAAGCAGGGACTAACGGTGCAAAACTTACTCCGTATGGGTAGAAAGTGTAAAATCTGTATAAGTACAAGGACCAAACAGTAACATCATTTCATATTCAATTCCATATCATATTTTACACTTGCTCATTCACTCGCGTGCATTTTTACGATTCGTACAATATTTAATCACGTTACGTTTATATTTATATGATGAATTTTTAACGAATAAACTTAACGTTTCGTTCAACCACTTTCGAAGAAACGATATTTATGAATTCAATGACATAAAAATAAGATAATATTATATATAATATTATTTTTGAAATTTAAGCATTTTAAGCATCTCACACACTCACATCACCAATCAAATCATTATCCCTTACTCATTTTCACAATCACTATTCATATTAAGTCAAAACTATCAAATTCTCAGACTTCACTATTATTCAGGTCGTGTGTTGGAGCCGTTCCTTTAATTCACTTTTTCAAGGCACATGACGGGAAACAAAAGCCTTTTCTCAACCTACCAAGTGTACGATGGAGGTAATGTTATGTTTGGTAGCAATCTTAAAAGTAAAATCATCGGAAAAAGTACAATCTCTCATGACTCTCTCACTATTGATGATGTTGCTCATGTAGATAACTTAGGTTTTAACTTGCTTACTATTAGTCAATTATGCCGTAAAAGTATGACGTCCTTTTCAATGAAAACGGAAGTAAGATACTTAAAAATGGCATAACCGTAGGAAAAGGTGTTCTGAAGAATAACATTTACGTTATGAAATTAGACAAAATATCTAAAGACAAACTTTGTCTCACCTCCTTAGACGACAACTCTACTCTGTGGCATAGACGCTTAGTGTTGGGAATTAAATATTCTGAAGTTTAAGTATCAGGAAAATATCTCAAGTGATTAAATTTGGTAGCAGTGGAGTTAAGTCTGCTGGTTATCTGTTGGTTAAGTCTGGTCGTTGAAGTTAAGTCTGGTGGTTAAGTCAAGTGTTAATTTTGGTGACTATCAGAGTTAAGTCTGCTTGATGAAGATATTAAGTCTGGTTGACTAAAAGTCAATAATAAACGGTAGATAATATCTTACCCCATGTGCTCAGTCTTTATATTATTCTCACAGAACAAGTTGTAAACATAGATACATTTTGTATCTTAGTTACTGACACACATAAGATAAGCTAGCAAGTTGTTTGACAAGACTTAACATTATTGTAAAGATCTTTCTTATGTTATAAAAGAAAGATCTTAGTCTAGAGATATGAGTGTGTGTTAAACTTATAGTGCAAAATATATATCTCTCAAGAACATAGAACAAAACAATATCACAAGATATAGAAACATAAGATTCAAGGTTGTAACCCTAGTGATAACTCAAGATCACTCGTATTATTATCTTAATAATATTGAATCGTTTGGTGATAAGCTTTCATTGTTCATTGTCATATAACAAACACAACTGTTCCATTTCCATAACACAAATAACCTTCTAAGTGTGATTAAGTAGATTCCGCATACTTAATCATATAAACTCAATATATCATATACACAAAGTACAAAAGGTTTAACCACCTTAACCGTGTATCAAATCCTAACAAATTGAAACTGAAAGCGTTCTTCGTTTGACCTAGATAGAACTTTCTCCTTTGGAATGCTTCATCTCTTCTGAATATATATAATACTCCAGAATCAGGTCTATTCTTGTCATTTTCAACTTCCTCATCATCTTGTATGCTCTTGTCTTTTCCTCCCTTTCATTGGTTAAACTTCTTTGGGCTTTATTTCCTCCCCTGAGATGTTTCCTCCCCTTAGATGCAAATAACATTTCCTCCCCTGTTTGGAAGATCTCTCACAATGTATCTCTCCCCATCATCTGAGCTATCACTTAGAACTTGTTATCAGACAATGTTGTACATGAAGCCATCAATTCCTTAAGAGTTTAATTTGCTGCCCTCATCACTTCTAGGTGTGTTAACTCCTATGAGAGGTGATTCATGGGGCAATAACTCATAGTCCATCAGTTGATGGTTTTCTGAGTCATTTTTTTATTCCAAAACCCTTTTTAAGAAAATTTTTGACTTTTAGCAGTATGCATATGATTTTATTATGAAAAATCATACTGCTTTCAACCATTTTGAAGGGATTAAGTGTATAACAGACACTTAATCAAGATTTCGGTTTAAAGCAACCTCTGGTTGTGTGAGAACCAATGTTTTCAGTTATAAATAACTGCCTTTGTAAAGATAAACCTATTCAAAAGGCTTTCTTGACAGGGTTTCCAGCTCATAGCAATTGTTGCCTCTAACACAAGTGTTAGATTCACTTTTTCTAGCTGTTCTTTCTATCAGATGTCCTTAGACTTGCTCATTATACTTAAAAGTATAAAATGATAGAAAGTGAGTTGAATCAGTTACTTTCTGATCAACTAAGTCATCAATTCAATGTGAAATATGATAACCAGGTTTCAAGAAAGTAGTTTTAAAGAATTAATAAACTTAGGTATAAACCTTTGTTAAGAATTCCCAAACTCAGTCTATCATAAATCTGTTATGTAAGCAACGGATATAACATTCTGCTGCTTCCATTTCACTTGAAAACTTCCTTTGTGCTCAAATGTTCATACCTGAAATTGTTAGTCTAAAACCAAAAGAACAATGTACAAAGTACTTGTCTTATATTAGAATAAACATATGACTAACTGTATGAAATAACACAATTTTAAAGTAATAGCTATTACAAATTTACAAAGACAATAGTACACACAAAAATTTAACTACTAGACTTAAATTGAGTAATCACCAGAATTAACTGAGTAATCACCATAATTAACCACACTGGTATATATAAAAACACATAGATTGAAAAATTTAAGTATTAAGCATTCCAATACTTGCTACCAAGTACTGAAACCTTCCAACATCAAAAGCTTTTGTTAGCAGATCTGCAAAATTATGTTCTGAAGCAATTTTCATTACTTGAATTAACTTTTTTTCATTGCAATCTCTAATAAAATGATGTCTAATTTCAATGTGTTTTGTTTTAGAATGTTGTACCGGATTTTTAATAATGCAAATTGTACTACTATTATCAATATGAATAACAGTATTCATAAAATTGTACCCATAGTCAAGAAGTTGGTTTTGAAGGCACAAGACTTGAGCACAGCAACTTGCAGCAGCTACATATTCAGCTTCAGTTGTTGAAGTAGCCACAGTTGTTTGCTTCTTACACTGCCATGAGATAAGTCTACACCCAAGGAATTGACATCCTCCAGTTGTTGACATTTTGTCCAAGCTAGCACCAGCATAATCACTATCTGAAAATGCTACCAAATCAAAAGGTGATTCCCTTGAATACCATAGACCCAACCTAGGTTGACCCTTGAGATATCTAAAAATCCTCTTGACAGCTGTTAAATGAGAAACCTTTGGAGTTACTTGAAATCTTGCACAAGCACAAACAGAGAACATGATGTCAGGTCTTGATGATGTGAGATACATCAAAGATCCTATCATAGATCTATATGTGTGTACATCCACATTTCCTCCATCTAAATCTTTTGGAAGTTGTTTCTCAGAATCCATTGGTGTGCTTGCCATTTTTGAATCAGCAAAGTTGAACTTTCTAAGTATTTCAGCAACATATTTATCTTGATTAATAAATATGCCTTCATATGACTGTTTAACTTGCAAACCCAAAAAGAATGTAAGTTCCCCTATGGAACTCATCTGAAACTTATCATGCATAAGCTTACCAAACTCTAAACACATCTCCTTCCTTGTAGATCCAAAGATAATGTCATCCAAATACACCTGCACTAACAGAAGATCCTTCTTGTGTTGTTTGATGAAAAGTGTCTGATCAATCTTTCCTCTTTGAAATCCATTCTCTTTTAAATAGGAAGCCAGTGTTTCATACCAAGCTCTAGGTGCCTGATGAAGGCCATAAAGAGCCTTAACAACTCTGTACACTTTTTCTGGATGGTCATGATCAATGAACCCTGGAGGTTGTGAGACATACACCTCTTCTTTAATTGTGTCATATAGAAATGCACTCTTGACATCCATTTGGTAAACTGTGAAGCCTAAAAATGAAGCATAAGCTAAGAAAAGCCTAACTGCCTCAAGTCTTGCTACTTGAGCAAAAAGTTCATCATAGTCTATACCTTCTTGTTGTGTGTACCCTTTGGGCTACTAATCTAGCCTTATTCCTAATCACTATTCCCATTTCATCCCTTTTATTCTTGAAAACCCATCTAGTGCCAATTACCTTTGCATCCTTAGGTAAATCAACTAGCACCCAAACTTTCTGAATCTTGAACTGAAGAAGCTCCTCTTGCATAGCTTCTACCCAGCTTGAATCATCTAAGGCTTTCAGAATGTTCTTTGGTTCATCTTGTAAGAGAAAACATACAAACAAGCAAGAGTTTGAAAACTCATGCTGTTTTGAAGCATAAAGGGCATCAAGAAGCCCTTGTTGGTCTGAAGACATCAGTTGTTGCCTTGTCTTCACCCCTGATTGTACATCTCCTATCACATTTTCTAGGGAGTGAACCTTGTGAATTCTGGTTTGTGGTGTAAGTGGAACATGATAGTTTGGTGGGAGATTGCTCAAATCCACCTCATTGTTTGTTAATTCTGTTTCCTTTGTTAAGTCTGCTTCTTCAGTTAAGTCTGTTTCAGCAGCATTATCAATAGCAGAACTATTTTCTTGTTCCTTTGTTCCATCTTCTTTGCTTTCATCTTCAACATCTTCTTTAGCTTTACCAGAAGAAGATTCACCAATTGTTGAAGTTGATTCCACACTTGTACTTGACCATATTGGCATCCAAACATGATCTTGGTTTGTCTCCTTTTCTAACCTTGCCTCATTTGTTGCTTGTGAACCTGAAAAATCATTAGTTTTTGCAACAACAGGCACATAATTCATTGATTTGATTAGAGTTTCAAGATCAAATAGCCATTTTGGTCCTTGACCTTCTACATTGGATTTATCTTCCAAAAACTCCACATGTAGATTTTCCTCTACAATCATAGTTCTTGTGTTGTATACTCTAAATGCTTTGCTATTAAGAGAATATCCAACAAAGAATCCTTCATCTGCTTTACCATCGAATTTTCCTAAATGGTCTAAGGTATTGAGAATTGTCACATGACATCCAAAAGGTCTAAGAAATCCTATTGCAGGAGTTCTACCTCTAAAAAGTTCATATGATGTCTTATTGTGAGGCTGTACAACTAAAACTCTATTTTGAACATAGCAAGCAGTGTTGACTGCTTCAGCCCAAAAAGTTATAGGTAGCTTAGAATCAGCTAACATAGTTCTAGCAACTTCTATTAGTGTTCTATTCTTTCTCTCAACAACACCATTCTGTTGTGGAGTTCTAGCAACACTAAATTCTCTCCTAATACCTTTTTGTTTGCATAAATCATCCATAACTCTATTCTTAAACTCTGTCCCATTATCACATCTAATGACTTTCACTTTCTTGTCTACTTGGTTTTCTATCTGTGTAATGAATGTCTTAAGAATGCTAGAAGTTTCATCCTTAGAACCTAAAAAGAAAACCCATGTAAATCTGGTATAGTCATCAATTATAACAAGACAATATCTCTTATGCATTATACTACTTACTGAAACAGGTCCAAATAAGTCCATATAAAGCATAAACAATGATTGATTGATAGAGTTAAAAATCTTGGGCTTACAAGTGGCTTTGTGTTGTTTGCCTTTAAGACAAGTAATGCATGTTTGATCATTTTCAAATCTTTTGTGAGGTAAACCTCTTACCAAACCATTCTTAACAATCTGATTTATGGTTTTAAAATTAATATGACCAAGCCTCCTATGCCATTTCATTGATTCATCCAATGTGGCCTTTGCAACAAGACAAGTTAAATCCTTTTTAGGAACAATGTTCTTCATGTCAACACTGTACATATTGCCCTTTCTAGGAATTTTAAGAAGTACTTGACTTTCATCAGGCATCTTAAAATCAGGAGAAAGTACAAGACATTCAGTCTCACAGAAAAGAACTTTGTTCTTTTTGTCACACATTTGTGAGACACTAAAAAGATTATAATTTAGCTCTTGTACATAGTATACATCTTCAAAATCTAAATTTCCGGTTTTAATGGTACCTTTACCGGAAATTTTACCACCAACACCTCCTCCAAACGTAACATAGCCACCATCTAATGTTTGAAAATCAGAAAGATAGGACTTGTTGCCTGTCATGTGCCTAGAACATCCACTATCTGAGTATCCTTGATCCTCTTGTTGATCAATTGAATGTTCCTGCACATAAATGAGAAGAATTAGTTTCTTTTGGGGACCCAAGCCATTACTGACTTGGATCTACCTCTTGCATCAATGTAATTTAATCTTTTTAGAACAGTTGATGCAACATTGGATTTAGTTGAATTCCAAACCCAACATGCTGAGGCCTTAACAGCATTTGCCCTCTTTGACCAAGCAGCAAACTTAACTACTTGCCTACCAGAATTAACTGCTTGCCTAGCAGAATTAACTGCTGGCTCAGTAGAATTAACTGCTGACTTTGTAGTTGTCCCCTTTTGTTTCCAAACTTGTTTTTGGACCACTGCTTTTGTTTGAATGGGCCTTTGAACAGACTTTGGTGCATGTTTGTAAGATGTTTTTGCACCCTTAGCTGTTGATTTTGGGTAAACAGTCATATATGGTCTAGCAGAATTAACTTTATTGAAGCCAGACTTAACAGAGACTGTTGTGGGTTTAGTTCTGTTAACCTTAGAACTAGAGTGAAAATGAGATTTAGGTGTTTGCCTTTTGTGGTTCACTCTATTGTTTTCATACCCAGATACCCAATGGTTGCAGAAAGCTACAAGATGGTCAAAACTACCACATGTATAACAAGCTTTGTTGGAAAAAGCAAAGTCATCACCTAATTGGTTAGACTTGAGGTTATTCCAATTTATTTGGTTACCTCTGGGCTTGCTAGTGGATTTGTATTGTTCAAAATACCTAACTGGTTGCCTAACATGTTTAATGTTTGATTTAGGCCTATCAGTATCCTTTTTTACCACTTTAGGAACCTTAGTTCCTGCATTCTTAACTTTTTCAGGTTTAGACATAACCTGTTCATCTTCATCACTATCAGTTGTACTATCCTCAACAACTATAGCATCTCCTTTCTTAACAAAGGACACCTTGTCCTGATAAAATAAAGTTTTATCTAAACTTTCACATCCTTTTTCTATCTTAGGACTCTTAGTGACCTTAGAACCATATTCCATTATTGGTTCTTGAAACTCAGCAAAACCTGTGTGTGCTAGGTCAACACCTGGAGGTGAAGGAACAACTCTATATGGTGGAGGGATAGAACTGTATCCTACACCAGATTTAGCTTTATTAATTACTTGAGCTTCCCAAATCTTATTAATTCCCTCTGAGGCATGAGCTAAAGCATCTACAGTTATCTTAACATTTTTAGTTTTATTATTGGCTTCAGCTAATTTTTTACTTTGACTAGCAAGTATTTCATCTCTAAATGCTATGCCTCTTTGTAGAGCATTTAAATCATCAGTAAACTTAGATTCATTACCTTGAAAATGTGCAATTTGTTTTTCAAGAACACCTATAGCTCTTTTATGATTACTTAAATTTGCTAAGGCAATAATTAGTTCTTCTCGACTATTATCAGCTTTTTTTAAGTTCTCCATTATCTTTAAGAGCAGAACATGATTCAAAACATTTGGTTATGGAATTTACCTCTGAATCAGAGAAGGCCATTAGAGCAGTCTCAGTGGCCACAAGAGCAGCATTTGTTGGTGCTTCCTCTTTATCAGCCATGAAGCTCCATGTCACAACCCGTAATTTCAGGTCCTTTTCCAAGCTTCAAAATGTCACTATTCATCTCAGGAAATTACTATTCATGGGTTACTATTCACCAATCACTATTCATCATTTCACTATTCATCGTTTTTGAAGTCATTTTGAGACTTTGAGAAGTCATCAAAAATTTTACTATTTACGAAATACTATTCATCCCCGGAGAAAAATCACTATTCATGGTTATCGTTCATCCTTTCGTAAACTAGGTTTACGGGTATTCAAATTCGCGTAACCAGTAAGGTTTAGCTGCGTATTCATGCATCATCAGTAAGGACACATCATACAGACTAGAGAAGTCTGCATATCATCAGTAACATCATCAGTATATTAGTTCATGCACGAGTTTGTGTGTTTGTCATTTACGTATGTTTGTTTATTTGTTAAACGTTACCACTCAATCATTACTATTAACATTATACCCAATACTCCCGACTATGATCCTAACATATTTTCATACTCATAATAATAATATAGAGATTGTATTATCAATTTACCCGGTGTTTTTAAACCAATCGCTATATTTTCCGTTAGGAGCTTATAACTCCGTCGGTTTGCGAATTTTTAACCCGATCATTATTTTAACACCTGATTCTTGTCAGGAATATGAATTTACAATTTTTACAACTTCGTCGTATTTTATTTCAACTCGTCACGATTTATTTTTAGTTAACTCGGTACCCGATAACACCTAATGTATACACTAAACTAGCTAATACTTGTCTATATGTGTCATAAGCCTAATTAAATCATCCTACCCTTCTTAATTGCACCCATGTGCCGCCCCCCCCCCCCCCCCTAAACCCTTTACTTTCCCTAATATGCCAAAGTCCCATTAATGCATTTCTACTCTTTTATTTCCATTTCACTTACACTAACAATTCATTATACAAAATCAAGAAGCAAATAAGATCAAAATTCTCTCTTCCTTCTTCATCATACCCCACGACCCAACCAAGAACACCAACCAAAATTCATAAATTTTTCAATATCAAGTCATAATCACACTCCATTTATCTTCCTAGTTATGGATTTGTGATCAAATCTCAAGTTTATTACTCATTTCTTACCAAAACTCATCAAGTCATCAAGTAAGTTTCAAGAACATGTTTTGATCATCTTATACTTTCATTTGATTCATATGTTCATGTATTTTCAACTTATATTAGTTATCCATGCAAGTTATTTATGTTTTACATACCACTTTTGAACATAAACTCTCTTAATCACTAGATCTATAAGTATCGCTAATGATCTCATGAAATCCACCAAGGTTGGTAATGTTTAGGACCCCATGACACCCTAAGAAGGTGTATGGTAGGATTTTCTAACTTGTGGGGTTGATTTGAGTTAGTATGATCAAGTTTAGAACCAAGGAAGTGAGTTTTTAACAATCTAAAATAGGTTCTGTCCAAAAACGTGTAAACTGGAAAACTCAGTAACTTTTGGTATATTTTGGCCTTCATATTCAGAAATTTCTTTCAAAAACGAAACCGTGGCCGCAAGAATCACTAAAAACCGACTTATAACGAAGAAGTTATGATTTTTCAAAGTTAGACGACGAAAACTAATTTCTGAAAATTATACGTGCTGTTACACGAACTTTAATGGACAAAACGAGGTGTTAGATGTGATCTAGATGACCCGACCTACTGAGATTATGTTATTTCATGTTAATACGAATCCGTGGATATAAAGAACATAGAAAACGAGCTTATAACAACCGAGATATACACGTTTGAAACCCGACAAACTCTATTTATTTTTGACAGCCACTATTAGAAAAGTGTTTCTAAGTATAAAAACAGTTTTTGCACTACGTCACATTGAGAGCCTATTTTCTCATGGATTGTGACGCGTATGATCAAAATGACAAACATATGAATTCAAGACAAAGATATGAGGTTTCTAAAATCGCCAAGCTTATTCACTAACACTTAACGTACACCATTTCGCGACTAGTTTTGCGAGGCCATTTGGGCACATTTTCAAGTTGTGAAAAATAGTAAATTGCGACGAAAACATTATATTTACCAATAGAACACCAAACAAGGATCGTGGAGTACCATTTCAACATATTTACACGGGAAGTGTTTATTAACTTAACGAGACGTCAAAAATGTATTTTTCGTCAATAAATGTTATTTTCAAAACTAGCGAGTGGTATCGTTAACATACGTATTTGCATGTGTAGCATCATTTCATTGCTTACATTAGATCCTATCATTCATATTAGGTTGCGGTTAGAGATCGTGCCTCATTTCAGTGTATCAATTTTTGTCATCGTAGCTATTGCATCAGGTGAGTTTCATAGCCCCTCCTTTTACTTGTTTTGTAACTGTTTTGGGGGGAGAATACATGCTCGTTTTTCATTAAACTATATGCTCGTTTTACATTTAAAATCCATGCTTGTTTTGCTTGTGACGTGAGTTGTCTTTCAAACACTATTGATTGGTTAAAATACTTGAGTCATTGCTCGGAAGTATTTTGTATTTACATTGTTCACCCTTGATCATTTCATTATGGACACTAGTACATTAAGCTATTTCGATATTGCCTATGTTATGGACTGTTAATTTCATATTATTTTAGTTATATGACGACATTGTCAGATATATATATATATATATGGCGACATTGTCACGGCGACACTGCTAGATTTGATTATATGGCGACATTGTCAGAATTTATCTTATGGCGACATTGTCATGGCAACATTGTCAGATTTATTTATATGGCGACATTGTTATGGAGACATTATCACACTTACCTTTATATAGCGATATTGTCACACTTGACATTACATTTTGTGGTCCATAAATCATTTGGCGTTCACTTAAACCAAATCATGTTTGGCAGTGGGTTGTAAACACATAGGTTGCAAGTCTTGTATGAGCGGGGCTTGGAGCTGGGTGGATTTATAACGCCTTTGCTGGGAAATCTTCATTTTAATGCATTACATTTTTCACTAATCTCTATGAACTCACCAACCTCGTGTTGACACTTTTAGCATGTATTTTCAAGTATTAAGCAATAGCAAGCTACAGGAGGCTTTTGGCAGGGCATGGCATGGTCATAGGAGACTCTGATATTCATTTGGGGACCGTTTTAAATGTTTTAAGGGCCTATTTCCGCACTACTTTTATCAATGTAAATTTAACACTTTTGTTAGACAATTTTAATCTAAATGATTGAGGTGAAAACCGTTCTCTGCACTTGTGTTGTGATCCCAATTGAGTTGCACCCCAGTGGCATGTATGCTTCCGCTGGACCCGATTTCTGGGGGTGTGACAGATTGGTATCAGAGCCTTGGCTATAGAGAACTGGGTGATTTTAAAACCTAGACTATAGCTACATTTACAAAAACTTAACCCTATGACCGCCGCGTGCCTGCCTGCCAAGCTGATGCCTCATTTGTGGTTTGTTGCTGACATATTTAATGAGATTTGTGTCTTATTATCAAATCATTTATACCCACTTACTCTCGTTGATTTCTATAGTTGTCTTTCATATAAGCATGCTCACGTATCGTATATGGCACCGCGTTACGCCTTTTTCCTTACGTTGTTTCATCATTCGACCTCGAGTTTGGTCACTTGCCTTAGCCTATCAGAACGTCTTTTCAAATGTGAAGGACATGGTATTAGTATAAATGAGCTGAGTATTTTGAAATTCATTGAACCTCGGTGGAATATAGACTGGTCATCTATATTCGACCCGGGATAGTGGGACATAGGCTGACCACCTATGTCCGACTCAGAGATGAATTTTGCAATACTGGGAATAGTTATAATAGAATTATGTCCGGGTTGCATTCCTACTTGATTTCTAAAGGTTTCATTCATATGTGTATACTCAATCGTTGCAAGAATATTCACCTCTACATCACCTCGTGAACCACCATCTAGAAGCAAGCCACATAATCATAACGCAACTTTCAATTTTCATTGTATGACAAGCCACTCCAGAGCATCTACATTTAGGAAACACCTTATTTACGTATCACTCTTCTTTTCTTGTTTTGAAGAATCATGCCACCCAAAAGAAGTACTCCTACTATGACACCCGCCCAGATCAGAAAGCTGGTTGCCGACAGTATAGAGGCAGCACTGGTGACTGAAAGAGCTGTCGTAGCTGCAGCCGCTGCTGAAGCCGCTTCACGGGCAGAAACCGCAGAAGCTGCAGGAACAACTACTAATGGAACTAATGGACGTAAATGTACATACAAGGACTTCAAGAGTGGAGATCCTCCAAATTTCAAGGGCACTGAAGGAGCCACTGCTATGATTCACTGGTTTGAAAAGATTAAATCTGTGTTTCTTTTGTGTAACTGCCCAGAGGAGTACAAGGTAAAGTTTGCTACCCATACACTCGTTGGGGAAGCTATGTCATGGTGAAATTCGTATGCAAAACCCAGGGGAATGGAAAATACTCACAAGCTTACATGGGATGAATTCAAGAAATTGCTGACAAAGAAGTTTTGCCCACGAACTGAGGTGAAGAAAATGGAAACAGAGTTTTATGAGCTAGTAACAGCAGGAAATGATATCGAGGCATATATCAAAAGGTTTCAGGAGTTGGCAGCATTATGTCCTACAATGGTTCCGGATACTGAGAAGCTGATAGAAAATTTCATTGGTGGACTACCTAACAACATCCGTGGAGATGTGATTTCTTTTGACCCGCAAACATTAGATGAGGCAATCAGGATGTCTTAGAAACTTATAGCTCAGGTAGTGAAGAAAGGGACTACTTCAAACAACAACAACAACAACAACAATAACTCCCACAACTACCGAAACAACAACAACAAGAGGAGTTGGGACAACAATCAGAGTGGCGATGCTACTCAACCACCACCAAAGAGGCAAGAAGTCGCCAAGGTCTATGCTGCAGGGTCAGCTGAAAAGAAAGGTTACCAAGGTACCCTACCCAAATGCAACAAGTGTCAAAATCATCATAACCCTGGACATTGCCTTAATCCATATGGAAACTGTAAGAAGATTGGTCATGCGACTAGGGAATGCCAGTTTCCAATCATTGCCGGAAATCAGAAACCTCCAGTGACATGTTTTGGCTGTGGAGAGATAGGACATTACAGGAATGAATGTCCAAAACAAGGAAATCAAGGGAATGGGAACCAAGGCGGAATAGCTCGTGGTAGAGCCTAGGTCATCAGAGGAGGGGATTGTCAGCACATCAACGACGTGGAGGACGACAACAATGATCAAGAACCAAGAACTTCTGCCTTAAAAATAAACGAAAACCTAAACTCTCTAGTGTTGTATTTCTTTTGTGTTTCACTTTAAGTTCTATCGTATGAACTTCATGTACTATTACGAATCCCTATCTAATGGATGTTTTATCTTTTATCACCGCAATGTGACTCAAACATCCACATCTTTCACCAACTCCACCCCGGATACCAACATTAACTGAATTCAGGGACTGAATTCCTTTAACGGGTGGAGTCTGTCACAACCCGTAATTTCAGGTCCTTTTCCAAGCTTCAAAATGTCACTATTTATCTCAGGAAATTACTATTCATGGGGTTACTATTCACCAATCACTATTCATCATTTCACTATTCATCGTTTTTGAAGTCAGTTTGAGACTTTGAGAAATCGTCAAAAATTTTACTATTCACGAAATACTATTCATCCCCGGAGAAAAATCACTATTCATGGTTATCGTTCATCCTTTCGGAAACTAGGTTTACGGGTATTCAAATTCGCGTAACCAGTAAGGTTTAGCTGCGTATTCATGCATCATCAGTAAGGACACATCATACAGACTAGAGAATTCTGCATATCATCAGTAACATCATCAGTATATTAGTTCATGCACGAGTTTGTGTGTTTGTTATTTACGTATGTTCGTTTATTTGTTAAACGTTACCACTCAGTCATTACTATTAACATTATACCCAATACTCCCGACTATGATCCTAACATATTTTCATACTCATAATAATAATATAGAGATTGTATTATCAATTTACCCGGTGTTTTTAAACCAATCGCTATATTTTCCGTTAGGAGCTTATAACTCCGTCGGTTTGCGAATTTTTAACCCGATCATTATTTTAACACCCGATTCTTGTCAGGAATATGAATTTACAATTTTTACAACTTCGTCGTATTTTATTTTAACTCGTCACGATTTATTTTTAGTTAACTCGGTACCCGATAACACCTAATGTATACACTAAACTAGCTAATACTTGTCTATATGTGTCATAAGCCTAATTAAATCATCCTACCCTTCTTAATTGCACCCATGTGCCGCCCCCCCTAAACCCTTTACTTTCCCTAATATGCCAAAGTCCCATTAATGCATTTCTACTCTTTTATTTCCATTTCACTTACACTAACAATTCATTATACAAAATCAAGAAGCAAATAAGATCAAAATTCTCTCTTCCTTCTTCATCATACCCCACGACCCAACCAAGAACACCAACCAAAATTTATAAATTTTTCAATATCAAGTCATAATCACACTCCATTTATCTTCCTAGTTATGGATTTGTGATCAAATCTCAAGTTTATTACTCATTTCTTACCAAAACTCATCAAGTCATCAAGTAAGTTTCAAGAACAGGTTTTGATCATCTTATACTTTCATTTGATTCATATGTTCATGTATTTTCAACTTATATTAGTTATCCATGCAAGTTATTTATGTTTTACATACCACTTTTGAACATAAACTCTCTTAATCACTAGATCTATAAGTATCGCTAATGATCTCATGAAATCCACCAAGGTTGGTGATTTTTAGGACCCCATGACACCCTAAGAAGGTGTATGGTAGGATTTTCGAACTTGTGGGGTTGATTTGAGTTAGTATGATCAAGTTTAGAACCAAGGAAGTGAGTTTTTAACAATCTAAAATAGGTTCTGTCCAAAAACGTGTAAACTGGAAAACTCAGTAACTTTTGGTATATTTTGGCCTTCATATTCAGAAAGTTCTTTCAAAAACGAAACCATGGCCGCAAGAATCACTAAAAACCGACTTATAACGAAGAAGTTATGATTTTTCAAAGTTAGACGACGAAAACTAATTTCTGAAAATTATATGTGCTGTTACACGAACTTTAAAGGAAAAAACGAGACATTAGACGTGATCTAGACGACCCGGCCTACTGAGATTATGTTAGTTCATGTTAATACGAATCCGTGAATATAAAGAACATAGAAAACGAGCTTATAACGACCGAGATATACACGTTTGAAACCCGACAAACTCTATTTATTTTTGACAGTCACTATTAGAAAAGTGTTTCTAAGTATAAAAACAGTTTTTGCACTACGTCACATTGAGAGCCTATTTTCTCATGGATTGTGACGCGTATGATCAAAATGGCAAACATATGAATTCAAGACAAAGATATGAGGTTTCTAAAATCGCCAAGCTTATTCACTAACACTTAACGTACACCATTTCGCGACTAGTTTTGCGAGGCCATTTGGGCACATTTTCAAGTTGTGAAAAATAGTAAATTGCGACGAAAACATTATATTTACCAATAGAACACCAAACAAGGATCGTGGAGTACCGTTTCAACATATTTACACGGGAAGTGTTTATTAACTTAACGAGATGTCAAAAATGTATTTTTCGTCAATAAATGTTATTTTCAAAACTAGCGAGTGGTATCGTTAACATACGTATTTGCATGTGTAGCATCATTTCATTGCTTACATTAGATCCTATCATTCATATTAGGTTGCGGTTAGAGATCGTGCCTCATTTCAGTGTATCCATTTTTGTCATCGTAGCTATTGCATCAGGTGAGTTTCATAGCCCCTCCTTTTACTTGTTTTGTAACTGTTTTGGGGGGAGAATACATGCTCGTTTTTCATTAAACTCTATGCTCGTTTTACATTTAAACTCCATGCTTGTTTTGCTTGTGACGTGAGTTATCTTTCAAACATTATTGATTGGTTAAAATACTTGAGTCATTGCTCGGATGTATTTTGTATTTACATTGTTCACCCTTGATCATTTCATTATGGACACTAGTACATTAAGCTATTTAATATTGCCTATGTTATGGACTGTTAATTTCATATTATTTTAGTTATATGACGACATTGTCAGATATATATATATATATATATATATATTTATATATAATATATATATATATATATATATATATATATATATATATGGCGACATTGTCATGGTGACACTGCTAGATTTGATTATATGGCGACATTGTCAGAATTTATCTTATGACGACATTGTCATGGCAACATTGTCAGATTTATTTATATGGCGACATTGTTATGGAGACATTATCACACTTACCTTTATATAGCGACATTGTCACACTTGACATTACATTTTGTGGTCCATAAATCATTTGACGTTCACTTAAACCAAATCATGTTTGGCAGTGGGTTGTAAACACACAGGTTGCAAGTCTTGTATGGGTGGGGCTTGGAGCTGGGTGGATTTATAACGCCTTTGCTGGGAAATCTTCATTTTAATGCATTACATTTTTCACTAATCTCTATGAACTCACCAACCTCGTGTTGTCACTTTTAGCATGTATTTTCAGGTATTAAGCAATAGCACGCTACAGGAGGCTTTTGGCAGGGCATGGCATGGTCATAGGAGACTCTGATATTCATTTGGGGACCGTTTTAAATGTTTTAAGGGCCTATTTCCGCACTACTTTTATCAATGTAAATTTAACACTTTTGTTAAACAATTTTAATCTAAATGATTGAGGTGAAAACCGTTCTCTGCACTTGTGTTGTGATCCCAATTGAGTTGCACCCCAGTGGCATGTATGCTTCCGCTGGACCCGATTTCTGGGGGTGTGACACTCCAGTCATATTTAACCCCATCTATGGCTAGCATATCCCTTGGTTCTTCAAATGTGACTTCCTTCTTCTTCTCTTGCCTATACCATGTGCTTCTATTATCCTGCTTCCTTGGTTTTCTACATTCTTTAGCAAAGTGTCCTAACCTGTGACAGTTGAAACACTCTACTTTCTTCTTATCAAACCCAGTAGTTTCATTACCATTAATGGTAATCTGCTTTCCAGTTCTATGCCAGAACTTCTTAGCCCTCACGCTAAGCAAAGCAACCTGCCATTTGATGTCCATCTCTTCCAAATCATTATCATCCAACTGATCAAGATCTTCATGAGTTAGAGGAGAACCACTAGTTTGACTAGACATGAATACATAGAACGATGGATCTCCAAGTCCAGCAACATTCTTCTATGAACTAGTAGAAGGACCACCATATGTAGCAATAGAAATACCTCCATCTTCATCCACCTCTTCTGATTTACTAATACTAGGAGATGACAAGAGTGCCACATTCCCAGAACTAGTACTATAGATTCCTGACTTCTTTAGACTTTGTTCAACAATTTTGAAGTTATTGAACAAATCATTGAGTTTCATGGTTTCAATATCTGGCTTGTTCATCCAGACAACCACATGAGTATGGAACTCATCAGGTAGACTTCTCAAAAACTTCATGTTGAGATCTTCCTTTGCTATCTCAACACTCAATACACTTAGCTGACTGACAAGCTTGTGTAATCTAGAAAACAGCTTATCAAGAGATTCATTGCTATTTGAACTGAAACTTTCAAATTATTGTTTCAGCAATGTCTTTTGTGTTTTCTTGGTAGTTTCATTACCACCAAACCATGCACAAATCTCTTCAAAAAGAGTTTTTGCATCTGGATACTTGCTAAAGGATAGCATCTGTTCACCAGGAATGGTCATAAGCAACAAGTTTCTTGCTTTTTGATCATTTCTCTTCTGTATCCTTTCTTCATTTGAAACTGGTCCAATATTTCTTTGTCATACTGTTTTGTCGTCAATGATAACATCTGAATAGCCTAGTGAAAAAGAATCACCATATGTAATGATATCCCAGAGAGCATAATCTTGAACCATAAAATATTGCTCAATTCTCAACCTCCATAGCTCAAACTCATTTTGTTTGATCATGGGCAACTTTGCAGCAACATTTGTAGCAGTATCCTAAACATCCATTTCTTAAGCTTCTTCTTCTAAATCAACTATATCAGCCTTGCTTTGATACCACTTGCTAGGATTCGATACGGTTAAATACCACTTGTTAGAATTCGATACACAGTTAAGGTGGTTAAACCTTTTGTACTTTGTGTATATGATATATTGAGTTTATATGATTAAGTATGCGGAATCTACTTAATCACAGTTAGAAGGTTATTTGTGTTATGGAAATGGAACAGTTGTGTTTGTTATATGACAATGAACAATGAAAGCTTATCACCAAACGATTCAATATTATTAAGATAATAATACGAGTGATCTTGAGTTATCACTAGGGTTACAACCTTAAATCTTATGTTTCTATATCTTGTGATATTGTTTTGTTCTATGTTCTTGAGAGATATATATTTTGCACTATAAGTTTAACACACACTCATATCTCTAGTCTAAGATCTTTCTTTTATAACATAAGAAAGATCTTTACAATAATGTTAAGTCTTGTCAAACAACTTGCTAGCTTATCTTATGTGTGTCAGTAACTAAGATACAACATATATCTATGTTTACAACTTGTTCTGTGAGAATAAGATAAAGACTGAGCACATGGGGTAAGATATTATCTACCGTGTATTATTGACTTTTAGTCAACCAGACTTAATATCTTCATCAAGCAGACTTAACTCTGATAGTCACCAGAATTAACACTTGACTTAACCACCAGATAACCAGCAAACTTAACTTTGGAACTCACCAGACTTAACTCTACTGCTACCAGATTTAATCACTTGAGAGATTTTCCCGATACTTAAACTTCAGATTATTTAATTCCCAACAATCCTCCCCTAAACATGTTAAAGGCATGCTGATAGATGATTTCACTTGTTGAAACAATCATCCAAGATACACAGCACCATTGCCTCTTATAATTCCTCCATCCAAGGAAATTGCACCATCTTTTAGGTTAATGTTTGAAGCCTAAAGATATGTGTATTGATATTGTTGAAGTCAAAGATCAGAAAGCAGATGAGTTACTGAGATAGATATTAATCTTTCAGAATAGAAGAAAGTTCAGTCCAAGGGTCTGACTATGAAGTGTTTGAAAGATCTTCACAATCCATAATTTAATTCAGAAACATGTTGAAATGGATTCACATGTTTAGGGGAGGATTATTGGGAATTAAATATTCTGAAGTTTAAGTATCGGGAAAATATCTCAAGTGATTAAATATGGTAGCAGTAGAGTTAAGTCTGGTGAGTTCCAAAGTTAAGTCTGCTGGTTATCTACTGGTTAAGTCTGGTCGTTGAAGTTAAGTCTGGTGGTTAAGTCAAGTGTTAATTCTGGTGACTATCAGAGTTAAGTCTGCTTGATGAAGATATTAAGTCTGGTTGACTAAAAGTCAATAATACACGGTAGATAATATCTTACCCCATGTGCTCAGTCTTTATCTTATTCTCACAGAACAAGTTGTAAACATAGATACATGTTGTATCTTAGTTACTGACACACATAAGATAAGCTAGCAAGTTGTTTGACAAGACTTAACATTATTGTAAAGATCTTTCTTATGTTATAAAAGAAAGATCTTAGACTAGAGATATGAGTGTGTGTTAAACTTATAGTGCAAAATATATATCTCTCAAGAACATAGAACAAAACAATATCACAAGATATAGAAACATAAGATTCAAGGTTGTAACCCTAGTGATAACTCAATATCACTTGTATTATTATCTTAATAATATTGAATCGTTTGGTGATAAGCTTTCATTGTTCATTGTCATATAACAAACACAACTGTTCCATTTCCATAACACAAATAACCTTCTAAGTGTGATTAAGTAGATTCCGCATACTTAATCATATAAACTCAATATATCATATACACAAAGTACAAAAGGTTTAACCACCTTAACCGTGTATCGAATCCTAACACTTAGGCCATGCCAATATGAGACTCATTCAATCTCTATCATCTAGGGAACTCGTTAGGAACCTACCGAAGTTGAAATCTGACCAACACTTTTGTGATGCTTGCAAAATTGGGAAACAAGTTCATAATAGCCATAAGGCTAAAAACATGGTGTCCATATCTAGGTGTTTAGAACTACTGCATATGGATTTGTTTGATCCATCCGCTATACAAAGTTATGGAGGAAACTTCTACACTTTGGTAATAGTAGATGATTATTCTAGGTATACTTGGACTAAGTTTTTGAAAAATAAAAATGAAGCATTTGATAAATTTGAAATTCTAAGTAAGAAAATTCAAAATCAAATAGGAAATAGCATTGTGTCAATTAGAACCGACCACGGTCGTGAATTTGATAACGAAACTCAATTTGGAGCTTTTTGTGATGCCAATGGCATAACACATAATTTCTCGGCTCCTCGAACTCCTCAATCAAACGGTGTAGTAGAAAGTAAATATAGAACACTTCAAGAAATGAGTCAAACAATGCTAAATGAACAAAATATACCACAAAAGTTTTGGTGTAACGCCGTTGACACCTCTACATACATCTTAAATAGAATCCTAATAAGACCATTTTTAAACAAAACACCTTATGAGCTTTATAGAGGCAAAAAGCCTACTTTAGGATATTTTAGAGTTTTTGAAAGCAAGTGCTTCATTTTAAACACTAAGGATTATCTCACCAAGTTTGACCCAAAGTATTATGAAGGTGTGTTCCTTGGATACTCACAAAATAGTAAAGCATATATCGTCTTGAACAAAGAAACCGCAAGAGTCGAGGAATTGTTGAACATAACATTTGACGAAAGTCCACCTCCCTCTAAGATATCACATTTGGTAGATGATGACTTAGTTGAAAGTCAAATGGTTGAAAACCAAGAAAATCTAGATAATGATAAAGAAGATGAACCTTTAAATAAGGAAATAGTCAATATTAAAAAATCTATAGTCATCCCTTAGATAACGTCATAGGAGAAATTAATGAAAGAACCTTAAGATCAAGAGTTCAAAATCAAAGCAATTTCTTTTGTTTCATTTCAACAATTGAGCCCAAAAATATAAATGAGGCCATAAAAGATGAATCTTGGGTTATAGCAATGCAAGAAGAACTTAATCAATTTGTTAGAAATGACGTTTGGACATTAGTCCCTCAACCTAAATGTCAAACCATAATTGGAACAAAATGGGTGTTTAGAAATAAAATGGATGAAAATGGCGTAGTGTCTGGAAACAAAGCTAGGCTAGTAGCTCAAGGCTACAATCAACAAGAAGGTATAGACTACGACGAAACATTTGCACCGGTAGCTAGGCTCGAGTCAATTAGAATACTACTTGCATATGCATGTGCACATGTCTTTAAACAATTCCAAATGGATGTTAAAAGTGCATTTCTTAATGATTTTATTAATGAGGAAGTGTATGTCGCACAACATCCCGGCTTTGCCAATTTTGAAAAACCAAACCATGTCTACAAACTTAAAAAAGCTTTATACGGACTTAAGCAAGCACCAAAAGCTTGGTATGATCGACTTAAGACTTTCCTAGTTGAACATAAGTATACCATTGGCCTAGTAGACAACACTCTTTTCACTAATAAAAAGGGATCACATATAATCATAGTTCAAATATATGTGGATGACATCATATTCGGATCAACTTGTCAAGAGTTATGCGATGATTTCTCAAAAATCATGCATGGCGAGTTTGAAATGAGTATGATGGGAGAACTAAACTTTTTCTTACGACTCCAAATAAAACAATTAGAAGATGGGATATTCTACAACCAAACTAAGTACATCAAAGATATGATTAAGAAATTTGGTCTTGAAGATTCCAAACCCATGAAAACACCCATGTCTTCCGAAATCAAACTTACTAAGGATGACGAAAGTGAATCATATATCGTCTTGAACAAAGAAACCGCAAGAGTCGAGGAATTGTTGAACATAACATTTGACGAAAGTCCACCTCCCTCTAAGACATCACCTTTGGTAGATGATGACTTAGTTGAAAGTCAAATGGTTGAAAACCAAGAAAATCTAGATAATGATAAAGAAGATGAACCTTTAAATAAGGAAATAGTCAATATCAAAAAATCTATAAGTCATCCCTTAGATAACGTCATAGGAGAAATTAATGAAAGAACCTTAAGATCAAGAGTTCAAAATCAAAGCAATTTCTTTTGTTTCATTTCAAAAATTGAGCCCAAAAATATAAATGAGGCCATAAAAGATGAATCTTAGGTTATAGAAATGCAAGAAGAACTTAATCAATTTTTTAGAAATGACGTTTGGACATTAGTCCCTCAACCTAAATGTCAAACCATAATTGGAACAAAATGGGTGTTTAGAAATAAAATGGATGAAAATGGCGTAGTGTCTGGAAACAAAGCTAGGCTAGTAGCTCAAGGCTACAATCAACAAGAAGGTATAGACTACGACGAAACATTTGCACCGGTAGCTAGGCTCGAGTCAATTAGAATACTACTTGCATATGCATGTGCACATGTCTTTAAACAATTCCAAATGGATGTTAAAAGTGCATTTCTTAATGATTTTATTAATGAGGAAGTGTATGTCGCACAACATCCGGCTTTGCCAATTTTGAAAAACCAAACCATGTCTACAAACTTAAAAAAGCTTTATACGGACTTAAGCAAGCACCAAAAGCTTGGTATGATCGACTTAAGACTTTCCTAGTTGAACATAAGTATACCATGGGCCTAGTAGACAACACTCTTTTCACTAATAAAAAGGGATCACATATAATCATAGTTCAAATATATGTGGATGACATCATATTCGGATCAACTTGTCAAGAGTTATGCGATGATTTCTCAAAAATCATGCATGCGAGTTTGAAATGTGTATGATGGGAGAACAAACTTTTTCTTACGACTCCAAATAAACAATTAGAAGATGGGATATTCTACAACCAAACTAAGTACATCAAAGATATGCTTAAGAAATTTGGTCTTGAAGATTCCAAACCCATGAAAACACCCATGTCTTCCGAAATCAAACTCACTAAGGATAAGGAATAATAGTGATCGACATAGAAACCCCAAGATAGAGGAATGTTGGTATTTACAATCATCTCACTCTAAGACGTCACCTTTGGTTAGTGTATGTCTAGTTGCAAGCAATGGTTACAAGAAAATCTAAAATCATTAGAAGATCCCTAAAACGGAATATTAATATATTATAAGTCACCTTTAGATTAACGTCATAAAGGGAAATTAATGAACGAAACTTAAGATAGTTAATCAGCCGTCATTCAACCATTGAGCCAAAATGATATTGATGGAAAAAGTACTAGTGGTATTAGTAATTGTTGGGATGTTCATCATGTTTGCTAAGAAACAAAGCCTTACATAGTATCAACAACTAAGCCGAAACCCTAATTAGGAGAAAATGGGGTTGTCAAAACTTCTGGATGAAAATCTGTCGTCTGGAATCAAGCTAGCGTAGTCCTACTGCGACAATCAACAAGAGCTATGACCTTTGAAGAATGCCAGTCTACCGCAGAAGACATACACTTAGATAAAGCATTCACCATCTTTACTTCGAACAATGTTAAAAAGTGATTCAATGTTTCAATCGAGAAATTCCTCAGAGACAACATTGGCTGAATTTAAAAACCAAAACCTTTAACTTAAATAGACTTTTAGGATTAAAAGACCAAATGTTAGTAACACTTAGCTTCCTTAGTTAACCAAATACACCAAATGCCTAAACCAACACTCTCACTATAAGCGGAACATATCAACAATCAAATATATGTGATATTTTGGTGATAACTTGCGGGTACGATGATTTTCAAAAACATAAACATAAATAGGGAACCCTAACTTTTATCATTCCCTAAAAACACAACTAAAATGATCACAACCAATAATAATCAAAACAAAAATTTAGGTCAGATCCAACCTCATGAAAACACCATGTGCTTCCGAATCAAACCACTAGTAAATGTATCCGTAACTAACCTAATTCTGAATCTGGTAGTTTCTATTTCATGGCACAAAATCATGTTTAGTGTTTGTCTATGTGCACGCTTTCAAGAAGATCCTAAAACATCCCATCTTGAAGTCGTCAAACGAATATTTAGATATATTAAAGGTACTACACATTTAGGATTATGGTATCCCAAAGGAACAGGTGTCGAAACTATAGTGTATGCCGACTCAGACCATGCCGGTGACTATGTCGATGGAAAAAGTACAAGTGGTATTAGTACATTTGTTGGGCATTGTCTCACCTCATGGTTTGCTAAGAAACAAACGGCCCTAGCAATATCAACAACTGGAGCCGAATACGTATCAGGAGGAAAAGCTTGCCAACAAGCTCTCTAGATGAAACAAGCTCTCGTCGACTACGGAATTCAACTCAATGACGTTCCTATTCTTTGCGACAACAAAGGAGCTATTGACCTTAGCAAGAATCCAGTTCAACACGCTAGAACCAAACACATAGAAATCCTTCACCACTTTCTTCGAGACAATGTTCAAAAAGGGAACATCTCAATCGAGAAAATATCCTCAGAGGACAACATTGCTGATATTCTCACAAAACCTCTTAAGAGAGTACCCTTTAACTTTCTTAGACTTGGTTTAGGATTAATGGAACCAAATGTGTAGTTAAAACCTTAGCTTGAACCTTAGATTAACCAAACACGACAAAAACCAAAAACCAACTCTGACCCCGCGGAACCAATCAACAACAAGGATGGAACCTTGATTTTGGTTCCGCCATATCTGCGGGTCACTGAGTCAGTTTTTAAGTATAATAAACAAACACTCCTGTACTGTTTATCATATTCCCTAAAACACACAAGCTACACCAACTCGAACCATAATAAACCAAACAAAAAATTTAGGTCATCCTCCTCAAAAAAACTTGTGCTTTAATTCACACTGTAAGTATCCTAACTATATCTACATTCCTGATCTGAGTCTAGGATTTCTATTTCTTGGACAAAATCAAAACTTGGGGTTTATGCATGTTTTTTGTAAAATCATGAAGCATATTCACTGAATTACTTAACAAATCATGTTTTCCATAGTTAGGAATTGCATCTTATGGGACATTATCACAATTCATCAAAAAACCCCATGTCAAATACTTGCAAAAATCTTCTCACGATTAGGAAAAACGGTTTTTGCACATTGTTCATACAAATAAAATCGTTATGTTTTAAACATCACTTGCATAATGTCTCTTGAATGCTAAAGGGAATACATAACTAGTACTCCCTCCGTCCCATATTAAGTGTCCACTTTCCAAATGCACAAAGTTTTAGGAAATTCCACTAACTACACTCTCCACCAATCAAATATCACTATTACCCACTAAAGTCTCTTCTCATTGGTTGAAAATATTCCCTGGACACTTAATTTGGGACATCCCAAGATTCCATTATGGACACTTAATATGGGACGGAGGTAGTATGTATTTTCGGGTATATTCAATCGAAGATACATTGAATTAGAAGCGTTTGGGTTATCTCTCGTTTTCTTACAAAATTTGCAAAATAAAATTTTCATGCATTAAAAGGAGTCGAGATAACTACACCTCCACATTGTCCCCATACAGGCACACACTAGAACTTTTTATACGTATTCTTGTTAGTTTTAACTAAACTATGTAATTTTCGTGTCTAGGTTAACATCATGCCTCCCACAACATACTACGACCACAAAGACACCCTAAACTACCTCCCCAAACACCATAAAACCAAAGGACTCTCAAATAACCAAGTTAAGATTTTTAAGGCTTTAGAAAAGCGATACGTTCACGAGGGTAGAACCGTAGACCCCTCATTCTTAGAAGGAACCAACATCCGTGAATAACTAGCCGCCATCCAATTTGATTGTCTTTTGGACATAGACGAACCTATTTTTCCTAGATTTGTGCTAGCATTCTATGCTAGCATTATTCTTAGTTCCAACAACTATGGTCTCATAAGCATCCATTTCAAAGTCAACCAACACGAATTCACCATCCCTTTGAACCAATTCGCGGAAGTATTAGGAATTCTGGGTCAAGGCACTTGCCTTTATTCTGACAAGTGGTCATTGTCAATCCTAGATTCTATCCATGATCGTATGCCTCCATACAACACACCATTGACTCCCAAAGAGACTATCTGTGATCTTCTCCTTGTCCCTAGGAACACCTACACTAGGACCAACTGACAAGGTCGTCATGTAGATCGAGATCCGTTTGGCATGGAGCTAAACGAGCTTAGACCCCAATTCAAGAAGTTGGAAGAAATTCTTAGGGCAAACGTGTTATGCACCATAGGGAATAGGGATCATCTCAATGCTAGTCTTTGTTATATGCTCTATTGTGTGTCCACCTATCAACCCTTCAACTTAGCTTACTATGTCGCCAAGATAATGGCCGACATTCCGGTGTTAGGAACCACCGCCATGCCTTACAGGATGCTTCTCACCCGTCTCTATAGAGCATTTGCACCCATTCCTCCTAACGCTAGAGGTTTCCTCCCAGACTACTCTCTCATTCCCCAAACTTTTGTACCCCTAAGTGACCATAGAGTAGCGGTGTCAAAAGGTAAACATGCTCATCCTCCAACCTCATCATCATCATCATCCGTAAGTGAGGATGATGGTCTGCCTAATTCTAGGATTCCTCCTCTAGAATACTTGAGCCAACCTCCACCTATTGAGCAACAAAGTGAAGAATTCAAGTAGACACGTGGAATGTTCAAGAACATTGGGCGTTGGATAAAGAAGCTAAACAAGAAAATCGAAAAGAAATGAGGAAATAGGGAGTGTTTGGTACAAACAATTTAAAATAATGATGTGGTGAATTGTTATGTTTTTAGGATATTATCTTGTTGTTAAACATCTATGTGAACTAACTTGACAATGCAGGACGATAACACTTGATGTTATCAATTTTCCGTGTTTAAGCCAATGTTTGGCTTAACTTCCATATATTGTAAGTTCAAAATCGTCCGTTTGATCTCTATGTTACCATGTGTTAGAACCTATGTTTTTGTTTTTAGTCAACCACAACTAAATAATTACATATGATTTAAGATAATTTTTGGGATTTCAACGGGTTTCGGGTAGTTAGAAATCGTCTCTGTAGAGATTTTTTGATCGGCGGATATGGCGGAACCAAAATACGGGTTCCGTCTGTTGAAATTTATGGCTCCGCCAAAATAAGCCCAACGGATTCCGCGAAACCAAAAATTTGGATCCGCCTTTGTTATCGTTTGGCTCCGTGAACCAATAGTAACTTTTTTCAAATTTTCCGTCTAATCCCGCACCTTAGATCATTGATTCTAGTTCTTAGGATTATACTACTGATATTTAAGCACATTAGGATCATCTTAGCAAACTTAGAACTATAAGAAATTCATTTCCCACCAAAATTTGAAAATTCAAATTTCCACTCAAGTTACCTTTCTGTAACAAGCAAGGAACCCTCAAATTGGTTCCTTGCAATCCGTGGATCAATCAAATCATTAGATTTCCCACTCACCTTTTGCATTTACTACATATCTCCTCAAACTTACTCAACTCCATTTCTATGGATTGACTTTGGTGATATGACAAGTTCATTTTCTTTTTTCAAATCATTAGGAACCAACATTTCTCTATGGATCAACATCACATCCAAACACAACCTTCCATAAACCTTACTACCTATAAATTAGAAACTTTATGATGATCACAATTCACACCTTCATCATCAATTCTACTAGCAATTTCTGCATATATCACCATCACTTCTCTTCTCAAATAATGCTTAAGTCATACAACTCATCCACAAGCAGACCATACAGAAGGACGGCTCGAATGAGTGTCAGACCTTGTTGTTTCGTGAATCTCAATTCTTCATCAGAAGAATCTTCACCATTGAACATTTCCTCACCCATAGCTAATGAAAACTTCCTCACATTATCAACTCCAACACCACCTCATATCATCATCAATACTCCACCACCAACCATAACTCCAATGGCTACCACACCACCACCCGCCCCATCTCAACTAATTAGATCACCATCACCTCCACATTCACCCCAACTTTAACCCATTGAGTTGTTTGCAACTCCACCATCATCACCACACCCATACTTGGAAACTCTTGAAGACCTTCCACCTAGGTCCACCAATCCACCACCTATGCCTTTTGAGGTAGAATCCTCACAAGGAGAACCACTCCTTTTCCATCCCATCTATAGGAATATTCACGGTCCTCTTTACCGTGACCAAGCAACACCACAAACGCAACCTCAACCCTTTTCACCAACATCCACCCTCCAAGCCATTGATGAGGGAATGTGGATCAACCAACCTCACACCCAAGGCGAGATCAATGAGGAACTTAACCGCCTCTACGCCTTCTCCAACATGGTGGGTTCCCACCTAAGTGAATCTATGGATTTACAATCCACCTTGCTAGCTTTCATCATGTCTCCAACCTACATTCCACCACCTCCACTAACAAACAACCAACCACCACCACCACCACCAACTCATGAACCAAACCTTCTTCCAAACTATCCTAGACATGGTTGTTCCATGTGTGAGAGGACCGCCCACTTAACTCAACGAACCAACATTTTGGTTCACGAGTTACAAAATGAAATGCGGTTCATTTTGAACCACATCCTAGAGTACCTAAATGCTCTTTCACATCCTCCGCATTAGATGCTATAAGTTTCTCCTTTGTTTTCCTTTTATAGGACTTTTTAGGACTCTTCCTTTTTAATTTTTAGGACTTCTATTTTTAGGTTATTTTTTCTTTTGTAACACCTTAATTTATGAATTTGGTCATAAATAATTTTCAATGGAAGGATGTTGTGTTAATGCTTGTGTGTGATCAATAATTGTGCATTATATTTGGTTGGGTTGAATCACTAACATTTGCATCATTATATAGGTGGTTTGAAGTATTGACTTTGTTTGACCTTTGTGCTTGGTTTGAACAAAGTGTACTTCGTTGATTTTTTTTTAGTCAAACGGGTTGAACTACAATGCTTAGTTGAACCTTTACATATGCATCATATTACTTGGTTGGATTGAATCATATACAACTAACCTTTGTTTTGTAGCATTTCTCATCCTTAGATCATATACGTTGGTACCCTAGCAACGGGGAGTATTGATCAAGAGGGAGCATATCATGTATTAATCCTTGTTTTGTAGCATTCATAATCCTTGTATCATATACATTAGCACCCTAGCAAAGGGGAGTATTGATCAAAGGGGAGCATATCATACACTAACTATTGTTTTTGTAGGTTCATTCATGCATTATAACCTTGGCACTCCAATTAGGGGGAATATTATCCAAGGGGGAGTTATTAAGTTCTCAAAATCCATGCATCATACTTGGTACTCCAAATTAGGGGGAGTAATCACCAAGAGCCATTCACCATATTCCGCTATGCATTTCTTCTTTTTGTTTCGACAAAAAGGGGGAGATTTTAGATTAAACTCATCCTTCATACATTTCATATATGTTTTATGCCAAAATTGATTTCAAAACTTGCATAAAACTAGTTTAATCTATATTTTTAAAAGACTTACACTTTACTTATTCCATTGCTTAAAAATAAACTTTATATTTTGTCATCAACAAAAAGAGGGAGATTGTTAATACAAATATCGTCCTAAAAACGTTATTTATATTTTACGATCTTTGCTATATTTTGTTAATGACAATTATAAAGTTTATCTTTAGCAAAGCATAATAATAAGTTAAAGTATTTTACATTTATAGTAATAATCTTTAAAAACTCGTCATAACATGCTACATGATCACTAGAATATACATAGGACATACATATATACATTTACATGTTTACATTTTTATTCTTAAAATAGAAATTAGTACATGACATCATTGCATACATCATTTGGATATCTTTAGGATATCTTGAAGATTTAGTAAATATCTTGGAAAGATCTTCAAGCAAATAATTGGATTTTGTAAGATCTTGGCAAGATTTGAAAAGATATGTAAAGATTTGCTGTCAGGTTCTGGCGGAACCAAACAGCATAAGGGACGGACCCCAGAATTTGGGTCTGCCAAAACCGTGGACTGTATAATCAGTTTGCCTATAAATAGCAAGCTGATCATTCATGTTCTCTCATCACTCACATAACATAAACTACATTATACATTCTTTCATACATTACTAACCCATTCATTCATTCATTTCATTTGTAGTGATCTTTCTTTTATAGCAAAGAGATCAAGCATCACAAGCTTCAACATACTGTTGCAAGACTTGTTAGTTTAGATAATGTATGATTTTGTAGTTTATCACACATCATTGTTATACCAAATATTCAGTAGTGATCGGTTAGTGTTTTAGTCCTCAAAACACATAGAGTGTCGGGAGTGGTTGTACCCTTGTAAAGAACTCAGTATCTAGCTTAGTACCGGAAAAAGTGTAAGCGACGTTAGGTTGGTTCTACCTCGAACTAGAACTCGGTATTTAGCTTTGTACCGGATAAAGTGTAAGCGACGTGTATAAAGGTTTTTTCCGCCGAAAAGGGAGCTTGTTTCTTAGTGAATAAAAACTCTCAAGTTAGAGGCTCGAGGAGTGGAGTAGGGCAAGGAAGAGAGTCCTTGTAGACCGAACCACTATAAACATCCGTGTTGTGGTTTGATTGTTTCTTTCCTTACTTACTTTATTTATATTGTTTGATTGTTTACATTAAGTTGAAATCACGTCAAGTATTCAAAACGAATTAATTTTAAAAACGGTAAAAACTATTCAACCCCCCCTTCTAGTTTTCCACAAGCGGGTTTGGATCTTTAATTAGCATATGAATTGTTTGAGCAGAATGACCCATTTTTACAAGCAAATCTTCCAACTTTTTAATTATTTCTTGTTTCTGAATGATTTCATCAAGAAGATCATTTTCACGTTTTGAAAAATCTGCTTTCAACTGTTTCTTTTCTTTTTCAAGATCAGAACAAGTTGATTTTTGTTTAGAAAGTTGGTTTTTCATATCTGAAACTTCCGCGTTTAAGGATTTTATTTTCATGTTCAAGTTAACATCAAGTGTGTCAAACTTGATTTGCAATTGTTTTTCTCTTAAAACGGAGTTTTTATAACCAGTTTCTAATTCTGACTGTCGTTTTTGATGAAATTCAAAATCTTTTTCGTTTTCCTCATACCTCTCAAGCTCAGCGGTCATTTTCTCATTCGCGGCCTTAACATCGCGATTGACCTTTTTAACTTTCTCAATCTCAATACTACAGTTGTTCAATAATGATTCAAATAGAGCACGTGTTTCCTCATCATTCTCAGTATACTGTGATTCTAAGCCTCCATTAGGATTCATATCTGTAGTTGCCAAATCAATATTGCTACTGCTTGGCGTGTCCATGTATGTATCATAAGTGGGTGCTAGAATCTCAGGATGTTGTTCTTCATGAGGAGACATATCAAAATTTTCATTATTGTGACATGTAGTGAATGATGGTACCTCAGAGACTGCATTTGTTTCATACACAGGAGGTGTCTCAGAATCCGTATCATACTTAGCCTCTTGAAGATTTGCCATGAATATGCAGTTTGCATCATTATCTTCAATGTCTTCCATATCATCCACGAGTGCCATAAAGTCATTTTCTTCTGCATTCAACTGAAACCCTATCGATTCCTTTTGTGCCAACAACACTGCTTTCTGTAGATAAGATAGATCTTTCTTTTTCAGCTTGGTGGGACAGTTCCTTGCCATGTGACCGACTCCCTGTCTTCCTGACAGTTGAAACACTTTACCAGATTACCCTGATTCACATTTCCATAATTCCCAGCAACTGGAGCAGCAACATTCCCAATCTGATTACCAACATTCTGATTCCCAACATTCTGACCCCTCTGATTTCCGACAACTTGACCCATCTGATTCCCTGGATACTGACCCATCTGATTTCCTACATACTGTCCTGCATTCTGATTACTCATCTGAAATCTAGGAGCATATCCCTGCTGATTCCCCATAACTCCAAACATTTATCCTTATTGCCCTATGTTGAAACTCGGCTGTGCAATCTACCTGTTGCGAGTGTTCGATGAAATCCTTTGGTTATTGTTAGTTGGTGTGGAATAGCGTCCTTGGAATGCCTTTGTCAGAAAAGCAAATGCTTGATTCAAAGCAGCAGTGGACTCATCATTTTCAGTGAACTCTAGTTCTTGGAATTGCGGATATGGTTGTTGTGGAATAACTTGTTGTTGTTGTGGGTAGAATTATTGTTGTGGTATGACAGCAGTTTGTGGAACGTATTGTTGTTGCATGTAGTTCTGAGTGGAAGATGATGATGGTTGTGTATTCACTGGTACAGGTGTTGGTGTTTGAGCAATTAATGCAAGAGGATCATGTTGCTTTGCTAATTTCTCTTTCCTGACTTCATTTTCCGCAGCCTGGTTTTGCTTCAGAAAATCATAAAGCTGATCATAGTTCACCTGGTGTAGGTCCTTGGTTTGGTTGACAATAATGAAAAATCGTCCCCATTCTTCTTGAAGATTGTTGATGAACTTGATGTTGCTTACAATTTTTCTGGGTGTCAACTTGTTTCTGATGAGCTCGTTCATTAGAGTGCAAAACCTGGTGTAGTATGATTCAATGGGTTCTGCTGGAGTGGATGTGAACTTCTCCCATTCAGTTAGCAGCTTGTTTTCAACATCTTGTTGCCCAATTTCTGTGCCATGACAAAGTCTTCTAACTCGTTCCCACATATCATAGGCAGTTTCACAACTGTCGACAGCAGCAAAGATCTCTTATGGTAGTCCTAGTTGGATTAAGTGCATTGCCATGTCATCAGCTGCAATTTGCTTCCTATCTTCTTCTGTGTATTCATCTTCGTATTGTTCACGAAAGAATGGTAGAACAGGAGGTGTTCCATTTGGTTCTCCAGGGTCTTGAACTTGATGAGGCTTGAATGGTCCATGCTGGATGGATTTGAGCAGGAGTTTACCATCAGGTTTAGTTTTGATGAAACGAAGCATACGGCTCGTCCATGGGAGATATCCACCTTTTTCAAGCATAGGAGGACGGTTTTCTGCACCGGCTACATGACTGTCTTGCTGAGTAGCCATTGATGAAGTTTGGTATGATAAAGTTGATCTTGGATCGGTGCAACGAAATAGGAGTTGTGTTTGGTAGGTTAAGTTCAGTTGTTTTTAGTGAAGTTTTGGTCTTAATCTTATGATCGTTTGAAGTGTAGTCTTTAATAATCAAGCAGCAGTCAATTCGGATGGATTATGTTGAATTCCTCGTAATATAGATGGATTAGGGCACGTTTGGAAATCTCAATTTAGACAAGCTCACAATTTAGACAAAATCAAATGATCACAATTTCGACAAAGTTACAAAATTACAATTCCTACAAATTTACAATTTCGATGGAAATCTCAATTTAGACAAAATTATACAACTTTGAAAAAATCTGAATTTCGATAGAAATGTACAATTTAGATGAATCTGCAATTTAGATAAAATCTATCTAATTTGTACAAATTAGAAGAGGTTCCCTTTGTCGAAGTATTCCACACACTTATACAAGCACGGGAATACTGAGTTCTCGTTTGATATCGAAGAAACTGAGTTCAAGTGGAATTGCGATAAACCCTAGAATCTGAATTGCGACAACCCTTGTGACTGAATTGCGATAACCTGGATTGCGACAACCTTGAATTGTGACAGACCTTAAATTGCGATAACCTTTGAGAATTGCGACAAGTCTTGGAATTGCGACAAACTTGATTACGACAACTCCTTATACAAGGAATTGCGATAACCTTGTGACGAACCCTTGAATTGTGACAAGCAAGAATTCCGATAAGCCCTAGAATTGCGACAGCCTTAAATTCCGATAAGCCACAGAATTGCGACAATCCCTTATACAAGGAATTTTGATAAACCTTTACTTGTCTAAATTCGACACTGCCACAATTAAGATAAGCCCTTACTTGTCTAAATTCGTCAATGACACAATTTAGATAAACCCTTACTTGTCTAAATTCTACAAAGCTACAATTTCGATAAACCCTTGAATTCTCAGAATTTCGACAAGTGAACTGCTCTAATAACGTTCAATATAACGACCAAATTTCAAGTTTCTAAGCTATTTCACTCGATCAAGTATCTTCAAAAACCTTAAATAACTATAAAGTTCCAACTTTTATCGCCTATTTTCACTTTTAAGTAATTTCGATACAAAGCTAGAAACCTTTTTCACGCAACAAAACTAGATTTTGATGATTATGATTCGATGATAACAACCCAAAACTCACTAATAATGCGTAAAAAAAACTGAAATACTACCACTTTTAACCTAAACTTACGTAAAACTCAAAGCTTTAGACAAAAAGTTGACGTTTTTATGGAAGAAAAACACAACCTTTTATTCGACTTTGATCAAAAAAATGAACACAACAAATTCCTAAATCGATGTTTGGCTATATGATACCACTTGTGGGACACGAGAACTAACTTTATCACACACTAGATATAGATCGTATAATGTACAATAGATGGAACGTGTAGATGTATGTATATGTATGTATGAATAAGAGATGAAGAGAGAATATATTAAAACACACACACAATGCACACGTACACACTTCAAATGAGGGAGTGGAGTGGTATTTATAGTACAAAGCTATGAGCCACATGGGCTTTTCTATGGGCCGAACTATCATGGATTGGACTTATGGATTGTCTAACATTACATGGACTATTATATCTAAACTCTTAGTCACTTAGCTTAGTCCAACCATGAGCCCTTTTATACTATTATATTACATTTCATACGACACAATACAAAGTGGTAAATTCGGAAATGACCATCACTTTTTATCAATGCTAACAACTACTCCCTTGATTAAGTCATTAGCTTAAAGATGGTTTCGTATAATATTTAGTAAGTTCACTGTCTAAATAAGCAATTTTCAAACCAACGAAAAGAAAACTACTACACTGTGGTTCGTCCACAACTAAACCAACACGTTTCATTTTTCAAAGTCGAGCTATATTCTTAGTTATGTTTTGAGTTTAAAGTTTAGACCAAGTAAACAAAAAATTAACACCACTCCACCGATTGGGTTCGATGCAAGCTACACTCGACATGGGCACATTATCCGACAAAAAAAATCGTGACATTCCCACTGTGGTTCGACCACAGTGGGTTTCGACCCATTGTAAAAAAACAACACAAAAATATAAACAAGTTTATAAGTACATTCATCTTTAGCCAATACTTGAGTGTTACTTTTCTTTTATGTTTATAGTTTCCTTATGTTGTTCTAAGTTCAAAAGCTCGAGTACGCTTACGATATAAACATGTATGTCGAAGGTGTAAGCAAATGAACACTTGCTTATTCGTAACGTGTTTATTAGTGTGAAACAAAGTTCAAAGTTACCACACAAGTTTCATTAACCTAACCACTTAATATGTTTGCATGTATGCTCGATCGTATAAGTATTCAAGAAATGTGTTTTAGTTTTGTATGTCGAGTAGTGTATATATTCCAAGAATACATTTTCTAGTTTTTTTTTTCAAAGACTTAAGCAAACATATTGTAACACCCCAACCCGACAAGGGTTAAGATATCACATTCATGGTGTCAAACAGAACATACACAAGCAGAAGACTTTAATAATACAATTAAATTCAAAGGTTACAAATGAAATATAAGGTAAATGGAATACAAGGATCTCAACAAAGGTACAATATGTCTGGTAATGAAAATATCCAAGTCAACTCTAATCCAAGGTAGCTATCAAAGGTGTAGTCCTCTAAAGGCTCTTATCTACTCTTCACTCATATCCTAGCTTCCCTCTAAAACCTGCCGCAGGAAAAGAAATGCGGCTGAGCTTAAAAAGCCCAGTGAACAGATATATATAATAAACGAATAATCAAACATGTTTATGTAAAGAAAGAGGAAACACAGGCTCCTGTTGAATCGAATATCATCTGTCAAAAGAATAAGAGATCCGGATCATCTGAACAAATATCATAAGTCAACTGAAGTGAAGAAAACAGAATAGGGTGCATTGGGGAATGACAGAAGGTATAACCAAATGTATCAAAGGTGTAAAGGTTATCCGAAATCTACCACGAGCCCAGAAACATATCATATCATAACATCATAATCATAATCTTCATAAGTAACCATAAGTAACATAATGGAGTGATCAGCTCCCAGAGTTGTGAAGGGCATGTATTGCACACAGTACCAATCACCAGAAATATAACATATAACATAACAGATCAGATCTAGGATGCATCCATACGCCCCTGCAGAAATCATAATCATTGTGGCCAATCATAACACATAATAAAAGGGACGTGATGGGTCATCACTCCCCCACCCTAGAGTCATGCCATTGGTGCATCAATGACATGGTCATGGAACCCCCATGAGTAGTGATAGATCGGGTATCAAACTGAAGGTCAACAGAATGCCATAGTAATGACACAGAATCTAAGGTCATCAGAAATATCATAATCAAAGGTTCATAATCAATGGGAACGTAGCAAAGGTTCATAATCAGGGAACATAGTAAAGGTTCATAATCAGAGAACATAGTAAAGGTTCATAATCAGAAGTTAAGTAAATCAAAAGATATGAAAGGGATCATGAGAAACCTTATAAAAAAGGTCAGAATATCTGTACCTTATGCAATTAGACAAACAGATAAAAGATGGATCATAGAGAAATGGAAAGTCACTCCTTCTTCACCGAACCTATACAAATTAATAATCACGTATTACTTATAAGCTCGTTTTAATCAGATTACATAATTTAGGTTTCCCATTTAAGGTTTCTTTCTATTTTTAGAAACTTTCTATTTTTAGTGAGTTTCCATATTTAGCAGGTTTCCATACTTAGTAACTTTCCATATTTAGTAATTTTCCATAATTAGTTACTTTTCATAATTATTAACTTTCAATAATTAGTAACTTTCCATAATTAAGGTTACTATTTCTATTTAAGTAAAGCTAAAGGCTAATAATGACAATTTCATAGTTTAGGGTTTATTATGACAACTTATCATAGTTTAGGGTTTAAAATGTAAATAGTCCAATATTAGGGTTTAAAGTGTAAATTACCCAAGTTTAAGGTTTATTTACGTCAAATGTTTAAGCTTAGGGTTTATATTGTAAATCTATTTCATAAATGACAAATTAGGCTTAGCCGATTTAATGAACACTTTTAACGCATTTCCAATAAGTTAAGCTTGATACGAAACACACACCATTCATTACTTCACGACTCTAAAATAACACCGAGACACACCTTTATAATTCAAATGGGACACAACACCTTTTCAAGAATCAGTTTGTGAACACATGTTTTATCCCCTCGAAACGCTCGCACAAGCACATCATTTTGACAACAACAATAGTTAGACATCATGAGCTTAATGTGTTACTTCCTCTAGGTCCCATTCACCCCACACACTCACACGTCTACATCCCTATACATCACACTTTCGACACTCCAAATTCACCCAACAAATGCACCATTCGACATTTATTTAAACAGAACCATGCGCATGTAATAACAAGACCAAACACAATCCTTTCTGTTCCTTCTTTAGTTCGAACCACACTTGACCCATATGCCACTACAAATGACCCTACATTATCCAAATTTAATCCTTGTTCATGACTTAAAATACACCCGTCCCTCTTTTATTTTGTTAAGCTTAAATCAGGTTTTTCGAATGTAATAAATAGATCACCTCATTGTTTAGATAACCAGAAGTAGGTGTGCATGAGGGCTGATTTGAAAAGCACAAACTGAAACCAAATCGACATATATAGGTTCCATAATTTCGTGATTTTATGTGACCTTTAACCATACGTATACCAAGTTTTTAAAGCGGTTTATGAGTACATATATATAGTCGTATAAACAGGAAACAAGGAGTTGAGATACCTTAGATCGGATTTAGAAATGACACAAGAACACAAGAACATCCACAGATCAAAACCTTTCGAACTGAACCAGACCTTTCTTTTGTTTAAGTTTTAATAATCTGATCTAGAACGTATTAATGAGATCATATAATTATTCTTATACTCAACTCAATGGTGTATATTTATGTATTAATCTTATTCATCCAGAAAACCGAACCAAGATCGAATGTTATAAAGTTTTTTTTTATGATATCATACGACATGTATAGGTTAGTCATTGATATGCTTTATATGTCATGCATACTTTTCCTTTGATGCATACGTTTAGTCAATGATATGATTTATACGTTTTATATATCTCAATATATCTCAGTATGACATTCTTCATATATCATGCATACATTCATTTCTTTATGAGGCATGCGATCTTCATCAATATGTGTCTTTTATTAAACAGAAACAGAGGTAGAACATAACGTGACATGGATATATATGTATATATGAAGAGATCAATATACGAACAAGGAGAACATTAACAGATATGGGAATACCTTATGTCGGTTTAACGAGAGGAACACAAGAACAAGGGACGATAGATCAAAACCGTAAGCACATGCTCGAACACAAGACTCCACCAGCCATGACCGAACCACAACTCGAATGAACACATGTCAATCACGAACCGACTCTTAACCAACAATCACAGTCCATCCGTAACTCACCCACGGACAAACTGAAACATGAAACCCTCGGACGAACAAAACTTAGCTTTACCCTAACATGACGACGACCCGAACCGGCCTCGAACTAGAATGAGAGAAACTGAAGTCCAGGACACGAACGCGAATATCACCAAGGTCGCAGGCTAAGAAAAAACGTGAATCCAAGGAAGGATTCTTCTTCTCTCTAAGTCGTCCTTTATTTGCACAGAATTGGGTTTGAGGCCATTGGAGGTTTTATTTATTTTTAGAGGTTGACTAGGTTGAGTATTTAAGTGATTTTATAGGTGGAATGTACAATTACTCAGTCGAATATTATGGGATTTGGGGAGATAAGAGAGAAGCGCATATCTTATAAATTGGAAGAAGCCGTGATTTTGGCTATAATTTTGGGAAGGCCGATTCTAAAGTTGAATTCTCAATATGGTTATAATCACATTAAATTAATGTGTGAAATAAAAGGGTCCAAGATTTTCGTTTATGGTTATGATCACATTAAATTAACGTGTGAAATAAAAGGGTCCAAGATTTTTGTTTATGTAGCACAATTTAAGAAGTGAACCAAAATTATGTCATACTTAAGTTGTATACGTTTTAATTTGTGATTTAATTAATAGTGTATAGTTTTAAATGCCAAATACTTATTATCAAACTTAGGTCAAAATTTAAATTGTCAAATAAATTGTGATTTCAGATTTTAGGGTTTTACACATATATATACAAGATAACATGTAGTATTTAGTGTGTAGCATGCATGCATAACACATTTGAGGCTCTAAGAAATCAAAGAAACACAATTTAGAAGGGTGATGAGTCCTCACAGTGGGTTGAGGGTGATTCGAATGAAAGAAAGGAAGACCAAGAGCAAGGCTTGCAACCCAATACTCCAAATACCAAGCTTATTAACCAAGACTTCCAAGCACAAATCCTTAGTAAGCACTTCTTGTTTTAGTGATATTTTGAGAAAAGTGTGAAGTGTTTAAGTGTGTTTGTGCTCGGTTATAAAGGAATAAGACGGAGAGAAGAAAGTGAGGTACAGTTGATTGGATGGGAAAAAGAAAAGAGAAGAATGAAGTGAAGTTACATATGAGTTTTCTTGTCAAAGGTCCCATATGAATTGACAAGGAAAGAGCTGACATAGTGAATCATAGTTGGTATGGTGACAGTAGATTCGAGGGAGGACAAAGAGCAATGGACAAAAGGTTGTGATGTGAACTTTCAAGAGATTTGACAACTCCTACTGGCCTAGGTGATGATGGTGTATGATTGCACCCTTTTGACTTGACTTCGTTTCTAAAAAAAAAAGAAATGTGTGTGTCATGGGATTATTAGAGTACGTTCGATAGGATTTCAAAGAGTGTGTTTTGGTTTATTCGTAACACAAAAGAAAGGAACAGCAATAAAAATATAGAGGTGAGCGTGTTCATATGTCCTCGTTAGAGTGCGTTTGTTATTTAGTAGGACGAGTGTGTTTGTTCTAGTGCAACACCATGCCACAACGACAGAACAAAAGGAAGAAAATAATATAAATGGGGTGTTTGCTAGCTCTGTTATGTCACAAAGAAAGAAAATAAAAAAAAACAATGTAAACGGGTTTGTTTGTTTGTTGGGCTCGTTGGGTGGCCAAGGCCCAAAGCAATAAAGGTGTTCATTTGGTTTGTTAATGAACAAGCCAAGGCCCAAATTAATTAAGGGTGTGACGGGTTTAGTTATAAGGCCCAAAAGAATAAAAGAAAATGGTGTGTTTAATTTAGTTACGTTTTGCAAAGGCCCAAAAGTAATTGTCGGGTTTGATTACTTGTTATTTAACTAACGTGGCTCGCGTGTGAGCTCGGTTCCAATAAAATGTGAATCACGTCACATAGTTATGATTTGTAATTACATTTTTTAAAAATTACTCGTAAAAATGGTTAACTAACTTTAAAAATGAATTACTACAAGTTTAACATTAATTTGTGACTTGGTAAATTTACGGGATATTACAAATATGATTTTTGAGGTTTATGGGAAGAATCTAATAAAAACTTTTCCATTTGAACAAAGATTGTTCCAAGTACTCCCCCTCAATAAGTGAAATAACTTTTTGAGATTTTAATTACGAGAGGGAATACTTGTTCTTTTGAGTAGAATTATGAAAACTTAAAAATTTTGATTAATTCTACACAAAAGTAAGAAGCCTTCGCTCCTTATATCAGGATTGAGGCACTGAAACGTACCTCAGGGTCCTTTCTTTACAAGGTACGGGTTGTACATTGTTATGTGTGCACAAAACATTATGTTTTACAAGCAAATTTTACCAAGAATACCAAATCTTACATTAATTTTGCACTCTTTTTGCCTAGAACACCGGATCTGGTCTTCGAAAGTTCCAGATTGGGAATGACGGTCTTCCGCCAACATAACTCTCTAACCTCCGTATCTGATCTCTGAATGTTAGTCTCCTTTCGATCTTGTTGATGAATTGACGAACTTCTCGAAGTTGAGCAGTTGTCCACCTGTTCATTTTGTACATTTCCCGATCCTTCAAGCGAATGTCTAAACCATCTCAAACCTTCTTGAGAGTGTGGTCGCAGAGCTTGTTAATTTCCTTATATCTCATGAAGCAGTTGATGGTGTAATCATTTTTGTAGACGAATCCAAAGGTTGGATCTTTATTCAGGGTATATTGTGGTTGATTATTGATACCAGGAAGATGTAGGATAGGTTCGGTTAAGTTTAGCTTCCTTTGATAGCTCTCTACTCCAATTTGTAGATCTTCAACACATTCCTGGATGATTTTCCTTCTTATGTAGTAGAGGAGTGATGTGACGAATGCATACTTCAGATCAGTTGAGAAACGATCCATCTTCCCTTGAACTTTATGAGATACATGTCTTCAATTTCGTTTAGATTCAAGTCTGGGAAGTCAGATTCTGAGAATGCATAAATCTTTTGATCTTCTCTCCTAACCCTGATCTTGTCCAAGAAGGTATAGTCATACTTCCTTTCGGCTTCGATGCTTATCACGGCAATAATCCTGAGATCACTCATAACAAGTGTTGGTGACTTTTCCACTAGTTTGCTGCGATACTAGGTTTTTCTCTTTTGAGGCCAGTGATAGATTCCCAGATGCGCATCTTTGTCGTACAGCACTTTCTGAGATACAAAAAGTTGAATTGTTGTTTCTTCGATGGCAAGTTATGGGTATTTCGTAGCCGGAATCAAGGTTATAGAAGTTTCATACTTGCGTTCACACTTTATACCATGTTGATGTAGTTCGAGATCGTTGTTGAAGAATAATTTATATGGAATGGCGGGATGATCGAAAGTTCCAACCACTGGCAAAGGCTTGGACCAAAATGATCATAATGCTTTGATGTACTTGGTCCGGATCCAGAGTCTTTGTTTGGTTGGTTGGCAGTCGTTGTTGTTATTGATGGGTTGACATATTTCTTTTGTAAAGAAGAAGAACCACTGACAGTTCTTTGTTTCTTTGCTTGTGAACTTGGGTCAAGGTCTTCGTCTTCTCTTGGTCTTTTACCAGTATCAGCATCAGCTTTGCATGATTCCTTAGAAAGATTTGCAGTGACAGCATCAAAGACTGTTGTTTGTTCAGGAGTCATGGTTGTTATACCAGACAGTCTATCAATTATCTGAAGCTGAAGTTCTTCAAGTGTGAGTTCCTTTGGATTGGATGGTACACTTTTAAACGTGAGTGGAACTGTAGAAATGACCTCTTTGATGAGTTTCGTGATGTTTGGTTCAAGATATTCTTTTACTTTCTTTGAGGCAATCTTGGGCAAATACTTTTTGAGATATTCTTCCATGTTTCCTCTGATTCTAGTTCTCATGTCATCGTGAACATCACTTGACAGAAACTCATCAACCTGTTTCTTTGTTCTTTGTAGCACAGACACTTGCTCTGTTAAGCCAGTTACCATGTTAGTTAACGTCTCCAGTCGGTCTTGAAGCTTGTTTTGTTTCTTTAAAAGAGCTTGCTTCATGGCTTTCTTCACTTTCATTGATGCTTGTAATACAAATGGATTTATGGGTTTCTTGATTGATTTGCTTGTTGATGTTGTTTGTGTTGGTGGAGGTGATGAATGAGTTGATGATTCAGGAATTTCTGAGATGTCTTTGTTGACGGTGTTATCTTTTGGTGAAGTTGGTGGGTAAGATTTAGGATTGTGTTCAGGATTGTTTTGGATGTAGTCTTCAGTTTCTTTAATTTCTCTTTCAGCATTTCTAGCTAACTCAGCATCCTCTTGCTCTTTCCTTTTCCTATCTTCATCTTCCTTAGCCTTCTTTTCCAACTCCCTTTCTTCAGTAGCCTTCCTTACATCTTCATCAAAAACAATCAAATTTTCTTCCATTTCATCATCATCTTGAACATTATCTTTATGCTTTTCTAGCTCAGCTCCATCATCCTCATAGTTCAAAGTTGCATCATCATCATCATCATCCATGACAAAGTCATTAGGTTGTTCCTCTTGATCGACCTCTGTCATGATGAGATTCCCTTCATCATCCCTATTTTCATCATTACCGGGTTGATTAGCCGGATCTGATTGAGGTTTGATGATGTGTTCCCCTAACTCCCCGGGTTGATTAACCGGAAGAGGTTGGGTGACTCCGCTTGCACTTTCTAGCTCACCGGGTCGATTAACCAGAAGAGTAGAAGGTGCGGCAGTCTCCTCTAAGATCGTCTTTGACTTCCCCATGTCGACCAACTCCGTTTCAATCACATTTCCTTGAGTTTTATCATTGCCAAAATCCATGTTAATTGAATCTTCTAACTTCTTCTTTCTTCTCTCTTCATCAGATGCAAGAGTTTGAAGGTTGGCTTCCTCTGCAATTTTGGTAGCAATGTCTTCTTTGTAGACCATAACGTTATCATCTGATTCAGTTGAAGAATCAGAATCATCTTTTTCAACTTGTGGATCTTGTTCTGGTTCGGGCTTAGCAATCTTGACAGGCACCCTCCTCTTGATGACTTTGGGAGGAGCTGGCTTCTTTTTGTTGGTTGTACTAGTTGTACTCCCAGTTTTGCTTCCATTCTTGCTTCGGGTATTGACATGTGAAGGACCTTCATCATATAGACTAAATCCTACATGTCCATCCTTGAATGCTTCATCATACTTAATATATGCTTGTGTCTTCTTGATCTTTTCAGTGAGAAGAAAATCCGAAAGTCTTTTGCCTTGTTTACGAGTACTTGATGTCGGGATGTAGACTTTGCTGACAGTTTTATCCATTTTGAACAGATACTTTTCTTTATCTTCCTGTCGACGATGGATATCTAGATGATCTTCAAGGAGATTATAGATGATCATCTTTGTAAATCGAACAAAAGTAATCTTGGTCAATGGGGTGATGTAGTGGCTTTGAATCTGAAAGACTATGTCTTCCCAGATGAGTTGTGCGTAATCAATTTGTTTCTGGTTCACTATTCCCCAGAAGATTTGCAAGTGTGGAAGGCAAGGATGCTCATGACCACTGTCTCTTCCAGAAACTGATCAAGCCAAGATGTAGTAAATGGTTTTCCATGGTTGAGGGATGAACTTGGCTTCGACCTTAGAAATTGAAGTGAGTGGTTTGTTTGGCTGTTCATTATAGCCAATTTCCAAGAGGAAGTGAAGAACGTCTTCTTCTCAAGGAGTAGAATGGAAAGTCTTGTTTGGTGCAGGAGCTTCTGGAAGAAGTAGGACTCTTCGAAGATAATCTACATCAACAGTGACTTCTTTTCTGTCCAAGTTGCAAGTGAATGATTTTTCATCAATATTCAGCTTGATTGTGTTCCACATCTGATGAATGTAGAACTCGGGTGTAGATGTAGACTTTTCCAGCATGTGTCTGCATTTGTGTAGTTTAATAACTTCAATTGCTATTTGACACGATGGTTCTGCACACTTAACTTTGTGAAATTCCACACGGGCATTATTCTTGCCAATTTCCACGTTATATTCCTTTGGGAAAGTGCTTTTTTTTGTAAGCATGGGAAGTGGTTGTTGAGTAGCCATTTGTGAGTTTTGAAACATCAAATTAGAGAAACAAACATGCAAGATACATATATGTTAGCATATTGTTAAAAACATGTACATTCATGTGTCCTCTTGATTGTATCCCTGATTTTATTTGTCCTTTAATTATCAACTTTGTAAATCTCAAATTTGTGACCTAGAGTAATGCTAAAGTGGATTATATTTGGACAATTGCAAAGAAAAAACATTACACTCATGCAATTTTATTTAATTTCAATAAAAACAAGTTCAATTGCGATAAACTCATTCAATTGCGACAACTTATTATAATTACGATAAAATTTTGAATTTCGATATGATTTTTGACCAATTGCGATGAAAGTTGAGCAATTGCGACAATGTTAACCAATTACGACAACATTTCAATTGCGATGACACTTGCAATTTAGATGAACGTTGTGCAATTGCGACAACATTTTGCAATTGCGATGAGTTTCTGTAATTTCGATAATTTCTTACACAAGAAATTCTGATGACACTGCAGACATACAATTTTCTTGTGGATCTTTACCGAAATTCTTTTCCTGTCCAAATTAAATCAAACCACAAGTCACAAGATGTTCCAAACACGAATTTAGACAAGTCTATGAACAAATTGTCTATTTTGGCATGAACTGCTGCAAATGCAATAGACCCTAACCACAAATTTATCAAAATTCAATTCTATGGGATTGATGTTTGTGTGTTTGATTCTAATAGACTCTTATGATGTTTCTAAGCACAAAGGAATTCATTTAAACATATTTCGACCATAGAATCAAAAGATGAAACCTGAACGTGTTCATCATAAACCCTAATCATCAATTTTGATTCAAAAATGTTTCTGGGTGAGAATTGATGATTAGCTTATGTTTCTTAACTCATTAGAACACTATCCCACCCATTTAATTGGATCAAAACATTCATATTTGATTTCCCCCAAATCGTACGCATAAACCCTAAAATTAAAAGATTGTTCAATTGATGTTTCTGGAACAATTAAACGTTAGCAACATGATTAGGACTTAATTTCTACCAAAACCAACCACAAAAATTAAACAATAATGCACCAAATCAAATTTCCCCAATTCGTTATAAACCCTAAATCGTAAATTGTTTATTGAGACAAATTTAGTCGTTGGATCGTGTTAAGATTAAAAACCACCTCTTAGAATCTAATCAAAAACATATAAACACTTACAACTTTTCAAATTTATGAACGGATTTGAAGTTTGATTGTGAGTCGTGGATCTTGTTGGTTGGGGAGTTAATGTGTTTGCAAACAAATTGTCACACCTCCAAAATCGGGTCGCAGCGAAAGATGATGTCGCTGGGGTGCTACTAAATTGGTACCACGACATATAGTAAAGAGAACGGATTTACCGTATCCGTTTAGAAGAAATTGCATAATCAAAAGTGTTTGGTTTACATCATTCAATGAAATGCGGAAATAGAGGCCCATAAAAGAAATAAAGTGGTCCCCAAATGAATATCAGAGTATCGTGGTCCTATAACCATGCCATGCCATGCCAACAGCCGCCAAAGGTAAGCTAATACTTTAAGAACCTGAAAATACATGCTAAAATGTGTCAACACGAGGTTGGTGGGTTCATAGGTTTGAGTAAACAACAAGTAATATGTGGACCACAAGATTTAAAATTGGTTTGACCAGTTCATTCGGTTATGTGACCAGTTCATTCGGTCATGTGACCAGTTCATGCGGTCATGTTACTAGTTCATTCGGTTATGTGACCAGTCCGTTCAGACATGTATGTACATAGCAGTTGAACCGGTTCATTCGGTTAAGTATGCATAATCGTTCAAAGTGCTTGTGTCCATGAGTAAAAAGAATCAAGTATGTAACATGTGAACACATAACGCATTCGAGTAAACAACAAATTCATAAGTAAAGCAAGTAATGGTTTGAGCAAACAAGTAGCATATTCAAGTAAAACAAGTATTGCATTTAGATAAAAACGAGCATGTATTCTCCCCCAAAATTATTTCAAAACAAGTAAAATAGGGGCCATGAACTCACCTCAGCAAAGTATCACAAATAGTATTTTCGTGCACGTAGATCGAGGTCCGGTAGCTCTAATCGCAACCTAAATAAGTATTATGTCTTAGGTCGTGCAATAATGTCATGTATGCAATTCTACATTTTAGTATATCACCCGTACATGTTTGTTGTAGAGTTTAGTGTTTAAAAATATAGTTACGTCAATGTGTCTATTTAATAAGCAGAGTATACCTTTTATATAACGTAACAAGTTTATCTCGTAATTAAACTATGGTTGTCTTGTTAGATAGTATTTTAGAAAACCACTAATGCACCTAGTAAGTATACATAATGTTCTACCATTTTTGTTGAAGTTATTTTAGCTAAAACCACACCTAAAGTGTCCAAAATCCATGTTTTAAATTCCTAACAGCTTTCTATTAGCAATAAAAAGCTGTCAAATATTTATCTTTCGCCAAAATTTCATTAGGCCATAACTTTCTTATTTTAGCTCCGATTTCTTAAGTTTTATATATCCCCGGGTTCGTACTCAAGTATACTAACATGTTTTTAGTGCCTCGGCTAGTCTATTTAACTTTTAACGTCCGATTTACCTTGTGTAAAAAATTCTAACAGCAGCCACATTTTCAGAAAAATTAGTTTTTGTAGTCAAACTTAAAACTAACGTATCTTATTCGTTATAAGTCTGGTTTAATCCGTTCAAGCGACCACGTTTTCGTAGTTGAGTCTATTTTCTATATTTCTAGTCTAATCTTGTTACAAAGCTACTGATTTTTCTGTTTTTATCGAAATAGGACAGCCACTATCCTAAAAGTATTAAAAACGCGTTTTCTAGTTTTCTAACCATTCAAAACCACTTACTACAACTTCAAAACTAATCCTAACTCTTCCACCTTCTTGCCAAGATTAACAATTTATTAGTATGTTCATGAAAATATGTTTAGGACTTAGTTATTAGTTATAAATTCATCAAGATTACCATCTATCACAAACATGTACATAGGGTGATATATATATATATATATATATATATATATATATATATATATATATAAACATGGAACTAGCTCTAGTAATGAAATCAACACAAGGTAAATTGTGTAGAGATTGTAAAAATAGTGTAGTGACTTACTTGAGATTAAGAGGTGTATGTGATGAACTAAAACACTAATGTACACAACCAAAAACTCTTAAACACTTAGTAGTTTAACTATAAACCCAACTGAGCTCAATTAAACTCCTAAGCTAGAACAACCAATTTTCCTTGCTTGTTTCCTCCTTGTGGTCGATGGTGGTGATGTAGGGGAAAGTTATGTTTGTGTTTTTGTGAGCAAAATAAGTGTATAAGATCCTTTTATAGAGAAAATTAACATGTGGTCAAAGTAACTTAAGGACTTAAATAAATGACCTATATTTAGATTTGGTAAAATTTACCCATAGGGTGGCGTATGGATTTCTTGTCTGCCGAAATAATGGGAGGACAAAAATTGAGTCAAGCCTCCATTTTGTCTCATCATGAGACTAGCTATCCAAGTTATAGTCAAAGATTGCAATCTTGCCTAATAAAACCCCTAGTAACTAGCAAGTAATAAAAACAAAAAAAAAAAAGGGGTGTCTTGGCTTTGCTTATTGTCGACAGAAAAGAGAAAAAAAAAAGAAAGAGACACAAAAGCATGAAACATGGAAATATAAAGGAGGTGGTGATGGTTTATGATTTAAATATTGTAAAGCAATTTAAATTTTCTAGGTGGTCCTTATTGTTGTGCTTGCCGAAATTCACAAGGGTTTTTTTTTTTTTTTTTTTGACTTTTGTAGTAATTTAGGGAGTGTAAGAATGTATTAAAAATAATTGTTAGGAGTGTCGGGTACGTTGGGTGTTCATTTAAATTGTGAAAGACTTTTATTAAATTAATACTTGCGAGTAAATAAAGATGCAATTGCCCTAGCAATTAAATTATGAATTGGAGTAGTGGCAATGTACTCTAATGTCGTAGACTAAATTTAGTCTAAATTCATAGTGCTCAAGAGGGTTATTCCTAGTTTTATGTTTATTTAACCAAATAGCTATAAGTAAATTGTTCTTAGGTAAACGTCAAAATAAATAGTTTGAGTTTAGCAAATAGTATTGACCAGTAAAATGGCGGGTTGTCATACAAATGACAGTGGCAGTAAATGCTACTATCATTTTGGTTTTGTTTAAAATTTAACTTTCAAATTTTGACACATTTGGTCCCTTAACGACAAAGTTTTGCAAAGTTAGTTCCTAACTCAAAAAAGTTAGAAAAACACTAATACTTATTTGGCAAAAACAATTTTAATACTCCCCCTCGACTTAGGATATAAAAAACATTTTAAGATCAAGGAGGGTATCACAAGAATAATTTTACCAACACATATTTAAAACATCTTTTTGGAAATATGCAAGTACAAATCTTAAATAAAATTTTAAAATTTCATACTCCCCCTCAACATTTGTTTCAGAAAAATGGTTAATATATTTGACTGAACAAAATGTTGAAGGAAGTTTTGTACTTGCATTTTTTTAATGAAAGAAAAAATTGTAAAATATTTTTGTTGTTTTTGAAAGTTTTATATTTTTGTATTTTGTTTTTGATAAAATATTTTACAAAATGTTTTGATGTTTGACTTTTTCAATGAAATTTGAGAAAGTTTTCCAGATCCTCTACAGTCAAACACCGCATACCAATTTGATGAACTAATTCCACAAATCTTGTGTGAGGCAAGGCTTTGGTAAATAAGTCTGCTAATTGGTATTCTGTACCCACAAAATATAATTCAACGGTACCCTTTTCATCATGCTCTTTGATAAAGTGATATCTGAGAGCGATATGCTATGATTTTGAATGTTGAACCGTATTGCAAGAGATGGCAATGGCACTCTTGGAGTCACAGTACATCGGGATTTTTTTGAATACATACTCGTAGTCCATTAGTTGTGATCTCATCCAAATGACTTGAGCACAGCATGCTGACATGGCCACATATTCTGCTTCTGTTGATGAAAATGAAGTACAATCCTGCTTCTTTGACTGCCAAGATACAAGCTTATCTCCGAGAGACTGGACACCACCAGAAGTACTTATTCTTGTATCTAAACATCCTGCGTGATCAGCATCTGAAAAGGCTATTAGTTCAAAACCAGAATCCTTCGGATACCAGATCCCCAAATGAATGGTTCCCTTTACGTATCGAAGGACTCTTTTAGCCTCAGAGAGGTGTCGTTCAGTTGGGTTAGACTGATAACGGGAGCAAAGATATACAACAAAGATTATGTCTGGTCTGCTGGCTGTTAGATACATGAGAGACCCAATAATACTTCGGTATTTCGTAGGGTCTACTGGTGTCCCAAGTAAATCAGCGTCCAGCTTTGGTGATGAGGCTGACATTGGAGTATTATAAGTATCACAACTAGTCATGGCATGTTTCTTTAAAATCTCAAGAGCATATTTAGACTGATTTAGAAAAATACCACGGGGGGATTGATGAACTTGGAGTCCTAAGAAGAACTTTAGTTCACCCATCATGGACATTTCAAAATTTTGTTTCATTAGTTTTGCAAAATCGTTTGAAAACTTTTTCTTTGTTGATCCAAAAATTATGTCATCAACATAGATTTGAACAATCAAAATGTCCTCCCCGTGTCTTTGAATAAACAGTGTGGGGTCAACTGATCCTTTGGTAAAGTGATTAGCAATTAAGAATGTGGACAGTTTGTCATATCACGCTCTCAGGGCTTGTTTAAGGCCATAAAGAGCTTTCTTGAGTCTGTACACACGATTTGGATGGTCTGGATCGACGAATCCCTTTGGTTGACTAACATATACCACCTCACGGAGTTGACCATTTAGAAATGTCGTTTTCACGTCCATTTGATAAACGGTGATGTTCTTGTGCGCAACATACGCCAGAAACATACGTACAGCTTCAAGTCTAGCCACAGGTGCAAAGGATTCTTCAAAATCAATTCCTTTTTCTTGGCTGTATCCTTTGGCTACCAGACGCAATTTGTTACGTATCACTGTTCCGTCAGCATCAAGTTTGTTCTTCCAAATCCATTTTAGTCTGATGACATAGACTCCATATGGTCTTTCAACTAATTCCTAGACTTCAAGACGTTTGAATTGATTGAGTTCTTCTTGCATTGATTCAATCCAATTGTCATAAGTCATGGCGTCTTTAATATTCTTGGTTTCAGCTTGACTGACAGTGAGAGCATAAATGCAGTTTTCACCATCTGTGTGAAGTCTTTGTCTTGTTATGACCGGATTTGCTGGATTACCAATCACATGTACTAAGGGATGATCTCTTGTCCATTTGTGTATTGAAGGGTGATGTTGATAAAAGGTGTGCATATTAGACGGATCCAAGTTGCGTGTTGACGACACTGCAGTATCTGGAACAGTTTGAGCCGGGGCAAATGGATTGAAGAAAGCATTTCTGTCATAATTTGCAGGTGCAGGTACTTGTTGATCTTCAGCTGCATTATCGGTGTTGGAAGCGGTTTGTTCTGCTGTTGATGGAGATTCAATTAGAGATGCATCTGTTGCAATGGTTGTTGTTGTAGTTTTAGGTGTATCAGGTATTGGAATATTATCAGGTTGAGCAGCGAAAACATTAGATAAATCTGGTGCACGGCATGCAAAGGAATCATCAAATAGTGGGGCAAACAGGGTTTCCAATTCTTTACGGTTTAGCGAAAGAGGTGCAGCTGATTGATCTGGAAAGTTTAGACGGTTGGTTGCGGGTCCTAAGCTGTTTTGCTCAGAAGCCATCGAGATTTGGCTTTAAAGTAAACTTTTGTATTTTTGTGACAGACTCTCCAGTTTTGTAAACAACTTTTTGAAACTCTTTTAATTTACTTTCCAAATCTACGATTTCATCAAGGTGAGAATCAATTTATTTCCTGGACTGTTGTTTATGTTCGGAAAAACTAGCTTGACAAGTTGACATCTCAGTTTTGGTTTTTAAAATTTCAGAATTGAGATGTTCAACTTGTTGTTTGTGCTCTAATTTTTCTTGTTCCAATTGAGAAACCAAGTTATTATTGGAAACGACTAATTCTCGTATTTGATGTTGTAACTCTTGTTCTTTGACATATGCATTTTGAAAAGTAACTTCAAAACTTTGTTCTCTTTTAGCTTGTGTTTCAAAATTTGTGAGTTGTATTTTACATCACTCAAGATCCTCAGTCAATGATGCAACTTTCGCTTTTAAATTACTGTTGATTTCATTGCATTTTTCAACTTGGGATTGGGTGGTCATAAGCAAGGTCATGAGTTCTGGATCTGGATTAGACGAAGTTTCAATCTGTTCAAGTTGATCATTGTTATAGTCCTCAATTGGATCATCAAATGTAACAATGGGGTTAATTTGATCATCTTCTTGAAAAGATGACAATGAATTATCTTGAATAAATTGCTCCTTGTCTGATGCTGATGCAGATGGAGATGCCAGTTCATGTATGAGACATATGTTTGGATCATGTACCTGAGACAAGCCATCAGTATCATAGACTGGGCCCGTGGCACTCATGTGAAGTTCTTGTATATTAGCCATCAACATAACTGCTGCATTAGCTTCCACATCTTACATGTCATCATCCGAACAAGCATCAGCCACGAAACTATTTTCTTTGTCAGAGAGAGTTCCGCCTGCTTCATCCTTGAGAGCTAGAAGTAATGCTTGCTTGTGGTATTCACTTCCTCTGACTCTTGGTTTAGGACATGAATTAGCCAAATGACCCTTGCCATTGCAGGTTTAGCATCAGACCACTGTATTCCCAGTCTCAACAATTCCAACCCTTCTCTGAGGAGCACCTGCATTGTTCCTATTTCCACCAGTTGTGTTAAACACTTGTCCACTTGCTGAATTTCTCATATAACCACCAGTTCCCATTGAACGTCCATAATTATGATTCTGCACTTCAACCCGTCCATCTTGTATAACAGCTTGATTCCTTGTGTTAGATGAAGTACGAAGACGATTGTTGGATTTGTTTGCAAATTTGTTGAAGGCACAAGCAATGAAAGCAAATCCTTGATTCAATGTGTTGAATGCTTCTTCTTCCTCATCATTTGTTTGTGTATAGAACATTGAATCAGAGTTGTTATATTGAACTAATTGATTGTCAGGTGATTGGTGTGATGAATCATATAGAGTGATTTGGGTTGATGGTGATTGTTGAGGGTAAGTAAAGTGATGTTGTTGTTGAACAAATGCATGATTAGACTGAGGATATGGAGCACAATGAGATTGAGCCATAAGTGCTAGTGAATTTTGAGGTGTAGAAGGTTGAGACATTCCACGAAAAGCTCGATCATTGTAAACTTCAGTTTGATGGTGCTTCAGATAATCATACAACAACCCATACTTTGCATTATGAAGGTTTTTGGCTTGACAAACAAACGTGACATATTTCTGCCATTCTGGACCTAAACAACTAAGAAATTTTGTGTTGATAGCAATCTTAGGTAAGATGATATTGTGTCTGTCCAAGTCATTGATGATGTTCGTAAACCGATGATAATAAGACTTTAGTGACTCCCCCCTGGATCAATCATGAATGTTTCATATGCGAGATAAAGTTTGGACTCCATGTCGTCTTGATTTAGTTCAGTGCCTTCCATTAAAAGATGTACATGTTCCCATATAGCCTTAGCAGTCTTTTGAGCATCAATGTTTCGGTAAATTGGATTAGGTATTCCCAGAAGAATATACTCCATTGCAAGTTCATTTGCTTCACGGTGAAGTACTTGTTCTGCAGTAAGTTGATTCTCAGGAAGAATGGTCACGGTGTTAGTTCTTGGAGGAACAACTTGTGGGTCTCCGGGAACCATTGTTGTTAGCATTTGGAAAGGACCCTCAAGTATAACCTGCTTTAGATATTTTCCATGAGGTTTCCTAAGTTCCATGAACCTTAAGAATCGACTTGCCCATTGAACATAATTTCCAGGAGTGAGCATTGGTGGTCTTCTAAGTGAACCAGCTTCATGAATTGATTGTTGACTACTGATGGCCTTACACATTTGCTCAAACCAATGTGGTTGTTTTGGTGGAAGAGGTAAGGATTTCATTGGAAAGTGTTGTTGAGGGTATGGTTTTTGTTGAGGATAAGGTTGTTGTTGAGGGTATTGTTGCTGAGGGTACTGCTGTTGTTGAGGGAAGTAATAAGGATAAGGTGGTTGAGACATGATTGATGATGTTACTTGTGTTTAGCTTTAATGGATCTTGAAGACAATTGAGATGTGTGTTGTAGTAGATTAGATTTGGTTTTGGCTAATTTCGATAAGTATTGTTCACTGTCCAATTGCGATAATACTGTTCACTTGTGTAATTGTGATGAGTCAGTTAAGTTGCTCCAATTGAGATAGTGTTGACCAATTGCGATAAGGGAAGCAGAATCAATTGCGACAAGAATTGCGATAACAATATGTAATTGCGATAGCAATGTGCAATTTCGATAAGAAATGCAACTGCGATAACAGTATGCAATTTCGATAGTATCTAACTTGTACAAGTTAGAAGATTTTCCCTTAGTCGAAGTATTTCACAAGCTTGTACAAGCAAGGAAAATACTGAGTAAACAGTGAAGCTTAAAGAAAGAGTCCTTGATGAATTGCGATAACAATTTCGATAAACCGTTGAAGTCCAATTGCGTTAAACCCTAGATGTAAATTGCGATAAGCCCTGAAGGCTAATTGCAATAAACCCTAGAAGACAATTGCGATAAACCCTTACTCCAATTGCGATAACAGTACAGTTTACAAAAGACACGTTTTTTCAATGAAAAACAACTTTTAAAACTGTTTCTTTTGATAAAAAAAAAAAAAAAACCTTTAAAAACTGCTAAATAATAAGAAAGTTTAAAGCTTTAACGTTTTTAAGGAAATTTGAAAGATTTTGATAGAATGTAAATAAGTAAAACTATGATAAAAACTAGTGTAAATCTAAAAGACCTTAACTTTTGACTTCTAAATCAAACTCCTAAACACTATAGAATCCTTAACACTTTACAAGCGTGAAGGAGAAGTGCTAGAAATGAGATTTTTGTCACAAAAATGAACACAAAACCAAATCATACAATAATAAAAAGCTACGATACACAACTCAATGATCTTTAGGCGATTGATACCACTTGTTAGGTCACCATAATATTGTAAACACACGAGTATTTAGTGAAAGAGATGAGATAGAACGAGAGAATGGATGGAACAAATATGCTTATGAATAATGAAAGTAATATTGCATCAAATGAACCAACACCTTCATAAGAAGGTTTACAAGACTATTTATAGGACTAGGATACTAGGGCAACACCCTTTAGGACATTATAGAGACTAAACAAGGGTCATGGCCCATGGGCCTTCTACAAAGGCCGAGCCTATTACAAACATAAAAGGCCATAACAATTAATCAACCTATTACATAAAACTATGACCAACACTTTACATAAAACGTGTTCCCAACAGTACCAGCAGCCGCATCACGCGCGGACCCTGCTAGTTTTAAAAGTATATAATAAAAATATATGATAGACGAACATAAACAAATAATTGAACATAACGAACGTTAATAAATGCATAATCGGACGTTCACGAACGTAAATGAACTGACAATACTTTTGTTTATTTTCGTTCATTTAACTAAACGAATGTAAAATTGTTCATGTTCGTTCATTTAATAAATAATCGAACATAAACGAACTTTTTACAAAACCGTTCATGAAATATTCACTGACCATTCAGTTTATTTACAGCGCCTTAAGCAAATGGTCTGACGAAAGGCGGAGGCAAAGGGGTGGCTAGCGGGTGGTAGCCCCCTCAACAAGCCCAAGTGTATTTATAAGTCCCAACTTAGATATTATATGTATTAGTCCCTCCTATTTTTGTGCTAATTAAATAAAAAAGAAACACCACGTTACATGGAAATCAGTTGTGGTTAATTGATAAACGACTCACGCTTCCTTTTTAAGTCACAAGTCACCACGTAACATTTGGGATAATTATATGCTTGGGTAAGGATTAAGTGAGAAGAAAACATAATATGAGAAGAATGAGAAATAACTATAATCACATATTTGAGATGCATCAACTTTAATTAGATGCATCTCTATTCATTTAGATGCATCATAATTAGTTTCGAAAGTGATTTCGAAGTGAAAACGATGTAAAGTATTACTAACAACAAATTTGACCCACATACGACGAAAAATACATACGATTCATCTAATTTGATGAAATGCATCAAATATATGTGTACGCATCTAATTTTTAGCTAGAAAATATATTATAATACATCTAAGAGATTAGGGATGCATCTAATTCAAATTAATTCATCTCTAATGTGTATGTTGGTGTATGTGTCCGGACGTCATGCTTCGTCCGGACCATACTTGTATCCGGACGTCATGTTTCGTTCGGATTGACATCTCACCTTCGGACACACCTACGGAGCGGACTGCCGCCATCTACAGTAAACAGTCTCATCAGCCACTGACATACCAGATTTCCCGGGATTGTGTCTCCCACATGGCCTGACACCTACTTTATAGGTCAGGCATAGGTCAACTCGCTTGGTCCCAAGGTAAACAGGTACAGTAGGTGTGGGTAGTATAAATACCCACACTTCATTTATGATATACATTCAATTTTTACACCTACCACTTTTACTCTGACATCAGTGTTCATATCATAACCGCTCGATACTCATTCCCACGCCGGAGGTTGGTCCTGGGATAAAACCCGGGGCGAGCCTAACGCGTGTTCTTCTTGTGTGTAGGAGTGAACAAGGTCCGAAGGAGCCAATCTGAAGGACAAAGCATAGAAGTGGGACCTGCCTGCAAGGTTTTACTTCAACAAATTGGCGCCATCCGTGGGACCCGCTATTCAATCTACTAGAGCATTGACATGGCTGGTCCTTCCTTTACTTCTCTCCGCTTCGGAGATGGAGGGAACGAAACAAACAATGACAACCGATATGAAACCGACAACATCTTAGACCCGAATGAAACCGACAACACCCTTCAACCCAATAATAACAACCGGGACGAAACAGGCAACATCCGAAACTCGAACGAAGGCCCGGGCGAAGAGTCCCCCGATCTTCGAGAAATGATTGTAGACAAGTGGCATCACTGACGGAACTTATCAAAAAGCACAACAGGCTGAGTGGGAGTGCTCTCAAGCCAATACAATTAAACTTTGAGGACGAAGAGAATGCAAGTCAGGTAAAGGACAAGGGGAAGGATGATGATTTACATAAGCCCTTTAAAGAGACGTCGAGATCGCCGTTTACTCGCCGCATTGTGGAATTCTCCGGACCGAGTCACACCATGCCGCTGAACATGAGGTTTTATGATGGCTCGACGGACCCGAACGATCACCTCACCAGGTTCACAGGAGCCGCAAACCAGGGGGAGTGGCCGATGCCCGTATGGTGCCGCATGTTTCAACAAACATTGGATGGTGCCGCAGGTGGATGGTTCGAAAGATTAGAACCCGGAAGTATTGACAGTTGGAACGAATTGAGGGAACAGTTCTCCACGAGATTTTCACTCAGGAAGAAGTGTATAAAGAACCCCACAGAGGTCACGAAAATCATCCGCCGGGCTCACGAGTCCCTCTCTGACTTTAAGGAGAGATGGACAGACGAGGCAAGCTACATAAGCGGTGTACCGGAGATTATGAGAATCTCAGCCTTCATGAGCGCACACAAATGCCCAGCTCTCGCCAAAAAGTTCTCTGATAGGGTTCCGCGTACGGTCACGAAAATGTTTACCAGGGTGGATGACTTCATAAGGTCTGAAGAAGCGTTCCGTAGTACGGAACTGCCGAAGGGTGAGGGTTTCGACTCAAACAAGAAAGGAACCCAGGGTTTTAGAAATGATATATCGTGAGTGGATCGCCGAAACGATTACCGACAGAATGACACATACCACCCCTATGCGGTTCCCCTCAGAAGCTACCCCCGCAGTGATCTTCCCCGCAATGATCTTCCCCTCTTGGACTACCGTCGCAACGATCCACCCAAACGGCCCAGCGGACTGTGGTCGTTAACTAAGCCCCCCAGGGAAATCCTCGCCACAGAACACCATTTGAACTTACCTCTCCCTCGCCCAACCGGAAGCAGGGCGAGAAAGGAAAATTTAGACAAATTCTGCGAATACCACAGGGAAAAAGGACATCTTACTGACGATTGCCACCAACTCAAGAAACAACTGTCGTTCGCCTTAGAATCCGGAAAGCTGGACCACCTCCTGAAAGATTTCAGACAACGGGAGACGGAGAGGGATAAAGACCAACAAAGGAAGAATGATAATGGGAAAGCCAAAGTAATCAATCTGATAGAAAACTCACCTGACGATCGGGAACCGGAGTCTGAACATGGAAGTAAGAAATGGATGAACGTGCCAATAACTTTCCCTCCCATTGCGTTCGGAAGATTATCATATGAACCCCTCGTTGTAAAAGGCAGTATCGAAGGAAGTCTGGTCCGGAAGATACTTGTGGACGGTGGGTCGTCGGTAAACATTATATACGAGCATTTCGTTAACAAGCTAAACACCGAAACAAAGGCTAGGATCAAAGCGACCCACGCCGCCCTGACAGGTTTCTCAGGAGAAAGGAGCAAGCCGAGGGGGAAGATTGTTTTAGAGGTGCTTTTGGGCAGTTGTGGAAAGTACAGAAGATCAGTTATGAAATTTTATGTCGTACAGTCTCCGTCATCCTACGACGTGATATTAGGGAGAACTGGTCTCGGAGAGCTACGAGCTATCACCTCGATAAGCCACTCCATGATGAAGTTTCCCACCCCGAAAGGGATCGCAACCTTAACTACTCGGTTGACCGCCAAAGCCGAATACCGAGGCTTCCAGAAAAATCGACCAGAAGCAGCCTGGAGACGAACGGGATGCCAAAAGGAACAAATGCAAGCTTCGAGAACTCTAAAGAAAAAGACATTGTCGGAATTGTGCTACCAACGGAGTGCATGAACTTCTCACGAAGGACCTTCAAAGAGAACAAACAAGGAAGCTTTGACTCCAAAACCTTCACATAAAGGCTTTGGCTTCAAAACCTCATTCAAAAATAAAAAAAGCAGCACCGGACGACTGGGACACTACCATAATGGATGTATGATGAAGTTTACTTTTGGAATTGTCTTTTGTGGAAAATGTAAACTAACGCTCATTAGTATCTGTAATAATCTGTGATCTCCCCAGTTTCCGGGCAAATTATGTTACAATTATAAAATGTCATGTGCCCTGTCACTCCGGCCAATAAATTCAACGGATCGTGGAAAACACTCCCTCCCTCGTGAGCGGATCGTGAAATCACTCCGGCCAATAAATTCAACGGATTGTGGAAAGCACTCCCTCCCTCGTGAGCGGATCGTGAAATCACTCCGGCCAATAAATTCAACGGATCGTGGAAAACACTCCCTCCCTCGTGAGCGGATCGTGAAATCACTCCGGCCAATAAATTCAACGGATTGTGGAAAACACTCCCTCCCTCGTGAGCGGATCGTGAAATCACTCCGGCCAATAAATTCAACGGATTGTGGAAAACACTCCCTCCCTCGTGAGCGGATCGTGAAATCACTCCGGCCAATAAATTCAACGCATTGTGGAAAACACTCCCTCCCTCGTGAGCGGATCGTGAAATCACTCCGGCCAATAAATTCAACGGATTGTGGAAAACACTCCCTCCTCTAGAGCGGATCGTGAAATCACTCCGGCCAATAAATTCAACGGATTGTGGAAAACACTCCCTCCCTCTTGAGCGGATCGTGAAATCACTCCGGCCAATAAATTCAACGGATTGTGGAAAACACTCCCTCCCTCGTGAGCGGATCGTGAAATCACTCCGGCCAATAAATTCAATGGATTGTGGAAAACACTCCCTCCCTCGTGAGGGGATCGTGAAATCACTCCGGCCAATAAATTCAACGGATTGTGAAAAACACTCCCTCCCTCGTGAGCGGATCGTGAAATCACTCCGGCCAATAAATTCAACGCATTGTGGAAAACACTCCCTCCCTCGTGAGCGGATCGTGAAATCACTCCGTCCAATAAGCGCAACGGATTATGGCAAACGCGCCGTAAAATCAAACGACTGTAAAAGCGATAAGTAAAGGAGATGTGTGACACTCCGGTTTATAGACCGAATCATCAAATCAATCTATACCGAATGATCAAGCAAGTCAAGCTACGCGTTTACAAAGTAAGGATGCAAAAAAGTGACATCAGTCACGAACAACCATATACAGCGATCTCCTTCACACCAGAAGAGGTTCTGGTATGCTGGATCGCAAGGATTCCAACGGTACTCAATAAAAAAAAAGGGTTCATGAGGCCACTTAACGGAAGACGAGCAAAACCACCAAACTCCTGAAGGTAGGGATATTGGGCGGCATCCTAAATACTCCAAACAAGACAGGCCGACCTAAAAAACACCTCGTCGCCGATCACACATATAAACAAGATATTTATGCAGACAATGTAGGCAACAATTATTTCAGCAAGTCTAAAAACAATGTCTTCAAATCGCCACAAACAAATTATTACACGGCATCTATCCACAACAATTATTATTATTACATTCATCCGAAAGAAGAAACAAATAAAACAATCAAGAGTCTTCACCCGCGACATTCTCAACAAAGGAGGAACCTTCGTCCGGGTTGCGCTTCGCGCCAGAAGACTCTCCGACCTTCTGAGGCGGGGCGGCTGCTACAGACTTCGGCTTGGGAGCACTAACGACAGGAAAGAGATTCATGAGGTCACCCAATGGCATCCGGTAAGAATCGGCAAGCTTCTGAATATACGGGTACTGGGCATCAAACAACTTCAGATACTCTGCCTGCCAGATACGGGGAGCCTCCATGTTAAGCTTGTCAAATTTACCCAGAAGTCGTTCATGGTCATCTTTCTTTCGTTCGTAGGCAAGACCATCCAGGAACCCTGCGGTGTACGCCAAACTGTAAACCCATCCCATCTTTTCTTTGTATTCAGAGCTACGAAACAACCGTTGACAAGCAGTCGGAAGAAGATCCTTCACAACATTTTGACGCTCCATCTCCAGTCGTCCAACCTCAGCAAGCAGATCCCTATTTGCCCCCTCTACCTTCCCCAAGACTTCATTTTTCTTCCCCATCTCTTGCTCCAGCTTCTTAACACCCTCAGCGTGAGACTCAGCTGTTCTTTTCCAGTTATCCCTATCTCTCTCCATCTCAGCCAGCCGAATAGCTAAACCCTCCTCTCGCTCTGACATACCAGATCTCACATCAGCCAACTCTTGCTTGAGAGCATCAAACTCTTCAACCAACCGCACATATCTGCCATGCTCCGCGCTGTGTTCCACTATGCTGTCTATATAGGTCCGGTCCAACTCCTTGTGTTCACCAAGCAATTGATTGAAGCGGCGAAGTAGCTCAGCCTGCATAGCTATCCCACCTCCGGCCTGTTCATACGACCGATGAACCAGCTGGTTATCGGTCAGTCCTTCTAGTGCAATCTTCTCAGCCGGAAGTGTGAGATGTGCCAGCAACTCCAAGCAAGCCCTATAGGAGTCCAACCGGACATGGTTGGGAAGAGACCAGCCGGGAGCAAAAATTTCTCCCTCGAAAGAACCCTCATCTGCGACAACATTAAAATTACTCAACAAAAACAAGGCCATAACAAGTGGTATCACAAGGCGAGTTTACTTTACCTTCTCCGGCTGACGGATGTATCGTGGAAGGAGGCGGGGAATGTATGGAATGATCCGAATGATCTACAAAACCAACGAGGAGACATAAACACAACATATATATATATACAAAAGAAGAGGGGGGGGGGGAGGTAACATCCGAAGGACATTCTTTACCATCAGAAGAATATAGTTGATTTCCCGTATGAGTTTCCTGAGTAGGTTGCCCTTCAAGATTGGTCTCAGCAGTGTGCTCATGCTCGGATTCCTCAACTTCCGGATTATCATCACCACCTCCAACCTGCTCCTCCGGTCCTTCTCCTCCCCCCTGGTTCCCTGCAATGTTGGCAACCACTTGCGGTTCAATGTGACGAAGGGGGGAGACATCAAGAGTTCGGTCCGACGGCTCATCGTCCTCCCTCCGTTTGGTCTTCTTCTTCTTACGAGACCTCGTGGTCACCGATGACCCCTCAGCGTTCCTTTTCTTCCCCTCAACCTCAGCTTCCAGCTTTTTTCTCTCTTTCTCCTCTCTAGCAGTCAGCACATTCAAATCCGCCTTCTCAACTACCTTCTGTAAAGGAGTGGTCTCGGGAACGGCACTCCCCGGTGCCAAAGGCTCGGTTGTTCTCACCGGCCTCTCACTCCCCTCCTCAAAAGGATCTCCCCTGCCAACCTCCACATCAATCTCCACCGGAAGCTCCAGATACTCCGTCATGGAAAGAACTACAAAAAAAAAAAATAAATAAATAAATTAATAAATAATAATAAAAAATAACTCAAGATCAAACCAAGAAACAAACAGCTACTACGAACGATAACTAAGAAAATCTGTATTACCATGCCCATCGGCATCCTTTAAAACGCCCTTATATCCGGGATACTCGAAAACTCTACCAAGCCCCACCATCCATAAAATAGCATCCGAAGGCTTCCTCAAGAAAATAACCTTCTCCGCAACCCTCTCAGCGTCCCTCTCAGAATAAACCCTAGGAAAATCATCGGTAACTTTAGAGTCCCTATGCCTCCACGGCATGCCATGCGGTATCGCCCTCCAATCTATTAAAAAGAAATGACCCTTCCAATTCTTCAGCCCGGTCAACACCTCCTTGAAACATTTTAGGGCCTTCACTCCCGTCCGGCTCTCAAAAGAAAACCAGTGCCCCTGCTTGCACAGCCTATAAAAAACCCTGAATAGGGGAACAGTCGGCACCACATCCAGACTATAACATCGGATCTCAAACATGGTTACCCTATTCAAGCCTATCGGAACCAGCTGAGAAATGTGTACCCGAAAGTATCCTATCACCGCTAGCAAAAATGTCGAGAAAGGAATCCTGACACCCCCCGTCCTTAGTTGGTGAACATAAACACCAATTTTGTTCTCCGGCAACGTATCCATGGTCATGCCCACCGGAGGAAGCATCGGATGTAAGTCTAAAGGAACGCCGAACTCCTCAACCACACGGTCCAGCTCACATTGCGTCAACTTGGAAGTATGTACATGCATGTCAAACTTAGGCGCTATTCTACTGGGTTGAGGCCCAAGTCTACTTACCAATGGGAAATTCCCCTGTTCACTCATCTCAGCGGCCATATCTAAAAGGATGCCGATGGAACAAGTACTAAAGATAATTACAAAAAATAAGGTAACGCACCTCTCGAAACTTCTCAACGGTTGAGCAAATCGTGCAAAATGTATAAACACCGAAGATAAGGTAAGAAAATACACAATTAAGAGAAAAACACTTGTAAGAGCCAAACCTATATATAATAGGGCAAGACATAGAAACAAGCGAAAGCGTCACGTCAGCCTGCCACTCACTGACGTGGCAAAATATAGAACGTTAGATATTCATGATCAGCATACGCGTGGCGCGCCAATATTGACACTCAAATGAATACTACTTTGCTCGGCCCATAGGCCTGCAATTAAATTAGCCCATCAAGGGTTGACGAGCCTTTCAACCACCGACCTAACATTTATGTAATCCGTACATAGGGTTTGTTCCCCCTGGAATTATGCATTGTTTATAACGAAAGTTTGCGCTCCCGGAGTAAATGTACAAACAAAGTATGGACGAGGGCATAGAAATAAAAGACATATCCGAAGAATACAAAATGAGAAACCGCAAGATATTCGTCAAGTATTACATTACTAGTCTTCTACTAGTAATGCAATACTGGGGGGGACATGTTGGTGTATGTGTCCGGATGAACACATGCCGGACCGATACTGTACAAAGAAGCCAAAAAGCGTAGATATGTTATTTAAGTATTGCACCATCAGTCTTCAACCGATGCTACAATACTGGGGGGGACATGTTGGTGTATGTGTCCGGACGCCATGCTTCGTCCGGACCATACTTGTATCCGGACGTTATGTTTCGTCCGGATTGACATCTCACCTTCGGACACACCTACGGAGCGGACCGCCGCCATCTACAGTAAACAGTCTCATCAGCCACTGACATACCAGATTTCCCGGGATTGTGTCTCCCACATGGCCTGACACCTACTTTATAGGTCAGGCATAGGTCAACTCGCTTGGTCCCAAGGTAAACAGGTACAGTAGGTGTGGGTAGTATAAATACCCACACTTCATTTATGATATGCATTCAATTTTTACACCTACCACTTTTACTCTGACACCAGTGTTCATATCATAACCGCTCGATACTCATTCCCACGCCGGAGGTTGGTCCTGGGATAAAACCCGGGGCGAGCCTAATGCGTGTTCTTCTTGTGTGTAGGAGTGAACAAGGTCCGAAGGAGCCAATCCGAGGGACAAAGCATAGAAGTGAGACCTGCCTGCAAGGTTTTACTTCAACAGTATAGTTATAGTTATTTCTCATTCTTCTTATTTTAAAATTCTTCTCATCTGATCCCTAGTGTTATATGCTTTTTAAAATTCTCTTTTCATTAACGATTACATTTGCATCAAACCTTTGCTGGGTAGGGTTGATGGGTACCATTATGGTACACAGGGTTGAGGTGTCCCTGGCAATCTACGCTTTTGACCATACATTTAACCTTTTTTTAACATTAATGATTGAAATTAACCCACGCGATTCCTTTTTTTTTTTTTTTTTACAACAACAACAACTTTGAAATGATCGCACTTAGTTATTCCATATTGTTACTCTTTTTTATCCTTTGTTATTCAGATTTTTATAGTAGATTAATGTTATATAATTAAGACGTAGCAAAGTAGGCAAACGATCAACATATAAATTTTGGTTTGTGATGCCTGATATTTTTAAAAATAACTAGATTGAAAGTTTATTTTACATTTATAGATCCATGGATTACTTGATGATTTGATAGCAAGTTTCTTTTGTTTATAAGATCTTACCTGATGGTAAGTTTCTTTCATTTAGAAGATAATTTACGTGATGAGTTGATTGTAAGCTTCCTTCACTTTGAGGATACGTTATCGCTTGCTATCTTTTCCGAGTTATAACTTTTTGAAATATAATTCGTGTTACATTCTGACGACATCACCATTTAATTTTTAAGTGCGGCCCCCTCAACCGAAAATCCTAGCTTCACCCCAGTGGTATGTGACTTTTTGAAACAATCACCGCAAAAGATTTTACTTAAAAAAAATCTCAAAATATAAACAAAAAAAAAAGTAACCACTCCCAAACACCACATGTTCTAATTGTAACTGCCCCTTTATAAACAGCAACTTTTGGTAAAGATAGTGGGGTTGAAAACCATACTGTAAAATCCCTAATTTCTTCATCGTGTGAAAACAATGTGGTGGTAAAATTTTAGGGCTCAGCTTGTGATTCATCCTCCGGTAAGAAAATAACTTTCCATTTCCATCTTTTGCACAACCCATTTCTTTTATATGTTACATCCTTCACTTTCTTTACTTTAAAAATAAATAAAGCTTAGGGGTTTAATTGTTTAAGCAAGTTCACAAAATTCAACGAGTAACGTATTATTTATTTACTTAACTAGTGAAATGTAATCGGTTGTTTAGGTAACTTTATTTAATATTAGTGGTTAGACACTTTCAAAAATGAAATGGATGAGGTTTTCCTAGTTTAGGTTACCGTGGGTCAGATGTACTTGGACTAACCGGGCCACCCCAAGTGTGTACCTAGTGAGGTTTGAACCGTTGACGTGTTGTATGGGGTTCAACCGTCACTGAAATGCGTTTTGGGTTGTCCAGAGAAAATGTTAGAAATGGTCACGAAAGACCCGTGTTAATATGCCTACATCTGATTTAAAGACTGACCTCTGAACGGAGAAAACCACATCAGTTTATCTAATATTAGTAAGGAAGTTTACCCATGTGATGTAAATAATGGCTTGATTGAAAAGCATTTAATACAATAACCAGTTTCTCTAATGACTTTTTTAATATGTGGCTTATTTTGTTGGTTTATTAGCTTATTTAGAAAGAAAAGAAAAAAAAAGTAAGCTCATTGAGGTCTTTGGATACGATTTTAAGGGGGTGTTAGTTTAGGCTTATTTGTTCAGCTTATGAGCTAAATGAATTTTGAAAAAGTTGTAAGCTCAATTTTTAAGCTTATTTTTAAGCTTATTTTTGGGCTTATGAGCTTATTTGAATCTGGTTATTTCTTATAGATCAATTATTTCTAGCTTATTTTTTGACTTATGAGCTTATTATGACTTAAAGATGGAAAATAAGCCTGAAAAATGAACTTATCGAATATAAGCTTAAACCAACACCCCCTTAGGGCTTATGAGCTTGTCAACTCAAGCTTATGGCCTGTTCAAGTTCATAAGCTCGTAATCCCTAAAAGTTGAGTTTATTAGCTTTTCAAAAGTTCAATAAGCTCGTAATCCCCTAAGCATAAGATTATGTGCTTATTTACGAAGCTAATGATAAGTTCATCTTATTTTGCTTATGGGCTTATACAGGCTTGTAAGCTCCTGTTATCATAAGCTACTCAACACTCGACAAGAGCTTATGAGTTTATTTATCTTAAGCCATAATATGCTGATTGGAGATAAACTTAAGCCTAGACAGTAAGCTTAGACAAACACCGCATATTTATAAGCTTAATTTACCTACTTACCTGCTTATTACAATACTCCGTATAAGTTTAGCGGCGTGAAACGTTATTAGTAGCCTTCAAGTGGCCAAAAGCTTTAACCCGTTTTAGTAACTTAACTAAACTTGATGACAACGCCAATGGATTACAAGACCCAATGAAGAATTATAAAGGGATTAGTATGGACCTCTACTTATATTGGGATTCTTTTTGTAGTTGATATTTATATATTCGTAGCCAGGTCCCATGTAGTCTGTATTCCAGATATAATAGATATCAATTTTTTTGTTGTAGACATGACAGGTGTAGCCCGTGCAGGTTACCGTTATGGATTTTGTGGTGGTAATATAGTCTATGAAGGTAAAGGCACACAACCATGGACAGAAGAGGAAGATAAAATGCTAGTTGATGCACTCTTGGAACTACATGTATCAGGAAAGTTTGTTCATGCTCATATTGAATCCGACTATGTGAATGCAGTGCACCAGTTGATAGATCCTGATAAGCAGTATCCAGATAAATTCTTTTCGAGGAATTCTTTAAGGCATAGGATGACGACTATCGAAGATGACTTCTGGGAGTACCACTTAGTATGTTCTCAACAACTTTTTTATTACTATTTCTATTGTTCTCGCGATGCTATCATAGTGTATTTTAAAAAGAAAAGATGCTTCAACTTTTCTTGGCAAGATATCATAAAATAGCAACATACTTTGCAAATTGCTAATTATACTTGTATATGTGTCTAGTCATTATAGTTATGACTTTAAGATAGGATAAAATACTACTAGCATGGTACCCCGGGCAAAGCGATGACGGCCGAATTGTATTTTCGGTTTCGATTTCCGACTATGGTAGTGTAAGGGAGGAGGTGGTGCAAGAAAGGTATGGAAAATGGGTCACATTATAATGGGTGGAAAAAAGATGGTGGTGAGGTTGGGGGCATAAATACTTTATAATAGAGTATACATAATTACCAAATATAATCATGTCGGAAAATACGTTGCTATTTTGATGGAATTTGCCTAATTCCCTTTCACTTCAGTTATTTTGATCATAAGTAGTACTAATGAAATCATAAACAAAGACATAGTGTTTATGTGGTTAAACAATTACCTACTTTCATGGTCGATGCTAAGATTATGCAGTCCTGACATAAGAATGATCTTGGGGACTATTCTTTTTAAATAAATTTGATAAATGATTTACTCAATCACGCACTGTATCTTATCTATCATCTTGGGGACTGTTCGGTTCTCATTGATAATACTGATTTAAGCTTAAATAATAGAGTGCTAATTTAATTTATCTTAAAAAAGATACCGAAGACTTGTTTAAGGATGGTGCTGTATGGGTCAAAATGGTTTGGTTGACCTGAAATCACTTTTATTATTTGTATTTATTTAACTTTACAGTAATAATTTAGGAAGATCCGAAGATGTAAATACTTGACTGTACTTTAAAGTTTAAACCATCCAACACGTCTGGCTTGTACCTGGTTAGCTAAGTTTTTAATTTATGCAACTTGACCAGTTACACATTCACAATGATCAACATGATGATACGAACCGGATCGATAATAAGATAAAAGAACAATAGAGATAGAATAATCGACGTTCGAGAGGTCGAATAAGCTCTCCCAATGGTTTATATTAGTGAGATAAACCGACTCCCCAATTGATTAACAAATCAATACTTCATATTTATTCAACATAATAAGAATTACAATCCTAATGCCCTATTTATAATAGAGGATATCCTAGAGTTACCCTAATACCCTAACTTTCTCACCAAAAAATACAATAAAAAAAAACTAACTTAATTAATAATAAAGAAATACTAATTAATAATAAGGGGTCGTATCTATACTACCACCCCAAAAACACCTTGTCCTCAAGGTGTTGTTTCAAAACGTCGCATTGAGTAATTCCGGGATCCCATGTTCTTCTTTGAGCAGGAACTGGTTCTTGTTTCAACCAAACACTAGTCGAAAGATGTCCAAGAGAGATATCACATCCCAACTTCAATGTTATAATCTACCATATGAACATCTTATGATGTTCTGCTCGATTATTCTTTCCTGCAGAAGTTTGCTCAATAGGTCCAATAGAGAACTTGTTCTTGTTAATCTTCCCATCTGATTCGAGCACCATAAGAGGCTCATCCACGTCATTGATTAACTTTTGACCTAAATCTTCTTTTGCTGCCAAAACTGGCCTGTAAAATCGGCTTTCTCCACAGCTGACGTAACCACATGCTCCTCCAAATGACGACCATCTTCACTACTTTTTCGGTTTTTCCGGTTGTCATAGGTTTGGTTGAATCCGCGACAAACTGAATTTCTGCCATGCTGTTATTTTGGTTACTGTAATCCCTTGATCTCACCTCCATTAATTCCCGTCTCTCAGCAAGTTTTTCTTTGATCTCCCATATATCCATCTCCATACTTTGCTGCAAAATTGCCATCCGTAGTTCAGATCTCACTGTCTCCTTATAGACCTTTTAGTAAGCCTGCATACTTGCTCAATGTTCTTCCATTATAGCCCGCCATATATGTGCCATTGATAGCCGGAATCAAAAGAAAATTCGACTTTTTATGAACAGTATTTTTGGTAGTGTGATTCGGATAAACAGTAATTTCTGGATGTGAATAGTGATTCGGATGAATAGTGTTCTGATGAACAGTAGTTTTTTTTTTTTTTTTTTTTTTTTCTTTTTTCCTTTTTTGAAACCCTAGAATCGAACAACATACCAATTGATACGAACCGGATCGATAATAAGATAAAAGAACAATAGAGATAGAATAATCGACGTTCGAGAGGTCGAATAAGCTCTCCCAATGGTTTATATTAGTGAGATAAACCGACTCCCTAATTGATTAACAAATCAATACTTCATATTTATTCAACATAATAAGAATTACAATCCTAATGCTCTATTTATAATAGAGGATATCCTAGAGTTACCCTAATACCTTAACTTTCTCACCAAGAAATACAATAAAAGGAAACTAACTTAATTAATAGTAAAGAAATACTAATTTATAATAAGGGGTCGTATCACATGACTATAACAGTTCTTTGATATAGTTGATTGTTAATAGTTGACGAGAATATGACATGATTTAATGCTTGTTCGTATATGCTTTCCTTGTAGCATCGTTCATATGGTTCAACCAAACGATTTCCCCATTACGACAAGCTTCGCACTATCTTTGTCAAGGATACAACTAAGGGTTCTAAAGCTGATGGTCTTGGAGTTGAAGCTAAAGACGTGGTAAATGAAAACCAAACTATTCCGTGTTTGGAAGATGAGGAGTTACACGTTAGTGGGAATCTTTCTTCATTCTATGGAGTTCAAGAGAGTGAAAGTAGTAAACGCAAAAGAAATGAGGGCGACGAGATAGGTGATAATTGTGTGGAATCAAAAGTGGCTAATCACGGAAGCAATGCAGTGAATGGCACTATGGGCAAAGTAGCAAGTCAGATAAAAGATTTACCTCATCTCAAACTTGACGAACGTCTTATGGCTATGTCTGTGATTGGTAGGAGTGAGCCACTTTCTGTGATGTTTGATCAGTTGGATGAGCAGGGAAAAGTTCGTATGGCACAGATGGTTGCCGTTGGTGTGATAAACTAGTCTTAGTAGTATGTTTCTATTAGTGGCATCATGTGGATGTTAGTATTTCTGTAATGTGACGTTTTGTGAATCTTGTGACTTTCTTATTTCGTCTTAGGCATGAGACTCATTAACCCAAAGATTATGGTCTGCGGCATCAGGTAGTTTGTTGTCTTGTTATTCTGATCTAGTTTTAGTTAACCTACTGTAAGAAATCTTCATATCAGATGATCTTAATCTATTTGATCTAGTATTAAGATCAACTTATTATCTAACTTGTTGGTGTTTTGTGATTGCGTATTCTTGCGAGTATTTGCATGTTGATGTTGTGAACAGTAAACACATGTAAATACAAAAACATTGTTAAATCTTTGTATTTGTAACTTTAAAAGCAATTTTTAGGTATACTATTTTTTTTTTTAATTACCTTTCACACCAAGGTTTTCAAGATCGGGATCCTACCTTGGATCATTTTCGTCTTTGCAAGATCGTGATCGTAAGATCGGATCGGGATTCTAAAATCCTACTATAATGCTATTTTTCAATGATCTTTGTAATATTATTCAAACATGAAATTATAAGAATATTTTATGAAAATATTGTTCTAAATTATGAATATGGAATATTTAATAAGAATCACATGTTGTTTTTTAAATTATATAAAAAACATAAACCATAAATTCGTAGTTTTTTAGTTTGCGGTTCGAGAAAAGTAAGATCGGATCGGAGTAGATCTTAAGATCCTATGGTCAAGATCGGGATCCCATAAGATCTTAAGCTTGTTAAGATCCTACGTAGGATCCGGATCATTTTTGCTTCGTAGAATCGTAAAATCGTAAGATACTAAGATCAGGATCGGGATCTTAACAACTATGTTTCACACATCGTTTTTCAAACATGTCGTATAAGCTTACTCAGCGTTGCCAGTTATTAACATTTTTACAAAATTTATAGCAACTTGCTAATAACTTATTTGTATAGATATATTTCCTAGACTTGTAAATAACCAACATTTCAGAATTTTGTTCATTTACACTTCACTAAAAGACAAACCATCATATTAGAAAATCTTTACAGTAAAATCCCAAAATTTCATCATTTGAAATGGGTTTAAAAAAAACTTGGGACTCGGTTTCTGATTCTGCTACATCATCGCTTAGTAAGAAAATGAGCTTAAGTTTGTTGGTAATTTATAATTATTTTTTGTTTTCTTTTTATTAAGTGTAGATCATCAATTCATCATTTATCTTCAGTAGAATAAAATAAAGTGCATGCAATTGAGTTAGTTATGTACTTTTTAATCATGTTTTGAATGTTTTTATAAAAGGGGTTTTAGGATTTGCTTATTTTTTATTGCATATATGCTCAGCTTAAAGAAATGGGTTAAACTATAGTATTAACTACTACCAACTTGCTTATTTATAAATGCTTATTATAGTTTAGTTAGATACTTCTAACCAAATGCTCGATATTGCTTTCAAGATAAAGCAAATAAGCGCTTTAATAAGCAATACGAATAAAGTCGTGAACTTACAATAATTCGATGACTTTTCAATTCAGTGGCTTTTCCTGTACAACGGCTAGATAATCTCACATATCTTATCTTCTAATTTTATTGTTTTATCTTGAATCTTGTTGTCAGACATATCTTTGCGAATGAGTTTTATTCATAAAATTGTCATTAAACATCCAAAATACACAAATCGACCATTTGTCAGCCTCATTGACCGGTTTCATATCCAACATAAGAGAAGTAAATCGCGTAACACTCATTATTCTCAAGTTCAAAATTTGGAGAAACAAAATATTCAACAATACTTTATGAATGGAAGGAAAAAAGATAATATAATGTACACTTGTTATAGATTAGAAAATAGTCATAATAAATACATTTGACTAAGTCACTAAAATTAATCTATAATTAAAAATGGGTTAGGCCCATATGATTAATACGTACATAAAAAGAAAAATACAGTAACAAATTTCATCTGCCACTCACATTCTCAAAACCGCTGGTGGGTTACTCAAAAGTCATCGGATTATTGTAAGTTCACATTTCTAACTTCATAAATAATATACATTTTTGTAGCTATATTTCATTTTCTATGTGCATGTTTGCAAAACATAATCCCTTTTATGTAACATTAATTTCTATGTGCACGTATTATTGCAATGTAGTATAGTATTTGGTGGTTTGATATAATGTTCATAGGATGTCTTTTCTTTGTCAAATTCCGTTTCTATGTAATTAAGGGTTTAATTCTATGTGTTCTTGGAAGTTATGGGGGTGTTTGGGATAACTTTTTTTAAATAACTTATTTGCCAATTGTGCTTGTTAAAATCAGATAAATCATGTGTTTATGCTTATGCTTATTTTGAGATTGAAATGAGTTTTTATTAACAAGTGTATCTTTATTTTGAGAACCCTGTTAAGTGCGGGAACTGCGAGAACTCCAATTTTGCATTAGAAAACATGCATGTTCATATAAAACATGTATGTTTTCTTACATACACCTTAATACACATACTTGAGTAACACACATGTTCATATAAAACCTGTTAAGTGCAACAGATCAATGCAAAATGGTTTTTATTTTCAGAACCTTGTTAAGTGCGGGAACTGCGAGAACTCCAATTTTGCATTAGAAAACATGCATGTTCATATAAAACATGTATATTTTCTTACATACACCTTAATACGCAGGTATGTGTATTAAGGTGTATGTAAGAAAACATACATGTTTTATATGAACATGCACGTTTTCTAATGCAAATTTGGAGTTCTCGCAGTTTCCGCACTTAACAGGGTTCTGAAAATAAAGCTCCCCTTATTAACAAAGAGACTCAAATATTGCATATTTTAAAGTACTTACTTTTTGTCCATTCAGAAATTACAAGTTTACCCTTGATGTGAAATAAGTTTTTTTCAGCATAGTTTTGTGTTTAGTAAGCGTTTGGATTAGCTTATTTGGAAAAGCTTCAGCAGTTCCATAAAGCCACAAAAGGAATTTACTCGCATAAGTCTATAAGCCCTCAATAGGCTCCATTTTTTGGGCTTATTGTGTTTTGAAACTGAAAAAAAGTCACTAAACTGTTTAAGTAAAAACAGACGAGGTTTCCGTGTTGACTTTTGGCTCAGATCCCATGACCATTTTGGAACCCTTTCCCAGGCCACCCTTAAATGTTTACCTAGTGAGGTTCGAAGTTCGAACCTAAGACCTCTTGTGAGGACATCGGGACATCATGACACTTGACCACTACACTACCTTGGTGGTGGTGTGAATTAGCTCCTTAAGTAAGCTACTCCAAACACCCTTAAGCTTGCTTAGAACCATAAGCTGTCTTGATAAGCAACCTAAAGTGCCCCTAAGGGGCTAAGGGCTATATGTAGTAATTAGAATCATATAGCGTACGGATATGTCTAGCTTTTGAAGTTTTGATATCTCGACAAATAGTTGTTTGAATGTTGGAGTAGGTCGCTACTTCAAAATACACAGTTTTTTTTTTTTTCTGAGTTTGAATATTGCAGAATGTAAATAGTTCATTAAGTGGCAATCTTGGATCATTTTGCAATACAAATTGGCTTAATAATTCCCTCAAAAAAGTAATTCAAGTCGTCTGGTCAATTATGGCATTTTGGTGTTGCATGATACCTATAAGCATTGAATTGGTTATAAAAATGGCATTCTGTCTACAGGATGTCTTGTAGATGTCGTATTCACGTATAATGACGGGTGTAAAAAGAAACATGAGAATATGGACAACCGATGAAGATACAAAGCTAGTTGATGCACTACTGGAAATACATTTATCGGGGAAATACACAGACGTTTATAATAATAAGTTCATAACTGGGTATCTTGAGGCATTGGAACGAATGTTGAATGTGAGTCTTCCAAGCATGGGGATAAAAGCAGATCCTCATATAAAGTCTAGATTGAAGACTTTGAAAAATAACTTAAAAATTGTAAACGACATGTTGGTTGGCAAATACATGAGTGGATTTAGTTGGGACCACGAGAAATCGTGTGTTGTCGCAGATGATCATGTATGGGATAAGTACATCAAGGTATCGACTAAAGTCTAAGCAGCTTATTATTACTAATTTCATACAAACCAAAATAAATTGTCGCGTATTTGTAATTCCTTGTAGATTAAAAAAACTGCTGTTCGGTTTAGAAAATGGCCATTTCCCCATTATGACAAGCTTTGCATCATCTATGGTAAAGAAAGAGTTAGGGGCCTTCAACCAGATGGTATTGGAGGTGAAGACGACGTAGAAGAAATCAAAATAAACCCGAGTTTTATAGCGGAAGACGACGTCGAAGGTGAAGAGAATGTCGAAGAAATCAAAGTACACACGAGTTTTGAAGTCGAAGACAGTGTTGAAGGTGAAGACAACTTTGAAGAAATCAATACAAACACGAGTTTGGAAGCTGAAGAGTTGCCTGTTAGTGTGGATGTTTCTTCATTCGATGGAGCTAAAGAGAGTGTGGGTGATAAACGCAAAAGAGATTATACTAGCGAGCTAAATGAAACTTATGTGGAAACAAAAGTGGCTAAGCAAGGAATCAATGCAGCAAATGAGATTATGGACATAGTAATGAATCAAATGAAAGATTTACAAGGTCTGACTCTTGATGAGCGTCTTTTAGCAATGTCTGTGATAGGTAGGAGTGCGCCACTTTCACTAAGGTTTGAACGGTTGGATGATGAGGGAAAGATTCGTATGGCACAAATGGTTGCTAATGGTTACATAACTTAGGAATGGTTGTTTTCTTTTAGTTTTGCAGGATTAAGCGAATATTGTACTAATGTTTTGTGAATTGTGTGACTTTTAAGTTCTGGTTTAGTAATGGTAGTTAATTTCTGAAACTGTTTGTAAGTTGAGTTGTGTATAGATAACATGGATAGTGGATTAGTTGAATAACCAAAGAAATGTATTTTTTATGTTTCATTTACTTGAACTAAACATACTCTTTTACTTGAACTCTTGCCTTTGTAGGGACTGTGAAAACAATAAACTTAAAAGCTCATCCATGTGGTTTTGTACATTTTGACATAAATCTTTTGTTTCAGAAACTATGACATCGAATCTTCCTTAAAAGCACTGTTAGCTCGCCCCAGGTTTTGAATCCAAGACCAAGCTTGTGTGAGAATAAGTGCTTGCTTGGTATGAGTTTTGGTGAGATAAAGTAAAGAAAGAAAGTAGTACAATTAAGTAACGGGCTGGCTCATTTTAAAGATTATAATAGTAATGGAATTTCAGTTTTGATAAATCTGTTATCTGTTTATCTTAACTATTGGAGAATCGTAAAAAGGTTTAAAGTTACAAACAAAACCAAATAGTCCGCCAGTTATCAAATGCTAATGAAAACACGTCCTATCTGATTCGTCCTTGAGCGCTACCTCAATGATGCTGTTTAAATTCAGTCTTTTTTGTGTTTTACGGCTGCTGCATCGTATTGTTGTTTTGCCTCATGTTGATGTCTAAACCTGCTTCAAAACTGCAGTTTGCTCGTATTATTTATTATGTATTTGTGCAGTTCTATAAGAATAACTCATTAGCGTATATACACGTTATTTCACTTTGATCTATGTAGACTCCGATGATTGTTGGAACTAGATAGTATCCAGGGTCTATATAATTGTCCCTCGAAAAGATATGCTAATGTGATTGTTGGACCTTTATTAGAATGAAGTCACATTTTAATAGAAGTTCAGCAAGTTGTAAGTGAAGCGTCAGCACGCACATAGTAAATGATAATGATGGTGGTCATTGTATCGTTCTTCTGATTTCAAACGTGTGTTGGCCTAAGGTTACTTTCTCGGCATTGTTTGCGGGATGATGTTTTCAATATCTTTATTTCAATTCTTAATTACTTGCAGTTGCTGATTACCTTGATCCCTTTACACCTACTTTCTGACAAATAATTATTCATAGAGTTCTTTACTTTTTAATTTATCCTTCTCAGTGCATACCTATTATTGATACTTGGTTATGCATTTCATGTGGGTTGATTGAAAGTTTGAATATATTCATCAGGGATCGGTGGTATTTGTCACAAATAGTAATTTTCACATTTTAAATTAATAATAAATGATTATTTATTATTTTTAAGCTGAGTATTTTTATGCGCGATTGCATGTTTTTGAGTATTTTTTAGCATTTTTAGGAGCTGTCGCACATAATGTAGCTTACAGTCACTGCAGAAAAAGTTTATTTTTGTCAGTAAGCGTAAATTATTCCTTTTTTAATAGTTACTGACAAGTTTCGTAATTTACTGAGAGCTTTCTCGTAATTACTAAAACGCAACCCCACACGCATACCGACAACACAATATATATGGTAGCAGTCAAATAAATGCATTTTTGAGCAAATAATAATATTTTATTATTTTTCTGACGGAAATGTCAATAAAAACTTTATTTTGCGTATACGTGTCCAAAAAGGTCAAACCAGAACTTTACTGTAACTTTTAAGCTTAAATCGACACACGATACACCAACGAGGATGAAAAACACACTAAATCCCCCTCCCATTTGTCGTGTACAGCCAACAAGACAATTGGACAAAACATATTATATAATAAACATGTATTAGTGGGATTATGTCATGTATATTTTGTATTTATACCCTAATGGTATCACATACTCTTACACACATACATTCTTATCCCTTAAACTTACCTAGATCATTTTCACCCTCCCCCTTGTTCATAACTCACGGCCACAATCAAAGAACCAAGATCCACAAAAATTTGTTGCAGTTATAAGTAATCGGGGTGTACTTTCAAGTGTTTCGGGTTATTTAGAACGTGTCTTGGGTAAATTTGGAGCAATTTGGTGTGTTCTTGAGCCTTCTACCCCACGAATTTCTTTCAAAACATTGTAAGGACTCTCAAATTTGTTCAAATCTTGTTCATATCATGTTGTTTTGATGTTTAAAAGTGTTAATAAGTGTTAAATGTGTATGATTTACTAAAATGAAAAAGTTAGGGTTTGATGTCTAGATTATATATGCTCGACTTTTTGTGAAGTTCTTGTACAAATTATGTTATTTCTTGCTTGTGTGGTAAATCTTGTTGGTTGTGGTACTAGTTTGATGATACAAAAGTGATTAGTGTTAATTACGCGTAATTAAGACGAAATATACACTTTTATGTGTATGTATATGGATCGGCTACTTTTAAAATAAATAATTATTGGGGTTTTGAAAAACATAAAATTTTGGCTCTAGTGGTGAAATGGTGAAGATTATGCTTATTAGCTTATTTTAGTTAGCTTATTGTAATAAGCACTAGCTTATTGATTTTAAACTACAAGTATTGGACTAAAATTTATTTTGACATAAATAGGCCGAGCCCATCATGTACTCGGCCTACATGAACTGTTTTGGACCACAGTGCTTATTGGAAGTGTTTATTGGCTTATTTGATATTTAACTTAAAATATAACATAACTAAAAAGGACTAATTAGCTATCAGACTAAAAATGAATTATTGGACTCAATGTGGCCTACTCGGCCCAATAAACACCTCGGGAGACAAAAATGAATTTTGAAACATTTTTAGACCCGCTATAATTATTTTTGTAAAATAAAACAATATATATCGATAAAAATCATTTTGGGCTCGTTTTGGCATTTTAAGCCCAATAAGTCAATTAGAAGGAATTTCGGCCCACAATAATGAATATTGAATTTTGAAGGAATTTTGACTAAACGTTGACTTTGGTATCGAAAACTATAATTATGAAGTAATTGTAACGAAAAGTATAGTTATAACGAATAAATGTAACTTTGGACTATTTTTGCAATTATAGTTAATAAAAAGGGATTTTTTAGGAAATTTGCAATACTTGAGAAAAATGGGAAAGCTTGAATAAACGAATGGGTCGTGCTCGATTTTTCTAATATTTCGACACTTAGAATATTTTCGGACAAAAACCGACTAAAAGACGAAACGGGTGATTTTTATTATTAAAAATATTAATTTTTCTAAATTAATATTTTTAGGTATTATAAGACTTATAAATATAATTTTTGGCACTTATGCACTCGCACTTATTAATTTCTCGAAAACTAAATACTTATAACTTTCGTTATAACAAAAATTAATATCTATTATATATAAAGATTCAATGGCTTAATTTAATGTGGAAGAGTGATTGTGCATAAAGGGTTGTAAGGTACAATGTAGTTTAAGCTACATCTTTATATATAAAGATTCAATAGCTTAATTTAATGTGGAATAATGTAGAAGAGGATTTGTGAAAGAAAAAAAGTACTGTACAACCAGTTGAATGCTGCCTTCAATCCAGTTTTCTATATGGGCGAATTCAATGTAATAATGTGATGGGATCCGAACCATCTTCTAAAATATTAATTGTTGTTACAGATTTAGAAAAATCAAAAGACTTTTTAATTAATGATGACGAATATGTACATGAGTTTGAGGCATTCAAAGGATCCAGTAGTTATCCTCCAAACAGTTACAAATATGAAGGGTTGTAGCAATTACAACAAAAAAAGAATATGAGTTTGGCACAAAAAGAAGCTTATAAATAGCAGATGATGAAACCAAAACTCACAATACCCTCACGTCACTCCCCAACTCTCATCACAACAATAGACTCGATCTATACACGAAAATAAAACAAAGATCTCACAAAAAAACCCATCATAGATCTTAATCAAAACACAAACACGACTCGAATATACAAGATCTCAGGTTCATTTCATCAAGACAAGAGATCTTTAAGATCATACATATTAAACCCATCATAGATCTGTGTAATGTTTAACGTCTCATCTTTTATATCCGAAAATAAAGATTGTATTATAACAATTATGTTAGATACGATCTTTGTTTCGTTCAAAGACGCAACAAAACTGAAAACAAATTTAAAAGGATACCTACCCGAGACCCTTTTAAAGGATCTTGAAGCCAATACCAAAAGATACTGACAAGATTTCGATTTTTTTGTGTTCGGTTGTGATGATAAGGAAAACTTGATGTATGTGTTTTTGAGATCTACATGGTGACTGCAAAAGGAGTGATGGGCGACGTCTAGGTTGGATGATAGATTGAGATTTAGGGTTGTATCATGTTGGCCGAATGCTTTTTTTGTATTTTTTGCTTTTGTTTTTCTTTTTTGATCTTATGTTGGCTGTGAGAGATTAAGAAGAAACAAAAGTTGGCTGCCATGTGAAAGAGGCACCAGAAATGTAAAATATTTATGTCAAACCCTAAATAGTTTCAATGTTGAGGGCTTCTCAATCTAAGCCCAAAGATAAAATACCCTACTTTTTGTTTTTCTTTTAATGGCCCATTAAGCAAATAAAAGAACTACAGCTAATACTGTCCATTTATGCTTCTGTATATATTTACCAACTCTTTGACATTTGATTCATCCACTCATTTCCTTATTGTCTTAGATGTCAATATCTTCGATAAAAATTAGAAGAGGTATAAATTTACTTATGAAAAAATATGTTACTTAAAATATTGATATAAATTACAATAATTAAACTATAGAAGTAAACAATGGAAAAAGTTTGAACAAACTCAAATAAAAGTGATCACATTCTATTTACAACATAAGTAATGAGCATAAAACTTTTAACACTTGAGGGCCATAATTTTATGGGTGGTTTTTTTCTATGAAGATTTGATGGGTCACGACTCAGTTACCGAGCGAGTGGTGTTGTAGTGTAGGAACATTACATATGGTCATCTTTTATCTTATATATTATCACCAATTATTGATTTCTATCATTTTATTTATTTTATACTTCTATAATTCTACGTAATATTTGGTTACAATTTGATGTTACACTGTCATATCGATAGATACTGAGAATTACGTGCTCTACCAAAATTTTATAGATATAGTAAGCGGTTAGCCAGCTCTAAGTAGTTTAGTTTTACCATAAAAGAAGTTCGAAAATTTTAGTGAAGCACATTATCAGAATTTCAGAATATACCATTTATAAAACGTAGCAAAGCCAACCTACCTAAAGAAAAATAACCCATAATAATGATTATAATAACAATAATAGATTTGATAAATACGAACGTATATAAAGTTTTAGCAATAATACTAATTTAGCTTATTGTCATTCCATGTTTTGTATAAAATGTTAAGAATTATAGTGATGGCATTCTTAATGATGTAAAAAGCCTCATTTAAATATAACATCTTGCAAAAAACCTCTTCACATGTACTCTTTTAAAGTGAAGTAATTATTTTAAATAGTGTAAACCTAATTAGTACCAACCATTAAGCTATGAACACTTAGATAAAATTGGTGCAACGCACGGGTTTGCCAACGCCTCGTATTATAAATAATTATATTAGTTAAAATATAATAATACCTCACTAGCACCATTATCATATTAATTATTCAATAATTATTTAATTAATTATAAGTTTTAATTAATTAAATATTTAATTATTAAATATATATATATACACGATAATATATATATTACTTATGCAGTTTGCTACAAGCAAAGCACGGAAGTTCCGTCGCACGTACATTCACCGTACACTTTCACCATGAGCCATCACCAAAGAGTTATATACGATAAACCATTTTGAAATATACTTTACCACACAGCAAGCAAGAAATACACGAGCACTGGTCACACGTAAACTTTTCAAGTGAGTTAAGACATTTAAAATACGAATATTTCGCTAAGACTTACCATACTGATCTAGGTCACGTGTCGGAGCGGTTGCACTGTATTGTTGATTGATTAGCAGATTGCTATTGTTTTTAAGGTGAGTTTATAGCCCCATTTTTTATACGTATTTCTTTTATAAACCTTGGGGTAAAATACATGCAAAATTATTTTCATGGACCAAAAATGTCTTTGTTTTTATACACACTTGTATGCAGAAACCTAAGTTAGTTGAATCCCATTGCGCCCACTATCATCAATCGTCAATTCCTGCTGGGAAACGTGTGTGATATAAATAGATCTATTGGGGGTGACTCCCTCGTTCGGTTGGCTCGGCATAGTCAATGCGAACGTATACCATATCGAAATTTGCCGAGTGTCTAGGGATTAACACTCGCAGGCACCCTTTATTTGCTATGCCAGTTAGGCATTTGTTAGGAAATTAAGCTATAGCAGTTAGTACTGTTGAAGATGAAAGTTAGTACTGCTGAAGAGTTTTGAAGACATAAGCAGTTAGTACTGGTGAATGAAGAAGTTTGTAATGTTTATGATTTCGTGTGAAGATAATTATAGAAAAGATTTAATGTATATCTTATAATGTTAGGTTGATAGTTATCTTGTGAAGGAATCCTTGGTCTATAAAAGGATTACCTAGGTTAAAGTTTTGATATAGAAGTTTTACGATTGTTTTTAGTATTGTTTAGTTAAGATTCAAGGTTGTAAACCCTAGTGATAGGAGATCACTCGTATTATTTATTAATAATATTGAATCGTTGAAGTTGAAGTATATTGTTCATTGTTCATTCTTTGTTGATTCGTTAATACAAAACACAAACAAATAAATCTTCTAAGTGCTAGCTAGTAAATTCCGCTTGCTAGACTAGACATCATTCAAAGTATTCATCTAACACAAGGAGTGTGTGTAGATCCGGTCAGGCATATTATTTGTCTAGTTCGGTTGAATGAGCTTAGCGTTTGCATAGCGGGATAGTGTGTGATTTGCTGAATTGTTTGCTGAATATTTGTTATGGTCAATATGTGCTTATTTACTTTAAACCTATGAACTCACCAGCGTTACCTGACTTTTAGCATGCTTTCTCAGGAAATTGAGAATGTGTTTACTGAAGGCAGGGCATGGCGATGGTCATAAAAATTGTTGGAAATGTTTTAATTGATGCGTTAAACTCTGAATTTGGGACCGCTTGTTAAATGGGCTACATTTTATTTGAACTGAATTTGATGTATGACAATATGTCTTTGAATATGTAATGTATTTTAAAACGGATTTTTAATCCGTTCTCTATATCTTATGTTGTGATTATCGATTTAGTAGCACCCAAATATGTATGCTTCCGCAAATCTTGATTTTGGGGGTGTTACAGATTGGTATTTAGAGCCTAGGTTATAGAGAACTAGGTTTATAAAAACCCTAAACTATAACCGATTTATGAAAAAAAATTCCTTATGACCGCCGGATGCCTATCTGCCTAGCTTACTATGATTTGAGCGTTATTTGCCTTATACGATTAAGTGTTATACTATGTTATTTGAGTATTTTACTTAACATATATGATATAAGTATTTTCTATATACTTACACATGCCGCACCGTATTTGTCACAGACTATGTCTCTCCCTTCCGATGCACATGGTGAGGTACTTGCTGCAGGACACACTTCCCCGTTGCGACGACCAGTTCCATTTTCGGATGACCCGTTGATGGAAGTTGTCAGAACCACTGTTCAGCCACACATTCCAGATCAGCATACACACACCACTCCAGTGTCTACCTCACCATACTTACCCCGCTACACTACAACTCACCGCTCATCTCCAGCCCAGCTTTACACTCTCACCCAGCATGCTCAGGATACCCCACCTATCAGACGTCGGGCTTCGTATAGGAGAGTCCGGGGACGTCACATCCAGCTATCATCTGTGCTATCTTCACCACTCAGGAGGACCCGTTATGACTACCCGAGAACCCCTACTTCATCACAATCTCAGTCACCCATGTCATCTCCAGACCATTCCCCTCCCAGTTAGAGACTTTGGAGATCAATTGAGTCTTATTCAGATGAGGATGAGGATCTAGTGGAGGATCCAGAGCAGGTTCAGGTGGAGCCTACACCAGCAGTGACAACACCCATTGAGCACGCTCCTATTTGTGCGAGTGATGACTATGACATGGAAGCACTGATGGATTTGGATCAGGTGACGATGCCACGGGATGGTAAGGGCGTCATTGAGGAAGTGCAGGGAATATTTTAGGTAGGGCAGAGTTCTAGGGCTGCCCAGATACAGGATGTGAGTGATAGTCAGTGGATTGATATTGCTTGTGATACCAGCACGGGTGTGCGTGCAGCCAGTCCGGAGTACACTCCATCATCTCCTTCGTTCGTGCCACTTCCATCTCCGCTTCCATCACCAGTGGTTTCTCCGCTTCCAGAACTCGAGGAACCCACTGTTATGGAGTAGGTATGGATTTAGCTGGCGAATCAGGCCAATTTACTTGATGTACACTCAGACCAGATCAAGAGGTTAGAGCAGTCTGACCGCATTCAGAGTGTTGAGAGAAGGATTGGGATAGTTGACAGGGCTGCTTGTGTGTTGTTTGAGGAGATGTATTCTGACAGACGTGTGATGATCGGACTGAGAGCTAGATTGGATGCATTGGAGAGGTTGCATGGTAGTGAGCTTAGGAACTTAGATTTTAGGGCTATTGGCTTGGGTAGAGGCCAGACCATGATTCAAGGAATGTTGAGGAGAGCTAGAGGTACTGATCGTACTCAATGGCAAAGGATTATGACTGCAAAGTATACGATTGGTGCTGTGATGAGAGAGAATCAGGAGTTGAGAGACTATGTTGGTCAGTTGGAGACTACTATTGGAGGGATGACTGCAACATTTGAGCAATTACGCCTAGATAGTGACCGAGCCTAGAGTAGTTGTAGTTGATGATGTATTTCATTAGACTGATTAGTTATTACTTAGTATTCCAGCACTAACTTTTAACCATGCTTGTAATTTTGTAAACCTCTATTCATTCGATATATATATAACAAGCTTGGTTTTCTATTCGATTATTCATTTTTCCTCTGTGGTTGACTTTATTCTTGCATTCTGTTTGCAATATCCATATATTCATATGACACCTCCCTTCTATAATCGAGATCTCATTTATCGTCATCTTCTTGTGATGCAGATAAATGTCACCTAAACGAAAGTCAACTAGAGTCACACGAGGATAAACTGCTAACACACCTACCCCAGTAAGGGCAGTGCGAGGGAGGATTGCTGAGAATGCCACCCCGGCAAGAGCCGCAGAGCGAGGAGTTGCTGAAAACGTCGCCCCAACCAGGGCCATGGCAAATCCACATGTGGTGAATCAGGAAACTCTAGATCAACTCGTGAATGATCATGTGGCCGCCGCTCTCGCAGCCGCAAACAATTCGACCACCAACACCGGAACGTCAGGGCCAGTGACCAGCAGTCGTGGTTGCACTTACTCTGAATTTCGAAAGATCATGGTTGGAGGTTTCGGAGGAATAGAGGGAGCCGTTGGCCTGACTAGGTGGATTGAAAAGCTGAAAATCGTGTTTCGCATCAGTGGTTGTAACGATGACGACAAGGTCAAGTACGCATCTTTCACTTTCATGGATGCCGCTTTGACCTGGTGGAACAACTACATAAAATCTGCTAACATGGATGTTGCTTATGCTATGTCGTGGGATGACTTTAAGGAATTAGTGCTTAGGAAATATTGCCCACAAAATGAGGTCAAAAAGTTGGAGATAGAATTTTGGAATTTGAAGGTGCAGAATAACAACATGGCTGCTTACAACCAGAGATTTCAGGAGTTGGCCTTGCTATGTCCTAAAATAGTTCAGACTGAGACAAGGCTGATTGAGAGGTATATTGGAGGTTTGCCGAAGTCCATAAGAGGTGATGTGACTACCTCAAGGGCTTCAGATATCCATGAAACCATAGAAATAGCAAACAAGTTGATGGATCAGGAACTGGAGGATGTCCCAGAAAAGAGTGCTGACAACAAGAGGAAGTGGGAAGATCACTCGAAGGATAGTAACAGCAACTCTCAGAACAAAAGGCAAGAAGTAGCTAAAGCTTATGCAGCTGGTTCAGATGATAAGAGGGGGTATGATAGGAATGCACCTCTTTGTAACCGCTGTAAGCTACACCACAAGGAACAGTGCATGGTAAAATGCCACAACTGCTAGAGAGTGGGCCATTTGGCAAAGAATTGTAGGTTAAGACCCCTAGCCACCGCTTTGGGTGCGGTGAAAAGGGTCATTACCGAAATGAGTGCAATAACAAACCCCGAAATCAGGGAAATGGTGGTTTTCATGGTAACCAGGGAGCAGTAGTCAATAATGGAAACCAGGGCAATGGAGGAGGAGCCCGTGGAAAAGTTTATGCTGTGGGCAGAAGGGAAGCCCAGGACGACCCGAACGTGGTGACGGGTACGTTTCTTTTAAATAATCGTTATGCTTCAGTATTATTCGATACGGGAGCAGATAGAAGCTTTGTGTCGACTGCTTTTAGTTCTTTAATTGATATTGCTCCAACCACCTTAGACAATGTCTTCGACGTAGAATTAGCTAACGGGAACTTAGAAAGAGTAGATACCATTATAAGGGGTTGCACTCTAAATTTATTAAACCACCCATTCAATATCGATCTCATGCCAGTAGAGTTGGGTAGTTTTGACGTCATCATAAGTATGGATTGGCTATCGAAATATCATGCCGTCATTATCTGTGATGAAAAGATCGTCAGAATACCCTACGGGAACGAGTTTCTGATAATTGAAGGAGATCGGAGCGATCGTGCGCGTTCGTCAAGATTAAGCATCATCTCGAGTACGAAGGTGCAGAAGTGCATTGAGAAATGATGCCACCTCTTTCTAGCTCATGTTACTGAGAAAAAGGAAAAGGAGCCCGGAGAGAAACAATTGGAAGACGTGCCAATCGTGAGGGATTTCCCAGAAGTTTTCCCATAAGACCTACCTGGACTCCCACCGGCCAGATAGATCGAATTTCAAATCGATTTGGTGCCAGGAGCCGCGCCTGTAGCACGAGCACCCTATCGGCTAGCACCGACAGAGTTACAGGAGTTGTCTGATCAGTTAGCTGAACTGTCAGGAAAAGGTTTTATCAGGCCGAGTTCTTCGCCTTGGGGAGCTCCGGTCCTGCTTGTTAAGAAGAAGGATGGATCCTTCAGGATGTGTATCGACTATCAGGAGCTGAATAAGCTAACCATCAAGAATCGGTACCCACTCCCGAGAATCGACGATCTATTTCATCAACTACAAGGTTCATCAGTTTATTCCAAGATAGACCATAGACCAGGTTATCACCAACTTCGAGTCCGAGAAGAGGATATCCTAAAGACTGCATTCCGAACCCGATATGGCCATTACGAATTCCAAGTTATGCCATTCGGCTTGACTAACGCACCAGTTGTATTCATGGACCTCATGAATCGGGTGTGTAAGAAGTACTTGGATAAATTCGTAATAGTATTCATTCACGACATTCTGATATATTCCAAGAATGAGAAAGAGCATGAGGAGCACCTCAAGCTAATTATGGAATTATTGAAAAAGGAGGAGTTATATGCCAAGTTTTCGAAGTGTAAATTCTGGATATCAACTGTGCAATTTCTGGGTCACGTGATCGATAGTCAAGGCATTCACGTGGATCCCGCCAAGATCGAGTCAATAAAGGATTGGGCAACAGCCACAACACCCACCGAAATATGCCAATTCTTAGGACTTGCCGGTTATTACCGAAGGCTCATTGAAGGTTTCTCTAAGATAGCTAAGCCTTTGACAAAACTGACACAAAAGAATGTGAAATATGACTGGGGAGATAAGGAGGAAGAAGCTTTTCAACTCCTTAAGGAGAAATTATGTAGTGCACCTATTTTCGCCTTACCTGACGGTAGTGAAGACTTTTTTGTTTATTGTGACGCTTCACACAAAGGTTTGGGAGCCGTGCTGATGCAGAGAGAGAAGGTGATAGCATACGCTTCTCGACAGCTAAAAACCCATGAGAAAAACTACACAACCCATGACCTAGAGTTAGGATCAGTCGTGTTTGCACTTGGAATTTGGAGGCACTATCTTTATGGCACTAAGTGTATGGTGTATACCGACCAGAAAAGCCTACAACACATCTTGAACCAGAAGGAGCTGAACATGAGACAGCGCCGATGGTTGGAATTGCTTAGCGACTACGATTGTGAGATCCGTTACCACCCAGGCAAGGCAAATGTGGTTGCCGATGCCCTCAGCAGAAAAGAGCGGATTAAACCCCTCAGAGTCAGATCGTTAGGGATGACGATCAGTTCGCCGCTTCCATCAAAAATTCTTGAGGCTCAGTTCGAGGCACTCAAGGAAGAAAACCGACCACGTCAGAAGATTTACGGAATGCCAAAAAGTGAGAATGGCTTCGTAAAAAGATCCGATGGAGTTTTGTGCTATGGGGACAGGAGTTGGATCCCGCTATACAGAAGAATTCGTGATTTGATCATGCACGAATCCCATAAATCCAAATACTGCATCCATCCAGGATCCGACAAGATGTACTTGGATTTGAAGAAGTTGTATTGGTGGCCAAACATGAAGGCCGATATAGCTGAGTACATCAGTAAATGTTTAACGTGCTCGAAAGTCAAGGCTGAACACCAGAGACCATCTGGTCTGCTTGTTCAACCTGAAATTCCAGAATGGAAATGGGAGCGTATCACTATGGATTTTATCACCAAGCTGCCTAAGACGTCGAGCGGTTACGACACGATCTGGATAATTGTTGATCGTCTCACTAAATCTGCTCATTTCCTTCCTATAAAGGAGAATGATAGCATGGACAAACTTGCGCGACTGTACATGAAGGAAATTGTCGCAAGGCATGGTGTGCCTGTCTCTATCATCTCTGATCGAGACAACCGGTTCACATCTAACTTCTGGAAGTCGCTCCAAGACGCATTGGGAACCGACCTTGACATGAGTACAGCTTAGCATCCTCAGACTGATGGTCAGAGTGAAAGGACCATTCAGATGTTAGAGGACATGCTGAGAGCCTGCGTGATTGACTTCGGGAACGGCTGGGATAGGCATTTGCCTTTAGCCGAGTTTTCCTACAACAACAGCTATCACACCAGCATTAAGGCTGCACCGTATGAGGCGCTTTATGGTCGTAAGTGCAGATCGCCAATATGTTTGGCTGAAGTTGGAGAAAGTGAACTTACCGGACCAGACCTAGTCCACGAGACTACTGAAAAGATTGTACAGATCAAGAGCCGAATGCAAGCGGCTCATGACCGTCAAAAGAGCTATGCCGACAAGAGGCGAAAACCCTTTGAGCTCCAAGTGGGTGACAATGTAATGTTAAAGGTCTCGCCAAGGAAAGGCGTGATAAGATTTGGTAAGCGCGGGAAGTTGAACCCTCGCTATATTGGACCTTTCGAAATTCTTGCCAGAATCGGGCCGGTAGCCTACCGACTCGAACTGCCGTCCGAGCTTAGCGCTGTGCATGAAGTTTTTCATGCCAGCAACTTGAAAAAGTGTTTATCTGATGATAACGCCGTCATTCCTTTGGATGAGATTCAGCTTGACGAGAAACTAAATTTCATCGCGGAGCCGATAGAAATTATGGACCGGGAAGTTAAACGGCTAAAGCAGAGTCGTATCCCAATTGTGAAGGTCCGTTAAAACTCTCGCAGAGGTCCCGAGTACACGTGGGAGCAAGAGGATGAAATCAAGTGAAAATATCCTCATTTCTTTTCGAACTCATCGAGTAATGTAAATTGAAATCCGGGACGGATTTTCCGATTAGCTGGGGTGACTGTGACAAATGGTAATTTTCACATTTTAAATTAATAATAAATGGTTATTTATTATTTTTAAGCTGAGCATTTCTATGCGCGATTGCATGTTTCTGAGTATTTTTGAGCATTTTCGGGAGCTGTCCCGCATACTGTAGCTTACAGTCATTGCAGAAAAAGTTTATTTTTGTCAGTAAGCGTAAATTATTCCCTTTCTCATAGTTACTGTCAAGTTTTCTAATTTACTGAGAGCTTTCTCGTAATTACTGAAAAGCAACCCCACACGCGTACCGACAGCACAGTATATATGGTAGCAGTCAAATAAAAGCATTTTTGAGCAAATAATTATATTTTATTATTTTTCTGACGGAAACGTTAATAAAAACTTTATTTTGCATATACGTGTCCAAAAAGGTCAAACCGAGACTTTACGATAACTTTTAAGCTTAAACCGACACACGATACACCAACGAGGATCAAAAACTCACTAAATCCCCCCCCCCCCCTTTTGTTGTGTACAACCAACAAGACAATGGGACAAAACATATTATATAATAAACATGTATTAGTGGGATTATGTCATGTATATTTTGTATTTATACCCTAATGGTATCACATACTCTTACACACATACATTCTTATCCCTTAAACTTACCTAGATCATTTTCACCATCCCCCTTGTTCATAACTCACGACCACAATCAAAGAACCAAGATCCACAAAAATTTGTTGCAGTTATAAGTAATCGGGGTGTACTTTCAAGTGTTTCAGGTTATTTAGAACGTGTCTTGGGTAAATTTGGAGCAATTTGGTATGTTCTTGAGCCTTTTACCCCACGAATTTCTTTCAAAACATTGTAAGGAAAGCACGGAAGTTCCGTCGCACGTACATTCACCGTACACTTTCACCATGAGCCATCACCAAAGAGTTATTAAATATATATATATGATATTATACGATAATATACATATATTACTTACGCAGTTTGCTATAAACAAAGCACGGAAGTTCCGTCGCACGTACATTCACCGTACACTTTCACCATGAGCCATCACCAAAGAGTTATATACGATAAACCATTTTGAAATATACTTTACCACACAGCAAGCAAGAAATACACGAGCACTGGTAACACGTAAACTTTTCAAGTGAGTTAAGACATTTAAAATATGAATATTTCGCTAAGACTTACCATACTAATCTAGGTCGTGTGTCGGAGCGGTTGCACTGTATTGTTGATTGATTAGCAGATTGCTATTGTTTTTAAGGTGAGTTTATAGCCCCATTTTTTATACGTATTGCTTTTATAAACCTTGGGGTGAGAAACAGGCAAAATTGTTTTCATGGACCAAAAATGTCTTTGTTTTTATACAAACTTTTATGCAGCAACCTAAGTTAGCTGAATCCCATTGCGCCCAGTATCATCAACGCTCAATTACTGCTGGGATACACGTGTAATATAAATAGATCTATTGGGGGTGACTCCCCCGTTCGGTTGGCTCGGCATAGTCAATGCGAACGTATACCATATCAAAATTTGCCGAGTGTCTGGGGATTAACACTCGCGGGCACCCTTTATTTGCTATGTCAGTTAGGCATATTGTTTGTCTAGTTCATTTGAATGAGCTTAGCGTTTGCATAGCGGGATAGTGGTGATTTGCTGAATTGTTTGCTGAATATTTGCTATGGTCCATATGTACTTATTTACTTTAAACATATTAACTCACCAGCGTTAACTGAGTTTTAGCATGCTTTCTCAGGAAATTGAGAATGTGTTTACTGAAGGCAGGGCATGGCGATGGTCATAAAAATTGTTGGAAATGTTTTTATTGATGCGTTAAACTCTGAATTTGGGACCGCTTGTTAAATGGGCTACATTTTATTTGAACTGAATTTGATGTATGACAATATGTAATGTATTTTAAAACGGAATTTTTAATCCGTTCTCTATATCTTGCATTGTGATTATCGATTTAGTAGCACCCAAATATGTATGCTTCCGCAAATCTTGATTTTGGGGGTGTTACAGTATTAGTGGAATAATTTTGTTTAGATCTTTCTAGACAGATAAAAGTTCGGTCTTTTGGGTATTGTTTTCACTATATTGTTTGTGTAATTAATGACATGTGGAACAATTATGTTAAAACCTTGAGGGCTTACTTCAAATCTTCAATGATGCTTGCTACTGCTGTTTTGCCTCATATATCAGTCTAGACTATGCCACTGAGAATAGTCTGTTTCAAAAACTGCCAGCAATGTATGCATATAACTTATTATGTATATGTGCTATTCTACAAGACCAATTCATGTACTTCTGTTGAATCTGGTTAGTTTATATATACATATTCCACTTCGTTCTGTGTAGACTCAGATGATAGTTGCAACAAAATAGAATTCAGGTTCTATGCAGACCTTAAAGAAAATATGGCTAACGTAATTATGATGAATCTATACTAAAAAAAGAAGTCACATCGCAATAAAAGTTCAGCAAGTTGTAAGATAATTAATAACATGCATCTGTGTCTTTCATAAGGGTATCTCTCAGAAGATGAATATAGTTTTGGTTAGAAAGTAATTGTTAGTTATATACAGTATTTGTTGTGTGTGCTTTGTGAAAATAATGGTTATCTTTTGTTTATGTTTGGGAAGGAGATTCAACATTTTGGTAAGTGTATAAGAACACCTGATTACTTTTTTTCTTTCTCAGTTAGTCAATATATCATACTTTTTGTTGTATCCCCTAGAATGAACAACCATATTATTATTATAAGAAGAAGGTTGGGGTTGGTTTGTGATACTATACATGATGTGATCCTAGTTTATCATTAACAGCTGGTGTTTGGTACCTTTTGAATGTTTCTCAAAAGCTAGGTTTCTCAAAGAGGGAAGACAATCAGAACATGAGAAACAAACACAATTGGTATCAGAGTTGTTCGATTCTAGGGTTTCGACAAAAAAATATAATAATAAAAATAAATAAATAAATAAATCATCGAGTTACTTTTCATCCGAACACTGTTCATCAGAAGTACTGTTGTGGAACAGAAGCCAGAAAAAGAGGGAACAAATTCCTAAAGGACACAAGAAGAAAATGATTGGCAGCCCGCTAGTGAAACTGATTTTCAGAACCATCTTCAGGACACACTTCATTGTTGTAATTTAAAACCATGCATGGATGAGACAGAGGAAGATCAAAGACGCTCAAAACCAAGGTATTGGCGGCCTTCATTTGGGCTTGACTTAAGATGTGACCATGTGTTTCACTTGGTGGTCTAAGTGTTAGGAAGAAAGTACAAGAGAGGGTTTTCATTCCAGCAAACTATGATCTTCATTGGGTGGTTGGAACAAGTTTTTTGGTTCGGACATCTCTTTGCACAAAGGAGAACATGGGATCTCGGAATCAAGTATGTCAGCCACACCTTGAGGACAAGGTGTTTTGGGGGGCGGGGGTATTGATACGATCATACATTCTATAGTTTATTATTATTAATTAATTAATTAATTAATTAGTTTATTTAGTTTCATTTTATTATATTTTCTTAGGGACCAAGTTAAGTTTAGGGTATCTTTTCTTATATATAAGGTATTAGGGTTGTAATGATTATTATGTTGAATGAATATTAAGTGTTGATTTGTTAATCAATTGGGGAGTCGGCTTATCTCACTAATATAAACCATTGGGGGGGTTGGTTTATCTCATTAACATAAACCATCTATCTTCTTTATTTTCTTCTCTTTATTCTATTATCGATCTGGTTCGTATCACATTACTCCTGCCCCCAAAAACACCTTGTCCTCAAGGTGTGGCTGCAAACATTCTTGATTTCGGGATCCCATACTTTCCTTCGTAGTTTCCTCTTTCGTGAAGCACAATAAGACGGGACAACACGCCAAGTAGATGACTCATTTTTCTGCCAAGAATAAGTTTGAAGTTGCAGCTTCTCTTCTATCCCATACGAACTTTTTTCCATACTCAGATGAGACCAATATAAACAACTCATTTCCAGCCCCATCCCTGGTCTAAGTTCTTCAATAAACTTTCCAGCCAAACCCACAATTACCCTATCACCAATTTCTTGGCTGCCCAATACTGCGCCTTCTCCCTTCTCGCTACCAGACAACAACTGCTCTATTCCCCCACTGAGCTTCACTACCCCACGATTTTCATCGTTCGACCACCCATCAGTGACGTTTTCTCTTTCTATGGCATCCTTTTTGTGGTTATTATTTGACCCCAACAATGTTGCTTTACCCACTGCTTGTGTTTTCTTATTCGACCTTGTGTACTCACAAAAGTTTATGAGATTACCACCACCAACGTATTCTCCACCTTATAAACTTGTAACATGATAACCTTCACCGATGTTGTCTTTTACCTCCTTGCAACTACTATAACTTCCCCTGCCCTTCTCTTCTGTCAAAGGTTTGAAAATTGATGTCACATGACCTGGTGTAATATGAACATCCACTCTCTTCGTCTCATCCAACCTTATAATTATCCCTTCTAATATCCTGGCGAGCTGCTGTTTAATCCCCGCCATTCTTTGCTCATATGCAACTCTTCCAATTCTGTCTTCTTTGTGCTATACGGCTGCTGCATCATATTGCTGTTTTGCCTCATGTTGCTGTCTAAACCAGTTTCAAAACTGCAATGTGTTCATATTATTCATTATGTATTTGTGCAGTTCTATAAGAATAACTCATTAGTGTATATAATTATACACATTATTTCACTCTGATCTGTTTGACTCTGATGATTGTTGAAAGTAGATAGTATCCTGGGTCTATGTAATAGTCCTTGGAAAAAATATGCTAATATGATTGTGGGACCTTTATTAGAAGGAAGTCACATTCTAATAGTAGTTCAGCAAGTTCTAACAGAAGCGTCTGCTTCGTAACTGACAACAATTTGTAGTTGACTGCATTCGAAGTCCTTCATTAGCTTCTTAATCCGACATCTATCGAACATTGTTATTCCATCTATACATTCAGAGCTACTAAAAGTACATTAATTTCTCTCTCTTACCTACATTTAGCTTGAGCCTGGACATGTTTGAGATAACATTATGTCATTTGCAAACTGCAAATGAGTTAGCTGAATCTGATTTTCAGCACCAACGCTTACGCGACAAAACAAACTAAGCTCCATCCCTTTATTGCCCTAATTGGGCATAATTGCATATATATCCCTCCCAAAGTGAATAATTGCATATATATCCTTTGTGCAAGTTTTTTATGCACATAGTACAATGGTTTTTATACATGATTTGGATATGTATGCAATTATGCATTTTCGGAAGAATATATATGCAAAAGCCCCGTGCATTGATACATTACAATGTTAAATGGACAGAGTCACGATCTACTAGAAAGGGAATAAAAATAAAAAGTTTGCAAAGCCATTCAGCTAGTGTCACGTGTCCCCCACCCACTCCCTTTTTTTTTCTTATTAAATTCGGTTAGGGAGAATTTTTGTCATTTTAACCCCTTTTTTTAATTTCACCCCAAATTTTAAACGCAAATATCTTTCAAACGATAAGCTTTTAAGAAAAACCGATTTCACCATAATTTTTAAAAATTAATCCTCTTTAATTTTGTATAAATTTTGTTAAATATTTCGAACTTTTATTTTTTTTATATATAAAATGGTTCTTGATTTTTTTTTTGGGCATTTTCGGCCCTATTTTTTACCCTCAAAAATGTCGAATCGTGAAAAACTTAAAACATGAAAGTTATAGATTTTGTTCACTCTTACATAGTTTTTGAATCACTTAAATCTGATGTCATATGAGTAAGATATCACACATTAAATATGGTGTTTTACTATATTTGTTGCAAATAAGGTGTTTGATGAAATTGTGTAACTTAGATTTTTAGTGTTAAAATTGAGCTAAATGCACTAATTTTTGTCCATAACGCATCATTAATCATTTTATTAATGTAAGACTAAAAAGTGTTATTTTTTTAATGTTAAGTTTTAAAAAATGTACGTATTATGTTTATTGTTTTTACCATAAATTTAACCAATATTAAATTACGAATTAAAAACTGTTAAAAAACATAAAATTATAGATTTTAGGTTAATCTTTACTTATGTTTTTTATTCACTCAAAATCCGATGTCATATAAGTGAGATATAACATGTTAAAGATGACGTTTTGTTCATCAGTTACTCTGTTCATCAATTTTTATTCATGAACATTAGTTCATCAGTACATCAGTTAAGGATTTAGGGTTTTGGGTGTTGGGTTTAGGGTTTAGTTCATCAGTTAAGTAATTGAGAGGAACAGTAACAATTAGATGATCAAAAAAACATAAAACAAGACAATAACTGATGAACCAAAAAGATAACACAGGACAATGATGAACCAAAAATAACTAATGTTCATCAACTAAAAAAGCATAAACTAACTGATGAACCTATAACCTATGATAACACAAATAAACTAACTGACGAACCTATGATAACATAATAGCTAAAATAAATAAACTAATAAACCTATGATAACATAATAGATAAAAGTCAATAACTGATGAACCAAAAACAACTAATGTTCATCAACTAAAAAAGCATAAACTAACTGATGAACCTATAACCTATGATAACACAAATAAACTAACTGATTAACCTATAATAACATAATAGCTAAAAGTCAATAACTGATGAATCAAAAAAGCATAAGTTAACTGATGAACCTATGATAACATAATAGCTAAAAGTCAATAATCGATGAAGTAAACAAAATTGTTTCATCAATTGATGAATTGATAAACTATAAAAATGATCATCAATTGATAACTGATTATTGATGAACCAATGAACTAAACAAAAACTGATGAACCAAACCCTAAACCCAACACCCAAAACCTTAAATCCTAAACTAATGTTCATGAATAAAAATTGATGAACCAAAGTAACTGATGAACAAAATGTCATTTTTAACATGTGATATCTCACTCATATGACATCGGATTTGAGTGAATAAAAAACATGAGTAAAGATTGACCTAAAATCTATAACTTTTATGTTTTACAATTTTTCTAATTCGAATTTAAATTGGTCAAATTTATGGTAAAAAGAGCAATAAAACACAATACGTACATTTTTAAAAAAAATTAACGATTAAAAAACATCACTTTTTGAATCTTACATTAATAAAATGATTAATGATGCATTGTGATACAAAAATTAGTGCATTTAACGTAATTTTAACACTAAAATTTTAAGCTAGACATTTAATCAAATATCTCACTCATATCATATCGGATTTGAGTGATTCAAATTTCTGGGTAAAGAGTGAACCAAAATCTAAAACTTTTGTGTTTTAAGTATTTTATGATTCGACAATTTTTAAGATAAAAAATAGGGTCGAAAATAGCAAAAACATCAAGAAAATCATGAACCAATGAATATGTCAAAAAAAAAGTTTCGAAATAATTAACAAGATTTATACCAAATTAAAGAGAATCAAATTTTAAAAATTGTGGTGAAATCGGTTTTTTCTAAAACTTTGTCGTTTAAGAGATATGTGCGTTTGAAATTTGAGGTGAAAAAGAAAAAATAGGTCAAAAGACCATATTACCCCTGAGCGGATTTTATATATAATTTGGAGTGGGTGACACGTGTCACACTAAGAATGTCTTTCTACACTTTTTAATTTTAACCACTTTGCAATAGATCCCCTATCTAAATGGACAACGGGTCTCCTTGACTCCCTACCTCAACCCTTAACACATGTGTAATTGCTTTGTCAGAGACCCAATTTACTAGTACACACAGCATGACAGATGTATTACAAATATTGATCCAACATACCTATCTTGATTTAAATTCCATTTTAAACATAATCAATTCTAGATTCTTCCACCTAATTGAATTATAAGCCTTTTCAAAGTTGAGTTTCGAGAACGAGACCACTCAAATTCAATTCCAGTCTCCATTCTTAGCATAACTCCTTACCCATTGGCTCAACATACCTTTCTTAATATCAATCTCAGGACTTTTTCAAGCATATTCAAACACAAATTTCCTCCAAACTTGAACTTCCTTTTCAAAGCCGTTTTCTGACCTAAACTTTTCTTTAGGACCGCCCCATCGAAATCCATCCATTCATCAGCCATCATCACTCCAATATTTGGTTTTTGAAGCTAGCAAGTACCAACTAAATACTTTGAACAGAAAACCCAAACCCAGTACTCCATCCTAGAGTATTAGAGATTAGTGATTTTCTATCATTCGACCAAGTGAAACTATCCCCGCTCGCAAGCTTTAATCCCTATATCTTCTAGTCCCTCACATTATCCAAACATTTACTTGCAAATAGCCTGTGCACTTGCAAAGTTGCAATGCAAATTTACATCTGGACCATAATAAGCCTGTTTCAAAATTAATCATACAAAATTTGCACTTATAACTAGTAATTTATCTTTTCAGAAACTTCATTGAATGAACAAAATGTTACTAGTATTATACTTTGAATTTGTAATGCTACCATCCATTTTGGTCACCCCAATATGATGTTGATCAGCTGATGTTGACGTTGTATTTTGTTGGCGTATGTGTCTGGACGTCATACTTCGTCCGGATCAAGCCTACGTGTCCGGACATCATATTTCATCCGGACTATAAACTCACTTCCGGACATGCTTACTGAAAGGACAACCGCCACCGTTTACCCACTGAGCAATCCCATCAACCGCCGCCACGCCGCCATCCCAGATTTCCCAGGATTGTGTTCCCCACGTGATCTGACACTTACCTACTAGGCTAGGCATAGGTCGGCTTGCTTAGTCCCAAGGCAAACAGGTAATAGGTGTGGGTAGTATAAATACCCACACCTCATTTATGATTCACAACTAATTTTTCACCCATAGCATTTACTCTCATTTACTGTTTAACCCTTCGTACTAGCACATACTTACTTTCACGCCGGAGGTTGGTCTTGGGATAAAACCCAGGGCGAGTCTAACGTGCGTGTTTCTTGTGTGTAGGAGCTCACAACATCCAGAGGAATCATTCCGAAGGATATTGCACAGAAGTTGGACCCACCTACGAAGTTTTACTTCAACAAATTGGCGCCATCCGTGGGACCCGCTATTCAGTCTACCTAAGTATTAGAATGGTTGGTCCTTCTTTTTGAACGCCCGAAGACGGAGAAGACGGGCCCAACAATAATCATAACCAGCATGACAATGACCGCTCGGCCGATGACTTTCCCAGTCTCCAAGATTTGATCCTTGGCCAGGTGGCATCACTGACGGAACTGATCAAGAAACATAATGCGCAAGGCGAAAGCAGTCTCAGGCCAATACGGCTCAACTTTGGAGACGAAGGAGATGAGAATCGGGAAAGGGAGAAAGTAGACGAGGGGAAAGAGGATGACCTTCACAAACCCTTCAAGGAGGTATCGAGGTCACCGTTCACTTGCCGGATTGTAGAGTTCTCTGGCCCGAACCGCACAATGCCGCTGAATATGAAGTTCTATGATGGGTCAACGGATCCGAATGATCATCTCACCAGATTTACCGGAGCAGTAAACCAGGGGGAATGGCCGATGCCAGTTTGGTGTCGCATGTTTCAGCAAACTTTGGACGGAGCTGCAGGAGGATGGTTCAAAAGATTGGAACCGGGAAGTATTGATAGTTGGAACGAGTTGAGGGAGCAATTCTCAACGAGGTTTGCTCTCCGGAAGAAATGTACAAAAGACCCGACGGGGATTACGAAAATCGTCCGTCGAGCTCATGAATCCCTTCTGGATTTTAAAGAAAGATGGACGGACGAAGATAGCTACATCAGCGGAGTGCCAGAAATCATGAGGATCTCCGCCTTCATGGGTGCATACAAATGTCCGGCCCTTGCCAAGAAATTTTCCGATAGCGTGCCACGCACGGTTACAGAAATGTTTACCAGAGTAGACGATTTCATAAAGTCGGAGGAAGCATGTCGTAGTACGGAGTTGCCGAAAGGCGAAGGTTTTGATTCAAACAGAAAGGGAAGTCAGGGTTTCAGAAATGATAAACCGCGAGGGGAGCGCCGAAATGATCACCGCCAAAAGGATGTATACCACCCTTATGTTGCTCCCAGGAATAATTACAACCGCAATGACCACCCCCATCCAGATTACCGCCGAAACGACGCCCCCGGACAGGATAACCATCGCCCTGGTCTAGGATCGTTGATAAAACCCCCCAGGGAGATTCTGGCTACGGAACACCATCTAAACCTACCCGCCCCTCCCCCGACCGGCATTAGGCCGAGAAAGAAAAATATGTATAAGTTATGTGATTACCACAGAGAGAAAGGGCATCTCACTAATCACTGCTTCCAGTTAAAGAAACAACTCGAGATTGCATTGGAGTCCGGAAAACTGGACCACCTTTTGAAAGATTTCAGACAGCGGGACGCTAGGAGAGGTAGAGACCAAACAAGAAGAAATGATACGGGGAAAGCCTAAGTGATCAACATGATAAGGGGTTTGCCGGAGAGTAGGAAGAGAAGATAAGGGGGTTACGATGAAGGTTGGATGAACGTCCCAATAGTCTTTCCTCCCATCGTGACGGGGGACTTGTCAGACGAACCTCTCATCATCGAAGGCGATATTGAGGGATACCTAGTCCGACGAATATATGTCGATGAGGGGTCATGTCACACCCCGAAAATCGGGTCCAGCGGAAGCATACATGTCCCTGGGGTGCTACAAAATTGGTATCACAACACAAGTACAAAGAACGGATTTTTCACCACAATCATTTAGAATATAATTGATTAACAAAAGTATTAAATTTACATTGTTAAATTCTTGTGCGGAAAATAGGCCCATAAAATAAGTAAAACGGTCCCCAAATGAATATCAGAGTGTCTTGTTCCTATGACCATGCCATGCCATGCCAACTGCCGCCAAATGAGAGCTAACACATAAAGAACCTGAAAATACATGCTAAAACGGGTCAACACGAGGTTGGTGAGTTCATAGGTTTTAGTTTAAAACAATATGGTTGAACCGCTAGGTTCCGAGTTCAAAACATCTTTCACAAACAAGTCAAGTTCAACATAGACTCACACTGCCTAAATCACAGTTCCAGATCCGATCTGTAAACAATATCATAATTCAAAACATCTCAAACCATAATCAATCATACAGATTCCATGCTCACATAGTGATGCGCCAACTGAACCACAGACTACAAACACGCATAAATGATCCACACATAGATTGGGTGCCACTTATCAAATGATTATTGGGTGCCACTTCCCAAATGTATACTGGGTGCCACTTCCCAAATCCATACTGGGTGCCACTTCCCGAAATATATACTATCAGTGCATCACTAAACAGTTTCACACATTCAAGTCAAGTCACACAAATTGAGTTCACACAATAAGGCACATATTGAAATCAAAACACACTTATTGTCCAAAATCATGATAACAGTATATCACAGCATTAAAGCATTCAAAAGCATTGAGTTTTGTAAACAAAACTAGCTTGTATTCTCCCCCAAACAGTTAGAAAATCGATGAAAGTAGGGGCCATGAACTCACCTTAGCCACAGCAATGCAAAGATCACAACTGACACGACTGGCATCGAGAAGCAAAACACGACCGTCTCAAGACATGTGGCACGACAATTCCACGATATAAAGGCCCAACGGTAGCTTTGACACACGGCACAACGGACACGGAAACTACTCGCAACCTAATATGAATGACATGATTTAAGTCATGGAATGACGACGTGTATGCAAGTTCATACTCTACTTTATCACTTGTACATGTTTGTTGTTATATTTGTTGTCAAAATATTGTTGTGTCACTTTGATCCTTTATTTGGAAAATCACCACTTTAGAAAATGTATCTTGTTACCTCACGATTAAGTTTTAGTCGTCATGTCAATAAGTGTTTCAAAAGTCTCTAACGCGCCTAAAAAGTATATACATTGTTCTACCATTTCCGTTCACTTCATTTTAACCAAAATGTACTCAAAAAGGTCCAAAATCCATTTCTAAAAATCCTAACAGCTTTCTAATAGAGAAATAATAGGCTGTCAAAACTATATGTTGACGTAAACATTCTTTTGGCCATAACTTTTGCGTCGTAGCTTCGTTTCTTAAGTTTGACCTATCCCCGCGAAGGTATTTAAGTATACTCTAGGCTTTTCAAGGTCTCGGCTAGTCTAGACACCATTTAACCTCAGTTTTCATCTCTTAAAATTCGGGACAGATTCATTTATTTTCTGAAAATATAGTTTTCATCGTAAAAATTGAAACTAGTGTATCTTTTTCGTTATAAGCCCGTTTTAACTCATTAAAACCGATTTTTCTAGTTCAAGGCTCGTTCTAATCACTTCCAATCAACACCACAACTAGTCTAATCCTACCATACACCTTCTTAGGATGTCATGAGTTCCTAATCTTAACCAAAAATGGTGGATCTCATGAGATTTCAAATAAAATCTATAGATCTATTTTTAGAAGAAAAATAAACGATAAGTGGTATGTATAACATATGTATATCACATGATTTGTTACTAGAACATGATAATAGATCAAATGAGTGTATAAAAGATTAGAAAAAATTATGTAGATACTTACTTGAAGATTTGGTGATTTTTGAAGCAAATACTTAAGTTACTTTGAGGTTTTTAGACCAAATTCTTAACTAGTAACACAAATGGAGCTTGAATAATACTTGTTCTTGAAATTTTTTATGGATTCTTGCTTGTTCTTGATGTTTGGCTGAACCACCCAAAGGAGAGGATGAGATGAGAGAATTTTGTTATGTCTACTTGAAGTACATAGATATTATGAGGTGATCTTGTGTGTATATCTTGTAGCATTAATTTTTGTCAAGTCAAACAAGTGATTTCAAGACTTTAGGGGGAAGGGTATGGGCGGCACACATGGGAAGGATGGGAGGGGTTAGCTCATTAATAAACTTGTCTCCAATTTGTAAGACTTTGTTGGTTTAAGTTGTGTATTAGGTGTTACCGGGTACCGAGTTAGCTAGAAATGAATTTTAACGGTACAAAATAAAATATGATGAAGTCGTAGAAATTATAAAATCACATTCCTTGTAAGAATCGGGTGTTAAAATAGTTGTCGTGTTGAGATATCGTGATCCGACGTAGTTATATGCGTTTACCGGAAAATATAGCAAATAGTTTCAAAACACTAGGTAAATTAATAATATAATTTTTATATCATTGTAACGAATATGAAAATATATTAGGATCATAGTCGGGAGTGTCGGGTATGTTATTCATAGTAATGACTGAGTGGTAACGCGTATTTAGTAAATAAACATACGTAAATTGAAATTATGTAAACCCGTGCATGACCTAATATGCAGATGATGTTACTGATGACCATGAATAGTGATTTCCCTCCGTGAATGAATAGTGTTTCATGAATAATAATTTTTTTTGATAAAGTCTCAAAGTCGCAAACTGACTTCAAAAATGATGAATAATTAAATGATGAATAGTAATCCATAAATAGTAAAATTTCAAAGTTTGGAAAAATAAATGTTGACGTAAAAAATTACAGGTTGCTACAGGTCATCCGTAAATGTTATGTATGAACACTGCTTCAATAACCTCAGTTCGACTATAAGAGCCAGGCTCAAAGAGACGAGCACTTCCCTTGTAGGTTTCTCCGGGGAAACGAGTAGACCGCTGGGCAAGATTGAATTGGAGGTATGTTTTGGCGATCACGGTATGTTCCGAAGGATGACCATGAAATTTTGTGTGGTGCAGTCTCCATCGCCCTACAACGTGATGTTGGGCAGAACCGGGTTGAAAGAACTAAAAGCCATCCCTTCGACAATCCATTCTATGATTAAGTTTCCCACACCGAAGGAAGTGGCAACTTTGGCGGCACGCTCAGCCATGGTACTGGAATGCAGAAGACTAGAGGAAAAACAGGTGGTAGATGTGCCACAAGAAGCAGAAATTGTCAATCCAGAAGTAGATAGGACGGAGGAAATTTTGGTGAATCCTACGTATCCCGAACAACCGGTCACAATAGGGACAGGATTCACGAGGGAATGCCGGAAACATATGATCGAACTATTGAGGAAGAATAAGGACGTGTTCACGTGGCAGCCTTCGGATATGACCGAAGTTCCACGACGCCTGATCAGGCATCATCTGAATGTTAACGTTTCTGACACACCAGTAGCTCAAAAGAAACATAACTTGTCCGCAAAGAAAAATCAGGTGGTGCTGAAAGAAGTGGGTGAATGGTTGAAAGCCGGAATTGTTAGGCCAGTTCGTTACCCCACTTGGATCTCCAACCCTGTGCTGGTAAAGAAGTGTGATGGAAGTTGGCGCATGTGCATCAACTTCAAGAATTTAAATTCCTCCTGCCCGAAGGACTACTATCCGCTACCGAAAATCGACTGGAATATTGAGTCAGTGGTGGGATTCAGATACAAATGTTTCTTGGACGCGTATAAAGGTTACCATCAAGTCCAGATGGCGAAAGAGGACGAAGAGAACATGGCGTTTTACACAGAGTAGGGAACTTATTGCTACACAAAAATGTCGTTCGGTCTAAAGAATGCCGGAGCAACTTATCAGCGGCTCGTTGATTCGGCCTTCCAGAGTCAGATCGGAAGAAATCTGGAAGCTTATGTGGACGATATGGTAATCAAAAGTAAAGGAGAAAAAGAGATGTTGGCCGACATTGCTGAAACCTTCTATAACCTACGGAAGATTAACATGAAATTAAACTCGAAGAAATGCTCTTTCGGCGTTGAAGAGGGGAAATTCTTAGGATACATGGTAACCTCCGAAGGCATAAGGGCGAATCCGAATAAGACGAAGGTAATTGCACAAATGAAATCTCCAGCGACTCTAAAGGAGATGCAAAGTCTGAGCGGCAAGTTAGCGGCCCTCAATAGGTTTTTGGCAAGGTCCGCCGAAAGATCCCTTCCGTTCTTCGAGACGTTGAAAAATATTACCAAGGAGAATAAGGAGGAATACAAGTGGACTAAGGAAGCTGAAGAGGCATTCCAATCCCTCATGAAGCTAATACTAGATCTCCCGTCCTTGTCTACACCCAAGGAAAAAGAAGTTTTGTATGTTTATCTCGCAGCGGCGAAGGATGCTATCATCGCGGTTCTGTTAACCGAAAGGGAGGGAAAGCAATTGCCTGTTCACTATGTGAGCCGGACACTACAATTGGCCGAGAGAAATTATGCTCCAGTCGAAAAGCTATCGTTATCTCTATTGCACATGTCCCGAAGGTTAAGAAGGTATTTCGAAGCTCACCCTATCCAAGTCATAACGGATCAACCGATAAAGCAAATTTTGAATAAGACAGAAGCGTCCGGAAGGCTGGCCAAGTTCGCCGTGGAGTTGGGGGCTTACAATATAACTTATGTACCGAGAAATGCAGTAAAGGGACAAGTTCTAGCGGATTTCATCTCGGAAATTCCTGTCGGAACGGAAGGATCGCGTCTAAGAGAACCGGAGAAAGAAATCCATGACATCTCCGATCCGGAAGAATGGATATTGTACACAGACGGGGCATCTAACAAGAAAGGGTCCGGAGCGGGACTTGTGATGATTGGACCCTGTCAAACCGAACACGCATATGCTCTCCGCCTGAATTTCAAAAGCACCAACAACGTGACAGAATACGAGGCACTTCTGGCTGGCCTGCGGCTCACCAGAAAAATGAGCGTGGAAGCCCTGGAGGTCAGGGTAGACTCTAAACTAGTCGCAAGTCAGATAAACGGAGACTTCACGGCAACTAAGGAGAGTATGATACAATACTTGGCAAAGGCAAAGGAGTACATTGGCAGCTTTAAAAAATTCAAAATTCACAACATACTGAGGACACAAAATCAAAAGGCGGATGTGCTAAGCAAGTTAGAATCGGTAGCTTTTAATCATCTAACCAAAGAGATTCTTGTCGAAGTGTTGGAAAAGCCTTCAACCGAAGAAAATCAGATTGGGGCAATTGTAGAAGAAGAGGAAGATAACTGGATGACACCTATCATCCGGTGTCTGGAAGAAGGTGTATGGCCGGAAGATCAAAACGAAGCAAGGGCGTTACGGATGAAACTTCCCCAATATGTGATAGAGGACGGTGTTATTCAAAAAGTCATACCTAAGTCCTATGTAATGGTGCGTGGGTCTGCTGCAAGCAAATTATGTCATACGGGAAGTCCATGAAGGAGCGTGCGGAATGCACCCCGAACCAAGGTCGGTAGTGGCCAAATTGATGAGGCAAGGTTATTATTGGCCGACCATGCACAGAGATGCTAAGGAGGAAATTGACAAATGTGACTCCTGTCATATTCATGCCCCGGTTCCGAAACTACCAAAAACTATAATGACATCCATCATGGCACCGTGGCCCTTTTACCAATGGGGAATGGACGTGTTGGGTCCTCTGCCGGAGGCTCCGGGGAAAGTAAAGTTTGTTATTGTGGCCGTTGACTACTTTACAGAATGGATAGAGGCGAAACCTGATCGGTTAAAATCAAGTCGTTATTTATTTCCAAAGAATACAGCGGAAGTTGTATTCCCGGGTCGTTATCCCCAACGAAGGCTGAATGGAGTTTGTGATCTCGGTTTGTGAATACGTGTTTTGAATGGTTAAATAAAGATGAGAGTTTGGATTTTTTACGCTAAAATAAGTAAACATAAATTAAAAACGACTAAACATCTAAGGAAATCGATAACCTAAAGTGCACGAAATTAAAGACGTAAACGAAAGCTGAAAACGTAACTAAGCGGAAAATACTTAAAACGTAAACGTGAAAACGATGAAAAACTAAACCTACGGATTCCAAATTAAATTTCCTACATTCTAATCGACGAAAGAAAAATTTATGAAAACGTATTACATTTTTCTAATTAAAATTTAAGTAAAAGCTAATTTAAAAATAAAAATCTGACATTAAAATAAGCAAGACAACTGAAATTTAAATAAAAACTAATTAAAACATTTAACCAAAGAAGGCTCTAGCCCAGATGGTCTGGGCGTTTGTGAGTGAGTCAAGGGGCTGGGGTTCGAATCCCAGTCCTAACAATTTTTTTTTTTTTTTTGCAAACATTTTTTTTCTCTCTTTTAGACTGATTAAATAACAAATAAATACTTTGTAAATAAAAAACATTTTTAAAACTCAACAACAAACTCAGAAACAGCTTGTCTTTGCTGATCAGTTTGGAAAAATGAAGAAACAAACTCAAAAAAATGCAAATGGACTGTTAAAGCTAATACTAAACTTAATAGAAACTGAACTAAGTGATGTTATGCTAAATCTAACCATCCTAAAGCTGATTTTAGGATCAATACTTACAACTGATTAACACTAAAGCCAATACTAAACTAATACTAAAGCTAATGCATCACAATGGACTGTTATCCTAAAACTAATACTAACCAAAACTCACAACTGATTTATACTAAAACTTTAAGCCGAAACCTATTGAGCTAAATCTTATCTTTCTATTCACTTTGTTAACTACAATAACATATAGAGATGAAAAGAACTAACACCAAATAAGCTGAACAATAAGCAGGCACAAATAAGCAATTGACAGTGGTTGACCGAATGATAAAAAAGAATACTTGAATTTGCATTAACTTGAACTTAAATTACACGGCTGGAAATAAGAAAATAACAACGATAACAATAAAAAGATTACCTAAATTTTAATGCTAAAATAAACCTTGTTCCTACTTCTAAATTAAAACTAAATACTGAAATTAAATTACACTAAAAAAAGAAATACATACCGAATCTAAAGCTAGTTAAAACCTATCTTTCACTAACAACTACTCAAACTATTTATACCGAAAAAGAAAGAAAAAAAAAATAAAATTAAAAATAATAAGCTCGGGTCTTTTTCCTTCTGCCTTCTCTTTCTTTTCTTTCTTGACACCATTGGATTATCTTGATCTTCCCAACTTTAATTCTTGGCCTTTGGATCCTCTTTTCTTGCCTCGGATCGCTGAGGTGGAGGTGAACATGTGAGGATGTTTTGGACTGAGGTGGAGATGATGGTGATGGGAGAAGGGTTTGGGGAAGAGTGAATTTGGCGGGTTAGAGATTTTGGGGATAAGAAGATGATGGTGATTAGGGTTAGGGATTTTGACCGAAGATTTGGGGGTTTGACTGTAACCCCGTATTTTTATTAGAATATGTGGGTTTTGGGTCGGATCGAGGTAGTGGATAGGCCGGGTTTTAGTTTAAGTGTGTAGTGGGCTTAATAGGTTTAAATGTTGGATGGGCTTAATAGGTTTAATTTTTTTGGGTTAAATATTGAGGTGGGATCCGGGTAGTGTAGTAGTAGGCTAAATTTAGGCTAAATCACAAGGACCAATCTTGTAGTTCTTGAAACTGCAGGGACCTGAGTTGAGATTTCACCAAAATATTCCAAGGGACCAAACATGCCAAGCTTATTATTCCAAGGACCAAAAATTTATTTTTTTTATTATTTATTATTTATTTTTTTATTTTTTTCAAGCTTGAGGGACTAGACTTGCCATTTATGCAAATTTTGTTTGTTTTTCAATCGTTTTCAATCATTTTGCATATGGAATACACAAAAACACATCTCAAAGATATTTTTAACATTATTTGATCGTTTTAAAGTGTTTTTGGTTGTTTTGACTCGAAAATTGGACGAAAAGATATGTGTAAAACGACACATATTGGATAGAGGCAAAACCCCTCGCCAAAACCATAGGCAAAGATGTGAAGAAATTCGTATGGGAAAACATTGTTTGTAAGTTTGGACTGCCGGGTATAATAGTCATGGACAACGGAACGAACTTTGTCAATGATCCGTTCAAGAGCTGGTGCGAGAAGTTGAAAATCAAGCAGATAAACACGGCGGTAGCACATGCTCAAGCCAACGGCCTGGTCGAAAGGGCCAACAAGAGCCTGATGCATGGTATAAAAATCAGGCTAGGAAGGGAAAGAGCCGGATGGGTTGACGAATTGTCAAACGTTCTAAGAGCTTTTCGGACCTCATTAAAAACAAGTAATGGAGAGACCCCCTTTAGTTTAACATACGGAAGCGAAGCTGTCTTCCCGGCCGAAATTGGAATGCCCACCCACCGTACCATGCTTTACAATCCGGAAGATAATGAAGAGTAGCAACGTTTAAACCTGGATTTGCTACAAGAAAGACGAGAGATGTCAGCTATTCAGAAAGCCAAGTATAAAGCTAAAGTCGAACAGTACTACAACCGAAGGGTGCATCCGGTAGCATTTAAAGTGGGGAACTTTGTGTACAGGAGGAACGAAGCTAGCAGGGTCGAAAACCAGGGAAAGTTGGGACCTAACTGGGAGGGTCCATACCGAATAGTCGATGCTTACCATAACGATTCGTACAAGCTTCAGACAATGGATGACCGAGAAGTACCCTGGACTTGGCAGACAATGAACCTACGGAATTGTTTTATGTAAAAGTTGTAAACCGAAGTTCGCTAATATTTATGGCAATCCTTAGTTTCCCAACGACAAGGGGAACAATTTTTCAATCTAAATGTGTTATATATTCTATGATTACGTTGCGATGAAATTAAAACGGATAGTGCAAAACACTCCGACTCTATGGAGCGGATAGTGAAAAACACTCCGTCGGTAAATTTAAACGGATAGTGCAAAACACTCCGGCTCTAAGGAGCGCATCGTTAAAAACACTCCGTCGTCAAATTGAAACGGATAGTGGAAAACACTCCGGCTCTAAGGAGCGGATCGTGAAAAACACTCCGTCGGCAAATTGAAACGGATAGTGGAAAACACTCCAGCTCTAAGGAGCGGATAGTGAAAAACACTCCGTCAGTAAATTAAACGGATGGTGCAAAACACTCAGGCTCTAAGGAGCGGATAGTGAAAAACACTCCGTCAGTAAACTAAAACGGATGGTGCACAACATTCCGACTCTAAGGAGCAGATGGTGAAAAGCACTCCGTCGTCGAATATATAAACAAAATTCAAATGCTTGTACAAGAAATATAAACGACCTCAACAGTATAAAAACATGACATCACCGGTCACGAATAGATTAGCATACAAAAAAATATTCAATTACAACGTTAGCCGATTACATTCATTTGATAGGAAAAACAAAAGAAGCTAAGGAGCTTTCTCTGCGGTATCCTTCACACCGGATGAGGTTCCGGCCTGTTGAACGGGGGGGGGGGGGGGGCACCTCTTTCAGAACCGCAGTCTTGGTCTTGGGATCAGGTATGTCAGGGAAGAGGTTCATAAGATCACCAAGGGGAAGACGGTAAGATTCCACAAGCTTCTGAATATACGGATATTCGGCCTCAAATAGCTTACGGTACTCCGCCTTCCATATAGCCGGAGCATCCATGTTGATGTTCTTGATCTTCTGGACAAGTCTTTGAATGTCATCTTCTTTGCGTTCGGCCTTAACACCGTCCAGAAATCCAGCGGTGTACGATAAACTGTAAACCCTTCCCATGCTCTTCTTATATTCAGCACTGTTAAACAACCTACGGCAAGCGGTCGGAATCAAATCCTTTACAGTGTTGTGACGAACCACTTCCGACTGAGCAACCTCCGTAACCAGTTGTTTTTTCTCCCTCTCCAACCTCTGAACGGCCTTGGTTTTTTCTGCCAGTTCCTGCTCCAACTTCTTAATTATTTTGACCTGAGAAGCGGACACACCCATCCAATCATTCCTGTCCTTCTCCATTTCATCCAGCTGATCAGCCAAACTTTTCTCTTGGATCGAAGAAGCAAGATGCTCATTCTCTACTTCTTTCTCCAAAGCCCTCATCTCCTTCAACAACTGATCAAACTTTCCAGCCTGCTCATCACGCTCCCGCTCGGCAGTTGCTAGTCTCTCGGATAAGGAGCTGCAGCCCTTATGAGCGTGGTCCAACCCTCGGTACTCAATAATAAGCTCGGTAAACCTACGCAGCAGCTCAACCTGCAGGACAACCCCGGATCCAGCGTTTACATAAGCCGAGCGGACCAGTTGACTGTTGTTTAATTCCTCAAGAGCGGCCCGCTCGGTGGGGGTAGCGACGTGCGACATCATCTCATGACAGGCTCGAAAGGAGTCGAACCGAACATCATCCGTGAGGGACCAATCCGGGACATAACGGCCACTCCCTCCGGAAAGATTGTCATCTGCAATAAAAATAGCCAAGTCAGAACTGAGCAGATAGTATCGACGAATGCTACAAGGATAAGTATATACCTCGCCCAGCCGAATGATATTCTTTAGAAGGTTCTCTGGGGCTGTGCGGATGATGTTGGGAATGTGTGGTATGCCGAATGATCAGCAAAAAAAAAGGTAAGATCAAGACGAGAAATAACAGACACTACATAATATTAAGTCAAGAAAATAGGGTATTACCATGCCCCTCGGCATCCTTTAGAAAAACCTCGTATCCCGGATTCTTGAAGACATTAGAGAGACCCGTCATCCATAGAAGGGTGTTTGAGGGTTTCCTGAGAAGAATCACTTTCCTAGCGACCCTCTCAACGTCTCTGTCGGAATGCGTCTCCGGAAACTCATCGGTGACGTTAGAATCTTTATGCCTCCATGTCATAGCATCCGGAATTGCCCTCCGGTCTATCAAAAAGAAACGGTCCTTCCAATATTTCAACCCGGAAAGAACCTCCTCAAAGCATTTCTTGGCCCTTCTCCCCGTTCGGTTTTCAAACAAAAACCAATGGCCTTGCTTACACAATCTATAAAAAACTCTGAACAAGGGAGCGTTTGGCCGGACATCCAAACTATAACAACGGATCTCAAACATTGTCACCCTGTTCAGACCTATCGGAACAAGCTGGGAGATGTGTACCCGAAAGTATTGTATTACCGCCAGTAAAAACGTGGAGAAAGGTATCCTAACGCCCCCTGTCCTCAACTGGTGAACGTAAATACCTATCTTATCGTTCGGCAGCTCATTCATGGTCATGTCATCCGGGGGAAGAGTGGGTCGTAAATCCGAAGGAATACCAAACTCTAATACCACATCATCTAATTCTCTTTGCGTCATTTTTGAAGTATGTACGTGCATATCAAACTTAGGGACGACCCTACTGGACGAGGGTCCAGGTTTACTAACTAATGGAGGGTTCTCCGGTATGTTCATCTCAGCGGGTTCACTAGCGGCCATAACTAAAAGGATGCCGGGGAATGTATATGCAAGATAATTACAAGAGAAGTATAAAATGCGCCTCTCGAAAACCCTTGAAGATGTTGCACAAGAAACGTCCAGTGATAGCGAAATATAAAACTCCGAGGAAGACAAAAAGATATGAAACAAATAGTGAAAGGTAAAAAATGAAGAGGGTAAAGCGGTATATATAGGTAAAACCTAGAAAGACGCAAAAAGATCACATCAGTCTGTACGTCTCTGATGTGGCTGAATATGGTGCGTTGCATCCCTACGGTAAAATTACGCGTGGCATACAGCTGTCCATGGTAAAATTATATTATTTTTATTCGGTGATGAACTCAAATAAGTACATTTTATTATTATCATTTATCCTATTTATTTTACTTGTTTTATTATATTATCTGTGAGAATTGATACGTTAATGTTTACTTTTGTAATTCTCAGGTAAAAACAAGTATTATGTGAAATTTGGCGATTTTGGACTAATTATGGAGCAAAACAAGCAAGAAGTTAAGAGTCTACTAAAATGTACAAGATCAAGATTATTCTGCTCCAGATACGCCGCATCCTACTTATTATATACGGCCCATCACTATCAAGATTTCACAAGCTACGATCCAAGACAGCAAGGATATGTGCCGCATCTAGAAATGGAGTTACGCCGCATCTTCTGGCGGTGTACGAATATTCCTGAATATATTAATCTTGGACCCCACGCGAAGTTAAGTCAATGCGCCGCATCTACTTATTCAATGCGCCGCATCTTACCCTCAGACAGAAACTATAAATACCCCAAGGCCAGACGAATTTCGAGAGCCTAGTTTGAGAAGAAAACCGAAGACCACAAAACCCTAAGGCCGAATTCAGACGAAGTAGCAGCACAAGACACACCTTGAACGAAGATACAAGAGCTGTAAGAAGGTCCTGCATGTATTCAATTCATTAAGTAGTTTTGTTTTATTGTATTAGTACACTTTAATTGGTCAGGATTTATGGGCTTGTGTCATTGATTTAATCATGCACTTCAACTCCCCTTAAAATTGCTTTCCCATTAATTAAAGTTTATATGTTGATGTCTTTGGCGACTTTTATTAGTGCATTGATAACCTCTGTGTCTAGCTGAGCATTGATCGGGTCGCCATGCCTCTGTCCTCGCCTATTTATTTTATCACCTATGCATTCTATCGTCTGTAGAAAAGTAGGAAGAAAAGGTAAGTAGGATAGTCATAAGTGATCATTAAGGGTTTACTCGCCGATAAGATTAGAGCCAACGAGAAAGGGATTAATCTCGGTGCGTTGCATCGAACTATACACTTCATATAAAACTAGCAATAAAACAAGTGACAAGCTACTTAACTATCAGGACAGGTCTTCTTATTGTCTCAAGTATTTATCTGTGTACGTGTGTGCTAATCGCTGATTCGTGCCTATTAGTTTAGTTTATATTTAATCATAACCAAACCGTGCCAGTCTCTCAGGCTGAATCCCCCTTGCGTTAGATTAGGTTGTATAGCTAACTTAAGATATTAAAATACTGATTAGAATAACTAGATAATACGTTCCACTCTTAGTGATCGCCACTCTACTTACCATTATATTCATACTGACCGGGTACACTGCTCGTTAAAGTGTGTGTGTTATTGATAAGTCGGCTAAATATAAATTTAAAACTTGAATACTGCTAAAACCACAACGACATATCGTGGGAGCACTACGCACACGCGCATCAAGTTTTTTGGCGCCGTTGCCGGGGAGTGAATTGTTATTATCTGTTAATTTGATTAGTATTTTAATTAGGTTTTTAATTTTAATTCTAACCACTAACCCCGTTGTATATTAGTTAATTTGTGTTGATACATAATCTGGCGCGGACTGAATTCAACGACTCTCCTTGGGCCGTTAGTCGTCTTCTCGAGTCCTGATTAGACCTGTTCAACAAAGAGAACCCGTTAGGAGTGGACCCGAGGCCGTAGCCCCGGGATCCACCTCCGACGGTCAAGTTAGTATCGGTGCGATATAACTTATTAGTTAGGTTTAGGGTAACCTGTTGTATTCTGATGAAGAAGGGGATCCATGCCATGTATTTATAGGCATGGATTAGGGTTTAGGTGTAGGATGGGCCGCTGTCTGCGCGGGCCTGACCCATTCCTGGCCCAGTCCGGACCATACGTCCACAAGCCCCCCAAGTTTAGTATGACATAGTGCGTGGCTATGTTATGCTAGACTTAAGTTCTGTTCCTGGCCGCGTAGGCCCAATCAACCAAATGCGATAGTGCGCACTGAACTCATGGCTCATGTGTGCACAACTAAGGTGTGCGCGCGACCCCACTACGACAGTGCGCACTGGGTGTGGCGCAGTGCATGGTGACCACGTAACACCCGTTCATGACGGGGAGGGATGCGCATATGTTAGGTTTCCCGCCACAGTGTGACAGTAAAGACCCCGTAAGAAGAACACGTAGTTCTATAGTTGGGGTAACACTGACATTGCGATTGTGAGAGTCTCACAATGGTGAAGGTGGATTCCTGTATGCTGCGTCCTGGGTAAGGGCGTGCCTTTTGTACCAGTAGCGATGCAGCATGGTGCGACAGAAGACGTGCTTCTGTGGCAGAAGTGCGCGTTGTGCGCGACAAAGGTGCGCGCCGTGCGCGATAAAGATGTGCGCCGTGCGCGCTGTGTGCGAACTTTACATTCGTCTTTACAAACGACAGAGGACGTCTCCCCTGCGGCAAGATGGTGCGAATATTTAAATCCGTCTTTGTACAGGGCTTGCAATACCTCTTACGTACGATCTGCTTCCAAATATACCTGCGTGATGCGTACTCACACAGTGCGTATCCTGGTAGCCCCCCAAGTTTGGTGGTGCTACTCACGTAGGAGCATTAAACTAAATTATTCAAATCCTGAAAAAATACTCAATGCAAATATTAGAAGTATATGCTGCGCATCGCAACATATAAAACCTTAATAAAATAAAAAATTAGCGCATAGCATATATATAGCACATAGCATAAGAAATATAGCAATGCGAATGACACCTATCGTGAGGTTGTACAAACTACATAAAAAAAAGTGGCACGTAGCTAATCTGCGAACGCAGTACGCTCATGATCGTTTTCTTTTTTATTATAATAAAAACAATGGCGCGGATGGATGTACCATGACCGCGACTAATAGTTTCAATTGCACGCACAGACGCAGATGGATGTATCGTGACCGCATAGACTCTAACGTTTGTGGATGATCGCAGATGACCACGGCTTTTGTCCAGTGCGCTCATGGCGATTGACTAGCATCGTGGTGCCTGTACGTGACAGTGCGCTTATGACACCAGTCTGCGAAGATATCTATACGCACGGCCTAACGCGGGTAGATTTATCGTGACTGCGCTGTTCGCGGCTAAAAGATAAAGTAGGTTCGATCGTGCGGACTTAGTGTGACTTAGGTAAAATCGTGTTTACCAAGTTAAAAGATTTACATAAAATCTTCTCAATATTTAAAAGATATCTTATGTCAACTAAAGAAAGCATGCCTTATATTCTATTAGTAGGCAAGATACTAAATAAAAAACATATTTATTGCATATGTCAAGAAAAGATAGCGTGTACCGCATTATATTAACATGGCAGTAAACATGTCACGAGAAAAACAATAAGAGGCACGCACAGAGCTATAGATTTCATTTATAACAAATGTTTTGTTAACGAAATTCAAGATATGTTATCACCAATTAGACTTTATTTATTATAGTGTCTGGTTATATTGATGAGCTCAAAACCATGCATCCCTAATATATAAACATTGTATTGTTTATCATCCTTTCTGTTTGTCGCGTACTAGCAGAAAATAAATAAAGAATACCGGCTTTTGAACTCGATGGTCGTTTTCCGGTGATGTGAGAACACGAAACTTGTCGTAGTCATGTCCCACGGATGGCGCCAACTTGTTGATACATAATCTGGCGCGGACTGAATTCAACGACTCTCCTTGGGCCGTTAGTCGTCTTCTCGAGTCCTGAGTAGACCTGTTCAACAAAGAGAACCCGTTAGGAGTGGACCCGAGGCCGTAGCCCCGGGATCCACCTCCGACGGTCAAGTTAGTATCGGTGCGATATAACTTATTAGTTAGGTTTAGGGTAACCTGTTGTATTCTGATGAAGAAGGGGATCCATGCCATGTATTTATAGGCATGGATTAGGGTTTAGGTGTAGGATGGGCCGCTGTCTGCGCGGGCCTGACCCATTCCTGGCCCAGTCCGGACCATACGTCCACAAGCCCCCCAAGTTTAGTATGACATAGTGCGTGGCTATGTTATGCTAGACTTAAGTTCTGTTCCTGGCCGCGTAGGCCCAATCAACCAAATGCGATAGTGCGCACTGAACTCATGGCTCATGTGTGCACAACTAAGGTGTGCGCGCGACCCCACTACGACAGTGCGCACTGGGTGTGGCGCAGTGCATGGTGACCACGTAACACCCGTTCATGACGGGGAGGGATGCGCATATGTTAGGTTTCCCGCCACAGTGTGACAGTAAAGACCCCGTAAGAAGAACACGTAGTTCTATAGTTGGGGTAACACTGACATTGCGATTGTGAGAGTCTCACAATGGTGAAGGTGGATTCCTGTATGCTGCGTCCTGGGTAAGGGCGTGCCTTTTGTACCAGTAGCGATGCAGCATGGTGCGACAGAAGACGTGCTTCTGTGGCAGAAGTGCGCGTTGTGCGCGACAAAGGTGCGCGCCGTGCGCGATAAAGATGTGCGTTGTGCGCGCTGTGTGCGAACTTTACATTCGTCTTTACAAACGACAGAGGACGTCTCCCCTGCGGCAAGATGGTGCGAATATTTAAATCCGTCTTTGTACAGGGCTTGCAATACCTCTTACGTACGATCTGCTTCCAAATATACCTGCGTGATGCGTACTCACACAGTGCGTATCCTGGTAGCCCCCCAAGTTTGGTGGTGCTACTCACGTAGGAGCATTAAACTAAATTATTCAAATCCTGAAAAAAATACTCAATGCAAATATTAGAAGTATATGCTGCGCATCGCAACATATAAAACCTTAATAAAATAAAAAATTAGCGCATAGCATATATATAGCACATAGCATAAGAAATATAGCAATGCGAATGACACCTATCGTGAGGTTGTACAAACTACATAAAAAAAAAGTGGCACGTAGCTAATCTGCGAACGCAGTACGCTCATGATCGTTTTCTTTTTTATTATAATAAAAACAATGGCGCGGATGGATGTACCATGACCGCGACTAATAGTTTCAATTGCACGCACAGACGCAGATGGATGTATCATGACCGCATAGACTCTAACGTTTGTGGATGATCGCAGATGACCACGGCTTTTGTCCAGTGCGCTCATGGCGATTGACTAGCATCGTGGTGCCTGTACGTGACAGTGCGCTTATGACGCCAGTCTGCAAAGATCTCTATACGCACGGCCTAACGCGGGTAGATTTATCGTGACTGCGCTGTTCGCGGCTAAAAGATAAAGTAGGTCCAATCGTGCGGACTTAGTGTGACTTAGGTAAAATCGTTTTTACCAAGTTAAAAGATTTACATAAAATCTTCTCAATATTTAAAAGATATCTTATGTCAACTAAAGAAAGCATGCCTTATATTCTATTAGTAGGCAAGATACTAAATAAAAAACATATTTATTGCATATGTCAAGAAAAGATAGCGTGTACCGCATTATATTAACATGGCAGTAAACATGTCACGAGAAAAACAATAAGAGGCACGCACAGAGCTATAGATTTCATTTATAACAAATGTTTTGTTAACGAAATTCAAGATATGTTATCACCAATTAGACTTTATTTATTATAGTGTCTGGTTATATTGATGAGCTCAAAACCATGCATCCCTAATATATAAACATTGTATTGTTTATCATCCTTTCTGTTTGTCGCGTACTAGCAGAAAATAAATAAAGAATACCGGCTTTTGAACTCGATGGTCGTTTTCCGGTGATGTGAGAACACGAAACTTGTCGTAGTCATGTCCCACGGATGGCGCCAACTTGTTGATACATAATCTGGCGCGGACTGAATTCAACGACTCTCCTTGGGCCGTTAGTCGTCTTCTCGAGTCCTGAGTAGACCTGTTCAACAAAGAGAACCCGTTAGGAGTGGACCCGAGGCCGTAGCCCCGGGATCCACCTCCGACGGTCAAGTTAGTATCGGTGCGATATAACTTATTAGTTAGGTTTAGGGTAACCTGTTGTATTCTGATGAAGAAGGGGATCCATGCCATGTATTTATAGGCATGGATTAGGGTTTAGGTGTAGGATGGGCCGCTGTCTGCGCGGGCCTGACCCATTCCTGGCCCAGTCCGGACCATACGTCCACAATTTGCATTCATTGTATTATTTGCATATTTTTTGTTTTGTGTGTTTTTATTTTCGTTTGTTTTTATTTTTGTTTTTATTTTCTGTATTTTCTTGCATACTGCTATCGTTGTACTGAGCTAATTCAAACGATACGGCGCATCTATTTTCATAGATACGGCATATTGCGTTTAATTTTTATAAAATACAACGCGTTTAATAAATTCGAGTACGGCGCATCTTTCCCCAAGATACGGCGTATTCTGTTTTTAATAAGAAATTTTTCTAAACGATAACGCCATACGACGCATCTGTTTTAACAGATACGGCGTATCTATTATTTTAAATTAAAAACAGTTTTCGAATTATTAAACAGATACGACGCATCGATTTTTATCGAGACGGCGCATCTTCTTAATCAAAAATCTTATATTTTGAAACGTAACGAAAATACGGCGCATTAACTTTTGTTAATACGACGCATTTAATTTTAATAAAAATAGTTGATTTTTGATAACTTAAAATTGATACGGCGCATTCTTATTCTTAGCGGCGTATCTATTTTCTAAAATAAAAATCTGATTTATTTTTAACAATTATAGGATACGGCGCATCCTATTTATAGGATACGGCGCATCGTCTTCAGATATCAGTAACTTTTATTTATCCCGAACGGAGAAAATTCTAATCATCTTTCCTGATTCTTAGAAATTTTTTACTTCGAAGCCTATTTATTTTGTGTTTCAGGAATCATGATTGATCTTTTCCCAAGCTGGTTCGGAGGATCAAGGATCAAACTTACAATCGACGAGATTATATCAAAGTTTGCCCAAGAAAGCGGAAAGGAACTATTGCTGAAAGAACAAAACAATATGATTAGAGAAGTGACGATTGAAGTGCACCAATTGTCAAGGGTGATTAAAGGAGTTTTGTTCCAAAGGCACGACCTAAAGGGAAGTACCTTGATAATTACATCGACAACGCTGATAACAAAGTTGTCGAGTTTGAACCAGAACTACTGGAACAGGAGCTGAACGTAAGTCTAACTTGAAGACTCTGGAATAAAGACAAGTGCTGACCGGGAGACAACCCGGAGAAAATATTTTTACTATTCTGTTCTGTGTCGATTCAGTCAAGCCGCAGAAGATACGGCGCATCTCAATCCTTAGATGCGACGCATCTCCTGCGATGGTCATATCTTATTTAATTTTCTGCATTTTTATTTTTGACTTTAAAACTTTCTGTCAGTATTTTAATGCGGCGCTTCCCTGGTTAAGGATGCGACGCATCTTCTATTCTGATTCGTATTTATTCCAGGCTCGATACGGCGTATCTTCTTCTATAAGATACGGCGTATCGACTGACCTGATGATTTTCATTTTAATTTTTCAGTTTTATTTTTACTAACTACTAATGTATTATGCAAGTTTGAACCTTCTTAACTCAGGTGTGTTAAAGTCTTGATGGTATTATAGATTCCTGCATTTCCTGTGGATACATAAAATATGAAGCTTAAACGTTCTCATCCACAAGAAAGTTGATTTTTGCTCTTATACAAATAATGGAGGATCAAACCGATCAAATCTCAGGGGAGTTTTTCTGTTCTAATTCTTTTATTTTCCAGTTTTTAATCTTTGATACAAACAACGAGGACGTTGTTTAACTTAAGTGGGGGGATTGGAGAATTAGAACACTTACTTGTCCTTAACTTTTTCAAAATATGCTTAAAATGTGCTTAATATATCAAAATTTAAAATTTTTAGCATGATTTTGTTTAAAGTCTAAATTACATAGCTGCACACATGACGTTATTTTCAAAAATTGTGAACTTTTCAAAAATTCACAAATCTATGAGTGTGCTGGTGACTTGTAAACTTTAGAACTTGGCTTGTATACTATTCGAGACCACCATAATAAGTATTATTTATATAATTGGAATGACTTGTCTAAATTGGTAAATTTCTAGGATTACACCCAAATAGCCTTTATATGTTATGTGTTATTAGCTAACTACACTGGTTAGTTAACCCCCGTATAAACCCTTTTGTTACTCTCACTTTTAGAGTAAGATACCCCTAGAAAAACACTCAGAGCCATTCCTTTCGTTTCTTACACCTTTGTTATAATGTTTCGTTACACCCTTACACCTTAGCCTACCCTGTAGATTAAAATCCGTGGTTGGTTAATTGCTTTAGGCAAAGTGTGTTTCCTTACATTACCTGTGTTCGCGTGCGTAATTCATTATCTATGGTTAGGTCGGGAAATTGCACAATGCAATTGGAGTGAAAGTAAATATTGTATATCTTTGAGTTTATTTTTCGTGTGTTTACTACTTTCACTATTACCGTTATTTCTGAAGTCATGAAAAGTATGGAAAAATTATCCAGAGTTATCATTATAGTGATGTGGTGAAATTTTACACATCTATGTTTATGTTTCAAGTAAAAAAAAAATCGAAAAAATGAGAAAAGAAAAAGAAAAAGGAAAAGTTGGAAGTTTGTTTTAACCAACTTATGTAAAGTTTTGTATTAAGTGGTCGATATCACCACTATTTGTTGTATATTATATTTATGGATTGAATGGGAGTTGGCCGTTATGGGAACGCTAACTAAGGTTTATTCTTTGATTGAGATCTTGTTGAGTATAATTCGTGTCTACCTAAAGCGTGTGTTTCAAGTGTTAAAGCGTGAGTTACTCTATGATATGAGTCTTATTCATGGGATGGTTGGGAAAGCAATTTGCCACACTTAGGATTTTAATTTATCTGTTTTGTTTATTTTTTATTTTACACCAATTTGTATCCCAAATATTATCCATACCCTATATTATTCTTTATCCAAACCTTTGATTTATTGAGATTAGGGATTTGAGCAATCTTAAGTATCGTAGTCGTGGATTCGGCTATGTATTTATGATTTTGTCGCCCTTTTTGATATAATATTATTGGTAAAGATTACTTGGTCCTATCTTTAGCCTATTCGAGTTAAGGATTTGAGCAATTGCAAGTATCGTGTTCGTGGATTCGATCATGTATTTGTGATTTTGTCGCCTTTTCTGGAATTTGAGATCGATAGAGATTAAGAAGAATGATTAACCCTTAACCTACAAACCCTTTTTACCGCTTTAGACTTGTTATTCCTTAGCTTTAGTGGGGGAGATGCGTATACTTGCCATGCTTATGATAGAATATTCGTCACGACTGGACAGTTAAACGATTAGATTTGCTTTTATCAAATTATTTTATTTTATTTCTAATTCGTTAAATGTTTGGTTGTGTGATTATGACAAAAACGAATACATGCTTAAATATAAAAATAAATCCTAACATCTTTTAGGATACATTTTCATAAGATTAATTCTAAGGTTTACTTGGGGACAAGTAAAGTTCAAGTGGGGGGATATTTGATGAACTCAAATAAGTACATTTTATTATTATCATTTATCCTATTTATTTGACTTGTTTTATTATATTATCTGTGAGAATTGATACGTTAATGTTTACTTTTGTAATTCTCAGGTAAAAACAAGTATTATGTGAAACTTGGCGATTTTGGACTAATTATGGAGCAAAACAAGCAAGAAGTTAAGAGTCTACTGAAATGTACAAGATCAAGATTATTCTGCTCCAGATACGCCGCATCCTACTTATTATATACGGCGCATCACTATCAAGATTTCACAAGCTACGATCCAAGACAGCAAGGATATGCGCCGCATCTAGAAATGGAGTTACGCCGCATCTTATGGCGGTTTACGAATATTCCTGAATATATTAATCTTGGACCCCACGCGAAGTTAAGTCAAT